>CM077572.1:45227782-46563099 GCA_039657325.1 Stephania cephalantha | reverse complement strand
GTACAGGCCATTTGGATCAACAATAGCTTCAAAGCCACCCTAGAGGATCCCAACTGCAAAATCACATTTCAATGAGAAGATGGTATCTATTGACTAAACTTTTTCAGTCAATTCTTTATCCATCAAAAATCGACTATGGAAATGGTATAACTCTCATGCAAGCATATAAGATGCAAATGAGCTTTGTAAACTCCATGAGTAACACCATATCCTTGATTCCGGGGGAGTTCAGCCACACTCACAACAACATCAAAGAAAAGAATTCCTAAGATAGCCTCGCTTGTTTAACTAGAAAAAGATATCGCCAATGTTAAGAATAACTAATTATGATAGCTAAGACAAAGTACCGCTTCTTAGCCTTCTATCAAGTGAATGAATTAATTAACATCATGAACCCATTTATGCAGGATGAAAAATGTCTATTTGCCCAATCCCTAGTCACAACTACATTAAGCTTAAATGCATAGATGTGAATGATCCACTTTACAAAAGAAATGATCGCTAATTCATTAAAGTTATCCAGTTAAAATCTCTAGGAATTGTTTCATAAGATATTGGTGCTGTGGGCTGTTTAATGTACTCTGTGTGTGTGTGTGTGTGTGTGTGTGTGTGTGTGTGTGTGTGTGTGTGTGTGTGTCCAAACTTTTTTCAACCCCTCCTTACTTTGTCTCAATTGACTCTGAGTGAGGCTAATCGGCTTCGCCCCCAACCCCAACCAACCCCTGGAGAAACCAAAGAAATAAATATAGCTACCAAGAATTGAACCCACAACCTCTCACGATCGAAGTTATGGTGTTCATCATTTTGCCACAGCATCACACACTCTTGGGAGGTATGTTTCTATATAGTTCGTTAAACAATTTTAAAAGAATCTACCCACTTTCTAAACTCATGCAAGCATTCTGTCATTATTTTTCCTTTTTCTAATAAAGAATTCATTACAGTAAATTTTTAAATGGCCATTAAGAATGTGAAATAAACGATATAATGAGAGGGTAATATTGTATTTATGTTAAAAATGAACCATAGTTCATAAAATACGCCACAAATGCCTTAAATCATTTAAAAGATTGATATTAGTACAATGTAGAAGGGTATGACTTTGGATGCTTGATGAAAATTGAGCACAAAGTGGATATTCCCGTATTTCCGCTATACATTACATAGAAATCCAATATTGTAACATTGGCATCAAGCAAAAATTTAAAAGAAGGCATAAGTAGAACCAAACTTACATTGGAACATGAGTGTGATATGACATAACTATAGGAACACACAAAAGCTTTTGCAATAATCAGAGCACCTAATACCTGTAAAGATTAGCAAATGAGATAGTCAGACCTTACTTCATAATCTGATCTTTTCATTTTCTTTCAATTTGATAGAGGAGGGCATCCTATCCATAAGTCCAAGGAGCCTTTTCCTTGGATTCATGAGCTATGTCAAGGAGGAGTAATTTAATCTAATTAGAAAGAATATAACTCTCTAGGGCGCTTGGCATCATGACCTTGGACATGATGCATGTATTATGTCAGGCTTGAAGTTTGCAACTCCTGATATTATTCTGGGACTTAATGCAAGTGACAGGGGTACTTTTTTGTACCAAGGACAAGGGAAGCTGCAAATTGGAGACATGAGAAGATCAACACATAGATTTTAAACATATAACAATAACATGTGTTTCATGATTCCACAAATGACTAATATATAAAGAATCAAGCCACTATCAACAACAACAACAATAACATAGCCTCTACCCTGGACGACTTGGGGCCTGCCACATGGATGATGGGATAAAACTCTTCCATTGTGCTCAATTTAGTGCAACTGATGGTGAGCTTTCCAAACCATTCAAATCCCTCCTAATTAATGGGTATCAAGTTAACTTTGGTCCACCGCTACCTCGTCGAATTTCTTCGCATTCTATTTAATCAAGTTTTCTAGTGCGGGTATTTGTAGGCTTGTCATAGGGTGACTAAACCACCGCAACCGCCTCTTTCCTAATCTTTGCGTCTTATTAGTGCTAATCCTACTCTATCTTTTTATTTCTATATTTCTTATTCTATCTTTACGAGTTTAGCTTGCTCAAACATCCATCCTGTTATCCTCATTTATGTTACGTTCATTTTACAGTTATTGTTGCTTTTATCGCCCAACATTCACTTCCATATGAGCATAGCTAATTGGCCTAGACTGCTGTCCCTATAAAGTTTTCCTTTTAACTTGGTAGGAATATTTCCATGACTTAACTGCTGCACTACTCTATTTCTTCCATCTCAGCCTTGAATTTTATAAAGTATGACATCATTCTCAATATTACCATCATTTCATGATTGATCCTAGATACCTAAAGTGGTTCACCTTAAGAACTTCTACTTCCCTAATTTGACCACTCTTATCATCTCGATGCCTAGCATTTCTAAACTCAAAGTGCATGTATTCTGGCTTCGCCTCATTCAACTTAAAGGTTTTAGATTCTTAATGTATTCCTCCAAAGTTTTAATTTCTTATTCACTCCATCTTTTGTTTCGCTCTACCAAGACAATATCATCTCAGAATAACATACAACATACATATATCAGATTCTTGAATATGCTCAGCTTAGTTCATCCATAACTAGAGTAAAAGAGATGTGTGGCCTTAAAGCCGATCCTTGATGTAATCCTATTGTAATGAAAAATTCTTCAGTAGTCTCTTCAAATGTCTTTACACTCCCTACTACCCCTTTACATATGTCCTTAATATTTTATAGGGATCTAGCATGCAATTTTTCTTTCTAGAACTTTACCAAGAAGATATTGAGGGAACTCTATCATATGCTTTTTCTAAATTCTAAAAATACAACATGATGATCTTTTTTTCTTTTCTTTATATTTTTCCATCAATCTTCTTATACAAGGAAAACCGCCTCCCGTAGTCGACCTCCAGGCATGAAGCCAAATTGATTCTTTGATATTGTTGTTTCTCTTCTTAGCCTATCATTAATTATCCTCTTCCAAAGTTTCATAGTATGACTCATAAGTTTAATTCCCCCTAGTTTGAACAAATTTGAATGTCTCCTTTGTTTTTGAAGATTGGTACAAGCGTGCTTCTTTCTCCAATCCATTGGCATTCATTTTGATTTTAAAATTTTGTTGAAAAGTTTTGTTAACTAAGTCTAATCCAATTTCTCCTAAGCATTTCCTGCAAACCTCTATGGGTATTTCATCTGAGCCACATGTTTTCCCTATTTTCATATTTTTCAATGCCTTTTTTTAACTGGAATTCTAATATTGCATGAATAGTTTACATTTCTTTCTTGGCATGGGACTTGAATATCACTACTTTTTTTTTTTTTTTTTGGTTCTTAGAATATCACTATTTTATAAAGGTTAATATGTCAATAAGCCATAATGCTAGTATATGAGTTTAGAATTGAGGCAAAAGTAAGACCTTAACCATAATTCACTTCATAACATCGATAGTGAAAATGCGCACTATAGATATGTGTGGCCCAAAGCCGGCAGTTTCCACGCCTCTTTAAACAAGAATTGACTTGCAATTACAAATTGTGCAAGTTACATTATGGTAAGCTTTGGTGAAAAAATGACTTTATTAAGGAAAAATTCCCTCAATTTTCCCACTATCTTTTTCTATGAGATTCGAACCTAATTTCCTGCCTCAGGAAAATATTATCACTGACAAGTTATGTCTCCCACTCTTTTTCACTAGTAGGAAGTGCTCTTCCAATCTAATTTTACAGGTTGCAGATAACGAAAGTACACTCTGGGACAAGAAACAATAGAGATACACTTTTTAGATAGAAAAACTCAAAAGTGAACTTGAAAAGCTTGACATTTATCATGATGTAAGTTAAGTAGTCAATGGAGTTTAAAAATAAACCCTAACCATTGCCGGTGCTTAACTAAGTCATGTACTTAAATTTCTCCAATGAGATTGACTGATTTAGTTATTTTACATAATATTTTGGAAAATTTTTAAATAGGTGAGGAGAAAAGGATAAGCAGAACAAGATTGTAGAAGAATGCAATTAAAACAAATAAAGCATGTAGAAGTGGATAAAAAGCCTCAAATGATTATATAGATGGCTGACCTGACCTTCGGGACCCAATTAATTCAGCTCTATAAAACTCCTGAGAAAATTTCTTCATGAGTTGTCACAACCATAACCTGCAAGGAAATCATGTTGTAACTATAGGACCTTCAAAATTTGTTAATGCCAACAACAAAATTTTGATTTATTATTTTTTAATACCTCATCTCCTATTTCGCACAAATATTTGATGAAGTCTTGGAAACGGTTTTTATAATGGATATTATAACTATTATGGTGACGAGGAGAAAAGAAAACACTGGATGTAATTGCCTTCTAAGTTCTGGCTGTGGGAAGTACAACTGTAGGTAAATTATAACAGGTAAAACATGACAATTTGATTTTAAAACCGTAAAACGACAGTATTTTGATGATTCACGCCCTACAGAAAGACTCATCCAAAAATCAAATGGAACAGATGCCAGACATGTAATTCAGCGACTAAAACAGTAAAAATACCAAAAGCCGATAATGTAAATATATAATTGTTGTCATTCTGTTAGAAAATCAGATAATCAATGTTCTTATTAGCCTATGGAAAAGATAAAACACAGCGCCATTTGGATAGTTTTGTTTTGGACAGGTAAAGTAGAGCACGTCAAGTTAGATAAATGGTGAATAGTGAGGTACAAAATAACAAGAAAAAAAAGTTTGAAAACCAAATAAGTATTAATATTTTCAAATGAAAATTACATATCCATGAAAAAGTCAATTAACCAACAAATCTTCGGGGCATCAAGAGTGCATAAGTAGGAAAAAATCAGAGCATGAGTGAAGTGGTGCTGTTGTGGTTAAGTTTCAAAAAACAATATAGTAGAGTTATTATTCATCTATACTGGCATGAGTATGGTAAGTTAGGTATATGAACTTACAAAGAAATTAAATATTCCGGCATTATATCATTACTTAAAAATTTGGGAGTGGATAACCAAAATATCTATGAAGTAAAACACTAAAACTAGACAAAACCAAATACTCTGACTATAGAAAAGTTATTAAATAGCGGTTTCGCTTAAAAACTCTGACCTGAATGTCATTATAAGGCATAAATAAGGAGCCACTAGAGTAACTAGTTTATCACCAAAGTAGGAAGCAACTGTGGAAACCCATGTTTGCTAATCAATAGCAGTTGCTGTATGTGACATTATCTTTCAAACACAAAGGGAACTTCAAATAAACACCAACAACACTAATTAAGATAAACCAAAAATCTAAAAAATTAAGATGAAATCAAAGAAAGAATTGAACAATGGGCAAAAAAGAAAACCCACAAATAATGCACCAAAATCAAGCACTCACGCAAAAGGAGAGGGTCTGACAAAGAGGGCAATCCGGCGAGGTTTCGAGTTGGGCCCAGCCACCTCCTCCACCACTAAGAGAGGTTGCTCCTCCTCCACCACTTCACTGATCTATTTATAGCGTTGTCCCCTGCAGTTGCAAGAACCACACTTCTGGAGTCCTCTTCCTACCCTACTCCTACTCCTTCACCAATCGAATTTGTCTCGGCTTTCTTTTGTATGGAGAGGAAGAGAAGACTCTTAAGAGACAGAAGAAAAAGTAGAATGAGGACAACAAGAACAAGAACAAGTGTTGGAAGTAAAAGAGAGGGGGAGGGGGTGGGGAAGGATTTATAGAGGAGACCAACATCATTGGCGTAGTAGTAGGAACAGTAGAAGTGATGAGCAGCATTGACCGATATGGGAATCTGGAGTACCTTGAAGAAGGGGACTTTGAGGGAATATGCTACCAAAGCTTAGGCCCCAGGGGTTCACGGAACCTCAAAGCATATGTCGAGACTGTAAAAGGCACTGGTCCAAACCCAAGCTTCTTCTGGTTCTGCTCTGCTGCACTTTCGCCTATTGGCGAAATTTTTTGGTAATATATATATATATATATATATAGCATATATATGTATGCATCGAGATGGCTGTAAAATGGAGGTCAGGGTGAGGTACCTGAGGCTTGTCGACGGACTACAATGTTATGGTGTGGGAATTTGGGCTTACCTTTTACCCTTGATGTCGAATCCCTAGACCTCATACTCAGTTTGGATAATGTTTATTGTTTTCTTTTCTATTTTTAATAGCGTAGGCATAGATGTCCCAACTATGCTCAATCTAGAAGTCACTCTCAAGTCAATTGAATTTACTTATAGAGCATTTTCAATTATTTTTCACTCTAAAGAGCAGACCAAGCGCCAAAAGCCTAAAAATTTTTTCATTCCCAAGACTTAAACTCAAGCACTCTAATTGCTAAACCCACAAGGATAACTGCTGTCATCCCACCACAATCATCTTAGTTACACGCTATCGTCGAACTGACATTAAGATATTGTTACTGAGTCGAGCGCACGCGCATCAAGATGCATGCTTATTGCTCACGTAGGTCGTAATGGCGCAAAATAAGCAAGTTGAGGTGGCAATCTGCATTTTTAATGTCTTCGGCTTATTACCGGTTTAGCAATTTCCATGACCTAATTTTATGGTAAGCATTTCAACCCATAATGGTGATAATGCCGTAGAGATTAAAGAGTGCTTCAACAATGTTTTACTTTTCTCTTATAAGATAAAAAAGAAAAAAAAAAAAAAAAAAAAAAAAATTCTTTTCATCATGTTTGCAATCACATGTACTACATCGTAACATGGAAACTGTTCACCTCTTCAATCATGACAAGCTATTGCCACTTTCAAATACAACAAACTTTGCAAGTTCACTAAATATAGCACCATAAGTTGGTACTCAGATCGCAGTCATGAACGCTGTCGTTTCAGCCGCAGATTTGCCATGACTTCGTATATAATGCTAAACTCTTAATATTACATGACATGTTTATTAATCGTATAATCAGTTTATGCCTGCTTTATCGCTAAATACGTCGTGTTAATCATACACCACTTAATTAAATATCAGACATTTTTAAAAATTTTATTTTATTTAAACTTTTATAATTAAGTTACTATTTTTAAAAAATATACCTAAACTGACAATCTTGAACAAATGATGTTAAAAATAACCAATAAAATATTACATGTGGTCAGATATAACAATGCTACGCTTTACTTTACTTTTTTCATCATCAAGTTCTTATTACTCTTAAAAATAAAGAAAAATAACTCCTCGTAATAATAACATAAACAAAACTTATAATCATCTAAAAAAATGCATTTAAATTTTACTTACGGTAAGCCATTTTTCTTGTCGTATTACTATTAATAAATTCTAAAATACAAATAATATATTAGAGAAAGTAAAATAAATAGAGAGATTTCCTATTCAAATATAAAATAGAGAAATATGATAAAAACGCCTATAAATAAAAGTAAATAAATCACGTTTTGATTAATACGCATGATCAACAAAGGAGATTTTCATCAATCATTTATTATACAATTTTTATTATTTATACATTATTCTTTGGGTCATAAGTAAGCGATCATAAACGAGTCAGCAGGCTGACATTGTTAACGAATTGAGTTTAGTTAACTGTATAAATTCATGAACACGTTTAGTTTAGCCAATTCCAAACCTACTTAAACAAACCACGACATGCTTATTACGTGTCGTGTCATAGGTTAGTCACTTTAACATCCCAAATTGTCACCAACTAAATATAGCACCATAGGTTTGTTTGAAACAATGTGCACAGGACCATCAAGTTTCAGCCGCAGAGGTTTAAAATGAGAAGAGAGTTTTAAAATACTAAACCTTTATCGAAGAGTCAGTCCCCTTCACTCGTACTACGGTACTAGTTTCATAAAAACAATAGTCCTAAGCAATTATTAATGTACAATTTTAATCATGCATGTCTACGAGCCATTGAATTAGAAAACAATTGGAAACTACCTAGGGGCTGTGGTATGATACCATCCTTAATGGGAGGTTTCAAGTTCCAACCATGGATATGGAGCCACTGTTAACTCCAAAAAGCACCTTAAGGTATAGAGTTCGAAACCTCTAGCAAAGGGTGTTTGAATTCCATTTTCACAAACTACATTGTATGATGAAAAGCAATTAGGTGACATATTTGCACACATGGAGACATGCACAGTTATATGAATATTAGGTAAAATAGCTATTTGACTTCAACAAGAGTCTGAACCCACAACATCTCCAAACCTTCTCTACATCTCCAAACCTTCTCTTTTGGCAAGTGATGTCTCACCAGACATGCTTAGGCAATCTATACTAATACCTTCTGCAACAAATGTAAAAATGAGGGTCACAGCTCAAAGTTAAAATGCTTTTGCACAAATAAAACAAAAATATGGCTCACATTTTACCTGCAACCAAACCACTAAGCAAAAATGGCACAGGCAAAAACCTGTTACAGTTTTGCATGGAATGGGAAAATGTCAATACTGCTTGGCATGATACTAAACTGTTAGAGATTCACAGCCCATCACCTAAGAAACAATGAAGAAAGATCTCAAACTGGAAAAAAGAATAAAAGTGGAAACTTCTCCTACAGTGCCAGTAGAAGTCTACGGTTTAGGATTTACATTGGCATTATCAGCACAGCAGAAAAACTAAACCATGCAATTCCTGAAAACAGACGAACATCATGTGGTTTCTTTACTACTTGACTATCATTCTACTGACCAATTTAATCATAATGTTATGGCATTACAGTGTTCATGAATGGAAGCAGAGAAACAAAATCATGAAAGCTGACTCTAAGAATGCATATTCGAGCAATTCAAACGCTTGTATCCAAATCTGGTCAGTCATTATTCGTCCCCAAAAGTCTATACTGGTATATTCAAATCTAGAAAAGTTTTTGATTTAAGAAGTTTGAAGCAAGATTAATTCAGATAAATCTGAGAGGGGAGCAGGAGCTACTGTTAGGAATGAGTATGACAATGCTAAACAGGTGTTAGCAAAACCATTTCCAGGCACTTGCAGGGCAACAATGGCAAACAATAGCAGTAAAATTTATGTTGTTAAAATTGTGGTAGTAGCCTTGTGCAGAGTCATCATGCAGGAGACACTATAGTCTCTCATGACTGAGGCTTCTAATGATATTGAGTAAGACACAAGGCTAACAAGCTCAGTACAATAAACGAGAGCACTACACCTACTTATTCAGTTGCAGATCCACTAAGCAGTGTAGCACATACAAAATATGGTTATAACAGTATAAGTGATTGTATATGAATTTCATTATAGTTTATTAGGGTTTAATCTATATAAAAGATGTATTAGAGTTTATAAAGAAATTGCAAGAACATACAACTCTGCTAGAAGAGAGAAAAGGACAAAAGTCAAAACAATAGAGAAGAGAGAGTTGATTTAGAGACTAGAAAGTTGTATGTTCTTTTTGTTCTTCACAACTCATATTACATCTTATACATAAACTAAACCCTAATAAACTTATATTAAAATTATCATACAATCCTTAAACTACTATAAGCATATTTTGTATGTGCAACAAGTATCTTGTATCTATATCCCAAGAAGTTTTGATAGAGGATTGTATTCTGACTATCTGCATATCACTATTCTTGATAAATTTTTCTAAAAATATATGCCCCAAAACACGTCTATTCTCAAATAAAATACAAAAGATTAGCAATTGTAGGCATCGAAACAAATACTACACTATGAAGACTTATCAAATTATCAGAGTCAAATATGAATAGGTAGTGGAGCATAAAAAACAAAGGTTTCTTAAAACACTAAAACTTCAACTCGTAAAACAAATCCAATGGGTTCCAAGTCAGATAACAGATCCCATAAGAGCCTAAACCTGTGTTCTAGGTACATTTTCCATCCCTGGAACTTAATTAGGTGCAATTGCAATGGCTAACGCTTGATTGCCTTATACCTTTTGTTTACGACATGGTGACATATTGGTGATCGTTAGAACACCGTGACTCTGTTCCCATTGTCCGTATCTGTTTGCAGTGAACCTGGTATGATTGTCAGCCCTCTTAGAAGAAGAATCATTGGAACCACAAGATCATAGGAGGTCAAGTAAAGATAATATTTCTAACATACAGGGTTCGTATCTGTTTAAGCTAGGGACACTTTGATGTTTGAGTTTATGCAACTGTGGAAAAACCACGTGAAAGAAACCAAGAAAAAAATTCCACTTTCCCAAAGCACCAATTTCCTAGAGGGAAAAATAGGATAATAATTTCAGAGAAGAAAGCTTGTTACAGTTATAAATTTCATAGAAGTAGTTTCTAGTAGTTATAGGTTTATAGCAAATAACAGCTGGTTAATAGTAGTTACTGGAGTTAATACATGTAATGAGAAAATTACTAATAGAGAATAACATTACAATTCTCATTGCTTTCCTCGTATCTTTCTTCTTCTTTTCTCTCATTCTCTCTTTCTCATTCAAATCTCACTAAAACTCTCTCTTTCTCTAGATCCCTGCTTTCTATCTCTATTTCTTCTCACTTCTTCCCTCACTTATTCTCTATTCACTAATTTTCATATGGTTACTTTATGTACACATCAATTGGTGAGGAAAGACAAAGAGAGAAGAGAACAACGAGATAAGAGGAGAGGAGAGGAAAGACAAGGGAGTTAAAGAAGTTGTAATATCTTTCTCTATACATTAATTTTCTAATAACATAAATTCACACACTTCTAATCATAACCAACTCGAATAACTACTAAGTTCTCTATAATAACTACTACTAACAACTGGTCTAAGAAATTGTAATGGTAACAAAAGCAGCATCATGATTGAGGAAACAGAGGTTGAGAAAAAATGTAATGTGAATTCAAAGGTCTTTAAGATATATAATTCTAATTGTCACAAATCTACTTTTCACAGAGAGCGAAACATAAAAGATGTCCATACCTTGCATTTGACTTCCTGGAATATTGGTGTTCAAAGACTTCTTGTTCATCACCTTAAAAAGTAAGAAAAATGTTGAGCTTCAATAAACAGTGTGAAACCAAAATTTGCAAGCAATGTTAGAATGGTTCGAAACAAGCAAGCGTCTGCCAGGTCGACCTTTCAGCCTCCACACAAACTCAAAACTAGCTTTCTTCAGAGATCAATCACGTTACTCAAACAAGGATTAGTCCAATTTATCAGTTATCAAGCAAAGCAAAAACGTGTGCACTACGATTGATCCAACAGAACGTGCAGATTTGGAATCAACCTGATCTACTTGAGATCGATCTACATGCCTGAACTCTCCTTGATACAGTTTGACACAAAAGATACAAAATGGTCGACGAAAATACATGTCGATGTTATCTGCAAGGAGAGTAGCTGGAATGCTCTGATTCATCAGCATTTGCAATGATGAGGATTATACTTCTTTGCAACCAAAGGACAATGGAGCTTGGAGCACATAGATAAAATCCTACCTACAATCAGTCCTTCAAAATAAAAATCTTTAGATGTCCATGAAAAGCAAGCTATACTCCAAAGCTGAGTCAATTAAGGAAAGCTATGAAAGTGTGCGACCTTTCACATTTGAAGAATCCAACTTCTAGTTCAAGCAACCAAAAACTCTCCACGCTGCTGACAAAGAATCTTGTCTCTGAAAGTGAGTGTTTTTCAAGAAATACTTTCATTCAGTTACATCAAAACAAAGCTTAGCTTCGTCCCAAGGGCCATTGATCTCAACTTGTACTCCTAGAATCTTATAAGCCAATATGGGCAGATTGTAAACGCAGACAAAAATCAACAAACCCAATAATAGTCCAAACAGCAGTGTATGTAATGTTGACACTAGACCCAAAGCCACCACCATTAACCCAGACGAAAACCAAAGGTGCAGCCAAAAAGAATACTTCTTGACGCAGTACGTGACGAGTGGGGCAAATAGGAAGATTTGCAAGGAAAAAGAGCATAACTGCAAACACATGGGAGCCTTGATGGCAAACGAGAAGCAATTAGGACTGAAGCCACAATAGAAGCAGTCAAAGAGATGTTGCTGGTCAAGGTTGGATTGGTCAGGGCACCGGGTGGCCTAATGATGGATCCGGAATAATCGTGCAAGAAGAGATGAACCAAGAGAAGCAACACTGTTAATGCCCAAATGGAATCCGAGCTGATGGACTTGGTGAGTGTAATAGATAGGGGCGAGAATGCTGCAACCCAGCTTATAAAGAAGGCGATATTGAGAAGATAATGGAGAAGCAGATGGAGGAAAGCCTTTTGGCAGTAAGAATCAAAACTACAGAAACCTAATCCAAGCAGGCAAGAGTCAAGTAGCAATAGAGTGGTCTCACTAATAGTGGATCCCAATGTATACGACCAAACACACACTACAAGAGCGACAATGCATATATACTGAGATATCGAAATGGAGTCTTGCATCACCTTCAACATGTCACGCTTAACAACATTAGCATTCATTACCATCCCTTCAAGAAAAGACGTCATCCGTGTAGTTGTCGCTATACCCAAGGTTGAAGTACCCCCATATGCCACTTTCCTCCATTTAGGCTGAGACGGAAGTGAGTTTTCTTCTTTGATTATACCCTCCATTGAGACCTCACCAAGTCAAATGCAGATTACAATGATGGTTAGCAAATTTGGCATCTGCCCAAATCCCAAATTCCGCCCACTAAAAGCTCCTCAATTGATATTTCCCCTTGCTCCCCAGGAATGAATTCAACACCAGCAGATGTATAAATCGGGAACCCGTTTATGCCCGTTTGACGTACCTACCTTTCTAATGAACCTTCATTTGAAGGAAAATGAATACTCGCTGCCCAATGTTCTCGATTTGCAGATGGTAATTGAACATGTCTCCCAGAAGTATAAATCGGAACTATGCTTCGAATGTACTGATCACCTCAAGAAAGGGTGCTGCGTCGAATATTTTTGTTGAAAAGCATGACCCAAGTTTCTACTCTGCACGGACAATACTGGCTACTTCACAGTAGTGAAGCAGCGTAATGCCGGCAATGCGGTCACCATTCAGACCGGCGAGAGCTGGATTCACTGGAGGGAGAGGCCGCACAGGCGGTGCCGCGGTGGCGACCGGCAGAGCGCGAGACGGCGAGAGCTGGAGGGGAGAGGCAGATCCCAGATGGTGGGACTGGCGAGCGCGAGACGGCGAGAGCGGCGGCTGGCGAGAGCGGCGGTGCTGGTCGAGCGCGAGACAGCTGAGGATGGTGGCGACGGCGGATTGTTCTGGAGGGAGAGGCAGACGGTGGAGACGGCGAGATGGAGCAGATGGTGAGACGGCGTGAGAGGAGATGGTGAGACCGCGGCGTGAGAGAGAGATTGAGAAGAGAGTCGGTGAGATGGTGAGAGCGTGAGAGAGATTGAGACGGAGAGAGATTGAGAGACGGAGGGAGATTGAGATGGTGAGGCGTGAAAGAGTGAGAGATCAGCCGAGCAGCGTGAGACGCGAGAGACGATTGAGACTCAGCCGCGCAGCGTGGAGAGTGAGAGAGATTGAGAGATGGTGAAGTTACCAGGAAGTAGGTTACTCACAAATTTCACTGTGAAATTACAAATAACAGGTTCTTCAATTAATCGGCTAAAGCAGGCCAATTCGCTTTTTTTAATTTTTTCGCCGTGACCAGCCCCAGTAGCTTTTTAAACTTAACAAAAAACATTATCCAGAGATCCGTAGTGTTTGTCAAAAAAAATTGCCCGGTCCCGTTTAAAAACGAGACCTCCACAAACTCAGACCAAATCGGGGCCAGGGCACATTTGCGGCCACTAAGCCTACACCACCACAATGTCTATCCTCACGTCTTAACGCTTCACGGCGAACCCGGATCCCAAAGCCGTTCGAAAATGTACTCTTGGTGAAGACGAGATAGAGGACATTTTTCGAGTGGCAATTTGTAAGGGTGAAGCATGAGAGAGACGTCACGGAGTGGGTCGATGTATTAGTTGCAAGTGGGGTGGGAATCCCAGCTCGTCTCCCTACGTGCTCCCATGCAGTGGAGCATTTGATTCTCAGCGTTTGCTCCTCAGTCGTGGCCGAGGCACGGGGCAAGCAGAAGATGGTAATGCGTTCTCGTCAGCAGGATTCTTAGCCCCGCATCATTTGCATAAAATTCTCCATTTTTTATGTTCTTCTACAAAAAAAATTATATAACTTTTTACTTAAAACATATATAATATATGAAATGGAACTCTAAGATCTCTTACGAGTAAAGAAATTTATTTTTGTCATTAAATTAATTCTATAATAATATATATATATATATATATATGTTATATCATAAAGATATATAAAATTTTATTTAGAACATTATTGAAATATATTTGTCATACAAGTTTTGGAAATCTTATATATTTAATTAAGTATGATAACTTGTGACCTTTAAATCAACAAAGCAAATTCACATTAATCCTTCAATTTGAGAAAAATAGTTTTTTAAAAAAATTGAAAAAAGCGATTACTTAATGGCTAGGGAATGAAGATCGATATAGATATTTTTTTACAAAATTGATGGGGCACCGCGGGGATTCCCTCGCCTCTTGCAAGGATCCCCGTGGGGTGGGGTGTGGGGCGACAAAGTTCGCCCAGCCCGTGAATTCTCGAGAATAATCCCCGCCCCATACAGGATGGGGACGAGACGAGGACGGTAATCACGATCCTCACTGCTCCGCCACACTTATTGCTTACCACTAGTGAGTATGTATGGAGGTTTGAGGAGTTGGTGTTTGTTTGTGAGGTTGGTTGTGGAGGAGCCGTCTCCAACTAATCTACAATCGAGGGCTATTAGGCCTACGTGGAGGGCAACCTCCCGTTCAATTTTTTTTTGGGCGAGTGCTACATGTACATTACCCAAATCCCGCATCAGAATGCCATACATCGCATTCTTGTTTTCTCCAAAGCAAAAAGTTCATAATTCTACATCACACTACTATATACGTATAGGGGGTATTTTCAGTCCAAAAAGTGAGCTTAAAACCATACAAAACGTCAAAAAGTGATCCGATTGACGATTTGCATGCTGAGTTTGGCGGCCCGAGGCGCCAGGGCTAAAGCTAGGATCTAAAGACGGTGTGTACTTACCGCGCATTCAGCATTGAGGCGCTGGTGGGGCGGAGGCGCCAAACGCCAGTTGGGCGAGCTTCTGACAGGTGTCGTATTAAGGTGGCGGAGTGTAAGGCATTAGGCGTCGAGGGTCGATCTTAGTGGTTGGGCAAGCTTACCGGAGGTGGCGGCCGAGGTTGATGTCTAGCGTTGAGCAGCGCGAGTCGGCGCCTTGAAAGTTCTGAAACTTGGACTTTTCTAGCTCTTCTTCATGTTTCGACTCCCACTTTGCTATTTAGTCTTTCCACTCGACTTGCTATCCCATTTTATTGCCTTTTGGATCTAATACATGCAAAATACACCAAATAAGTATAAACTCATTATTTATTTTCCAATATGTTGAGTGAATACTAGCCAATTTTATTAAATTGGTGATGTACCCTTGAACTCGAAACTTAAGGATTTGCTTAAAAAGAAAGAAAGCGAGTATATTACCACTCGAGATCAACCAATTGGTAATGTTTAAAAACTATCCAATTTTACTACATTGGTGTTGAATCTCTTGCAGACAAGCGCAACTAAGCTGGTAGGGTGTCAATGGGGTGGGGAATCCCCGTGGGGAACAAGGGATTCCTCGTGAAGCCAGGGCATGGATGGGGAATTTAAATGGGTATGGGGACGAAGATGAGGAAGAAATTGGTTCCTACGTATGGGGATAGGATGGGGATGGGGATTCCCCATCCAGTATCCCAAGCTGGGGATCCCCATATGGATATGCGTCATGGGAATCCTCATTTGTCATGAATAAAAATATCTTGTGCTTTGTGTATATACGCATAAAATATCATGTAACATGTATATATAAGGGTTTATATATTACCATAAATATATAAATATATAATTAAATGCACACTAAGAAACATATTGTATTATATGAATATAAAAATATAAATATATGATAATGAATCAAAAATATATAGTATATATGTTTACTAAAAAAATATATACATTACTATTTGAGAAGTAATTGTGAAGGCTTCTCAGGCACCGGTGAGAACGACGTATCAACCCCGGCGGAGCCCTTAGCACCCCCGAGCGTACAGGGCTATTCTGGGCCTCCCAGCCTGATTTCACTCCCCCTCGTATCGAGGCCTCCCAGAAAGCCCATCCTAGTGTGTGCGATGCAGACGCGGGAGGCCTTATGTGAGGCGCCTGACCGCTCAAAGGCAAGGGGGCTTCCGGGTGGCTTAGAAAAATGTCGTTACACTCCGGGTACTTGAAACCTGAAATACGTGGCCTTCACAGATTCTAGTAATTCTACAAGTTCCCATGTGATGAATACACTATAAGTATCTATTGATTAACCTTAGCGCAGTACGCATTGCACCTGTATTCTCACACATCAACTTCGATCACAGTATGTATATATATGTATTAGAAAATATGTAATGATACATATAGTATGAGGAGGGAAGTTGATGGTGACTTAATAGTTGATAAATATAGGGGGATTTTAAGGATGCAGTGAGCCGACTTTTTATTTTGCATATTATAGGCAATAGTTTTATTGAGACTTAATTACAAGTGTTATTGTCACGACTCCAAAAACTTAAAATACAGAGCATCGAGGGTATTTTTGGTAAATTCACAAATTCTATTTTTTTGTGAAACTCTAATTATAAAAAATCCACCATAAACCCTAGCCACCACTTTGGTTCATAATTCAAGAAAAAACAAAAAAACAAAATCATCTTAGTTCTTGAACGAGGTTAACTCACCTTAGCGCCGAAATGGGGAGACCGATTGGGTCCCACCCCCCCAAGCCCAAGCACCGGGCGACGGGGACCCGCATGTGACCCACTAAGTGGGACTCAAAGAAATAAATTTAATGAGCAAATTGGAATTTAAATGTGACTTATCGTTGATGTGATGTGTATTAATTGTTTAGATTCGCGAGACGGTCACATGGGAGCCTGGGGAAGCGCATCGGGCGATCCGGGAGTGGATATCGTCATGACGAGTCAAAGTAAGTGGGGGAGTTTGCTCGATTTATCAAACATGACATGTTATTAGATATTATTAGGTCTCACGATTTTAATTCAAGACTGTGGAATGGGTTGATACTTTATTATTGACTTGAATGGTGACTATTCATAAATGTGAGTTTGTTGCGAATCGTTGCTTATATTTGTCTTTATCATATTCGTGGTTGTCGCCACTATTTGACTATTTCGTAGTTGCCGCCACTATTTGACAATGCGTGGGTACGATCGCCACTACTTGAGTATTTTATAGTCACGTCGTCATTACTCGAGTTATACCTTGACGAATCGACATATGAGATTGGTGCACGCATCGGTGATGGCTTTGGATGAACCTATTTGTGGACTTGATGGGGCTAGTTAAGGGGCATAAAGGCCTTTATGTCAACTAATGGTTTACATCATTTCGAGGAGAGTAGGGGAATCGATCACCGGATTCTTGTCAATAACTAGTATGAATTGAATGGGACTCGACTTATTATATTATTTAATACATTTTATGATATCTCTCTTGAATTCACTCTTGCATGATGATGTGATCTATAAATGCTTTTATGTTCCTTGTGCGATGTTTTATGAAGTTGACTACGTGGATACTCGTAGATTATTTTTTTCTCTCTTGCCTTTACTTTCAATTCATGATAGAACTCATGATTAGTAGGTATTACTTGTATCTGTTTGATGGTTGAGGCGGTATTTTCGCATTACTAAGCTCAGTTGGTTCTTTTAGGGTCATTCCCACTTATTCTTCGGGTTCGTGCCTTCCACTTCGAGCGATAACTTGAGCGCGGGATAAAGGGAAGGCGATAGCGTAGTAGCTTTGCCTTTGATGTAAACTTTGCATGTTACTTATATTATTGATATTCAAAAAATTTAAACATGGGTTGTATTAAGTACTCGATAGGGTAGATCTAATCCCCAGAGACTTGTTGACTTAGTACCTTGGTAGTATACGTTTGCGATCAACTTAGGGATACTTGAACACGCTTTGTTAGAATTATTTGTTTAACATATGAAACCTTTTAGTTATAAATTTCATAATTATTGTTTCATATGTACGGTTGTGTAGTTCCGCATGTTGAATTAGGCATGTCGAAGCTCGTTATTTGGGTCTAGTTTGCATGTAGCATCGGGCTTGGGTAACGGTTTAAGTTAAGCGACTTTGACCCTAGGTGCCTGGAGGATGTACGCCACATTTATAATTTAGAGCTTAGAACTTTCATTGGGTAGTGATTTTGTCAAGAAGTTAAGACTTAATTATCAGTGTTAGAACTTAGAACTTTCATCTGGATGAAATGTTAGTATTTTGTTTTGGTTGGAACTTGGATGAATTGTGATGTATGTATTTCGAGACCTTACTTGTTATTTTTAATTACAATGTTTTTTTAGGTGATATGACGATTTTTCCCACGGGAAATCCTTGGGGATTCGAACAAAGAGATTTCTCACGCGTTGGGAACTAAAGCTATGGGGAATAATAAATCCCCATGAAAATTCCCCATCCTCGCGAGGATTAGACGAGGGTAGGGATGGGGATGGAAATCCATCCCCGCATGGGGATGGGGATGGGGACTTCAAGTTTTGAATGGGGATGGGGACGGGAACCCACTCCCCGATCCCAACGCCCATTGACACCACCTAACTACAACTACATGAAATTGAGGGCAAAAGTGGTCATTGATTCCATGTACTCTCGCGTAATTGCCCATAACTCGAGTCCCCTAAAGTGAAGTAGGACCAGCACTTTGATCCTCGATCCTCTTTGTAACCATCTCCATATCAAATTCCCACTCAAAGTAATCTTGGCGATTAAGCTTTCCTCGCGACGGCGTTTTCTTTTTCTTTTCTTAAAAATAAAAATAATCGGTTTAATTATCTTTTTTTATTACTTCAAAAAACTTTATTCTTTTTTAGCCCTCTCAGAACCTTGCATAGTATTTCTTCTTAAGATACTTAGGCATGAGCATTTGTTCTTCATTCCGATCATTACAATCATCACCAAACTCTACTTTTGATTTTTTTTCTTAAGAGGAAGTGTGGTTTGTCGGTGAGTGTGGTATCATTGTGAACAAGCAATATAATTTTTTTTTTGGAAAGTGGTGTTTTTTTTGAAGAAGTATTGTGCGACTCTTCAAAAAAAATATAGAAATGCTAAGTAGGTGCACAGTTGGAGAGCAAAAAGAAGGGAAAAAAATGGAAGTAACCAAAAAGAGACAAGTAGACCGATTATTTATTTTTTTAAAAAAAAGAAAAGAAAAAGAAACGCCATAAGTTAACGTCAAGATTAACGAGAGATCGGGATGTGGGTGATTAGTAGAGTTGAGGATCGAGTTAACACTTACCTCGACTTTAGGGTGCCGGGAGTTTAGCAACCTAAGCAAGAGTACATGCACTAAATTGGCCCTTTAAGCGCCGAGAATGAGCATCTAGAATCAACAATTCATGTCTGTGTTGTTGCATACGAGAAAGTGATCTCTGCCGCCGAAAACCAAAAAGTGACCTATGTTGTCAATCTTTAATACCTAACTAGTCTAGCATTCCGTGTACTTCATGCGCTCAAGGATGATTCTCGAGTATTGGGCGTTATGCGTGAGAGATCGAGTATTAGTATTAGATAAAAATATTATATAGTACATCATCGACTCATTGATGAATTCGAATGTAAAAATAACACACTACATCAAAAATAAAATTAGTTAATAATTTACATTTCGATGTAATAAGAAAAATTGAAGTAGTAAGATCGTAAAAGTACAAGAGCCAATTGAAAAAAAAATAAAAAACCTTAGTAGAATTAGAAAAAAACTAAATTAGATTCAATAGATAAATACTTGAAATTCAAATTAAAATATAAAAGACCTCTGAGGGAGACACTGGGTACGCAAACTCAACATGGTGCTAGTGCAAACTCGTACATTCCGTGATCGAAGACAAAATATGGAGGACTCCATCAAGAATATAAATTAGTTAATAATCAACATCACATAGAATAAGAAAATTTAAAAGAGCCATATGAAATAAAAATATAAAAAAAACTTTGCAGTAGAATGATAAAATGTACAATGAAAATATATAGTTCATCCGACAAATCTATGTGAAACCAACATTTACATTGAAATATGGTGGACTCCATCAAGAATATAAATTATTTAATAATCAACATCACATAGAATAAGATAATTTTAAAGAGCCATTTGAAATAAAAATATGTAGTTCATCCGAAACAAATCTATGTGAAAAACAACATTTACATTGAAAATTTAATGCAATCTTTAATATCTAATTTTTAAAAGTCACGTTGTGGAACTAGAAATCATCTCCAAAAACACATCATGGAATTGCATCAAAGAGAAAGAATCGAGCAAGAACAACATAGCAAAACTAAGAAAAAAAATAAATAATTGAACTCTCTCTTGCAATCTTGTAGAACAAACTAAAAAACACTAGATTATTGATCTGAATAGCAGCTCACTTGAGAAGTTGTATTGCGACAATCATGCGTCATTTCTAAAATTTTGTTTTTAAATTGTGATTGACTCGAAAAGAAAAACAAAAGAAAAAAAAAAAAAGATTAGAATCAAGAAACCCAAAAGAAGAAGACATTGACATTTTTAAAGCTTTATGTAGGATATAGATAACTTTTTTTTAAATCAATTGCATATTTGTAACTACTTAGTGAAATCGATATTGTAACTCCTTATTAAGGGCATCATTATAAAAGAGTAAATTAAACAATGAAACGTTACATAATAAATAGGGATAATTATTTTGTAACATACATTATTTTAAAATTTTATGTAACATACATAATAAATAGGGATAATTATTATCGAAAAGCGATTATTTTGAAAAAAGTAGAAGTTGAAAGGTGAGAATTTTATGTAACATACATTATTTTAAATTTGCCGGAAATGAAATTTTCATATTTGTTAATTATTGATTTAAGAAAGAATTAAAAGTTAGAGATAAAATTATATATTTGAAGAATCCATATTAGTATTTAATAATTAATAAATAGGGAGTCTTGGGAGTGTCACGTGATGGCCGATATAATTTTATGTAACCTACATCATTTTAAATTCGTTAATTAAATTTCTATTTTTTTAATTATTGATTTAAGAAGGAATTAAAAGTTAGAGATACAATTAGAGATTTGAAAAACTCATATATATATATAATATATATATATATATATATAGATACCTAATACTTCATTATTTGTTTTTCACTCCGGACCAAACTTCAATTGTGGTTACTCTTTTTTTTTTTTTTTTTTCTTTTTGGTAAGATAGAATGGATGCACCATCATACCTCCTAGACCAGTTCTTATTCCTGAGAAACACATTCATTAGTCTGTAAGATCTATCCGTAGTACAGGAAGTTTGGTGTTCAAATTAGCTATATCCAAGAACTTCAGAAAATATTGCTGGTTATCAAATGTGAGAGTTAGGGATGCAAATGGGTAGGTAGAGATGGGACCTCATTCCCATATCTATACCCACTAAATAATTTATCACCATACTCGTTTTGAAGATGAGTTCTCATACTCATCCATCATACCCATCAAATCCTGTAAAGTATGAGGAATCAATCCATGAGTAAAATATTTATACCACGAATTGATTCCCCATTGGAGATGCTCTCGTGAAATTTTCATAAAGATTTTCGCTCTTGGGGATAGAGAATTCAAATGGGAATTTTTTCACATTTCATTCCTACATTAAGGATTCTCAAAAAAAATAAACTTAAAAAATAAGATGTCACAAATATACATATATAACAACACAATTGTTGAAGTTCTGATAAGTGAAAAAAAATCTGACATATCATGACTACAATAAAGATTCCAACTACTTTTCAGAATTACTAATACTTATAATTAAGTTTCTACAAAATTATTAGCACATGAAAATTGAAGCAGTTCACAAATTCAAAATATTCATTAAAGTCACTATCTCTTAAAACTACAAAGTCATCAACTTTTTTTCAATACTTTGATCATAAAATTTAAAAAATAAATATAGCACTGCAAACAATTCAAAAACAAAACATGATGGTTATTAATTAACCACATAAATTAAAATTAGCAAAATCTCATTAAAAAGTTTTTTGTTATATGTATAAGTGTTTCAAAGTAAAAATTATGTAAAATTATATGTAATATTTATATATAAATATCATATGATATATATATTATATAAATAATAAATATCATATAGTGTATAAATTGATATATAGAATCTTTATGGGTATATGAGTATCCTCGTGGGGATTACAAGTGGGTATCCCCATGGAGAATCTAACAATAGAGATCCCCGTGGAGATATTTTATTACCCATACCCGTGCGGGTATGAAATTTTGTACTTCATCCCCATTTAAAATCCACATATACTGTCTTACCTATTAAAGATAAATCTCCATCACATGAGTATTCCCCTACCCATTTCCCATCCATAGTGAGGTAGTTTACTAAGGCACCAAGGAAAAAAAGAATCTGTAATCTTAATCATCTATTCCTGCGGACTCTACTACTGGTACATTTCAACTAAAACAAGTCGAATGCGTTGATAAATTGCTTAGAACAAATCGAAGGGGAGCGATAACGAATTTCAAAGCAAGATCCCTCATTGCACCCTCATATCCTACTACAAAATTCTTAAACACTGAGCGCTTTAATGAAACATAGTTGGAGCGGGCATTTACCTGCTGCATGCCAAAACACCAGGTTGGAAGTTTAAGCATGGTATGGTATGAGCTTTGCTTTTAGCTACCTGCTGCAGCTGGTATGGCTGCTGTGGCTTTGCGTCTTCGGCTTTCTCATGTTTCTTTGTTGAGCATCTGAAATCGAGAATTTCAAATGAAAAAACCATCAGATGATAGCAAATAGATTTCGGCTAACGAAAGAAAAAACACTATGCACACAAACAGCAAAAGAGATTTCAGCCAATAAACCATAACAAAATATTATGGAAACATATAGGTTCTTTCCAAATTTAAACAATAAAAGGGAAGTTAATAATCCTAAAGAAAAGCTTCGACACCTTGTTGTTAATCAGATTGTGGAGGCCATGCAATCACACTCCGGATATGAGAGAAGACAGGTATATAACCAACATCATATCATTTGTTTTCACTGCAAAATAAAAAACATAAATTTACATCTCATCGAAAATAGTTCAATTTTAGAACTGAACAAGAAAATAAGAAACGAAAACTTTACCTGCAAAAGCCTTGACTAACTCAGTCACGTTGAGATTTGGGAGAAGATTAAACACGTCCTGCAATAAATGCACTTCATAAGAACTTCCAATGTAACAATCATACAGCGAGCAGCACGAAAGAAATGTGAGAGACCAAATGTCTGAGCCAGTATCATCAACAAATCAGGGAGCCTGGGAGATCAAGTCAGATGCTCAAAATGGGATAGAAGATACAGGCGAGGGACCAACATCTACGCTATAAAAGAGCCGAAGTATCTTAACAAGTATAATGCTCATAAATATCAAGCAACATTAAACTGCCAAGTGGCTCGGCTGGCGGGGCCTCATGTTTATAAAAAGTGAGGTGATGACTATGACTCTCCACCTCATCAGCGTTGGTCACTGAGAGGCATCTTCCACTTAAGCAACCAAGGGCTTCAAGACACTAGTTAGGTCAAAAAAGATGACCAAATAAGTTACGGTTCAAGGATTGCAACCCATTACCTAGACACCAGCATAGGACATTACGTAGTAGCAATTCGAGGCAAAATCGCCCAAGAGATATCCAAAGTTAAAGTAGGCTGAAAAATAATGGTTGAAAAAAAGATTTAACTTCAAATACTTCTGAAGATAGATGCTATGATGATTTGATGAATTATTTCATATTTAGATGATGACTGAATGGCTTTATCCTTGAAAGCGGATAGTGACGGTAATGAAGGTCGAAGAAATTTACTCTTTGTAACATATATCTTTTTTAGTATAATGATCGATCGAGACCATGTAGGACTTGGTGGTGTCTCACAACAATCAATCCTTGCTCAGTCCCCTCCCCCAACCCCAAACAATTGCTGGAAGCAAAAGTTAATTAAAAAAAAAAGAAAAAAAGAAAACTAAAACTATGCTTGAAAGGGATCATCTCTATGGAATATAAACCACCTCTGAGTAATAAAAGTAAGGCCTCCCAGATCAAAAATATCCTTACCTTTACAACTTGTATCAATTATATCCTAACCTGTTTTATTTACTTTCAATTCTATCTTCTAACTAATTTGATCCCTTTTTCTTTCATAATATATGCCACACATCATATTCTCTTCAACTTTCTTGTCACACCATTCAATGATTTATTCACACATTCGCATTAGAGCTCAATAGTCATGATAAATATGTATTCATCTATATAATACACATAGTTGTGTGTGTACATATGTCCACTCAATCACATACATAATCTAAGTACAAAGTTCTTTTATCAAATTAAATAAGTATGGGTAACCTTCTAATAAGTTTATATGTAAATTTTTATGTGTATACACATGATTTTCAACTTACCATTGGCGATCTCTGAATAACTAAATTGAATTAAGTATTAATGTATCATTGATTTAAAATTATTATTATTGTGGTCCTCATAAAATATTTTGATCCATAAAAAGTGACCTCGATTAATTTTGGAGAAGAAGGCTATGTTGTCATCATAAACTTAATTTAATCATGAGGCTTAAAAGATTTCGACATAAATTGATCAATGCTGGATGATCATGAAAAAGAAAAATTAGAAGATTAAGTTGATTTCGAAGAAAAAGTGCCTCAGATTTAATAAGGATAAAATTGATACTAAATTGAAAAGGTTAGAATTTAATTGATAAATTTCAAAGGTTATGATATAATTGATAAAACTTGTGAAGGTTAGGATATTCTTTGATCATTAGGCCTAAAAGTAAAAGATGCCAAAATCTAAACTCATTTGCAACATGCATAATTCTAATGCTAAGGAAGCCTCAGGTATATTGAGTAGTTTCTCTTTTTCACAGAACAATATAATGATGTAGTTAAGATATTTTTTTCTTGACCATCACTGATTCATAGGCCTAGTCATCTTGTATGCACAGGGAGTGCTCAAAGAGTGAACAAATTTTCCGTGTAGAAGCCCATCAAGTTAAGTTATGCTGCAATCTATAGAAAAAAAATTCGGACAGCCCACAACCACCAATTCATATGGAGACCAATCACCAGTAATGCCCTCAAGGAAAAATTCTCAAAAACAACATAACAACATAGCCTCAGTCCCAAATTAATAGGGGTTGGTTACATGGATCAAACTCTTCCATTGTGCTCGATTTAGTGCCATATTTCTAGGAAATAGAAATGTCTTCTATTGCTCCTCATGAATTCTGCCACATTCAACCGGAGAACACAATGTGGAACATCAAAAAGATGTTTCTCAAACAATCTAGGCTCCATAATAAGTTCTGTTTGGTTTACAATTTAAAAAGAGCTTCGAGAGAATACAACAACATAGCCTCATCCCAAGATTAGTTAGAATGGTCGGCTAGATGGATCAAACTCCTCTGTTGCGCTCGATTTAGTGCAATTGATGGTGTACTTGCCAAATCAAATGCAAGGAAAACAAATTCTCTTATAATTTTTTTTAACTTCCCAATTTGCATTGGGTTAAATCAACCCAACCAATCATTCTTTCCATAATTTAAGTCTTGCTTTCGAAGAAATGAAAAGAAATTTTCAAGCGAAAAGGAAAATTTTATAAGAGTGCAATTATGTTATCTATGTCTTATGGAAGTGAATGTTGGGCGGTAAAAAAACAAATACATAAAATGAATGTAAGCGAAAATGAGGACGTTTATGTGGAGGTGTGGTAAAACTCGTAAAAAGATAGAATAAGAATACAAAATTCAAAGTAGGACTCGCACCAATTGACCTAGTGGTGGTTTGGAAACTTCCAAAGATGGCCTACAAATGCCCCATTTAGAAAGCTAGACTCAATAGAAACAGAAGAAATTCGACAATGTACAGGTGTTGAAGCTAACTCGGTAGACGCATTGATAAGTGGAAGGATTTAAAGGATTTGGAAAGCACATAGTCAATTGCATTAAATTGAGCACAATGGAAGAGTTTTGATTCATATAGCCAACCCGAAACTAATTTGGGACTGAGGCTTTGTCATTGTTATTTTATACTAAATAGGATCCTAATTCTTTCTTAGAATATATACTTCCTAAGTCAAATCAAAATAAAATTATTCACACCCCATAACTTGAATAGTCAGTCAGTCAATAAGAATAAGCTAGCATATCTTTACTTTTCTCAACCACTAGTCCACTAGCTGGAGGGACACCAGTTTTCTATCTCATCAATCTGCAAGTTGGAAGCCAAATAAATGCACCTAACCAGTAGATTAAAACACTAAGAGCAACAAGCCAATGAATACAATACAAATCCCTAAGAAAAAATGAAGTGTTGGTTTATGAAGAGATGCAGCCAGAAAGTTGAACTATCAAACTAAAATACCTGCAAGTGGTACAGTATCTCATGATTTAATGGCAGCTTTCCTTCAACAACAAGATCAAGAGATATGCCCGGATCTCTCGAAGTCGTGCATCCAGCCCCTTTAAAGCAGCCAGTTTGCCTGTAACCTACAAGGATGAAAAATATGTAAATCAGAAAAATTTATTTTTCCCTGGAACCAAAAACTATTGTAACTCAAGAAACTACACTTAAACCAAAACAAAAAGTAAGCAAATGCCCGCTAGCAAACACACATATTTATATACATTAAAATAAATTTTGCCATAGAGAGAAATAGCACCTCTGTTGCAAGTGTACTAATTGTTGTGTCCTTTACATCCCTGAGCAAATGCTCCACACCTATTACAAGACATAACTAGAAAGTTTTAGCATTCAATCCCCAAAAGAGCAGCTGACAACGCAAAATTAATTCAGGTGTGTAACAGAGAATAAAGTGAACAAATTACTGAAAATATGGAACAGCATCTCAGCTCAAACATACCTATTTCCTCCACTTCATGAGCAGCAATTTCTGAAGGCACATGCACAAACACTTTCTGGCTTTTCTGGGTGGCATTCTGTCACCAACACCTTTTACAATTCATTAGAATTCAAGATGGATATATTTATAGAAAGGGCAAATAGTCACAATAATCCCAAACTTGCACTTTTGCGTCTAAATAATCCCAAACTAATAATTGTGTCTAAATAATCCCAATCTTTGTTTTTGTGTCAATTTCGACC
Source organism: Stephania cephalantha (assembly GCA_039657325.1). Lineage (NCBI taxonomy): Eukaryota > Viridiplantae > Streptophyta > Magnoliopsida > Ranunculales > Menispermaceae > Stephania > Stephania cephalantha. The sequence goes on along the minus strand of CM077572.1, from coordinate 46,535,788 downwards.
CAATCACTTTTTTTAGATAAATTGAGGTGTGACATGTGAAATTGGTAAATTAAGTTGCTAGCTAAATGAGGTAATTTAAATTTTGACATCAAAATAATCTCAAACTTTAAGTTTGATCGCAATAACCTAATTGTTTGTCTTTGTGTGGGTTGTAACATTTTAATTTACAATCAAGCCCCCTTTAATTTCTTAAGACTTAAACCACCTCATCAAAACAAACACCTTTACTAATTTTATATGCCACATCAACATCAATTTACATAAAAAAAAGTAATTGGGCAAAAAATTGACACAAAGCACAAACTTTGAGATTATTTAAACACAATTATTAGTTTGAGATTATTTAGACACAAAGTGAAAGTTTGGGACTATTGTGACTTTGCCCTTATAGAAATAGTTAGTTATTTGCATGCCAAAGCCACCTAGAGAGTGGAGAGGTTCATGAATTCTCTTAGCCTAATTTCTAAGTAAAATTTGCTTTGTTTCAATGTAATTTTACCTCTTTCACCTCTTCAACAGCACAGTAAGCTTTGGTGGGTATTCCAAGTTCCTTTGGCTGGACATCAATAATGACCAATACAGGATTTGGGAACGTAGCTGCAACATTTCAATTGCATTGTTTAACATTAACATTCAAATTCTCAGTAAGTGAAAATCACAAATACATAATTGAATGAACTAAGCCAGTCCAAGGAACATGTCCCCATTTCCCTCCACAAACCAAGTCCTCTCACCAAGAAGAAGAGAAATGAGAAGAAAGTTTTTAAGAAATTAACTAAGTGCTCTAAATTTACAAGAAGTTAGCAAGGAAGATACTTGGCTATGGAGAGGTGATGCCCCGGCTCCAGAAAACAGATTACAAATGAATAGCACCCACTTTCTTCAACACATGAACAATTAATTTTCCACTATAGGTAATAAAGTAATCTTTACTTTTTTCTAGTCAATCGCATTCCTCTCATTTCGATTCAATATTATAATTATTAATTATTGATAATTCCTTCAGTGAATTAAAGATTTATCGATAAGAAACTATTTATAAAATTTTCACTGGTGTTAATTAGAGATATGCCACAAAATATGTACATGCAACTGCAGTTCATACCAGGATAGAGCTGCTGTATGCTTTCAACATCCAAATGAACCTTCGGATTGTGATAGATGAAGCTAACATTGGACGAGGGAATCAACTAAATTACAACATATAGCCTCATTCACAAATTAGTTGGGGTGCGCTACATGGATCAAACTCTTCCATTGTGCTCGATAAATTAGCATGAATCCAACTGATTAGAGCAAAAAAAGTTCTTTAGATCCTCAGCCTATCGATATATAGAAGATTTAGTCAGATATGCAAGCCCAGTGATTTGCACCAGCAAAAGGGAACTTGCAGGTTGAATATTCAAAGAAGAAAAATAATTGTATGATAAGGCAAGGAGGAGATCCCGAAAGCTACAACTTCGGTTGGTCATGCAAAATGCACTTATTGTTTCGTGATTTCCAAACGAATAGTAAATGATAAAAGTAGTCTTTGCCAATTAACTACTTTTTTTATAACAGTGGGTGGACCTTTTTCAGCCCCTCTCACTTGCAGGTTCGACCAATCCCATGTGAGTTAGGGTTGGGTGTCCCAACCCCCATAACCCGAGAGAAACTAAGGGAATATGACCCTGTTTCTGTTCAACTTTGCTATTGCTTATTGCTAACGTGTACACTTAATAAGCAGCTTGTACCGTTTATAATCATTTTATTTTTTACTGCGATTGACCTGACGTGGCAGCCAAAACTACTTTAAAACTACCAAAATCAAGTAATTTTGAAAAGCATCTCCTTACATGCTTTTCTTTTAAGCACTTATATGCATCATCAAAGCATAAGCTAAATCCCAGAAAAGCTGAACCAAACATGGCAGATAATGTAGCCCACAAATAATGAACCCGCCACCTAGTGGTCCTACCAGAATGCTCGAGCCCGTATTAGTTCGATGTCCATTGGGCTCTTTGACATTTTAGGTAAGCTTAAACACCAAAAAAAAAAAAAAAAATCCCACAACATGTGTCTCGATCGAGTTATGATGTTCATTTCTTTGCCACTTCACCACCCCTACAGAGCATAATTACCTACTTTTTATCTAGCATTTTAGTTTCAAATCAAATGTGAAGTCAGTTTAAGTCCTCAATTAAATGGAGATTTTGTAGTTCATTATTTTTGAAAACTCTGACTCAATATTATTGGCATAATTCTATTCCACATTTTCTTAAGTAATAAATATATTCCATATGGCATCTTTTTTCTTGTTAGGACATTGCTTTTTGTATTAGTAAAAAAAGGTTTGACACTAACATACAAAAAGAAAAAAAAAAAAAGAGCAGAATCTTACTCGTGGAATAAACCATGAATATCCAGATCATTTTCCCGCAATTTCAGTTTCTGTACTATACCAACCAACAACATGCTCCTTGGCTGAAAAATAAATTAGTCAATATTTTAGCACAGAAATTTCTTAATCATAATACAAAATATGCCCAAAGACCTGTTTCCAAACAAAGAGATCGCACCATTTATTCTCTTGAACATGGAAAACATGGACTCATGGTAATTGTGGTCCAGAAACCAGATGCTTGGATCCTTGTCATCTTCTCCTCGAATGGCACTGCAAATTGAGCATCAATCAGTAACAACAACAATTGGAATCTATCCTCAGAAACTAATGTATTAGGCTCTAAAACTAATTCATGAATGGGACAGATCCTGATAGAAAAAACTATGGTGCCCAAATTCTTTCAAGACAGGGAACTGATGAATAATCAGACATTTCTCAAAAAATTTGCAATGTTCCATTTAAACATGGGCCAACAAGCCATTGCAATCGTCATACATTTGGTAATTGGAACATTAAATGACCTAAACAGAGGTTCTATATGGAATGGGAAAAAAAAATCAAAAGCATGTAAAAACAAAAAACGTGGCTTCGCAGGTGAAAACTCCCCTGATGAATGCTAGTTAAGTTCCATGAAAACCTCAAATTTCAAAACATATCGACATGCAAAAACTTAAATATGCATCACGATGATCAAAATGTGCAGGTTAAAAGTACTAAAGTAATGCAGGAAAAGTTCTTAATGGAGAGTCAATCTGCTATACTCCACTTTCAGCCAATTCTCAAGTGTGGTGCCACATGCCTCATAGTTTCATATTTCAAAAACGCAAGGACTCCAGGTATCCAATGATTGACCATTCATATCAGAGGAAGACCTGAAATAATGAATGAAACTCGACATCCAATCAAATAGATGAAACTCTTGTGACCATCATAAAGATGAAACTTTGTGACCATCATAAAGGGGCCCAAATAGAAACTGAAAAAGCCAAAGAAAAATGAACTGAAAATCCTTTCAGACTTGAATTACACTTGTTTTTTCATGGTTTCTTATTCTGCTTCCCCTCAACTTTCTAGCTGTTGAGAGAAGAGAACCCAGGTTTTAGACAACTCCTGGGCACAAGTTACGCCGTGTACTCTGAAATCAATATATATCCTAATCCCAATCCATCTATATCCTCCCGCTGCTGTTATCTTTGCAACAAGATTTCTTGCTGATCATCTCCCTTTTACTCCAATTAAGCTTTATTTGCAAGCTTCCCAACTTCTACTATCTCTTAAGACATGTTGATACCATCCAAGTATTCCAAGTAAAAATAGATTATTCATTTAACTAGTTTTTACCTTTAGACCCCTTTGAGGATGGGGACCCTTCCTTTACCTTTTCCTAATGGACCTTAATCTTATCCACTGTAACCGAATCTACACTCTTTAGATGCTCTTTTGGTTCTAAAGAAAACAAAATGGGTAGTTGAGGAGGTTGCGGCTTCTTTCTACAAGTCCTCTTCAACTAGAGATTTCCAACCTATATAGGATCATATTCCTTCATCGTGTTGATATATCTAATGTTTGGTAATTCAAATGGGCTACTTGATCTTTCTCAAGTCTTCAGAACTCAAGACTATCCCTCAGCCATCTTTTGGTTTCATTATTTGCACAAGATTTACTTTACCTTTTCAGTATAACACTCTTCATTAAGGAATTCACTAGCATACCTTTATTCTTGTTCCTCGTCCATTATATCAGAAGGAGTTTCTTCTGGCAATCACTTGTAAAGATTCTCTGTGCCTATCCTAATCTAGTATGAGAGTTCCAGATTCATCTATAGAAGACCCCTCAGTGTTAAGTTTTAGTGTAGAATACAATGGGGACATTCAAAGGTGTCCAATCAAATTTTAGCAGTTGGAAATAACTTTCTCCTAGCTCAAGTTTTATCATGCACTTCTTTCATTTCTAAGGATCTCACATCCACTTCAATGGAAACTCTAGCATATCTTAATCAACTTCTGGCTTTGCTAGGGCTGCCCGCTGTACTTGTAATTTTACTAAGACAACAATATTTTAAAAGTTGGAGGAGTCTTGGAAAAGGAGATCAAAAAGGGAACATCCATCACCTCTGACTACTAATAGAGTGTTTGGATCCCATGGTAAGGGCTGCTAAGTGTGATAGACATAGCAAGTTCACCCCTCTTCATTAGCCAATTCAAATAAGAAAAAGTACCAACGAATTAATCTCCTTATGTGCATTAAATCAAGCAAAATGGAGGAGTTTGATTCATGCAACCGACCCAACTAATTTGGGATTGAGGCTTTTGTTGTTGTTACTACTTCTAGTTTCCATGATCTCGACAATTTAGCAACTATTAAGGTGGCGAACTCCTTCCAAGAAAGTAAAATGTAAAACCCAATTATTTATCTTTTCTTCCATAACATATATCCTTATTGGAAACATTGTCCAGATCTGCCCCTGCTCTTTCTAAAAAGACTTACTCTTAAGCCTAAACTGGTAAACCATCAGCTCTCCACACAACTACACGATATTTCCTGCATCATGTCGAGTATTTGATCTAGATCATACTTCCATTTTCTAACAAGATCTCAACCATCTTGCCAAATACATGTTTACATAGATTAGGCGGCAAACAGTGATATTATGGCTCTACCCATTGATAATTCTACTCATGTGGTTTTAACGGGAACTAATGGTGTGTTCGGTTGGGTTTGATAGAGTTGTTTTGATATGGTCGAATTCCTGACATTGGATTACATAGCTATGGATTAGCAGGTAATCCGAAAGATTTGGAGACTTATTAGGTTGGCATGATAAGATGTAAAGTGGCTTCATGAAAATGACTTAATTTTGCCCTCCCATATAAAAACCTTCAAGCAACACGCCGTTGGGGAAGAAGAAGATCGAAAATGGGCAGAGAGAAGGAAGAGAGGAGGCTCCACCACCTGTGAAAAGCAACCCAATCCTTACGAGTCCATTGATGAGCAAAGAGAGTTGATTAGCAATTTATTGTACGGAGTATCTCGATCACATATTTAGTGATTTATTAGTGTTTGTGATTAGTAAGTTGTTTCTGAGGTTGATTGTTCGTTGGGACAATGTTGTGTTTGAAACTATGCTGCTTACGATTTACATCGATTCGCGCATAGGATCATCATCGATTGATGTGAAAGTGATCGATACGTTGGTGGTCTTCGGTTGGATGATATTTGAGAGTTAGAGGTTTTGGGATGATGATGATGAGGGGAACGCGGTGTTTGGGAAGAAGAAGATCGAAAATGGGCGAGAGAGGAGACTCCACCCCCTCAAACCCAGGCCCTCCCCTCCCCATGCCACGCTGGCTCAGAGGTGTCAAGTGCGTCCTGAGGGAGAAGTCGAGTGGTTCGCACTTCAGCGCATTTGTGTTTGGGTCTTCTTTAAATTATAGTGAAGGGTAATGTGGTCTTTTCATTGTTTGGTGAGGACGGACTAACTAGTGACATGGTAAGACTCCACTTAATTTAGTCTACAGTTTGTGTGATTACCTAATCCGATGTATTATCTAATCATGCGAAGTGAACAGTGGATTACATCTAATCCAATGGATTAGCTAAGCAGTCATGCGAACCGAACACACCATAAAGGTTAGCATGTGAGTGAGATTTGAGTCTTCAACCACAGGCCTATTTAGCAAAATGCTCATCCGGGTGTGTAAAGCTCGAATAAACAAAACCCTAATTGAAGCCTTTTTGCACTAAATCAAGCGCAATTGAAGAGTTCGATTCATGTAGCTGACCCCAACTAATTTGGGATTGAGGCTATATTGTTGTTGTAGTTCAATAAACAAAAAGATTCGCATTCATCACTGTCAAAATTACCAAATCTCAGAAACACAAACCTAAAACCATAATCAGCATCAAATCTCAAACAATTCACAATCATTTAAAAAAACAATAACTTTCCCAACATTGACAGGAAGAAACTGAGAGATCCCAGACCTGCATAGCTGTTGGTGACATCAACAGTGCCCTTGAAGAGCTCCCAAGAAGAACACCGATGACGCGCTTGCGAGTGTCATGGCGACTCGGTTGTAGTTGTCGACGATGCTCAGGAGAACGAGCGGATGCACCACGACCTTCTCGATAGGCCTCGCATTGAGATCTGCTGCGTCTTGATCACGTCCATCGCAGCGAGGTCGGTCTCAAATCGACCAAATTTGGTGTTGATGCCGATGAAGAAAACCTAGAATTTTGTAGAAACAGAGAGAGAGAAGCGAAAGAAATTTTATGTGCCCTCGGAAGAAGAGGACTTGAAAAAGAGAAAAACCCAGAGACAAGTTAGGAAATTGGAAGCACTAGCTAAAGGGGTTAGGGCGTATTTTCTTTTCAGTTTTCTTATGCCCCAAGAAGGGATCAAATTTTGCTTCAAAAAAAAAGAAAATAGTATCAATTTTATTTTTTATTTGTTTTACTCCAGCTTTCTGAAAGTAGTGAAACGGAAGTCGAGCGCAAAATTGCTCAAAACTTTATATTTTCACAAATGATAAGACATTTCACTTACTTTGGCAAATATTAGCATGACTTTACATGGTCATCTGAAGTGATAAAACAAAAGCGAGATATTTTCAAAAACATACGGAGTTAGAAATAAAAATTATCATCGTAGTATAGAAATTGAATTAATTGAGATAAGATTTTATTAGGGGTGGGCAAACCACGAGTTTGATATTGAAAACTCTCAATCCTCCATGAAAGCAGGGGGTTCACGAGTTTGTGATTTGCAAAAAACATGAACCATATCGATTTAGTTTTCCCATGCACATTTTCAACAAAAAAAAATGTCATGCATTAAATAAAAGACCATGCATGTCCATCCAGGAAAAAATACGATAAAACTCCATTACATGACCATCTACCAAAAACACAATTAAACAAAAATCAATTCATAAAATGCAAGGGTTCGATAAGCGGGGATTAGGGGTGGGCATTGGTTTTCGCAAAACCGCAAACTTAGATCCAAACAACATGAGTCTAAAGCGGCTTTTTTTAAATTTGCGGTTTTGAGAGGTGGTTTAGAAAACTTGAAAATCGCGATTCCGCCGTATTGGTGGTGGTTTTCATTTACGAGAAAATTGTGGTTCACTAACCCAAAAATCACCCCCAAACTTGAAATGAATTGAAATGAACTTAGGCCTTGTTTGGTTAGGGGTGGAGTTATCTCGGATGCTAATAAGCTTACGGGAGTTTGGGAACTAATCTTGTTTGGTTGCCTAACTGCCTGCAAGTTATCTCCCAACTTACACCCCTAGGGTGTGAGATATCTCCACGCCACCACCCCTTAGGGAGTTATCTCTCGAAGTTGTGGACACAATTACCCCTCATTTATGACCCATATCTCTTTTGTTTGAAGGCTATTTATGTCAATTCATATTTTTTATTGTTTAAAAACTTGAAACTTCCCTACAAGTTTAAAGTTGAACCAAACATTTGAAAATATTAATTTCAATGAGTTAACTCACGAAAGAGATAACTCTCAACTAACTACTGTATAAGTTGGCAAAAATGAACCAACGAGGCCTTAGACTCATAATTTTGATTGAGTTCATGCGTTTCATTGTGTTTTTTTGTGGATAGGCATGTATGGACATATATTTTGTTTATGGACTTGTATGGAATAATGTATCCCAAGAAAACCAAAATATTAAACCAACCAAACCGCGCAACGATCGGTTTAGTTGCGGTATTTAAAGGTTCGCGGTTTCATGGTGGTTTACAAAACGACCCAAACCGCGAAACATCGCCCCCATTTGGTGGCGATTTGATGATTTTCACCACGAAAACCGCGATTTGCTTACCACATGTAACAAGGATGGAGCGGAGCTGGAAGCAGAAAGGAGGGTAAGGGATGTAGAATGAATTCACAAATTGAATTTGCGTAAATAGGGTTGGGGTTATAGGGGATGTAAAATTATCACGAATTCCTAAAATTCCACTTGATTTGGTGAACTGCTGTTTTTAGAAATGAAAATCACCACCAAACCATGGAAATGCAAATTCTCGAGTTTGCAAACCACCCCGTAGTAATGCAGAGTTTAAAAAAACCAGACTAAACCGTGAGACCATTTTGACAGTTTATTTGATTTCGCTATGAGAACAGGTGCCCACCCTAAATCTTATTACAATAATAATTATATTTACTTTATGTAGTGAAAGTATTTATTATATATATATGATTATAATTATCTTTATAAAAAACCACGCTAACATTTAAATAATATTTTATTTAAAAAACAATATTACTTTAAAACTCGTTGTTTTACATAATATACAATGAAATATAATTTTGAATTTTCTTCACGAGCAATCTTTGAAGTTCAAACTTCATAACTCAATAATAATAATAATGATAATAATAATAATAATATTATTATTATTATTATTCAAAAAAAGAAAATCAAATAGTTGTATTGTACATTAAACTCTAGACCTTAGGCCTTTTCACAAAAAACTTACGAAATGCGCAAAAAAAAAAACAGTTTAAATGAGTAAAATAAGTGTAGATTTCTTTTAATTCGTTAACTAATGTATCTTTTTGAAAATGCGCTACCAATGGGAGACAATTTTTCCAAGCCATCGTGGACACGTGAATAACATCTTTTCAAAAGGCGTTATCCATGTTTATGAGCTTCATATTGAGTACGCATAACACACGAATAGCGCATTCGTAGAATGCGCTATTATTAATGTGATAGAGATAAATCAATCCACGTGGATTGATTGAACATATTAACACACGAATAGCACATTCGGAGAATGCGTTATCGTCTAGTGTTAATAACTCGAGGTGGTCACATGGACATGAGCAATACGAACTCAGAATGCGCTATTCGTGTTTGCTCATATCCATCGTTAGCGAGGGAAACACATATAGCGCATTCGGAAAATGCGCTATTTGTGTAACCTAATCATCTTCTTTCTCGACACATAACGCCAGAGAATATATTATTTGCATTACGTGTGTAAAGGTAAACAGGTGTATGGGGGATCATGTGAAGTAGGGGTAGGTCACGTGTTTGAATGAGTTTGGTGAGGGTTGGTTACACTATTGGATGGTGCTCTCGGTGGAAAGGTAATTGGTGATCGGATTAAGAGACAATGAGGCAGAGAGATGAGAAGGAGGAGTCCCAAATTTGTTGAAGGAGATTTAATGTTTTTTTATTTGGACGAGGAGAGATCGGTTGGAGAGTGTTTTGTTTTGGAAAAGAGAAGGAGATTGAGAGAAGGTGGGGCTATTGAATGAAGAAGGAGTTGCTTTATGAGTCGCGATAGTGTGTATACCTAGGTAGAAAGGTGTTTGTTGATTGAGAGAGGGACAGAGATCGAGGGTGGCGGTACTGCAGAAGAAAAGTAGTTGTTCGATGAAGTTACTCCCCCTTTAAATTTCTATGATGTTACTTACTTGCACCTTGTTGTTGTATATTGTTTTCATCAAAGAAGAACAAGTTGTTGTTGTTGGCAATGGCGATAGAAGAAACATTAATAATTTTATGATTGTTGGACATGCACGGTTTGAAGGAGAAGGAGAAGGAGAAGGTGAGAATCTCACTTTTTGATGCTCACTGACTTGAAGGAGAAGGAGATCGTGAGAGAGTGAGTGAGGAAGGCAAGAAGAGGCACGTGATTTAAAGGAATTGTTAGTTAACTTTTAGCGTGTAATTTTGTTTAAAGTGTTAGTTTATGATATATTTTTTGTTAAAGCTGTTTTGTTAAACTTTTCTTTCTTAAACTTTTTCATATGAATTTTGTTTAGTTTGGTTTAGGATTTTGTTTGAAATTGTTAGTTTAGGATTTAATTTTTTTAAAACTTTTTGTTAAACAATTTTTTTGTTATACTTTTTTCATATGAATTTTGTTGAGTTTAGTTTAGGATTATGTTTGAAGTGTTAGTTTTAGGATTTATTTTGTTGTTAAACTTTGTGGTAAAATTTATTGTTTTGTTAAAATTTTTGATAAATCAATAATACAAAAAAGTTTGATCGATGAATAATACATTTTTTTGTTAAAGTTTTTGGTTTCAAGAAGTGTTAGTTTGGGGATTTTGTTTGAAAGAATTGTTATATTGATGTATTATTGATTGATCAAACTATTTTGTTAGGTTATGAATTTTTTGGTTGCAAGGTTTGCATTTATTATTTTCACGATTTTAGGCAAAACTCTTTTGAAAGCTATTACATGTTTTTTGTTGTTAAAATAAATAGTGTGTATGTGTTCCCATGTATCCCTCAATATACACACAATCAGAACTTAATTTTTAATTTTTTGCGGGACAACATCAAGACAACAAACGGTTGAGATACTGGTTGGCTAGAGAGAGCTTCAGTCGTTTTTATTGCACACATGAGGTGTTAGGTTAGGATATATCTTTGTTAAAGAGAATTTTTTTATTAGTTATTAATTTTCATTTAAATAAAAGAACTAACATTTTTTTTATTGTAGGAATAATAAATTGAAGATCAAAAGAGGAGGAAAATAGTAAAATAAAAATGATTTTTCTATTATTTTTATTTGGTTTTTTTGATTATTAATTTCAATTTATGTAGTTACATATATAAGCTTTAAAAAAATGGTTGAATTGGTCATTGATAGTATGTGTACTTGAGGCGTGTTTTAATTCTTTTTGTGCTAAAAAAAACATTTTTGTGCTTTAAAAAATATTTTTTTACTATGTAAAGTAATCCTATCTATGTGTGTGTGTGTATATATCATGTTACAATTAAAAATATAAAGCATAAACTAACTAAAAAATAGGGTGTACTTTAAGGAAATGAATGAGTATGCTTTCTGTAGTTGCGCTATTAAGTCGATCCTTTTACATCGAGAAAATTGACAGTGCATTTAAATTCCCAAATTGATAAACTTTTCAACGATACTTTGAAAAAAGGAGACGAAAAAAGGCTTGAATATTGTAAAGCTACTATTGATGAAAAATATAGTATATATATTAGTCTTTGTGAACAAATTAGTATGATCTTGCTTTGATGAAATACATGTCTCCTTTTTAATTAGTTTAGTAGTATTCATTGTTTGGGATGTAAATATGAGTTATTAATTGGTACTTTATGCAAACGAATGAGTATGCTTTCTGTAGTTGAGCTATTAAAACGATCTTATACATCGAAAGTTCGATTAGCTTTAAATCACATGTGTAATCAACTTTTCCGACATTGATATAAATGTAATCATTTTACATCGATGTCAAATAAATTATGTGGAGTCATACAAGAAACATAGGAACATCATTTCTATTTTATGCGCACGATGAAATTGTAAACGATTTATATGGCATTATTGGCCGTACAACCATGCTCCATCAATGATGTTGATGGTTAAGTTTGGGACAAGTAGATGATAATTGATGGATCACGCGTGTGTAACGCGTTCAATATCTCATCCACGGAGACTCTAGTTAGGATGACTTATCGCCACGTGATAATCCTCCCTGGAGGTTCAATATTTCGATCCATGTGTTGTTGCATAATGCGACACACTTCGACTTGATGTGGGTGGATAAGGTGACCAATTCACCATTAAGCTGCAGCGATAAATATCTATTTAATGTTTGAGTCAATCGAGTTAGTTTCAAAATCCTACAATTCATTCCTGTAGGTAGATGATGATGTCGACACGTCGAACACTAGATCGATGATGGAAATGATGCATATGTCACGATCACAAGGTGATGTCGTGCGAAAATGGATTTGTTAGTCCATTACATGATGACATTAATGCCTCGAAGTGACGATGAAGTTAACGACGACGACAATAATGAAATGGATGAGGACGTACGTCCTACGAGGATCTTTGCTGCAGCCAGATTGTCGAGTGTGAAAACCTCAATGTTGTTACGGATGAACCAATGTATGAACTTAGGTGCGAGAAACGTGCAAGATGATGAGATGTTTGCTATCGATGAAGAGAGAATTTCATGGAGGAAGCAAGTGATGATGAAGTTCACCAACCATTATCGGTTGTATAATGAAATCGATTGGGAAGCGGCTAACTCCGATGCAACCCAACATTCTCATAAACAAATTGGGTGAGACATGTCTAATTTTAAGTTGGAAATATGATTGTGCTTTGAAAATAAAAAGACTTACAACATGTCGTCAAAGTGTGACATGTTAACAAACATTATCAATACCATGTGATGGAATGCGACTACAACTACGTAGGCGATCAAGTGTAGAAGTGCGCAAGACGGATGTATGTGGCGTCTTGGTGCTAATTTGCAAAAAAACACAATTATGGGAGATCATACAATTAGACGTGTCCCGCCAAGCTAATATAAATCCCGAGCGTAGAGCCAACGGTCATACGCTTGACTTGACGCCAACATGCTTATGGCGAGAGATCAAAGCATAAAATGCGAGATAGATCAAGCAATAACTACTCGAGGCATTAATACAAATAATTAAGAGAAAATACAAACTACGAAGTAAACTACAAGCGAATGTGGGATGCCAAAAAAAGAAGGCAATTGCAAATGCATTTGCAGAGATTGAGATGAGTCATAAGCTAGATTGCACCAAGATGGTTGTGGCTATAAAGAATAAGAGTTCGGGACAACAATCGGGTGGTCACATGGAGACAATGGGTCGCCGATGAGATAAGGTCACGTCTCCTCCAATTTCGTCATGTGTTTTTCGCATTCGAATCATCAATACAAAGCTTTCAAGTTTTGCGAGGTGCATCTTCTTCGGGATTGACCGCGACTTTCTTATATGGCAAATATAGTGATAAGCTAATGATTGCCATCTTTGTTGATGGTAATGGACACATACTTTACCAGGTTGCATTGGGCTACGGTTGCGGAAATCGAATATCTGATTCTTAGGGATGGTTTTTGAGGATGTTGCCTGACAAACACGTGACGGATAGAGATGGAGTTTGCCTTATTTACATTCGTCACCCTGGCATTACTGAGTGCAATCAACACCACGACTAATGGTTTTTTGTCCCCCAAAGGATACCAACATTATTGCATGCGATAGTTGGTCGGTAATTTCAACACCGATTCAAAATGAACCATTGAAAAAACTCATTTCTCGAGCGAGTGCCCTTACTCAAACATCGAGAACGAAAATTTAATGTATGTATGGAGCGTTTTGCATACTTATCATCATGAACTCCTCGAATGTGTGCGATAAGTCAATGTCATCCCCAGAAGAACTATGGACTCGATGGCATGACAGAGGCATCCGGTGGACGGATATATGACTTCTAATGGTGTTGATATGTATGAAATGCAAGTTTTTGAAATTTTGCATTCAATGATATAGTTATCATAGAAGTAATATTACTTACACGAGTTTTATTGTCAATCGTAAGTGTTTTAACGGTGTATTGAACGGGGCTCGATTCTTGTCGATAACATCGATAAGCTCGGATGATTTACTGCCAGTTGGTGACATACCATGATTGGCGTAAACATGAAATCAATGAAGCAATCTCAAACGGCCTTACTACACAAAAATATGTCACGAATATACTTTACGCGTAATAAAAAATCTGCAAAGAGGCATCAAGTCAATTTGATAAATCGTGACATATGTGAGTTTGAAGTGCTGATTGGAAGACATGAAGATCGCATGCATAAAGGCAACAATACCCAGTAAGTCGTCATCTGAAAGATTGGGTGTGCATAAGTTCACCGATAAATGGCAATCGTTTGGTTTCCCTTTCTCGCACGTGTTAGGCTGCATGTGCCTTTATTCGAGTGAGCTACGCGCAATTCATTGAGCCATACTTATAGGATAGTATGTGTATACGCTAATGTTACTCTTCTAATTTCAAAGCCATCCCCGAGATGAAAATATTAGTCGACTTTCATGCGACGAAGATCATCTGGGACCCAGTAAGCGTGGGAGACGCGTGGCGAGGAGACGAAGGGAAGCAGCGAAAGCAAAACGAGATGGTTGCTTCTTAATGTCTCGGTATTCCTGCGATGTGGCATATGTCATCAAGAAGGACTTAGAAGAACAACATGTCCTAATAAAAACCGTAATCGAAGTCCCTACTTGGAAGCAGATTAAGTGTGGTATTTTGTCGTTTAGAGGGACATAACAAAAAAAAAAAGTCTCAACTGTGAGCTCGACGCCTTCAAATCAAAACTGATAGTCGATTTTGTATATTGTTTGTGTTTGGCTTAAGTTGGTAATTTGATTATATTGAAGTGTTTAAGTATTATTCCTTATTGTTTGAACCTATATTAATTAGTTATTGTGACTTTCCGGAAACAACATCGACAATTTTTTTTTAAATCGATGAATCGGTTACAGTTTATGTACAGATGACAATGGATCCGGAGTCCATCGAGATCCTTCACTTTTACATTTAGATCTACACACACAGATCGTCGTGAACTTGGAGGGGTCGAGGTAAACTTTTTAGATGTATTGGTGTAATGTTCATGCATAAATGTATAATATATATATCAAATAATACATTTTCAATTATAAGGTGTACGAAACATTGTGCGTGCGTCGAAGACGTGGTGTTGAGACTTGATCGAACAGTCACAATACCATTCGAGGGATGATCTCATATCTTCGTTCAGGAGTGGTTATATGTGATTTCTCGCGTAACATTTTTCAGCCTTGATTGGGCTTTGATTACTACATTCGTTGAGAGATGGCACAAAAGAGACATATGCATTTCACATGCGATGTCTGCGAGTGCACAATTACACTCCTGGGGACGTGCGAGTGCTGGCCACTGGCTTACCTATCGAAAGTATGCACGTGATGGGAACCATTGATACGGACTATGTTAAGGTGTGCGAGATGCTACTTGGTCGAACTCCTGTAGGAGATTACATTATTGGTTTGTAAACTTAAAGTCGAATGGCTTGAACGTAACGTCTGATTCTATAAATGACGACGATAGTGAGGAATCGGTGCAACGTTTCGATCGTACATGCTACAACTTATCGGTGGTTGTCTATTCGCGGACAAGTCAAATCGATTTGTACATTTGATGTTTCTACAGTTGACCTCGAGGATTTCCAAGCAGTGGATAATATAGTTGGGAGAGTGCTGTTTGCAGTTTATTTGTATGCAGAGAGTTTGTGTCGCGGATCTCGCGCGGGTGCACTTGAGGTTGCGGGCGCGTCAATTCTTGTATAGTTGTGGGCATGAGACAGATTTGCATTCATAGCACCAAGGCACCTGGGTGTTTCTAGAGTTCGACCTCGAACAGTGGATGGAGAACACGCGCCCCAATCTTTGTCTTGATAATCACGATATGTGCGGCTATCGACGTGTCCACAATTTGTTTCCACATAGTTGAGTGGTATCGACCAAAAGGGTTATGAGACAATTCGGAATGATATACGTCGTGCCACCAAGCGCGATTACGATACCATGATTCGTGACACCCCAGAAGCATGCCTTTATCGAGGGTGTATGTGGAGCGCTTGATCGAAGAAAATTGGGTGGTTTTTCACGCAACCTTAATACAAATGTGGGAAAATCGTGGTGATAGCATATTCACAATGGCACAAGATGGACACAATCAACAATACTACATGACGTGGTATCGATCGGTCACTAGACGATTCATTAGGACACGATGGGGCTTTACGTGACTATTCAATAAACTTGAAACTATTATTTTGTTTTCCAATTGAGAGTAACATCTTAAATTGCGTATATTAAAATCATGTTTTTATATCGGTGTAACTTGTTGCATCGATCACTACGGCGAGTGTTCATTGAGGATGAGTACGAGCAAGATCTTCATTGCGCTTGATGAAAACATTAAAATTTTAGATGAAGTTGAAAGGCAAAAGAGTCTGCATACATGGAATGATGGAATTGATGTCGAACATGCCATAAATGAGGAGGATGAAGAAGAAGATGAAGAAGAGGATCTGGGGCGAATTGAGAAGCAAGAACAACACAAACATAGACTTTGGGTGAGAGCATTAGACGTCCTTGTCCACCACATACATCTCGGCTGGAAAGAAGCTAATTTCTTCTTGAGTGTAGCAGAGATCGTTCCCCCTCACCATGTTCATATCGTCCAGAGGCCAGAAGAAGCATGAAGGCCCTGATCACATTGTTAAGTAGTAACCAACGCTCAAATCCCCACCATGTCATTTTCTCATTGGGTACATTCCTACATTGTCCCCAATGCAGCAGAACCTCAAATGTTTGTACCTAGGTCGCCGATCATGAATCTTCATCGCTTACCATTTTAATCTTTATGCACACGGGTCGTCGTCTTCATATATGGACCATGGAATGCTTGAGATCCAATGTATCATTCATTGCCTCAATACATACCGAGTCTATATACTCCACCATGTTATAATTACAATATGTCATATAGTTGAGATGACTCAATCATGAACCTATTAAGCATGTCGTAAGCCTCAAAGTTCCTTTTGCCAACCACATACATGAAGTTTCGTATTTTGGAATGGTGCGACTTCCCTTTATTTTTGGAAGCATTAGTACTAAAGGTGAGTCGAGTGAACCGAGAAAGAGCATTAATCGACTCAACGAAATTCAATGCAAGATCAACAAACCTCAACAAACTCAACCGGATGTACAAACACAACGTCCAACTAGACATGTAGAAATCGTGGGTTTTCCATCACGAAGCAACAACGTCAATGTAACAAATCGATAACTCGTATGATGAGTTTTTTCATGTCGTGGTGATTTTATTTTTCAATTTAGATCTTAGGTGAATGAAGTTGTTGTATACAAGCTTTTTATAGAATGAACTTATTCTTCAAAATATCTTTGTGGCGACCACTAGCGCCCCGAGAGTGACGATGTCTCCGTGTATTACTCCTGCAAGGGGTGACCCAACTACACTATACGGCACACTGCCGATCCCTTTTCTCTGTCTCAAAATTTGTATCCACTTGTGTAGTATGCAAATGTATAAATAACATATTCAAGTGATCGTACTTAAATGCAAGAAATATTAATAACCAATTTAAACAAATCCTATTGTGGAAAAACCACAGAAAAGTGCGAAATTAGTAGAAAAGCTGTACCATATAAGGTATAGACATGTACAGGTCATAATACTCCACAGCTTCCAATGTGAATCAAAATATCAAAACAAAACACTGCGTACAAGTAATCCTCAACGGTAGAAGTGAGTCATAGGTAGTCGCCTAAGATCCACTTGCCCTTACTTGTACTGGACCGCACTCAATCATCACGTAAGAAAATAGATGAGCGAGTCCGACGTAAAATCCCAAGGAACTCCTCAGAGCATTCAAATAAACAAGTGGAAGTCAATAAATACGTTAAATAAACATGCGAAATGTAAACAAACAACCATAAGTATGACATCGCATGCATAGATAACAATAAAAGTGTAAATGTATGTGCACATTCCACTCGTCGACTAAACTATACTTCCGAATACTTCTAGGATCCTACTAGTGGGCGCACCCAATTAGCTATCACTGGTCGCTCTCGGTGGCCGACGGTACGTCGACCTACGACGCACCGACAAATGTAGCAGTACATTAGCTCGGGTCGTTATCCACCGAGAACTCCTGATACACATGCTATGGTCCAGACTGCATAGACTCATAACGGAAAATACGGTGGGAGTAACTCAACCAACCGTCCAAACAATGACAAGATATATATGTAATAAAGACCACAAGGAATACTTGAAATGAATGGAAATACAAAGCGAAATAAATACTCAGAGTTTTTCAATTGGGTTTTACAAACCTCAACGCACTCGATACCCCGTAATCAATCCCGAGTCCAAGTCCATTGGGTCCTTGATCGCCAATTGATCACCCGTGTCCACCTATTTCCATTTATCAATAATTAGATTTAGTATGACAATTTGACCAATTTCTAAAATTTTAGGCTAAATTGCCCATTTCGCACTTTTCGAGGCAAAAAACCCCACACAAAAGTCGCTTTTTCAAAATATCCAAATGTTTTATTTTTCATAGAATTTCATAAATTTCTATTTATTTTATTGAAATATAATTTTCCCAATTTTTCAGAAATTCTTCCCAATTTTCTTCCATTTTCTTCTTTTATTTTTCTCTATTTTTTATTTGGTTTGGGTTCCGGGTCAACCCTAAATAGGTCGGTTCGACCAGACCCGTAGGCGAGCACGGCCCATCACTTGGCCGACCTGCCTGAGGGGATGCACACGAGCGCGCGTGCATCTTCCTCATCCGTTAGAAATTTTTTTATTTCCCTTGTTGTTGGGTTGGGGTTGCTCTCCCACCCCAACCCCGATGTACATCGATGGCATGGGAGACACCCCTACCATCACCACGCGACCCGGTTCGGCCTCCATGGCCGAACCTCTGTCTCGGCCACCACGGCCAACCACCGAAACCACAAGCAACAATGAAGACTCACCTCGATCGTGACGTCTCCACGCTTCTCTTCTCTCCTTCCGGCTTCTTTCTCCCCCTCCTCTCCTTTTCTTATTCTCTCTCGGTCTTCGTCGCTTGTGTGTGTGTGTGCGTGCGTGGGGGTGTGTGTGTGTGTGTGAGGGTGGTGAGGGAAAAAGTGGTATATAAGATAATTATTGTTGACTTTGTGTCTTGACTCGAATTGTGACACAAGCGGGACACTCGCCACTTGTTTCGGGCGTTTCGACTCCGGTTTCACGTCCGAAGCTACGATATACACGTACGCCCGTCACTAGCTACCTAATACCCATTCCATATTAGGTACTTGACCACTTTTTATGTAATTTGTGTGTTTCGTTTCCAGACCTAATATCGGGTCCGTCGACTACCGTGACTCGCGTCGACACGCATATCGAAATGCGAATACTGATTCACACAATCTCGTTGTGTTTTAGTTCCCCGACCTAATATTCGGTCCGTCGACTACTCATTGCAGCGTTGACACGCATATCGAGACGAATACGTTCACACAATCTCGCACGTATTGTTATATATGCAACATACACACATCACGATGTATTTTAATAAATTACACCGCAAATAAACAACCAACACACAATAACTACCATACCTAAGTCTCGTGTGTCCTAGCCTACTAAGTGACGTCCACGTAGATCTAAGTTTGGCGTCCGCGTACGTAAATTCAAGATAATTAACGACATTAATAAAATGGGTCGTTACGGTTCTTCCGACTAAATAAAATTTCGTCCCGAAATTTAAGCGTAACTAAAGTCCCATACCGGAGAGGAATAGCGAGGGTATCGCGTCCTCATCGTCGACTCGAGCCCAGGTTAGTCCTCCGATCCTATAATGCTGCCAACGAACTAGGACCTTCGCGAGTTCCACAATTCGGAGAATGCATGTACTCGACAATCAACGATCTCTATCGATAGCCTATCCTCATAGGTCACGTCAGTACGTATCTCCACACGTCCCAACTCGATCGTCGCTTTCGCCCACGACCTAGTGAGTCTTAACATGGAAATGTGAAATGTCGGATGAACCCCGGCTAACTCGGCGGGTAACTTCACAGCGATATGCAAGCGGTGCCTACTCTTCTGGCGTGCAGTCGGTATGGCTGATATGTATCTCGGTGCCGAGTTTTCCCTTAATGCCAAATCTCTCGGTGACCTTTCCAAGGAGAAACCTTCGAGATACACCATATCGCCTCGTCATAACTCGGACCTCGCGATACCTATCCCGCGTATTTCTTATGTCTATCATGTGCGACTACGCAGCTTCCACGACCAATTTGTCGGATTTTCTACGTGTGATCAATAACTATCTCAGCCCTATCATATCATTGTATCTTCCGGCTCACGCTCAACACGTATGTGATCTATAGGGCCTCCCATACAAAGTGCCTTAAATGGTGGCATACCAATGCTCGCTCCGATAGGACCGTTATCGTATGCAAACTCACGCGAGAGGTAGATAATCCTTCCACGAACCCCAATCGTAATAGCCACGATCATATCCTCCAAAATCTGGATCAATCGCTCCGATTGTCCGTCGTTCACCGAGGATGATAAGCCGTACTTAAGCTTCAACGACCTGGATAGGCGACACCCCATGAAGTCTAATAATCTCGCTCAAACAATATGCTCGGTGGGAAAAGAGTATTTCATCGAGATTGGAATGAAGTGAGCCGACTTCGTCGATCCCATCAATCACTACCTAAACCTAGCATCGTGACGCCTCGATGTGCATGAGTAGTCACTAACGAAATCCATAGTGACATGTTCCCATTTCCTTATGGAACGGGGCAACATGAGTGTAATAATCCACCGGTCTCACCGTGCTCGGCCTTCACTGCAAGCGAATGTGACAACTCCTAACATACTCACCAACGTCGAACTTTCATCCTTGGCCACCTAGGAATAGTCACCTCAAATCATGGTACATCTTGGTCCCACTGGGATGAGCGTATGCTGAGCCGGTGTGCATCCTCAAAAATCTCATCCCGTATCTCCACGATCCGAGGTATCCACAATCTCCCTCGATATCTCAAACCGATCTGTGGTTTACACCGCCCAATCGGTGCATTTCGGATTAAAGTGACAGACCAGCGACCCGCTCATAGAGCCCATCGACCCTCGACACTTCGGCAACCCGTTCAATCGATACGGTCGGTATCCTCATCCGACAACAAATGTGTTGTTCCAGCCGTAGTCGACAACTCGGGCCATTATGCACATGCGATCTTTTTGTAATAAGCCATGCTCATGTGTCATATGCTTTACGAAACGATCGTCGAGTCCAGGAAGTCGCTCAAGAATACGTCTGCTACGACGTTCGCTTTGCCGATGTGATACTCAATAGCTAGGTCGTAGTCCTTCAAGACTCCGACCATCTCCCATTGGTGCATATTCATATCCTGCGAGTGAAGATGTATCGTAAACTTTGGTGATACGTATACAACACGAATCGCTCTCCATAGAGATAGTGCCTCCAAGCCTTGATCAAGGCAACCTTCGCAAGCTCTAGATAATGCACTTAGATAATTCCCTCATGAGGGCCTCAACCAAATACGGAAAGATAAGCAAGCCCCGGTTTACCATCCCGCATCAACACGCATCAAGACCAATGCCCGAAGCATCTGTATATCTTGTCGAGGTCTTGCCCATTTCCGTGATGTCAATATTGGTGCGAGATGTCAATTTCCGCTTCAATTCACAAAAGGCACCGTGCACAGCTCATCGACCCGATCAAATCGACATCTTTCTTAGTCACTCTCATCATCGGACTTTGCAATCGAGGAAAAATCCTGCACAAATCGCCGTGTAGTATCCAAGCCCGATCCAAAGGAAACTCCGTATATCGACCCCGGACTCGTGCGTCTTCCAATCAATGATCGCCCAAATCTTTTTGAATCCACCGAGATACTGCTCGCTCACTTGATGACATGGCCTAATAATCTCACGCGCACTTAGCCAAAAGTCACACTTACTAAACTTGGCGTACATCAGTGCTCTCTCGATGTCGTCAAAAATGTCTGAGATGTCCCTCGTGATCCTCGCGAGTTTTGTTATAGATCAAGATATCGTCGATGAACACGATGATGAATCTGTTCAAATATGGCCTAATGACCACGTGCATCGAGGTCCATGAAAATCGCAGCGTCATCGCCCAAGCGGCATGACATGTGAACTCAAATAACACAGTATCTCGTGCTAAAAACGGTTTTACTGGATATCCTCTTCTCGAAGCCTGTTGGTGATAACTGGCGAAAGTCGATCTTGAGAACAATCGGCACGTCAACTAATCAAACGGATCGTCAATCCTAGGAAGTGGGTAACGACTCCTCGCGATTACTTGATTGAAGATTCTATAGTCGATGCACATCCTCATCGTACCATCTTTCTTCTTCACAAACAATATTGGAGCTCCCCAAGGTGACATACTTAGGGTGAATGAAACCACTTCTCCAATGACTCATCCAGCTGTCGTCTCACCTCCTCCTGCTCATTTGGTGCCATCCCGTGAGTCGGCAGCAATTGGGTGCGTCCACAGTATCAGCTCGATTATGAACTCAACGGCTCGTAGCGGTGGCAATCCAGGGTAAATCATCCGGAAATACATCAATAAAATCCCTAACCAACTTTGAGACCGTCCTCAAAGCCGTACCTCCAGTTCGAACCTCAGCTCAACTATCGCCGCAAACGCCTCCATCTCCTGCATTGTAGCTAGTCGACCTCTCGTGATGGGTAAGTCAGTTGCCGATCCAAGTAATACAGACTCCGATATTTCAGGAATACGAAACTCTATCCTCTTGCCGTAACAGTCTATCCGTGCATGATAGGATGCTAACCAATCCATCCCGGAGTAGTGTGTCAAACTAAGTACTCCAATACTCGAATATCACTGGGAGCTGATGTCCCTCCACCTCTATCATCACGTCTCTACATATTTGGTTAGGGTATATCTTATCCCCAACAACCGTCCTAAGGACAAGATGTGGGTCTAGTGTTTGTGTAACTAACACGACAAACCAACAATACGTCCAAAGAAGAAACGATAAAGTACTTGCAGAATCAAACATAACATGCATATGGCGACCAAATATAAGTAATGTACCTTCAATAAGTTGCCTAGTTGCCCCGTTATCCAGTACGTGCTAACGCATTATGGGCTCTATCTACGGCTTTGATCTCGCCTCTCACCGTGGCGATAGTGGTACCAGGTCGGTCCTCGAAGTGTCCCCTCTGCCCAGCCGGTGACATCGACGGACTCTCCGGTCTACCCGTCTGTCCGTCTCCGGATCTCGGACCCGACCCCTTTCACTGTGTCCCCCAGATCTCGACATCCACTAGTGTTGAGGTAATAGCATGAATCGTTTGTGGCTCCTCATAAGCGGAAGTGGCGCACGATAATCGTCCCAACGACCCTACTCCCGTATATCATCTCTCGAGCAGCCTTATCAGGACGATCCATCGGTCTTTTCTACGCCTACGATTCGACCGGAACTCTTCCCCGATTGTACCTCCTACGGTCACGTCCCTCGACCTCTGTAGTATGTATGTCTAATGAGCCAATGCCCTGTCAAAGATCTCTGAGTCGTGGCTGCAGTCAGAAAAGCTATTGACGCAATCATGTCATCAACCCCCCTGGTAAAGTAATAGATATGTAAGCGCTCGTCCCGGCGACATTTAGAGAGAGCAGACAAATGTCGGAACCTCTCCATATCTTTGCATCAACGTCGATTACCACTGTCTCGGGCCGGGAACTCATCCCTTATGGCTGTTTGGTTCGTGGGATTGCCAGATTAGCCACACTGGACTAGTTAATCATTGTTTGCTTGGAGGATTAACTAGGCCAGCAGGATTAGTTAAGAGGCATGGTAGTGGATTAAACAATACCACAATTTTTGGTGGGATTAGCTAATCCATTATGGAATCGAAAGAGGAGATTACCACTTTACCCCTCACATTAACCAAATCACAACTCTCCAAAACTCTCGACCTCCTCCCTGTTTTGCTCTTTTCTTCCTTCTCGCGACTGGTTTTTTTTTGTTCTTTTCTTCGTTCTCTTCGTCAATCGAACCTCATCTGTGTGTCTTCAATATCTCTCGAATCACTCATCTCTCTCTCTCTCTCTCTCTCTCTCTCTCTCTCTCTCTCTCTACGCCTGTATTTCTACGCATTCGAACGTTAGAGAGAAACAGAAATCGAAATGAAAGAGTTGCATAGATCGATCGATATCGAGAAATCCGAATCGGAAAGATGGTGACGACCATAGGAATGATGGATGCGGCATACTTCGTGGGAAGAACATAGATCTTGGCCTGGATCAACTCCACTCTTCATCTCAATCTGTCCAAAGTCGAAGAGGTTCGCTTCTTTGTTTTCTTGTAAAAGAAGGAACTTGGAGGGTTTTACGGTTTGTTTTTGGTTTTGGGGTTTTTGGGGTTTCTTGAAATATAATATGGTGATTTGTGTGATGAACTTGAAGGGGGGGTTTAAATTTTTGTGGAGTTTTCATTGTTTTGGGCAGGCGGCGTCGGGCGATTCACAACGAAGGGGATGAAGATGTGAAAATGAGGTCAAATTTATGTAAGGGTATTTTGGTAAATGTACATGTACAACCTCACTTAATCCCGACCTTAAAACTACCAACCAAACAAGATACACAAATGAGACTAAACTATCTAAACCCATGTGTTAGTCCCATCACTAATTAATCCCCGTGTGTTAGGATTCACTAAAATGTGAACCAAACGAGGCCATTAGTCTCAACCTAGCCTCCATAGGTATGTGCGATCGTAGAATAACTCCTTAAACTCGGCCCATGTCGTCGGTTTCGGATGAGTATCGTATATGTCGTCCACCGAGGCTGCGCATGCCCTCAAACGGGAGCCCGAAGTCGTGCTGTACGCTGATCTGCGTCGTTCCTCATTAAAAGCTTATGGAAACGGCGATGGACACTACCCATCTCCTGCGGCCTTAGGGTCACCACCTCCATAAAAGAATCCAAGCCGAAACTTCAAAACACCTCAATAACTTCGCCTCTGGTCTTGGGACGAATGTCGATGTAGTAGTCGTATCGCAGCGGTGAGGTGGCGATAACTTTGGTCGTCGTCGTGAGTGGAAGCGTAAGAGTCGACGTCTCTAAAGGAACGACAGCTACGGTAGGCTGTCTCTGCCAGGTTCCTCTACGCTACCCCCGAGCTGGTGTTTGGGGTACCATAGGAACAACGGATGTCCCCGCCGATGCGGTCGCAACTACCGCTCTCTAGGCTGAAGTGAGTGTCGCTAAATGCGCGATCTGCTCTCGTAATAGCCGTAATACCTTGGCCATCTCGTGTCTCTCCTGGGCGAGAGTCTATCCTCCACACTCGCCATAATCGGGACATCCCAGGCGCATCACTAGTCTGTCCCGGTCTCAAAAGGCGTACGGACTGTAAAAGTCCATGTCTGCATCGAGAATGTGCTCTAGGATCGGTCTCGAAGTGTATACGTATATCATATAATAAAATGAAAATGTAACACGCATATAAGTTCTAACTCTGCCGCCTCGCATCAACTTCCCAACTAAAATTCTAAGGCAATAACTTCGGGTTTCCACATCAAGTTCATTGATTAAGTTTTATTGTCATAGGACTTCTTCTTGGCTCGATACCAAGCGTGGCGGCCCTCGCGCCGAGGGTGACGTGTCTCGTGTACTCCTTGCACTTGGCCCAACTACACGTGTACGGCTTTTGCCGTCCTTTTCTCTGTCTCGAAACTCGTATCCACTTGTGTGTACAACGTATAAATAACATATTAAGCGGAAGTCGTACTCAAATGCAATAAATATTAATAATCAATTTAAACAAATCCTATTGTGGAAAAACCACGAAAAGTACGAGGTAGAAAAGCTTGTACCATATAAGGTATAGACATGTACAAGGTCATAATACTCCCAAATTCCCAAAAGAATCAAAATATCAAAACAAAACACACGTACAAGTAATCTTCAACGCGTAGGCGGTCGAGAGGTAGTCGCCTAAGATCCCCTTGCCCTTACTTGTACTCGGATGCATTCAATCATCACGAGAAGAAAATGGATGACGAGTCAGATTCGGTAAAATCCCGAAAGGAACTCCTCAGAGCATTCAAATAAACAAGTGGAAGTCAATAAATATTGTTAAATAAACATGCGGAATGTAAACAGACAACTGTAAGTAGGGCATCACATGCATAGATAACAATAAAGTGCAAATGTATGTGCCTGTTCTAGTCAGACTAAACCATACTTCGGAATACCCTCCCAGGATCCCACTAGTAGGCGCACCCAACTAGCTATCACTTGGTCGCTCTCGGTGGCCGACGTCAACCTACGACGCACCGACAAATGTAGAACGATTCATTAGCTCGGGTCGTTATCCACCGAGAACTCTTGATACACATGCTATGTTATAGACTGCAGAGACATATAACAGAAAATCCGGTGGGAGTAACTCAACCAACCGTCCAAACAATGACAAGATATAGATGTAATAAAGACCACAAGGAATACTTGAAATGAATGGAAATACAAAGCAAAATAAATACTCGAGTTTTTCAATTAGGTTTTACAAACCTCACTGCATACTCAATACCCCGTAATCAATCCACGAGTCCAAGTCCATTGGGTCCTTGATCGCCAATTGATCACCCAGTGTCTACCTATTTCCATTTATCAATAATTCCGATTTAGTATGACAATTTACGACCAATTTCTAAAATTTTAGGCCAAATTGCCCATTTCGCACTTTTAGGGCAAAAGCCCGTAAAAGTCGCTTTCGAAATATCCAAATTTTTTATTTTTCAATGAAATTCATAAATTTCTATTTATTTTATTGAAATATAATTTTTCCCAATTTTTCCAGAATTTTTCCCAATTTTTCTTCCCTTTTCTTCTTTTCTTTTTCTCTATTTTTATTTGGTTTGGGTCGGGTCAACCCAAATAGGTCGGACCCACCCGACCCATGACCTGTGAGTCCGGGCTCGTTCGGGCCCGGCCATGAGGGGATGCACTCGCACGCGCGTGTGCATCGACCTCGTCCGATTCAATAATTTTTTTTATTTCCACTGTTGTTGGGTTGGGGTTGCTCTCCACCCCAACCCGTGGCATCGATGGCAAGGGAGACACCCCCGCCATCACTGCCGCGACCCGGTTCGGCCTCCATGGCCGAACCCTCCGTCTCGGCCACCACGGCCAACCAGAAACCCACGACAACAACTAGGACTCACCTCGATCGTGACGTCTCCACCTTCTCTTCTCTCCTTCCCCGGCGTCTTCTTCTCCTCCTCCTCCTCCTCCTCTCCTTTTCTTCTTCTCTTCTCGGTCTCCGATCGCGCCGTGTGTGTATGCATGCGTGGGGTGTGTGTGTGTGTGAGGGTGGTGAGAGAAAAGGTGGTAGATAAGATAAGTATTGTTGACTTTGTGTCTTGACTCCAAATTGTGACAATTGGGACACTCGCCTTGTTTTCGGGGCGTTTCGACTCCGGTTTCGTGTTCGAACCGCGATATACGAGTACACGCCCGTCACTAGCCACCTAATACCCATTCCATATTAGTTACTTGACCACTTTTTAATGTAATTTATGTGTTTTTGTTTCCCGACCTAATATCCGGTCCCAATCGACTACCGTCTGGCGTCAACACGTACATATCGAGCGAATACACGTTCACACAATCTTGTTGTATTTTAGTTTCCCAGACCTAATATTCGGTCCCGTCAACTATCCAAAACCCGCGTCGACATGCATATCGAGGCGAATGCGATTCACACAATCTCGCACGTATTGTTATGCAACATACACACATGCGATGTATTTCAATAAATTACACAAGTAAATAAGCAACCAACACACAATAACTACCATACCTAAGTCCCCGTATGTCCTAGCCTACGCGGCGTCCACGTAGATACGAAATTTGGCGTCCACGTCTGTAAATTCAAGATAATTAACGACATTAATAAAATGGGTCGTTACATCCTTATTGTTTTAATTTTAAATTCTAGACAAATAAATAACGTAGTTTTTGTTGTAAATTGAGTTGGAACTTGCTAAGAACTAGAGAAGAAAAATAGAAGACTAAGAACTTCTACTACTACAAACTACTACTACAAAGGAGAAGAGAAGAAATGAAATAGTTGGAATGTGAAGTTTTCATTCAACTTGGTGTGTGAATTACAATGGGGTTGACACCCTTTATATAGGCCATTTGGTGATGATGATAATTGTACTTATACAATGTGTACAAGTTATACATACACCACAAGTCATACAACACATCACAAGCAACATAGACAATACATGGAAGAGTTGGTGTACATTGGAGAGGATTACAAGTTACATGACAATACATAGACAAGTGGAGGTACTATTAAGTGAGAAATACAAGTTACATGACTACACAATATGTTGGTGTATATGCATGGTCATCCATATTCCACAACACTCCCCTGAGGTGACACTTGCTTAGAGATTGTGCCTCGTTAAAACCTATACTAGAAAAACCTGTGGAAAAAAATTTAGTATAGGAAAAAGAGTACAATGTTCTCGTCAATCTTGATTTGTAGTATAATATTGTTGATTGCCTCATTAAAAACCTTGCTAGGAAAACCCAGTGGGATAAAACCATAGCTAAGGAAAAGAGTGCAACACATCGATACACTTTAAGAGAATATATATATGCCTCATTAAAACCTTTACTAGAAAAACCTGTGGGAAAAATCTAGTACAGGAAAAAGAGTACATTATTTGCTTTCATAATTTTTTTCTTTTTATATGAAATATAATAATGTTAGGATCGCCTCATTAAAAACCTTGCTAGGAAAACCCAATAGGATAAAACCATAGCTAAGGGAAAAAGAGTGCAATGCACTAATCAATAACTCCTTTTGATTCTCCCTCATATTCATATGGGTGAGACATCTTGTGCATTTTGTTGCACATGGACATCGTTTTCTATATGAACCATTTAATGCCTTTAAAGCATATGATTGTCACTTTTTTTGTATAGTACTTGCATCAAGTAATTGATTCATAACTTGTTGCTACTTAATGATCCTTTGAACTTTGAGTTCATATTAATTTATACATGGATCATAATACAACAAATTTAATGCAATTTGATGTGTTTCAAGCAATTTCACGCCATTTCAAGCAATTTCACGCCATTCCTTTTGAATTGGCTTATATCTCCCCCTAATGGTAGGAAAATTGCTTCATCAAAGTGACAATTAGCAAAACTTGCTATAAATAATTTCCTAATAGGGATCCAAGGCATCTTATAATATAATTAATGGAGAGTTAAATCAATATACGTCTCCTATTGATTTGCCTTTAGATAATCTCCAGCTGATAAAAAAAATTAGTTCGATAAAGGATGTCCGTGCGAATTTACGATATTTTCGCATTATCGATGATTATGGATAATCAAATAGATCTTTCCACAAAATGAATGTCATTTGATTTATGACGACATTCGTTTTAATGTGCCTTATATATTCCAAGAAGTAAAAGCGATAATATTATACTCAGATTAAATCATATTCATATAGATAAATTTTCTATTATTCTGAGTAGACTTCTTCTGAACAAGACATTAACAATAAAATTGTTGTACCAGATATTGCCTGAACATTAGCCTCCGCTAAGTTCGAATTCGAGAAATACTCATTTTTATATTATAATGTACATGCATGTAGCACGATACACAAGACATAAACTCATCGCCCATATTTAGGTCACGATTAAACACATGTCGATGTGCCCTGTTTTATCGAACCATTTTCAATTATAAAATTCATAATATTTTGCCTTTAATTTTGAAGGCATGGTAAATGTCACAAAAATATTCAGGTATATATATGACAATATTTAGGCAAAATAGCCTTTCATATATGACCAAAAAAATGTCACAATTATGAGCGCTCATTGACAATAATTATTTGCCCTTTGTAGTGGTGCACCACTTTTATTCCAATTTTTGGTGGAATTGTCAATACGACCTTTACCTGATATTTTCACCTTTTCCACGTCCATAAATTTATTATTGCGATCATGATCAACATATGCTTCTTAATTTGAAGCTGAACTAATTGGACGGGATCGATATTATATTTATAATATCTCATTATATTACTCAGCTACCATTAGACAAGAAATCAATCCTTAATATTTATTGGATTGACATGCGCACTTGATATTTGTTGCAGCAATAAGTCGAGGCGGGCCACGTGACCTTATTTTTATTGTCTCATCAGTCATATTTCCACATAGCCTCAACATAGAGGTAATTAAAATTGTGAAATTATAATTAATATTTGACTGATTAAATTACGTAGCATGAGACTCAGCCGCTCATTTTGAGCTTTTGGAGCATTACCCTTTTGGTATGTATATATATAATTCCATAAGGTGAAAAGATATATAAAGTGAAATATTCACTTTTCAAATCTCTAAAGAGAAATTGGCGAATGATTGTGTATAACACAAAGTTTTGCATATATGCTTCATTCACAAATTGTAGTATCTAATTGTCATGACAAGTAATTCTTGTCGGTAATATAATAAAGCAACAAATTCAACTATGGTTGACTAATATTTTGATAATAAATGTAATAGAAAATAATTTTCACTTTTTATGTAAAAAACATAACATATGATTAAATATATGTTCATAACTTGATTCATTAATAAACAAAATGTACTATTCATATGAGTTGGTGGGACAACCTCCAGGTTGGGTGATGAGACAAAGTCTACTTAATACCATGCCTCCTCGAACGGGATAACCCGTCTCCCTTTCAATGTTTAGCTTTCTGGGACAAGGCTTACCCAATTGTCAACTCAAACTTATAGCATTATTTGTATTATAAAATCAAGAATAGAACAATAACTAATCGTTTGTAGTTTTAAGAGAAAAACTATATGTCACACATTGACTTTTGATTTCGATGTAGAAGATCGCATACAAGACGCAACTACAGAAAGCATACTTTCGCAATCGGTGACATTATAATGCATAGTATATGAATAAAGTATGCATATAGAAGTGATGCATGTAATAAAGGAAGCAACCATGATAATATAGAAATAAATTGAACTTATTTAAATAACAAAAGTTATATCTTCCTAGCTTTGTCTCCTTAACAAGCCTTCTTGAACTTCAAGATCTCCTTAATGTTAGAGCAAGCTCGTGTCGATAACGTGTTGTAAATTGAGTTGGAACTTGCTAAGAACTAGAGAAGGAAAATAGAAGACTAAGAACTTCTACTACTACAAACTACTACTACAAAGGAGAAGAGAAGAAATGAAATAGTTGGAATGAGAAGTTTTCATTCAACTTGGTGTGTGAATTACAATGGGGTTGACACCCTTTATATAGGCCATTTGGTGATGATGATAATTGTACTTATACAATGTGTACAAGTTATACATACACCACAAGTCATACAACACATCACAAGCAACATAGACAATACATGGAAGAGTTGGTGTACATTGGAGAGGATTACAAGTTACATGACAATACATAGACAAGTGGAGGTACTATTAAGTGAGAAATACAAGTTACATGACTACACAATATGTTGGTGTACATGCATGGTCATCCATATTCCACAACAGTTTTGGCCTAGAATTCTTTTTATCTTCGTATCTATTCTTATCATCACGAGATAAAAGTAAAACAAAACTTTAAAGGATGAGTACATTGTTAGTATGGGTTGCACGGGTTGCCCGCTTTGAGATACGTGCGCGACGTTTGCATGAGTTGCATGGTCTGTAGTGGATATGCATGGGTTGTCCCCTCGAGATACGTGTGTGACGTTTGCATGAATTGTCCACCTCGAGATACGTGTCTGTCGTTTGCATGAGTTGTCCACCTCGAGTTACGTGCATGACGTTTGGATGGTTTGCATGGATTGCACGAGGTTGCATGAGTTATCCACCTCGAGATATGTGTGTGACGTTTGAATGGTTTGCACGAGGTTGCATGGCTCGCCCACCTCGATATACGTGCATGATGTTTTCATGAGTCGTCAACCACGAGATACGTGTGTGACGTTTTGTAACGATCGGTATTTTTAATTAGATGATTAATCGCTAACCACGAATCATTAGTGGTCCAAAACCCGACTAAGAGTTTTGATTAATTGACATGATAAAAAATGTGTTTTGATGTGCCCATTGTATAAAGTACTGCCAAATGAATTTGATTTAAATGAAGTTAAAGTATACATTTGGTTTGATTGGTCTAATTTTAAATCAAATCATATGTAAAAGGGGTAATTAAGTAATTTACTAAAAAATATATATCATATACATATGTAAGTACATCTTATTTACAAGAAAAAAAACAACACACAAGAAAGAAAAGTAAAGAAGGATCCAGCTTTTACCTCCATCTCCACTGCCTGAGGAGGCGGTCAACACACAAGGAGGAGACGCGAACCAATGCATGCGCGGCGAGTGGCTCCACTCAGCGGCGTTCGGCGGGCCTCGCACGACGGCGGCGTAGACCCAAGACACGGCGTGAGGCTGCGGCGGACTAGCGCGACGTGGAGGAGCTCACCTTGAATGCGGCGCCTGCTCATCGAGGTGGACGACCTGCAATGGCGGTGAGTCCCAGTCGACGTGGTGGCGATGGTAGTTCCGGAAAAGGTTTGGTCGTTAGGGGTGTTGACACACAAAGAGAATGAAGTGAAAGGAAGATAGAACAAGAGAGATTGTTTAAGAGCTTGGAAAGAGATGTGTTTTGCTTAGATTTGTAGAAAGTAATTTTATGTCATTTTGCATTTATCAGCTACTTGATCAGTTATTTCTTTCAAATAGCTTTAATTGATCAGCTAAATTATCAGCTCTCAGCTATCAGTTACTAGCTTTTCAGTTATCAGTTAGACTATAGACTTTCAGCTAGATTATCCGCTATCAGCTAGATTATCAGCTAGTGTTGCCAAACAGAGCCACAACCTCATCGCAAAAGCTCATATTCGAGTACCTAACCAGGCCATGTTTGGCTAAAGAGAAAAAAACTAATCCCGGTTAGAGTATTAGGTAAACAAAGGAGAGTTGGTGGTGTCAATATTTCTAGAGTAACCCAATTTTGACATCCACAAGTAGACATCGACGAGGTGGGTGTGTATAAAGCACCTCGAGATGTATACCCAGGTGCATCGTATAGCATTCACCAATCTTTGTTGATTTACATGTATCAATAATGGGTTATAAAATCATTCTTCTATATACATCATCGAACTCCAAGAAGCTCTTAGAGCAACTCCAATCCTCGCCAAATATGGCATGGATTTGGAGCTTTTAGCGTAGGATTGAAGTTCTATCATGCGCCAAAAGTAACGCTTACTCTAGTTTTGTGCTACTGACGCGACATCGTAGCAACAACGCTAAAGTATTGTTGTTGCTTTTTATTTTTTTGTTTTTTTTCGTTGCTGCATTTTTTTGAGATTTTTGTCTTTTTAGGTGTTTGAAAGTGGGACCCACTTTATTTATTATTTTTAATGTGATTTTGAGTGAATATACTTGGGAGTTTATGGTGAGACCCACTTTTGGTGTGAGATTTGGTGTAAAGTGTTGGAGATGGAAATAATGTTTTTGATACTTTTTACACCAAAATAGTGCAAAAGTTGCACCATTTTAGTGTAATGCATTGGAGATGCCCTCACAAGCTCTTATCTATCCAAAAAGCTCTTATCTATCTATGGACTTTTATGGGGTTAATTTCACCGATGGTCACTCAAGATTACGTTTGTAACACTTTGGTCACTAAACTTATATTTGTCCCAAATATATCACTCAACTCTACAAAACGTTTCAACAAAATAACTCAGACCACTCTCCGATCAAAACCCACCGTCGCCGCCGACGTGGCGCCACTTGGGATTTCATGGGAGGTCACTTAAGTTTTTAAGTGATGACATGACATGCAACACACACACCCACCTACCCCTCTTAGTTCACCCCGGCCGTGCTCCCCCAGTCGTCTCCCTCCGCCCCAGCTGGTCGTCTTCTTCCTCGTGCTCGCTCTCTGTCGCGGCACCTCTCGCTCGTGGAGCTTCGATCCGCGCACCAATCGGCCTCGACTTCGAGGGGCAAGCTCCGCGGCGAGAGGTGCCGCGACGAGCAGAGCGAGCGCGAGGAAGACGACCCAATGGGGGTGCGTACGACCGACTGTTGTGGGGGGAGGCGGACGACCGATGGGGCGGGGGAAGGCGCTGCCGGGGGGGGAGGGACCAGTGGGAGCGGGGAGACGACCAGTGGGGGCGGGCGGTGGGTACGACCGGTGTGGTGGGGGGGGGGGGGCCGGTTAGGGGAGGAGGCGGGTGGGGGGGGGAGACGATCGGTGGGGAGGGGGGCGGTGGGTACGACCATTGTGGGGGCGGTGGCTACGGCGGGGGACCAGTGGGGGGCGGGAGGAGAGACGCCGGTGGGGGGAGCACGAGCGGGGTGAACTAAGAGGGGGTGGGTGGGTGTGTGTGTTGCATGCCATGTCATCACTTAAAAACTTAAGTGACCTCCCATGAAATCCCACGTGGAGCCAAGTCAGCAGCGCCGGTGGGTTTTTGATCGGAGAGTGGTCGGAGTTATTTTGTTGAAACGTTTTGTAGAGTTGAGTGATATATTTGGGACAAATATAAGTTTAGTGACCAAAGTGTTACAAACTGTAATCTTGAGTGACCATCGGTGAAATTAACCCGACTTTTATGACATGGAACATGCTCCAATGACAATCCAACAACACAAAGCAAAAAGGCGCATGAGGAAATACCAACGTTGGGAGCTAATCTCACTTATGCGGTGCGAGACTCGGGGCGAACCCGAAGTAGGCGGAGTGTAGTCTCGAACAAGAGGCGAAGCCAAAATTTCAACACCTAGGCTAAACCAAGGGCAACTTAGACATTAATTTCACTACGAGAAAATGATCTTTTACAATACTTACTCACGTTGTTAAGACTTATTAAATTTTAAATTAATATATAACATGATATTGTTTATGACAAAAATAAAGATTAATGCTTAATTAAATATTATAAAATAAAGAACTTCATCAAATTTAAAAATCATTGCACATTAATTTTTAATTATAGATATTTTGTTGCATATTGATTTTATATTAAATAAGTTGTAACAACGTTGAATATTTGAGAGGTAAGCTAGCGTGAGCATTTTTAGTTTTTATTTTATTTTTCCTATTAATCTACTATGTATATAAGTGGAGTCACAAAAAATGGATGTAGTTTGTAGGCCCTCACTGCCATGTTATGCATGTTGGAACTTGAGACTTTGAGTTTGAATTGAAAACTCTTTAGTCCTACGTCGGGAATTTAAAAGAGTAGAAACTCTTTAAATACAAACACTATCTCTAAATCTTTGCTTTTAAAAAACCCAATTGATTAAATGTGGTTGTAATGGTACATTTACCAAAATACCTTGCATAAGTAACACCTCCTCACCTCATTTTCACACCTCGTTCCCAACCGCATCAAGCTTGGTATAGCTCTTGAAGGTATGCACGACGCACTTCCCTCGATCGTGTTCGTGCTCGCACATCGTAGTGATCGGCAAGAACACCTCCTTGGATCCAGTGAAACCTGTCTTCTTCCCCGATCGATTCCTCCGGCTGTAGTACCACCTCACCCTAACCTTCACTTGCCCTCTCGCGTCGGCCGATCTTCTCAACCCTAGCCACGTACGGCAGCTTCGACGATTCTGCCGGTTTCATCAACACACGATCTCAAGTGCATGAATCAACACATCGAGATCGAGCACAACAAGAACATGCAAATTTCTTGATCGGAAATCGAAATTGAATAGATTCGGATGGTTTGATCGGTTTCTAGACAATCGTCTTTCTTCTTCGCGACAATGGTGACGAAATAGGGTTCCTCCTCCTCACTTCCTCCTCTCCCTATCCAAAGAAGCGTGGTGATTCGGTGAAAGCAGTGAGCTGGAGGAGGAATCGGTGAAACGAGGGTGATTCGTTGAAGATGGGTAGTAATGTGAGGGGTAAATTGGTAATCTCCAATAACCACCCACTTGGGATTAGCTAATCCCACCAAAATTGGTGGTATTGTTTAGTCCTCTCTCATGCCCATTAACTAATCCCGTGGCCTAGTTAATCCTCCAAGCGAACTTGGATTAACCGAGTCTAGTGTCGCTAATCCGACCTAAGACAAGGTGAAGCGAACAGTGTCATAAGTACTAAGAAATGTGTAAGAAACAGTAAGGCAAAATGATAAGGTTTGGAGTGTTATTAGCAACAGATTGTGATGTAATCTCTATCTTTTTTAGCCGATCGTGGAAAAAGTGTAATTTTCTAATTGCTTCTTACCTGTCGAAAAATCCCTTGAATATAGTGTATGAGTGTGTATCATTGGCTAAAAAGCCTAAAATTAGTTAATACTCTCTATCTCTTTTGTTTTTTTTGTTTTGAA
The DNA here is from genome assembly GCA_039657325.1 of Stephania cephalantha. NCBI lineage: Eukaryota > Viridiplantae > Streptophyta > Magnoliopsida > Ranunculales > Menispermaceae > Stephania > Stephania cephalantha. The sequence goes on along the minus strand of CM077572.1, from coordinate 46,499,515 downwards.
TGAACTAATTATCTCTATTTAATTACACTTTGTAATGTAATCTCACAATAATTAATATATAGGCAACAAATAGTGTTTCGTTTAACTAATGATTTAGTCTCATTATAATTTATATCAAAATTTTAGAAAGTTCAGAACTTTGCGAAACAATACAAATATAAAGAAATCTTATATACAATCGATTAATTTTTTTTTTTATATGAATAAACCGGGTAGAGACTCAAAAGGTTACATAGTGCACGATCTGGGTAGGGCAATGCCCTTTTGATCGTCCAGTACAAGCTTCCTAATTCTGTTCAGCGGGGTCAATAGTTTTATCAGGCCCAATGGGAAATCTCTGGCTAGATTCGCTAGGCCATCCGCTACCCTGTTGCCCTTTCTAAAGACATGGCTGAAGTTCACCACCCAGTTTCGGTGCATGAGTTCTTTGATATCACGGATTACTCTAAAGTGTTCCAGCCCTTGCGAAGCCACACCGGTGATCATATCAAGGACGCATTCACTGTCCATTTCTACTTCCACCGTACGGTGGCCACTCTCCCAGCACATTTGGAGTCCTTGATAGACCCCCCCCACAACTCAGCTACCATTGTTGACCCTGTACCCAAATTGAGAGCTAATGCCCAACTCTGAGACGCCACAAATGATCCATCCATATTTAACTTGAAATTCCCTACCTTCGGGAACGACCAACTGATCAAGCGCTCCTCTCTCGGTGGTAGGAAGCTCCTCACCGACTCTAAAGCTGCTGCAAATTCCTTCACAACTTCATAAGGACTTGGACATGGTTGTGTGGATTAGTGAAATGTTCGTCGAAGAGCTTCTTATTGCGAGTGTTCCACAAGTACCAGATGCCCACACCAATCGATTAATTTAATCCAACTAAATATATGTTAAAAAAGTCGATTTGTGTAACTTATGCAATTAATGATTACAAAATTTGTAAAACAGTCTATTTGTGCGACTTATGCAATTAGTGATTACGTATTAAGTGGAGTATATTATATGACTTTTTATTTGAGAATTCCTAAGAATTTAAAATTTGAGTGGGTTAAAATAATATATAACTAATACAAACACAAATTTTGTAAATCTATCTCAAATTCTTAACGTATGATCAAAAATGTATGTACAGTTAGATCCGAACATTCCAACTTCATACAATAAAAAAATTGGAGTTGGTTAAGAATTTGAGATAGATATATACAAACACATTATGGACCTAATTATTATATCGAAAAATTAGAAAAAATAGGCGACAAAAAACACTTACTGTTGTAAATGAAATGAGATGTGGATGATTCTTTATATTCAACCATTTGTATTTCACCAATGGTTACACATTTAAATGTAATTTATTCTTGTAATTATAAATTATGATCTTTGGTATTCTTGTAATGCCCTATATAAATGGCTCATATCTATGTAAGGGGTAGACTCAATATAAACTGTAAAAATTCGAAGAGGTGGTGGTAGACCAAAGTTAATATGAGATGCATTAATTAAGAGAGATTTGAATGGTTTGGAAAGCTCATCATCAATTGCACTTAATTAAACACAATGGAAAAATTTGATCCATGTAGCCGACCACAATTAATTTGGGACTGAGGCTATGTTGTTTGTTGTTGTTGTTGTTGTTGTTGTTATATATCTATGTAATGCACACACCAAGTTGAATGAAAACTCTCTCGATTTTTCTCGTCTATTCTCTTGTTCTCCTTCTAGTTATTTGTTTGTTTACTTTCCTAGCTTTAGTTTTAGTTATTTTGCAACACGTTATCAACACGAAAGCTCTACAAGAGACAAAGCTATGAAGATTGGTTCTTTTGAATATGCTGATGGTGAGGCTTGTCTATGTCTAGATCTATTGGAGAAGCGGATGTTTGGCCATGGTGAATTTATTGTACCCGACCACATGTGAAGCAAGTACACGTTTGCAATTTCTCTTGTATTTAATAATTTTATCATTCCAACGTCATCATACATAGAATGGGATATTCTTGAAATCAAGTCACTTCCACATGCTTAATTGATCATCATATGTTTTTTGGGCCAAATCATCATACTTTTCGGAAAAAAAAAATCATCGTACTTTCATCAATTGCAACATGTGTAGGATTGATTGCAGTATTTGTTACACATATTTTGATCATCCAAATATAAATATTAACCAAAGACAAGTTGCAAACTAATTGGAAGGAAAATATTTTGAATTCCTTTGGTTATTTGATTATTTCCCATAAAATTGTGTACATAGTTTGTTAAACTGATAATAAAATTGGGTGCCAAAGCTTTGTTTTTTGTTTTTTTTTAAAGAATAAAGATGAACCGTTTCTTTTAGTTTTGACAAAGCAAATATATAATGTTTTACTTTTCTTTCTTTGGGTTTTTTATTACTTATGAACACAATTTTACTTATACATACAATTAATTGATTGATTTAGAATACAAGAGGTCTATTCTTTTTATATTTTCTAAATCTAAAAGATATAAATATCACCATGTCTTCTTTTTTCAGCTAACCTTTGGATTATTGCTCACCAAAATAATTATTTTTAGTTGTTTAGTAATTGATAAACCCTTTTATATGCCTAATAAATGTATACGCATACTCTATATATTTTTATGCAAAATTTAATATGATTCAAAATTATGAGCTAATCTCTTAATTGATTAGTTAATTATGAAATCAAGTAAAAATTAATTTGAGTATGTTCATCAAACAATATTACCATATATCTTGACCATAATGCTTGATTAATGTATCCATTTTCATATATAAATGTTTTATATTAGGCATTCATGTTAAATAGAAAAAATACATTAGCAATATATAGGATGGAAATCAGAAGATGGGGGCTACTTGCTCTAAATTGTCTATAGACAAATTCATCTGGTGGTAACAACGCCATATGTTACACCGATTGTGAATGTATGCTTTGTAGTTGCATTTTTGTACGATCTTCTACACAATAAATCAAAAATCAATAATTGACGCATAGTTTTTCTTATAAGATTATTAAATATTGATTATGTTCTATTCTTGATTTTAATAATACAAATAATACTATAAGTTTGAGTTGATAGTGGGTAAGCCTTGTCCCCGGTAAAGCTAAACATTGAAAGAGAGACGAGTTATCTCGTTCGAGGAGGCGTGGTTGTTAAGTAGACTTTCGTCTCGCTATCCAACCTGGAGGTTGTCCCACCAACTCTAACAAGTAGTATATTTTGTATCTAAAATAATCAAGTCATGAACATGTGTTTTATCGTATATTGCGAATTTTACATAAAAAAATGAGAAAACTATTTACGTCGTATTTGTTTTTCAAACATATTATACTTGATTGAATTTGTTGCCACAATATTATTAAGAAGAATTACTTGTTATAGCAACTAAATGGTAACATTATGAATAAAACATTTATGCCAGGCTGCACTAATATTCATTCGCCATAATCTCTATAGAGATTTGAAAAGTGAATATTTCACTTTATAATATTCTTTCAATTCATGGAGCTATGAATATAAAACCAAAATTGGTGATGCTTCAAAAAGCTCTAAATGAGCGGCTGGGTCTCAAGCTACATTATTTATATCATTCGAATATGAATTATAATTCTGCAACTTTAATTACCTCTTGGTTAAGGCTATGCAGAAATATGACTGATGAGGTAATAAAAAATCCACGTGGAACGCCTTTATATATTATTGTAACAAAATATCGAACGCACATATCAATTCAGTAGGAATATTATGAATTGATTTCTTATCTCATGGTAGCTGAGTGAAGTAATGAGATATTATACATATAATATCACTCCCGTCTAATTGGTCTAGCTTCACGAAACATTTGTTGCGTTATAAAATGACCATGATCGCAATGATAAAATTATGGATGTGGAAAAGGGGAAAAAATCAAGTAAAGGTCGTATTAATATTTCTACCTAAAGTGGAATAAAAGTGGTGCACCACATGAAATATAAAAGGGCAAAATTATTGAAAAATGAACTTTATGTTCAAAATCATGACAAACGATGTCACATATGAAAGGCCATTAGGCCATACCGATTATATATTGTCATACATGCCCAAATATTTTGATGACATTTACCATGCCAATCAAAATCAAAATTATGAATTTTATAGCTCATTAAAATTGACATATTGAGATGTGTTCAAATCATGAGCTAAATAAAGGCGATAAATTTATGTCTTGATATAAAAGAGAATATTTTTCGAACTTGAACTTAGCTAAGGCTAATGTTTAGATAATATCTAGTACAACAATTATAATGTTGTTAATGTCTTGCACCAAAAGAATTTTACTCAAAATAATTATCTATATGATTTTGGTGTTATTTGAGAATGAAATTTCCATCTCTATCTTCTGGTTATATATTTCTACATAAGACATATTGAAATAAATATCGTCATATGATTCAATGACATTTCTTATATGAAGTGATCATTTTGATTATCCAAGATCATCAATGATATAGATTATAATTCGTAAGGACATCCTCTAAGGAACCATGAGTTTGATCAGCTGGTGATTACAATTATGCTAATTATCTTAAGGTAAAATCAATGAGAGATTTATATCGATTTAACTCTCAATTCATTATCTTATAAGATGCCTTAAGCCCATAATATGAGATTTTTTATAAAAATTTTGTTGATGTCACTATGATGAAGCAATTTGCCCACCATTAGAGGGAGATATAAAGCCAATTCAAAAGGAATGTCGTGAAATTGCATGAAACGCATCAAATTTATTGCATTATGATCAATGTATAAATTAATATGAACTTGAAAGTTGGAATGGTTATTCATTAGCAACAAATTATTTATCAATTACTTGATGCAATTATTAATATAAAAGAGTGACAAAATCATATGTCATAGCATTAAAGATTCATATAGGAAATAAGTTTATGTGCAACAAAATGCATACACCAACAAAACACTTAAGGCGTAAAAAACCAGATATTGCATTTTTAATTAATTTACTTGCAAGATGCGACTCTTCACCTACTCAAAGAAATTAAAATGATGTTATATACATTTTTTGTCATCTTAGAGTGACGTGAGTTTATTTTACTCAAAAAGGTAAAACTAAGTTTTGCAAAGATTCGTTGTAAAACAATATAAGATGTCTCACTTATGTGAACATGAGGGGGAAAATCAAAAGGAGTTATTGATTAGCGTATTGCACTCTTTTTCCTTTAGCTATGGTTTTATCCCACTGAGTTTTTCATGCAAGGTTTTTAACGAGGCGATCCTAACAATATTAATACTCCATTATCAAAATTGATTAGTGTATTGTACTCTTTTTCCCTTAGCTATGGTTTTATCCCATTGGATTTTTCTAGCAAAGTTTTTAATGAGACAATCCTATCAATATTATACTCTGTATCAAGATTGATGAGAAAGATGCATTCTTCTCCTTTGTTAGATTTTTCTCATTGGGTTTTTTCTAGTAGAGATTTTAACTAGACATATTCTCTTAAAAAGTGTTATCCAAGGGGGAGTGTTGTAAATGAAATGGGATGTGGATGACTCTTCATATTCAACCATTTGTATTTCACTATTGGTTACACATTTAAACGTAATTTATTCTTGTAATTATAAATTATGATCTTTGGTATTCTTGTAATGCCCTATATAAATGGCTCAAATCTATGTAATGCACACACCAAGTTGAATGAAAGCTCTCTCATTTCTCACCTCTATTCTCTCGTTCTCCTTCTAGTTATTTGCTTGTTTACTTTTCTAACTTTAGTCCTAATTATTTTGCAACACTTACATATATTTTGCGAAAAAAAACTCAACCATATAGATTTTGCCGATTAATTTTGAAAATTAGTAAAATAGTTTATCCTAAAGTCAAATCTCTATTTTTGTGTGCTTTTACCATCTCGCCTCTCACTTAATTGTGTGCTTTTACCACCCATAAATTTCACTTAAGTGTGAGAATGATCAACAATTCGTTTGTTTTATTTTTTCTTAAAAAATCATAATTATGATCTCATAATACCACATTGCTGCATTGAGAGAGCTTCTCAAAAGCTATGCGTCACGTTGTGAGAGCTTCTCACAAAAAATTTCCTTTATATAGATATAAATAGATATTTAAAGTTAAAGATAAGGATCTTTGGGCTTTGGTCTTAGATTGTTTAGCCTTATAAAAATTGATTTCTTGTTTTATAATTTAATTTTTTTCTTTAATTTTGTAATTTCAAAATTAACTATTGCGATAGTTAATTTCGTTATGTTGTTAATAGGTGCGACTAGGGATGCAGATGGGGAGGGTAGGGGATGGAGACCCATATCCATCCCCATCCGTCCCACTTAAGAATTCATCCCCCATCTCCGTATCCATTCCCACGCGGAGATGAGTTTTCATTCCCGTCCCTATACCCGTCTAATCTTCGTCCCCAACAATACTAATACCGATACCGATAATTGTGTATCTACCACTATCACTGGTGATTTGGTATTTACCACTACCACGGGTACCTAAGTATTTATAGCCACCATTGGTAAATACCTATTTACCAATAGTACATAGTGGTAAATATCAGTAGTGATAAATACCCAATTACCAGTGGTCAATTCTTTTCTTCAAAAAAAATTGTGGTCTTCTACCGGTTAACATACCCATTTTTTATTTTATTTTATTTTTTATGGTAGGTTAATACCCAGTTCGTTAATGGTTGATTGTCATTTTTTTTTGTAAAAAAATGTGGTCTTTTAGTGGGCCTAACATGCTATAATGGCATACCATCCTTAGCATTTATGCAACTCAACGAAAACTCACTCACCGCAATGACATTGGAATGGGACTCGTTTGTTGTGCTCTATGTTGTTAATAGACTTGTTCATGGGGCAGGCTCTGTTCGGGCCAAATCAGACTCAAGCGTAAAAATTTTAGATCAAGCCCAGGCCACTACCTATATATGGGCCTATACATTGGCCCAAAGCCCAACCCATATGTAAAATGTATATAACCTAAATCCAGCCTAAGAAGCTCGCATATTTTATTTTATTAAAAATGTAAAAAATAAGTAAATTACTCATTTTATAATATTTATCTTTATTTACTTTTTGTAATACCATTATTATTTATATGTATTTATTTTATATATTTTTATTGTGTAAGAAGGAAGGTTTAGCTCATATGATAAAATAACAAACAAATCTATGTCAGGTGACCAAATTCTACTAGTATCACAATTTATTTTAAAAATCTTAGTTATTAATAATATTCAGGTCAAATTGCCAAGCTCAACCTGCTATAAAGCGGGCCTAACCAAGTTCGTGCTCGAATCAAGTTTTTCCTTGAAAAGGGTTACCCAAGCCTAATTATTTATTCATGGGTCGAGTGTCCCCCAAGCCCATGAATTCGACCCATGAATAGGTCTAGTTGTAATATGGGGGTGTTATTCTAGCATTTTCCTTTTAATCATCTAGTTGTTGGCGTTAAGAAAAAAGAAACGATTTTTGGACATCACCGAATGCACATCGGCCTTACGAGTTGTCCATATGTGCCTCTGGATACGCGACCAATGTGTTTTGCACTGGAAACTATGTGCGCAAGCATCTCGAGGCGCGCACGCACTGCTAGTGAGGCCGATGTGCATTCTATGTGAGCACTGGTGATGTCCGTGTTGTTGGTTTTTTTTTTAGTTCAAACTCCATGTCCTAATCTAATTAGGATTTAGTATTTTAGTTTGTGTTTAATTAGTAAGTTTGAGTATTAATATGATTTGATCGTGTTTAGAAGTATTTATGTTTGAGTGAAATTGTGAGTTAGAGTTTGAGAGGGATTAGGAGTTTGTGCCCTATATATAGAAAGTAGTAGGTAAGTTTCGAGTGTGCACACGTGGTGCCTTTGTGCCCCACGCTGTGTAGTTTGGTCGTAAATACATTATTATTGATGGAATAGATTAATGAGTGTTTGATTATGTGTTTCCGCTACATATGATGTGTGTTTTATCCCTAACAAGTGGTATCAGAGAAGGTGTAGATTGGGGAGTTCATTCGGGCGAAAGAAGTTTGGAGATTGTTCATGATTGTGTTGGAATTCGAAGAAGACAATATTTTTTTGAGGAGTTAATTGGGTATGCGTTGCCATGAACAAGGAACACCAAAGTTGCTTGGATCGTGTATTGGTTGCTTGCACCGTGTTGGTAATTTACATTGACTATGGGCGTTGGATGCAAAGTCAAATAAAGTGCAACTGTTGGCAATGGAGGAAAGTAATTCTTGCGTTGAATTGGAGAACAAAAGTGGAAGCATGTGGCCTAATGATGATGGTTGATTTAAAGGCTGCATTGGTGAGATTTGATGATTGTCCACATAGTTGGGTTACACAATGTGTGTAACATATGCACGGTGTTGTCGATTATCATGAATTGATTTTCAATTGTTCGTTCATGAAATGAGATGCTTTGTTCGAGATGGGAAGATGTATATTGCAATGGAGTTTGGGGCTTGCATGTTGGATCATATGGTATGGTTTGTTGATTTGATCGATCTTTATTCATCGCTTCATTGAATGTTAGGTTGTTGCATGGTTGAAAATGCATAGATAGTTGCATGGTTGATGTTCGTAGGCCCGTGGTTGAATTTATAGAATTGTGGAGATGCAGTGAAATTGTGACGGCCCAAGATTTTATTTTTCACATTTATTTGGTATTTTCAGGTTAGGGCGCCAACTCGTACCTAGGTGAACGCCACAAATAGGACTAAGACATGTCCGACTAGGTATAATTAAGTAAATTGTTGTATGATTGGTTGCTTAAATTGCGGTGTTTAAATTATTAATTATCATATCACATTGCAAGTGTGTGTCAATTATCATTTTTGGATGAGTTAGCGCGATGAGTTTTCATCTTGGGATGCGTATCGACGTGGGTGTTGGGTATGCAAGGTATGGATACACTAGGATATCATGTACTAAATTGACAAGTCTCAAATGAATTATGATTTAATCTGAATCAATACAAATTATATCATAAGTTTATTGAGTAAATTTAATATTGTAGACTATGGCGTGCCTTAAAATGCGTGCCAAACGCGAGGCACTGGGTGCCGGTTAGTCAAGAACTAGTATGAGTTTTGAATACATAGATAAAAAGCCCACAATATAGACTAGTCCAATGTATATGTGACTAAGTTATTAAACTAAGCTAAAATAAATCTATTTGATTAAACTAAGCCTATGGTTGAAATAATTAATTAAGGCCATTTACGTTCATTAAGATGATCCTACAACATGAGAATCTAGGTAAGATTGAGTACAAGTTTGTGTCATCAAGTTTATTACTAGCAAATGAGGGCCTTAGGATGTCCTAGAGATGGGTGTACACACATGATCAAGGGCTAAAATTCAATCTCACAAACCTATATAAATGGAACTTAGTGGTTCATCTCAACATGCAAGCTCAAACATTGTCCAGGGAGGTTTGAGAGTTAAGAAATTTGAGAGTTTGCTGAAATTTGAGGGAGAATTGAAGTCATTCATCAAACAAGCTAGGTAAGCCATCACTTCCTCTCCATCATCTTCATATAGCATGATTTCGATGCATACTCAATTTGGGAGTTTAATCTTCAAATGAATTTCAACACTATTTTTCTAATTTATGTGATGACTCAAAATCCGAAATACCCACCCCAGGAGCAATTTAGTAATTATGCAAACCTTACACTAATTCAACCCAAATAACCTTAAGTATAAAAGCTTAAGCTAAGAAGCCCTAGCCACTTTTGGGCTCAAATCACAAAATGAAGAGAAGAGAATGTAGGAGTGCACAAAGTGGTGAATTTGGGTGGACTTTGTGTTATACAACCAATGAGAGCTCCTTTGAAGGTAAATCCAACATCCCTACCAATTATTTTCTTGGTTTAATGAGTTACAAACTTAGATTTGACTCAATAATGATGGAGAACTTTGTTTTAGGTGTTTTATTGTTGATTCGAGATATTTCGAACCATTCAAAAATATTTATGAGGTTGGAGAATCCCAAAAAGGGGCGGCGATGCCGTCGCGATATTGCTGTAGAAGGGCAGCGTCGTCACAACCCCGCCGGAGAAGGGCAACGGTGAGGCCACCGCCACCACTGGAGTAGGGCAGTGGGCCCACCGTCGTCACCATGTCCCTTAGGGAGACCGATCGGGTCCCACCCTTCGCCCCTGGCACCGGGCGACGGGGGACCCTTCGGGACCCACATTAGTGGACTTCAAAATAAATTTATAAATAATTAGGAATTAATGTATAACTTGTCGATGATGTGAATGTGTCTTGATTGGTTTAGTTTCGCGAAACGATTAATATCGAGACCCGTCGAGAGTGGATATCATACGCTTGTCAGGTCGAGGTAAGTGGGAGCTTGCTCCATTATCAAGTTTGACATGTTATTAGCAAAATTAGGATTCATGATTTGAATTAAAGACTGGGGATTAAGGGTTGCATCTTGTTATCAATATGAATTTACTTATCTATGAGAATGTATGTGATATGAACACTTTTATTATTCGATCAAAAGCGGTGATGTGACAGTATGCTCATAAAAAAGAGCGGTCCGCGCCATAAATAGCGGTGGTGTGACACTGTTTCTATTAAAAAAGAGTGGTCCGCGCCACGAATTGCTGTGGTGTGGCTCCCACAAAAAAGAGAGTGCTCTGCACCACAAAATATCAAGTTTACAAGTGGTCACATTAGGTGATGACTTTGGAAGAACTTACTATTGTTTTGATGGGATTAGTTAGAAGGCATAACAGCCATTGTGTCCACTAATGGTTCGTTGTGTCCACTAATGGTTCATATCATTTCAAGGGTGAGGGATTCAGTCACCGAGTTCGTGCCAATAGTTAGCATGCACTGAATGGAACAACGACTTGTATTTATTACAATTCCTTTATAGTATATCTCTTATGAGCCCCTCTGCATGATGAACATGTTTTAATTATGATTTTGCAAATCTGACATCTATGTTATTGTTTTATGACTTATGTATGACGACCCTTTCTTTAAAATAGGCCACCAACTGGCCTAATCCCGTCATTAAGCTCTAATATTAGCCACGGAGGACCTAATGACGTATTAGTCAGCCTTTTTTTTATCTTATTAGCCTCATTATTCGTGTTCATAATAAGTAGTACAAATGTCACATTATTATTGAATTTCAGAGTTAATTAAAATTTTATTCAATTAAAAATACTTAGCGAAAGTCTTAACAGTTACGCGAAAGTAATTATTTAAAAATATTAAGTGTGGTAACCAGAAAATAACATCACATGCATATAAAAATCAAAAGATGGGAAACAATGTGATAGTCTAAGTCTCAAGTTGGGGAACTATATGCTCAATCCAATATACATCCCAACATGTATAGAAATGACATAAAGTAGATAATACATCAAAATATCGAGACCTACAAAATAGAAAGTAGAAAACCGTCGAACGCTAAGAGATAGTCTCCGATCTTCTCCTTCCTCGGTATACTGCTCGACGGATCTGCACCCAGTATTGTAAAAATGACGGTGAGTACAATAAGTAATAAAGTAATTCCAAGAGATTCTTAAATACATTTTCAAAAAAAATCGACAGGTATTTAAAAGCATAAATATAGCGAATAAGTGCTGAAAAGGAAATATGCTAGAAAATACCACAATTAAATAAAATGAGATTGACACAGGTTAAGTAGTAATGATCTAAGTCCGGTCGGCCTTGAGTCCTATCACATAGGCCTTTATTCAACTATCTCAAGGTGGATCTGTGCTTTACACCTCTTTTAAAGGTCGGAGCGGAATTCTACGACTCCATAATCATCTATACCTTAATCCTCAAAAGCGGAGCTAAGCTCTACGCATAAATAGATCATCTATATATACATATTTGTCGACTACCCCGGGTCTCATACCCCGTGTACCGCGCGAGAGTAGTGGTGAGTGCCGACATCTTCGGTAATCCAGTGACCTCGTATGCCGCACATCTCATAATCGTGCAATGGACCTAGATTCTACCATAACTTTATAATATCAAGAAAGACTCGCATTAAGGATTCTAAGAGAATGCAATATGTTTCAAAGCCAACATTCAAAGAATACAAGTCCGTATATATATATATATATGTATATTTCATTTCTCTAATCCTAATAACACGCTATTCTCAATCACACATTCATCAAAACAACAAGAAAGACATAGGACACGAGAATAGAGTCAATGATTCCATAGGTAAATGATATCATGATAAAAACACCTATATAGTGAGTAGAAAATGAAACAATTTCATGATATCAGAATACAAAGAAATACATAGTTAAAAGACTGTAAATAGAGCATAATTAGAATGAAATGTAAATAAGAACCTTAACAAGTTTATTTACAAGTCACGCAATGTATTTCCTAGCTTAACCGGTCTCCCGACACCCCAAAATGCGTACCCGGACTCTCGAGACTCTTCACTAGACTCCTAGTATAATTTAATACGTATTAGAGTGTATTTAGACCCTTAGTTTGGGTTTTAGGCTTAGTTATATATGTTAAGTGTGTTTCGAGAAAATGCAGTTTTTTATGATATTAGAGTACCTAGTGCGCTAATGACCCTCTTAACGCGCTAGGAGTTTTCTCTAGCGCGCTACACATGCTGAACCAAGAATTCGGCAACTGGAATTTTAGGTTTCCTCGGGAATGACCTCCTTCAAAGCTCCGAATTCTCTTTTTTTTTCCACTAGGGATCATAACATCCTCCTCTATCAAACATACACCAGACACTTTATATAATTCATCATTCACATCAAAATTTAGATACTTAAACATGCATTTTCTTGAAAAACTCAATAACACTCAACTTTGTAAATTTCATAACTTTTTGATTTCAAAATCGATTTTCAAACTTCTATAGATCTGGATTACTAGAACGAAATGAGGAATGCAAATCTCTATTAGTTTTCAAAAATAAACTCGTTTTGAAATCCAGAATTCAGATTTACAGTTACATGCATAAAGTTTAAAAGTTGTTCAAACTTTGTAAAATTCAAAAATTAAGACTTGAATTCAAACCAATGCTTTAATTTGATCATAAACAACATCACAATGATTTGAAATCAATTATTTATAGAAACCCCTTTGATATCATCACTCAATTCATCAATTGTAACATGAAGATGAAAATTTAGTTACCTAAGGTTTGTAGAGAATTTCTTAGCACTTGAACTCCTTCAATTTTTTTTTTTCATGATGAATTTGATCTCTTGAACATTCCAATTTCTAGCAACAAACACCTCAGAATCTCTCTTAATGAATCAATGATTTGCATGTTCATCACAATCTCTTATATATGTGTATATATATGCAGGTGAGATTGATTTATGGCCATTGATCTTAATGTACTCACTCATTTGGAGACTAATCTAATGGCTTTCATTTTGTTTCAAACCCACTAGCTCTCCACTAACTCACCCTTGTTAAAACCAATTCATACTTCGTTGGTCTCTTGATGTGTCCACATGTATCCTGAGGAACATCAAATGTCTATTGTTTTATTTTACTAACTTAAGCTATTTTTCTTAAAAATCAACCTTAGCCACATCAAATTTAACTAATTAAGCCACATTAATGCATCCAATTAAATAAATGACTCTCCATGTCATTCATATATCGAGGCGTGTCCTCGCTCATATATCGACACCTATAAATGACAAGTAGAGGTAACTTAGTAGTCTACACATGTACGATACAGTAAGAAATCATCACACAAATGAAACATATACCTCACCCACGTGCCTCAGTCAGTGTCCGTATCATGATGTGGGTCTCAAGTCATAGGTCAATGATCCTAATTAGGGATTTACAATGCGATTAGAAACCTGAGCCATGACAAATCTTCCTAACTTATAGAAACTTTTTCCTTGGAATTAAAGCTCAAGTTAAGTTTATACCTAACTCGAAAAGGCACGGGAATCTGTCCATCATATAGTATTCCCGTTCCCAAGTGAGCTCCGTGTCGTCATGGAACTGACACTTGATGAGTACTTTCAAGATATACTTATTCCTTAACTGCTGTAACCTTAGATCTATGATTTGAATAGGTTTCTCCTCATAAGTAATGTCCATACTCGGGTCGATTTGACTCATGTCAACTGTCGGTCGTACATCTACCCTTGACTCAGCTAGTCATAACATTGATATACGGAAAACTGAATGAATTCCTAACATCTGGAAAGACAGCTTAAGCTCGTATGCAACTTTCCTGATCCGTTGCTTAATTCTGAAAGGCCCTATGAATCTCACTGCAAGCTTGCCTTTTACCCCAAATCTTTGAAGACTCGAGGGGAAACCTTTAAATAAATAAACGCTCCCTCGGTGTACGTGAGATCACCGTGATACTTGTCAGCATGCTTCTTTTGTGTCTCCTGGGCACCCTTGAGTCTTTAACATATTAGTTTGACATTCTTCATGGGTCAACAACAATCTTAGGCCCCATAATCTCTCGGTCCTCTAACTCACCCTAACACGACGACGAGCGACACGCCTCACTATGTAAGGCCTCAAATGGCGCCATCTCAATACTGGCTTGATAATTATCGTTGTAAGCAAACTTACACAACGATAGGTACTCCTCCCATGATCCTCCAACCTCTAGTATACAAGCTCGAAACATGTCCTCGAGGACCCATCAACCTCTTAATCTGCCCGTTAGTTTGAGGATGAAAAGCTGTACTAAACTGTAAGCGCGTACCATACTGTTCCTGCATACTCCACCACAACCTGGACGTATACGTAGCATATCTGTCTGATGTGATCATCAATGGTACCCCATGTAGCCTAATAATCTATCTCTCAAATAGTACACTCAGCTGATCGAACGTGTAGTATGATGCTATTGGCTGGAAATGAGCAGACTTCGTTAGTCTGTCAACTATCACCCATATCAAATCATGTCTCTTGGCAGTCCTGGGTAATCATCTGATAAAATCCATATAGATGTCTTCTCATTTCCATCACGGAGTGGGAAGAGCTATAATAACCCTCCAGGTCTGCGATGCTCAGATGAACTCAGACGCATTCACCTTCATCCCAGGCCACCAGAAATGTCTTTTCATCTCAAGGCACATTTTGGTCATGCTTGGATGAACGGTGAATCAAGAATGGTGTGTATAGCATCCTCTATCCCGATGAGCGCGATACTTGGCTTGAAACCCTAATTACGCTCCGGTAGCCTAGCCAGACTTAATTAAAGCCACCAGCCTCTTCGTTTGTACCTAATGAACTCAACCTGTATATCGATATTGTATAAACAATTTAAAATATACGCAACGAAAAATTAAAACTTTTTCGATAATTAAATAATATACATAAACATAGAGTTTATCAAAACCCAAAACCTCGGTTATAAACCTCCCAACCCTGTTCATATACTACAAAATAACTCAAATAGTATATATAGGAAGGTTCATTACATCGTAAAGAAGATATTAATACTCATAAATCTTATCTTTTCCCTTTGCTGAACCACTAGACTACGAACCTGAAATATTAAATTTGGGGTGAGCGCTCCAACTTGCTCAGTAAGTAAGGATTCATAAAGCCATCAACATTCCATATAATAACCAAGAACATTGTGCAGAATAATATGCACTAATGTTAACTAACTATTATAAAAACATATAATTCAATAAATAGCATATGCAAGTCCAATTGTCAATAACTATTACACTATGATTCTTATTTTATTTGTAAAACTAGGGTCGATTACCTACTGACACCATTAATGCTATTGTTAGACCAACACATTGGTGTGTTATTTATTCAATCCATTAATGGTTCTATCTGAAACCCTCTTGTGAGTATGTAATCCACACAACCTATCTAACTGAGTAAAAATCACATATAGGCTGGGAAGGTAACCCATCTCCTATATAACCTATTGTTAGTTCTAGGATTTACTCTCGTGAATCGCATTAAACACCGTTTTCCATTTATTAAAAATATCACAGTGTATATATTCCCCCCATTTAGTCCATAAACGACATGAACTACATATATTAAAATAGCTGAGCAACATTGATAAATAAGTGAATCCATACTTACCTCGGTTTAATTTCTCGTTAAAAAATTCCATAACACAAACCATTTATGATCAATATAGGTCTAATAACCTATGTTTAGACCCTTAATTCAGTCCTTAAGACCTCAGAAAATTCTAACCAATTTGTAAAGGAGTTGTTTTCTGGGGTGGGAGTGTGCTCCCTCAATTGGTGGAGCGCGCATCGTCCCAATTGATGAAGGGAGCACGCTCCTCTGCTAGGTGGAGTGCGCTCAACCCTGTACTGTCTCGACAGTAAACAGGGCAACAGTCACTGTTCCATCCACAAATAATCAAAACCATAATTAATACTCCCCAAATACACTAGGGAGAAGCTCTGGTGAGGAATAAATCTATTCCAATCATCAATAACAACAATTCAAAGAGAAATCATCACTAACTATTGAATTGAACTTCAAATTCAAAACTTCAACTTACCAACTGATGATTTCTGATCTAGCTGTTGTTTGATCTCCTTGAATCAAACCAAACATTTTTCTGATTGATTCCTCAAATCAAACCGCTGCTGCTTGCCTCTCACTCACTCTCTCGATTGATCAGTAAGGATAAACTTGAATGTTTTACTTTAAATATATGGATTTTTCTTGAGATACGCATCACACTATCTCTAGGTTGATCAAGTGAGTGATGTGTTAACATGGCACCTTCTAAAGTGATACACATGTTGACACCATCAACACTTATGCTCACCTCGAGGCACTCTAACGATCCATATAATTCAAACCATACTTATAATATATATACTTTGTGTATTTTCTCACCGACAAATTCACCGGACATGCCTACAAGTATTATTAGGTCGTACATTCATTTCACGACCCCCTCGTTGCATTTGGTGTATCGGCTATTTGTTGTTTATTTATTTATTTTTTGATTATAGGCTTGTATATAAATTCTCTTTTATACTACAACCTATAAAACTTATTAAACATTCCAAACAAACACAAACCATCATACAAACCTACTCACACATTAATCGAAGTACGCTAGACTTGATAACAAACATAACTCGGGTTAATTAGGATTTAGATTTACATTAATCACTAGCTTAAAGCAACAAGTCGTTATAGTGTGACTCCTGAAGAATCTAGTCTCTTAGCTTTGCCACTGACGATATCCACAATTTTCTTTTGTACCTCAGATACTGATCTGACGTCTCTATCCAGTAAACACAATCCGTACTCTGTGCTAACTCATTGAATCTTGGGTAGAACCTGTCGATCCTCTAAACCTCTGACACTCTTTATGTTGACACGGTCTGTACTCTCATCTGTGTGCAAATCTCAACTCGAGTATCTGTAGGAACCTTTGACTGACATGCTGTCGCTGCTGCCTCGAGTACCCATACTTATTCATCATGTGACATCTGGTAACCTGGGAATCTCTAATTGGTATCCTACTTAGCGCATGTGCGACTACATTGGATTTTCCTATGTGGTACTCTAAGGAAAATTCCTAGTCCTTCAGAAACTCCAACATCTGCGCTGTGCCATATATAACTCCTTTTGTGTGAAGAGATACATTAGACACTTGTGATCAGTAAAGCGTGTGAGTTTCTATCCATACAGATGATGTCTCCACAACTTCAGTGCAAACACAATCATTGCAACTCCAAGTCATGTGTGGAATAATTCTTTTCATGTATCTTTAGATATTTGGAGGCATAAGCTACAACTCCTTCGCCCAACATCAGGACACAACCTAAACTGGTATGAGAAACATCTATATACACTAGAAATCCTTATCCAGCCTTTGGCAATTTCAATATTGGTGCATTAGTCAACAATCTCTTTAACTCATCAAATGACTGCTCGCATGCCTCTGTCCTCTAAAAAGTGACGTCTTTCTATGTCAATCTGGTAATTGATGAAGGGATTTTCGAGAAATCCTTCACAAATTATGGTAGTACCCTGCCAAACCTAGAAAGATCCCGATCTCTGTCATTGGCATTGGTGCCGATCAATTCATGATAGCCCGAATCTTGGTCAAATCTACTACAATCCCTGCTGCTCTAACAACGTGCCCCAAAAAATTGACCTATGAAAACCAACATTCACACTTGCTGAACTTGGCGTAGAGTCTGTGCTCCTTCAAGGTCTGCAACATCTCCTTGAGGTACTGCTCGTGATCCTCTCTGGTCCTCGAATATATCCGTATATCATCAATGAAAAATAGCACAAAGCGGTCGAAAAATGGTTTAAAAATTCGATGCATCAAATCCATGAACACTACGGGGCATTAGTCAGCCTAAATGGCATGACCGTGAACTGATATTATCCATATCTCATGCTGAAAGCTATTTTAGACCTATCTTCATCCCTGATCCTAAGCAGATGATACCCTGATTGCAGGTCTATCTTGAAGAAATATTGTGCTCCTCTCAGCTGATTAAATAAATCGCGATCCTCAGCAGTGAATACTTGTTCCTAATTGTGACCTTATTCAACTGTCGATAGTCGATACACAGTCTCAAAGTACCATCTTTCTTCTTCACAAAAGAATGGGTGCTCCCTATGGCGACATAGAGGGTATGATGAATCCCTTATATCCCAAGTCTTGAAGTTGAGTCTTCAACTCCTTTAACTATCGTGGGGCCATACGATACGGAGGTATAGAAATAGGCCTGATGCCTGGTAGTAACTCAATGATGAAGTCAACTCTCTCGGCGGCGGTAAACCAGGTTAGTCCTCTAGAAAAATGTCTGAAAACTTGCAAACAACCGGTATTCCCTCAAGTCTGGGTCCTTGACTATGACGACCCCTTCCATAATCTAGGGCACCGCCTAGTCTAATCTCGTAATTAAGTCTAAGTCCTAGCTACGTAGGACTTAACTACATATTAGTTAGCCTTTCTATCCTATACTCCTCGATATACGCGTTCAAGATAAGTAATACACATGTCAACATATTACTAGATTTCAGAGTAATTAAAACATTTTAAGAGTTTATAAAGTTTAGCAGAAATCTTAACAGATTATGCGGAAGCAATATAAATAAATCTTAAGTGTGGAAACTAGGAAACAATGATCACATGCATATATAATAGAGTGTCAATTATAATAGTGTGATGGTCATCATAAGTCAAGGAACTAAACGCTTGACCCAATGTAAAGCCCCAAAATGTAGCGAAAAACATAACTATATAATACACAAAATATCAAAACCTACATAATG
Organism: Stephania cephalantha; assembly: GCA_039657325.1. NCBI lineage: Eukaryota > Viridiplantae > Streptophyta > Magnoliopsida > Ranunculales > Menispermaceae > Stephania > Stephania cephalantha. The sequence continues at coordinate 46,480,224 of CM077572.1, read as the reverse complement.
TCAATGCAGAAGTATGCTGCTGGCTCAGAGGTAGTCGCCAATCTTTTTTTTTTGCCAAGTCTGCTCGTCGACGACTCTGCACCGAGCGTCATAAAAAGGACGGTGAGTACAAAAAGTAACATTAATTCCCGTTGACATATTCATTTACATTTCTAAAAGACTAAATGATATTTAAAAGCATAAGTTCAATAAAGAAAGACTAGTACCAAAAAATATGCTAAGAAATACCAAAGTTAAACAAGTGAAACTGACACGAGGCTAAATAGTTATAATCTAGATCCGGTCGGCGGTGACATGCGCCCTTGAAGCCTTTAAGGCCACTAAAGAACATGCGTAACATCACACATTCTAATATCACTAGGGACTCTAACCCAGTATCACCAGGGACTCTAACGTTAGTGTATCGATAAACCCAGGGACTCTAACCTCGTGTGTCGCGTCATAGTGGCTAGTGCCGACATCCCCAAGGACTTTAAGCTCGTGTGCCGATCAACTCTAACATAGTGCAATGGACTTTAAACTCTATAACTACTTTATAATTCCAAGAAATTGACTCGTTAAGGATTTTAAGGCTTGGCTATGCTACAAAGCACAATTCCCAAAAAGTACTAGTCTATGAAGTCATTTGCAAACGCACAATTCCTAATAGCATGCTATTTATACTATATTCATTGTGAAACAACAAGAAATGATATAAAGCATATGGATAGATTCAAAGGAATTCAATTCAACATAATATCATGAAAATCAAGCTCAACAAATGAGGACAGTCAAATAAGTTCATGATATGAGAGTACAACGCTAGACATATTCAATATAGACTACAAAAAACATGTATAAAGTGGATATGAAATGCAAATAAAACAATCAACAGGTCTACTCACATCAAGCAACATAAAGTCCTAGCTTTACGGGCCTCCCAATACCCTAAATCTTGTATCCGAACCCGTGATACTCTTTCCTAGGTTCTTGATATCAAATTAATCCAAATAAATTGGGTTTAGATCAAGTTAAATGAGTTTAGGAGCTTTAACCCAAAACAACCCCTTAAGACTAAACATTGAAATTTTAGTAATGTATTGTAGCACAATTTTAGACATGAAATTATCCAAATCTTAAAATCTTCCCTTGTACAAAGTTTTTGGTCTCTATCTTAACTTTTCGAAAAGGTTTAGTTTGCAAAATCCTGATTTCGAACGAAAGAGATATCGTAATTCTACCAAAAAGAGCTCAAATTGGAACCTAATTCAACCATCAAACTTAGATAATTTATTTCTCCCAATCTATAGTTCCAAATTCGTGATTTTTGGTCATAAGGCAGTTAACATACCAAATAACAACATACTAAAAAGATCAGCTCATTTGGATAAGTAATTAGAGAATTATGCTTTTTAAAAATTTAGTTTCAAAAATCTCGTAATGCATTCAGTTACCTATTTGTATAGCACTTTTAGACATGAAAACATTCGAATTACAAAATTTTCAGTAGGACAAAGTTGTTCCCCTTTAAGTTAGTTTTCAAATGCCACCAGATTGAGTTTATTTTGATTTAAAATGAGCAATTTATGACCAAATACATAGGTTGGTTCATAATACAACACGCAAAATTTCAATTTTGGTCTTACAACTTTAAAAATTCACATATTTTTATTTTAAAACCAAATTAAGAACTTCTTAATAGTTGGATTATCAGCTTGAAATGAGGAATCCAAATATATAAATCAATTGTAAAGACTTAAGCATATACCCTTTGAAAATGGCTAAAAATCAAAACTAGTTTCAACTTGAAATATAGATATGTACCTAGGATTGATGACACTTTGATTTGAGCCTCAACTCTCATTGATCTCTCATAATTTCTCAGCCAAAACCCTCCTCGATTCCTCTGATTTATTCTTCTCCAACTTCCTTCATTTCTAAGTTATGAAAATGAAATGAATTGCATGAGTTGATCTATCCAATCTTATATATAAAGATAAGGTTACTTAATAACTATTGATATTTATGTACATACGTATCTCGAGACTAATCAAATGGCCTACATCTTGACACAATTTCACTAACTCTCCACTAACTCTAGCTAACTAACACCAATCTATACTCTATTGATATCTTGATGTGTGTTTACGTATCTCGAGGAACATCACATGGCTATTGTTTTATCTTGCTAACTTAGGTTACATTTAATATAAAATCAACTATAGCCACATTAATTCTACTATTTAAGCTACACTAAGCTTAAACCAACTTACCACATCACTCTATACTTTAGTCCTACATCGACACGCATCTCGAGGCGTGTCCCTGCTCACGGCTCGACACCTATACACTAGTAGGAGTGACTTAGTAGTCTACACATATAAAATACTAGTTATACACCGTAACATATTTAACATATACCTCGACCATCTCGCCTCGACAAAAAGCGAGTCCCATGTCAAGAGTCGGTAATCCTGATTACGGATAATAAACAAAATTAGAAATCTGGGCCGTGATACTGATTCTCTGCCATTGCATACAACGCTACCAGAGTCCCCATCTTTCCACTAGTCGCAAGTCGACCTCTCACGCTCTTAGCTCTCTATGTACTGCCTCTATAGGTAAATATCGGACGTCCTGAGATCTCAAATATCAATGTCTTACTGAAAGAATCGATATGAGCGTGATATGCTACTAGCCAATCCATCCCTAATAACGCATCGAACTCTAATACCTCGAGAACATTAAAATCCGCAGACAACTCTACTCCATCTATCTCAATTAGGCATCTCTTAACTAGGCTTTTAGGGTAAACCATATCTCCGGCTGCAGTAATAAGGATCAAATGTAGTTTAAGCTTAACATGTGTCAGTCTTAGGATGCCTAACATGCGACCGACAATAAAAGATATGGTAGATCCAAAATCAAATAATACATATGAATCACTATCATAAAAGGAAACTATACCCTCAATGAGAACTCGTGAGGCGTTGGTGTCTGGCTGGTCTACCATATGAACCTCATCTTCGGCTTGTTGTGCATAGAATGTCAAGGTCATGTCGCGGCAATTCCTCACCGTGTCCGACCTGTCCACATCTGTAGCATGTAATCTATCTGCGCTGCCTAAGCCTTAAACTGAACGTGTGCATGATACTGACCATGTCCCTGTCTAGCATTTCAGTCTCTGGCTTGGCCTTTGCCCCGTGATGTGCTGTCATGGAGCATATGGGGCATGTGGTGCTGGAAGTGCAGGAACGGTATGAGCTGGCAACTCTGGTCTGACTTGAGGTGGCAAGGGAGGTCTGCCTACCGTGCTCAGCGCTGGAGCAGGGTATGATGTATAGGGCAAGGCCGAAGGGTAATGTGTGCTTATCCCCGATCCCTGGGAACCTCTACTCCATCTCCTTGATCCCTTGCCCCTCTGTCTCCTCCTCTCATACTCTGTAGTCTGCTCAGCTGACAAAATCGGACTCGATGCAGTCCCATTTGCGACTCTGCCTAAGTAGTATGTCTCATGTGATAAGGCTCGCTCATATATCTTAGTGAGTGTCCTGACACCTGTACTGACTAAATGAAAATTGACGTTTGGCCTAAGTTCGTCACCGAAATGGTACACATCCCAAAATGTATAAAAATGACATAAAGTAGATAATACATCAAAATGTCAAGACCTACAAGAGAGAAAGTAGAAAATTGCCTAACGCTCTGAGATAGTCACCGATCTTCTCCTTCCCCGGTCCACTGCTAAATGGATCTGCACCTACCATCATAAAAAGGACAGTGAGTACAATAAGTAATAAAGTAATTCTTAGAGATTCTTAATTACACTTATAAAAAAAATCAATTGGTATTTAAAAGCATAAATATAGCAAAGAAGTGTTGAAAAGGAAATATGCTAGAAAATACCATAGTCAAATAAAATGAGACCGACACAGGATAAATAGTAATGATTTAGGTCCGGTTGGCGGTGAGTCCTATCACATAGGCATTTATTCCAATATCTCATGGTGGAGTTGTGCTCTACACCTCTATCAAAGGTTGGAGCTGAGCTCTACGACTCTATAATCATCCATATCTCAATCTTCAAAAACAGAGCTGAGCTCTACGCATAAATAGATCATTTGTATATACATACTTGTTGACTACCCAGGGTTACATACCCTGTGTGTCGCACAAGTGTAGTGGTGAGTGCCGACATAACTGTTAGTCCAGTGACCCCGTGTGCTTGGCATCTCATAATCGTGCAATGGACCCTATATTCTACCACTACTTTATAGTATCAAGAAAGACTCGCACTAAGGTTCCTAAGACAAGACAATATGCTTCAAAGCCAACATTCAAAGAATACAAGTCCATATATATATATATACTCCAATCTCATTTGTCTAATACTAATAGCATGCTATTCTCGATCGTACATTCATCAAAACAACAAGAAAGATATAGGACATGAGAATAGAGTCAATGATTCCATAAGTAAATGATATCATTATAAAAACACCCATATAATGAGTAGAATATGAAACAATTTCATGATATCAGAATACAAAGCAATACATAGTCAAAAGACTGTAAAATAGAGCATAATTAGAATGAAATGTAAATAAAAACCTCAACAAGATTACTTACAAGTCACGCAATGTATTTTCTAGCTTAACTAGCCTCCCGACACCCCAAAACGTGTACTCGGACTCTTGAGTTTCTTCCCTAGGCTCCTGGTATAATTTAGTACATATTAGAATGTGTTTAAACCCTTAGTTTAAGTTTTAGGCTAAGCTAGATAGGTTAAGTGTATTTTTAGAAAGTGCAGATTTTTGGTGCTGTAAGAGCACCTAGCGCGCTAATCACCCCCTTAGCACGCTAGGTGTTTTCTCTAGTGCACTACATGCTCTGGAACCTAGAATTCTACAACCAGAATTCTGGGTTTCCTCTTAAGAATGGCCTCCTCCAAAGACTCAGATCCCCGTTCTCTGCCATCAGGGATCCGTAACATCCTCCTCCATCAAACATACACTAGACACTTCATATAATTCATCATTCACATCAAAACTTAGGGACTTAAATATGCGCTTTATTGAAAAACTCAAGAACACTCAAAACTTTGTAAAATTCATAACTTTTTTATTTCAAAACTGATTTTCAAAGTTCTATATAGCTGGATTATTAGAACGAAACAAAGAATCCAAATCCGCTATTAGTTTTCAAAAATAAAATCATTTTGAAATCCATAATTTTGATTTACAGTTGCATGCATAAAGTCTAAAAGTTGTTCAAACTTTGTAAAACTCAAAAATTGAGACTTGGATTCAAATCAATGCTTCACTTTGATTATTAACAACGTCACAATGATTTGCAATCAGTTATTTATAAAAACCACTTTGATATCATCATTTAACTCATCAATTGTAATATTAAAATGGATACTTAGTTACCTAAGGTTCGTAAAAAATTTCCTAGCACTTGAACTCCTTCAATTTTTTTTCTTTTGATAAAGAATTTGATCTCTTGAACACCCCAAGTTCTAGCAACAAACACCTCGAAACTTCTCTTAATGAATCTATGATTTACATGTTCATCGCAAGCACTTATACATATATATATAGGTGATTGATTTATGGCCATTGATCTTAATATACACACTTATCTAAAGACTAATCTATTGGCTTTCAATTTGTTTCAAATTCACTAACTCTCCACTAACTCACCCTTGTTAACACCAATTCATACTCCATTAGTCTCTTGATGTGCCCACACGTATCTCGCGGAACATTAAATGGCTATTATTTTATTTTACTAATTTAGGCTACATTTCTTATAAATCAACCATAGCCACATCAAATTTAACTAATTAAGCCACACTAATACATCCAATTAAATAAATGACTCACCATGTCACTCTCTACCGAATCTCGAGACTACACGCATCTCGAGGTGCGTCATTGCTCACGTATCGAGACCTATAAATAACAAGTAGAAGTGACTTAGTAGTCTAGACATGTACGATACAATAAGAAATCATCACACAAATGTAACATATACCTCGGTCACGTGCCTCAGTCAGTATGCGTATCATGATGTGGGTGCCACGTTACAGGTCAATGATCCTGATTACAGATTTACAATGCGATTAGAAACCTGAGCTGTGACATTATGAATCTTGCCTTAATGTCACAAGTTAATGATTCCTTACTTGTCATAAATCTGAGACTTGATTTGCATGCTTGAATTTAATGTTTATCAACTTAATTTTCAACTTCATGCTAGTTATTGAATGTTTATTAAGTAGTACTTGTATTATTAATGGTGGAGCGGGTTTTTCGCATATTGAGCCCTATTGTCCATTTTAGCTCATCCCAATTACTCTCTAGGTACATTCACATCCGTGTTAGCTCAGGACAAGGGAAAAGCACCGGCTTGAAATCTTTCCTTCCATTGTATTATTCTATTATTTATTTCTAGAACTATTGAACTTAGGTTGTATTAAAATGGGTCTTTCGGGTAGATTGAACCTTACTCTCCTTTAAAATGGGTCTTTCGGGTAGCTACTTGGTAGTATTTGAATGACTTAAGTTGATTTAAGGAATTGAGAACTCACATATAATTTCATAGTTAGTCATATGGACCTTGTTTACTTTATTATGTACTTCTGGTCCATATAAACTTGTACTATTCTTCGCATGTTGTTTGAAAGCGAGCTTGACCGCTTGCTTTGGCCCAATTTGGTTATTGGGCTTGGGGAAGCTGATGCAGTGTCCAAGGCAATCGACCGACTGGTTCAAAGTGAAACCTAAGTTTTTAGAGCCTTTAAGATTTAAAGGTCAAATTTAAGTCAGACAAATTAATGGTATGAGATATTGGTTTAAAGTCTACTTAACATAAACAAATGATATATCCTAAGATGAGATGGGAAAAAAATTTGATTGACAAAAGATTTATTATGATGATTATTTGCTACCTTGTATATATAATATATTGTTAGATATATGGTAAATTGTCTTCCCCCACTAGTTTGATTTTCTTTGACAGAACTTGAGTTCTACGAGACTATAAAGGGAATGACAACGAACGACACAAGGAAATCGAGGCAAACTTTTTTTGAGATTCCACACGCGCTTCAAGGATGGTAGTGATACATGTCGAGCGTGCACAATAGTTTCTCGTATTTTCCTATTATTTATAGTAGTGGTGGATGAGATATCGTCTACACAAGGATTTTGCAAATCTCTTCAGAACTAAAGCAACCCTAAAATTTTATTGGATTTAATTTATTTTGATATAACTAATCTAATTAAAATGGAAATTAAATACTATCAATCTAAAAGCGAAATAATCAATTAATTAAAATAACTAAATTATAAGCAATTTAAATTCAATAAACTAATCTAACCCAATTCAAACAAACAATTGAATAATCAATATAAATTAAATACCTAAACAATACATCTTAGACAATGATATGTAAACTGTCATATCTAGGCATTTTTATTAAAGGATAGTCATAATCAAATCATCATATTTATATAATGATCATAAATAATTAAACTCTAAACACAATAGGTTGATAGCCTTTAGCAAACTATCGACTTTCCTATATTTAATGGAAATAAGCCATTACCTTACCCTTGTAACTCTAGTTATTAGATAAAGCGCAATAAACTAGAAATTACGATATCATTAACACTCAATAAAATTCATACCTAATCCAAACTAAATAAAAATAGAATTATGCTAGTCATTAAATAACCTAGAACAAAATCACCTAGGACATCCCCTCAGATAATTTCGCCCTATAGATTAATCCTAGTTACTACTTCTATAATTACCCTATACTAAGAAACATATTGGCCACTATGAACTTAATATAAAGAATCATTAGTTGTAATACGCAAAAACAACTTATTAAAATCGTGATTGACGTGTGTGATTGGTTTAAAGTATTAATCACATAAATTTTGCATTATGACTAAATTGATGAACGATTTAGAATCATGTCCAGAGTATTGTTTAGAACAATAAACTACTCACACATATTAATAATAAACATCGCAATAAAAAATAATTAAAAGAAATTAATGTAAAGTACCTTTATTAAATAAATCTTGAATCTCCAAAGAGTTTCTAAAAGCAATGAACAATAAACTAAACTAAAACCTAATTGAAAAGACTTTAAAAGTAATAATGGCTAACTGATGGCTCTTAATTTCGAAGCCCTGGTGTCTTATATATTGTTTCCCTAAGTGTACAAATCATAGATAAACTCAAATTCCTCGTATTAATCCAAAAAACTCGTCACTAACCTCAGCGATTTGTCACCGAATCCTGTGCTATTCACAAATCTATGAGTTAATCACTGGAAATATCTTTCTATGCTCCATCGATTCATCCATCAATTCTTGTGCATCTCTCAATTCACTGGTTAATCACTGGATTTGTTTCTTCATTTAACAGTTTTGACTTTTCTTCCTCATTTTCTTCCATTTCTTTATTTTTCCTAAGTAAATCATGAAATCACAAAACAAGAGAATACCCGGTGTAAATCATTATTTTCATCTAAAATCAACCTAAATTACTTTATAAAATATGTCTACTTATTAACTTGTCAAATAACCTCAAACTCAGCACTTTGCTGTCCCGAGAAAAAGAATACTCTAAATCATATTCTCTTTTCATTTTTTTATACCGATTTAAATCAAATTATCTTAACTTTAAATAATAGAAGTTTTAAATAAAAGTTATCTTCAAATAGAAACATATTACCCACTCAAGTAAATGGAAGTTATAATATAATAGAATGATTTTAGAAAAAACAAACCTTCCCTTAATGATAACTCAACTTTCCAATGCAATACCCCTGAGAACTTAAAGTTCAATCAATACCAAGGCCAGCACATAATATAGGTTTTCTCAATCTCCATTGACAAGCATCAAGCTTACGATGACTAGTGTAGAATCTAAAAATACAAAAACCACTAGAATTAATCTTAATTTTAGAAAATATTTTACAAATAGTACCATAATCAAAATCAATAGGAATTTTGCCAAGGTACCAATAAATATATAGTTTAAAACGTGTTAGACAAAGAAATACTTCACTCAACCCTAGCTTCAAGCACTAGAGCTAAATCTTTTTTTTGAAGAGTCTAAGAACATCCACCTTTTTCATCTCTCATTTTTTCTACTTCATCCTAATTATTTTTTCTTTATTATTTATTTATTTTCTTTTCCTTTTGACTTTTGAGTCTCTGCTCCATTTCCTGTGGACATTCTCACATTTTCCCACTATAGATTCCCTGCTTCATTTCCTATGGAATCTACAAGACTCTTTATATATTTGTAAACTCTTGTTAGCACTTCTCACTATCCACTAAAGTTGAAGAAAGTATTCTTTCTAACTTATAAAATTCATCGATTTCTAACCCATTTCTTCTTTCAATTATGGCATAATAATTTTCTATATATATATATACTATAAAATACTTAATCAATAGCCTTTGTATCATGAAATTCTTAGAAATTTGTCTTGTTCATCTTGCACTATTGTTTTGATTTTCTACCCATTCTCATGACTAACACAAGACAATCAATATCTTTAAACTCATTCAGTACATACGTCAACTAGGAAAATTAATCAAAAGGGTATACAAAATTATTTTGATTCCTTCTATCATAGAATTCACTTGGGTAATAAAAATATCACTTGCATTAAAAATCTATTATATATATTCATTCCATTATATTACATTCCTAAATAAAAATAAAGAAAAATGATGTTCGTACTTCCTTGGATTTGGAATAATTTTTGAAAATTATTATCAACTCACTTGAATATCGGATCAAAAGTTTGAACTTCGCATCAATTTTGGACTTATCTTCTATTTTTCTTTTCTTTCCTTGCTTTCTTTGTTATGTTTGTTATGCTTCACCTAAAATACCCCCAAACTCATTCTAAAACTTGTCCTCAAAGTTGAATAATTAAATTGGGTTTCCAATAAAACGAATACACGTCATGAAACATAAACGAATTGATATGTCTACTAAAAAATGTAATGAAATAGACAAATGTGTAATTCTACAAACTTCAAATGAATAGAACGCAAAGAGAATATATTTCATTTATAAGCAAAAGCTAAAGCAAGGGTGATATCTAGAAGTAAATTTATCGTTATCTTCATCATCTTCATCTATTCCTGTAGAAGGTTGTGAAAGATAACTATCAGATAGGTTGTAAGTCTCAGTATGAAATTGTAAACTACAAAGATGGAATGTCGACACTTATCCTTGAATCTTGCAAATGAATTTCATGCCTTCTCTTAGACATAAAATGATAAGATTGTAAAGTCCTATCTTTTGCTGCTATCATTTCTTCATTTCGATGAGTTTTTATTTGGCTATAGATAAGTGGAAAATATGATCTGAAAAAATCCTCTCGTCCTAGGCTGTGACGAACTCGTATCAACACTTATTACATTCACTCGAGCCATCAATCTTGCCGCTTTCCATGCATCTTCTTTTGTCTTCCTTCTATTTTCTTTGGTGCTCTGTCTTCTTGTTTCTCTCGCATTTATCACATAAAATGATTCTTTTTCATCTTCTGAGTCATTGTATCCTACCACTTTCTTCATTCTTTGTACTCTTGTATCATTTATTGTCTTCTCGGGCAATACATCGAACTCAATATCGAAACCCACACTGCTTGCCTACACAATTGAGTGATCAAAATTGGGAGCGGTAGTCATTCGTTCTGTGTAGTCTTCATTGCAAACTTCATAGAATCATGTATAATCTTGTCAACATCGATATAACCCTTCTTCATCATTATATGGTAAAGTAAAATAGCTCTAAGGTTATTAACTTCAAAGTGTTACGTGGTTGGATAAAAACATGCATCTATAATATAACTCTATCTCTTCGTAATTTTTCTAAAATTGGTGGTTTCAATAAATTTTGGGTGTCCTTTACTATAAAGCGCAAATCCCTTTCCCGTAAGTATCTCCAAAGCTTCTTAGATCATCTCATAGGGATATGATTCCTTATTAACATAAATGACATTCAAGTAATCCTCTTTCATCCTCTGTTTGTTTCGTGGTAGACTGAAAAATCTATTCAATCTTGTAAGTGAAATATCAATTTTTTTCCCTTGCACTACTACTTTATCCCATTCATTACTAACATGCCCATTCACATAAAATTGTTGCACAGGTTCCGAACACCCTATTTATTCTCTACCCACATAGTCTCTCAGAATATGCTCTCATCCTCGATCTCTGATGATGCTTACAACCTTATCATCATACTTGCTCACATTTTGAATAACAAACCCACTCTTAATAATTTTTACCATCTTCTTATCACTATAGTACTCTAAGCTCTAGGTCTCACAAATAACAAAAAGTCATAAGGCACTAAATGACTAGGGTCTAGATTCTCAAAATATTCTTCCTTATTAGATGACAATGAAGATTGTTCTCTAAGCTCAGGCTTATCAGGTGTAGGTTCTCTAATACTAACCCCGGTAGGTGTAATATTCATTAGACGGCCTGCATACTTCTGTTTGGGTTTTTCTTACACTACCCCCTTCCCTTTATCTTACTACTCCAACTTCATCCTCCGCCTCCTCCCACCATAGAAATACTCAACTATGATGAAATAGGTAAATTGAAATCTTGTATTTGGAAATATCAAACTATCAAGGTATGGAAAATAATTTTGTAAAAAGGTTTTATCATTGAATATCGAAAGATTTGAAAATAGTCCATCTAAAATAATTTCATCGATATATTCCTATCATAATTATGTAAATGTTGGAAAAACTCATAAAATCCCCAAACTCATTTGAAAACCCATATCCAAATTGAAAACTTGTATTTAAACCCATTTTTTTAAAAAAAATTGCAATAAAAACTCATCAACCACGTGAGATGAAAATATAATCAAAAACCATTTTTTTAAAACATCGAAATCAGAAGAACGCTGGAGTATCAATTTATTATCTTCTTGAGAGTGAATCCCTCAAGTAATATGCTCTATTAGCTCCTTAGACTCTTTCTCTAAGCTTCAATTCAAAAAACACCTACTTAAGCCCTTACTTGGTTATATGAACTTGATTTTGAAATTTCTAGGGTTGAATCACTCTGAAACAGGGTGGGATACACTTAAATAAGCTATAATTCAAGCTTTGAAGGGTTGAATCTAGAAAAAAACGATTAGCAATCAAATGGGTGCAAGGGTTTTAGGTGTAAAAGGGTTTATGGTTTGGTGATTTTGGAGTTCTGTTTTAAAAAATACGAAATCATGTTCAGCGAATCGAAGTTTAAGTAGATTCACTGACTATTCGCCAGTTAAATTGCTAAAAATTGACCTCTGTGGTCCAACGATTAGCCTAGTGATTCCTTATGTAAACATGAATCGCTGACAAATTGATGTCTTATTTTTACACTAAAAATTCTGCAAACTGAGACTGATTTCCCCAGAATTCCCACTGTTATTTGGCATTGCTGGGAAATCACTGACCAATTTCTACTGTTAGTTCTAATATATCAAATATTTTACTAATTCTTCACACATATTCATCATATTTAAGGTAGAATTGATCAGTTATCAACAAGAAATATTCTAAAATGAAATTTTGATTTGTAACTAGGAAACATTGTACTACTAACTAACTATTTTTTATGAAATATTATTAAAGACAAATATAGTTCAACTAAAAGACAAATCGATCACCCCTTCTCAATTGGAAATATCCCAAAAGAAAGTTAAAATGAGAGAGAAAATAAATATTATAACTATCCTAAATCTAACTAATACGGAAAGACAATCATCTATGTACATATGGACCGCCTTCCATAGATCATTGTTGTTTATAATCATTGGCTCGATTTGATAGATAAGATCACTCGCCGTTCAGCTTGAGCGAGTCAAACTGACCATCGACTGATTCTTCATCATTCTTGACATCTTCAGCTTCTTTATCATTCTCAGCATCCGCATAACGTTCTTCGATAGGTCTGCTAAACTCGTAGTAGTTGTCCTCTTCAGGGCAATCATCACGACAAAAATTCTCTCTTTCATAGCCATCGTCATAATTGTTGTCTTCGACGTAATCGTCCATCTAATAACCATTCTGAAGCCACATATAATCATTTCCCATTTTAAGCGTAACTATACGTTTGTCTACATCGAGAAAAGCTCCAACCGTCTTGAGTAAAGTTCATCCTATCAATATCACGTCATCCTTTTCAATCGTTAGTACCACCAAGAAGTTAGTGAGATACTTGAATCATCCCACTTGTACTGGCACATTTATTGACATTCCTAATGGAAAGATCTTATCACCATTTGATTTATTGATAGCCAAAGGTGGTATAAATCAATCTTCAACTTGGTCTTTCTGGACCATTGTTCCAGTAAGATATTCATATCAGCTCCTGTGCCAAGTAGAACATAATGAAAACTGATATCAGCTCCTGTGTCAAGTAGAACATCAAGAAAACTAACTTCATTGATCAACATGTGAAGAAAGACTTTCCCTATATCATCTTTGAAAATCTCAATAAGATGTCCTAGATCTTGAAGCTTTAGTTGCTCATAAGTACATTCTTCTTCAGTTGATTGCTTCTCTGCTTGTTGTTGCACTTCAGTTGTGGCTCTTCAGGTTGCTGCTTCTTTTATTTCTTCTTCTTATTGTGCAACTTTGTATACATCTAGATTTTAATTATCTCGTCCTTAACGGTTTCACTCGCGATGATGTAAACATTGAACTTCTTTTCTTTATGTCTCAAATTTTGTTTCTCAGGTATGAGATTGATGATCTCCATATCTTGTTTAACAAAACTTTCATAAATTATGACCGTTTACTTTAAATATTTTCCTTGTTTCGAAGCTTTATATTTCTACTGCGCCATTAGGAAATAAATTCATAACCATAAAAGTTCCTATCCATCTTGAATGGAGTTTTCCATGAAATAATTTAAGTCTTGAACAAAAGAGTAGATCTTTATCTCCCACTTGAAATTTTTTGGAACTAATTTCTTATCATGAAATGCTTTGGTTTTATTTTTATAAATTGATGCATTTTCATAAGTGTCATTCATAAGTTCTTCTAATTTTTGAAGACTCAACTTACATTTGTTTCCTACTTCATTATAACTCATGTTACATGCTTTTATTGCCTAATAGGCTTTATGTTCTAGTTCTATTTGTAAATGACATGTTTTTTCAAATACTAACCTATAAGGTGTCATACCTATGGGCGTCTTAAATGTTGTTCTATATGCCCATAATGCGTTTTTTAATCTAAAACTCCAATCCTTACGTGTTGGACTAACTATTTTTTTAGTATTAACTTAAATTCTCTATTTGAAGTTTCAGCTTGTCCACTAGTTTGTGGGTAATATGTAGTAGATGTCCTATGTGTGACATTATACTTAGCAAGTAGATTAGCAACTAATCGATTATAAAAATGTGAACCTCTATCACTAATAAGTGCTTTAGGTACTCTGAAATAGTAAAAAATTTGATCTATGGAAATTAACTACTATTTTTGAATCATTAGTTTTAGTAACTTTTCCTTCTACCCACTTAGACACATAATCTACAGCAAGTAAAATATAAAAATAACCATTTGATGATGGAAAAGGTCCCATGAAACCTATACCCATACATTAAGCACTTCACCTAAAATTTTATTAGTAGTTCTACGTGGACCAAAATGCCCTCCACAGGCATAAGTATGGCAATTAGATATAATTGATTGTACTTTCGACTATGGCATACATCTCTTAATTATTTGTTTGGTATAAAATTTCCATAAATAGGGATCATCCAATGTTTAGAATCCTTTTTAATTTTATTTTTTTAGCCCTTGTCGAATAAGGTGATAACCTATTGGTGGTAAGATAATTAACTATATCAGCATACCATATGGCAATAGTCTTTATACTATACAAATGTTCATCCAGAAACTCATCCTTTAATGGTATAGGTGGTTCTCCATTTTCTAACCTACTTAAATGATCTGCTACTAGATTTTCGGCTCATTTCTTATCTTTTACAGTAAGGTCGAATTCCTGTAGAAGTAATACCCATCTTATTAGTCTTGGTTTAAAAGCTTGTTTTGTCATTAAGTATTGCATTGCTGCATTATCTGAATAAAAATCACTTTTGTTCCTAAAAAATAAGGTCTAAATTTTCCTAAGGCAAACACTATTGTTAAATGTTCCTTTTTTAGTAGTGGTATAGTTATGTTAGGCTAAATCTAGTGTCCTAGAAGCATAATATACAACATGAGAGTCTTTTCCTACTTTTTGACCTATTACAGCTCCAACTGCATAGTTAATTGCATCACACATTATTTCAAAAGATAACGACCAATTTGGTGATTTAATCACCTGTGTGGTTGTTAAAAAATCCTTTAATTTTAAATGCTATCTTGCGATCATTGGGAAATTAAAAAAAAACGTCTTTTGTAAAAAAATTACATAAAGGTTGTGTTATTTTAGAAAAATCTTTCATAAATCTTATATGAAATCCTACATGGCCAAGAAATGAGTGTATTTCTCTCACCGTAGTGGGGTAAGATAACGTTTTGATTACTTAAATCTTGGCTGGATCTACCTCTGTTCCATTATGTAACATTATATGTCCTAATATAAGTCCTTGATCTAACATGAAATGACATTTTTCATAATTTAATACTAAATTTTTTTCCATGCATCTCTTAAGTGCTTTAATTAAATTAACTAAACATTCATCGAAAGAATTACCAAAATAGTAAAATCATCAATGGAGACTTCAATAAGATTTTCACATAATCAGAGAAAATACTAACCATACATCTTTGAAAAGTTGCAGATGCATCACATAAACCAAAAGGCATACGTCTATAAGCAAATGTACCAAAGGGGCATGTAAAAGTTGTTTTTCCTTGTCTTCTGGGGCTACAGGTATTTAATGAAATCCTGAATAACCATCAAGACAGTAGTAATGGGTTTTTCCAGCTAATCTTTCTAACATTTAATCTATAAACAGGAGTGAATATGTGACGACCCCTTCTCAAATTAAGGCATCACCCGACCTTCTCCCGTCATTAAGCCCTTAACCTCCAACTCGTAGTACTTAACAACGTATTAGTCAACCTTTCTAATACATTTACTACATTAGCTACTTTTCTAATAAACCTTACACCATTTCTTAAACTTAATAGTATTTCAGAGTAAGTTAAAATTTTACACAATTTAAAGATTATTTAGTAGAAGTCTTGTCAAATTAGTGGAAGCCATTCATATAAACCTAAGTATGTGGGAAACTAGGAAACAAATATCACATGCATATATATAACCAACGATGATAACTATATATCAATACGTGTCTCGTCGAATAAATATCTCTCAACCCATAGTATACATCCCCAAGAGTATATAAAGGCATATATAAAAGTCACACAACAAAATTAAAAACCTACAAAATCAAAAGTAGAGGCACTCCACTGGCTCAGAGGTAGTCGTCGATCTTCTCCTTGCCTGGTTTGTTACTAGATGGAACTGTACCCACCGTCATAAGAAAACGGTGAGCATAGGAAAGTAGAAAGTAACATTGAGAGTCATTTGTTCACTTTTCCAAAATATACAAAAAGTATCTGGAATAGCAACTATGTTGAAAAGAAATCATGCTATAAGATACTTCAGTTAAGTAAAATGAAACTGACACTCGACTAAGTAGTAACGATCTAGGGCCAGTCGGACGTGAGTTACATCACATCAACCTTTTTCAACTATTTAGTGTATAATCAATTCTTTTAAGATGCCTTCACATCATTGTAAATGCCCTTCCTATCTATAAATACTCACAAGTGCCTCTCACATGTGATGTATACTTGCCAACAACCCCAGGTCACATACCCCGTGTGCTGCACAAGCTAGTGGTGAGATCCCGACATCTCCGAGCATTTAGTGACCCCGTGTACCACAACTATCTCAATATATCATGGTCCTAAATAAAAACTACTTGCATAACCCGATAAACGACATGGTTTTGGAATTTAATAATATAATTGCATATCTCATGTACGAAGGAAATTAGATTTATAATACCATCAAACACCTACCTAATAGCATGTAATTTCATTTAACTAGGTATCTCAACAATCAAGAATGACATAGCACATGATTTAGAGTCAATGAAACCATTTAATCAAAACCAATGTCATGATAGTAAACTCACAAAATGAGAAGAGACAACAAGTCATGACATATAGAGTACAAAGGATAATTCGGTTCAAATAATTGAAAATATGTAGCAAAATGGGAATGAAATGTAAATAAATATCTCAATCAGTTTACTTACAATCCACGTAAATTCCTAGCTAATCTGGCCTCCCGACAACTCAAAATGTGTACCTGAACCTTCGAGACTTTTCCCTTGGCTCCTGGTATCATTTCATATGTTTTAGAGTGTGTTTAGACCTTAAATTAGAGTATTGAACTTATTTAAAGTGTTTAATTTTTCATTTGGAAATTGCAAGTTTTGTGCTGTCAGAGCACCTGGCACGTTGGATGAAATGCCTAGCGCGCTAATTACCTCATTAGAGCGCTATTTAATTTGATTAGCGCTACACGCAGGTTGCGCGCTAGCTAGCACATCTAGTGCATTATGTGCAGGAAAACCCTGAATTTTGTACTTTGAATTCTGACTTTTCTCCACACATGGCTAACTCTAACACCTTGGGCTCTCTTGTACCACACCGTCAAAGACCCAAGACACCCATCACAACATAAGAACAACCCAAACTTCATATTAATCATGAATTCACCAAATTAAACTAAATGACTTGCGTAAGTAGATTTACCTAGTTGATGAACACCTAGTTTAATCAACTCCAACTTCCCTTGCTGATTTCCTTCACTATCTTGCTGCCTTTCTTCTCCAGCTTTACTTCTCCAGCACTTTACTTCTCATCTAAGCTTTGAAATGAAATGAAATGGTTACATGAGTTGATTGATTCAATCTTATATACTTATATATAAAATTGATTATTAGCCATTGATCTTTATATACACTCGTATCCTAAGACTAATCAATGGCCTACATATTGACACAATTCCACTAACTCTCCACTAAGTTCATCTTATTAACACCAATTGAAACTAACTTAGTCTTTTGATGTGTCAATACGTATCTTGAGAAGTATCAATGACTAATGTTTTAATTTGCTAACTTAGGTTACATTTAATATAAAATCAACTATAACCACATTAATACTACCATTTAAGCTACATTAAGCTTAAATCAACTTACCACATCACTCTCTACCTTAGTCTCATGCCAACACGCATCTCGAGATGCATTCCCGCTCACGTCTTGACACCTAAATACAAGGAGTGACTTAGTAGCCTACACGTATACAATACACTAGGCATACATCACAACAAATCTAACATATACCTCGGTCACATCGCCTTGATCAGTGCACGTATCTTGATGCGGTTCCTACATCACGAGTCTATAATCCTGATTTAAGGAACTAAACTAGGATTAGAAATTCAAGCCGTGAAAGGATAATGGTACTTTTTAGTTGAGGCATTCAACTTCCTGTTATCTATACCCTCAAACCGTTTTGGATTCTAGTTGGTACTAACTCTCCATGCTCATTTGTTATTACTGTAATTCCTGTCTTTTTACAAAGTACTTGGGCTGGGCTAACCCAATTGCTATCAGCTATTGGAAATATCATTCCTACCTCTAATAATTTTAATATTTCAACTTTAATTACGTCCATAGTAGGCGGATTTAATCGACATTGAGCTTGTATAGAAGCTTTTGTGTCAATTTCTAGATTTATCATATGCATACACGTAGCTGAACTTATTCAATTAATATCAGCTATGGTCCAACCTATTGTCCCTTTAATTTCTTTCTGTACATTTATTAATCTATCTAAACTTGATAGTTTATTTGAAATTGTCACTGGTAAATTATTATAATCCCTTAGATAAACATATTTCAAATGATTTGGTAAAGTTTTTAGATCAAATTTCGGGGCTTTAACTATAGAAGGTAAAAGTTTTGAATGAGATCTAGATAAATTTAAGTAATAAGTAAGTTCTTGTAGTTCATTGTATGATTCTAAAGTACTTATTATCTCTTTTGTTTCCTCATCTCTATCATTATCTTCCTCTAAATCTTCTATTAACAATTCCAATTTATTTGTTTTATCTTTTCTAAAAGATTTGCCTATTAATAGGTTTATCATATCTACCGTGCATAAGGAAGAGACATCCATTGGGTAATTCTGTCACCCCCCTCATCATTAAGACGACTGGCCGACCTAGATTGCCTTACTTCCCTGATAATCTAGTATGTCTAATCCATTATTTTAACTTAGCTTTTCATTCAGATCCTTAATAATGCTTCAAAACTAAATTTATATCCGCAATGAAACCCGATTCATGATTTTTTAAATTGGAGCAAATTAGGAAATCATATAGGTCATACTTCGTGTTTTTGTAAAGATTTTGTCAACACATTCCCTAAAAGTGGCCTGCTGGAAAACTTCTACTTAATGGACATCAAAATTGGGAAGATGCCTAGAAGGACTCACAACTCCCCGCAGTTCACAATATATATCAAGTTCAAATTAATAGACTAACTAAGAGTCTCCAATAACTTTAATAACAACTTTACAATCCAAAATAGACTGAAATTGAAACATAAACCTCTTAATGTATTTTAAACTAACTTAGAAGACTCTCATAACCATTCAACGAAACTTCATGTCCTACACTCACCCCAAAAATCCCAAAAAAATATATATAAACAATTTACAACAAGAATTTACTTTAAATCCTGAAAATAATCACCACAATTTTTGAGTTTTTTCCATTCTTCCCTTGTCATCATATATAATATGACATCATAAAAAACAACTCGAAGATGTCATGTAAGTAAATTCATACATTGATTTGTTGCTATCTCCTAATTATAATCAAATGTCGGCTTCCAAAAATAGTACAAAAAGTATTAAGAAATCATAAAATGCATAGATAACTTATCAGCATTAGACTCCACTAGTCTCACTAGACGACGCAGAGGTAGGATTGAAACCTAGTTTCAAGCAAACCAGACTCCGAAACAAGCTTATCCCCGTCACTCTCTCTATGTATGCATGACCAAGAATGATTAAATGCAATGCAAAATATAATGCAATTACAGGTACAAAGATATTCAATCAATAGTAAATATCACTGTAGGGTTTAGTTACAACCAAATTAACTTTGAGCATAATATTTGGAGTTCTCGAAGCGTCGAATCACCTTGAAATGGGTCCAATAGCTTCTTTACATGCCCAATAATATTATGGGTCAAGCTTCAAGTGAAACCAAATCACGAAACCTAATAAAAACAGCGGCCAAAATTAGTTTGAGAACAGTTTCCAAAAATATTAATTTATATAGCTGTTTCAATTGGCTTTTAACTAGCCAACTTGGGGTAACTTTTTAACCTTGAAAACCTTAATATTTGTAACGATGACCTAAAAGGAACTTGTAGTACTCATGTCCCACTTTCCATATACTCTAAGGACACTTAAATCAGATCACCTACGAAGAAGTTATGAATTTTTTAATATGGCTTGTCAACTAGGCAAACTTTATTTATTTTGAACTGAAAAACTTCTCTAAATCAATATTTTTCACAATTAAATCTTTAAAATCCAACAACAAACACCACAAAACTACTCGATACCAACATAAAAATATGTTTAAAGCCCGTGGAGTCAAATAGGATTAAAAGCAATAGTCAATTCATCTAGAAACCTAATGTAAATCAATATCAACTATAAAACATCTCCAAAATAGTTATCAACTCAACTGAATTAGTTCAATTTATAAAAACCCAAACCCTCACCAGAGGAACTTATCCCAAATTGATCCAAATCAACTCAATACATCAATTCTCAACAATCCCAAATTGATCCAGATCCACGGTCCAGCAAGGGGAAGGCTCCATAGCTAGGTGAATCTTTTGTATTATTAGATATACTTGTTTTAAAAACACTGGGATTTTGGGCATGTATATCTTGTATTTACTCTCCTCTAAATGTTCATTGATGATGATATACATATGCAGGGTTCCACAAGTAGGTTGTCTAACTCTTTTACAATTATTGTTGAGTTATTTAATGTAGTAATTGTTTTCGCTAATTTGTAAAACTTGAAAAATGCTAATAACTCAACTTCAAATTATGACTTTACTTATAATGGTGGATTGAAAGGCTGACTAGGCCTGCGTTGACCTTGCGAGACTGGCTCAGGGGTCCACGTGGGCTTAGGCCGGGCGGGGCCCAATTTGTGGGAAATTGGGGTCGTCACATGAGTTGTATTATAAACTAAGCACAAGTCGATTCATCATCAACCTCAAGAACCTTCGATAAAATCATAACAATAACTATTTCGAGCAACTCATACTCGTAAGTCAATTGACTAGTTGCACGCAATGTTTCAGCACTCCTCATGTTCAATGCATCAGCAACAACATTAACTTCACCCAAATGATATTTAAGACTAAAATTAAAGTCTTTCTAACGTTCAACTATTATTATTGTCTCACATTCAATTTTGTTTAAGATAATAAACAATTTAAACTCTTATGATTTGAAAATAGCGTAAGACTTCCCCATATCTCTACAACTTCAAAACAAACACAATCGCCGCTAATTTCAAATCATAAACATAATAATTCTTCTCGTGAATATTTAATTGACAAGAAACCTAAACAATCACCCTTCCATTTGGCATTAACACACAACTCAAACACTTTCGATGCATCAGTCTAAAATGTAAGCATTTTCTCGCTTTAGGCAACACAAGAACTGGTGCTGAAGTCAAACGCTTCAATTTCTCAAAATACAGCATTGCATTCGTTTAACCAAACAATTGGAATATTTTTTCGAGTTAATTTAGTAACAGGCGCAACCATATTTGAAAATCTTTCACAAATCAACAATAATCGCTAGCCAAACCCAGAAAACTCCGTTTCTATGTCACTTGGATAGGTTCCGACTAACAATGATAGCCTCATTCTTGGCTGTATCCATTAAAATTCATTTCATACAAACCACATCACCAATAAACTTCACCTTAGAAAACGAAAACTTGCATTGGCTAAACTTAGCATGCAGCTTATGATTTCTCAAATTTTAGAGATTAACTCTAAGATATTATTCATGATCCTCGTAAGTCTTAAAGTATATCTCGATATCATCAATGAACATTATCAAAAAGTGACCCAAACACAACCTTAATACTCTCTGCATCAAATCTACAACCATTGCCAGAACATCAGTCAATCCAAATGACATAACAATAAACTCAAAGTAACCGTATCTAATACTAAACGCAGTTTTCTGTACATCATCTTCCCATACTTTGGACTGATGATAACCTTAACAAAAATAAATCTTTGAAAAGAGATCTATTCAGTTGATCAAACAAATCATTAATTTGAGGCAATAGATATTTATTCAGAATAGTTACTATGTTTCACTGTTTATAATCAATGTAGAGGCTCGAATTACCATTTTTCTTTTTCACAAAAAAGACTATTGCACCCAACGGTGACTTACCTCGATGAATAAACTCCTTTATCCATCAGCTCCTCTAACTGTTACTGCAACTCCTGTAATTCCTTTGGAAATATCCTATAGGACATCATAGTTATTGGTCTAGTTCCAAAACTAAATCAATCACAAAATTAATCTCTATTAGAGATGGAACTCCAATTAATTCATCAAAATACATGTCCATGAATCCCTAACCACAAGAATCTCCTCCAGTTTAATTTTAAATCGTACCTTTGTACTATAGTTTCGGTAAGAATTTCCATTTCTTCCGAATGACTAGCTAATCCATTATTAACAACACCTCAAACTCCAATAACTAGAACACAAAATCAACAACCATATCGTGTCCAGAGATCTCAACAACATATTTCTCATACATTAAGTAAGGATCCACCCTATCCCCAATTACTGTGTTAAGTACAAGATGAATAGGGACTCACACCTAAGTTAACCCTAACTCAATAACCATACGACCACAAACTAAAATCGAACCTTCAATAAGATTATGATTTGCACTTGAATCTCGTTTAGTCACCACCTGAACACATTCCTAGATATGTTATTGAGTCTGTGACATACAAAATAATGCTCCTAAAAGTTATGGACACATCTCTTGTAATGTCTTTTCTTAACATACCCAAAACACGTAATCACACTCAGATTCCGAGAACAGTCTCGACTTATGTGACCCTTTTTCATACCTAAAACATGTCACTGTTGGTTTATTACTTACAAAAGATTCTTGAATAGGTGTCGATATCTGATTCAAGGCCTACCCCCTTGAGATCCTCGACCCTTACCTTCATTCCTTTGCAACTAAGGTATACCTTTTTGACCCGAAGACTGAAAAGTATGTTTGTATCTTAACTAATTCTCAAATCTTTCATTTTCTCTCGGAACTTAGGGTCAAACCTAAAAAGAAAATTTTTGTTACCCATAAAATTTGATTATTGTCCTAACACCACGACGCCCTAATATCATTGTGATTCGTGCTGAAAACTTATATAATCACATAGGTATTGGCCATATATCGAACCTCTTGCAGAATGTTCAGTTTAATACATAATATAATGGTACCAAACTCTTCCTACTTTTCCTCCCGTGACATCCCACTATCAACGAATGTATCAATATGAACTGGAAACTACAATAACTGGTTCAACTCTTGGACAAACTGCAATGGTAGTCTGCTCTTCCAGAGCGACTGGAGTGGCATTAAGAACTTCTTGGGCCATACAACCATAAATACCTAGGTTGGTAGCTCAGGTATTTATCGACTCTAACATCTTCACAGCCAAGTTCTCAAACATGTTTGAATCTACACATTGTGGATCCCTATTATCCTCGTTTGATCCCTAATCCAGCTCTTGTCGTCCACTAATAATTTTTCGCAATAAAAATTTCAAGAAAAGTGGTTCAACAAGCCTATATCCATTGATATCTCGATAATATAAAACACACATAACACAATCATAAAGTTTTTTAAATTTTTAACCCCATTCCATTGTGTTACTTCCTAACTAATCACTCACTAAGCCTCAATCAGCAAGATTGTTTTAGAATCCTAAGCTCTAATACCAACTTTGTCAAACCCCACCTAATTAGGACATCTGACCGGCCTAGATTACCTTAATTCCCAAATAACCAAGCAGCCTTAACCTCTCCTTCAATAAGTAATTAAAAATATATCATAGTAATTATCAAATATGATTCTAAATTAACTACAAAGGGATTCTAAAACAAATTTTGTACCCCAAAATCAGTAAAGATTAATTATATAATCCTTAAATATTCGTAAAATTTTTTTGCCAGCATCTCCTCTATTTCTAAGCCTACACTAGAAATCCCGGCCTTCATAAATATTTAACAAACCTGCTCAGCTAGGTGGAAATGCCGAAGGACTCACAATCCAGCCCATAACAAAATATATCGCATTAATAATGATTATTTATTCATTCAAACTTATCTCACACTTTCAACATTATTAAATTATTAATACCTTAACTTCTCGGCATTCCAATCTATCCTAAAACCATTAAAACAATTCCAATCATTCTCAAAACCATTTCAACACTTTAAAAGATATCCTAACCTCACACGAACCCAAAAACCCATTTATACAATATTTTATATTCAAAAGTAATACAAATATGAAGAGAAAGAAACTGAGCAATTCATCAATAATGGGAAAGCTTTTCCTTTTTTTTATTGCCGCTAAAACTTGTCATTATCCAATTATAAAAATTCGATAATGTCAGATAAGTAAATCCCAAACTATCCAATACACCTGTAGTAATCAAATGCATAATAATCTAATATAATCCAAGGAAATTAAATACAACCGTGAATCCATCTCGTTTCTGATATCCGACCACAATCAGACGACTGATCTCCGAAAGTGGTAAGCAAACAGTAATAAGGACTCATGCGCAGGGAGAATAACTAAACTAGTCTCGTTCCTCTAGACTATGCGAGTATGATCTGATTTAACGTGATCTCCTGATAACCACGTGATGCAAAGTATCGTGACTCCAGCCCCTCAAGCATAATATAGTGTTCAATAAACCCGATATAGACAATATAAGGAGACTCGTAACGCCTTACCCTCCCAAACCGTGTATGCATGTACAACAAAAATGCAATTCAAGAATCAATGCAATTTATACGAAATATAATCATAAAATGTAAAAGTTACCATGAGATTTACTTAACCTTACAAACATCCAACTTCAAGCTTAATTTTCGAGGTTCCCAAAGTGTCAAATCACCTTGAAAATGGTTCCAATAGCTTCCCTGCATACCCAAATACATTATGGGTCAAGCTTCAAGTGAAACGATATCATGAAGCCCAATGACAACCGCGATCAAAGTACGCTTGAGAACAGTTTCCAAAAATATTCATTTTTATAACTATTTCAACTAACTTTCAACTAGCCAACTTAGGGTAACTTTTTAACCTTGAAAACCTCAATATTTGTCATGATGACCTTAAACGAACTTGTAGTACTCATGTCCTACTTTCCATAGACTCCGAGAACACCCAAATCGGATCACCGACGGAGAAGTTATGAATTTCCCCTATGTCCTTTTGACTTGGCAACTTTATATATTTTGAACTAAAAAAATTCTCCAAATTAATATTTTTGCAATTAAATCCTCAAAACTCAACAATAAATGCCACGAAACCACCCTATACCAACACCAAAATATTTTCACAGCCCGTGGAGTCAAATTGGATTAAAACCAATAATCAATATCAACTATTAAAACATCTCCAAAATAGTTATCAACTGAATTGCATTAGTTCACCTCATCAAAACCCTAACCCACGTCGGTGGAATTTATCCCAAATTGATGCAAATCAATCCAATATACCAATTAACAACAATTCCAACTAATTTCTATCAAAACCCCAAGAAAGAAATCCAAAAATCGCGATAATTCAAATTGAATTGAGGAAAAATGTATGACATTAAGAATTAACCAAATTGCAGGCCGAATACCACGTTTCTACAGCAAAAACTTAGCTTGAACTGATCATCTCGCGATGCTCTACGATTTTGCAGAAAGAAATAGTGCAAAAATTAGATGTCGGGAGCTCGCGGAACGAAAGATCAAATTGCGAGGGTTAGGAAAAAACATTCTGTTGAATATAAAAGGAATCGATTGATTTGTTTTATTTTTTATTTTTTTCTTTATTTTATATAAACCCACAGCTGCTTATCAGCAATTTAATTTCTTTTTATTTATTAATTTCAGAAATCCCTATTTTGACTTGTTTTGACTTTCCGCGCCCGTTTTCTATCCGACTTTTCACCGAATTGAACAAAACTCTTGACTAAACAGTCCATCTTCATGAAATGTCCATAACACTGGTTTTGATCACACCAAAATCCCAAAAATCTTAACTTTGTCTTTGACATACGTAACCCTTATGGACCAATCCTCTTGCCATACTTATCCAAACTTGCACTAGTTTGAACCAAATCTTAACCTTGACTATTGTCAACCGACACCAAACTCGAAAAAAGATCTCACACAACTTCGTCTCATTTCATACTACCTCCAATTCCGACTTACATGCAATCCGAGGCAAATCTCCACGTCAGCTCGTTAAGTCCATGTAAGGTCCAAATTTTAAATTTTGAATTTAAATTCAATTACTCATCGCAAAATTCGAAACTAATATCTATGTCAATATTTTAACTATCTCGACACCCTTCTCGACATGTATCTCGAGACAAAACCCCACGAATCTCAAATTTACTCAATCACCCGAATTTCGTAAAATAAAATAACATATAATACACAACACTAGGCAAAGATCACAGATTAATAAAACTAATTATAAATCTCAAATTCACCGGTGTTTAATACCCGACTCGCAGCCAAAACCATAATTAAGCTTCCTTAATCCCGGATTAATCGTAATTACCGATTTAAAAATTTCAAGAGTTGACATGTGATAACTCTTGACATATGCTCCTACCTTAGCTTTCATCCCTTGCTACCAAAAAAATTGCCTCAAGTCATGATACATCTTGGTCTGGCCAGGATGAATTGTGTAGCGAGACCATTGTGCATCTTTAAGAGTCCGTTCCCATAGCTTCTAATCCGCAGGTATCCACAACCTCCCTTGGTGTCTCAAACATTGATCCATGAGCTGTGCCCAATTAGTACTCTGATGACCCAAAAACTCAAAAGACCTGCCCTAGTGGCAATTAAGTAATTTCATAAACCTTACACAAAATAACCCCACTATATAAATCAAATTAGAAACCTTAGCCTCTTTTTTGTTTAAAATTTTAACTATAGGAGGAAAAAGGGAGATTGAGGTGTTAGAGGTCTAACTCAAGAAGAACCCAAATCAAAGGTACACGCGTCTCCCTCGCCCTTTTAATCTTGTTTTAAATAAAGATCAAACTTGAAATTTGACAAAAAAAATGGTGAAAATCACCTTGTGGGTGGTTTGTGGTGCCAACATGACGAAAGACGAGCGAGAACCGAAGCGACCGGTGGTGGCCTCACTGCCGTCGGCGACTTCCTTGTCATTGCCACCGGTAGGGTGGGGGCGCCACCAGGCTGCTCCAACAACAAGGTGGAAGAGGAAGGTAAGGGTGGTGAATGACCACACCCACCTCCATTGGCGTCCCAGCTGTGGGCTAGCAGGGGCGCTGTTGTGTCCCTGGCCGGCCACAGTCGGGGGGCGTTTTAGGAGTGCGGCGCTTATCGGCGCTGGCCCCCCCACCAACGAACTAGGAGCTGTTGGCCCCTGGTTTACCGATCAACTATGGTTGACTGAGTAACCCAAAAATAAAAAATAAATAAAATAAATAAAAAATATATATAATAAATAAATAAAATAAAAAATATATATAGCAAAGTAAAATCAAAATATTTGTGTTCAAAGGGGGTATTACCACGTCTCACAGGGAGACCGACCGAGTCCCACCCCTCAACCCTCGCATCGGGCGACGGGAGACCCGCAGGACCTACACTAGTGGATCCCAAAGATCAATAAATGAAAGATTTAATTAATTTAAATTAAAGCATTTATTGATGGGATGTATTATGATTGTATAGTGTCGCGCGAAGGTTCACATCGAGCTTCGAGCGTACCAAGAGTTGTTATAGGCGTTGATGCGAGTCGAGGTAAGTGGGGAACTTCATTTACGCATTAAGTATGGGTTGCTATAAGATATTTAAGTATCATGCTTTGAATGAAAGACTTGGGTTAACAGTTGCATTGGGGTATTGGTTTGAATCTCCAAATCTATGGAATGTGAATACGTTTGTTTCCTCATTTATGTCATTTATTGCCCTAGGATATTTGTGGAGTTCCCATCAAGGGCTTAATTAGCAAGTTATCATATTTAAATGCCCTAGGGTGTTTGTGGTGCCACCGAGGGCTTACTAGTTAATGCCCCATGATGTTTTTGGTGCCACCAAGGGCTTACTTGTTAATGCCCTATGATGTTTGTGGAATTCGCCACCGAGAGTTTTTACTTGTCTAATTGAACGCATAAATGTGTCACATAAGTGTAAGAGTTGGAGTTTCTACTCATGTAACTTGGTGATAATGGGACATATATCGTTGGCGACTTTGGATGAACTCACTTTGTTGTGATGCTACTAGTTGGAGGACGTAACGACCATTGCGTCCAATAATGGTTTGCATCAAATAAAACGTGAGGGATTCGGTCACCGGATTCCTACCAATACCTAGCATGCATTGAATGAACCAATGAATTATAATTATTATTATTATCTTTTATGGTATATCTCTTGTAGACCCCTTGCATGAATGATTTGAATTCCGCTATGCTTTAAATGATTCTTGAAACTCGTTTTAGAAGTTATGAATGCATGACTCTTTCCTTGTTTATGAAAATGAACAATGCTCCCATGTTCCTACATGTCTTTGCATCTTATCTACATGCTTGAATATGAATTTGATCAATACCTACGTGCTTTCTACTTAATGTCTGATATATAGTTTTCAACTTCAAGTTAGATTTTGCATAATTAGTAGGTAGTACTTGCGTGTTTAATATTTGAGTGAGGTTTTCCTCTTATTGAGCTCTATTGCCCATTTTAGCTTACCCCATTTACTCTACAGGTGCGTTCACATCCGCTTCAGCTCGTAACAAGGGAAAGACACCCGCTTGAAGTCTTTCCTTACTTTGTGAGAAGTTGCATGTTCCTATTATTTATTTATTTGATTTTGAGAACAATAATCTTGGGTTGTAACTTAAAGTAGGTTATTTGGGTAGTTTGAAACCCTACTTATTTACTTTGCACTATTTAGAAACTTATTGCTAGTATTATAAGCTATTTGAGATGATTGAACCTACTTAGATAGTTAAACCCTTATCATATTGATTTTATGATATATGGAATTCTAGTTTTGATTCTTACTTCCATAATTATTATTCCATATGGTTAGTATGTTATTCCCCAGGTTGAAATAGGCGTGCCAGACTATTATTTGGGCCTGGTTCAGGTATCAGGCTTGAGTAATGGTTTAGGTTGGGCAACCCAACCCTAGTTCAGGTGAGGGTCATTTCAAGTACACTAAGAATCCCGAGCCAGACCACTGAACCGCTCATAGAGCCCATCAGCCCTTTGACATTTGGCAACCTGCTCAATCAATACAGTCGAAAACTCTCATTTGATAACAAATGGTCGTAGTAAATACCTTTATCATGCACATAACTGATGCCAACTGTAGTAAGCCATGCTCTTGTGTCATACGTCGCACAACTGTCTGATTGTCAATCCTATTCCTGCTCAATGCGTCAGCTACGACGTTCGCTTTCCCAAGGTGATACTCAATAGCGAAGTCATTATGCTTCAACAGCTCAAGCAATCTCCTCTTACACATGTTCAGATTTCTCTAAGTGAAGATATAATGTAAACTCTGTTGATCTGTGTACAAGGTGAACCTCTCTCCGTAAAGATAATGCCTTCAAGCCTTCAGTGCAAAAACGACTGCTGCAAGCTCCAAGTCATGTATTGGATAATTCTCCTGATGGGGTCTCAATCGTCTAGAAAGATAAGCAACTGGTCTACCCTCCTGCATTAATACACATTCAAGACTAATGCCTGATGCATTTGTATAAACTGACAAACTTTGGCAATGTCAACATTGGTGCGGAAGTTAATTTCCTCTTCAGATCCCTAAAAGCCTGCTCACAATCTTTTGACCGATCAAATTTTACATCTTTTTGGTCAATCTGGTCATCGATGTTACAATCAAAGAAAATTCATAGACGAATCGTCGCTAGTATCTTTCCAGTCCCGAAAACTCTGAATATCAGTTATAGACTCATGTGTCCCTCAGTCAATGATAGCCCTAATCTTCTTTGAATCCATAGATATACCTTGATCGTTAATGACAAGTCCCAAAAATCTCACTATACTCAGCCAAAAGTCACACTTACTGAACTTGGCGTACAACATATGCTCTCTCAGTGTCATTAAAACTGCCCTGAGATGTCTCTCGTGCTCCTCATGAGTCCTACTGTAAATTAAGATATCATTGATGAAAACTATGAAAAATTTATCTAAATATGGTCTCAAAACTCAGTGCATCAGATCCATGAAGATCATTTGGGCATTAGTAAGCCCGAAAGGCATGACTGTGAACTTGAATAACCTGTATCTCGTACTGAAGGCGATCTTCTTAATGTCCTCTTCTCGAATCCTTAATTGATGACAACGTGAGCAAAGATCTATCTTCGAGAAAAATTTAGAGCCTGCTAACTAGTCAAACAAACGTCAATCCTAGGGAGTGGGTAACGGTTCCTAACTATCACTTGATTCAAATTCCTATAGTATATGCACATCCTCATCAAACCAGCCTTCTTCTTCACAAGTAACACTAGAGCTCATCAAGGTGACGTAGTAGGGTAGATGAAACCCTTCTCCAAAAAATCATCATGTTATCTCCTAAACTCTTCCTGCTAAGATGGTGACATCCTGTAAGGTATGCTGGCGACCGGCTAAGTCCCCGGTATTTGCTCAATAATAAAATCAATCGCTAGTAGCAGTGACAATCTTAGTAGATCATCTGGGAATACATCGACGAAATCTCTAACTACCGAAACATCCTCAATTTTGACCTAGGTCTTAACCTCTAGCTCAACTATCGCTGCGAATGTCTCCATCTCTTGTGGTGTAGCTACTCGGCCCTTAGTGATAGATAAGTCTATCGTGGATACAATTAGTTAGAACTCTAGTATCCCAAGAATGCAAAACTCAAATCTCTTACCAAAACAATCTATCCGTGCATGATAAGGCAAAAACCAATCCATCCGAGAAGTGCATCAAACTCTAGATACTCTAACACTCAGACATATGCTGGTAACTAATGTCCATTAACCTCTATTATCATATCTCTACATATCTGGTTAGGGTATATATTATCCCAAGCGGTCGTACTGAGAACAAGGTATCTGTCTAGTATCTGTGCAACTTACCCTAACTCTCCAACATTCGTCCAATAATAAATGATAAAGTGCTACCAGAATCAAACCTTGTATGCATAGGTCTACCATGGATATGTAACATACCCTCGATGAGCTGTTTGGTCTCTCCGCCGTCTAATTGTGCTAAAGCGTGAGCCCTTTCTCTGACCCGATCTAGCTCTTTTCATGGTGACGGTAGTGCTCTGCATTCTGCCCTCAAATGTCCCCTCTAACCACACCTATGACATCTACGCTTCTCTTGCATGTCAGCCTGTCCGTCTCCAACCCTTGTCATCTCATACCTAATCGCTGCCCTAACTGTATTATTGTGCATTCTTTCTGCCGCTTACTCGTTTCGTCTTTCTTTGGTGCCATAACTTGCACCTGCTGCCTATCCCTATATTGGAACTGACTATCACGGTTATCATTCATGCGATCCCTATCCAGTTTATCATCCTTCTGCCCTATCTGAATGATCCCTCTGTCTCTTCGGCCTCCAGTCCGGTCGAGAACTCCTTCCCATCTGTATTTCAGTCCCAGTAATATGCATGCTCTGTCTTTACATCAGGAATGTCTTGTGTGCTAATGCTCTGTCATAGATCTCCTGCAGAGTAGGAGCCCCAAATGACACCACTACCTCAATAATCCTCTCATCTACACTTCGGGTGCAGGAATAGATATGTAGTCGCTCTGTCCCCGCCATATCCATCTAGAACTGTAACAAGTACAAGTAACACTCCATGTACTGCATTAGTGAGCGGTTACCCTATCGCAGAGTCAGAAACTCCTCTCTCAACCTCAACTTCACCTCCGAGGGAATATACTGATCATAAAATAACTCTCTAAACTCTGGCCATGTCGTCAGCTCTGGGTGTGTATCTAGATATGTGGTGAACCAAACTATTGCATGGCCTCTCAGACATGTTCCATATAAATGTGCTTGAACCCTCTCATTGTTTATCAGCACCTTATGGAACCACTGATGAGAAACTATCCATTTCCTACCGCCTCGTGGTCACCACCCTCGTAGAAGAAACCCGGGTTGAAACTTAATAAACTCTCTCAAAAGCTTCACCTTTAGGGCTTAAACAAATCCTGATGTAACAGTAATAGTAGTGGTAGTCAACTGCTATGTAGTCATGGGTAGGGGCATATGAGTCGGAGTCTCTAATGGAATGACAACTAATGTAGCTCCCTATGCCCGTGTCTCCACTATTGCTCCATCAATCGGTCTCTGTAGGACAACCGGGGCGCTAGACTTCCCTGTGGGTACTGTGACTACCACTGGGTCTCGGGGTGCTGTAGCTATAGCTGTAGCTAGTGTTGTAAGTGCAACGGCCCGATCCCGTAACAGTCGGAGTACCTCGGCCATCTGAGTCTACTGGGCTGCGAGTCAGTTCTCCACATTCACCGTGATAGAGGATCCTAGTCGCATCGCTAGTCCGATACGAATCGTGGCCGCCCCGCACCCCGAGGTCGCCTCGGGGTGTCGTCGTGTCGTGTGATCCTCGCCACAGTGGGCCCGGCTACACGTGTCAGAGCACTTGCCCGTTCATCTCAAGTCGCGATATTCGTTTCCACTTGTGTGTTACTAGTTTAGTTAATCGGCTATTCATATTTTTCTTAAGTTATTTACTTAAGTCTTTCAATTCCTTAAGTTCAACTGTTTGTAGCTTATTCAAGTCCTAGCCATGCTAATGGTTTGTGTTTTACAAGTTAATAGTTAATCACATTTAACAATAAAAGATAGATAAGTCTTAATTAAAGTAAAACTGTGACGACCCTAGTCCCCACAAACTGGGCCCGCCCAGCCTAAACATACATGGACCCCCAGTCAAACCCTGCAGTGTCAACATATGCCTAGTCAACCTCTTTTACCATTTCATTTATCGTTTGGTCACTTATCAGAGTTGTTATTAAGTTTTACAAGTTTTAATAATAAATTACGTAGCGGAAATAAATAATTAAAGCGAAAATAATTAAAATTATCATGACGTCGGGACAAGCCTATGTGTGGAACCCTATAATGTAGATCTCATTAGGTGACAAAAATGAGGGAAATAACATATACATGTATCCAGGTGTTCGCTCAACCCATTAACCAGTTTTAAACAAAAACGATACATACATATCTACACAAAATATACCTACGAGTAGTAAAAGTAGACACTGTCTTTAAGGAAGGCTTAGAGGTAGTCACCAAGTATCGGTTCCTTGTCCTTGCTAATAAAAGGACTTGCAATTGTCACCAAAATGGAGACAATTCCAGTGAGTAAAGCCAGAGGAGTCTTAACAGTATCTCAAATGTCAAATAAATGGTTAATCGAATAATCATGCAAGAATTACCACGAAATAATGAATAAAACATGATTTCCAATTTAAGGGAGATATCAAAAAATTATTGAGTGTCGAGTACACAAAGCAAAAGAATCTAAGTGCTCCAAGACCATCGAGTTTGATAAAGTACCACAACTTGACTTTCAAGACAGTCGGTGGGCTTAACTAAGTCACTTGACTGACAGTTTAGATCGGGTCTATCAACCGTAGCAGACCGTAGCTACTTCTACCAGCTTGACTTTCCTCGGTCCTAAACTTTGGGCTTAGGTAAGTCTAATAGTCCGTGTAGTCACAGTGGAGGAAAAGATCACAAAACATTTCCACCATGCCTGTAACTACCATATCGCCCACTTAGTTTATTAGACTCAATTCTAAAAATATGAAATCTCGACCACATTTGCCACATTTGGATCGAACTGGTCAAATCTTGGCTCCGCCAATTTTCTTAAACTTGGCTTCCTTTTCCTCCTAACCAATTGATTATTATTTTACTTTATTGATTATATTATATATAAAATATACTATATATAATGTATACTACATAAAGTATACAATATATACACGTTGTATATATATAATATACATATAATGTATATTATAATTATTATTCTTTTTATTATTATTTAAAAAAGTTGTACGCATTTCAAGGCAACCTCGAGATGCATGCGATTTCATCGCACTTGTCACCTCGAATAAACACACAAATCTCGAGATAAACCTTCCCACACACCATGCACGCATGGATCCCGAGGCGGTCCCCACCCTAGACAAACCTCGAGGTATACACTTGCACACACTACACACATACATATCTAAGCTTATCCTAAAAACACTTCACATACCATTTTCTTCATCAAAAACACCAAAATACCCACTTACCTTAGTGGTGGAGGAGAGTCGTCAGTGACTGTGGCCACCGGAGCCGCGTGGAGGCCGAGATGACGGTGGCGAGGCCGAGAGGATGGTGGTGAGACTGAGAAATTGTGAGCGAAAGATAGAGATGGAAAAGAAACCAAAAAATGAGAGAGGTGAAGGAGAGACCACTGGAGGAGAGAGAAAGGAGACTTTTTTTGTTTGGAGAGGAAAGAGATAGGTGACGTATGAGAGAGAGGGAGAGGGAAAGAGAGAGAGAGAGAGAGAGAGTGAAAAGTGGGGTAGCAATTATGTAATGTGGTGAGGTGTCAACAATTGTGTGGTTATGTGTGCTTTTTTTCTCTTTTCTTTGAGGGCCACTAAGGGCACCCCACCATTTAATGAAGGCACCCAAAGTTTTTGTAAAAAATTCGCAAAAGTGGAAAAGACTATTTTGCCCTTGTATATATAGTGATTCAAACCCTACAAATCATTTTGACAAAGAAAAAAGGCACCCCACCACAAGGTTGAACCCCAAAGCCACATTGCATTTGGCGAAAAGCGTTGATCGATTATTGCGGATTGTCATCATCCGACAAATGAGGTAACAATGTTTGATAACCATATGATGGTTTGAAGGAACTGTTTTTTGTCAAGGTAGGGTTTCTCAAATTTTCGATGATGTTTTTCACGGACGCGATTGATTCGGCCTCGCAGGCGAGAGTTATGCACACTTCTGGCCACCATCCACCGAGACCGAATAACGGTCTCGGTAATGGACAACCGAGAGCTATTCTACATTCTCGGTTGGACATCACCGACAGACAAACTATACACTTCGACTTACTCTCGTGAAGTGGTGGACCGAGACGACAATAAAAGTCTCGGTTATGGACAACCGAGAGCTATTCTACATTCTCGGTCATGCTTGGCGAGATCGTAAACAAAATCTCCGGCTGCGTGGCGAGACCGTAAACAAAATCTACGGCTTTGTGTGGCGAGAACCACGAACGCCCAATAAGTGAACCATTGAATGCACCGCCACACAAACATAACAACTACTCTATCAAATGCAACTTAATTAGACTACCAACGCACATTCAAACGATCGATTTCAACACTATCGATGTGTGAACGAAAAACTTGAACCGAGCCCTAATTTGGATATGAAATCGACCAAAACTCGAGTCTTCAAACTCGAAAAACGTCCTACAAGAGAGAGAGAGACATAGAGGAACGAATACAACTTAGATTCGGGATTGCTAGGTGGTTCGTTCACGAGAAATGGAGAAAGTCAAGCAAGAGGACGGTGGTGGGGGTGGTGGGGTGCCCGAGGGTTTGCACGAGGGTGGGTGAGAGGGTTTTTTGCACGAGGGGCATTTTCGGTATTTTGGGTTTAATTTTTGGGTGCCCTGTAAATCGATTTGTGCCCACATTAATCGGGTGCCCTTAAGCGAGCCTCTTTTCTTTTTGTTGACTTTCTTTTTAAGTGAGGTGTCATTTTTACATTGGTCCACTCATTCACCTAAACCAACACCTAGTTACATCCTATCTCTCCCATTTAAATCATCATATTTTACTACTTTAACATGCAAATTATATATGTTAATCATTTTATTTAAAAACTATATAATGAATACATTTAAATTTGATTAAAAATTATGGATTTATAAATTATAGACCACATTAATTTTTCGGGTTGTTACAAAAACATAAAAGTTCACCATAATCTATAGAATCATTCATATGAGCATGTTCTATTGTGGAAAATTCGGAAAAGTACTCTGTATATAGGCGACAGTACCATAAGACAATATATATACATATACAATGTCACTCCAGTCTCCAAAATATCCAAAATAAAGTAAAATATCAAAATAAATGCGTACTAGTAGGTCCTCGACGACGGGCAATTCCTTGCCCCTACTAGTACTAGGATCTACACTCGACATCGCAAAAGGCAGATGAAGAGTCCAGTGAGTAAAATCCCAAGGAAAATTACTAAACATTTAAGTAGATAAGAAGCCAAAGAAAATGTTAAATAAACATACGGAAATATAAACATGCAACTATAAATGGATCATCGCATGCATACATAACAAGTGGATAACAAAGTGTATGCTCGTTCTGATCAAACTAGACTATACTTTAGATCCCCAGGATCTCTTCAGTAGGTACCCCCACTACTCTTTCACCTGGTTCCTCTCGGTGATTGGCCTAAACCTACGCTTCACCAACACTTGCATCAGTCAGCAGCTCGGGTCGCAATTCACCGAGGGCTTGGTCACACGTGCTACAACCTAGCATGCCCTAAAAAAACAACAAATATATAGATGGGAGTAACCTCGACCAACCGTCCAAAATAGTGTGGAATATAATGATATGCAAAAATGGATAGAAGCAAAATAAGAACAACAATTAAATACTCAAGTGATCCCTATGGGTTTTACAAACCTCAAACACTTTCTCCGATCTCCGAAAACACCCTGATCTAACCCCATCACGTCCCCGACTATTGTACTATTTTCCTTGAGTCTTCTGGGATCAATCTCAAGTGTTTCAGATCGATTATAAGTAGTTAAAGTTAAGTATGTTGGTCAAGTCTTTAAAACAACCCTTTAACTTCAGCTGATATATGTCATTAACGCGCTTGGTTGGGCCCTTAGCGCGCTATGTAGAGATAGCATGCTGGGGAAGACCCTGAGCACACTAGTGTTCTTCAGTATGAAGAACACCATCACGCCCTGTAAGGATAGCACACTAGACACCCTGTCTAGCATGCTATCTGCATCGAAGGGCAAAATTCTCAACTTGAGAATTATGTCCCCCAACTCCCCAAATAGTTTTCCCAACCTTGTCAACCCATTCTCCACTCGATGGGGACTCCAAAACACCATTAACAACAATTGAAACAATAATAATTTGATCATAATTATCAAATTCATGCATTCACTAGTTTTTCCAATTTCGCCAAAAACCCAATTTCCATCAAAATCAGTTTACAAATCTTTTACAAACCCATAGGGACATCACTTAAGTATTTAATTGTTGTTCTTATGTTGCTTATGTCCATTTTTTCATATCATTCTATTCCACACTATTTTGGATGGTTCGTTGAAGTTACTCCCACCAGTATATTCGTTGTGTGTTTAGGGCACACTAGATGGTAGCACGTGTGACCAAGCCTTCGGTAAATTACGACCTGATCTATTGAGTTGTGTATGTGATGGTAAAGCGTAGGTTTAGGCCAATCACCACAAGGAACCAGGTGAGATAATTGTGGGAGCTCCCACTGAAGGGATCTTAGGGATCCGAAGTACAGTCTAGTCTGACTGGAATGAGCACACATTTTGTTATCCAATTGTTATGTATGCATTCGATGATCCATTTATAGTTGCATGTTTATATTTATGTATGTTTATTTAACATTTTCTTTGATTTCCTATATACTTAAATGCTCAGTGAAATTCCTTGAGATTTTACTCACATGACTCGTCATCTGCCTTTTGTGATGCCGAGTGCAGATCCTAGTACCAGTAGGTGCAAGGGGATCCTAGGCGACTACATCTGATTGCCAGCTATCGAGGACCTACTAGTACATATTTATTATTAGATTTTGCTTTATTTTGGGTATTTGGGAGACTAGAGTGACACTTATATGTATATATATTATCTTATGGTACTGTCGCCTATATACATAATACTTTTTCGGGTTTTCCACAGTAGGACATTCTCATATGAATGATGTTATATATTATGGTGAACTTTTATGTTTTACTTACTATAATTAAGACTTCCATTGCTTTATTGTTAAATGTGAGTAACTGTTAACTTGTAAAACACACACCACTAGTACAACTAGGACTTGAAAAAGCTATAAACAGATGAACTTAATGAATTGAAAGACTTAAGGAAATAACTTAAGAAAAATATGAATAACCGATTAACTAAACTAATAACACACAAGTGGATATGAATATCGAGACATGAGATGGACAGGCAGGTGTCGGACAAGTATACCTGGGCCTACCAGACGAGGAGCACCCGACATGACGACACCCTGAGGCGGCCTCGTGGTGCAAGGCCGCCACGGTGACCTCAAACACACGCTTTAATCCCTGAAAACACCCCGATCCAACCTCACGTCCCTGACTATTGTACTATTGTACTATAGTCCTTGAGTCTCTTGGGATCAATTTCAAGTGTTTTAGATCGATTATAAGATTTAAAATTAAGTGTGTAGGTCAAGTATTCAAAACAACCCTTTAAGTTCAGTTGATATCTGTCATTAGCGTTCTAGGAGTTTTCCCCTAACGCGCTAGTGTTTTTCAGTATGAAGAAAACCATCACGCCTAGTAAGGATAGCGCGCTAACCACCTTGTCTAATGCACTATCCGCGTTGAAGGGCGTAATTCTCAACTCGAGAATTTTGTCCCCTAACTCCCCAAATAGTTTTTCCAACCTTGTCAACCAATCCTCCACTCGATGGGGACTCCAAAACACCATTAAGAACAATTGAAACAACAATAATTCGATCGTAATTATAAAATACATGCATTCACTAGTTTTCCCAATTTCACAAAAAATCCAATTTCCATCAAAATTAGTTTACAAGTCTTAATAGAAATGTTAATTAGACTTGTAAATCATCAAAGATTCATTAAAAATAGTGATCTAGTCCTCAATTTCGAATTGAATCCAAAAACCTTAATTTTTAGCTCATTTTGATGAATTTAGTGAGATATAGATGATTACATTGTGTTTTAATCTCTCAATTTGATCTCAAATCCTGAATTCCAGCTCTCCATTGCAT
Organism: Stephania cephalantha; assembly: GCA_039657325.1. Lineage (NCBI taxonomy): Eukaryota > Viridiplantae > Streptophyta > Magnoliopsida > Ranunculales > Menispermaceae > Stephania > Stephania cephalantha. The sequence continues at coordinate 46,440,659 of CM077572.1, read as the reverse complement.
TAAAAATCCTGATCTTTTCCAGATTTTGCATGTAAATTGTGATAGTGGAGATGAGAAAATTCCACTAAGTCAAGCATTTATATGTTGTGTTGTAATATAATGTGCTATATGTATCTCGAGGACTATCCTAAAGCTCTCATTTAAACTGCCCACATAACATTATGACTCTAATGTGACACATCATGCTTAGTTTTTTCAATCTAGGATCATCATTAGGTTGATCAAAGGTTTAAATAATTCAAACTATAGGGCAACCATTTATTTGATTAATAATTCAAATAGTTAACTTAGGCATACACTTAATTATGGTTATTGTACTTAGACTCCTTTATTAAGAAATTTATGGTATCGCTAACTTTTGGCTACCCGGTACCCGTGCCTCACGTCACGGCATGCGTCCAAGGCGCCATAGTTTATTTTTCCGATTAAATTGACTTAGTTTATAGTTATATTACCCAGCTTAATTGATCAACTAGTCATTTTAACTTGAATTAGTCGTGTTTTCTAATGCATCCATAGTTCGTCTACCCGATACCCACGTTGACACACATTACGAAGCAAATATCAATCACACAATCTCGCATGATATAACAATACAAACACAAACATGCAATGTATTAACGAATAAACCATAAATTTGCATTGAAAATAAGCAATCGACAAACAAATAGCAAGTTCACTTAGGTGGACATGTGTCCTAAACAATTCGCGGAGTCCACGTGGATCTGAGCTAGCATCTTAATATGAGATTGTGCAATAAATAACGACGTTAATAAAATGGGCAATTACAAAATTTTCTTGCCATACTAAACTAACCTTACATCAATTTGGACTCAATCTCAACTACGACCATCGCCAACCGACATAAAGCTCGAGGTAAGGTCTTGCACCAACTTCATTCTCATCTTACACTGCCACCGATCCCAACTTGCACGTAAAATGAGGCAAAATCCTACATGATATTTGACACTTGATTTACTAGTTTTCGTGCAATTAATCATTTTTATTTCGTTTGTGCCCTTCAGACATGCGCACTAACAACCCCAATTATGACAAATTGTGGATAGAACTCAATACACCCTGACTTCACGATAAAATAACGTATATTACATTAACTAGGTATGCAACACGCAAAAATAATATTTAAACTTATGATCTCTGGTCCGTAATACGTGGGTTGGGAACCTTGGATACTTAAATCGCAAATTAAATCCAAAAATACTTAATTAGCATCCTAATCAAGTTTATGCAATTCTCAAATGTCACAAATTCATTGCGTTATATATATTAAAATTACTTTTATCATCATCTATTTCCATTGTTAATTTTCCATTTGAGACATCAATCTTTGATTTTGCTGTTTTCAAAAATGGTCTTCCTAAAGTTAGAGAAGTTCTATTAGATAAATTATATTCTTTCATGTCTAAAACATAGAAATTTGCTAGAAGATTAAATCATTAACCCTGACCAGTACATCTTCTAGTAGCCTAATCGGTTTAACAGTGGATCTATCTGCTAATTATACCACTATATTAGTTTCTTCTAAATGTACATCAATCATTTGCAAATAAATAGATAAAGTCATAACATTTATGAAGGATCTTATATTACACAATGTTTTAGAAATTCCTATATTTTCAATCGTATATGGAACGAAAAACAGTCCGGGGTCACAATATTTAGAAGGTATTTTTTTTGAATTATGCTGATATGCGTTCTCCTAAACTAACATTTTCATTAGTGTTAATCTTATTAGTGCATAAATCTTTTATAAATTTCTGATACTTATGTGCATTTCGAATGACTTCAAACAGAGGTATATTAACTACTACTTTCTTTAGTGTATTAGAGATTTTTTTCTTCCTAAGATCTCTTAGCATTTCTATTATCTTCCAAACGATGAGGGAATAGTGATTTTATATTAATTGGCATGTCTTTATCAGGCTCATCATCCTTTTCGTTGGGAATTCTATTACTTGTTACTTCAATTTTTTTCTCTAATTCTGCTTCTATTTAATTTCTAGGTACTAATTGGTCTGACATTTCAGGTTCATCCATCTACTTACAACTTCTTAATGTTATGGCTGGTGCTTTTTCGTATAAACTGTTGGGTTTTTTGGGTTCATAAGCAGCGAAAAATTCAAAACAAATTTTAAAAAACCCCAATAGGATCGAAAATAAGTTCCATTAAACTAAATCTACGAAAGTAAATCATACCTTATTCAATGATTTCCTTTTCTGATTGTTCGATTTCCAAGACGTTCAAGTGCTCGTCCTCTATCAGAAATCCACACATGATTGGTGACCACAATTTGGAGTGCTAGCTCCAAGAGAGATTGAAAATGATTTTTCTTTCTCTCCTTAAATCCGGAGAACTCGAAAATTGTAAAATAAAAATCTTATTTCGTTTTTAGGGTTTCACCCTTTATTTATATGTGTAGATAAGCCCTCACTTAAAATTATATTCGTAATACAACTATTGTATTTAGGCAGTTTAATCAAATTACACATATTTCTATTAATAAGTTACCATATAACAAATCGTAAGGGCTTTTATGTCATGAATTTTGTCATATAAAACTCATTACTCTGGACCAATTGAAATTGTGCAAAGCCATTCTTTGTGTGCGACCCAATAGGTTCATGCAACGTTGGCAGTGAACCAAAAATCATTTCGGTACATAAGTCATAAACGGTCTCTAGCAAAGCATTATGACTACCCAAGTAGCATGAATATCAACATCAATACAACTTAATTAATGACGTATATCATATCATTTTGTCATGCGATATCCTTTGATTAAACATAAGGCATGGAAAGTCACCCTTAATGTTCAATCGTACTAGTCTCGATCTTTAGGTAAACTAAAAAAATTCAAGTGGCATTTATCATATCAATTCACATGGACTTGACCATTATCAGTCTATCTTATCGAGTGACCCAATGATATATCTCTCTATACGAGAGTGACAAATTATATCTTGATTACACACCTTCACATATTATTCACACGATAACCAATCACAATCTTTATAATTTTCCGGTTAAATACAACATTTGATTGTGTCAAATTATCATGCTCCTAATATTGAAGTCTATGGTAATCTCAAGTCGAAGGACTAAATGATATACCTATCATGAGTAACACCTATGACTTAATCCATGTGGTGTTCTCATAATGGAATTCCAAGTCACCTTATTCCCTAACAAATATTCATGATCTTGATTCGTATCCCTATACGTATGATCATCACTGGACCATCAATCAAGATTCACTCTAGTCTTAATTCATTATAGTTCCCTATATAATGATTGACTATGGACATTTTGGATATTTCAAGAAATACACGTGGATTTTATTATAAGGTAAACCTGGAATCATTTATAATAAAACGGCAAATAAAACCTCTATTTTATTAACTAAAATTATAAGATAAATAATATTTGTAAATTGACCTAGGGCACATGTCCTAACGTAAAGTAGGATAAGGTTGATATGGTAATTTCCCTTAATTTACAAATTCACTCATTTGTGTTGCCATCAGACTCAATTGGTTTTTCAACTCGACCGTATCACTTTGTAATGTTTGAATTATTTGATCTTTTTCTCTTTCTGAATTATTCGATGTTTTATACCTTTGATAACCTTAATTGTTAATACGATTACTTACATTTGGCTGTGAGTAATTTGTATAACTATTAAAGTTATAAGTGGGAACAAATCTATCATATTGGTTCATTATAACATTAGTTTCTTCTATTTTGGTTTGTTGTCTCAAAGGGCATTCATCATTATAATGACTTAATTCATTACAGAAAATACAAGGTTTTACCTTGCTTGATCTATCCTTTAGTAATAATTTAACCATGGCTTTTAGCTCATCTATCTTATTGTTTGATGTCTTATATGTCCTTCTATTCATTTCACTTAAATTTCACTTAATTAATTCACTCTTCTCACCATATTGCTTAGATTATTTGCCATTTTATTTATAGCTTTTCTTGCTAAAGTTGGTGTTGTGTCGAGCAAAGACCTTCCACATACTATGTCTAAGAATCTTTTTTTTATAATGGTGATTTCCATTAATTCAACCTTCAATTACAATAATTAGAAATGTAATTACAAATAACAAATGGAGCTTCTTCCCAAAATCTCCCATCTTCATGACATTGCAAAAGTTTTGCAAAATTGTGTGCAACTTCATTCGCTTGTCGAAGCACATATTGTAGCTTCCACAAGGTGTGCCTTATCATCAGGTTCCTGCAATCATTCATGACTATTCCTGATTCGTCAATGTTGTTGGTTTTCTTGCGAACACCTTGTACCACCTCCAGAGAATCTGACTCGAATATTACCTTCGCATAGTTCATCGAATGAGCCCATGAGAGAGCTTCACGTACCACTATTGCTTATGCTTCCATTGGGTTTATTGTACCATTGTAAACATTTGTAAAGCCCCTGATAAAAGTACCATTATGATCTTTTAATAATACTCCCACTCCTATCTTCCTAGCCTTTATAAAAAGTGATGCATCTACATTGCATTTCACCCATGTTCATCTACGAGTTTCCCACCTCATTTTGTCCGACTGCAGTGACGATTTTGGTATCGAATTCTCTATTTTCTTTCGTACCTCCCTCCACGTTGTGAACCATTCTAGTCCATTATGTATTGCTCTATCACCCCTGATGTAAAGTTCCTCCATAAAACATCATTCCTACAACCCCATATTGCCCAGGTTTCGGATGCAAAGTTGATGAAGCCTCTCTATTAGTAGGTGCTTGCATTGTGTAAAGAACTATTTTTCACATCTTCAACCCCCGGATTTGGTAAAGCCTAACCGCCTCTCCATCTGTTTCTTGCTTGCCTACAATGAAATAAAATGAGGGTAATTGTCCCACTTTCAGTTCCGCAGCAGACACATTTATCATCCTCTATAATTCCTTTTTCCAGCAACTGATTCCAAGTAGGTAGGCAACTTCTTAGTACCCTCCAATGAAAGTGCTTTATTTTTATTGGGAGTTTTAACTTCCATAATAAACTCCAATATCCCTCAATACCCTAATTTTCCCATGAGCTATCCTTAGCCAACGAAAAATGATAAGCCAGTTTAACGCTATAACTGCCATCTTTGGTATGAGGCCAGATGAGCTCGTCTTTCCCCTCTATTTTCAACTGTAAGTTCTTAATCAACGAAGTGTCTCTTTCATTAAATAAATCATCAATCAGCTCCTCATCCTAGTTGCTCCCATCCGGTAACATTAGTTCTTTAACCCTCGTGTCCACAAATTTTGTCTCTAGTGGCAATATAATACATGAATTTTCCTAATCTCTCAGCTATGGATCTCCCCCAAATTCTAATCTTTGTACCGTCACCTACTTGCCACCTGGCAGCCTTTATTCAACAATGACCTTGTCGTGAATATCCCTCTCCATGTGAAGTAGGGATTATGACCCAATTTAACATGCATAAAGTCTTCCCTAGGGAAGTATTTTGCTTTAAGTATTCTTGTTGCCAACGCCTCTGGGTTCTTTAAAATTATCCACCCTTGTTTGGCTAACATAACTAAATTGTAATTGTGGAGGTCCTTAAAGCCTATTCCTCCCTTCTCCTTCCCAGTGCATAATCTCTTCCAACTTAACCAGTTCATACCTCTTTGGTTATCCTTTTTAATACCCCACCATAATGAATTTATCATCCTTTGGAGTGCATTACAAATAGATAAATAAAAAACGTACTCATACAATATGTTGGTAATGATTGGGCAATGGATTTGAATAGAACTTCTTTACCACCACCCCCCCATTCGAGAATGAGCGAAACTGCCAACACGATATCCTTTTTTTTTTAAGAATTTGAAGATGTCACACTTAGCCCTCCCAATAAACGAAGGTAGTCCTAAATAATTTATGTTCTCCAAATCTTTATGGACACCCATAACTTCCCTTATAATGCCTTCTAGCTTAAAGAACATAGCTGATTTTTGAAAATTTATAGCTTGTCCGGATGCCTTTTCATAACTGTTAATTTTTCATGAGATCACCACTTATATACTTTATTATGAAGTTTCAATAATTGGCTACTGAGTGAAAAACTTGGTATTGGAATCACCTTTTTCATCCATAACAACTTTGAGCGTTGCCTCTAATAGACCTCTTCTTTTTGAAGAACATCACCTAATTCGGTTCTCGCCCTCCGCGGCTCAGTATGATTGGATTGTTCATCGTCATTCATAAGTTACTCAATTTTTTTCTTGGTATTGGCTATTCATTTCTTGAAGTTACCTCTTTTGTTTCTCCCCCTTTTGAAGACTATCTGCACACCCTTCCAAATGTTGATTAAGATTTTGAGTGCCTCTTTTTTGCAATTCCTCTTCTACCACATTAGTGAGATCTTCCTCACTTAACCATGAATTCTCAAACCGAAAATAGTGTCGTTTTGTTATGGTATCGTGGGAAACGATTTCCAATAATAGAGGTTTATGATCTAAAGTCAAGGCTATTAAACTCCGCAACGACGCTCCGTTAAGCGCATTCAACCATTCCTCATTCGCCATGGCTCTATCCAGTTGCTCCACAATGAACTCTGAGGTACCCTTGCCACGTTCCCATGTGAAATTGGTGCCTAGTAGCTCCACATCCTTCATTACACAGTCTGTGGTAGCTTCCCCAAATCTTGCAAGTAATGTATCTGGTCAGGGATGACCCCTCTCTTCTCGTCCACAGAGAGAATATCATTGAAATCTCATATGAGACACCACGATAATGTTTATGATCGTGATAATGCTTGAAGAAGATTTCATGATCCATGATGCCTCTGTCTCTCAGCAAACTAATAGAACCCTGTTAGCCTCCAAATTATTTGATTTGAAAGGTTAACTAGTAGATCTCTGTGGTTCCTTGAATATCCCAACAAGGTACAAACGTCCTTATCTTTCCACAGTATAGTTAGACCTCCCCTTCATCCCATATAGTTTACAACAAAGCAACTGTCACGACCCAAATTTCTAAATCCTAGTTTAAGCTCTTAATCAAGATCAAGTGACCCGTGACGTGGGACTCGCATCGAGATATGTGTCATGACTAAGGAAATGTGGTCAAGGTATGTGTTATATTTGTTATGGTGTATGCCTAGTGTATTGTATATGCGTAGACTACTAAGTCATTCCTACTTGTGTATAGGTGTCGAGACGTGAGTAGGGATGTGCCTCGAGTTGTGTACCGACATGAGACTGAGGTAGAGAGTGATATGGTAAGTTTTATTTAGGTTTTATGTAGCTTGAATAGTGATTTTGATATGGCTATGGTTGAATATAAAGTTAATGTACCTAAGTTAGTAAATTAAAACAATAGCCACTTGATATTCATCGAGATACGTATGGACACATCTAGACTCCAAGTGAGTTACTCATTGGTGTTACTTAGCATGAGAAAGAGGTGAGTAAGTGGGAAATGTGTCAAGTGGAGGACCACTAGATGAGCCTCAAGATACGTATGCACATGGAGATCAATGACTATCAATCAACCATATCCATTTCATATATAAGCTTAAGATCAATTTAAACAACTCAAACCAACTTCATTTCATTTCATAACTTAAAAGCAAAGCTTGCTAGAGAAGAAGAAGCTACTGGAAGAAGAAGAAGACCGGCAACTAGGAGCGTTTGGTGTAGAAGTCGATCAACTAGGTGGTTCACATCAACTAGGTAAATTCACTACATCATAGACTTAGCTCAATTCAATGAATTCATGAATTTGATGTTATATGTGGTTGTTTTATGTTGTTGTTGATGTCTTGGGACTCTGGAGGTGTGTCTGGGGGTTCTTAGGGCATTGGTATGGCCTATGTGTGGAGAAAACTCAGAATTCTGTTACACAATTCTAGGTTTTCCTCCCCATAGCGCGCTAGAGAAAACTTGGTGGCGCACTAATGAGATGATTAGTGCGCTAATCAAGGTACTTAACGCGTTAGGTGCTATGACAGCATGAAAATTTGCAATTTTCTAAAATTCCTCAAACACTATAAAAAGGTCAAATACCTTAAGTAAAGGTCCAAACACATTTAAAAACATGTTATATGATAGCAGGAACCTAGGGAAGAGTCATGAGGTTCGAATACAAGTTTCGAAGTGTCGGACCGAAATAGTATAGGAAATTGCGTGGATTGTAAGTAAACTGATTGTGATATTTATTTATATTTCATTCTTGTTTATATGTTCATTTATAGTCATTTGGACTGATTTTTCATTGTGCTCTATATGCCATGACTCGTTGTCTTTTCTCATTTCATGAAGTTGTTTTCATGGTGTAGATTATTGATTGAATGATTTCATTGACTCCAAATCATGTGCTATGTCACTTTGATTGTTAATACATGTGGTTAGTGAAATAACATGCTATTAGGTAGGTGTTACATAGTGTTGTGAATCTATTTTCACTGTGCATTAGGTATGCAATTACTTTGTTGGATTCTCAAACCATGTTATCCCTTAAAATATGAAAGTAGTTCTTGTATCTAGGGCCATTTTATGATAGAGGTCCAGTGGACATACGGGGGTCACAAGACTTCTAGGTGATCAGGATCTCTCCACTATCTTTCGCAACATATAGGAAATGAGTCACGTGGTTGTTGGTTAGCATAACTTGTGCAGCACACGGGGTATGAGACCCGGGGATGTTGGCAAGTATACGTTACAGGCGACTGGCATAAGCGAAAGATTATAAATGCAGGAGCATTGCTCAAACCTTCACATTGATGTAGAGCTCAGCTCCATCCTCATATAGCAAAAAAGACTAATGCGATGAAAATCACAGCATCTCTTTGCATAATTTTTTTTCAGCGTAGTTGCTACTATTTTGCTTTTAGTTACTTGTTGCATATTTAAGAATGTGAACAAATGTCTCTCAGTGTTACTTTCTACTTTCATGTACTCATCGTCCTTTTTATGACGGTGGGTGCAGATCCATTGAGTAGCAGACCAGGCAAAGAGAAGATCTGTGACTACCTCTGAGCAAGTGAAGCCCTGATACACCAGACTTGTAGGTTTTGATATTGATGTATTACTTTTATATGTATTTCATATACTTTTGGGATTGTATTTTATGGGTTGAGTGACTAGTACCTTGACCAGACACATGATAATATATTACCGTCGTTTGTTATGTATATATGCATGTGATCTTTATTTCCTTGTTTTTCCATAATTGTTAGGCATCACGTTATAAGCTTCTACTAATTTGTTAAGAATTTCGCTGAATAAACTTTTAAGTAAGTAAAGTTTTAGTTAACTCTAATTTATAAATTGACATAGGATAGATAAATGTCTATTTGAGAAAAAATTAATTACTTGGAATGGCATAGTATTTTGGAAAGGCTGACTAATTCTTTGTTAAGTCATATGTGGTGAGATTAGAGCTTAATGACGAGATTAGGTCGAGTAGTGCCCTATTTTGAGAAGGGGTCGACACAGGTGGTATCAAAGCCTAAGAATTTAAAGCCTACGTTACAGAACCTAAATTTATAAAGCTTGGGATTGTGGAATATAGTTATTCTACAATATGGTACTAAAGCTATGGTTTGTAGCAAAAGGCCTAACTTTTCCAACAAGTAACAAATAAATTTAAATAAGTAAACACAAATCTTAGTTATGGAAAACCAGATGATCCTTGCCTAGAAACCATTAGTTGGGAAGTGAGTGAAAGTGAGTTGGGGATTTCTTATATTTACCTGTTAGTTTTCTATGTGTATATATACGTTATCTACGTAGTAGGTGATTCGCGTTCGCTATCAATTTCTAGATATTGATGGTTGATTCATGCGATAGCGGGGACGCAGGTGCCTGTGGCAGCCGGCCTCCTATTCCATCAGCTGATGACTTTCAGAGGCTGTCTGACCGAGTAGCTGCTCAGGGACAACAGTTGGCAGAGTTTATTGCCATGATGACATCATGTTTTACATCACCAGCAAAGACACTAGCCCTTACTACAACGATTACTCCCATAGTATGGACAATAGTGCTAGTAGTATAAACTATACCAGTAGTGACAGCTCTAGTCATAGAGACCGTGTATACACCGTTTATACACCATCTTTCACACCTCCATCTTTTAGCTCGACAGCAGAGGTTCAATTGGGGAAGGATTTCATCAGACTGAAGTCATTCAACTTTGACGGTTAGAGAGACTTTGAGAAGATTGAGAAGTGGATCTTTTCTCAAGAGAAGCTACATAGAATCTTGAGGATTAAGGATAGACTCCGAGCTGAATTTCGTCGTACACTTTACAAAAAAATGCAAATGTGTGGTGGCGTATGATGATAGCTTCTGAGGGAGAGTTTGAGTCATGAGATGCCTTCAAGAATTTTTTTTACCAATAGTACTTCCCACTTACAGTGATGAAAAGATTGATGAAGGAAGTCATGAATCTGAGACAAAGAGCTGACGAGTCGGTGACGAGCTATAAATATAGATATGGCTATCTGAGGTAGTTCGCTAGGGATCTAGTGAGAGATGATTTGGAGGATGTACCACATCAGGGATAAACTGATGCCATATATTGAATTTTATATTGTCAATTCAGGTGTCAGGACTTTTGGTGAGATTTACGAGCATGCACTTTCTCACGAGACCTATTATTTGGGCAGAGTTGCCGATGGGACGTCGTTAGTACCAACGTTGACACCTGATCAGGTTGCGGAGTTTGAGAGGAGGAGATAGAGTGGGCAAGAGACCGAGGAAATGGGAGTGAGGTTCTCAGGGATCAAGCACAATCTCTTCAGTTGTGCCCTACGTATCATATCCTACGCCATTGCAGACTATAGTTGGTAAATCTCATTTGCCAATACTAGTCAGACCTACATTGCCAGCTCCTACTACTTTGCCAGCTCTATCAGTACAACCTGTGCCACGTCAGTAGCAGCAGGGTGGTAGAGGCCGGGGCAGAGGTAGAGGGAGAGGTCGAGATTATTCTCGACAGGGACAAAGACAAGCACAGGCCTAGGATCGGGCTCAGGGTCAGTGTAGGCCGGTCACTTGCTATAGGTGTGGTCAAGTTGGGCACGTGATTAGAGATTATCCACAGCCAGTAGCCGTAGTTCCACCACTGAGAAGAGAGGGTGTTCACATGGTAGCACGGCCTGATGCCGAAGCTACACAAGGACTCATTGAGGGTATGGTTTTCATTTGTGGTAGAGATTTATATGTATTGTTTCATTCGAGTTCTACAGTATTTTTTATTTCTGGTCGCATGATAGGCATCTTAGGGTTGACACTGGTTATTTGATTTTGAGTACCGCAGCCGGGGATAGGGTTTACCCTAATTATCTTGTTGAGGGATGTCTAGTAGAGATAGGTGGGGTAAAGTTACCTGCAGACTTCAGGGTTCTCGAGTTATTAGATTTCGATGCACTGTTAGGGATAGATTGGTTAGCAGTGTATCACGCTCATATCGATTGTTTCAGTAAGACAGTGATATTTGAGATCCTAGGACGTTTGATGTTCACGTATAGTGGTAGTATACCGAGAGCCGAGGGCACTAGAGGTCGACTTGCGACTAGTGGAGAGATGGAGACTCTAGTATCATTATGCACAGTAGTAGAGAGTCAGGGACCCAGACTTGAGGAGATTTCGATTGTATGTGAGTTTCCAGATGTGTTTTAAGAGGGATTACCTGGTCGACCACCACCGAGAGATATATATTTTATTATTGAGTTAGAACCAGACACTAAACTGATATCTATACCATCATACCGTATGGTACAGAGAGAGTTAGAGGAGTTGAGGAGTCAATTATAGGATTTGGGACAGAAGGGATTCATCACTCTTTCTATGTCTCCATGGGGAGCATCAGTCCTTAGTGATAAAGAAGGATGATACTTTGAGGTTGTGTATTAACTACATACAAAACAAGGTTACAGACAGAAACACGTATCCATTACCACGGATTGATGACTTATTTGATCAGTGAGAGGAGCGCAATATTTCTCTAAGATAGACCTGCTATCAGGGTATCATCAGCTAAGGATGATGATAGGTCCAAGACAGCGATTAGTACGATATATGAACACTATCAGTTTACGGTCATGTCATTTGATTTGACTAATGCTCTTGCCATGGTTATGGATTTGATGCACCTGGTACTAAGGCCATTTCTTGATCGTTTCATGATAGTTTTCATCGATGATATATTAATATACTCGAAGTCTCAAGAGGATCATGAGCAGCACCTCAAGGAGACGTTGCAGACTTTGAGGGAGCATCGACTTTACACCAAGTTCAGCCAGTGTTAATTTTAGCTGTTAGAGGTCAATTTTTTGAGACATGTTGTTGGAGCAGCAAAGATCACTGTATTTCTAGGCAAGATTCAGACTATTATGGATTGGTCGGCACCGATGTCACTTACGCGGATTAGGAGTTTTCTGGGATTAGAATGGTATTACCGCAAGTTCGTTAAGGATTTCTCGAAGATCACTTCACCGATGACCAAATTGACCCAGAAAGACGTCTGGTGTGATTGGTCTGAGGAATGCAATAAAACATTTGCTCAGTTGAAGAGATTATTGACTACCACACCAGTGTTGATATTACCAGAGGCTAGACAGGGTTTCTTGGTATATACAGATGCTTCTCATATAGGTCTAGATTGTGTGTTGATGCAAGAAAGAGGCAAAGTGGCGTATACATCCAGACAGCTGAAGATACATGAGAAGAATTATCCTCTCGTGACTTATAGTTAGCAACGGTAGTATTTACTTTGAAGATATGGATACATCATCTGTATAGAGAGTTTCACACTCTACACTAATCATAAGAGTTTGAAATACATCTTCACACAGAAAGAACTGAACATAAGACATCGCCGGTGGTTGGAATTCTTGAAGGATTACAATTTTTCTCTAGAGTATCATCTAGGAAAAGTTAACATAGTTGGTGATGCGCTGAGTTAGATACCGACTGGAGATGCTGAGGTTTTAAGGTGTCATATGACATATGAGTATGGATTACTCGAGGCAACGGCGATAATGACTCAGTTAGATATTCCTACCGACACTTAGGTGATGATTTGTACATAGATGAGACTTTAAACTGTATCTACACAAAGAGTGTCAGAGAGCCAACATTCTGTACCTGAGATTCAGTGAGTTAGCCAGAGTATTGATTGTACTGACTAGATAGAGACGACGGATCAGTGTTTGAGATTCAGAGGCAGATTATGGATATTGATAGTGGCAGAGCTAAGAAACGAGATTCTTCAATATTCACATCGTTCCTGATTCACTATTCATCAAGGAAGGAGCAAAATGTACCATGACATAAAGAGACATTTTTTGTGGCCTAGGATGAAAGCGGCAGACATATCGGAGTTCATCAGGAACTGTGGGATCTGCCAGCCGGTAAAAGCTGAGTATCATAGACCTTGAGGATTATTACAGCCGCTTCCCATTCCACGATGGAAGTGGGAAGACATAGCTATGGATTTTGTTAAAGGATTGCCGAGGACTACCCTTCGACACAATCTCTCTGGGTGATTGTGGACAGATTAATGAAATATGCCCATTTCATACCAGTTGCAGCTCACTGCACATTTGACCAATTAATTGTATTATTCGAAAGGGAGATTATTAGGTTGCATGGGGTACCATTGACTTCACGCCAAACATAAATGTTATGTATACGTCCAGGATGTGGTGGAGTATGCAGGAGCAGTATGGTACGCGCCTACAATTTAGCACAGCCTTGCACCCTCAAACTGATGTGTAGACTGATACGTTGATTCAGACTCTCAAGGATATCCTCAGGGCTTATGTACTTGAGTTTGGCAAATCATAGGAGGAGTGCCTACCATTATGTGAGTTTGCATATAACACCAGTTATCAGGCCAGTATTGAAATGGCACCATTTGAGGCTTTAAATGGTGGACTGTATCGCTCACCATCTTGTTGGGCTAAGCCAAAAGACCGAGAGCTTATAAGGCCTGAAATTGTTGTTGATCCATAGAAAAGGTACGACAGATTTGCCAAAGGCATAAGAGGGCCCAGGAGAGGCAGAAAAAGTATGCAGATACATATCGCAGTGATCTCACGTATAACGAATGAGCCATTCTATATCTAAAGGTTTATCCTCGGAAGCATATTTGGTCTAAAAGGCAAGTTAGCACTGAGATTCATCGAGCCATTCAAGATCAAACGACGGGTCGGAAAGGTTGCTTATGAGCTTGAGTTACCTCCACAGTTGACTTGAGCTAGATTGATTTGAGCGAGGACATATCATACAAGGAGCAACTAGTACAGATCATAGACTAGAGGATACAGCAGTTGAGAGGCAAGTCTATCCCGAAGGTTTTAGTCAAGTGGTAGTTCCATGGAGACTCGGAGCTCACTTAAGAGTGGGAATACTATATGCGAGATAGGTTTACGTACCACTTTGAGTCAGGTATAATTTTAGTTTAAGTTCAATTTCGAGGACGAAGTTTCCATTAGTTTGGAAGAATTATCACGGCTCAAATGTCTAAATCTTAGTTTAATATCTTAATCAGGATCAAGAGACCCGTGACATGGGACGCGCATCGAGATACGTGTCATAACCGAGGCAATGCGACCGAGGTATATGTTATATTTGTTATGGTGTATGTCTTGTCTAGTATTGTATATGTGTAGACTACTAAGTCAATTTTACTTGTGTATAGGTGTCGAGAGGTGAGTAGGGACGCGCCTCGAGTTGAGTGTTGGCATGGAACCGAGGTAGAGAGTGATATGGTAAGTTTTATTTAGGTTTTATGTAGCTTGAATAGTGATTTTGATATGGCTATTGTTGAATATAAAGTTAATGTACCTAAGTTAGTAATAGTCACTTGATATTCATCAAGATACATATGGACACATCTAGAAACTAAGTGAGTTACTCATTGGTGTTATTTAGCATGTGAAGGTCGTGAGTAAGTGTAAAATGTGTCAAGTGGAGGAACATTAGATGAGCCTCGAGATACGTATGCACATGGAGATTAATGGTTATCAATTAACCATATCCATTTCGTATATAAGCTTAAGATCAACTTAAACAACTGAAACCAACTTCATTTCATTTCTTAACTTGGTAGTGAAGGAGAAGCTACTAGAAGAAGAAGAAGACCAACAACTAGGAGAGTTTCGTGTAGGAGTTGATCAACTAGGTTGTTCACATCAACTAGGTAAATCCACTACACCATAGACTTAGCTCAATTCAATGAATTCACGAATTTGATGATATATGTGGTTGTTTTATGTTGTTGTTGATGTCTTGGAACTCTGGAGGTGTGTATGGGGGTTCTTAGGGCATTAGTATGGCCTATGTGTAGAGAAAACTCAGAATTCTAATTGCAGAATTATGCGTTTTCCTACACATAGCGTGCTAGATAAGGTAACTAGTGCGCTAACTTAGATTAACATGCTAGAGAAAACTTAGTAGCGTGCTAATGAGGTCATTAAGGCGCTAATCAGGGTACTTTACGTGCTAAGTGCTATGACAACATAAAAATTTGTAATTTTCTAAAATTCCTTAAACAGTATAAACAGGTCTAATACCTTAAGTAACGGTCCAAACACATTCAAAAACATGTTATATGATAACAGGAACTTAGGGAGTCTTGGAGTTCGAATACAAGTTTCGAAGTGTCGGGAGGCCGGAATAGCATAGGAAATCGTGTGGGTTGTAAGTAAATTGATTGAGATATTTATATACATTTCATTCTTGTTTACACGTTTATTTCCAGTCATTTGGATTGATTTGTCGTTGTACTCCACATGCCATGACTTGTTGTCCTTTCTCATTTCATGAGGTTGCTTTCATGGTATAGATTGTTGATTAAATGGTTTCAATGACTCCAAATCATGTGATATGTCATTTTGATTGTTAATATATGTAGTCAATGAAATAGCATGCTATTACGTAGGTGTTACATAGTGTTATGAATCGATTTCCATTGTGCATTAGGTATGCAATTACTTTGTTGCATTATCAAACCATGTTATCCCTTGAAATATAAAAGTAGTTCTTTTATCTATGGCCATTTTATAATAGAGGTCTGGCAGACATACGGGGGTCACTAGACTTCCAGGGTGATCCGGATCCCTCCACTATCTTGCGCAGCACATGGAAAATGAGTCCCGCGGTTATTGGCAAGCATAATTTATGGTTCACACGGGGTATGGGACCCGGCGATATTGGCAAGTATACATCACAGGTGATTGGCACCAACGAAAGATTGTAAAGGCAAGAGCATTGCTCAGACCTTCACATTGATGTAGAGCTCACCTTCGTCCTCATATAGTGGAAAAGGCTGATGCGATGAAAATCACGACCAACCGACCCTATATCATTACTACTTAGCCGTATGTCAGTTTCATTTTGTATAACTATAGTATCTCTTTGCATAATTTCTTTTCAGCATAGTTGCTACTATTTTGCTTTAAGTTACTTGTTGCATATTTAAGAATGTGAACAATTGTCTGTCAATGTTACTTTCTACTTTCATGTACTCATCATCCTTTTTATGACGGTGGGTGCATATCCATTGAGTAGCAGACCAGGCAAATAGAAGATCGACGACTACCTCTGAGCCAGTGGAGCCCTGCTACACCAGACTTGTAGGTTTTGATATTGATGTATTACTTTTATATGTATTTCATATACTTTTGGGATTGTATTTTATGGGTTGAGTGAGTAGTACCTTGACCAGACACATTATAATATATTAACGCCGTTTGTTATATATATATATATATACATGTGATCTTTATTTCCTGGCTTTTCCACAATTGTTAGGCATCACGTTATAAGCTTTCGTTAATTTGTTAAGAATTTTGCTGAATAAAATTTTAAGTAAGTTAAATTTTAGTTAACTCTAATTTATGAATTGACATAGGACAGATAAATGTTTATTTGAAAAAAAATTAATTACTTGGAATGTCATTGTATTTTGGAAAGACCGACTAATTTCTTGTTAAGTCCTATGTGGTGAGATTAGGACTTAATAATAGGATTAGGCCGAGTAGTGCCCTATTTTGAGATGGGGTTGCCACATAAACCTTCATAATGTAAAATATGTCATGGTGATCAAGGTGCTAAGACTAAAAATGAATAATTGTTGCGAATATTAGAAGAATCGGTCATGGTGATTGAGGAAGAGAAAAAATATAATTTTAGGTCGTGGCACGAATTTCAAGCTTCACGGCCTCATTTTCATGTTTGTCACAAGAAAATAGTGATCCGAAGTGGCTCGTGTGGTGTTTCTAGGTCGTGGCTCCTAATTCACAAACTCTAGGCCACGACCACCACGCCTCACCCCACTGCGCGGCACGACCCGCGGCCCAAAATTGGAAACCCACTTTTTAGTCGAATTTTTAAGATTTTCATTTTGGAATAGATTTTTTAGGTTTTCTATAAATAGTAACTCGGGAAATCATTGTTCACAACTTTTATTTACGAAAGAACATCAAGAATTTGAGGTTTTCCATCAACATCTCTAGCTAATCTCATCGATCTAGACTGGAGGAAGATCAAACAACTCTTTTGGCATCAATCCTATGTGAGATCTAATTGAATTCAGTTTAATTGCTTTTCATTGTTTTTTTATTCTTTTTGTTATTGTTTGATTAATTAGGGTTAAACTTTGATTTAAACTTTGATTTATTGCTAGTGAGTCATACGCATCCGTCCTTATGCAAGAAAACCACACAAGTAGTAATTGACCATAACGATTGATTCGATTCTCTTAGGACCGATCGAGTACCTTAGGGATCTAGGCTAAATCAAAAGCACTAGCAATTCGGTTGTCTAGGTTTAGTGCTTTCACAAAGCCCAATGCAATTAACACATTAAATCAAATTCACGTAAGTTAAGGATTGTGTGTTTGGTTAGGGAAGTAATCATTATCGTACCTTGACTATCGAGAATAGGAAGTGCGAGCAATTGCGTACATTACCGGGTCTATAGCTACTTTAGAATATCTTTGAATTGCATGTTTTATATAGATCGACGATCATAGGATTGATTGTGCCAATTGAGGAAGTTTGAGATACCGAGGGTCTAGGTTGCCTCTCTAATTGGTTTCTTTACAAAGTATTATGATTCCATGTCTTTTTGAATTCTCTTAACATTCGCTCTCTAACCCCCGTTTTCCCTTTCTTTTAGAACCTTAGGAAGATTATCAATCTTAGTGGGATCGACACTTTACCACTATCTATAAAATAGTTGGTCTAGAAATTATATTTTATAGACTCGTTCGACTCGCATCAATTTTTGGTACTGTTGTCAGGGATTGTTTTTTCTTTCTTTGGTTTTCTTTTATTTATTTATTTATTTATTTTATCTATCTAGTCCCTTATTCTTAACATGTAAACACAATGGCATCTTACTCCCACAACTATGATCGATTCGAAGACTCATACTAAGATAAGGGTAAGCGAAAGCAAACAGGGGAGCCCATTTGGTTTGTAGGTTTGGTCGTTCAGACCGCCATTCCAAGGGAAATGCCTGGCTATTCAAGCTAGAATGGTAACGAGATTGTGAGTGAAAGTGAATCAGTTAACGAGATTGTGAGTGAAAGTGAATCCATAAATAGCTCCCCCAACGAGCACTCTCCGCTCTACCCAATAGACTATTTGCTAAAGTTCAAAGGCCAGTTTGAAGAAGGTCCAATGTATAGGTATGTTCATCATGTTGTTTTTTTAGTATATATTATTTGGAGTTTGAACGGGTAGGTGGGGGAATCTTTTTTTCCCTGGGTAGGTGGGGAATCTTTTCATCCCCGGGTAGGTGGGGAATATTTTTCTCTCTGGGCAGGTGGAGAATCTTTTTCCCTAAAGGGAGGCATACTATGTATATATCTTTTATTTGAATTTGACCATTGGGTGGGGAAGATTCTGACGACATAAAGATATTATCATTATAGGTATGTTAATCATTTTGTTTTTTGAGTATATATTATTTGGAATTTGATCAAGTAGGTGGGGGAATCTTTTTTTCATTAGGTAGGTGGGGAATCTTGTTATCCCGGGATAGATGGGGAATCTTTTTCCCCTATATGGAGGCATACTATGTATATATATTTTATTATCTCTTAACCTTCCTTCTTTGCTTCAACCTAGTAGTAGCAGAGCGAATTCCCTCACTTGCACTAGTTCTGACTTCTTCATCTTAGTAGTTCACTCTGGCTTCTTTCAGGACTCTCGTTCTTATCCAAGTCCCAGAGGAAAAGAATTTGCTTGAACCGATTCCACTAATGAATGGTAGGCCTCACCCTTTGCTGAATCTATTTAATAAATTAATTCTGAAAAAGTTTTGCATCGTATAGTCTAGTATGGATGTCAGATCATCACCTGGCCTCACCACTAAGTAACATGTTGCATAAGAAACATGAACATTATTAATTATTATTGTCTCTATATCAGCAACAATGAATGGACACCTTTGAATTATTTTATCAGCTTTGGTAGAGCTTAAATTTTTGGGAATACAACTCGGTTTAGACTTCACAATGTGAAGGGGGTAGGTATGTCACATACTGGACATCAATTTTCTAACAGGCATTCTTTTGTGCAACAGGTCGAGGTTTGTGAAATTTGTGAGGATTATTCTCATTCCACATATGTTTGTCCTTCATATTCAAAGTATGAGAAACATCACTATTCTAACTATGCATCATCACAACCCAATTTCTTTGAGCTCATGCTAAGTCCACAGATTCCTCAACATGAAGAGAGGTCGATACAAGACATGATGAATGACTTGATCTCCAACCAAGAACTATTTTTTCAATGAGTTGACCAACAGTGTCATAAAGCGATATCCATTAGAGACATGATGAATGTCTTGATCTTCAGCCAAGAACTACCTTTTCAACGAGTTGATCAACAATGTCATGAAGAGAACCAACAATTTCAACAAAGTACCTCCTTGGAAGATATGTTGAAGCAATTAATAGTTGGTCAACAACACCTATATGAAGTGCTTCAACAATTTAAGCATGTGAATCGAGGGATGCAAAATTAACTTATTCAAATGAATACCATACTTCAGAATATGATTGACGAGAACGAATTCTTATCTATAAGGGATGTGAGTGTTGATACATTGAAAAGTGTTGAGGTGAATGAGAATACACAAGTGGAGGACTATTGGAGCAAAACAGTGGAAGAACTTGAAGACATTCAAATTGAGCCTGACATTATCATTGCACATGATGAATTACTGAAAGAGAGCAAGGAAGACCAACATCTGGTGTTAGTGAAACCACCCACCCTCCCATGCATATTTGTTGAATCATACAAGGGGTGGAAGTAAAGGAGCGTTCACAGATTTTCTACACTGCCAACACCTTTATGTTGGATGATCATATGATGCGACAGAATCTTTTGTGTTAAAGTTCCCGATTGAGCTCCCAAGTCTGAAGGATGGCATGCATGTTACATTGCCCAAAGCTATAGATGCACCATTTTGATATATCGAAAGGAGTGGGCATCACGTGATAAATCATGCCAAGTCAAGCCAAAGACTTACAAGAAATACGCTTGTTGGGAGGCAACCCAGCTTTATTTCTTTTTTATTATGTTTACTTCTAGCATTTATTTCAGTTTTAGATTAGTTTTTAATTTTTATGTTTAACGAAACCCCAACTTCCATTTCTTGAGTTTTCGCAGGTGCTATGAATGTTTGATTAGCACACAGAGGCACTAGAGCATCACCTGAGTTTTGCTAGTTTTTGCTTTGGATTACATTTTTTTGGAATAATTTGAGCATTTTTAGGAAATTAACATATTACTAGAACTTTAGGTGTTTTGAGACTTGCTTAGGACATAATCCAACTTAAGCCAGCGTATTAGAGGTGAGTCTTTAAGTAGACCCAAAACCCTAGACTTCATTCCCCCATCTTATTGATTTCACCCTTAGTTGAACAACTTCAGTCTCGCAAAATTAGATGAGAATCATTTAAGTTAACCCATTCGCTTACTAGTTCTTGCTCTTGTTATGATTATTATTTTTTGTTTCTTTGTTCACCTAGACATGAGAGGTTTTGTTCATTCACTAGTTTTTGGAGACTTTTATTATGTTATATATATAAAAAAATACAATTGGATGATTTTGTATCATCTTCTTATCTATTTATCTCATGATTCCTTGATTTTTTTCACCACTTTAGGATTTATGCTCTCAAAATTTTAAATTATAAGAGGTTATATGTTTTGGTTAATGGCGTGGATTCTCTTATTTCTTTATTTTCCATTTTTAAACCTATCATTAGGATTTGATGCAAGGTTTCAGAAACGGAATAATTAGAAACGGAATAAGTTCCGTTTCTAAATTAAAAAGTTAAGCGACGGAATTGAGACGGAAATATTCAGAGACAGTTTGAGACGGATCAGAGACGGAATTAGAGACGGAATTAGAGAGAATTAGAATTCGGTTCATTATGTGCATGCTTGATCTACATACCCACAACTGTCCGTCTCTTTAGCTCTCTCTCTGTCTCTCAAAACCTCTCTCTGTCTCTCTGACCTCTGTTTATGCTCTCTCTCTCTCTCACCTCTCTCTCTCTCTCACCAATAGCCATGTTGATTAACTTGGATGGTTTCTAGGGTTTCGATTTCAGATTTTTATTGTTTGGTTTCTCGAAGATTGCATGTTTTGAAAGCTTCGATCTTTCGTGTTTGGTTTTGTGTTTTTCAGTTTTTTTGTTTCAATTTGTTCAATTTTCTTCCCTCCCATTTTTGCTGTTAAACAATTTTCTTGTAGGTACTTACTGAATGTTTGTAGAAACATTGCATTCGGAGGTATGTTTGAGCACCAAACTGTGCTCTCAACATGGCTTGTGAAATTTTGCAATTGGAACTTGGAAATATGAACTTGCGCTTATTCGGATCGCCCGGAAAGTTTTATGGACAAGCGCAGGAGAGGGGTGGTGTACAAGTTGGTAAGTAGATCTACAATTAGTTTGCAAAGTTTTGTTTAAAATTAGAGGTTCAGTTTTTGTTTTTCTTTGACTTATAGGGTAAATGAAGTTCTTTTCAAAATTGCTTTACATATTTGAGGAGGGACATGCTTCATATAAAAATTAAAGCAAGATTGTTACAAAATTTTAAATTATAAGAGGTTATATGTAGTTGCAGGATGGATGGTATTTTTGGCGATGTTTTATATCCTTTATTCTAACTTAGTTAATTTTCTCTTATTTTCCATTTCTAGTATTCCCAAAGATGGCTTCTCAGACTTCTTGATCTTATTCAAGTTTCTCATAATGTCGATTTTCCATTCATGTTTCTGAAAAGTCTCTTAATTGATTTTAATTTCCATGCCTAACTAACCTGCCAAGTTCACAATCGAACGAAAATATCTTTCTCATATCATTAGGATTTGATACATTAAACTTTCATGCATGTATTTAGATCCATTGTCATCATGAAATGCATCAAACATATATGTCTTTGACCATAAAATAAGTAGGAGAAATGTGAAGCTTTCATTTTTAAAGGTAGAAAGCTGTTCACTCTACATAAACTGTTTGTTTGACTTAAGTAGAAAACGTGAACTTTTGATAGCTTGACTTTTGATATGTGCACTGTGCATATTTATCTCTTTTGATGGCCATCTTGACTGCCTTGTTTTATGGCTGTAGTTATTTCTCATTTCTAACTGAAATGGTCATTAAAAGGTGCATTCCTTGCTTGTTCTTTGCCTTGCCTTTATCATCTTTGTTTTATTATTACTTCAGATACTTTTTTCCTTTGAAATTTTTAGTTGTAACATCTTTCTCTTACATTTTCATTTTATTGTATTTTCATTTTCCTAAGTTTGAAAACTTGAATCAGTTAGAAACGTGTTTTATAGTGCTGCTGTCCATTTTTATGTTGAACTAAGTTTGAAAAACTTGATCAGTTTCGAAAAAGAACTCTTTAGTTGCTGCTAGGGAGCGTCCATATACACTTTAGTGCAGAAAGTTCTAGTATATCATATGAGAAGCAGTTGTTAAGCTCCATGAAACCCCAAAGTTCTAGTATATGCTTACTTTGTTGGTTCATTTCCATTGCCTTATTTTGATACTTGAATACTCTTCTTAGTATCAAACGTTTTCTTTACTCCGAGTCTGTTTGTAAGTGCCATATTTTCACGACTATAATATAAGACTATCGAAACTAATGAGTGTGTGATTGTTGTAGAGCATTACAATTGCGGAATACTTGAGAGATATGGGTTACAATGTCGGTATGATGGTGATTCTACTTCTCGTTGAAATTTGAAGCATTGCGTGAAATCTCGGGGCGATTGGTAAGTTTCTCTCTTTGAATTTTGTTACTTCAAATCTTTCACTAGCCTCAACTACTTGATTATGAGAAAATGGTGTGGGATCTTCAAACATTTTTTTATAAAGATGGATGCGATCTTGTTTTTCTCATGTCATTTTTTAAGTATTGTGTTCCTTTGCTAATTTTCTTGATTTTGCTTTGCTACGTTTTGTTAGGGCAAAAAATGACTATGTTTAGAATTTCGTATTGCAATCTTGATTAGTACTATTTGTTATGAACATGCGATGAGTTGTTAATATTTCACTTTGGTTTTACCTAATCTTGGTTTCTTGTTGCCTAAAATGAGTTGTCCTTTGTGAGAAGCGTCATTATCAAAACTCATTTTTATTTTTAAAACCATAAAATGTGGATGCTTTACTTGAAATGAAGTTGCGATTTCCTATTTTGTTATGCTCTTAAATATTGATTTCACTTAGGATTAACATATTTTCATCAATTTTTCGGGAATATGTCATGAATGATTCTCTTGCTAATGAAAGAATCGAAACGAGAAGAATTAAGTCTCTAATTATTAAGATCTACGATCGTTTCTAATCGGAGACGGATCCATGTTAAAATTGAAAAGTCTCACAGTCCATTCTAATCGAGAAACGAATCGAAGGCGAATTCATGAATTTATTATTTAGTCTCGATTAGATTCGATTGAAGAATATCAATTAAAAATGTACCATTTTTGATTTGATAGGCGGAATTGATTCAAGTCTGATTAGTTTTCTTTAAAGCAATTGATTTTTCAAATCGAGAGGAAATTTAAAGTTCGATTCTTTTTTTTTGTAGTGAGTTTATTATATTCTTTAGTTCATCTATTTGTGTCTTGCATTAGAACTTACATAGTATCATATGTCACATATAGAGTCACCCAAAACTTTGTTGAGTGTCATTGGTTACGGATGAGTTACTTAAGCCACTTATAAGACTTGAACTTTGTTAAAAATTAGAAGAAACACTCAATCTAGAGTGTTGTTTGGAATTGTTGAAAGATTGCATGTTTGGGGAGCTAGTATGAGGTTGAGACTTTGTGCTAGATACTAAAGAGAGTAGGTGGTCATAACTGTGCAAGTGGAATTCATATTTCTAGGGTGCTAAAACGAGGGTGTAACCCGCTCGAGGCGAAATCTCATGATTGAAACACTTTTAGGGGAGGAAGTAGGCCACCTTTGAATTTAAACCCTTAACCGTAAGCCTACCCATCATTTTATCGCTAGTTAGCCCATTTGAGCCAATTTAAATCTGATTTTCTTGATTACCTATCGTTAAACCTTTAGCAGTTAGCCTTACATCCATATACCTAGTTGGGAAGTTTGGTCAACCGTGGCGAAAGTGAGAAAGAGCCAAATGTCGAGTGAAATGTATAAAATCTCAAGTTTGGGGGTGTTTTGAGTGAAAGAAATTCCCACGGACTTCAAAGAAAAGAAATATGAATTAGGCTTTGAATTCAATGAAAGAATTACCATTTTAAGACAAAGAACTCAAAAAGAATTTGCCAAATTGAAAAATTGGTGGTTGGATTAGGGGATGAATACAATTCAAGAGTAATATGTTTATCCAGGTAAACTCCTATTGTGTGTTAGCTCTTAGTGCTTATAGTGAGGTTGATTTGATCTTTTCCAACATTTGCATTTCCATATATCCCTTCCTTGGCACACTAAACTCACCCCATTACAACATACTTTAAAGACTTATTAACCCCTAACTGTGCTAAATCTACATTAGTGGAGAGAGTGGTTGCATTTCTAACCTATGGTAACCTTTTGAGTGTTGAATCACTAATTTATTTAAAAATTGTAAACTTACGTGCTTGAGTGTATAGGCCCAAAAAGCTCTTGAGTAGTAGACGGTCTTTGTCTTGAGTGAGTCTAGTTCTTTGAAGTGTGATTTCTTTGATGTTTGTACTCTATTTCTAGACAAATCTTAACTTTGAACCTCTTTGAGGGAATGGTTGATTCAGTGGCATTGGAACCAAAAGAAACTTCACCAAACTTGGAATTAGGTATAGGATGGTTAGTTGTTATTTAACTAATGAATTTATTAGGAGTCTAGTTTGTTTAGTAATAGGGTGTGTTGTCATGCATTCATTTGCTCGAGACGTGAAAAGTCTAAATATAGGGATGTTTGATAGGTGTATAGTTAGGCATTTTAACATATAGTGTTTAGTGTGAATTTGAACCATAAATCTCGATTTAGTGGTAACAATATCTCATTTATGTGATTTACAGGTGCTAAGACTCAAAATGAAGAATTGGTGCGAATATTAAAAGAATTGGTCATGGTGATCAAGGGAGAGAATGAAATAGAATTTTAGCTCGTGGCTCAAGTTGTATTTCTAGGCCGTGGCATGGATTCCAAACTTCAGGGCCTCATTTTCATGTTTGTCACAAAAAAATAGTGATCCAGGCCGTGGCTCCTATTTCACGAATTCTAGGCCACGACCTCACTTACGGCCCCACCCGCGGCCTGACCCACGACCAAGAATTGGAAACCTGCTTTTTAGTCTGAATTTTTAGGAATTTCATTTTGGAATAAATTTTTTAGGTTTTATATAAATAGTAACTCAAGAAATCATTGTTCAGAACCTTTGTTTACGAAAGAACATCAAAAATTTAATGTTTTCAATCAACATGGCTGACTCATATCATCGATTTAGACTGAAGGTGGATCAAACAACTCTTTTGGCATCAACCATATATGAGATCTAATTTAGTTCAATTTAATTGCTTTCCATTGGTGTTTTATTCTCTTTGGTATTGCTTGATTAATTAGGGTTAAACTTTGATTTAAACCTTGATTTATTGCTAGTGAGTCGTACGCATCCGTTCTTATGCAAAAAAAACACACAAATGGCAATAGTCCATACCGATTGATTCCACTCTTTTGGGATCACTCGAGTACCTTAGGAATCTAGGCTAAATCTGAAGCACTAATGATCCGGTTGTATAGCTTTAGTGCCTTCACAAAGCCCAATGCAATCAACGCATTAAACCCAATTCGCATAAGTCAAGGGTTATGTGTTTGGTTAGGGAAATAGTCATTGTCATGCCTTGACTATCGAGAATAAGAAGTGTGAGGAACCACTTACGCTACTGGGTCTATAGCTACTCTAGAATATCTTTGATTACATGATTTATATAGATCGACGATTATAGGGTTGATTGTGCCAATTAAGGAAGTTTGAGATACTGAGAGTCTAGGTTGTCTCTCTAACTGATTTCTTTACAAAGTATTCCAATTCCATGTCTTTTTAAATTCTCTCGACATTTACTCTTAAACCCCCATTTTCCCTTTGTTTTAGAACTTTAGGAAGATTACCAATCTTTGTGGAATCGACCCTTTACCACTATCTACAAAATAGTTGGTCTAGAAATTATATTTTATTGACGCGCATCAGTTTTCGGTGCCGTTGCCAAGGATTGTTTTTTTCTTTCTTTGATTTTATTTATTTATTTATTTATTTATTTATTTATTTATTTTGTCTATCTAGTCCCTTATTCTTAACATATATGCACAATAGCCTCTTACTCCTACAACTATGATCGATTCAAAGACTCATACTATCGCAATGTGAATGGGGTAGGTATGTCACATACTAGACATCACTTTTCTAATAGGCATTCTTTTGTGCAACAGGTTGAGGTTTGTGAAATTTGTGAAGATTATTCTCATTCCACATATGTTTGTCCTTCCTATCCAAAGTATGAGAAACATCACTATTCTAGCTATGCATCATCACAGCACGACTTCTTTGAGCTCATGATAAGTCCATAGATTCCTCAACATGAAAAGAGGTCTATAGAAGACATGATGAGTGACTTGATCTTCAACCAAGAACTACTTTTTCAACGAGTTGATAAATAGTGCCATAAAGAGAGGTCCATACGTGACATGATGAATGACTTGATCTTCGGCCAAGAACTACCTTTTCAACAAATTGATCAACAGTGACATGAAGAGAACCAACAATTTCAACAAAGCACCTCCTTGGAAGATATGTTGAAGCAATTAATAGTTGGTCAACAACACCTACATGAAGAGCTTCAACAATTTCAACATTTGAATCCAGAGATGCAAAATTTGGAAACTCAACTTATTCATATGAATACCACACTTCATAATATGATTGACGAGAAAGAGTTGTGTAGTACACAACCAATTTTTTATCTAGAAGTGAATGTCAGTGCTAATACATTGAAAAATGTTGAGGTGAATGAGAATATACAAGTGGAGGGAGCAAAACAGTGGAAGAACTTGAAGTCTTTCAAATTGAGTCAGACATTATCATTGCACAAGATGAAGAGGAGGAAAATGAGATGAAAATTGAAGTCATTTCAAAAAGGTCAGAAGAACTACCGAAAGAGAGCAAGGAAGACCAACATCTGGTGTTGGTGAAACCACTCACTTTCCCATGCATATTTGTTGAATCGTACAAGGGGTGGAATTAAGGGAGTGTTCACAGATTTTCTACACTGCCGACACCTTTTTGTTGGATGATCATGATGCGAAAAAACCTTTTGTGTTAGAGGTCCCGAATGAGCTCCTCAATCTGAAGGAGGGCAAACTTGTTACATTACCCAAAGCTATAGATGCACCATTTTGATATCTCGAAAGGAGAGGGCATCACTTGATAAATCATGCCAAGTCTAGGCAAAGACTTAAAAGAAATATGCTTGTTGGGAGGCAGCCCAGCTTTATTTCTTTTTATATTATGTTTACTTCTAGCATTTATTTTAGTTTTAGATTAGTTTTTAATTTTATGTTTAATAAAACCCCAACTTCCATTTCTTGAATTTTCACAAGTGCTATGAATGTTTGATTAGCACCAGAGGCACTGAAATATCACCTGAGTTTTGCTAGGTTTGGCTTTGGATTACATTTTTGGAATAATTTAAGCATTTTTAGGAAATTAACATATTACTAGAATTTTAGGAGTTTTGAGACTTGGTTAGGATATAATTCAACTGAAGTCGGCACATTAGAGGTGGGTCTTTAAGTAGACCCAAAACCCTAGACTTCATTCCCTCATCTTGTTGATTTCGCCCTTTGTTGAACAGCTTCGGTCTCGCAAGATTTGGTGAGAATCATTTAAGTTAACCCCTTCACTTACTAGTTCTTGTTCTTGTTATGATTTTTTTTCCTTGGTTACCTAAACATGAGAGATTTTGTTCATTCACTAGTTTTTGGAGACTTTTATTATGTTATATATGTAAAAAAAACACAATTGCAAGAGTTTGTATCATCTTCTTATCTATTTATCCACGTTCTATTTCACCACTTTGCTCTCTTTTTGTTGCGTGAATTCCTTGACATGTTTTGAACCTTGAGGACAATGTTTGGAATAAGTTTGAGGTACTTTAAGATTTGTGGATTGAGTTGGATGGATGTTTTTGCAAAAGACTGTAGGTGAGATTGTTCAGATTTTTAAATTATATGTGGTTATATGTGGTTGAAGGATGGTAATGGTGGTGTTTTATATCCCTTATTCTCTCATTTCTCTTATCTTACATTTCTTTTCCATTCATGCTTCTCTATCATTTAATTAGGATTTGATACACTTTCATGCATTATTTAGTTTATTTATTACTTGTTTAGTTGACATATTTTCATCTATGTTTGTGCCTTGCATTAGAACTTAAATAGTATCATATGTCGCATATAGAATCACCCAAAACTTTGTTGAGTGTCTTTGGTTATAGATGAGTTACTTAAGCCACTTATGAGACTTAAAATTTGTTGAAAATTAGAAGAAACACTCAATCTAGAGCGTTGTTCCGAATTGTTGAGAGATTGCATGTTTAGGGAGCTAGTATGAGGTTGAGACTTTGTGCTAGATACCAAAGAGTGCAGGTGGTTATAACTGTGCAAGTGGAAAAAGTCATATTTTTAGGGTGCTAAAATGAGGGTGTAACCCACTCGAGGCGAAATCTCATGATTGAAACACTTTTGGTGGAGGAAGTAGGCCACCTTTGGATTTAAACCCTTAACCGTAAGCCTACCCATCATTTTACCGCTAGTTAGCCCATTTGGGCCAATTTAAATCTAATTTTCTTGATTACCTATCATTAAACCCTTAGTCGCTAGCCTTACATCCTTATACCTAGTTGGGAAGCTTAGTCAACCGTGGCGATAGTGAGAAAGAGCCAAATATGGAGTGAAATGTATAAAACCCCATGTTTGGGGGTGTTTTTGAGTGAAAGAAATCCCCACCGACTTCAAAGAAAAGAAAATGAATTAGGCTTTGAATTCAATGAAAATTTACCATCTTGAGACAAAGAATTCAAAAAGAATGAGCCAAATTAATGAATCGGTGGTTGGAAAATGGGAGGAATATAATTCGAGAGCAATATGTTTATCCATGTAAACTCCTAATGTGTGTTAGCTCTTAGTACTTATAGTGAGGTTGATTTGATCTTTTCCAAAATTTGCATTTCCATATATCCTTTCCTTGGCACACTAACCCCGCCCCATTACAACCTACTTTAAATACCAATTAACCCCTAACTATATTAAATCTACATTAGTGGAGAGCGTGGTTGCATTTCTCGCCTATGGTACCCTCTTGAGTGTCGAATGACTAATTTCTTTAGAAATTGTAAACTTGCATGCTTGAGTGTATAGGCCCAGAAAACTCTTGAGAAGTAGACGTTCTTTGCCTTGACTAAGTCTAGTTCTTTGAAGTGTAATTTTTATTGATGATTGGACTCTATTTTTAGACAAATATTAACTCCGAACCTCTTTGAGGGAATGGTTGATTCAGTGGCATTGGAATCAAAGGAAACTCCATTAAACATGGAATTAGGAGAGGATGGTTAGTTGTTATTTAGCTAATGAAGTTATTAGGAGTCTAGTTTGTTTAGTAGTAGGGTGTTTTGTCTTGCATTCATTTGCTCAAGGCGTGCAAAGTATAAGTTTGGGGGTGTTTGATAAGTGTATAATTAGACATTACAACATATAAGTGTTTAGTGTGAATTTGAACCATCAATCTCGGTTTAATGGTAACATTCTTTCATTTGTGTGATTTACATGTGCTAAGACTCAAAATGAAGAATTGGTGTGAATATTAGAAGAATTGGTCATGGTGGTCAAGGGAAAGAAGAAAATAGAATTTTAGGCCATGGCTCAAGTTGTATTTCTAGGTCGTGGCATGGATTCCAAGCTTCACGGCCTCATTTTCATGTTTGTCACAAGAAAACAGTGATCCAGGTCGTGGCTCGGGTTGTATTTCTAGGTCGTGGCTCCTATTTCACGAATTCTAGGCCACGACCTCACTCACGCCCCACCTCGCGGCCCGACTCCGCGACCAAGAATTGAAAACCTACTTTTTAGTCTGAATTTTTAGGAACTTCATTTTGGAATAAATTTTTTAGGTTTTATATAAATAGTAACTCGAGAAATCATTGTTCCCAACCTTTGTTTACGAAAAAACATCAAGAATTTAAGGTTTTCAATCAACATGGTTAGCTAATCTCATCGATCTAGATCGGAGGTGGATCAAACAACTCTTTTGGCATCAATCCTATCTGAGATCTAATTTAATTCAATTTAATTTCTTTCCATTGGTGTTTTATTCTCTTTGGTATTGCTTGATTAATTAGGGTTAAAATTTTATTTAAACCTTGATTTATTGCTAGTGAGTCGTACGCATCCGTCCTTATGCAAAAAGACCATACAAATGGCAATTGTCAACACCGATTGATTCGACCATTTTAGGAACGGTCGAGTACCTTAGGGATCTAGGCTAAATAAGAAGCGCTAGCGATCCAGTTGTCTAGGTTTAATGCCTTCACAAAGCCCAATGTAATCAACGTATTAAACCCAATTCGCGTAAGTCAAGGGTTGTGTGTTTGGTTAAGGAAGTAGTCATTGTTGTACCTTGACTATCGATAATAGGAAATGCAAGGAACCGCTTAAGCTATTGGGTCTATAGCTACTCTAGAATATCTTTGAATTGCATGCTTTATATAGATTGACGATTATAGGTTGATTGTGCCAATTGAGGAAGTTTGAGATACTGAGAGTCAAGGTTGCTTCTCTAACTGATTTCTTTACAAAGTATTCCAATTCCATGTCTTTTTAAATTCTCTTAACATTTACTCTTAAACCCTCGTTTCCTCTTTCTTGTAGAACCTTAGGAAGATTACCAATCTCTATGAGATCGGCCCTTTTACCACTATCTACAAAATAATTGGTCTAAAAATTATATTTTATTGACACGTTCGACGCGTGTCAGTTCTGATGATCGTACTCTACGAACTTGCCTATAAAATTCTCGAGTTAGGTACCCACATTTACTGACATCAGCCATAGAGGTAGATAAAAAACTTGGACCCACAATGTCACCTCTGGCAGCTCAACCTATTTAGGTGTTTCTTTTTCCTTCATCTTGTTACTAATCAGAAGAAAAGCACTAAAGGACCATGGACCTCCTACCAAAACTCTATTCATATCAATTTTATGATAAAATTGGAATAAGTATCGATTGGAAGAACATTCAATGACAGAAAGGCCCCTGGTTTGATGCCAAATTGTAGCAATCTGATCTTTTTTGCCAAAAAATTGATGGTCTTCTCAGTCAAAAACCTTCCTACCAAACAGATATCTACATTGCTTTCTCGTTCGGTAGCTGCGTGTCTAAGAATATTTGTTCTAAGTGATTTAACCCTTCATATAAATATTGCATTAAAGTTTTTTCTATAAATCCATGCATTGAAAATAATGAAATCAATCTTTAATACATTTCCCAAAATTCATCAAAAGTTTTTCCAATTTTCATCCTACCATTACTATTTTTTGTCTATATAGAATAGTTTGTCTTACTGGGGCATATTGATCAAGAAAGATTTGTAGCATCTCTGACCAATTGGATATGGAATATTGAGGGAGGTAAAATAATCAATCTAAAGCTTGGTCTTTTAATATAGAAGGAAAAGCTTTTAATTTAACATAATCTATTTCTATATCCCTAGGTTTCAACGTGCTTTCTTTGTGTGCAAACTCCCAAATAAACTTTTGAGCATCTTCATTATCTTTACCATAGAAACACGATAAAGAATTTATGAATCCAAACTTGAATTAGAATTCAAAAAACTCTTTTGTAAAAGTTATACACATGAGTTCATAAGCCGTGACATTCCTATCAAATTGCCTAAAAGTTAGTTCTTCCACGTCTTCAGCCATATTATATGACATTCAACAAAAAGGTTTCCAAGAGATTATTTTAAAAATCCCCGAAAACAGTGCCAAGAATCGAATGGTGTCGAGCATGCACAATAGTTTCCTGTATTTTCTTATTATTTGTAGTAGTGGTAAATGAGATATCGTCTCCACAGAGATTTTGCAAATCTATTCAGAACTAAGGCTACCCTAAAGTCTTATTGGATTTAATTTACTTTAATTTAACTATTCTAGTTAAAATGGGAGTTAAATACTATCAATCTAAAAATGAAAAAATCAATTAATTAAAATAATTAAACTATAAGCAATTTAAATTCAATAAACTAATCTAATGCAATTCAAACAAACAATCGAAAAATCAATATAAATTAAATATCTAAACAATACATCTTAAACAACGATATGTAAACCATCATATCTGGACATTTTCATTAAAGCATAGTCAAAATCAAATCATAATATTTATATAATGATTCTAAATCATTAAACTCTAATCACAATAAGTTGATAGCCTTTAGCAAACTATCGACTTTCCTATATTCGATGGAAATAAGCCATATCCTTACTCTTATTACTCTAGTTATTGGATAAAACGTAATAAACTAGAAATTACGATAGCATTAATACTCAATAAAATTCATACCTAATCCAAACTAAATAAAAACCAGAATTATGCTAGTCATTAAATAACCTAGAACACAATCACCTAGAACATCTACTCGAGTAGTTTTGCCCTATAGATTAATCGTAGTTACTACATCTATAATTGTTGTCAATAATTATAGACATAGATTTAGATAACCTACTAACAAACATATTGACCACTATGCACTCAATATAAAGAATCATTAGTTTTAATATGCAAAAATAACTTATTAAAATCGTGATTGACGTATGTGATTGATTTAAAGATTAAGCACATAAATTTTGCATTATGACTAAATTGATGAACGGTTTACAATTATGTCCAGAGTATTGTTTCGAATAATAAACTACTCAAATATATTAATAATAAACATCACAATAAATAAATAATTAAAGACATTAATGTAAAATACATTTATTAAATAAATCTCGAATCTCTAAAAAGTTTTCAAAAGCAATGAACAATTAACTAAACTAAAACCTAATTGAAAAGACTTTAAAACTAATAATGGATAGTGTAGGGCTCTTAATTTTGAAACCCTAGTGTCTTATTTATAGTTTTCCTAAGTGTACAAATCATAGATAAACTCCAATTCCTCGTATTAATCCAAAAAACTCGTCACCGACCTCAACGAGTTGTCACCGACAACTGTGTTATTCACAAATTGTTGAGTTAATCATTGGAAATATCTCTCTGTGCTCCACCGATTCATCCAGCAATTCTTGTGTATTTCCCAATTCGTCGGCTAATCGCTGGACTTTTTCATTAGTTGACTGTTTTGACTTCTCTTCCTCTTTTTCTTTAAATTCTTTATTTTCCTAATTAAATCCTGAAATCACAAAAAAAAAGAATACACAGTGTAATATCATCATTTTCATTTAAAATCAACCTAAATTACATTATAAAATATGTCTAATAATTGACTTGTCAGGTTGCAACGACTGCTGTGATGATGAATATATAAGCTTCGATTGAAAATTATATGGTGTGATGCGCCTATACTTAATGGTAGTGTTGCAAATAAAAGTTTAAAACAAAAATCATGAAACTTGAAAAGGCAATGAGTCGCCACACTAAATACATAAATAGAAGTAGCGACGTGGTCACATTTCGAGAAGTAACTCTGACTCTTGAAATTATAATAAAATGGCTAAAATTCATGGTACCTTGTTTAAAATAAGTTATTGATTCTAGCATGGATGATATAGAATCTTGGTTTTAAACAATCAAATTAAGTTAGTTTGGATAGGAGACTAAACTTGAAAACTTAATTCGAGATAGGAAAAACGCTTATTGTACTCTTAAACGTTTAACTCTTAATTAAAGATGTGAATCAATGGTCTATGATTTGACTAGAAGATCATTAATATGATTTGACTTTCATTGTTACACGTGATCTATTTTCCTTGAAAAATAAGTTTTCGACTATATTGGACCATGATTTTTATATGGTTTCGAGTTGATGTTTATCTATTTTCAATGAAGAACTCTACTTATTTTACATGATTTGAAAGCATAACTAAGTTTAAAAGGAAACTCCTTATTTTTTATGTTCTAAAAATGAAATAAATAGACTTCTGCGTATTTCAAAGACTTGTCGTCATACCTTCACTTTGGTTTTACAAAATGAGTTTTACTTTGGTTCAAAAAACATGGTTAAGATCTCTTGATTGATTGATCATATGACAGTTTAGGCCCAGTTTGGGTTATATGAAAGAGATTTACGGAATTTGAAGGCTTGACTTGATGAAAATGCAAAATATAAGTTTAGACCTAAGTTATTAACCTATGGTGGAAATAAAAATATTCGTGTGGTTATGATTTACTCTTTAAGTCGTATCGACCAAATTTATTTGAAAAGACATTTACAGTCGCTCAAAAACCAAGGACGAATTTAGATTTTTCCTATGAATGAGTTTAACTCGATTTTGAAATAGGGTTTTTGATGAAAAATGAGACTTTGGAAAAGTTTCAATCCAAAATTTATTTCTAGATAATAGAAACACGTGTCCTCGAGTTTTGATCGATCTTGTACAAAAGAAAGATAACTCTAAACTAGCTTATTGATTGATTAAATATCGAGATTAAGGATCCTAATTTGAGGGTTAACTCGAAACATAAATATATGACGTATTGGTTAGCGAATGAGAAGTTAAAGAAAACCTTGAAACAACTCAATGAGAAAATCTAGTGAATACACCTTAAATGGTGTACACTTTGGTTAGTGTTGGGCTAGTATACTCGAAGATAGGCGAGTTACAAAAATCTAAGGTCACAAGTCAATGGCTATTTGTGGCGAGATTGCCACTCTTGAGGATCTCGTTGACAAGTAGAAATTTGTAAATATTGAGAGGACCCAGGATCTAAGGTTAAATAATACAGATTAAAGGCAACTGACACAAAATAAATTGTCGTAACTTAACTAGAGGTGAGGTAACTCAAAAATACTTGGAGATACCAAAAACTTAATAAATTGTTTTTGAAAAGAATTTGAGATGCGCGATGACGGTACCATAATTGAGAAATTAAGGAATACATCAAAATTGAATGCTTTATACGAGTCGAAATTTTTATAGCTTGAAGAGTGTACTTCACCGATAATGATATCGTAATAAAACAAATGATAGGTGAATCATTAAAATTGAGGATCCTAAGATAGGATCGACCTGCGGGAAAACAAAAGAGTAAATTGGTGGTATGGAGATTTTGTAAACTCAAGGGAGAAGATGCTTACTACAATAACTTTTCGTAGCCGTAGGACTCGCAAGGGGGGGTACCTTGTCCAAAAACTTAAATTTCAAATTGAAATGGTGACGTCATGAGAAATTATGAAAATTACATATGGAAAGTAACTTAAGATTTCTCGATAAGAGATAATGTTACCTTAGGAGTCAGACTACCAAACTAAACGATTTTGGAAACATAAAGGATCAAACCAATGATAGGTTAACGATTTAAAATTAAGGATCCTAGGCTAGCATCGACTCACAATAAAGTTCATACCGTGTAACACAAACAATGCGACAACTAGGAAGGACGAGAAGATATCTTAAGCTAGTTATAAAACATGTATCTCAATGTGGAGATGAGATCTTCTAAATTCAACATCATTAGGGATTGTTAAACAAAGTGTGGCTAGCACATGGGAGCCTGGGGCTTAGTGTAAATTCTAAAATGAAAATCTTAACCGAATGGTGTAAGAAAACTTGAAAAGCAACATACATGATTAAGCGATAAGTTTGCAAGGACAAGAAAATGTTGAGGGTATCAACAAGTGGTGAGATGCACGAACAATTAAGGTTGATGTCTTAACAAGTAAAAAAGTATAAGTAGTTTATATGCCATGAAAGGTTCGCCTAAGCATAAGGTAAATATGAGTTGTGTAGATGGGATTTACACCAACTAAGTTTACATAAGTACAAATTTCGAATGAGTGTATGTATGTTGTAAGATACTTCATGTAACGACTTATGTCCTTAACCTGGTGATTAATGTTAATCCAAAACTTAATTAATCCAAGTTAGGCTTGTGGTAAAGCCCAGC
This sequence comes from Stephania cephalantha, assembly GCA_039657325.1. NCBI lineage: Eukaryota > Viridiplantae > Streptophyta > Magnoliopsida > Ranunculales > Menispermaceae > Stephania > Stephania cephalantha. The sequence continues at coordinate 46,403,970 of CM077572.1, read as the reverse complement.
TTGTCTCGATTAATGTGTAAGTGCGATTGTTGTGATGTATTGTGTTTGGTTGGTGTGAGAAATAATCAATGTAATTATAGGTGATTAATGTGAATTAATATAAGACCTACAATTGGTAAATAAATGACATAAATTGACTGTATACCTAGACACATATGAATCATGGGGGATCACACAAAGAGATATGGAAGTATTGTGTATGCTCGGGTGTATTTATTGGTGTACGTGGCAAATGAATAAGTCACAAAATATATAGGTGTATATGTATTTATATATATTGATATATAAATATATAAATAAAACCAATAATTGGAAAGAAAATAATTAATAAATTGGTGGGCACCTAGTGACATGCGGGATCGAGAGTACCACACATGGGACGTAAAATAGTACGCACGCCCAAAAGTGGTCGTTAGCGTGGATGGTGAATTTAATAGGTGTGAAAATACATAGGTTTATATACATAATGGATATATATATATATAAATAACCTATACTTTTGGATTTGAATTGTTAGAACCATTGGATGAAATCGAGATACGCATAACGATGATCTCAAGGAGGTGAATAGTGCAAGATGGAGGTGTGGACGTTGATGATAAGGGTTAGTCACCCCTCGAGATGCGTGTGATCCCATCTCAAGAACAATCAAGGGTGCAAGTGTATGAATATGTTAAACTTAGTGTCACGTTAAGGATTGTTACTTTAACCTCATATTCTTTGGATCTTCGTCGAGATTTGTGTGTAAGAGTCTCGATGAAAGTTTATATTTAAAACTTTTTTCCTTTACATCTGCCTCGAAATTCATGTGATATGAATCTCAAGAAAATCTCATATTTATTTTCTAATAAGAACACCTCCTCCTTACAAACTCGTTTCGACGGTGAAGAAAAGAGCTCGAAACAGGGAGAGACGATGGGATTGAAGAAGAATTCAAGATAGGAACTCGTGTGATTTGAAGTGATTAAGAAGGATCAAACTACTGTTAATTCGTGGTTCAGTATAGTTCGTAAGTCAAGTTTTGGTTTTGAGTTCAATTCGTGAATTGATGATGATTTCTCTGTTGATTTTTGTTGTTGTTGATTGGAAATGGGTTTATACCTCACTAGAGGTCCTTCTTGATGTGTTGAGAGAATGTTTGATGTAATAACTGAAACTGCTGCCCTGTTCTCTGTTCCGACGCTCGACGATGGAGCGCACTCCCTATAGCAAGGAAGCACACTCCCATCAAGAAATTTGAGGAGCCCAATTGGTGAAGCGCGCCCCACCAAAATGAGGGATCGCGCTCCCACCTTAGAAAACAACAACTGTGTTTTGTTTTGATTAGAATTTTCTGAGGTCTTAGGGATTGATTTAGGGGTTCTAAGTATATGGTATTTGACTTATATTAACCACAAATGATTCGTGATAGTTTTGAAACACTGAGAAAGGTTGAGTGACCTGAAAAGTTTAGAAATTGGAAACATAACCTAACCGAGGTAAGTATGTATTCGTTTAACTTTGCTTGGCTATGTAGTCTATTTAGTTCATATAGTTTATGGACTTGAATGGGAGCTATGTACACTGTAATTTTTTTCATGAAAAAAGAAAACAGTGTATGATGTGATCAATGAGAGTAAACCCTGGAGTTGAGAATAGGTTTTATAGGAAATGGGTTGGTTCCCGGCCTATATATTAATTCCTACTCAGCTAAATAGGTTGCAAGGATTACACATTCACTAAGAGGGTTTAGGATAGAACCATCTGGACAGTGAAAAGTGGTCAGACAGCACATACGCGCAATGTGTTGGTTAAGTTATGCAGTCACTATAACTGATAGGTAATCGACCTAGCTTTATAAAATGGAGAAAAATCACAATGTAATAGTGATTGACTATATGACTTGCATATATTTATCTATTGGATGATATGATTTTCATATACCCTGGTAGCTATGATTGGTTCATATTGTTACTGCATTTAATTCTTGATTATTATAGAGATTGTTGATAGTTCTATGAATACGTACTTACTGAGCAAGTTAGAGCGCTTACCCCATTTAATATTTCAAGATTACACGAAATGACGAGCTATGACTATGGGATAGAGAAGGTTTAGGTGTCTTGATCTTCTCTTCGATGTAAAGATTTTTCCTTGTTCATATATTTGTATTGAGTTGCGCTTTGTAATATTACAAGGTTATGAGGTTTTGAATAGTGATGTTTATTCCAATTTAATTTGGCTTTGCACATTGTATGTTATATCGCGAAAAGTTTTTTTTAATTTTCGTTTCGTTTATTATTAGTTTTACGTCAATATTAGATATACAATTATATTTATCAGGAGTTGAAGGTGAGGTTGTTGGCTCTAGTTAAGTCTGGCTGGTGTACCAGAGCTTAATTAGGGTTTCAGACTAAATGATTCCTTAATGAGGATAAGGGTCGTTACACTTAATGAATCAAAGGACAGGGACGTCAATTGTAGAACACGAAAGTTAAACCACAATTGATTTCTCAGTGAGAGAAGTTCTAAACAAACTATAAGATCTAAGAGTTAGCTCGGGAGGATGATAAGAGATGCTTGTGTAATAAAGTTGAACCTTGACTACACAAAAAAAATTAAAATGGTCATTTAGGATCATGAGAGTTGATTGGTATAAGAACGCGATGTGACAAGCCTCAAAAAATTCGAATGATTATGATAAAAGACCTTAGTATGAAACAAAAATCACGATGTAATAAAGTGCATACAGTTGGTTTCTCAGTGAGAGAAGTTCTAAACAAACTATAAGTGCTAAGAGTTATCTCGAGAGGACGATAAGAGACATTTGTGCAATAAATGTGAACCTTGACTACACCGAAAAATTTTAAAACAGTCACCCAGGATCATGAGAGTTGATTGGTACGAGGACGCAATGCGACAAGTCTCCAAAAATTTGAGTTTACGATAAGAGACCTTGATATGAAACAAAAATCACAATGTAATAAAGCGCATACAAATGAGTATTGAAAGCCACTTAGGGATAACGACGATGATGATTATTCCATAGCTTACTATAGGTGGAAGCTTGCTGTATAAGTAAACGGTTAAATGTGATAGAGAAGTTACGAGGTGGAAAGTTGGTTAAGATGTGACTTGAATTATAAACCTACAAAAATTAACGTCGACAAATGTGTAATAACAATGATGTTAAGGTATAACTCCAAAAAGTAACACTATTTATGCTCATTTGTAGCCTCCACAAATAAGTCGTAAGGACATGATCAGTCATTCATTGATATGTGTCACTGAGATGGTGACAGAGATGGCGGTATGGATTTGTTGCCAGATAAGCATAGATATTTTTCGAAGCAGATAGGCACCAGATCACATCTCAGTATGGTTATCTCTACTTATTAGTTGGACGACTTAGGTGCCCATTGTGACTTCGGTGGAGATTACAACGGAATACCCAAAAATGCATGAGGATACATGGACTTGGCAGGTAGCAGGTATAATGACTCTATTGGGACCTGTACGACACATGCCTTGTGAATATTGGCCTGTGAGATGGAAATGATATGATTGAGGAGTTAGAGTCAAAAGTAAGATTTATTTCACGTGGGGTACAATCAGATTTTGCAGGTGCGAATTTGCATCATATAAAAAAATGGGATGTAAAAAGAAATCGTTAGGAATAGACATGTCGGACTACACATGTATTTTAATTTTACTTTCGAAGGTGAAAGTTCTTTAAAATTGGGGATATTGTGACGACCCAAATCCAAAATACCCGCTCCAGGGGAAATTTAGTAATTATGCAAACCTTACACTTATTCAACCTAAAGAACCCTAAGTATAAAAACTTAAGCTAAGAAACCCTTGCCACTTTTAGGCTCAAATCACAAAATGAAAAGAGGAGAATGTGGGAGTGCACAAGTGGTGAATTTTGGTGGATTTGTTGTTATACAAATAATAAGAGCTCCTTTGAAGGTAAAGCCAACATCTTTACCATCTATTTTCTCGATTTAATGAGTTACAAACTTGGATTTGATTCAATAATAATGAAGAACTTTGTTTTGCGTGTTTTATTGTTGATTTGAGACATTTGGACCATTCAAAGGTATTTATGAGGTTGGAGAACCCCAAAATGGGGGGCGATGTTGTCACGATTTCGTTGTAAAAGGGCGGCATCGAGGTCGCCGCCGCCACCGAAATAGGGAGCGGGCCCACCTCCGCCACTATGGGGGAGGAAAGCCTCCACTAAAAGCCCCCCCCCTAACTGCTATAGGCAGTGACTAAGGGGGTGTACCCCTCTTGGACGCATGGGCATCCAGGGGCAGGGACGCCCTACCAAAGGTCATCTTGACCCCTTGCCACCCCAACCAGGGGCCTAACCAGCCCCTGAACCGGATTTCGAAATAATTCGGCCCCCAGACCTTTAAAAATAATAAAAATAATATATTAAAAAATAATATATATATATATATATATGATAAATAAAAATAATAAATATAATAAAACAAAAAATAAATCTTTGCTTTCAAATGGGGCGTGCTACCGCGTCCCCGGGAGAGACCGGTCGGGTCCCACCTCTCACCCCTCGCACCGGGCGACAAGGGACCCGGGGGACCCACACTAGTGGACCCTAAATAAATTTAAAAATAAATAAAAATTAATATATAACTTGTCGATGATGTGAATTTTTCTTGATTGGTTTAGTTTCACGAGACGGTTCACATCGAGGTCCGAGCGCGCAAAGATCGAGAGTGGATATCGCGGCCATTCGAGGTAAGTGGGAAGCATGCTCTATTAATAAGTATGACATGTTATTAGCTAAATTAGGATTCATGATTTGAATTAAAGACTTGGGATTAAGGGTTGCATCTTGTTATTAGCATGAATTTACTTATCTATGGGAATGTATATGATATAAACACTTATGTTATTCGGTCAAAAGCGGTGATGTAGCAGTATGCTCATCAAAAGAGAGTGGTCCACACCACGAGTAGTGGTGGCGTGGCAGTATGCCTACCAAAAGAAAGTGGTTTGCGCCACGAATTGCACTGGTATAGCTCCCACCAAAAAGAGAATGGTCTGCACAACGAAATATCAAGTTCACAAGTGGTCACATTCGGTGATGGCTTTGGCAGAACTTACTATTATTTTGATGGGACTAGTTAGAAGGTACAACAACCATTGTGTCCACTAATGGTTTGCATCATTTCAAGGGTAAGGAATTCGGCCACCGGGTTCTTACCAATAGTTAGCATGCATTGAATGGAACAACGACTTGTATTTATTACTATTCCTTTAAGGTATATCTCTCGTGAACCACTCTGCATGATGAACATGTTTTAATTATGATTTTGCAAATCTGAAATCTATGCTATTGTTTTATGACTTATGAATCTTGCCTTTATGTCACAAGTTAATGATTCCTTACTTGTCATAAATATGAGACTTGGTTTCCATGCTTGAATTTAATGTTTATCAATTTAATTTTCAACTTCATGCTAGTTATTACATGTTTATTAATTAGTACTTGTATACTTGATGGTGGAACGGGTTTTTTGCTTATTGAGCCTTGTTGTCTATTTTAGCTTATCCACTTACTCTCCAGGTACATCCACATCCACGTTAGCTCAGGATAAGGGGAAGACACCCACTTGAAGTCTTCCCTTGCACTGTATCATTCTATCTATTTGTTTTTGGAACTATTGAACTTAGGTTGTATTAAAAAGGGTTTTCGGGTAGATTGAACCTTATTCTCCTTTAATCTAAACTACTTGGAGTATTTGAATAACTTAAGTTGTTTTAAGGAATTGAGAACTCACATATAGTTTCATGGTTAGTCATATGGACCTCGTTTACTTTATTTTTGTCAGGCCCCACTTAATAAGGGCATCTGACTGGCCTAAATTACTTTAGTCCATTGATAATCTAGCAGCTTCAACCTCTCCATCAATAAATAATTAAAAATTTATCAGAGTAATTATCAAATATGATTCTAAATCAACCACAAAGGGTTCTAAAACAAATCTTGTATCTCAAAATCAGTAAAGATTAATTATATAAACCTTAAATACTCGTAAAAAGTTTTCGCCAGCATCTCCTCTATTTCTAAACCTACTCCGAAAATCTAGACCTTCATAAATCTTCAACAAACCTGCTCAGCTTGGAGGAAATGGTGAAAGACTCACAATCCGCCCCATAACAAAATATATCGTATTAATAATGATTATGTATTCATTCTAACCTATCTCAGAATTTGAACATTATTAAATCATTAATACCTTAACTTCTCGGCATTCCAATCTATCCTAAAACCATTAAAACAATTCCAATCCTACTCAAAACCATTTCAACACTTTCAAAAGATATCTTAACCTTACACGAACCCAAAAACTCATTTATACAATATTTTATATTCAAAAGTAATATAAACGAAATTGAGCAAGTCACCAATAATCGGAAAGCTTTTCCTTTCCTTTGTCGCCGCTTAGACCTTTCATTATCCAATTATAAAAATTCGATAATGTCAGATAAGTAAATCCCACACTATCCAATACACCTGTAATAATCAAATGCATTGTATTTCAAGAATTTAAACAAACAATAATATCGCAAGTAATCATAAATGTACAAGTATGCAATCCATCCCATTTTTGTTGACCGACCATAATCAGAAAACGTCTTTCCGAAAGTAGTGGGTAAACAGCAATAAAGATTCATGAGTTTGAGAGGAATTCCCTCAAGAAGCCATGCCCTCGACTCTCCATGGACTATGATCCTGATCAGCATATAAAAAACAACCCATCTGAAACATGTGTCAATAATGATCAGTGACTCCAGTCGCAGAGCACCACGGTGTTCATCCTACCACACATATAGCCAATGAACACAATGAGACCCACAGAGGCCTCCTTCCTCTCATGTGCGTAAATGCATGATCAATAAATATGCAGCGATAAGCCATGCATGCAATATATTCGAGAAATACTCTTACAAATAGCCAACTTCAAGCTTAATTTTTGAGGTTCATGGAGCGTCGGATCACCTTGAAAATGGTTCCAATAGCTTCCCTGCATACCCAATTAAACTATGGGTCAAGCTTCAAGTGAAACGATATCACGAAGCCCAATGAAAACCGCGATCAAAGTACGCTTGAGAATAGTTTCCAAAAATATTAATTTATATAACTATTTCAACTAGCCAACTTAGGGTAACTTTTTAACCTTGAAAACCTCAATATTTGTCATGATGACCTTAAAGGAACTTGTAGTACTCATGTCTTACTTTCCATAAACTCCAAGAACACCCAAATCGGATCACCAAGGAGAAGTTATGAATTTTCCCACATGGCCTGTCGACTTGGCAACTTTATATATTTTGAACTAAAAAAAAAACTTCTCCAAATTAAAATTTTCGCAATTAAATCCTCAAAACTCGAAAATAAAAGCCATGAAACCCCCCAATACCAACAATAAAATATTTTCACAACCCGTGGAGTCAAAGTGGATTAAAACCAATAATCAATATCAACTATTAAAACATTTCCAAAATAGTTATCAACTGAATTACATTAGTTCACCTCATCAAAACTTTAACCCACATCGGTGGAATTTATCCCATATTGACGCAAATCAATCCAATATACCAATTAACAATAATTCCAACCAATTTCTATCAAAATCCCGCGAAAGAAATTGAAAAATCGCGAGAATTCAAATCGAATTGAGGAAAAATGTCTAGCATTAAGAATTTATCAAATTACAGGTCGAATACCTCGTTTCTACCATAGAAACTTAGCTCGAACTGACCGTCTCGCTATGCTCTACGGTTTTGCGGAAAGAAACTGTGCGAAAATCGGATGTCGGGAGCTCGAGGAGCGAAAGATCGAATTGAGATGGTTAGGAGAAAACGTTCATGTTGAATATAAAAGGAATCGTTTGATTTTTTAAATTTTGGTTTTTTTTTCTTTTTTTATATATTAACCCTAAGCTGCTTGTCGGCAGCTTAATTTCTTTTTATTTATTAATTCCAAAAATCTTTATTTTGACGTGTTTTGACTTCAGGCGCCCGTTTTCTATCCGACTTTTCACCAAATTGAACAAAACTCTTGACAAAATAGTCCATCTTCATGAAATATCCATAACACCGATTTTGGTTACACCAAAACCCAAAAAATCTTAACTTTGTCCATGACATACAGAACCCTTATAGACCAATCATCTTGCCATATTTATCCAAACTTGCACCAGTTTGGACCAAATCTCAACCTTGACTATTGTCAACCTACACCAAACTCAAAACAAGATCTCACATAACTTCGTCTCATTTCACACTACCTCCAATCCCGACTTACACGCAAACTGAGGCAAATCCCTACGTCAACTCGTTAAATCCATTTAAGGTCCAATTTTGATTTTTTAATTTAAGTTCAATTATTCGTTGCTAAATTCGAAACTAATATTTATGCCAAATATTTTAACTATCTCAGCACCCGTTTAGACACATATTTAGAGACAAAATCCCGCGAATCTCAAATTTACTCAATCACCCGAATTTCGCAAAATAAAATAATATATAATACACTACACTAGGCAAACATAACAGATTAATAAAATTATTTATAAATCTCAAATTCACCGGTGTTTGATTCTCGACTCGCGGCCAAAACCATAATTAAGCTTCCTTAATCCCGGATTAACCGTAGTTACCGATTTAAAAATTTTGGGATTTGATAATTTTGTACTTCTGGTCCATATGAACTTGTTGTATTATTCTGCATGTTGTTTTAGGCGAGCTAGACCGCTTGCTTGGGCACAATTCAGTTATTGGGCTTGGGAGGTGGTCTTGGCCAAGCGATCTGACCCTAGTTCAGGTGAGGGTATTCACAGTTTAAAAGGAGTGTCTCGATTAATTATGTTAAGAAATCAACCTCTTAAAACTATTTTTCTACTCAAATTAGTGTTAGTGAAGTTCATGGATGAATGCATGAATTCTTGGAAAAATGGTGATAAATTGTTATTGTGGATGTTCGATGTTGTTTGTTGAAGTGTTGTGTTTCCCCTACGAGGATATGGTAGGGTTGACGACATTGGTGGAGGCCACGGGGGAGAGAAACTCATATTTTTGAGTTGAAAGGTTTAGGTTTCGACACCGTTAGCGCACTAATGAGCCTCATTACCGCGCTAACGATTCTAGGTAGAAACTCACGTTAAAAACATATTTTAACAACAGACTAAAGCAAAAATCCACTTTTGAAACAACAATTTTTTCGTTTTAGGGATTTTTGACCTTTTTTAAAAGAATTAAATCGATAAATGAGTATTTAATAATTTTTTGGTTTTGAAATGAATTTATTTAGGAATTAATAAACATTAAAGTAACCTGAAACCCACTATATTTGAGCTAATAGGACATTGAGAGTCTAGGGATCCATAGACTGGTGTTAGGTGTGGGTTTAGAGGAGTGTCGAGGACGTGTTATTGGGCTATTCTTGCTTATTTCAGGTAAGTAAACTCATGAGAAACACACCTTAAGTATTTATTTCCTTTCATTATTGTATATGATTGACGCATGTTGATGTTCATATCCTTAAGTACTCTGTCGTGTTGTGTGGTTATGTGGTTGTTAGATTATAGCACGCGACACACCACGCGCTCGGTGGATTGCGACCCGAGTTGCTTGCCTTTGATGCACGTGTCGATGGGTCGTGGGTCCAGGCCAACCACTGCGAGGGTTGTAGGGTGGTAGGGCCAGTGAGTGCACTCACTGGTGGACACCTGATATATCAAAGTATGGTCTAGTCAGTTTGGGATGGGTACACACACATTAATTGTTATCCTAATTTTCTGATTGCATGCGATGCTTCGTTACATCTGTTTACAGTTTACCGCATGTTTCCTCATTCATTGTCGTTGGCTCTATTTGAATGTTTGGCGGTTTTCTCTAGGATTTTACTCACTAAAACTTATTTTTCTTTGATTGCGAGTTGCAGATCCTTATACGAGTAGAGGCAAGGGGATCTCGGGCGACTATATCTGATTGCCTTTTATTTGGGACTTACTCGTAGGTGTTTATTTTGTCTATTTTATGTTCTTTATGGGATATGGTGACTTGAGAGACTTTTATACATGTATATAATTTCATAGCCTGTCTATGTTGTCGCCTGATATACGTGGTACTTTATTTTCGAATTTTTAACTTTAGATCCATATTATGAATATTAAAATACTCACTAATCTCTATCATTCACGTTATTTAAGACTTCCGCTAAATTTATCCTTGAATACTTCTAAGAACTTTTTAAAACTCTTATTAAATTGGCTAAGTTAATACATAAACTAGAATAATTCATTAACACTGAAATGAGATAAGACAAATCAATAAGCATACCAAGAACACTGACGTGGTAATGGACACCAACAAGGTGAGGGACCCAGCAGGTCAGTGGTGAGGGAACCAGCGGGTCAGTGATGTGACAAAGCTATGGGGCGATGGCTTGCCACCCTGGCGGCCTCAAGGGGCGGGGCCGCCACAATAATTCTCTCTCCAAGTCTACGTTGGTTGCAACATGGTTGAGTCTTCTGAGATTGATCACAGATTGAGTTACATGAAGATTCTAAGTTATGAAGTGCATATGGAAGTGGACCGTGAGAAAAGTGCTCGATTGATCTCAGTTAGGTGCACTACAACCTACATTGTTGATGGCAGAGATGGGACCGTGATTGAATTTCTTGAAACTAAAAATAAGTGATGGAAGTTGAGTTGTTGATTTGTTCAACAAGACGTTTGTTTGAGGTGGAGCTTTCTTTAAGATTGAGTTGTTTGATCAAAGAGTGGTTGAGTATTTTGTTGCACCATGGTTGTTTGGTGGTTAACCGTTGATATGGGTAATTGATTGCACGTGTTGGATGGGTGTTTGTTTGAAGGATCAAAATTGATTGGGTGAGTGTGTGACTGTGGCGACCCCGCTCCCCGAAGCCGCCAGCTGTACTGCTACGCGGGTCTCGTAGCCTCGCTAACGTCCTTTGCCACGCCAATGCTCCTTGATGTACGTGCTAGTCGTCGTATTCTCTATATTATTTGTCAATTATTCAAGATATTCATTAAGTTACTAGTATGGCTTGTGTTTTACAGAGTTGCAAATAGATAACCAATAATTTACAGTGGAAGTCTTAAAGTAAACATAAACATGGATTTTTATTATTAACCTTCAAGTTATATAAAGCATCAGTCCTACTGTGTAAAACCCGGAACAGAGTACACTGTATATAAGGTGATAAAAGTAAATATATACAAGTACAAGTGTCTCAAATGTCTCACATAAACCCAAAATATATATAACAAAATATGTAATTAAACACCTACAAGTAGTGTGCCGAACAGTGGACGAGCTCAGAGGTAGTTGCCAAGGATTCCTTTACCCTTACTCATAGAATGATCTGCACCTAGCCATCACAACAAAATAGATGAGTCCAGTGAATAAAATCCCAAGGAAATTCACCGAGCATTCATATGATAAAGTAAAGGAAATCCAATAATGTGACGGCCCCAACTACAAATAAGGGCACCGCCCAGCCTAATCCTTAAATTAAGCCCTAATATCCCCTATAGGACCTAACAAGGAATTAGTCAGCCTTATTTAAACACCTACACACTTACCATTTATGATACCACCTACAGTTAACTTACTTGTTCTAGTGACTAACCTATGGTTGTCTATGAATCAGAGTTACTTAATTTTTTTTTCTAACAAATTATTCAGTGGAAAAAGTCTTATTTAGTTACTAGTGGAAATGAAATCCTAAGGCCTAACCTATTATGGAAAAACCAGGAAATAGTGATCACATGCATATATAAACAAAAATGGTGATATATATAACATGTGTCTATAGTCAGGTATTCCTATCACTCAACCCAAAAGTGAAAGCATGTACATAAAAATGTAATACAAAAGAATACAAAACGTACAAAAGTATGTCGTAGCGATCCTCTACTGCAGAGCTCGAGGTAGTCACCAATCTTCTCTTTGCACGGTGCGTTACTCGGCCCGATCTGCACCCAACGTCACAAACTAGACGGTGAGTACATGAAATTATTTAAGTAATACTGAGAGACATCGATCCACATTCCCAAATAGGCAACAAGTATCAAATTGCATAATGTAAATAGAAACTATGCTGAAGTAAACATCGTGCAAAGAGATACTTGAGGTAATCAAATATGAAACTGACTCAAGGCTAAGTAGTAATGGATTAGGGTCGGTCGGCCTTGATCTTCATCACATCAGCCTTTCCACTACAATATGAGCTCTGCTCTATATCATTTTATTATACATTGAGCTCTATATCATAATTTCAAAAGGTCGTACGTACGATACGCATTTTCTATTCCAAGTGAATTAGTCGTCACCGGAATGTATACTTGCTAACATAACCGAGTTTTAAAACTCGTCATGTTCACCCAAGTTATTCTTGCGCCAACAAACCCCGAGGTCCGGTTACCCGTTCGAGGCACGTTACCCCGTGTGTCATGCAAGGTAGTGGAGAAATTCCCTAACATCCCGGCAAGTCTAGTGACCCCCGTATGAAAGTTGAATTTCTATCATCAAATGACCCTAACCACAAGAACCATTTTCATGTTCAATAATGACTCGGTAATGGAATCCAAGAGATATAACGGCATACTAATGCACAAAGGATGAGAGTCAAAATAAATAAATTATCCTAATAGCCTCACTGACTCTCACACACAATAATCAACATGACAAAGTATAGGAATTGGAATCAATGATATATAAAACAGAGTATGCTATTAATATCATAAAATGAGCAACTGAACAAGTCATAGCATATGGATTTCAAAGCCAATTCAGTTCGAATAACTGAGAATAAATAAATAAATGGAATGAAATGTAAATAAATGTCTTAAATCAGTTTACTTATATACACACATCAATTCCTAAGCTATCCGGCTTCCGTCGCGTCGATGTACGCACCCAAACCCCGTAATAGCTCCTCTAGGATCCTAACAGTTGAAAATGTATCAATTTAGATTCCAGTTTAATGATTTAACATCTCTAAATTGGTCGACATCGGTTAAAATTGAGTTCGAAACCAATTTGACGATTTCACGTTTTTCGAGATAAAACTCCGATATAACGCCTCGACCGACTCCCGAATTCTTCACTTTTTATAGAAATATTGAATTTTTATTAATTTGGGTCACAAATATATGTTTATCTATTTTTCTAGAATTTTCCTGAATTTTTTTCATAATTTTATCTATTTTCAGGAATTTATTATATATTAAAAACTGTTTAATTTAATTAAATAATTAAATATATATATTATATATATTGAGGTGGGTCCGGGTCAACCCGACCCGGTCCAACCGGATCCGGGTCGACCCGACCCGGTCTCCATCGGGTCAGGGTCGGTCCGACCCGACCCACATGGGTTCGGGTCGACCCGACCCGACTCACATCATCATCTTCACCAGAGCACTCGTGCTCTGGTTCTGATTTTTATTTTTATTTTTTATTTTTTTTTTATTTCTTGAGGCGTTGGGGTTGGCTCCCAACCCCAACCCCAACGGGTTTTGATGGCAAGGAGATCCCCTGCCGGCTCTCCCTTTCCTCTCTGGTCGGCCATGGAGGTTCGGCCCTCCATGGCCACGACGCTGACAACAACAACCACAACCGACAACAACCGAAATCAACAACTAACCTTGCTTCGAGCTTGGTCGATCTCTTTCTCGCCTCTTTCTTTCTTCTTCCTTCTCCCTAGGTCTCTCTCCTCTTTCTTTCCTTCTCTTCTCTGCGTTTCTTCTCTCTCTCTTGCGTTTTTTTTTTTGTTTGGAGAGATAGAATGAGGGTGTTTTTCCAAAAGTAGGGGTGGTTTACAATTTTTTTCACAAAATAGGGTGGTGTACTTTGAAATAACCAAAGTAGGCAATAACGCCTTTTGAAAATGCGTTATTGTGTGATGTTGGTTCGGTGGCGGTGACGTGGCGGTGACGTGGCGGTGATTTGTACAGATAGCGCCTTTTCAAAAGGCGCTATCTGTACATTTGGCCGCCACATCACCGCCACCTCACCGCCATCCAATAACGCCTTTTGAAAATGAGCTATTGGTTAAGTTTGTTGGCAGTGACGTGGCGGTGATGTGGCGGCCATATGTACAGATAGCGCCTTTTGAAAAGGCGCTAGTTGTACAATTCCGCCGCCACTTCACCGCCACGTCACCAACCGGACTCGCCGATATGTCGCTAACGTCGCATTTCGCTGTCCGCGACCTCCTCATGGGCGTTGTCAGCTTGTCACATATGCTACGCCTATTGGTCCAACCTTCAACTCTCTTTTCTAAACTAACTAACATTAACTAACATAACCAAACTAAACTAACTAACTAACTAACTAACTAACTAACTAAACTAAACTAAACTAACTAACCTTAACCAACCTAACCAAACCAAACTAAACTAAATAACTAACTAACCTTAACTAAACTAAATAACTAACTAACTAACATAACCAAACTAAACTAACTAACAAACTAACTAACAAACTAACCAAAGTAAACTAAACTAACTAACCTTAACTAACCTAACCAAACTAAACTAACTAACAAACTAAACTAACTAACCTTAACTAACCAAAATAAACTAAACTAACTAACCTTTACTAACCTAACCAAACTAAACTAACTAACTAACTAACTAACTAACTAACTAAACTAAACTAAACTAAACTAAACTAAACTAACTAACCTTAACTAACTAACCTAACCAAACTAAACTAACCAACTTAATAACCTTAACTAAACTAAACTAACTTCCTAACTAATATTGGTTAACTAACTAACTAACTAACCAAAGTAAACTAAAATAACTAACCTTAACTAACCTAACCAAACTAAACTAACTAACTAACTAACAAACTAACAAACTAACTAACAAACTAACAAACTAACGAACTAACTAACTAAACTAAACTAAACTAACTAACCTTAACTAACCTAACCAAACCAAACTAAACTAACTAACTAACTAACCTTAACTAAACTAAACTAACTAACCGTAACTAACCTAACCAACCAAACTAAACTAAGTAACTAACTAACCTTAACTAAACTAACTAACTAACTAACTAACATAACCAAACTAAACTAACTAACAAACTAAACTAACTAACCTAACCACCTAAACAATACAAACTAAGTAAAGTAAAATGACTAACTTAACTAACTAAACAAAAAACCAAAAAAAGTAAATCATTACCCAAATAATGAGTCATAACCACGACCTAACCTAAGTCAACTAACAAACGTAACCTAACTAACTATACTAACCTAAAATTGCCCAACAAATGTAACCGAAGTAAACTAATCAAAAGTAGCACGTGTGATGCATACCTAACTTTGTGCATGACATTGTGGTGTGTTTTGTGTTGAAGTTCAATGAAGACCGTGACGATTCTCACACAAACAACAAAAAATAAATTAACTTAATTGAAAACTAAACATACTAACTAAATGGAACTAACCAAAGTAAACTAACTAACCTTAACTAACCTAACTAACCTTAACTAACCTAACCACCTAAACAATACAAACTAAGTAAACTAAAATAACTAACTTAACTAGCTAAACAAACAACCAAGAAACGATTAACTAAACTACCAAACGAAACTAAACAAACAACCAAGTAGCTCGAGAGTTACTTGTTAACAACCTAACCTAACGTAACTATGTGAACTAAACTCGACTAACCTAACCTAACCTAACTATGTAAACTAAATTAACTAAACTACACTAAGGAACATACCCTAACTCAACTACACTAAACTAAATTAACCTCAACACCTAAACTAAACTAACTTAACTAACTAAGCTAATTAACCTAACCAAACTAAACTAATATAACCTAACCACCTACACCTAACTAACTAAGCTAACCACTTATGTTAAATTAAACATATAATCTAAACTAACTTAACAAACTAAACTAACTATTGAAGAGTAATCATAGATACGACATTATAATAATATGGAAAACATGATAAATATGTTTTTCAATGAGAAGGTTGTATACACGTACTCCGTGAACCCAATATATAAGTTATCTACAAATCACCATGACATCAAGAAACTAATCATGCGAGTCTATTCAAGCAAGTTACGTTGACGTTGTTGCTCATGATGCAAACCCGGACGTACTCTTTGTCTAGTTGGACGTTGTGTTTGTACATCCGGTTGAGGTTGTTGAGGTGGCTGGTCTTGCATTGAATTACGTCGAGTAGATTGATGTGTTTCCTCTGGTGCTTCACTCGACTCACCTCTGCTACTGATGCTCCCAAAAATAATGAGTGTTGTACGCAACCAAACGATAAGTAATTAATAAATGTTCACACAAAAACACACGATGAAAATGCTCATAAGCAACATATGTACGAACTTAAGTTACTTCACACAATATACAAAATCGACTATAGGTTGTCATTGGATGGTTGAGGTCTCCTTGGACAATTTTTTTTGTTATGTCCCTCTAAACGACATATACCACACCGGTTCTTCCTAGTTGGGACTCGTTCACGGTCTTTATTTGGACATGTTGTTCTTCTATGTCCTTCTTGATGACAAATCCCACATCGCAAAGGTCTTTGGACATTAGGAAGATCCATCTCGGTATGTCTTCGCGATCCCTCAGGTCTCCCTCGGCCACGTCTGCGCCTGGGGTCGGGTATGATTTTCGTCCCAAAAGTCGGCCAATACTTCTCATCTGGGATGGCCTTGAATTTGTAGGAGTAGCACTGTGCGTACACATCTAACCTATAGTATGGCTCGATGAACTGCGCGTAGCTCACTCGAATCAACGCACATGATGCTAACACGTGTGAGCAAGGGAAACCAAACGACTGCCATTTATTACAACTGCACACCCGATCCTTTAAGATGACGACTTGTGTGTTGTTGCCTTTATGCATGCGATCTCCATGTCTTCCAGTCTGCACTTGGAACTCACCAATGTCTCGATTGATCAACGTGACGTGATGCCTCCTTGCGGATTTCTCATATTTCGTGAGTTTCTTCATGACATATTCCGTGTACGCTTGTCCGTTTGAGATTGCCTCATTGATTTCCTGGTTGAGTTGATCGTGGTACGTCACCAATCTGTAGTATATCATCTGAGTCAACGCCGTAATTGGCAAGAATCGAGCACCCTTCAAGACCCCGTTAAAACACTCTGCAATTGCCGATGAAACTCTAGTAAGTAATATTGGTTCGTCGAATATTTATTGTATTAGAGTGCAAAGAATAAATTGTATTTCGTACTTACCAACACCATTAGAATTCATCCATCCGTACCGCATGCCTTCGTCGTGCGATTGGGTCCAAAGTTCTTTGGGGATGGCATTGACATATTGCAGGCATTGTGGCGTTCGTGAAGATAAGTATGTGAAACGCTCCATGCACGCAATAAATTTTCGTTCTTGATGTTGAACAACTGCTCGACCAAGGAGTACTTTCAGGGGGTCATTTTTGAAATGTGTGCCGAAATTACTAAGCAAGTGTCGCAAGCAATAACGGTGGTACCCTTTAGGGGGACAAAAGCCGTTGATTGGAGTGTTGACCGGCTCCGAAATGCCAGGGTGACGATCAGAAATAACGCATATCCCTTCTCTATCTGTCACGTGTTTGCGCAACATCGGCAAAAACCACCCCCACAAATCAGTTGATTCGATTTTTGCAACGGCAAATGCAACTGGTAATATGTGTTCATTTCCATCAACAGATAACGCAATCATGAGCTTCCCACTGTATCCGCCATATAGGAATGTCGCGTCAATCTGAAGCAGAGGTCTGCAAAACTTGAAAGCATGTATTGAAGCTTCAAATGCGAAAAACACACGACGAAATTGTGGAGACGCGGTACTTATTTCATCATCATGCCATTGTCTGTGTGACCACTCGATTCTTGTCCCCGGACTCTTACTCCTCACAGCCGCCAACCATCTTGGTAATTGAGCGTACGACTCATCCCAATCTCCAAAAGCCCATGCAATTGCTTTCCTCTTGGCATCCCACATTCGCTTGTAGCTGACTTCGTGTCCGTATTTTTTCTTAATTATTTCTATTAATGTTTTGATCGTGACACCTTGATCGGTCTTGACGACGCTTTGGATCTCTCGCGCCATCATGTTGGCGTCAAGTTGGGCATGACCGCGTTCTACGTTGGGATTAATACACGTGTGCGGTACGTCTAATTGTGTTATCTCCCATAATAGTGTTTTCTTTTGGAAACATGCGCGAAGACGCCACATACACCCGTGTTGTGGAAATCTGCATTTAATCGCCCACGAAGTTGTAGTCGATTCCATCACATGGTATTGACAATGTCTATTAACATGCCACACTTTAACGGCATGTTGTAAGTCATTTTTATTGTCAAAACACATCCATATCTCCAAATCGAAGTTAGGGATGTCCCCCCAAGTTGGCTTATGGGAATGTTGGGTCGCCGTTGAATTAGCCACCTCCCAATCGATTTCGTTATATCCCGGTATTGGTTGGTGAACTTCATCGTCACTAGTTTCCTCCAACATAATCTCTTCATCGATAGCAAATTGCTCATCATCTTCGACATTCTCCGCACTTGGGAGGATCATATCTTGGATCATCTCGTGCAAACGTTAACGTCATCCCAAACGACAACTGATGGAACTTCTTCGTTGTGATGCGTTTCCTCATCAGTTTCGTTATTTTCGTCGTCGTTATCGTCATCGTCGTTATAGGCATTATTATCTTCATGTAATGGAGCAACGAACCCTTCTTGCACGACCTCATCCGGTGGGGATTGCATATGCAGTCTTTCCATCATTAAGGAAATTTCGCGTCGGCGTGCGCTACGTTCGTCAAGAACTTGCGAATGAATCGTACGATTTTGAATTGAGTCGACTGACTCAAATGTTAAATATATATCAACCGTTACGGTCTTTGGTAATTTGTCCACTGTCTCCCACATCAAGTCGAAGTGTGTCGCATCATTCAACAACACAGGAACGTAATAATGTGAGCCTCCGGGGAGAGCCATCATGTGGCGATAAGTCATATGAACTATAGTATACGTTGATGAGATAGGGAACACGTTACAAACGTCATCAATCATTTCACGGCCACTCGACCCAAACTTAACCCACAACACTACTGATGGGGGGGTGAGCATGACGCGATGCCATTGACCCCATTAACAATGGAGCCGTACGCATAGAATAGAAAATGGATGTTTCTTTGTGACATGACCTACATAAGTATGCGAACTTGGATGTAAAGATGTTACAGACAATTGCACAAATTTGTTAAGGGAATTAGTTGACAATCATGTGGTGATAAAGCGCAATCGAACTTTCTGATGTAGAAGATCGCAATAATAGCGCAACTACAGAGAGCATACTCATTCTTTCGCACTTACATTTTTCGTGTAATAACGTTCAATAAATAAACATATCAACCGTTCTTCATAAACAAAATACCTATGTCCCTATATATCATGCAAACCATAACCTAACCTAAATAAATTATTATGAAAATACTAAATTAATGAACTTACTTCTTTCCTCCGCTTTTCCTCTTCAACGTAATATTCCTGCAATAACATTGTATTTTCGTTAGTTTAGAACACAAAGAGTATAATAAATCGGCTATAACAAAACTAAACATAGCATGTAAAAGTAAACCTTTACCCAAATAACGAGTCATAACTTTGACCTAACCTAAGTCAACTAACAAACCTAACCTAACTAACATTAGTTACCTCAAATTGCCAAACAACGAATCAAGTAAACTAATCACAGTTAACTAACCCAAATAATAAATGAAAACTAACCTCAAATAACTTAACTAACTAAGTTAGCCTAATCTAACATAAAATAACAAATTACCCTCATAGGAACATAACAAAGATGGTATATTTAGGATAGAGTTGGACTATATGTCCTCAATAATGTTTTGAAAAGTAGATAGAAAATAAGACAATTTTCTTTATATATATATATAAGCTCGTTAAACATTAACCAAAAAATCTACAAACCTAATTAAGGAGCAGTACCAACCTAAAATTGCCCAACAACAGACCTTAATTACATTAATCACAGTTAACTAACCCAAGTAACCGTAGCAAACATGTACCCAAATAATAATTGAAAACTAACCTCAAGTAAGTTAATTAACTAACGTAACCTGATCTAAAATAAATTACCCAAAGTGTGTGAACCAAACGTAACCTAAAATAACCTAATAAAGCATAAACATATCCAAAAAAAAAAAAAACACAAAATTGTGGATGTGTTCATGAAACTTAAGTGGATCGCAACGAATTCAAAGTCTAAATGAGCTTAGTCTACTATATATATGGATTGATAAATTTTGGGGCTTTCCTTAACATAAAATATAACATATATGTTTGTGCAGTTTTGTGTATTGGAGGTAGGTGCATAATGGGGGGAATCATGCGTTGAATCGGGGATGCACATGGTCGTCGTGTTAAACCGGCGTCTCTCTATTACTTTCGAGATCATATAGTAATTCTAGCTTCTTATTAGCACGCATGCAGTTAGGTGTAATTGCGATTCAATATTGATTTGCGAATTAACAACACCTATGTCACTATATATTAACAATGTAAAGAACCTAAACTATACTAACCTAAACAAATTTGGCAAACATATCTTGCAACATTGTGATAACTAAACAAACTACATTAACTAAACTAACTTACCTAAACTAACATAAATACCTCAACTACCTAAACTAAACTAACCAAACTAATACATAAACTTAAACTAACTTAAACAAACAAACTAAACTAACTTAAACAAACTTAGTTAACTAAACAAACTACCTTAAGTAAACTAACTAACCTAAAGACCAAACATAACGTAACTTAATTGACTTAACTAACTAAACTAAATTAACCAAACTAAACTAACTAACCTTAACAAACATAAATACATATAATAAACTAAATTAAACTAAACAAACTTAACTAACTAAACAAACTTAACTAACTAAACAAACTTAACTAACTAAACTAACCACCAATACCTAAACTAAACTTCTAACATAAACTAACTAAACTAACTTAAACAAACTTAATTAACTAAACATACCTCCTCCTTCGGTAAATGAACTAAACTAACTTAAACAAACTAAATTAACTAAACTTAATTAACTAAACTCACTTAAACAAACTAACTAAACTAAACTTAACTAACTTAAACAAACTAAGTAAACTACACTTAACTAACTTAAACAAACTTAATTACCTCCTCTTTCCACTCCACTGCCGGACGATGTGTATATGGCCGCTGCCTCCGCTCCTCCTCCCTCCGCTGGCGCCGCCGGAGATCCCTCCTCCGCTGCCTGCTGGGCCGCTGTTCTTCCTCCACGTACCACTGCCACGCAAATGCCTCCACGTACCACGCTAGCCGCGCGCTGAGAGCCGCCGCTCCTTGCTCCGGTGACCCCGCCGCACCTCCTCTCCTCCGTCTCCGCGCGCGTATGCACCGCCGCCAGTCTCTCTCGCAACACCGTCGCCTCCTTCTCCTCCTCCTCGGTGTCTCTCTCCACGGATCGCTCCCACCCTCCCCCTCCTTAAATAGCCGCCCCACCCCACTCGCCACAGTAAACCCGTGACCTACCACCCCTACCCCTACCCCTACCCTCACGGGAAAGCCGAAACCGACGCAGAGATTCTCTGCGTCGATTTCGGGAAGACGACAGTGGGGTGCAGATAGCGCCTTTTGAGAAGGCGTTATCTGCGCCCCTATGTCACGGGTTTTCCCGGTCCCGCGGATCCACGTGGACCGGAAAACCTTTTTGTCCACGTGAACACTGATAGCGCATTCGCAGAAGGCGCTATCAGTGTACATGTCCACGTCGGTCCACGTGGACATGTCGACATGGACATGTACACTGATAGCGCCTTCTGCGAAGGCGCTATCAGTGTGTCCACAACAAAAAAAATTTGCCACGTAACATGCCACGTAGATGGCACCTTTCCACAATGCGTTATTGCCTACTCCCCGGAAAAAAAAAATGTTCACCCCTATTTTCCTCATTAAAACTAAAAACATGTGTACTTTGGTAAATTTTTCTAGAATGAGAGAAGATAAGTTCATTTGACCAAATTTATATATATACAGATATATATATATATGATTTATTCTAGCCACTCATTTTTTTTTCATTTTTCATTCATTTTTTTTTTATAAAATGAAATTCAACTAGTTACACTTACCCCACGAGCTGCTGCCTCGGGCCCACGTCGGCACGCGACTCGAGGCGCATCGCCGCTTGTCTCGGTATCTGTATACCCGTAAATGACTTAATAGTCTACACATATACATTACACTAGGTAAACAACACAACACATATAACATTTACCTCGGCCACCGTGCCTCGGTAGTGACACGTATCTCGCTGCGGGTCCCACGTCACGGGTCATTGTGTCCTAATTAACGAATTAAACGTGGATTAATTATTGGGTCGTGACAAATAAATATTGTTAAATAATCATGCGAAAATTAAAATAGGCAACTGTAGATGGATCATCACATCCATAAGTAACAATAAAGCACAAATGTGTGTGCTCGTCCCGGTCAGACTAGACCATACTTCAGATTCTCTCCCCAAGATCCCTCCAGTGGCGCACCCACTATTCCTTCACCTGGTACTCTCGGTGGTCGGCGTAGACCCACGACGCACCGACAGATGTACCGACCAAGTAGCTCGAGTCGTTATTCACTGAGAAATCTTAATACACATGCTATGGTCTAGCGTGCCATAAACACACAACGGAATACCCGATGGGAGTAAACTCAACCATCCGTTCAAACCAATAACATAATCATAAATAAATGATATGAATAAGGATATAACATGACTATCGTGAATAGAAGGGAGTAAAACAATAATGAAATTGGAAGAATACTCAAGTGATTTTCTATTGGGTTTTACAAACACGCGTTCCAATCCCCATAAACACCCTGATCTGACCTCATCACGTCCCCGACTATCACATTATAGTCCTCGAGTCTCCTAACTCAATTTTCAGTGTTTTAGGGTGTATTAAGTTGGTTAAAATTGATTTCCAAAACCCAAGTTTAAAAATATCAACTTTTAATGTTCTTAGGGGTCCTGGCGCTCTGGTGGCGTCGTGTGTGTAGACACACGGCGTCGTGACAGCGCCGAGGCCACTATTTAGACCCTCATCCCCAGGATATGGCCACGGCGCTGAGTGACGTCGTGCATGAACACCTTGGCGCCGCGTATTAACACTCACGGCGCTAGGACAGCGTCACGCTCGAGTAGAATTGCTATAAACTGAAATCTTTTTATCTTTCGATGTGGTTTTTGAATTCGGATCGTGGCAAACCTTACGCCAAACGACCCTAGTTGAGTCCCCATTCGAATACAGCTACAACCAGCAATTGAACAATTTCCAGCAATGCATGCAATTTTTTCAAATTTTTTCAAACATATCATTTCCATTGACAAGATGATGATGATGATGAAATTGTTACCTAGTTGTCAAACTCTTGGATTTGATATCCCTAGCAACTCAAATTCCTGAGAACTCCAGCATCTCATCTCTGAATTTTCATATTTGTATGTGTTTACATGCTGATTTTTAACACCAAAACCCACTAAGTCCCTATTTTATACTGTGTTATAATCTAGTGTGCACACATATCTCTAGAATGATCCTATGGTTCTGTTTTGAGCTGTCCAACACCACATTATAACTTCAATATGATACTCATCTTACCTTGTTGTGTGCATTCTAGGATCATCACTATGTTGATCAAGGGCCTATATAATATCCGTCAAACTATAGGACAATCAATTAATTTTTTTAATTCACTAAATTGGGTACTACATCATATGATTAATGTAATGCATTATTAAATTAACCCAAATAGTGATCCCACTAACCATCGACTACCCAACACCCGATGCCCACGTCTTGGTACACATCTCGAGGCAAGTACTAGTCGCACCAACTCGCCCAATAGCAACATACACACATGCGATGTAATACAATGATACAATGCTTTAAACATCACGCGTAAACAACCATCATCCACAAATAACATATTCCCTTGATTCTCGTGTCCGAGTCAACTGAGTTGTCCACGTAATACCCGAATTACAGTCGTTAATCTTTGAGATTAACGCTAATCCTAGTTTAATTAATTTAGGCCGTTACAGTGACCATAATAATCGGTTGATTGATTGAATGGGTGACCAAAGAATTGGTTAATTGAGCGAGTGTGCGTTGTAAAGCGATATTGGATGGAAACATAACATAAGTCTTCTTGGATTTGTCATCTTCACGACGGAAAGATTGAGTGAGTGGGTGGTTTGTTGCTATTCACGGTGGCTACGACAATTGAGTGGGTGATTGGTGGAGTTAGTAGAGTTTTTTCGCCAATGTGGATGTTGTTGGGTTTTTTTGGCTCAAACTCCATGTCCTAATCTAACTAAGATTAGGTATTTTAGTTTGTGTTTAATTAGTAAGTTTGAGTATTAGTATGATTTGATTGTTTAATTAGAAGTATTTATGTTTGAGTGGAATTGTGAGTTAGAGTTTGAGAGGGTTCAAGAGTTTGTGTCCAATATAAAAAACATAGTAGGTTAGTTTTGAGTATGCACTCGTGGTGCCTTTTGTGCACCATGTTGTGTAGTTTTTTGTTAAATACATTATTATTGATATAATAGATTAACGAGTGTTTGATTGTGTGTTTCCGCTGCACGTGATGTGTGGTTTATCCTTAACACGTGTATCACTTCCTAAGAAAGAACTTACAATTGCATATATTATTCACACTCAACTCTAGTTTCATATGCACAACACTCCCATTTATTACCCGCACTGGGGCACCCTCAATCATACAAAAATGCATGATATAGAGCACTTTTCGGAACACAATAAGTCTTTTGCATGTTTGATATAATAAGATAGTAGGGGCGTCACTTGCCAAAAGACAAGGTTTGGGGAAGTTGTGAATTCGACTCCCACTTTAATCCAAAAAGAAAAAAAGAAAAAACTTTGTTTGATAAGCCAACTTAATTACAACACCTTTAATTGACTCCAACATAAGTTGAATCCCCAACCTTGCTTTCCGTGAGTTATACCTTATACATCTCACTAAGGCCTTGTTTCGTTGTGTATGGGGGAGTTGTCTTTCCTTACTGGAAGATAATCACAATATACTTCATACGTTGGAATCATCAATTGCAAACTCGCAACTAGCAAACTAAACTAAAATAATCACAACATAGCTAGTTAATTAGGTAGGGTTCTTTGTTCTTTTGTTGTTCCAATACGTATGTCCCTTATTTAAATCCAAATTAAGCGTGGCATTCAAAATCCAACAGAGTAAACACACACCAAATAAACGACACCAACAACGCTAGCTGCACGTGCGTTAACGTTCGAGCTCCATGGTTGAGAATGTCGAACCATTAATTAGTCCCTAAATCTCCACGCTCATTCGAGACGTGTATGAACTAAAAACATCAAATTTCAATTCAACACCAAATTTTTGTTAGAATTAAAAGGTTTTTTTTTTTTTTTTTCTTTGGCATCTCTATCTTTTGATAACAAAAGATCTACACTTTTGACACCATTTCAAAAGATTCGTACAACCTTTTAGACATTTTTTGTCAAGTAAGCAAATCAGGACAAACATAATACCAATGCATTTCAAAACGATCATGACAAACATAATACCAATGCATGCACGTTAAAACGTGGCTCTAGAATATATGTGTTGAAAACATGCCTTTAAAAGGAACGTTTTGCCACTAAGCAATGACTTCTTTGAATTGAATGCACCATTTCAAAACGTGACTTCAATTTATCCACATGATGTTTTAGTTAAAAGGGTTATAATGGCAAATCTTTTGAGATGTGTGTCAAAATTGTAAATCTTTTGCCACCAAGGTTAAATGTGCAAAAAAATCATTCTTAAAAATGCAAATGCAATCGGAGAAGTTAATTTGTGTAATCTATTTTTTCTAATTGATCGTATTACAAAAAGCTTAGACGAAGATCTAATGGCGGATGATCAACAATAATGTTCTCTCTTCCTATTCCACATGAGAACATCGTGGTCGTTGGAGTCATTATTTCTCTGTACTCGTCGTCGTTCTGAGAAAAAATCTATGCTTATCCCATTCAGATTCCTCACACGAGTTCAACGGAAACAACTGCAGCGTTTCCATCACTCTCTCTTGAGGTTTCAAATTCATAATCTGATGATTTCTCTCCCCAGAACCTGCAAAAAAAAAATAAATAAATAAAAATGAGGATCCTTAAAAGATGAAGAAACTCTAGCCAGCTTGAAGGATTTTTTGCACCTATACTTTGGTGGCAAAAGATCTACACTTTTGACCTTCACTTCAAAAGATTTACACGTATAACCCTTTAGATTGATGAATTGAAGACACATTTTGAAAACGTGCCATCATTCAAATAAGCCATCAGAACGCGAACCCGATCTTTTGAAGTGGGGGTGAAAAGTGTAGATATTTTGCCACCAAGAAATAGATGCTCAGAAGAAAACTTTGATTGATAAAGTAGGCTTGGTTTGAATACATTTGGAAGAAGAGAAGGACTTCGGTTCTCGATCGATCTGATGACAATGTTGTTGATGATGATGATGATGATGGTGGTGAGGCCGATCTTGAACAGAACTGATTCTTCGCCGCTTCTGCCTTTCTCTAGCCTTGTGATTTTGGAACCAATAGAACACGTTCTTGCTTTCGATCTTGCCGTAAAAGCTAAGCTGCGAAGAGATCTTCTGAATCTGATCAGTGCTCGGAGTTCTGAGTCCGGACGTGAACAGATCGGTCAGGACTTTAACTTGCTCCGCGGTCGGATTCCATCGCCCGCACTTCGTTCCTCCAGTAGTCCTACCAGTACAACCACTCCCTGAGTACTTAACACGAAAACCTGACACTTCTTCGTCCATAATATTTAATATCTTTCTTCTTCTTTAAATCTTAGTTGTCTACTTCGTCGAGTCTGCTTTGCGAGTCGTCGCTAGCTCTCTCTATGGTTTCTTATATGAACTGATATATAGAAGGATCTGAGTAGTGTCTCATCAGTATATATAATATCCAATTAATACTTGTTTAATTGAGTCTGCTTTGATTTTATGGAAGTACTTGAGATGGGAACTGAAGATTTTGATGTGGAGCTTTGTCCTGAGATCACTGAGACAACCACAAAAAGCTAGCTGCCACTGTTCAACGTTTCGATCGGCGAGGCGACAAACAGTAAGGTTTCAAAAACTTTACAACATTGATTTGATCACACTGCATTATTTTAAGTTTCATGACTGAATATGTGATGCACACTCAAGAGACCAATGCCCCAACAGAATAAAACTCACGAGTTTGGAGTGCACAACTTAATTAGCTAGCTACATACTTTGTCAACATATATATATTATTAGATTTTGTCACGTCATTTGTCAAATGTAAGGTTAAGGGTATGTTTGACGACTAATTTTGGAGTCCATAGTACTGCTGTAATTAATTAAGTTGATTTCTTATCAAAAAAAAAAAAAAATACCAGATTCTAGCTAGCTATCACTAATATGAGAGTTTTGATTGATATTTGATGCAATCTATGAATAGGTTTTTCTTTTCTTTTTTTCTTGGATAGATTAAGTTGTCTGATTTAGAGTAATTTTGATGATTGTGATGCCAAAAGTACTGACATGGAAGCTGAGTTTGGTTGACTACATAGGATCAAAAGAGAACATTAAGTAAATGTTAGATGAAAACGCCTTTTAAGGGAAGTACATAGCAGACAAGAGCTAGTTAGACAAAACCCCACTACACATGTTTTTGAGGAGTATATAATCCATAAGATCAGTGACAAAAAGGGAAGCCAGTTGGCTTTTCTCATGTCCTGTATCAGGGAAGCTATAGTTTAATGGGTGCCTTGTTTTATTCACTTGTTTTAATCCAGTGAGGATTGTTAGTCAGAAATTACAGCACACATTTATAAACATTGTTCAAACTTTGGTCTAAAGTAGCTAGGGTATAGAAAAATGGAGATCAACTGATCTGAATTCTAGTTTTTAATGTTGTTGGGTGTTCCACTTGATCAGTTTGATTAAAGAAACTTACATGGTTGAGTTCTCTAGGCATATGGCCTTGCATGGGATTTGCCCTTGTAGTGCTTCTTCCAATACCCGTGTTTATGTACAGTAGTATGTGTAACAATTTCTTATGAAAGATTATGTAAGCCTAAATCTATTGCGGAAATTAATGAATAACAAATATAGTTGGATAAAAGGCGAAGATGCCTCTTTTTTTTCTCTAAAACCCTAAAATTATTTTACTTGATTCACTTTTGTGATTTTTATTTTTGAGCCACCGCCGATCGTTCTCTTCGATCGGCCGTGGTTCCAATCAAATTTGTGGAAATTGGTCAATCCTTATTGCGGTGCATCTTCATCAACGATGTTACGTGATTTTGTGCGACGTTGGATTGATCTTGTTTTTAATTTTATTTTATAGTTAGTTTTCTTCCCTAGTTGGAAGCTTTTGATTTGTCTTCTCCTTGTTGAGAAGTTTTGTTATTCGTTTTATAATTTTAGTAGTTTCGTGTATTGTCATGAGTTTCAACGTTGTAGAGAGCGATCCGATTGTCATACTGTTTCAATTTCGCATTTACAGCCAAATTAATGACGGTTTGTTTGAACAAATAGAATTAGCGAATCAATGTATTTGATTCTATATTTAGTCATGCATTGAGACATTAATGATTAATGAAATTTCTCTTCAAAAATAAAAATAAAATATATATATATATATATATATATATATGTATAGTTGGATAGAAACTCTATTCAGAAATTGAGAATTTCCCATTGTGTGGCCGGCCAACTCTCCTTGCTTTCCGGGCGCATGGCGATCATCTTTTGTGCCGTGGCACTTACTGTTTGCTGTGGTGATTTTCTCCAAGCCCATATTAGTTTAAAATATATATAATATATAATTTTTTATAATTATAGGCGTCTGAACCTTAGTTTTTCAATCCACTTTACTTTGGTTCGACTGATTAATTCTATATACAGAATTTAGTCGCGCTCGAGCAACGCTATAATTTTGGAGAAATCAAGAAAATATAATGTAGCTATACCAAGAATTGAACATATTAATTACATCTGTCTCGACCAGAGTTATAAGTAATGCTCATTTCTTTACAATTTTGTCACACCCAAATTAATTCAAAATATTATGAGACTACTCCACTTTAATTTCGTTAAAGATATTATTATTATTATTTTATTTTATTTTATTATTTTAAAAGCACGCCTTTAATAACATTGGAGAGTAAAATAGTTATGTCCATACAATTGATCCCAATTAATTTGAGATATATTAAGGCTTATGTATAATTAATTATAAGATCGCCTTAATTATGGATATTACATGCTTTGGAGGCACATTTGATGAAGCTATGTGCATGATTTCTTTTTCTTTTTTTTTTTAATTACAAGATCCCGATAAGTGCATGAGCTATGTATTTTTGTTTTTGAGGCCTAAGCAATATTACAAGTATATGTAATTTTTACTAAAACTAAATGAACACCTTTGTTAATTACTTGGCACAGTAGCTTGTATCATCACATCAGACATCATGAGCGATGTATATTTGGTCAAACCGTGGTCAAAGAAAACTTCATTGATCAAGAAAAACTTGATTTAATTGGGATAAACTATTTAATCGATTTCAGGTTAAAATTTAATAATACACGCGCGTGAATTCAAGGCCGGACATATCTTTGTCTTTCTCAATTGTCCTCCTTGGGCTTGTACAAAAAACTCAGTCTCGTAACTTTCTGAAAGAAAGATTGGTGACAATTCTGATGCACACATTCTAATACACACTTGTTTTAGTTCCAAGCCTACATAGCCTCGTCATGTGTTTGCTCAAAGGAAAATAATTTTTTGATATTTTTTTGTTACATACATTTGCTACACAATGGTGTAGATTCCCTTAAAATTTTTAGGGTTCACACATCTCAATCAAATCTACACCATTATGTAGCAAATGCATGTTTCCTAGAATGTTAGATTATCATCTACCTTGCTCAAATCTCAACATGTATCCATGGGACTCCAATATATAATACGTCAGTGCCAATTGTCTCAAGTAAATATATACACGTAACTTGGTCACTTCCCTAGCTTGATGCATGTAAAACGCAGTAAGGTATTCAGGAAGATATAAATTTCTTTTTGAGAAGTGCTAAAATGAAACCAGAACGCACAAAGGCCAGCTGGAGCCATCCGTGCGCGCCTCGGGATATAGACATACCCATCCGAGGTGCATAACATAGTTGTCAAGGCCCGATGTGCATTCTGATGTCATTCTGGCATTGTTGGCTGTTGTTTCTTATTTCAACATATCGATTTACGCAAATTTTTTTATACCTTTTCAAATTACGCATACTTTCACATGTTCTTGGTTTTTGGTGCATGGATTGCGTAGTAACAAGTTACTCTCTCTTTTTCTTTTTAAGTGTCATTTTAAGATTGTTCACAGTTTTTAAGAAAATCATTTAATTATCTTGATTGAAAAGAAAGTAACGGTTAAATGACTAAATCACCTTTTTATTTCTCATAATCCCACCACTTCTACATATACTAGTTATTAATGTGTAAATATTAGATTTTCTTTTTCTATGATAGATATAAAAGTCAATTAAATAATTAATGTGTATTGAAACTATCAAATGACAAATATTGTGAAATATTTTAAAATTGCTAAAAAGTCACTTACAAAGAAACGGAGGGAGTACAATGTAAAGTTGTAATGAGAGGGCAGTTGAAACCCAAACTACTTGAAAATTGATATTACATTTTGGGTTTCCAACATGAAGTATGATTTGGACAAGGTAAAAATGAGAGGTGCTACACTGGCATCTTCACAGACATCACACCCCGAAGTCACCTCGGCCTTAGAGAACCGTCCATGCGCTCCTTAAGGTACGTGTTTACACAATTCTCAGTACATAACACGTGAGGTATATATCCCAAAATGCACACAAACAACTCCCAAAGCTGAATATCGTCGTGGTGTGAGTTTGGTGATGTAAGAAAATAATTTTGAGGTTAAAATTATAGGTTGATGGGTTGGGGCGCCCAACTCGCTTTTGTGGGATTGGTAGATAGAAGATACTAAGTACGAAGGGCTACTCCCTCAACTCAAATATATTAGTCATTTAAGGGAAACTTATTAAACAATATAAGTGTTCTCTAATTTATAGACAACTTTATTTGAGAAGCTTTTATTCCATGCAGGATATAGAGACAAGTAATCTTAACTTATAATTAAGAAAATGATATTGTATTTGATACATAGTACGTACATTGGCTACACAATGATATAAATTTCATTAAGATATATGCAGTCACCTAACCATAATGCACTCCTTACAAATTGTGTTTTACCTCAAACTACTAAGAAAGACTAGCCAACAACAGTCAATTTATTTCTACAAAATAGAGATCCTAATAAAGTTCAAACAAATCTCAGTTATGACCCTTGCAGTAGTAACATTGATGAGAATTGGTTTTGCAGTGATCGAATACTTTTAAGTTCTATAAGCAACTAGCAACTAGACCCACGGACATGAATTAATTGTAAAAAGCAAGACATTAGTAACAGTTGCTCTCTCAAATAACGAATTCCTCAAAATTGTCATCTTACCGAATTCCATTGATGCAACGTCAACCTGGCTTCAGGTTACAGGCGAAAAATCAGCCGTGCAAGCCTTAGCCTTAGTCAAGTAGAAACAACTTTCTGACAAGGAATACAAAATTTTCACCAACTGAAGAAAATGTATATTTGGAGGACCTGGCTACGAACAAGAACAAGTAGTAATTACTTCAATTCGAGGGTGCGCCGGATGGGGGAGATCAACAATTACAGGATCTGAGTAGCTGTGTTCAACTTTTCTGCTAAGGCGAGCTGTGTTCTTGTGAGGCTTGATAAGTAAAGCAACAGTAAATGGTCCTACAAACAAATGAAAATAAAACTAGTATTAGAAATGGAAGATTTCGTAGTGCTGTGATCACTTTAACTCAGTAAAGACTAGAGAGTACAAAGAGTCTCCAAATTGTCATGAAAATTCAACAAACCTGTAAAGTGTCGTTGATGAGTTTATCAAAAGCTAGAGGCGATATTCTTGGCATGGAGGACACTGTTTCGGACAGGAATCTGCCAATATCATTGTCTGGAGCAATGTGCCCTTCCTGAAAGAGAATTACAGTCATAATTGGACAACTCGAAATTGGAATAAAGATACTGCAAGGTAACAGATTTCTCACCACAACATCGTCAACATATTTGTAGACATCGTCAATCAGGGCAAGCAGTCTTTCCATTGTTGCCTCCATTCCTTCTAAATCATTAGGGATTTTATCAACCATTGTCGTCTTTAAAATGTCAACTGCATACATACCCAAAGATCATTATGATATCATTCCACAACAACAAAGCCTCAATCCCAAATCCCAGAATAGTTGGGATGTATCATTCCATAATCAAAGAAATATTGGACAACAGGAATCATGGATCTATCTAATATAAATGAACAATGCTAGTTCTCTAATTTAGTGTGAAAGTCTGTAATAAGTAATAACATGGATTATCCATTAATAACCTCTAAAAGATTGAAATGGTCATTTTAAGTCACGGTCAGCGTTTACAGGTAACTATTTCATAGAAAAGAATAAACGAAGTTAACTAAAGATGCTAGATAACCTGGTTTTAAATGAAAATGGTTCTTACTAGTTAGTTTGGTCCCAACAGTCCATAGCATCCTCAAACGACAAGATCATAAGGATTGTTTATCCACAATATTGACATGAATGCAGCAAAATAATGAACTGACTTCAAGTAAGAAGAAAGCAAACAATGCAAAGGTGATTGGAAGCAGACACATACATCCAACTCGCTCAGCTTCAAGCATCCTCAGATCCAGAGGAATTTCCTGGAACTGTGCTGCAAGTTGACGTTCTCCAAGACTTAAGTGGACTGAAACAAAACCCTTGATGCTAGCTTCTCCATTCCTGAATCCTGTATCAACAGTCAAATGAACAGGGTTTTGTACTTCCCTCGCGTAGAAGTCATGGATCAATGCACTGCCGCCTGAGACACCAAAGCCTGTTGAATACCTGTAAACAATTCAAAAGACAAATATTGAGAATTATCATTTTTAACTTAACAACTGGCATCACTCATAAGACGTTTTAAACAATATATCATGTTTATGAGTGAAATTAGGGGATGTCAATTGAGGTAGTTTGGACATATCCAAAGACAGGATGCAAATACTCCAAAAAGAAAACTCGACCTAATAGAAACTAGAAAATTTTGACGACACAAAGGGAGACCTAAGATAACTTGGGTAACATTGATTAAGAAAGGACTTATAGGATTTTAATTGAGCAGAGTGGGAGAGTTTGACCCATGAGCCGGCCCCAACTTATTTGGGATTGAGGCTTAGTTGTTACAGTTGTATATTGTGTTTATGCATGGCAGGTATGGTCGAACTCCATCTTCCAATCCCTCACTGATCTGTTTCACATCTCCATGTCAGGGGCCTCATTCTTTATGCCCAATGTTCATCAAAATATACATGTAACAGGACCACAAATTCCAAGAGTGATCCCTTTATATAATTAGAAATAATAACAAAAGACTCCCTTCATAGAAAATCGAGACAAACTCCCATCCTCATGATCATAGAAGAATTCCATCAAACTATCAGGATCACTTGCAAGATTTAATTAATATACTCTTTGACAAAAAATAATTATAAAAGACCATAGAAACTGTTGACAAAGTCCAACATCAGTTCTCGGATTATCATGAGCCCGATAGTCTAATCTTTATCAATGCAAAGTTCATTCCAAATTATAAGTGAAGCGTATGTGTCCAACACTCATAAATGTTTGCCTATTAAATTTACATGTCGTATGTCAAAACACACATACGAGAAAGAAATACAAATAACCAATGAAACAAAGGATAGAAATCTTTCACACTGAATATGGAACATCATGCTTATAGTTAAACCAAAATGGTCATGTTACAATTCTATCGAGGACTCAATTCAGCAATCTATATAGAGGAATGCATGAATCACTCAATATTACATATCTAGCATAACTGCATAAGATATACTAAACAATTAAATAACTTGTGAATTGTGGGAATGATGTGCAATTGTGCACTCCAACTAATGGAGCATTTCACATATGCAAGATATATTTAAGCTTGCATGGTTAAATGCCTTCTTTTTCTTTCTTCAACTTTTTTTCTTCTTTTATCCAATGAGTGGGCTTTAAAAGGGCAAAATTCCATAAAAATGTATTCAGGTCAAAATTTCAGGCAATGGAAGGAAATTCAAATCCATCACTTCCAACTATCGAGGAATTCCATTTTAACTAAATGGTGCAAAAAAAATTTGAACTTATTCTGAAATATACAAATAACCAATTAAAAAACACTTGACAAAAAATTAAAAAAAAAAAAAAAAAAACACACAGAAAGAGACAAACGTCTATGAAAACACTCAACCAAGCAGCTTTTTCAGCACTGTTCAAACTGATTTAAAAATAAAAAGAGGGATATAGAATGTACCATCCAACAATGACTTCCTTAGGATTCACCTTTTGGTGAGACAACAACATGTTGTGATGGTAATCAATATCCAACGCAACCTGTAATTGTTCCAAATAGAATATTAAAAAAGAGGAAAGATGAACTTAAAATATGTAGTTGAATTTTCTCAACAAGACATGATGGGGAGATAAGTCAATGGAAGCAAAAACCTCATTGAAATTTATCTTTCATGTCTATAGAGCAACGCTATCTTTGGTAGCCTATCCGCAAGGAAAAGTATAACACTCAACCTAAGAAGTAAAACGAGCACTAGTTTTATCTTCCAAGTTATTTTATATGAGGAGCTTCTTATTTTTTATTTTTTTTTCACATTACCAAAATCCAGTCATTCCAATCCTTAGAATTACTTCTCAAACCAAAGGAAAGATCTTCCTTCAATATAAGTCGGAAAGATCCCTTGTTATAAGTTGAAAAAGAGGCAGACTGTTTCCACAATGTAATAGTTAAATTTCTACTTACCAGTGAATTAGAGATTTTGTGAAGGCCACAGAAATCTTCTAGATTTTAAACTTTATACATTAACCTTCGACTCAGCTAACACCTGTTTATATTAAGATTTAGCTTAATAGGTGAAATAACCACTCAATTGTTGGGCATACTTTAACTCTTTGTAGTCTCCAATGACTGTTAATTGTCAGTACTTGTCGACAAAATCCAACATGACCATCTACAGTTTGCATCGTTCTCCGTCATGTCTACAATGGAATAGCAACCATGACAAGTACTGGAATGCTTGACTCAAAACTTACATAAGTTCACATAGACCAGATATAAACATAATATCCTTTTCTATCAGTTCCTCATGAAACCAAATTAGCGGATTACGGTCAATGCTGCCTTCTCGGCGCAATTTCAAAATTTGATTTTGAATCAACAACCATGCTCCCAAACGACATCAAATCCCAATCCCTCAAGAACAGAATTTCCACATGGTTGCAACAGAATCTACGCTTCCGCTTCAGTTAAACGTTCTAATGCAATTCAAATAGGGCAAAAATGAATCCATCGACAAATTTCCTCAACAAGTCCATCAAACCAGTCAAATCACAAGAACCACAAATCTCCACAACCACTAATCGACCAAAAAACCAATTTTGATCCGCAACAACAACCATTTGAGTCTACCAAAACCCTACCAAACAACACCATGCAAAAAAAAGCCTAAATTTCTAGAAAAAACGAGAGAAGAACAAAACCTGATCAGACGACTCGTTGTGAGGAACGGCGTAGGAGTTCCGAATGTCGACCGTGCCATCGGCGGAGACCGATCCGAGGAGAGTACCGATGACTCTCTCGGCTTGATCTGGGCGCCTGACGAAGTAATCGCAGATGTTGAAGATGACGACTGGATGAACCCTAGCCGTCAAGCTTGTCGAGGATGGATGGAACTGCAGTACTGTTTGATCTCCCGAACTCATCTTCTTCGTTATCTCTCTCTCGATCGAAACCCTAGATTACTCTTCTTCGCTTCGCCTGGATCGAGAGAGAGAGAGAGAGAGAGGGAGAGGGAACAGAGTGCTCTGTTGTCTAGGGTTTTGTATGTTGATTTCAGACAAGTTTAACTTTGCTTTGGACTTTTTATGGGCTTAGGGCCCATAATCCAGTTGGGCTTCATGATATTCTTTTTACAATTTTTTTTTTAAAAAAAAGCCTTGTCACTAATAGTTGGTTGGCATGCTAGAAGGATTGATGTCATTTAACTAGTAACTCGAGTTCACAAATTGATGTCCTTAAATAGTAACTTGAGTTCGAGTCTTTATAATAGATACACCAACTTTAGCAGTTCCTTCCTTCTACTTATACAATGAGTGACTCGAAACGAACTCGAAGTAGTTAGATAGTTTAAGTATCATGCAACTTAAAAAAGTTGATTGATTTGAGTGATAAGGAATTCAGTTTCCTTTTAAGTGGAAGAAATTGAGTTTAAAAGACCGCCTCGAAATAGAGCCAGACTGAATGGTGGAAATTAGGTTTATTTTGACTTGACGTGCACTATTAAAAAAAAAAAAAAAAAAAA
Organism: Stephania cephalantha; assembly: GCA_039657325.1. Lineage (NCBI taxonomy): Eukaryota > Viridiplantae > Streptophyta > Magnoliopsida > Ranunculales > Menispermaceae > Stephania > Stephania cephalantha. The sequence continues at coordinate 46,367,201 of CM077572.1, read as the reverse complement.
AAAAAAAAAAAAAAAACCAAGCCCAACTTAAAGCGGAGTCCAATTGAAGAATAACTAATAAGGCATCTTGGGCGTGTGGGATTTGATTGGGGAGACCAAAAAAAAAAAAAAGTCCGAACATAAACAACATTAAGGACATGGTACCAATATTCCTTTTCGTTTGGTTAATAGAATTGGCTGGGATGGTGACTAAGGTCACCAAGCTACCTTTTCTAATTAATGATGAACGCTGTTGGCAGATGAGAAAATGCTTTGAACCCATATGTACAACAAAGAAATTTCTTGCACACAAGCCACGCCAGATGGTTGGTTACATTCTTATTGCGGTACATCATTCTCAATGACTGTTTGTGAATTTGTGTGGCATTGCGATAAATCTTTCTCAACGATTGTTCTTAATTTGATTTTTTTATTTAATAAGTAATTTATCTTCCCTTATTTCCTTATTAGAAGTCTTAAGTTGTCTTTCCTTAGTAGAAGTTTTGTTTTTTATTATGTGGTTTCTGAGTGTTCTTGTAGTGTCATTTGTTCCAAATGTTCGTAGAGAATAGTCTTAGATTATCACACTATTTCAATATTATAGTCACCTTAACAGTCTTTTTTTCTTTATTACTACCTATCGATGATGGTGAGACGAACGCGCCAAGAACTCCTGAAGTGTAAATAAGTGACTCAAGAACTGTTGTGTACCATCTAACCCAGAACAAGAGCGCTTATAATGCATGGATGGAATCGTCCCAACAACTTGAAAGATTGAGGTAGTTCTTGCCTTCCTTTTTTTTTAATTAAGAATGATAGATTTCAAAGAAGAGACTAAGAATTGTATTAATGTGGGCTTAACTGAGTACAATAGGGTGCTCTTATTTATAGAGCCGAACAAAGTATAAAATAAGGAAAGTTGTCAAAACTACCTATATATCAAAATATAGAAACTTCCTAAATACTTAAACTACGAAATATAGCAACTACTATAATTTTCTTAACACCCTCCCTCAAACTCAAGTTGGTTCAACTTGAGGTTGTCAATCGAATACAAATCTAAGGTTCGTTGCGGAGCAGATCAATGACCACCCAATACGACAAATCTAAGGTTCAAATCTAAGGTTCGTTGCGGAACAGATCAACGCCACCGAAGATGGCAAGAAACTGATTCTGATGTGGTAGAGTCAGAACAACGGAACTATAGAACAACGGATATCAAAGTCAACAGAGTCGACGACGGACAAATAGCGAGAGTTTTTCGATAGTAGTGTCCTTTTTTTCCTTTTAACTTGAACGATTCTTTAATATATTTTGGTAAAATATAAAAAAGCATGCACATACCGAAATCACAAAATTAGCATTTAATAACGCTATCTACATCACAAATCATTCATGTAAATACAAATCAAGCACATTAAAAAAAAAAAACAATTATGCATCGTTTCAAGTTTAAAAGTTTAATATAAGGGTATTGTTGTTTCAAACAAGCAATTGATGACAATAAATTATAAATTAAAGAATATAATTCAAGTACTTTTGGTATTTGAGAGAAAAATGTTGATACCGAACTATTACAAACTTTGCGTGGTCAGTCAAAAGTACTAATAACATATACAAATAAACTTATTTGTTGAATGAAACAATTGGGCTTAGGTTGAACAAATTTTTTGGGATGGGCTGGCTGTAAATCTAGGCAAGCTCATATATATGTAAAGGAGAAAATTCTCAGCGTGTACTTAGGTCAGCCAATGGGTGTTGTGAAGATGGTCCATCAAAGGTTCCATGCATGCAGACAGTCTGTCGAGGTCCATAGGAGGGCAGTTCTTTCAATTTTTTTTTTTTTAATAAATCAACCCATTTTTTTACATTCACAATAACAAGCTCATTTTCTTGAGATTATTGAATACCATCGATACATGTTCAACATATCGAGGCATGGGGATATCTATTCCAATACGCGAGTGGGTAGTTCTAAATCTAAACAATCGGGTGAATGTAGGGGGATAATGTAGCCGACTTTGTTTGCCACTACCTGCTGGTTCATGTGATCCCGGATGAATAAGGAGATCGAGATACCCGGAGCGGTGCTATATAATATGAGTTGGGCGAAAGCTAAATCGTTTCAACTGGCTAACTTTTCTAGTTCGGCATTCTCAGCTGAGCAGTGTGGAAGAATTGAACGATTGATTGGTTGGGTTAAGCCATCAAATCCTTACGTTAAAGGTTAACACGGACGGGCTTGTGATCGTGGCTCTCTTGCGGGGAGTGCTGGAGGTGTTATCAGGGACTCGGCTGGGGGCTGGCTATGTGGGTTTATACTAAACATTGGGCTATGCTCAGTGTTTGAATCCGAACTTTGGGGAGTATTGAAACTAGGGTCTTCAACTAGCTTGGGATAGAGGTTTCAAAAAAGTCATCATCCTTGAAATGGATAATAAGGGGGTGGTTGAGACACTGAATGGGAAGAGGAGAGACACCGCGAACCAGCACTATCACCTTTTGTCGTTAATTCGACACTCCGAAGGTGGAATTGGGATACTCAAGTCACTCACATACATTGTGAAGACGATCGAGCAGTGGATTGGCTTACAGTTTTGTGGCGCAACATTCAATTGGACCTTAAGATCTTGATCATTGTCCTTCGGGGTTATTTGGCATTCTTAGAGATGATGTTATAGGAATTGTTTTCCCAAGGCTTTGTCCTGTGTAATTAGGCACTTATGCCTCTTCCTGATATTTAAAAATAAAAAATAAAAAAAAATACCATCAATGTAAAAAAGTTGATAACATGCTCAGCCCCGGGCCTAAGCATCCCCGGTGCATGAGGCATCATTATAGAAAATGCATAGTTTGAGGGGGTAATGGGTTTGAAGTAAAAAAATAAATAAATAAATAAAGCTCGACCCATGGATAAGGCCCATCATGGCTTCTGCACGTCTTAGGCCCATAGTAAAACCCACGATTAGCTTGAAAATTCGGCCAAACGAGGATCATCTTTTCCGAGCTTATATAACAGATATAGTTATGAGAATGACCAGTGACTTATTAATAATTAATCTTCGTCATTAAATGTGAATCGCAGCATGAATTATGAATATTAAAACCCTATAACAACTAATTTTGTCATTTGAGAATTGTATTTTCAATCCAAGTAATGATGAAGTAAGGGAAAATTTGTATCCAACCGTGATTAGTCTTCAAATCAATTTATTCATCACACTGGAGGCGAAAAAAAAAAAAAATAAAAAAAAATCACGGTAGCCAAAAAAATGTGTGTCAATTTGACGTGTATTTTTTAGGTTATAATTTATTTTTTTTTCTAAAAAAACAAACTAGTTATAGTTTGTACACTATGCAAAAACAAAAATGGGGATTCAAATTGCTATTTTCAATAAATAATTACTCTATATATAATATACAACAAATTTTTATCGAAAAAATATACAACATTTTGTTCGCTTTTTCAATTTCTATTAAATTATTTATCTTTTCTTGATAAAATTAAATCATCTCTCTTACTTTTATTACATTTTAATTTATTATGCATAATATGATGTGTATAGTACAAGATAAAGTACTACATTATGAACAAAATATTGCAATTTTCTTTTTCAGATAATTATTTCAAAGAATTGGTATTTAATGTTTTATTTTTGTCAAATGTTCATTAATATTGTTTACTACAAGAAAAGCGTCTTTGTTAAAAAACACGTTGTTGAATTTTATTAAAATACATAATTAACACATTACATAGTACTAGATTTTTAAATAAAACAAAAATATATTATATATGCTCCTTCATATTTGCACTTGGTTATATATTATAATTATTATAATGCAAAAGTTATATATTATTTAAGTTCACCTTCATTACTATTTTAATTAAAAACTTATGTAATTATTTATAATCAATGATGAGTAATTTGTAATATTTGTATAAATCTTGTCATTTCAAATCAAGCCTAGCCTAACTACTGTATTCTCTTACATTAAAATAAACTGTTGTAATATCTACAAATATATATATCAAAACAAATTTTATTTTATATATTTCTTGTTTATCTAATTTTTTTTGTTATACATTATAATTTCTTACATTATGTTAGGACATTAAAAACATTAATAAATTCTTAAAAATAAAGCCATTCAAATATTTTACAATGTGTTAAGAACTACGTTGTTATTAAACTCAAAATTTTTATTGCAAAAATTATTTCGGAATGCATCAGATATTTGTTTTAAACTATAAGACTATTTTACATTGATTTTTATATTTAATTATATAATATATTTTTATTTAACAATAAGGTTTAAACCAACTAGTTAAAATATGCAAACTTATCCTCGATTTTATCCTTACAACAATGTACAAGGTTGTCAATCATAAAGACTCGAAAAATTCAAAGTGTTTTAACAAAGAATATTTTTGGATAAAAAAGTAAGCTATATTTAGGGGTGGCGAAAATTCGGGTTCAGATGGGTCCAGGTCTGGACATCCTGTCACGGTTCTAAATTCTTAATCCTCGTTTAATTTCTTTAATCAGGATCATCCGTGACGTGGGACCCGCATCGAGATATATGTCATGACCGATGAACTTTGCATTGATAAAGATTAGACTATCGGGCTCATGATAATATCGGGCTCATGATAATCCGAGAACTGATGTTGGACTTTGTCAACAGTTTCTATGGTCTTCTATAATTATTTTTTGTCAAAGAGTATATTAATTAAATCTTGCAAGTGATCCTGATAGTTTGATGGAATTCTTCTATGATCATGAGGATGGGAGTTTGTCTCGATTTTCTATGAAGGGAGTCTTTTGTTATTATTTCTAATTATATAAAGGGATCTCTCTTGGAATTCGTGGTCCTGTTACATGTATATTTTGATGAACATTGGGCATAAAGAATGAGGCCCCTGACATGTATATTTTGGTATCAAAGCCACGGATCATCAAAAAGATGTAAGTATCATTATACACTTATACTTCTTATTGCTTTGCCATATGATTTCTATATTTTCTTTGTTTATTCTATCGTTGCTAGTTTTCTAGATTTCACTCGTGACTAAGTTTTCTCTTGTTTCTCTTGGTTTTACATCGCTGGTTTTCACCGCTTTCCTAGTCGCGTTATAAGACTCGCAAATGAGACAGTAAGTCGAGCAGTAAACCGTTGACCAAGTGTGTGTTCACCTATTTGTATTACTATGAGTAATCTTCGTAAAAAACTAGCCCGAGTTCTATCTTTTCAACCTACACCGATAAAATTTGAACATGAATCTATGATACCAATTTGACGTCCAAATGCAAAGTTATAACAAACTGGATATTGTTCGAATTGATGGTTAAGATTATGAAAAAGAGGGATTAAATTGTATTCCCAATTGTGATTTGAAAAGTAATAATGCGGGACATCGGCTAGATAATAAAAGGACTCTATGATTATATATAAGAAAAAGATGAGTACACAAGAACACAATAGGACATAAGAACACAAGACAATAACAAACACTTTGAGACTTACTTACTAAAACTCAATCTAACTTCGAATGCCTAGAACTGAACACTAGACTTACTTTTTTATAGAAGCATAAAGACGCACTACCTATGCAAGGGTAGTCCTACAAGACCGACCTTTCAAAAAAGGAAATGTTAAAGTAGACACAGTACATGACTCTTCGAAAAAGTAAAAGTTATGAACAGTACTTGACTCTTCAGAAAAGTAAAAGCTAATGTATAGTGAGAAAGTAAAAAGCTACACTGTAGCTACTTTATGAAAAGGTGAGAAAGATTCTCATTGTCGAGAAAGGCTAGCAATTAATGCTAATAGCAATAATGCTAGGAAACATGTGCTTGAAAGGAAGATTGGCATGGGCCAGCAGGCTGGACAAGTCCAGGAAGCAAGGGCTTGAACAAGTCATATGGCAGGGGCCTGATTAAGATGATAATACAAACAATAGTAGGAAATTGTAGGAGAGTGGAGAAATTCCCAAAGTGACGAATGCACATAGTCAGGAAATCTCAAAATTGCTGGATAATGGATGTAAATTCGAATAGTGGGTTTACCCAATAGATACCACAAGGCAAGGAGGAGATGAATATCTTTGTTGTCCATAAAAAACTTACGTTACAAGGGAAGAGATTCAAAGAGAATCGTGTAGAAGGAGAATTCCACACAATTTCGACTCCATTGGAGAATAATTCATTATAAATAACATCAACCAAGGGTTGTTGAATGTCAGGGGCTAAGATAGCTTGAGCAAATTCTGAATGGCTAGTCATAATTCTGTATCTGTAAGTTCATAAATGTTATCATCAGAAACAGATCTAGTTGATGAAGAACATTTAGACTCAACATTTTGAAGGCGATTATTCATTTGATTTTGGGTGTCTTCCATTTTCTTGAGTTAGTCAAGAATTACTTGAGCAATATCTGGATTGATAGATGTTGAAGCAACATTTGTGTTATGCTTAGAAACAACTTCTTTGAAACTGGATGAAAAGGGATGGAAACTCACTGAGTTTTATTGGTGTGGTAGGAATTATGGTTTTTGAGATAAAAGCATAATCGAATTTATCCCACCATTTACATGAAATGTCCTGAGAGAGGTAAGTATGAGTGAGACCATTTTTTATAGTTTGATGAGTAGCATACTGCCATTTGAGAATCCAAGGGATTGAATGTTGATGAAGAAAATGTAAAAGAGACACCTTTTGTTCTTCATATTTTTTCAACACAATCGGAGGGAAAATATCAGAAGAAGGTCCAAACTTATTCCACCAGTCAGTCATAAACCATGTAGGCAGAGATAGTTTCATGGATTTCTTAAATGTTATATACCAAGAATGATTAGTAGAAGGATCCATGTAAAATAAAACATTACGCCATGCATCCATATAATCTTTATAACTCACAGTAACTGCAGGTTTATCTTTAGCAATAGTCATTGACTGATACATAAAGGGACTATGCTGTATAAAACCATTCAATGAACACCATTATATAGGAGATAAAACCTTTTGTATTTTGAATTTTGAGTAAGAAATCTCATCGGAATTTGGTCTTGTGAAGTGTTCAAAATGAACAGATTGTGTATGAATGAGAATACTCTCATAAAACTTGATATTTGTATGGGGACGAGAAGGAAGGTAATGAATGTCGGGAGGCATGATTAGATTGACCTGTGTGTCAAGGGATTTATCAAGGAGATGGTTCTCCAGAATGAGAAGAAGATATTTATTTGTTAGAATGTACTCTGAATGAGTAATGGGTTCAGATAACGGTTTGAAGCGATTCATCGCAGGTGATTTGCCTTTATTCATGATCTGTAAACAATTGATAGATGAAGGAGAAATGAGAAATTCTCTTGATAAGAAATCAGGGAGAGAATTATCAGTACCTTTAATGTATTCAATATCAAAATCAAATATACTTAATATTGCTTGCCAGCGAGCAAAAATCTGTTTTGAAACCAAAATTTTAACATCTTTTAAAAGAATTTCTTTCGCGGATTTACAATCAACACGAATCAAAAACTTTTGATTTAAAATATCAGCTTGAAATTTTTGAACACAAAGTACGATGGCTAAAACTTCATTTTTGACAGTCGCATAATTGCGTTGAGCTTGATTCCAAAGTTTGGAAGTGAAACAAACTAATTGCTCTTTTCCCCCAGGGGTTTTTGAAGGAGGATACCTCCATAACCAGTATCAGATGCATCAGTTTGAATTATTTTAAAATAATTCGAATTCGCCAAATGAAGGCATGGAAGGGCTTTGACCTTTTGTTTAATTGTTTGAATGGTTTTGGTATGCAAAGGAGTCCAAATAAATTTAGAATCCTTTTTTAACAATTCCTGTTAAGGTTTTCTATATGCTGCTGCATTTTGATAGAAATCAGGAAGGTAATTGAGGCAACCAAGAAATCGTTGCAATTGATTATTGTCAGTTAATTGATCAGGAAATTTATCAGCAAAATTTATGACCCTATTAACAGGTGTAATAGTTTGATTTGATATTTTGAAACCTAGGAATGTAACAACCGTTTGAAATAGATGCATTTTCTTTTGTGATAGTACAAGGCCATTTTTTATGATAAGAGCTTGAAAGGTATAAAGATGTTTCCAATGTTGATCGATTGATTTAGAGAAAATCAATATATCATCAATGTAAACAAGAATGAAATCATGATAAGGGTTGAATATATCATTCGTAATTTTTTGAAATTCAGAAGGAGCATTCTTCAGACCAAAAGGCATAACATTCCATTGATATTGACCAAATGGAGTATTGAATGCAGTTTTATAACGGTCAGAAGGATGAACCTGAATTTGCCAAAATCCAGATTTGAGATCAAATTTTGAGAATACTACTGCCGAAGTAGTAGCTTTAATAAGATCATTCTTATTTGGCAAAAGATATTTAATTGTCTTAAGGACTTTATTCAAAGGTTTATAATTTATGACAAGTCGAGGAACACCTCGTTCGAGTTCAGAAGCATTTTCAACATAAAATGCAGTACAACTCCATTGAGATTGAGAGGGAGTGATTAATTCTTTCTTTATTAAATCTTTGATTTCATTTTGACAAAGGTTTCTCAATCGAGAATTCATTTGAGAAGGATTGGCTTTAGTCGGAATCTTAGATTCATGAAATTCAGAAATATAAGGGAGAGAAACAATATGATGTTTACGATCCCAAAAGGCAGAAGGAATATCAGAACAACATTGTTGTTGTAGATTTGTTTGAAAAGATTTCAATTTATTTTGAAAAGATGGAGTTTGTAAAAATTGATCAGTTTTAAGAAAATGAATTTCATTTCTTAAGAAATTAATATGATTTTGTTTAAAATCAATTTGATTTATAATTTGATTTAAATATTTTTCTTTAGGAGGTTGAAGGAAAGAAAAGAAAATTTCATTTTCATTAATTTTGGTAGAAATACCTTTTGAAGAAACAGAGAAAGGTTGAATATGTTGAAGGAATGGAGTTCCTAATAACATATCATGCTGAAGTCCTTTGATGATAATAAAAGAAGTAGGAATACATATGGATTGATGACATATATGTGCAAGAGAAATTTTATACTTGATTTTTGATTGTTTGCCATTGGCAACAGAAATATGATTATCAGTCGTTTCACGGTAACGTAAAGGGATTAATCCTTCACGAATACAATTTAAATCGGCACCGGAATCAATTAAAGCAGTACATTTATATGAAAAATCTTTTATAGTAAAGGTAATAGGTGTAAACCATCGTTGATGAGTGTATCTGGTAATTGTTTCAATAAAAACATTATTAGGATCAAAATCAGGGATTGATTCAGTAGAAAATGATTCAAGGGTAGAAACTCTATCAGTTAGCATTTTGATTTCAGATTTTAACTGATTGATTTCTGCTTGAAGGGATTGAATAGTTGCTTGATGAGGTTTTTTACTAACAACTTGCATAAGACTTGAAAAAGTGTATTTAGTAGGATCAATATTTAATTGTTGTTTGAGTTTTTGTTGCTTTTTATCAAGCATTGTCGATGCAGGAAGTTCTGCAGGAATATGTTCATTCGAAGGAACTGTAGAAATTAATTCAGTAAAATATTTATATTTCAAAGAAGGATCAGTTATTTGTTCACCAATGGAAAGAATAAGCTCTTCATGAGCAGTTAAAACATTTATTTCAGTTTTAGATGAAGATGTATTAAGCATATTATTTGTACAATGACAAAGGTCAGATTCAGAAGAAGAGTCAGACTCAGAATTATTATGATGAACATTTTGAACTTTTTGTTTATAATTCTTTAGATGACATTTATTAGCATAATGCCCTGGCTTACCACAAGTAAAACATACATTCTTCTTTTTAGAAGATGAAGGAGAAGTTTTATGATAAGATTTAGAAAATTTATTTGATTTTCGCTTTGGGCGAGCTTTAGGACGAGAATAAAATTGATTTGTAGAGTTTCGTTTAACACGTTGATGTCTAGCTTTTGCTAGAGGAGTGATATCTAATGTATGACCAAAGTCATAACAAAAGTTACCAAGATCTCTTTTTAAGGGATTCTTTTCTTTCTGTAATTGTCGCTTAATTCGCATATCATTACAGATAGAAATGGCACAAGTTTGAACATATTGAGTGACATCGCCATAGGATAAGGAATTCCAGTTCATAGAACCATAATTTTGATCTTTGATATATTCTTTGACTTTAGCAGCAAAGAATGGAGGTAAACCGGCAAGAAATCTTTCTTTCCAAAAATTTGTATCATGTTGCTCGGTTAATAGATAAAGCTTAGAAAAGAAGGTATCTTTATACCATCGATAATCATTAAGAGTTCGACATCTTAAGTTTTGCAGTTGATCACTAATTTTTTCATTAAGTGAATCAAGCTGTCCAACAAAATGCCAAATAATATTATCCATTAAGGTATCAACACCATTAGGTTGAGGTTTTCCTTGAGAATCAAGAATAGGTTCATTATGTGTATCACGGAGAACAGATCCGACAATGCTACAACGGGTTTCATAGTTGAACACGTAATGCCACCAACCATAAAGTTGTCCGGTAAAGCCGGAGGCAATAGCTAAAGCAATTTGTTCATCAGGATGTTTATAAATGGCACAAGCTTTTGCATAAACTTGCATTTTTAAAACAACATCTAAGATTTGATATTCCGATAAACCATCGATATTCCAATCATAAATGGTTGATCCATCATATTTTTGATTTTTAGGATTTTTTTCCTCAAGAATGACATCAGCAGGGGATGGTCTAGAATAAAATTATTTTTGCATAGGATAACGATTTTTATAAGATTTATTTCGCATAATGCGATTGACAGAAATATGATCAGACAAGGAGTCAATATTAGAGCTTGTTTGAAAATCAGAAATTGAAGAATTGCATTCATCGGATTCTAAAGAAGAATCATTAATTTGATCAAGATTAGCAATAACGGGACCTTTATCCTTTTGTTTAGTAGAAGGAGGGGTTGAACTCTGACCAGTCAGACTAGTAGTACTAGAGGATTTTGCAATAGTGAGCTGAGCTAATTGAGCTGTTAATTTATCCATAAAGGCATCAGAATATTTTGATGTTTTTGAAAAAGATGTTAATGGTACTTGTGTAGAAGATGAAGGAAAAAAAGATTTTTTAATGACAGGAACTGCTAAAGAGGCAGATGTACTAGGGGTAGAAATTTTTTGTGATTTAGAAATAACCGAAGATGTTAGAGTAGATAAGTATAAATTTGTATAATTATTTAGTTCAATGAGGTGAGAAATATCTTGTTTGGTTACGACACCATAATCAGTGAAAGTCGATTTAAAAGGAGAAGCCTTAATATCGTCTCGTACTTTTATAGGAGCTAAAGGTGGATGTGGTTGCTCAAACTTGGTACCAGTGGTACTTTCCCAAATTGTATTTATGTGAATAGAAAGTTTGGGACAAGATTGAAATAACCAGTCAAAGAAAAAGATATTAACTTGATTATTTTTGACATAGTCAAAATATTTTTCATGGAAAATTGCTTGTTTTTGAAAAGGAATTAGTTTACAAAATATAGGTTTGAAAGGATGAGTTAAAAACTCTTGTTTTAAGGAATCATAATCCATTTGAAATTCAGGAGGTGTTTCTTCTTCAACGATAGAAACAACATTTATGTGATATTCAGCAAAATCATTTATACTAACATTATCATCTTGTGTTGAAGATGCATAAACAGGATATGCAACACCAATTGCAGGTGGAGGAGGACGAGGAGCTTCAGGAGGAGCTTCAGCAGAACTAGTAGATGATTGAGAAGTAGCATAACGCTTTGACTGAGAGGAGAAGGATGTAGTAGAGTTTGATGTAGATGCTCGAGGGGCAAATATAATATCTACTTTACCATCATCATGAGTTATGATTTGATTAATTTTTTGAGACACTTGTCTCTTTTGACATTCTTCAACATTTGTATCTTTGATAGTCCATTGATGTGGAATAGATACATCATTCCAATTTATTAATTGAGTACGATCAACTGTATTATTTTTTATATTGGTAAGGAAAAGGGTTGATGTTCCAGTATGCAAATTTGTATATGCAACATCAGGAACAATAGATTGCATTAATTTATAATAAATGCGATAAACAACCGCAACATTAGAAATTATGCCTTTCATTTGAAAACCTTGAGTATGAATACCTAAAACGGCAGCTTCATGAGCTAATTCATCATGTAAACTGAAAGAGAAATTAGGAAAACAATTGAAGTAAATAGGTCCTTCAGCAAGGCTACCTTCAATCATTCCTAATAATGAATCAATAAATTTTTGATGACGTTTATCTCTTACAGAGACTAACGCAGAGGTATTAAGTCCTAGAGTAACTAGAGGCTTAATAGCAACTTGAATTAGGCCAATATGCATGAATTTATGAGTTTCTCTATATTTTTGAAATTTTTCAGGAGAGATGAGATAAATCTCTTATCCTTCATCATTGATGGATATTGTATCTTCTTCTAATTTAATTATAAAATATTGGGATTTAGAAAAAGATCCTTGATTATAAATAGAATTAGGTTTGACTTTAGGAAGATTCCAATTTTGAAGAGATTGATCTATATTAGAATAAGAAATTTCAGAAATATTTTTAAGATCTAGTTTTGATACTTTTTTAGTAGGAGGAAGTTTGCCAGAAGATTCAGATGTAGATTCATGTTCAAATTTTATCGGTGTAGGTTGAAAAGATAGAACTCGGGCTAATTTTTTACGAAGATTACTCATAGTAATACAAATAGGTGAACACACACTTGGTCAACGGTTTACTGCTCGACTTACTGTCTCATCTGCGAGTCTTATAACGCGACTAGGAAAGCGGTGAAAACCAGCGATGTAAAACCAAGAGAAACAAGAGAAAACTTAGTCACGAGTGAAATCTAGAAAACCAGCAACGATAGAATAAACAAAGAAAATATAGAAATCATATGGCAAAGCAATAAGAAGTATAAGTGTATAATGATACTTACAACTTTTTGATGATCTGTGGCTTTGATACCAAAAGGAGCTATCAGTGTAAACATCCATATGGGCTAACCACGTGGACTTGGCCCGAACGGATAGCGCCTTTAGAAAAGGCGCTATTCGTTCGGCCTATGTCCACGTGGTTCCACATGGACATGGGACGTTGGGGCACACAGATAAAAGTAACACAACAATTTTATTTTTCGAAAAATAACGTGGTCGCACGGGTACACGTGGTTCCATGTGGACATATTCCAAAAAATAACGTGGTTTTGCCCTACAATTATTTTATTTTTCGTTTCTCTACTTTTCATCACGACATAAAAGTAACACAAAAGTTTAAAGGATGAGTTGCATGCTTACTATGGGTTGCACGGGTTGTCTGCCTCGCGATACGTGCGTGACGTTTGCATGAGGTCCATGGTCTGTAGTGGATATGCATGGCTGGCCCACTTCGACATACGTGCGTGGCGTTTCCATATGTTGTCAACGTACCAGGAGATACGTGTGTGACGTTGGCATTGGCTTTATCACCTCGAGACACGTGCGTGACGTTTGCATGAGTTGCACGAGGTTGCATAGGTCACCCACCTCGACAGACGTGCCTGCCATTTCCATGAAATCTCCACCTCGTCATACATGGGTGAAGTTTCCATGGGTTGTCCACGTCGATATGCGTGCGCGTTGTTTACATTGGTTGTCTTCCTCGAGATACGCGAGTGACGCGGGTCCACGCGGGTTGACCATCTCCATATGCACGTGTCGTTCATATGGCAAAATTTTTTGTATAGATAGCTCCTTTTCAAAACGAGCTATCTATACAATTGTCTTCCACCTCACTACCACCTCACCACCATGCTTTGTATAGATAGCTCCTTTTCAAAAGGAGCTATCTATACAATTGCCTTCCACCTCACCACCATGCATGCCACTTCATCGTCAATACCTCATTTTCAAAAGGAGTTATCACCTACTTTTGAAATTTAAAAGTAAACTTCTATATTTTGGGAAATAAATTGTATCTCCACCCTACTTTTAGAAAAACCCTAAACATTAGGCTATGCTCAGTGTTTGAATCCGAATTTTGGGGAATATTGAAACTAGGGTCTTCAACTAGCTTGGGATAGAGGTTTCAAAAAAGTCATCATCCTTGAAATGGATAATAAAGGGGTGGTTGAGACACTGAATGGGAAGAGGAGAGACACTGCGAATCAACCCTATCACCTTTTGTCGTTAATTCGACACTCCGAAGGTGGAATTGGGATACTCAAGTCACTCACATACATTGTGAAGACAATCGAGCAGTGGATTGGCTTACGAGTTTTGCAACGCAACACTCAATTGGACCTTAAGATCTTGATCATTGTTCTTGGGGGTTATTTGGCATTCTTAGAGATGATGTTATAGGAATTGTTTTCCCAAGGCTTTGTCCTGTGTAATTAGGCACTTCCCTCTTCCTGATATTTAAAAATAAAAAATAAAAAAAATACCATCAATGAAAAAAAGTTGATAACATGCTCAGCCCCGGGGCCTAAGCATCCCCGGTGAATGAGGCATCATTATAGAAAATGCATAGTTTGAGGGGTAATGGGTTTGAAGTAAAAAAATAAATAAATAAATAAAGCTCGACCCATGGATAAGGCCCATCATGGCTCTGCACGTCTTAGGCCCATAGTACAACCCAATAACAAACAATAGCAAGAGAATGCCTTCTATGATCTAATCACGATTAGCTTGAAAATTCCGCCAAACGAGGATCATCTTTTCCGAGCTTATATAACAGATATAGTTATGAGAATGATCAGTGACTTATTAATAATTAATCTTCGTCATTAAATGTGAATCGCAGCATGAATTATGAATATTAAAACCCTATAACAACTAATTTTGTCATTCGAGAATTGTATTTTCAATCCAAGTAATGATGAAGTAAGGGAAAATTTGTATCCAACCGTGATCAGTCTTCAAATCAATTTATTCATCACACTGGAGGCAAAAAAAAAATAATCACGGTAGTCAAAAAAATGTGTGTCAATTTGACTGTATTTTTTAGGTTATAATTTTTTTTTTCTAAAAAAACAAACTAGTTATAGTTTGTACACTATGCAAAAACAAAAATGGGGATTCAAATTGCTATTTTCAATAAATAATCATTAAATAAAATAAATTATGTTTTACTCTATATATAATATACAACATATTTTTATCGAAAAAATATACAACATTTTGTTCGCTTTTTCAATTTTTATTAAATCATTTATCTTTTCTTGATAAAATTAAATCATCTCTCTTACTTTTATTACATTTTAATTTATTTATGCATAATATGATGTGTATAGTACAAGATAAAGTACTACATTATGAACAAAAAATATTGCAATTTTCTTTTTCAGATAATTATTTCAAAGAATTGGTATTTAATGTTTTATTTTTGTCAAATGTTCATTAACATTGTTTACTACAAGAAAATCGTCTTTGTTAAAAAACACGTTGTTGAATTTTATTAAAATACATAATTAACACATTACATAGTACTAGATTTTTAAATAAAACAAAAATATATTATATATGCTCCTTCATATTTGCACTTGGTTATATATTATAATTATTATAATGCAAAAGTTATATATTATTTAAGTTCACCTTCATTACTATTTTAATTAAAAACTTATGTAATTATTTATAATCAATGATGAGTAATTTGTAATATTTGTATAAATCTTGTCATTTCAAATCAAGCCTAGCCTAACTACTGTATTCTCTTACATTAAAATAAACTGTTGTAATATCTACAAATATATATATATATATCAAAACAAATTTTATTTTATATATTTCTTGTTTATCTAATTTTTTTTGTTATACATTATAATTTCTTACATTATGTTAGGACATTAAAAACATTAATAAATTCTTAAAAATAAAGCCATTCAAATATTTTACAATGTGTTAAGAACTACGTTGTTATTAAACTCAAAATTTTTATTGCAAAAATTATTTCGGAATGCATCAGAATATTTGTTTTAAACTATAAGACTATTTTACATTGATTTTTATATTTAATTATATAATATATTTTTATTTAACAATAAGGTTTAAACCAACTAGTTAAAATATGCAAACTTATCCTCGATTTTATCCTTACAACAATGTACAAGGTTGTCAATCATAAAGACTCGAAAAATTCAAAGTGTTTTAACAAAGAATATTTTTGGATAAAAAAGTAAGCTATATTTAAGGGTGGCGAAAATTCGGGTTCAGATGGGTCCAGGTCTGGACATCCTGTCACGGTTCTAAATTCCTAATCCTCGTTTAATTTCCTTAATCAGGATCATCCGTGACGTGGGACCCGCATCGAGATATATGTCATGACCGAGGCAATGTAGCCGAGGTATATGTTAGATTTGTCGTGATGTATGCTTATTGTATTGTATATGTATAAGCTATTGAGTCACTCCTACTTGTGTTTAGAAGTCGAGACGTGAGATATCTCGAGGAGTATCAATTGGCTATTGTTTTAGGTTTCATTTAATGTAAAACAACTATAGCCATATTAATACTACTATTTAAAGCTACGCTAAGCTTAAATCAACTTACTATATCACTCTCTACTACGGTCCCACGCCGGCACCCATCTTGAGGCATGTATTGACACATCAAGAGATAAATTGAGTTAGTGGAAGTTGTAACGGCTCGTTTTATTAACGTCGTTATTAATTACTTATTTACAGATTTGGACGTCAGTTCGGACTCTCACGTGGACGTCGCAGATAGGCTAGGGGCATGCCCGACTAGGTACTAGTTATATATTGTCTGCTGGTTGCTTTTTTATTGCAGTGTATTCCATTTAATATGACTGAAATCATTGTATGTTTGTAAACATCATGTTATGTCGAGTGAGATGGTGTGACGGGTAATCACCTCGTAAAGCGTGTCGACGCGGGTATCGAATATGTGTAGTACGGGTACATTAAGTTTTATATTACTAACTTGAATAAGATGACTAAAAATCAAGGTGAATATGACATAAAATGGAGAATCAAACTTTAGGCTAAGTCAAAATAATTAGGTACATCAATGATTGATGCACCTCGAGATGCGTGCCTAGACGCAGGCACTGGGTGTCGGGTAGTCGAGAGTGAGTGAGACAACAATTGGGTTAATTATGCATCAAATATATTAACTATATTATTGTTGTACCTAAGTTAGCTATTTAAAAAGAATTAATTTGATTTGCCTATAGTTTGATCAAATTAAATAAAAAGCCATTGATGGACATTATGATGATCCTAAAATGTGTGATACTAAGCCATTTAGTGTCTCAATGAAGTCACTAGTTAGTGTATGACGGCTCAATTAGTAGCCTTTATATCGTCCTCGGGATACGTGTACACAATTGATTCCAACACAAAGTATAAATACTCACTTAGTGATATTTTCATCAAAATCACTCACAAATTTTATGCAATTCACTTGGAAATCTTAGCAACATATGGAGAGAAATTTCAGATCAAATTGGAGATTTAGCGCTGGAATTCATAGTTCAACAAGGTAATGCATTCCCTCTCCATCAATTTCATATTCTTCAATTTGTGTGTGTGTCCATAAAAAGTGATGTTGAAGTTTAATGGTGGTGATGTTTTTGTTGTTGTTATTGTTGGTGTTGCTAGGTGTTGGAGATAAAGAAGACAAGAGAAGAGGAAGAATTAAAAAAAAAAAAAGAGGCAGAGACGTCTCTGTTGGGACGAATTGGGAGGGTTCGCACGCACGCCATTACGTGTGTACGTGCGAGCCCCCGACCCAGTTGGGCTGAACCGGGCCCAGCTGAATTGGGCCCGGTTCAGGCGGGCCCAACCTCCCATTAAATAATAAAAAATTATTTAAAAATTAAATTAAATACAAAATAAATATAATAAATTATAGAAAAATAGATAAAAATTACAAAAAATCCAGAAAAATTAGAGAAAATATAAGAAATTGAGAAAAGGTAGAAAATTTGATTTTAAGAACTTTTCGAGCGTTTGGCATCCCGGTATAACTCGAGAAATGTGTCTAAACTAAAAATCGGAATATAATTCTATTTTTAGCTTAATATTAATCATTTAAATTAATGTGGCTATAAATCAATTAAAATGAAACATTTGGACTTCAGGATACTGTAGCTCGGTACTGGGAGCTAGGCGAGGTCGGATTCGAGAGTCCGGGGAAGTCGGAGCGCCTTTTTGAGGTTTGTAAAACCCATAGGGACATACCTTGAGTATTTAATTGTTGTTTTTATATTGCTTCTGTCCATTCTTGCGTACCATTCTATTCCACACAATTTTGGACAGTTGGTTGAGGTTACAACCACAGTTATATTCGTTGTGTTTATGGCACGCTAGGCTGTAGCACGCTTGACTAAGCCGTTGGTGAATTGCGATTCGAGCTGCTGACTGATGAACGTGTATTCTATTCCACACAATTTTGGACAGTTGGTTGAGGTTACTCCCACCGGTATATTCGTTGTGTTTATGGCACGCTAGGCTGTAGCACGCGTGACTAAGCCGTTGGTGAATTGCGATTCGAGCTGCTGACTGATGCACGTGTCGGTGAAGCGTAGGTTTAGACCAATCACAACGAGGAACCAGGTGAAAGAGTAGTGGGGGCACCCACTAAAGGGATCCTGGAGATTCGAAGTACAGTCTAGTCTGATCGGGACGAGCACACACTTTGTTTATCCACTTGTTATGTATCCATGCGATGATCCATTTACAGTTGTCTGTTTCCTTTCCGCATGTTTATTTAACATTTTCTTTGGCTTCTTATTTACTTAAATGCTCAATGAATTTCCATGGGACTTTACTCACTTGACTCGTCATCTATTTTGTTGTGATGGCTGAGTGCAGATCCTTCTACGAAAAGGGGCAAAGGGATCCTAGGCGACTATATCTAATCGCATACTGTCTAGGATACTCTCGTACGTATTTAGCTTTTTAATATTTTGATTTATTTTGGGTATTAAGGAGACTAGAGAGACATTGTACATGTATATATATGCTTATCTTTTGGTTATAATGTTGCCTTATATACAGAGTACTCTATTTATGGGCTTTCCACATTAGGATTTACGCTTTATGATACGCTATATATATTTCATGTTTTTATGTCAATTTCAGATTTCCACCGTTAATTTACTACTTATAAATTGCAAATGAATAAAACACAAACCATATGTATAATTTGCAAAGTTCAAAAATAAAATACTATAAACCCTAAATATATACGACTTAAAAAGGAAATATACATAACTAATTTACAATTTATACAGAAACAACATGACAAGTTAGCATGCACACCGAGAATGCAGGTGTGACAAACGACTCCAGTGGAGCGCGAGACCCTATGGGTCAATTGTTGGGGCATGTGCCCTAGGTCAATCCATTAACTGTCTTTATGAATACTTTTAGTTAATAAAATAGAGGATTTCATTTTGTTTATTATAATTAATTTGCATGTTTACATTATAATAAGATCCATGGGTATTTACTGTAAATATCCTAAATGTCCCTAGTCGATCATTATATTGGGAACTATGATGAATTAAGACTAGTGTGAGTCTTGATTGATGATCATATGATGATTATACGTATAAGGATACGAATCAAGATCACGAGTACTTGTTAGGGAACAAAGTACTGGACCGACCCGCTATGAGAACATCACATGGATTAAGTCATAATTGTTTCTCATGATAGGTATATTTTTCAGTCCTCTGACTTGAGATTACCAGAGACTTCAACATTAGGAACACAGTGATTTGACACAATCAAACGTTGTCTTTAACCGGACGATTATAAAGGTTGTGATTGGTTACTGTGTGAGCAATGTGATGAAGTTGTGTAATCAAGATAGAATTTGTCCCTCTCATATAAAGAGAGATATCCAGTGGATCCCTCGATGTGTTAGACTCGTTAAAAGACCTAGTCTAAGTGAATTGATATTGATCAATGTCACTTGGATGTTTTCTATCTACCTAGAGATCTAGACTAGTACGATTGAACATGTTGGATGACAATTTCATGCCTTATGTTTGATCAAAAGGATATCCTGTGACAAAAGGATGTTATATAAATTATTGTTTAGGTTGTATCGATTTGATATTCGTACAACTTGGGTAGTCATAATGTCTTGCTGCTAGAGGCCGTTTTATGACTTGTATACCAAAATGAGTTTTGGTACATCGTCAACGTTGTATGAGCCTATTGGGTCACACACTAAGAATAGTTTTGCGAGATTTTAAGATGGTTCGAGAAAAATGAATTTTATATGATAAAATTCGTGACGTAAACGTCCTTGTGGTGTATTACACTTATACTTCTTTAAGTAGGGGTATATGTGTAATTTACTTAACCGTCTATATACAAGGGTTGTATAAATAGACGCTTTAAGTTAGAACACATATAGAAAAGATTAAGGGCCGAAAATCTATTTTCGTTTGAGAAACGAATTAGGGTTTTTCTCGGTACGCTCTGGATCGTTTTGGAGAGAAACAAAAGGTTTGGTATTCTCTCGAAGCTAGCACTTTGAATCTCTCGCCGTTCGTGTGTGGACTATTGGTAGAGGGCGTTAGTAGTTAGCGGCGCCTTAGAGATCGATTAACCTTCAGAAAAGTATATTGCGACCGAGGTATGATTAAATTTTGATGTTTTAAACGTTTTTAATGGAATTAGATTCGGATCTTGTTGGAGTTTTTGTCAAAATTGTTTTGTAATTTCCGCTGCGTATGAACCTCAAAACCCAACAGTGGTATCCGAGCCTTCGAGTTCGATTCCATTAAATTCATTGCATGTTTTCTTCTGATATATACATGATATATGATTGAAAGCATGTTAATAGTTGATGTATATGTGATATACATAAATTTTATGTGAGATTTATTATCATGTTTTGTGTATATGATACATATATTCGTGATTTAATTGAAATCAATCTCGTACATGCTAGTAACCATGTTAGGTTAATTCGAATAATTTTAATGAATTGAGTTTCGTGTTTCGTGATCCATGACACCATTAGGTTCGATTGGGATAGTAGTTCATGATTCAATTACATGTGGGATTATTTGGATGATGACCGAAATTACAAATAATTATTTTTGAAATTATTTATTTATCTAGTTATATCTATTCGTTATGAAGTTTCTATTTGATAAGAGATATAACAAATTAGATTAGGAGATATAAGCAAAATCGGTTTCGTTATCCCTATTGGATAGGAGATACATATCGAGAATCTTGTTATTGGTGTTATGCTAGGATTCAAATATCTTAAGTCCTAATTGGATTAGGATAAGATGATTAGTTAGATGTGGGTCCATGTTAATTAAAATGTTTTAATTGACTTGATTTATTTGCGCTTCCTCAGATTTACCTTCGTCATTGATTGTGGTCAATGGAACCACCGCATTCATTGACCAGGACAATGGTCCGCTGTCTAACTAATCCTAGCGCACGAAAATTCTTTTATTAGTGAACGCAGTATAAAAATTTTCAAATTGTTTAGTGATTGAACAAATCAATAAAATTTATGATATTTCATCGTTTACATAAAATCACTAAAACTGAATAAAAATCCCTATATTAAATTTTAAGTCTCGAGCCATCCATTTTAAACACTTGTCAAGGCCTCGATCACACTAATATAGTTTTAGCCATAGCTGGGTGTATTGTGTTATCTTGGTAAGACAAGTTGGGTAAGAGTTACCTAAATGTTTAAAAATGGTCCGACTTAATAAAGCTATCAAAATAGTTTTGAGCTTTAGGCACATGATGAGATAAAAACATGCTAAGACATAAGATGTCCCGTATCTCATAAAAGTATCTAAAATTACATAAGATGTAATTGGTAACTGTTACCTACCTAAATAATCTAGTTTTGTGTTTCATGCCATAGCTGTCATAGAATTAGGTGAAATATGAATTTTAGTCCCCTAAATAAACAATATGTTTTAGGAGGGTTGTTAATTTAGTGGGAGTCTATTCCTCTATACTAAAATAAACTTTGCATAATCTTTATTGTAGATCAATGGCCTCTTCAAGTAACAATAATCCCCCCGTCATCTGCGATTCATCCTTGAGAAGGATAAGCTATCTCTGGGACTAACTTTCTTGACTGGTTCGGAAACTTGAGAATTGTTCTTAAGCATGAACACAAGTTGTATGTCCTGGATGATCCAATCCCTGAGGACCCACCAGCCAATGCTACGAAAGCTGTGAAGGATGTGCATAATAAGCATGTCAACGATTCTACTGATGTTGCATGTATTATGCTGGCAACTATGGTTCCTGAACTTCAGAAGGACATGGAACTAATGGAAGCCTACGACATGGCTATAACGCTGAAGGAAATGTTCCAACAACAAGCTAGGCAAGAAAGGTTCGAGACAGTCAAGAACCTACATTCTTGCAAGATGACTAGGGTGCGCCAGTTAGTCCTCATGTTCGAAGATGAAGGGCTATGTTGACCAGCTTGATAGACTCGATTTCCCATAAGCCAAGAGTTGGCTACGGATTTGATCTGAATTCATTACGAGAGAGTTACTCACTATTTGTGATGAACTACAATATGAATAATATGGAGAAATCAATTTCGAGTTGCATTTGATGCTCAAAGCGCTGAACAAAATATCAAGAAACCCTATAGTAATGTGTTGATGGTCCAAAAGGGAAAGGAATGAAGAAGAAAGGCAAAGGCAAAGCTAAAGTTGCCAAGGCTACTCACTTTGCACTGTCGCAAAGCCCGTGGAACAAGTCAAGCCCCACTGTTCCTCGCTTCAAAACACCCAAAAGAAAAGGAAGGAAATTGTCATTTCGCCATGCACCGGACATTGGTTCGAAATTGCAAACTCTATATGGAAGATCTAAAGAAGAAAAAGGGTAATGCGACTACCACTACATGTATTTATGTTATTGAAATTAATTTATCTACTAGTGATTCCTGGGTATTAGATCGGATGTGGTCTCACATTTGTATAAATGTGCGGGGACTCACCATAAGTAGAAAGTTGAAGAAAGGAGAAGTCATCCTCCGCGTAGGGAATGGAGTAAGAGTCTTTCGCCTGTTTGTTGGATCATATGACTTAGTCTTACCTAGTGGACTTATTTTAACTTTAAATAATTGTTATTTTGTGCCTGCTTTGAGCATAAACATCATTTCTGTTTCATGTTTGGATATGGATGGTTTTGATTTTATTATTGCGAATAATAGATGTTCCATTTCTCGTAAAGGCATATTTTATGCAAATGCTGATTTGTGTGATGGTCTTTATATTCTAAGCATGAAAAGGTCCACTGAAACTCCAGTCTTTAACATAAATACAAAGAGATTCAAGTCAAATAATTTGAATCAAACCTATATTTGGCATTGTGGTCTCGGGCACATAAATGAGAAATGCATAACGAAGCTCCATAAAGATGGACTTCTAGATTCATTTGATTTCGAAACATATGAAACGCGTGTATCTTGTTTACTAGGCAAGATGACTAAAAGTCCCTTTATTGGACACAGTGAAAGGGCAAGTGATTTATTGGGTCTAATACATACTGATGTATGCGGTCCTATAAACACAATGGCTAGAGGAGGTTATCAGTACTTCATTACATTTACTGATGATTTCAGCAGATATGGTTATGTATATCTTATGAAACATAAAGCTGAGTCATTTGAGATGTTTGAACGTTTCAAAATGAAGTGCATAATCAACTTGGTAAAACTATCAAAACACTTCGATCAGATCGAGGTGGTGAATATTTGAGCCAAGAATTTGATGATCATCTTAGAAATTGTGGGATTGTCTCCCAATTGACTCCACCAACAACTCCATAATGGAATGGAGTTTCTGAAAGGAGAAATCGAACCTTATTAGATATGGTTCGATCTATGATGAGTCATGCAGATCTTCCATTATCATTTTGGGGTTATGCATTACAAACTACAGCTTTCACTCTAAATCGAGTTCCTTCTAAAGCGGTTGATAAAACACCATATGAGATATGGTACGGAAAGAGACCTAGTTTGTCTTTCCTTAAGATTTGGGGTTGTGAGGCTTACGTAAAACGACAAGTCTCAGAAAAACTAGCACCTAAATCTGACAAGTGTTTATTTGTGGGGTATCCTAAGGAAACAAAAGGATATTACTTTTATAATCCCGCTGAGAACAAAGTGTTTGTTGCTCGGTATGGTGCCTTTATGGAAAAACAGTTTATTTCAAAAGATACTAGTAGGAGATAAATAAATCTTAAAGAAGTTCAAGAATCACAGATAAACACTGAACCACCACTGGAAGTTCAACAACGTTATGAACCAGTTGAACCTCCACAAGTGACACAAGGCCCACGTAAATCTGGTAGGGTAAGACATGAGCCAGAGAGATTCAGATTTCTCATTACTGATAGTCGTGATGTGTTGCTTATGGATCAAAATGAGCCCACCACTTATCAGGAGGCTATGTCTAGACCAGACTCAGATAAATGGCTAAGTGCCATGAACTCTGAGATGCAATCCATGTATGATAACCAAGTTTGGAACTTGGTTGATTTACCCAAGGTGGTAAGACCATTAGATGTAAATGGGTTTTCAAGAAGAAAACGACATGGATGGCAAAGTGCATACTTTTAAAGCAAGACTTGTAGCAAAAGGTTTCAGCGGACTCAAGGTGTTGATTATGATGAAACTTTTTCGCGAGTAGCCATGCTTAAATCCATAAGAATTTTAATTGCCATTGCTTTGCATATTATGACTATGAGATATGACAAATGGATGTAAAAACAACATTTCTTAATGGAAAGTCGCTCGAGGACGTGTATATGACACAACTTCGAGGTTTTGTACATCCCGAGAATTCTATGAAGGTATG
Organism: Stephania cephalantha; assembly: GCA_039657325.1. Classification (NCBI taxonomy): domain Eukaryota; kingdom Viridiplantae; phylum Streptophyta; class Magnoliopsida; order Ranunculales; family Menispermaceae; genus Stephania; species Stephania cephalantha. The sequence goes on along the minus strand of CM077572.1, from coordinate 46,342,326 downwards.
CAAGCTTCAAAGATCCATTTATGGATTAAAGCAAGCTTCTCGGAGTTGGAATCTTCGTTTTGATGAAGCAATCAAGTATTTTGGTTTTATTAAGAACGAAGATGAGCCTTGTGTATACAAGAAGGTCAGTGGGAGTGTAGTTTTTCTGATACTGTATGTTGATGATATATTACTCATTGGAAATGACATCCCGACATTGCAGAATGTCAAGTCTTGGTTAGGGAAGTGTTTTTCAATGAAAGACTTAGGAGATGCAGCCTATATCCTAGGGATAAGGATCTATAGGGATAGATCTAAGAGGCTAATCGGTCTAAGTCAGAGTGCTTACATAGACAAGGTGCTGAATAGGTTCAGTTTGCAAGACTCTAAAAGAGGATTGTTGCTAATGTCTCATGGCATAAGTCTCAGCAAGATTCAATGTCCTAAGACAAATGATGAGCGAGACCGTATGAATAAGATTCCATATGCATCAGCTATTGGATCTATTATGTATGCCATGCTATGCACTCGACCGATGTATCATATGCTTTGAGCACTACAAGCAGATATCGTCTGAGATCCTGGTGAGAGTCACTGGATAGCAGTAAAGAACATTCTTAAATACTTAGAAGGACTAAGGAAGTGTTCTTGGTCTATGGAGGTTTTGAAAATGATCTAGTTGTAAATGGTTACACAGATGCAAGTTTTCAAAGCGATATAGATGATTTTAGATCGCGATATGGATATGTGTTTACTTTGAATGGGGGTGCGTAAGTTGGAAAAGTTGAAGCAAGAGATGGCGGATTCTACAATGAAGCTAAGTATATTGCGGCGTCCGATGCAAAGAAAGGAGGCGGTTTGGATCAAAAAGTTCATTTTCGAACTAGGTGTGGTTCCAAGTATTGCTAACCCTGTTTGTTTGTATTGTGACAATAACGGGGCAATACACATGCTAAGGAACCTAGATCACACCATAGATCCAAACATATACTCAGGCGTTTTCATCTCATCAGAGAAATTATTGAGAGGGGAGACATGAAGATTTGCAGAGTACCTACTGAAGACAACGTTGCGGATCCATTGACAAAAGCTCTTCCACGAGCAAAACATGATGGTCATGTTAGATCATTAGGCATTAGATGCATGTATGATTGGCCCTAGTGCAAGTGGGAGATGTTGGGGCATGTGCCCTAGGTCAATCCATTAACTGTCTTTATGAATACTTTTAGTTAATAAAATAGATGATTTCATTTCTTTGTTTATTATAATTAATTTGCATGTTTACATTATAATAAGATCTATTGGTATTTCGAAATATCCTAAATGTCCCTGATCGATCATTATACTGGGAACTATGATGAATTAAGACTAGTGTGAGTCTTGATTAATGATCATATGATGATTATACGTATAAGGATACGAATCAAGATCACGAGTACTTGTTAGGGAACAAAAATCTTGGACCGACTCCGCTATGAGAACATCACATGGATTAAGTCATAGTTGTTTCTCATGATAGGTATATTTTTCGGTCCTCGACTTGAGATTACCAGAGACTTCAACATTAGGAACACAATGATTTTACACAATCAAACGTTGTCTTTAACCGAGGACGATTATAAAGGTTGTGATTGGTTCTTGTGTGAGCAATGTGATGAAGTTGTGTAATCGAGATAGAATTTGTCCCTCTCATATAAAAAGAGATATCCAAAGTGGATCCTCGATGTGTTAGATTGTTAAAAGACCTAGTCTAAGTGAATTGATATTGATCAATGTCACTTGGATGTTTTCTGGTCTACCTAGAGATCTGAGACTAGTACGATTGAACATGTTGGATGACAATTCCATGCCTTATGTTTGATCAAAAGGATATCGTGTGACAAAAGGATGTTATATACATTATTGATTAGGTTGTATCGATTTGATATTCGTACAACTTGGGTAGTCATAATGTCTCGCTAGAGGCCCTTATGACTTGTATACCAAAATGAGTTTTGGTACACTGCCAACGTTGTATGAGCCTATTGGGTCGCCCACTAAGAATGGTTTTGCGAGATTTTAAGATGGTTCAGAAAAATAAATTTTATATGATAAAATTCGTGACAGAAATGTCCTTGTGGTGTATTACACTTATACTTCTTTAAGTAGGGCTATATGTGTAATTTACTTAACCGTCTATATACAAGAGTTGTATAAATAGACGCTTTACGTTAGAACACATATAGAAAAGATTAAGGGACGAAACTCTATTTTCGTTTGTGAAACGAATTAGGGTTTTCTGGTACGCTCTGGATCGTTTTGGAGAGAAACAAAAGGTTTGGTATTCTCTCGAAGCTAGCATTTCGAATCTCGACCGCCGTTCGTGTGTGGACTGCTGGTAGAGGGCGTTCGTCGTTGGCAGCACCTTAGAGATTGATCACTTCAGAAAGGTATATTGCGACCGAGGTATGATTAAGTTTTCATATTTTAAACGTTTTTAATGGAATTAGATTCACCTGTTGGGGTTTTTGTCAAAATTGTTTTGTAATTTCCGCTGCGTATGAACCCCAAAACCCAACATCAATGACGTGGACGGTGCAATGGGGCTCACGAGGCGAGAAACGTCACCCACCTGGTAGCCTCGGGGAGCAGGGCCGCCATAGAAGTTAGTGAATAATGAGGTCAATGGAAAACCCTTAGATCACTCTAGAGATGTGTGTGCACATCAAGATCAATGACTATTAATCAACCTTATTTATATATATAAGATTGAATGGATAACTCATGCAAATCATTTACAATTGAAACTTAAGAGAGAAGGAAGTGCTGGAGAGAAAGTTTAGAGGAGATCAACAAGTTCATGAAGAAAATTTGGTGATTTGAAGGTGTTGAATCAAATTCAAGGTTTTGTTTAACTTGGTAAGTCAAAACCACACCATTAGCTTAGTTTAATTTGATGAATTTGATTATATAATTAAAATATGAGTTGTGGCTGTTGTTAAGGTAGATATATTGGGTTTCTGACGGGTGAAAACATGGATCCAAAGGCTTTGTGGTTGGCCTTGTGGAGAGAAAACTCAGAATTCAAAGTGCAGAACTCTGAGTTTTTCCGCACATAACGCGCTCACGCTTGCTAGCACGCTAGAGAACATGGGTAACACGCTAATGAGGTCACTAGCGTGTTAGACATGCCACCCAGCGTGCTATGAAAGTGCAAATTCTGCATTTTCTTAATTTAAGTTTAGACACTTTAAACAAGGCTAATACCATAACTTAAGGTCTAACCACATTTAAAAACATGTTTAATGACATTATGAACCTAGGGGAGAGTCTTGAGAGTTCGTGACGCACGCCGAACGCGTCAATAAAATAAAGTTTGTAAACCAACTATTTTGTAGAATAGTAGCAAAGGGCCGATCACACAGAAATTGACAGTCTTTCTAAGGTTACAAACAATAAAAAGGGAAATCAGGGGTTTTAAAATAAATTAATTTAACTAACTAAACTAAAATAAACTAAATAAATAAAATAATGAAAATAACTTTCAAAAAAATTAATGGGTACCTAGGTCTACAGTCCCACAAATCAGAATCAAGATTCAATGACATATTATGTTCCTCAATCTTTCCTTAAAATTATTAATTTAACTTCTCCTAGATTAGCTATAGAAAATCGACATCCGTCAGAAATTCCTAATTCCCCTAATCTCGATAGCCAGGACGTCCGCCACTAACTACTTCCCTAATTAATGCATAACCCTAGACATCCGTCAATCGGGTTTAACTCACTAACCGCAATAATAGGATCTGTAGGAATACTAATCATAGATAACCAAATCGTGTCCGCTTCCGATTTAACCTAGATTCAATTGTTGCATACTCAAGAACCGAAAAGTTTTTACGGCAAAGGGATGAGTGTTCGTCACTTTATAGGTCCAAAAATACAATTACGGATATAATCGATCTAAATAACTATAGATTGTCCACCTAAAAACATGCAATGGCCATATACATACCCTAGATCTAAACCATATTCCTTAAAATCAACAACAATGAAATATGAGAGATTAAATTAAATTAAATAAAAATCATAGATCTCACAAGTTATGACATGAATCAAGAATCCCGACTTGTTTCTCCTTCAACCTAAGCAAGGATTTGATTAGTCGGACATTGTCATCGCGTTCCTGGCGACTACCGCCTCTAAAAAAAAGTCGATCCTGATAATAATACATAAGTTCCTAATATATAAAACTACTAAAAATTGGTCCGGAAGGTAAGAGAAACTAATTTTGGGGGTTGGTCTCGTAACACGTGCACCGAGGAGGATCCGAGGACTGCTGGGCGTTCAATTTAGAAGTTTGACACGTGTCGGCTGCCCATTGGTGGAGTTTCTGCTGAGGCGATGACGTGGCGCTCACGGATTGATTGGTAAAGATGCTTGTGACGTGCTTGATTACTGGAGGGCCACCACGTGTCGCACTGGAGACAGTGAGAAAGATCGCACGATTTGTGCAAAAATCTGGGAGAGTGCACGAGCACGAATCCCGAGGAGCATCCAAAGCAGCTGAGGCGAGGAGAAAGAAATGGTTAGGACGCTGTGATGGGGTGGCGTGGCACGTTCTGATAGGAGGAGAGAACGCTGGAATGACGTGGTGGTGTATCAAGGTGATGATGTGTGGCAGTTGCTTGGCTTACTGACGACTAGCAGAGTGACACGTGACTGGCTAGAGGAGAGAAAGAAACTCGCACAGCTTTGTTGCGAATATGTGGGAGCTTGCGCCGCACGAATCTGAAGGCAATCCAACAACTGGTTTCAAGTGACTTAACTGTGTCACTCCCCTGCATTATTTGGTATGCTGTCACCTATTATACCCACTGCGCATCACGTAACTCGAAGCAAATTATCTGACATCTGATCATTGCATGTAAATTCTCCATTTTGAATATTGTTTCATCCCGAATTCAACCGCGCACTCCGTTTCACCTGAAAATGACCAATAAATATAATTAAATTTATATTTTAGAGACTTTCCATAGTAAATACATTAAAATAAACTATTAAAAACCTATAAATATCAGCTTATTAAATACCCCCAAACTTAAGACTTTGCACGTCTCGAGCAAAGGTGTAGATGACAACACAAACTAAACTATACTCGACTCAAATTCATGGAGTTCCTATGGTTTACATAGCCACCAAGTTAACAAGCAACTCAGGAAATTTCGAAGTTATGATATGTCAAGACTCGCAACCCAAACACAATTAAGATCACACTTTGAAGACATAGACTCGGTCAAAACAAAGGCCATCAACTACTTACGAGTTTTCTTGGTCTATACATTTAAGCACGCAAGTTTAAAATCTCACTTAATCTAGTGAAAGCACTCAAGCTAAATCTTTTATTTGAGGAGTTTTCACAACTTTCACCTTTATTATTTTTATTCTCTATTTTCTTCTTCAATTTTTTTTTCAAGTAATACGGTCCCTGCTCCATTTCCTATGAACCGCTTTTCTCACTTTTTTCCACCACAAGTTTCCCTGCTCCATTTTCTTTGGAACCTGTGGGACTCTCTATATTAACAAAAAACTCATGTTAGCCATTCTTACTTTTACTATGATCAAACAAATTTCTCAATGTGGGTTAAAATATTACCACTTGCACAATTTTGACCGTCTACTTCGTTTTGTTATCTAGCACAAGGCTTAACCATCATACTAAGTCCCTAATCATGAAATCATAAAAATGCTAGGCTACGGACTCGAGTGAGTGTTTCTCCTAGTTTTCCTTAAGTTTCAAGTCAAAAAGGCAACCATGGTGTACTCATTTACAACCAAAGACATGAAACAAAGTTTCGGGTGACTCTAAACAATAAAAAAATAAAAAAGCTATACTAAATACATGCATGAAAGTGTATCAACTACTAATGAAATGAGAGAGAAATATGAAGGGACAAGAAATGAAAGAAATGGAAGAAATGATATAAACACCATCATTACCATCTGACAACCGCATATAATCGCATAAAATAAAAATTAAACGATCTCACATGTAGTCTTTGGTAAAGAAATCCATCCAACTCGATCCACAAATCCTAAAGTACCCCCAAACTTATTCCAAACCTTGTCCTCAAGGTTTAAAACAAGTTAAGGAATCCATGCAACAAGAAAAGATAGTGATGAAAGAGAACATGGATAAATAAATAAGAAGAAGATATAAATGCATGCATAATAAAAGTCTCTAAAAACTAGTGAATACACAAAATCTCTCATGTCTAGGTGACTAAGGAAACTATGAAAAACAAAACATAGGAGTTAACTCAAAAAATTCCTATCAAGTCTTGCGAGCCCGAAGTTTGTCAACTAAGGATGAAATCTACAAGAAGATGGATTGAAGTCTAGGGTTTTAGATCTACTCAAAGTCCCGCCACTAATGCGTTGACTTAAGTTGGATGTGTCCCAACCAAGTCTCAAAACACCTAAAATCCTGATAATATGCTAATTCCCTAAAAAAATGCTCAAATTATGCTAAAAAATATAATCCATAATCAAACCTAGCAAAAATCACGGGTGCTCCAATTTATTAAAAAATAAAAAATAAAAAATAAAAATCATAAAATAAATAAATAAATAAAAATACAAAAGAAAGAAAACCAATTCCCGGCAACAGCGCAAAAAATTAATGCGCGCGCGAACGCTTCAATAAAGTAATTTACCTCAATCAAATATTTTGTAGAATACTGGCAAATGGTCGATCCCACATAGATTGAGTCTTTTTAAGGTTTAAAATAATAAAAAGGGAAATCGGGGGTTTTAAAATAAATTAATTTAACTAACTAAACTAAAATAAACTAAATAAATAAAATAATGAAAATAACTTTCAAAACAATTAATGGGTACCTAGGTCTACAGTTCCACAAATCAGAATCAATATTCAATGACATATTATGGTCTTCAATCTTTTCTTAAAATTATTAATTTAAATTCTCCTAGATTAGCTATAGAAAATCGATATTCGCAAGAAATTCCTAATTCCCCTAATCTCGATAGTTAGGATGTCCGCCACTAACTACTTCCCTAATTAATGCATAACCCTAGATATCCGCCAATCGGGTTTAACACACTAACCGCAATAATAAGGATCCGTGGGAATACTAGTCCTAGATAACCAAATCGTGTCCGCTTCCGATTTAACCTAGATTCAATTGTTGCACACTCAAGAACCGAAAAGTTTTTACGTCAAACAAGTGAGTGTTCGTCACTTTATCACTCCAAAAGTACATTTACAGATACAATCAGTCCAAATAACTATAGATTGTCCACCTAAAAGCATGCAACGACCATATACATACCCTATATCTAAACCATATTCCTTAAAATCAACAACAATGAAATATGAGAGATTGAATTAAATTAAATAAAAATCATAGATCTCATAAGTTATGCCATGAATCAAGAATCCCGACTTGTTTCCCTTCCGACCTACGCAAGGATTTGATTAGCCAGACATTGTCATCGCGTTCTTGGCGACTACCGCCTCTAAAAAAATAAAAGTCAATCCTGATAATAATACCTAAGTTCCTAATATATAAAACTACTAAAAATTGATCTCGAGAGGTAAGAGAAACTAATTTTGGGGGTTGGTCTCGTAACACTTACGCCGAGGAGGATCCGAGGACTGCCGGACGTTCAATTTAGAAGTCAGACACATGTCGGCTGCCTATTGGTGGAGTTTCTTTGAGGCACTGACGTGGCACTCATGGATTGGTTGGTAAAGCTGCTTGTAACGTGCTTGATTGCTGGAGGGCCACCACGTATCGCACTAGAGACGGTGAGAAAGCTCGCACGATTTGTGCGAAAATCTGGGAGAGTGCACATGCACAAATCCCGAGGAGCATCCGAAGCAGCTGATGCGATGAGAAAGAAATGGCTGGGACGCTGTGATGGGGTGACATGACATGTTCTGATAGGAGGAGAGAACACTGGAATGACGTGGTGGCGTATCGAGGTGATGATGCGTGGCAGTTGCTTGGCTTACTGACGAATAGCAGAGTGACACGTGGCTGGCTAGAAGAGAGAAAGAAACTCTCACAGCTTTGTTGCAAATATGTGGGAGCCTGCATAACGCGAATTTGGAGGCAATCCAACAGCAGCTGGTTTCAAGTGACTTAACTGTGTCACTCCCCTATGTTATTTGGTCTGTTGTCACCTATTCTAGCCACTGCGCAGCACGTAACTCGAGGCAAATCGTTTGGGATTTGATCATTGCATGTAAATACTACATTCTAAGTATTTTTCACCCCGAATTCAACCGCGCACTCCGTTTCACCTGAAAATGACCAATAAATATAATTAAATATATATTTTAGAGACTTTCCATAGTAAATACATTAAAATAAACTACTAAAAACCTATAAATACCAGCTTATCAGTTCGGGTACATGTTTTGAGGTGTCAGGAGACCGGATTAGCTAAAAATCTTGCGTGGATTGTAAGTGAACTGATTGAGATATTTATTTATATTTCATTCCAATTTTGCTGTTCATTTTCAGTCATTTGGAGTGAACTATTTTTTGTACTCCATATTCCATGACTTGTTGTTTCATTTCATTTCATGAATTTGCTATCATGACATTGGTTGTTCATTAAATGGTTTCATTGACTCTAAATCATATGCTATGTCATTCTGGGCTATTGGGAAGTTTAGTCAAATGAAATCTCATGCTATTAGATAGGTAATTTATGGTTTTGTAAGTCCATTTCCTTTGTGCATTAGTTATGTAATCACGTTATTGGATTCCTTAACTGTGTCATTCCATGAATTGTGAAAGTAGTTCTTGTGTCTAGGACCATGATATGATGATGAGCGCGACACATGGGGTCACTAGATTCTCGGGGGATGTCAGGATCTCACCACTAGCTTGTGCAGCATACGAGGTATGAGACACGGGGTTGTTGACAAGTATACATCACATGTGAGGAACACTTGTGAGTAACATTTATGTGATGGGCTTTTGTAATGATGTGAAGGCATCTGAAAAAATTGATTACGCCCTAAATAGTGAAAAAAGGCCGATGTGATGTAATCACAGCCGAACGGCCCTAGATCATTACTGCTTAGCCGTGTATCAATTTCCTTTTATGTAGCTGATGTATCTTATAGATGATTTCTTTTCAGCATAGTAGTTATCATTATGCTTTCAGATATGTGTTGTATATTTGAAAATGTGGATAAATGTCTCTCAGTGTTATTTTTTACTTTCTTGTACTCTTCGTCCTTTTTATGACGATGGGTACAGATCCATCGAGTAGCAGATTGGGCAAGGAAAAGATCGACGACTACCTCTGAGCCAGTGGAGAGCTGCTACATTTGTTATTGTAGGTTTTTTTTTTGTTGTTGTAAAACTTATATATGTCTTTTATACACTTTTGGGGATGTATACTATGGGATGTGAGATAGTTACCCGACCAGACACGTGTTGATATATAGTTATCGCCATTTTGTTTTTTTATATATGCATGTGATCTTGTTTACCTAGTTTTCCACATACTTAGGTTTTTTATATGAATGACTTCCGCTAATTTGTTAAGACTTCCGCTGAATAATATTTAAACTATATAAAATTTTAATTTATTTTGAAATACTATTAAGTATGAGAATAGTGTAAGGTTTATTAAAAAAGTAACTAATATGGTGAGTGTATTGAAAATGCTGACTAATACATTGTTAAGTCCTACGTGGTCGAGGTTAGGACTTAACGACAAGATTAGGCTGGGTGGTTCCCTAATTTGAGAAGGGGTCATCACACAACCCTTACTATAAAGAATTTTATTAATTGTCCGAACCTGTCCCTATTTTAAATTCGGACAAAACTAGCTTGTCCATACCCATTTTGCTTAAAATTCGGGTTGTCCGATTGTCCGGATTTATCGCAATCTTGAAAACTAACTTCTTATTTTAAAAGCTTATTCAAATGTTAAAATACGCATATATTATAATTTCATATAATGTAATTTGAAAAAATAACTTCAAAGTCTCAACAAAGATTGCAAACTATGAATCATTGTAACATTACTGGAAATAATTCATGTAATTAAACATTTAATATAAAAATCTTAAAAAAACTAAAATTTAATTCATTTTAAAATCAAACATATCTTTAGTATATTAATTTCTCGTTCATTAGAATAGAACGATGTTTGTTAATCTATTTTATAAGTACTAAGTGTCTAATGTACCTTTTTATTAAAGATATTTTAATTCTATTTAAAATTGAACCGAATCCGAGTTGGGTCCGGAGTTAGGTGCCTTATGCAGATCATTTCGATTTTAGGTTTTAAATCCAGACAAGAGGTCTTTGTGGGACTTGACCCAAACTTGTTTAGACATTGTCCGAACCATTTTTATTTTGGGTAGGACAAAGATGGGTCGACGGGTTTGAGCACTAAATTGCTACCCCTAGCTATATTCATCACTTAGATTTTTTTTTACAAGCGTATTGATATATATTTAAAAATCATAGACACGACAAATAGCTATTATTGGAAAGTATCCAAACTTAGTTCACCTTAAAGTGTCTTGAATCAAGAAAGAGTAGAAAAGCTTGATTCATGTAGCCGACTCTAATTAAATTTAAAATTGAGACTTTATTGTTGATGTGCTACTTCAATTACATAGTTGGGCTCCTACAAATAGCTAATGTGTGGTCTGTAGTGCCCACACCTTATAAATGTGTTTTGATTTTTAATTAGACAAAAAATATAATTTGGTCCTTGAACTTTCAAGCTTTTGTTGGTTGGTCTTCAAACTTTCATCAGTTCAATTTTGGTCATTGAACTTTCATTTTTCATCTACTTTTGATCTTTTGTTAAGTTTGAAAAACAATTGTAGCTAGCAAAGTGCTTCACGAGCAATTCATGGGGTTGTTCATAAGCGATTTATCAACTAAAACAAATCAATTTTTAACCGTTTTGTCGGTAACTATTACTCTCCAAGCTTAACAAAAAAACCAAAAGTAGAGAGAAATGAAAGTTTAGAGACCAAAAGTGAGAACCGATGAAAGTTTGAGGACCAATTCAAGAAAAACGTGAAAGTTCGAGGACCAAATCATACTATTTGCTTAATAAATTCAATGAAACTAAGCAACTTTCACTTAATAATTACCAGCTGTCACTGAAAATTAATATTTTTGGTTCATTACCTTAAAAGAAATATTTTTGGTTCACAATGTTTTTTTTTCAATAATCCACAAATATATAACAATACATAGAAATATATATGGGTTTGAAAACCAATTTACACATCCTGAAAAAAATGCCTGTTTAGGCCTAAAATAATCAATTTTACACGTTAAATCTTATCCTTCTTTATTTCTTCTGAAGAAGAATGTGATCATTTTGATCTAAAGCACCAAAAACGTGAACCTTCCTTCTGTTACTACATACTCAATGAATCATTACACTCACCTATATATAGTGAGTCAGTACATCAGCTCAATAGCCTACCTTACAACTCACGTGATACATCAAAAGCACTTTACGATTTACCTATCAGTTACAATAACAACTCTCAGTAAAAATACATCTATATACTAACATATTCTACACCCTCTCCTGAAGATGGACTTGGTGACAATATACCAAGCCCATATTAGGTAAAGAGAGTAAAAACAGTGGTGTAGCAAGAAAATTTGGTGAAGAGATCTGCTAATTGCTATTTTGAAGGCAAGTATTGAGGATAAATGAAACCCTTTTTAGACAGATTCGCACTGAGATGACAATCAATCTCCAAATGTTTTGTGCGTTCATGAAACACTGGGTTTGCAAAAATATGAAGAGCAGCCCGATTATCACAGTAAAGAGGAATGGGTAGAGGTGCAGGAACGTGAAGATCATGAAGGATGTAAGAGATCCATAGAAGTTCAGAAACTGTAGCAGCTAAGCTTCGATACTCAGATTCTGCTGAGGACTTTGAGACTGTAGCTTGTTTCTTTATTTTATAAGACACCAGATTAGAACCCAAAAAATATAGTAGCTAGTAAGGGATCTTCTGGACAAAGAACATGATGCCCAGTGTGCATCACAAGAGGCCGTAAGCTGAAGATCAGTAGAAGATGAAAAGAAAAGTCATTTGGAACGACTTCCTTTTAAATAACTCAACACATGAATGGTAGCAATCAAATGAAGTTCAGTAGGGGACTGAACAAACTGACTCAATTGTTTGCATATGTAACATCTGGTCGAGTAAATCCCAGATAAAGAAATCTACCAATAAGTCGACGATACCTCTCAGGATCATATATAACATAGGTATTTGAATCATCAAATTTACAGTCTCGGGGAAGAGTGGTAATAGTTTGGTTTACATCCAGAAAGACCAACTTCTTCCAAAAGATCAAGAACATAATTTCGTTGATGAACATACAAACCAGAATCAGCTCATACAACTTCCAAACCCAAAAAGTAACGAGTCTGGCCTAAATCCTTAATGGTAAACTTCGCATCAAGAAAACACTTAACAGACTGTATTTCTTCAAAAAAGAGCTTGTAAGAAGAACATCATCCACATAGACAAGCAATGCCAGAAACATATCTCCCTTGCTGAAGGTGAACAAGCAAGGATCATGAATAGATTGTACAAAGCCATAGTGAAGAAGAGAAGAGGTCAATTCAGAGTTCCACTGTCGAGAAGCTTGTTTCAAGCCATAGAGAGACTTTCTCAACTAACAAACTTGATTAGGCAAAGCCTTCAAATAACCTAGAGGAGGCATCATATAAAGATCCTCAATAATGCATCCATGAAGGAAGGCATTATTGACATCCAACTACTGAAGAGACCAACCTTTAGCTGAGGCTAAGGCCAAAAGAATTCGCACTGTACCAAGCTTAGCAATAGGAGAGAAAGAATCAGTGTAATCAACACCCTCCACTTGATTGTAACCCTTAGCAACCAATCGAGCTTTACATCTATCCAAAGTACCATCAGGATGTAACTTCAATTTGTATACCAACTTTGAACTAATGGTTGTTTTACCAGGTGGAAGTTCAGTTAAGTCCCAAGTACCATTGTCCTCAAGAGCCTTCAACTCTTTGTCTATAGCAAGGATCCAATTAGGATCATTCTTTGCTTAAGTAAAAGAATGAGGTTATTTGATTGTAGAGACAGATGCGAGAAATGTAATGTATGGATCAGTAAGATTAGGAGAAATAAAAAAGGGAAAAGTAGGAGGGGTGTGAGAAGAAGATGAAATAGAAGGAGCAGTAAAAGAAACAGTAACAGTTCTCTTATAGTAGTTATGAAATCATTTAACCATCCAGGTAGTTTAGTTTGTCTCGACTCTTCTCTCACGAACAAGTGGAACAATAGGAACAACAAGAATAATATAGGTAGTATCAATAGTTTCATTAGGTGAAACTAAAGGAGTAGAAAATGATGAAAAATCATCAAAATCAGTCACAGAAAAATTAGAAGAAGAAGGAGGAGAAGAAGAAGAAAGAAAAGGAAAAATATATTCATAGAACACAACATCCCTAGAAACAATAACTAATTGCTTTTGAAGATCAAAAATACGATATGCTTTTTGACCATGAGAGTAACCAAGAAAAATAGATTTAGAAGATCTAGCTCTAGTTTATCTTTATGAGGAACAGTGTTAGTAGCATAACAAAGATAACCAAATGTTTTTAGAAAAAGATAATCATGATTTTTATGAAATAATACCTGATAAGGAGATTGCCAGTCAAGAAGTTGAGTAGGCAATCGATTGATAAGATATGTAGATGTTAAAAGGGCATCATCCCAGAATCTTTTTGGTAAACTAGATTGAAACATAATGGCCCTTGTTACTTGTAACAAATGTCTGTGTTTCCTTTCCACAACACCATTTTGTTGTGGAGTATAAGGAGTAGATTTTTGATGAATAATACCCAATGAGGAAAATAATTTTGCATATTCATGATTAACAAACTCAGATCCATTATCACTTTTAACAACTTGAACATACATCTTAAATTATGTTTGAACAAACTGTAGAAAAGAAGTAAGAATGCCCACAGTAGATGACTTACAAGACATTAAAAAAGTCCATGTAAACCTGCTAAAATCATCTACAATAGTAAGAAAAAAATGTGATCCTTGTATTGATTGTTGTTTGTAAGGGCCCCAAACATCCAAGTGCAAAAGTTGAAATACAGAAGTAGTTTCAATACTACTTAAAGGAAAAGACAAACGACATTGTTTAGAAGAATTACAAGCATCACAAGGATGTACAAAAGAATCTAAAACAAAGTGAGGAATTAAAGTTGTAAAATGTTTAACAACATATAAGGAAGGATGACCTAACCTTTTATACAAAGAAGACATTGTATTAACAAAATTACAAGAAGGAACTTTAATCAGAGAAGTAGCAGAGACATCAGTAAACAAATGATCAACTTTGGATGAAAATGAACTTGCATAAATAATGTAGAGACCAGCCAATGCTTTTCCTACTACCAGAACTTGAGATTTCTTAAGGTCCTGTAGAATAAAAACATGTTTAAAAAATGTAAATCTGATTGAAGATTGAGAAGTAAGTTTACTTACTGATAAGAGATTGTGTTTAAAAAAGCTAATGTGTAAACAAGATTCAAGGATAATGTTTAGAGAAAGTTGAACATTACCAATATGATACACAAATTTTGTGAACCATCAGGGAGAAAACATGCATTGATTTAGATGGTTTAAAAAGATTTTGATGCAAGGCAAAATGAACACACATATGATTAGTGGCCCCCTGTGTCTACAATCCAAGTACCAGGATTAACGAGATAAACTCAAGCAATAATTACGAGTTATGGCACTACCTTCAATATCATGTGAGCAAAGTTAACAACTTCTTTGACAAAATCAAGTTGGAAGAACCCCTTTTCCTTTCATAATCCTGTTAAAACCTTACTGAATCGTGGTTGCAATATTAACTTGAAACTCCTCATATTTCAAATTGTCTTCATTTGACACATCTATTGGAGCTTTTGTTTGACCAGATGGACTTGCAATGACTTCAAAGCGTGTAACACTGCCACTTTCCTAAAGGAAGTTTTGCTCTCTACACTGCAAGAGTCAGCAAATATCCTAAAGGATACGATGAAGCAATTACAACTTTCACTTTGCAGTAGTGAAAGATGAAAACAAGAGCAGATGCTGGTAAATTTCGAGTTGATTTTTTCCTCCCCAAACCTCTTCTCTTATAGAGCACTGGTCATGACCAGTTAGAGTGAAAACGGGGTAGTGGAGCAGTGGAACTGTTTCAACTTCATCCACTCAGTCAAGCATTGAATGAAAATGGGTAGTGGACCAACAATGGAGTAGTGGAGCAGTAATAGAGTAGTGGAGAGCAGTTTCAACGCATCCACTCAGTCAATTTAATAACTACCCATTTAATCTCGAAAATGGTAAAAATTAATGGTAAAAAGTTTTACCCATGGTTAGCTTGCACACATATACACACGCGCACGTGCCTCGTGCCAAGTGCTAAGTGTGCCTATAAAAGCGTCTAAAATGCGCCATATGCGCCGCGCGCGCGCGCGTGTGGCTCATTTTGCATAACACTTGTATTTTCTTTTTACACACACTGTAGTGCAAGAGTATATATACTCTTTAAACTTGAAGTTTCTAACCAATGTGGGACTAAACATTTCATTTGAAAATGTCCAACAATCCCCCGCCATTTTCAAAATAACCAGATCATTCAATCCACGAAATCTCAAACATTATATGCATAAATAATGGTATCTTGCGATTTGAACCACTAATTTGTGAAAAGTTCATTACATCATATCATAATTACATGGTAGATAAACTTTGAACCAATGATTCTATTCGATATGTAGCATAAACATATCACACATATAACTTACACCAGCAAATAGCCATAAATATCCTGACACATTCAAAATTGGCCTTGTGTCCGTATCTTCTCGTGAATGTCTTTGGAGCCAAGCCCTTGAACACCTTGAAGCGGCCGTACTTCACATTAACATAGGTAGTCTCCATCCTAGTACCCCCGCAATTTAAGCACCTTTAGAAGACTATTAAGAGATCATCTCAACCTCCTCTCTTTACATGCGAATACAGAGCACTAACAACCTTGGGATGGTTATTAATTAGTGCTCACAGTCACACTTATAATGAATTTGACTGCATTGAACTTAAGACTTAACGTAATGTTAGGCGTCGAGTTGAGTTTCCACTATTGGTGACCTGTAATTCATGGGCTTGAGACTCATCCCCCTTGATGTTTTATTCACCAAGTCTCTTGGCAATCCTTTAGTAAGGGGATCTGGCAAGTTTTGACTAGATCTCACATAGTCAATCGTGATAACTCCTCTTGTTATCAATTCTCTGACACAACTGTGTCTCAGTCCAATATGTCTGGATTTGCCATTGTACACTTGGCTATAAGCCCTTGCCAATGTGGCCTCATTATCACAATGGATAGAGATTGGAGTTACCGGTTTAGGCCACAATGGTATCTCGTGTAATAATTCACGTAGCCATTTAGCTTCTTTTGAAGCCGAGGCCAATGCAATAAACTCTGATTCCATGGTAGAACCAGCCATTAAAGTTTGTTTCTTTGAAGCCCACGAGATTGCACCTCCAGCAAGTGTAAAAATCCACCCACTTGTAGATGCATGATTTTGATCTTTCACAATCCAACTTGCATCCGAAAATCCTTCTAAGACCGAAGGATATCCACTATAGCATAAACCATAGTTAATTGTTTTCTTCAGATATTTCAAAACTCTTCGAATTGCAAACCAATGCAACTCGTTTGGATTAATTGTAAATCTGCTCAACTTGCCTACTGCCAAGGCAATATCCGACCTAGTGCATGTCATTGCATACATTAAGCATCCCATTAATCTAGAATACTCCAGTTGTGAAACCGGATTACTTGTATTTTTCACTAGCTCAATACTTGAATCTAGTGGGGTAGAAACAGGGGCACAATTCAAGTGATTGAATCTATTGAGAACTTTCTCAATATAATGAGATTAAGTTAGAGTAATACTCCCCTCATCTCTTACAATCTGAATTCAGAGTATGACATCAGCTTGCCCCATATCTTTCATTTCAAACTGGCTTGAAAGAAACCTCTTGTTCAACTGAACTTGTTCCAAGTCAGTTCCAAAAATCAGCATGTCATCTACGTAAAGAAATATAATGACACCATTGTCTTTTCCATCAAACTTGCTATATACACATTTATCATATTCATTTATTTTTAATCTAAAAGCAAGTACAACCTGGTCAAATTTTTGGTGCCACCGTTTTGGTGCTTGCTTTAAACTATACAATGATTTCCGCAATCTGCACACTTTATTTTCATGACCGGGCATAATAAAACCTTCAGGTTGTTCCATGTATATTTCCTCATCTAACTCTCCATTTAGGAACGCTGTTTTAACGTTCATTTGGTGGATGACCAGCTTGTTTATAGCTGCAATTGCAATAAGCAATCTGATAGTAGCAATTCTAGCTACTGGTGAATATGTATCGAAATAGTCTATTCCATGCTTTTGGGTAAAACCCTTAGCAACCAGTCTCACTTTGTGTTTTTCAATGGATCCATAAACTCTTCTTTTCCTTTTGAAGAGAAATTTGCATTTAATGGGTTTACACCCATGAGGTAGATCAACTAGCTCCCAAGTGTTATTTCCCATTATTGAATCCATCTCATCATTTAATGCCTCTTTCCAGAAAGCTGCATCTCTTTCTTTCATCGCCTCCTCTACTGTTTGAGGATCTGCCTCCATATTAAAACAATACGGAATTTGTCTAGTTACTGTTTCTTTACTTCCTTCAACTAGGAATGTATAGAAATCAGAACCAAATGACTAAATTTTCCGAGCTCGTTTGCTCCTTCGAAGTTCAGGAACTTCTACTATTTCTTTGTCATTTTCAATTTCTATGACTTCCTTCCCTTTATGGTTTTCTTCAGAAATACTTTTGGGATCAGATTTAAATCTTGTCTCATCAAAGATTGCATCCCTTGATTCAATTACAGTGTTTACTGAAATCGAATTATTAGGCTCAATTACCATGAACCTATATGCCTTACCGTGCTGTGCATATCCTATAAATATGCACTCCACTCCCCTTTTACCCAATTTCAATTTTTTTGGGTTCAGGTACTTTTACTACTGCTCTACAGCCCCAAACTCTTAGATAATTAAGATTTAGTTTTCGCTTATTCTAAAGCTCATATGGGGTAACTTTATTCCTTTTTTGTGGAATTTTGTTCAAAATATGACATGCAGTCAGCAATGCCTCTCCCCAAAATCCACTACTCAAACCAGAGTTTGATAGCAAAGCATTAACCATTTCGGTTAAAACACGATTTTTACGTTCAGCCACACCATTTTGTTGTGGTGTATAAGGGACAGTAGTCTCATGGACTATTCCAGTGGATTCAAAGTACTTTCGATCATAATACTCTCCTCCCCTATCAGACCTTAAACATTTTATAAAGGCCTCACATTGCAATTCAGTTTCTGTCTTATAGGCCCGAAACTTAACCATTGCCTCATCTTTGGAATGCAACAAATAAACATAACATAACCTACTATAATCATTAATAAATGTTATAAAATATTTATTGCCTCCTATTGATGGTGTACTATGTATGTCACATACATCAGAATGTATTAAATCAAGCAACTTTGAATTTCTATCAACATTAGGAAATGGATTTCTAGTTATTTTTGTTTTCATGCATGTATTGCAATTTCCTTCATATTTATCAAAGTAAGGCAGTAATTCCAGATTCACCATATCATATAATTTCCTGAAATTAACATGTCATAATCTATGATGCCATAAAAATGAAGGAGACTCAACAAGATACGCATAAACGATATTCTTATTAGATAAAGCGATTACATTGAGCTTAAACATGCCCTCATAAGCATATCCTTTCCCTACATAAACACCTCCCTTGGAGAGTACAAACTTATCAGCCTCAAATACAAGCCTAAAACCAAACTTATTCAAAAGACCACCCGACACCAGATTCTTCCTCACTTCTAGTGCATAATACACATTAGTCAGTGTTACAATTTTGCCAAAAGTGAACTTCAGAACAACACTACCTATGCCTTTAATAGGGACAGTAGCATCATTTCCCAAGTACAAGACAATATTTTCCTCTACCGCCTCTATGGTCTTGAAGAACCTCTTTTTCTTGCAGACGTGTCGAGTAGCACCAGAATCAACCCACCAAGCCATATCATTTTCAACGACGTTGATTTAAGAAATCATAGCAATGAGATCATCATTGTCGTTTCCTGCACCTTTTGCAGTGCTGGAGGAAGCTTGATGTTTTCCTTGCTTCCTCTTCCAATGATAACATTCAGACTTGAGGTGGCCATCTTTCTGCATGAGAACCAACAAGTGACTTTCGCTTCCTTTGATTCTGGTTTTGGTTGTTCGATTTTCCGAACCAAGAGCCGGGCTTTTGAAGCCACCAGGCTTGTTAGGCCTGTTCATCAAGGGCTTTTTGAACTTAGCTGCTTCCATGACATGCACCTTTGAAATCTCCTGAGCATTCTGCTCTTTTTCATTTTCCTGCATGCGACAATCCTCTTCTCCACGAAGATGGTTAGCTAGTTCATCAAAAGTTACGTCCTCTTTTTTATGCTTAAGAGTTCGTCTGAACTCCTTCCAGGATGGGGGCAGTTTATCGACACAACAATTGTTTCATCCATGACAAGATTGTGTTGAGAGAAATTATTTCTAATCCTATCAATTTCACGAAATTGTTCCATGACAGACCTTTCATCAACCATTTTAAAATTAATAAACTTTGATATGAGGAATTTATTACTTGTCGCATCCTCCTTATGGTACCTTGCCTCTAGTTTCTCCCACAGCTCCTTGGCAGAGGGGACGTCATGGTAGAGGTCGAACAGTGAGTCCTTCATGGCGTTCAGAACATGACCTCTGCAGGTGTGGTCATCCGTCTCCCATTTCTGCCTCTTTCCGATCTGCTCGACAGTTTCATCATCGGACTCCATAGGCTTGGGTGTATCCAGAACATACACCAGATGAAGTGCCACACATGCAGAAATGCGATTTCCCGCCACCTCAGGAAATCGCCTTCATCGAAGCGATCCAGCTTCACAATGTTAGCCGACAGCTCTTTGATTGAAGAAGCCATTGCAACGACGGGAAAACTTCCTTTAGATTGTTAGACCAGAGGGACTTGCAATGACTTCAAAGCGTGTAACACTTGCCACTTTCCTAAAGGAAGTTTTGCTCTACACTGTAAGAGTCGGCAAATATCCTAAAGGATACGATGAAGCAAGCACAACTTTCACTTTGCAGTAGTGAAAGAAGAAAATAAGAGCAGATGCTGGTAAATTTCGAGATGATTTCTTCCTCACCAAACCTCTTCTCTTATATAGCACTGGTCATGACCATTTATAGTGAAAACGGGGTAGTGGAGCAGTGGAACCGTTTCAACTTCATCCACTCAGTCAAGCATTGAATGAAAATGAGTAGTGGACCAGCAATGGAGTAGTGGAGCAGTAATAGAGTAGTGGAGAGCAGTTTCAACTGCATCCACTTAGTCAATTTAATAACTACCCATTTAATCTCGAAAATGGTAAAAATTAATGGTAAAAAGTTTTACCCATGGTTAGCTTGCACACATATACACACACGCGCACGTGCCTCGTGCCAAGTGCTAAGTGCGCCTATAAAAGCGCATAAAATGCGCCATATTAGCCGCGCCGCGCGCGTGCGTGTGGCTTACTTTGCATAACACTTGTATTTTCTTTTTACACACACTGTAGTGCAAGAGTATATATACTCTTTAAATTTGAAGTTTCTAACCAATGTGTGACTAAACATTTCTTTTGAAAATGTCCAACAATCCCCCGCCATTTTCAAAATAACCTGATCATTCAATCCACGAAATCTCAAACATTATATGCATAAATAATGGTATCTTGTGATTTGAACCACTAATTTGTGAAAAGTTCATTACATCATATCAGAATTACATGGTAGATAAACTTTGAACCAATGATTCTATTCGATATGTAGCATAAACATATCACACATATAACTTACACCAGCAAATAGCCATAAATATCCTGACACATTCAAAATTGGCCTTGTGTCACGTATCTTCTCGTGAATGTCTTTGGAGCCAAACCCTTGAACTCCTTGAAGCGGCCGCACTTCACATTCACATAGGTAGTCTCCATCCTAGTACTCCCCCATGATTTAAGCACCTTTAGAAGACTATTAAGAGATCATCTCAACCTCCTCTATTTACATGCGATGTAGAGCACTAACAACCTTGGGATGGTTATTAAAATTTAGTGCTCGTGATCACTTATAATGAATTTGACTGCATTGAACTTAAGACTTAACGTAATGTTAGGCGTCGAGTTGAGTTTCCACTATTGGTGACCTGTGATTCTTGGGCTTGAGACCCATCCCCCTTGATGTTTTATTCACCAAGTCTCTTAGCAATCCTTTAGTAAAGGGATCTGCCAAGTTTTGACTAGATCTCACATAGTCAATCGTGATAACTCCTCTTGTTATCAATTCTCTGACACAACTGTGTCTCAGTCCAATATGTATGGATTTGCCATTGTACACTTGGCTATAAGCCCTTGCCAATGTGGCCTCATTATCACAATGAATAGAGATTGGAGTTACCGGTTTAGGCCACAATGGTATCTCGTGTAATAATTCACGTAGCCATTCAGCTTATTTTGAAGCCGAGGCCAATGCAATAAACTCTGATTCCATGGTAGAACCAGCCATTAAAGTTTGCTTCTTTGAAGCCCACGAGATTGCACCTCCAGCAAGTGTGAAAATCCACCCACTTGTAGATGCATGATTTTGATCTTTCACAATCCAACTTGCATCCAAAAATCCTTCTAAGACCGAAGGATATCCACTATAGCATAAACCATAGTTAATTGTTTTCTTCAGATATTTCAAAACTATTTGAATTGCAAACCAATGCAACTCGCTTGGATTAATTGTAAATCTGCTCAACTTGCCTACCGCCAAGGCAATATCCGGCCTAGTGCATGTCATTGCATACATTTAGCATCCGATTAATCTAGAATACTCCAGTTGTAAAACTGAATTACCTGTATTTTTCACTAGCTCAATACTTGAATATAGTGGGGTAGAAACATGGGCACAATTCAAGCGATTGAATCTATTGAGAACTTTCTCAATATAATGAGATTGAGTTAGAGTAATACTCCCCTCATCTCTTACAATCTGAATTCTGAGTATGACATCAGCTTGCCCCATATCTTTCATTTCAAACTGGCTTGAAAGTAACCTCTTGGTCAACTGAACTTGTTCCAAGTCAGTTCCAAAAATCAACATGTCATCTACGTAAAGAAAGATAATGACACCATTGCCTTTTCCATCAAACTTGCTATATACGCATTTATCAGATTCATTTATTTTGAATCTAAAAGCAAGTACAACTTGAGTCAAATTTTTGGTGCCCTTGTTTTGGTGCTTGCTTTAAACCATACAATGATTTTTAATCTGCACACTTTATTTTCATGTAGGGTATAATAAACCCTTCGAGGTTGTTCCATGTATATTTCCTCATCTAACTCTCCATTTAGGAACGCTGTTTTAACGTCCATTTGGTGGATGACCAGCTTGTTTATAGATGTAATTGCAATAAGCAATCTGATAGTACAAATTCTAGCTACTGGTGAATAGGTATCGAAATAGTCTATTCCATGTTTTTGGGTGAAACCCTTACCAACCAGTCTCACTTTGTGTTTTTCAATGGATCCATCAACTCTTCTTTTCCTTTTGAAGAGAAATTTGCATTTAATGGGTTTACACCCAGGGGGTAGATCAACTAGCTCCCAAGTGTTATTTCCCATTATTGAATCCATCTCATCATTTAATGCCTCTTTCCAGAAAGCTGCATCTCTTCTTTCATCGCCTCCTTTCTTGTTTGAGGATGCACTCCGTATTAAAACAATACGGAATTTATCTGAAGTTCGTTTCTCTACTTCCTTCAACTAGGAATGTATAGAAATGAGAACCAAATGACTTAATTTTCCGAGCTCGTTTGCTCCTTGAAGTTCGGGAACTTCTACTATTTCTTTGTCATTTTCAATTTCTATGACTTCCTTCCACTTTATGGTTTTCTTCGAAATACTTTTGGGAACATATTTAAATCTTGTCTCATCAAAAATTGCATCCCTTGATTCAATTACGGTGTTTCTTGAAATCGAATTATTAGGCTCAATTACCATGAACCTATATGCCTTCTTGTCTTTGTGCATATCTATAAATATGCACTCCACTCCCCTTTCACCCAATTTCCTCTTTTTGGGTTCATGTACTTTTACTCTTGCTCTGACCCCAAACTCTTAGATAATTAAGATTTGGTTTTCGCTTATTCCAAAGCTCATATGGGGTAACTTTATTCCTTTTTTGTGGAATTGTTCAAAATATGACATGCGATCGTGATAATGCCTCTCCCCAAAATCCACTACTCAAACCAGAGTTTGATAGCAAAGCATTAACCATTTCGGTTAAAACACGATTTTTACGTTCAGCCACACCATTTTGTTGTGGTGTATAAAGAAGCGATAGTCTCATGGACTATTCCGGTGGATTCAAAGTACTTTGGATCATAGTACTCTCTCCTTATCGGACCTTAAACATTTTATAAAGGTCTCACATTGCAATTCAGTTTCTGTCTTATAGGCCCGAAACTTAACCTTTGCCTCATCTTTGGAATGCAACAAATAAGCATAACAGAACCTACTATAATCATCAATAAATGTTATAAAATATTTATTGCCTCCTATTGATGGTGTACTATGTATGTCACATACATCAGAATGTATTAAATCAATCAACTTTGAATTTCTATCAACATTAGGAAATGGATTTCTAGTTATTTTTTTTTTCATGCATGTATCGCAATTTCCTTCATATTTATCAAAGTAAGGGAGTAATTCCAGATTCACCATATCATATAATTTCCAGAAATTAACATGTCCTAATCTATGATGCCATAAAAATGAAGGAGGCTCAACAAGATACGCATAAACGATATTTTTATTAGATAAAGCGATTACATTGAGCTTAAACATGCCCTCATAAGCATATCCTTTCCCTACATAAACACCTCTGTTAGAGATCAAAGTTCAGCTCACATCAATGTTGCTGTTGGTGACAAAGCAACAATGTCTAGATGACCTTTGAGACGAGAACAAGGCGATTCGATCATGGTTAATTCTGTTGTAACAACTGTTTGTTAATTCAGTTAGTTTGTTGTAAATTAGTTAGGACAGTTAGGAGTTTGTTATAAAGTTGTTATAACAGTTAGTTAGTTGTTGTAAGAATGTCTATATATATGACACTCATTGTAACCATTTTATTCATTCAATACAAGTTTCGTTTTTCATTTCAAACTCCCAGTTGTTCAGTTTCAGTTCTTCAAATCTGTTCTTCTCTGTTTGAACAGAGTGTTCTCTTGTTAGAGAACACTTCACATGGTATCAGAGCTTTATCCAACAATGGCAGAAGCAAGTTCATATGAAGGAGATTCTGGTGGTCTCAGCACATTTGCTGATGTTACTGCCATTGCAAAGTCTCTCAACTTCGACCTACCTACAAAGCTTGATGAATGTAATTACATCTATTGGAAAGTACAAGTAAAAGCTGCAATTCGAGCTCTAGGATTAGAGTTTTTCATTGAAAACAAAAGATCATCAGTTACATCAGACTCATCTGTAACTGATGAAGTTCTGAGTAGGTGTGACAATTTGCTTATGGTTTGGCTGTTTTCAAACTTAACCAAAGATGTCATTGGACATGTCATTGAATGTGAGTCCTCTTTTGAGATTTGGAAAACATTGGAAAGTTTGTTTGCTCAGTCATCAATGGCACGAGTTCTTCAACTCAAAAAGAAGATGAACAACATCAAGAAAGGTTCATCTTCAATTTGAAGTTTGTTCTCAAAGTTAAAACAATAGGCTGCTTGAATTGAGGTCGATAAATCAAGTGGTTCTTGAATCGATATGATTCAATCAATACTAAGTGGTCTTGGTCATGAATTTGATCTGTTGTTGTTTTAGTTGCTTCTCAAAAGCAAATATGTCATTACAAGATGCACTGATACATGTTGATGATGCATGAGCAGAGAATAGAAGATTTAAATCAAGTTTCACAAACTGATATGAACAATATTTCAGCAAATTTTGTTGACAGTAGTGACAAGAAGTCACAAGGTATGAAAGTTAGTTTTATACATTTTCAAAATAGATATAACAATGGTTTTCGATGTGGATTCAAGAATCGTGGAGGAAGGACTGGAAATAGAGGAAAAGTTTTCTGTCAGTTGTGCTATAAACATGGACATATGGCTCTTCAATGTTATCACATATTTGATCAATCATTTTTTGGTCCTCAAGGCCAGAATCCTGCTCAAAATAGACGTCCTATTGCACAGCC
Source organism: Stephania cephalantha (assembly GCA_039657325.1). Taxonomy (NCBI): domain Eukaryota; kingdom Viridiplantae; phylum Streptophyta; class Magnoliopsida; order Ranunculales; family Menispermaceae; genus Stephania; species Stephania cephalantha. The sequence goes on along the minus strand of CM077572.1, from coordinate 46,316,855 downwards.
TCACTATCAAATGTCTCAGAATGCTCAACAACCTGCACCTCAAGCAATGATCAATCATTTTCAAGGCATGATGGTGACTCCGAGAATGTAATTGATCAAAACTGGTACATGGACGGTGGAGCTTCTAGTCACATGACCTCGATGGATCGGCTCTACAACAATAAAGCGAATACAAAGTAATCGGTTAGTCAACATTAGTAATGGTGAGTGTTAAATATCTCTCATCTTGGTAATCTTTGTGATTCAATCTAATTCGATTCCTTCTCTTCAACTAAATGATGTTCTTCTTGTTCCAAAAATAGCTAAGAATCTTATAAGTGTTTCAAAACTTACTCGTGATAATAATGTCATTACTGAGTTTACTCCTTCTTCTTTCTCGTCAAGGACAAGGATTTGAAGAAAACATTGCTTCAAGGAGTGCTCCATAATGGCTTGTATTGTCTTCGAAAAAGGTGGTCCCTTTTCATACAGTTGTCTCTTCTGTGTCACCTGTTTTTTCATCTAATTCTTGTACTACTTCACTTGTGAGTTCTGTTACTACTGATGTATGGCATGCTAGACTAGGACATCCATCTAGTTCAGTGTTACACAAAGTTTTATCTTCATTAAACAATACTATAAATAAATCTTGCATATCTTTTTGTAACTCTTGTAAGGTAGCAAAGATGCACAAACTTCCTTTTCGGTCTTGCAATATAAGCATGCTACTAAACCATTGGAGTTGGTTTACTCTGATCTTTGGGGTCCATCTCCATTGTTATCTTCTCAAGGTTCAAGGTATTACATAGTTTTTGTTGATGCCTTTAGTCGTTTTACATGGTTCTATCCTCTCAAATTAAAATCAGATGCATATGCTGCCTTTTTACATTTTATCAAACAGGCTGAACTACGACTTAACTCCAAGTTAAAAAATTTTCAATCTGATATGGGCCTTGAATATAAACCAATTGAGAAGTTTTGCAATGCATCTGGTATTGTTCATCGTTACTCTTGTCCATATACACATCAACAAAATGGTGCTCCTGAAAGAAAACATCGATCTATTGTTGAGATGGGACTTACTCTTTTTGCTCACTCAAAACTGCCCTTTTCATTTTGGGAAGAGGCATTCATAACTGCTGTCTTTCTTATTAATAGTTTACCATCTGTTGTTCTTGGTTTTAAGTCTCCATATGAGGTATGTTTTTGTAAACTACCTGATTATTCTTACTTCAAAACTTTTGGTTGTGCTTGCTATCCAAACCTTACTGCCTATTCTCATCATAAGTTCAATTTTCGATCTTCTAAGTGTGTCTTTATTGGTTACAGTCCTAGGCATCATGGTTATAAGTGTTTACATTCAAATGGCAAGATTTATATATCTCGTGATGTTGTGTTTAATGAAGATGACTTTCCTTACTCTAGCATTTTTCTTCTAATCATTCTTCTTCTTCTTCTTCTTCTTCTTCTTCTTCTTCTAGTCTTCATTTGTCTGTTCTGCAACATTGTCCTGTTTCTTCTTCTTCAAAACATTACATTTCTGTTTCTCCCTCATTGGACTCTTCTACTTCTCTTCCTTTTGTTTTACCACCATCTTCTTCCCCTATTGTTTCCTCGGTTCCTGCGATCCTCCATTATCTTGTGTACCTCTTGAATTACCTCTGCGATCCACTGACTTCCTATTACCAGAACTAATGTTAACACTCATCCTATGCAGACTAGAAGTAAGGCTGGTGTTTATAAACCAAAAGCATTGGTTGTTACTTCTCCATATGCTTTGGTACACTCTCTTACTGAACCTAAATCTGTTAAGGATGCTCTTGCTGATCCAAATTGGTACTCTGCTATGACTGATGAAATTAATGCATTGGATAACAATAATAGCTTAAGTTGCTATTTAGTATTGTTGGTTGTAAGTGGGTTTTTCGAATTAAAACTACTCCTACTGGGGACATTCAGAGGTATAAGGCAAGACTAGTGGTTAAGGGTTTTCATCAGATTCCTGGTTTGGATTTTGGAGATACCTTTTCTCCTGTAATTAAACCTTCCTCTCTTCGTATCATGTTTACTCTTGCTGTTACTTATCAGTGGCCTATCAAGCAGATTGATGTGAATAATGCTTTTCTCAATGGTGAACTTGTTGAAGATGTATTCATGTGTCAACTTTGAAGGCTTTATTAGCAAAAAATATCCACAATATGTTTGTCGGTGAACAAAGCTTTGTATGGTCTTAAGCGAGGCTCCTCGAGCATGGTTTTCTAAGCTAAAAACTTTTGCTCACTTGGGGATTCACTAATAGTTCAAATTTGATGTTAGTTTCTTCTTTCAAATGAGTGATTCTTCTATTCTCATGCTCTAGTATATGTTGATGATATTACAATCACGAGGGAACCAATCCATTATTAATTCAAACAATCGATTACATGGTTGAATTCCCGATTTTTCTCTCAAATCCTTGGGCGATGTGGATTATTTTCTTGGCTTTGAAGTTTATAGAGATTCTCTTTGGTGTATTTATCTCAACATAAATACATTCTTGATCTTCTCAAGAGGACTAACTTGTTGGATTCTAAACCAATGTCTTCTCCTTATTCTGTTGGAGCCAAACTTAGTGCTACGGGTGGTGTTCCTTTCTACGATCCTACCTTGTATAGGAGTACATTGGGTGCTCTGCGATATCTTACTTACACTCGTCCGATCTAAGTTTCATTGTTAATAAACTTAGTCAATTTCAAAGCAACAACCTACGATCTTCATTAGGCATTTGTCAAACGAGTTCTTCGTTTTTAAAGTCTTCTTTTGGAGCTAGGTATTGTTTTTCGTCCTGCAACTTCTTTGTCTCTTGAAGTTTTTTGATTCGATTGGGTGGTGATGTTGATGATCGACGTTCTACTAGTGGAGTGTGTGTTCTTCTTGGTGGCAATCTTATTACTTGGTATTCTAAGAAGCAATCAGTTGTAGCAAGCTCCAGTACTGAAGCTGAGTATCGTGCACTAGCTTTGGGTGTTGCGATATTTTGTGGACTTCCTCCTACTTCGTGAACTTGGCTTTACTTGTTCTTCCAAGCCTATACTTTGGTGTGACAATACTAGTGCCAGAAGCTTTGGCATTAAATCCATTTTTCATGCTTTAGGACTAAACATATTGAGGTTGATGTTCATTTCTTGCGTGAAAAACTTGCGTGCTTGGTTTATTTGAGCTTCGTTATGTACCAAGCGATCATCAATCAGTGATTTGTTCACCAAGGTTTTGTCTACTCCTCGGTTTCACTTTCTTTCTTCCAAAAAGTTGCTTGGAGAGTACAAACTTGTCGGCCTCAAATACCTAAAGCCTAAAACCAAACTTATTCAAAGACCACCCGACACAGATTCTTCTTCACTTACGGTGCATAATACACATTAGTGAGTGTTACAATTTTGCCGAAGTGAACTTGAGATCAACACTACCTATGCCTTTAAAGGGACAATAGCATCATTTCCCATGTACAAGAGACAGTATTTTCCTCTCGCCTCCATGGTCTTGAAGAACCTATTGTTCTTGCGAGACGTGTCGAGTAGCACCATAATCAACCCACCAAGCCATATCATTTTCAACGACGTTGATTTCGAAATCATAGCAATGAGATCATCATTGTCGTTTCTGCACCTTTTTGCAGTCTTTGGAGGAATTTTGATGTTTTCCTTGCTTCCTCTTCCAATGATAACATTCAGACTTGAGGTGGCCATCTTTCCCATGAGAACCAACAAGTGCCTTTCTGCTTCTTTTGATTCTCGTTTTGGTTGTTCGGTTTTCCGAACCGGCGAGCTTTTTGAAGCCACCAGGCTTGCTAGGCTGTTGTGAGGGCTTTTTGAACTTATTTGCTTCCATCACATGCACCTTTGAAATCTCCTGAGCATTCGCTTTCTTTTTCATTTTCCTACATGCGACAATCCTCTTCCACACGAAGATGGTTAGCTAGTTCATGAAGAGTTATGTCCTCTTTTTTATGCTTAAGAGTTCGTTTGAACTCCTTCCAGGATGGGGGCAGTTTATCAATAATAGAAGACACAACAATTGTTTCATCCATGACAAGATTGTGTTGAGAGAAATTATTTCTAATCCTCTCAATTTCACGAAATTGTTCCATGACAGACCTTTCATCAACCATTTTAAAATTAATAAACTTTGATATGAGAAATTTCTTACTTGTCGCATCCTCCTTGTGGTACCTTGCCTCCAGTTTCTCCCACAGCTCCTTGGCAGAGGGGACGTCATGGTAGAGGTCGAACAATGAGTCATTCATGGCGTTCAGAATATGACCTCTGCAGGTGTGGTCATCCGTCTCCCATTTACGCATCTTCCCGATCTCGCTCGACATTTTCATCATCGGACTCCATAGGCTTGGGTGTATCCGAGAACATACACCGAGATGAAGTGCCACCGGTAGGAAATGCGATCGCTTCGCCACCTCGGGAAATCGCCTCCATCGAAGCGATCCGAACTTCACAATGTTAGCCGACAACTCTTTGATTGAAGAAGCCATTGCAACGACATGAAAACTTCCTTTAGATTGTTAGACCGAGGACTTGCAATGACTTCAAAGCGTGTAACACCGCCACTTTCCTAAAGGAAGTTTTGCTCTATAACCTTTGCAAGAGTCGGCAAATATCCTAAAGGATACGATGAAGCAAGCACAACTTTCACTTTGCGGTAGTGAAAGATGAAAACAAGAGCGAGATCTTTGGTAAATTTCGAGATAATTTCTTCCTCCCCAAACCTCTTCTGTTATAGAGCCTTGTTCATGACCAGTTAGAGTGAAAACGGGGTAGTGGAGCAGTGGAACCGTTTCAACTTCATCCACTCAGTCAAGCATTGAATGAAAATGGGTAGTGGACCAGCAATGGAGTAGTGGAGTAGTAATAGAGTAGTGGAGAGCGGTTTCAATTTGCATCAACTCGATCAATTTAATAACTACCCATTTAATCTCGAAAATGGTAAAAATTAATGGTAAAAAGTTTTACCCATGGTTAGCTTGCACTCATATACACACACACGCACGTGCCTCGTGCCAAGTGCTAAGTGCGCCTATAAAAGCACATAAATGCCATATGATGAGCGCGCGCGCGTGCGCGCGTGTGGCTTACTTTGCATTACACTTGTATTTTCTTTTTACACACACTGTAGTGCAAAAGTATATATACTTTTTAAACTTGAAGTTTCTAACCAATGTGGGACTAAACATTTCTTTTGAAAATGTCCAACAAATTCTAGTAAATTAGCATAGCTTTTTGATTGATCTGCACTTTTCTTTTGAGGTCTTTCAACCTTATACCAGTGAGGACACCTGTGGATCTTAAAACAAGTATCATTTGTGTGTCTTTTCGTCTTGCAATAATCAAAATACAGATTGTCGTTATTGACAAAATTGGACTTCTTAAAGTTGCCTTTGATATGACTCTTGTTCTGAGAAGTACCAGAATGACTAGTCTGTAAACCTTTAATCATCATAGCAGACTCACTTACTGGAGTAAAAGCAATGTTTACCTCCTTTTGTTTCTCCACTCTAATAACCATAGAATAGGCTTTGTTAATATTCGGTAAAAGTTCCATTACAAGAATTTGATTCTTTATATGATCATAATCATCTCTTAAACCCATGAGAAATTGCATCAACTTGTCATTTGCTTCCATTTCAGCAATCTTAGATGAAGAACCACATTCACAACGTGGAATCGGTGCTAAACAAGCTAACCGACCCCAAAGTTTCTTCAAATTAGTAAAGTATGTCGAAATCGATCTTTCTCCTTGACTAATTGAAGAAATTTCTCTCTTTAATTGATACAACTGAGGACCATTACTTTCACCAAATCTCTTTTTCAAATCATTCCACAAACAAGAAGCAGATCCACAGTAAAGAAATGCATCAACAATATATTTCGAAATAGATTTAAGAATCTAAGATGTTACCGTACAATCCACCTTAATCCACTTGTCGAAAGTAGGATCTGATGATGATGGCTTCTCGAATCTTCCATCAACGAATCTAATTTTCATCTTTGCTCCCAAAGCTATCAACATTGCACGACTCCATGTGAGATAATTCATGCCTGTCAAGGTGTTTGTCACCAAGATCATTCCTGGATGATCAGAATTTTGAAGAGAAAGAGCCTCTTCCATACTTTGATTTGACGATGTTTCTTCAGAACATTAGGCGCCATCAACAACTTTCTTGATCAAGAAATACAGATTCAACTTTCTTGAATCAAGAAATACTCGATTTTCTTTAGATTTGCTTCAAATCTGAAGAACAAATCAGTGATTTTTCTGTGAAATCACACAAGAAAAAAACCAATCTCAATTTAAGGTTACAATCAAGAAATGAAGACATAATTCAAGATAATTTCCTGCTCTGATACCATGATCATTTTGATCTAAAGCACCAAAAACGTGAACCTTCATTCTGTTACTACATACTCAATGAATCATTACACTCACCTATATATAGTGAGTCAGTACATCGGCTCAATAGCCTACCTCACAACTCACTTGATACATCACGAGCACTTTACAATTTACCTCTCAGTTACAATAACAACTCTCAGTAAAAATACATCTATATACTAACATATTCTACATAATGCAACATAATTTTTTAATAGGAAAGAATGCAACATAATTAAATGATCTCTTGTCAGCTAATTAACAACAACAGCTCCAAATTTCTTCAAAGTTATTTTCCTCTTCATCTTCAGGTACTTCTTCCTCATCTACTGCTGAGTCCCTATAAGCATACCAAATTGCAACCAAAATGTAAAGAGCAATGTTTATGGAGCTCATAATTGCTAATGTCCAATAATACTTATCCAATCTACTCTTGTTCAGGGTATGCCTAAACCATCCGGCACGCCCTCCTCGTTCGCTAACCTTGTTCACGACATAAACCGAAAGCACACCACCTATCCTTCCTGCTCCAAGCACAGCATCAGTGAATATAAGCATGTGGCCTTGCAGCGAGGGAGGGACTTGGTCTCGAAAGAAACATAACACACCCTCATTGACAAGTCCATCAAGGCCTCCCAAGAGTAGAAACTGCGGTAGCAACCAAAACAAAGTCATTGGAATTGTCTCGTCTGGCTTATCGAGCAAACCATGTTTCTCAATCACGCCTATTCGCCTCTCCTCCACCTTCGCCGCTGTTATACAGCATAGTATGGAGAGTAACATTCCTAGACCAACTCCTATTGCTGGACCATACTTTCTTACTGATTGACCCCAGCCATTCACCAATACGTAGTAGTATTGCGCGGATTGTGACCTTGCCAATTCATAGAACATTAGTAGGACTGGGAGAGGGACCTTCAATTTCCCTAGTTTGGGGTTCATGTGGTTTGCTTGCTCTAGGAAGAAAGTGTTTCCTACAGACATTACTAGTCCGACAACAATGAAGGTCAGCCACATAGGAATCATGCGCAATGTGATCTTCGTTTCCTCTACTTCAGTTGTTCGGCAAAGCTTCCATCTATTCTTCTCTTGTTCCTCTAAAGCTGTCGATGATGATATGATGGCAGCTTTGTCCAAGCACCTATTTAGCAAAATTGTAGTTGTTAGACAAAGATACAATATTGCCTTAATGTTGTTGGCATTACATAGATATAAGTGTGAGTATTATACCTGAGCCCTTTAGTATGAGCCACCAAATTTTCTTCTTCAAGCTCATTGTTCTCATATAACTGATTAGAATTCGAGGGAAGAGGAAGATGTATCTTCAATGTAGAAGCCACAAAGACTCGAATTAAGCGAACGTAAGGACTTCCTTTTGGTCCTTTACGAATATACGAACATGATCCACTCATGAAAATCAAAGTTGCGACGACTGTACAAATCGCAGGAATCCCAAAACGGACTGACCAGGGCTTTATGTAAGGAATGGCAATTGCACTTATGATTGGAATAAGAACCACGGCGAGGAACCCTATGATTGGTAATGCACTTGCACTCTGCTGTTCCTCTTCTTGTCCTTCTTCACCTTCGGATAATTGTTCAAACATAAATGAGCCAAGAGATACCAAATGGCCAGCCATACCAATGGCCATTAGAGCTAATGAGATGTAGAATAGGATTTCCTGCACATTGCCTATGCATTGTGCCTCGTATGAGCTGCAAGTTCCAGTAGCCTTTGAAAGGACTGGCGGCGTCGACATTGATAAAAATCCTAAACCCTGCACATACCCGAGTTATGTAATAAGTTGCAAAGTCTTCGACTTTCTACAACTATCTGCTATATATAATTTTCCTATATATAGTTCAAGTGCACTAGGCCTTGTTGTTTATAGAACTTGTGCTGGAATTGGTGATTAAGTAGTATTGAAGAGATGCTTAGAACAATAGAAGTTAATTAATGACATACAAGGATTTTGGTTGTCTACAAGTCTTACATTTAATTTAACATATCTATAGTTAAATTAGGTGCATGAGAAGGAATAACATGACTATAAATTTCACCAAAAACCTAGAACATAAGAGACGAACATATTCCTATGACATACATTTCAGTCATGATAATTTTAGGCCTAGATGTTGGGGGTCTCATTAAAGCACACCATCAACTGCATTAAATTGAGTAAAGTGGAAGAATGTAATCCATGTAGGCGGCCTCAACTAATTTGGGATTAGGACCACAAACCACATTGCATTACCACAATTAAAATAACAAAATCACAAGAAACTCTAGAGGGTGTAAAACTTACTATGCTATAGGCTACACTGGAGAGGAAGAGCATCCAAAAGTTGCCAAGCAAAGTATCGACGAGGAATACTGCGCCGATTTGCATAACAGAAGAAGCTCCCGCGAATATGTTCACAGTCGCCGCTGCGCGTGTGAAGCTCACCTTCCACACATCTGTTAGGTATGTCATCAGCAGCCACACCGAGTACGCGGCGAGGATATCAGCCCAGATCAGAACTATACATGGACAACCAAAAACATAAAACATTGTTGATGTTGTGTTACAACTTTCAATACAAATTTGATCTAAAAACTCAAAAGACAAGGAAACAAGAATCTCAAAACCATTTGCGATCAAATATTGATGAAGCCCACTTACCTATTATCTTTACATGGGAACCTCTCATTGTATGTTGTTGCTCATCCATTGTTTCTCTAAACTGAGAGACAAAACAGGGGAATTGCAGAGTACTAGAGACAGAGGAGATGCAATCCAGTGAAACCCAGTTGTCTAAAACATCAATAACTGATTAATCAATGAATACACGCCTTGTGAGGATAATTGGATGAAATGGGTAGGCTTAAATGCATTAAAAAACGCGGATAGTTGAAATTGTGGAGTTAGAGAGATTTCACTGTTAAGTTGCCTTCCTACACATTTTCTCATTTTGTTTTTTTAACTAGTTTTGGTCAAAATCAACGCAAAAACAAAGAAAAAGAAGTGAACCGTGTGAATTGAGGGTTGTAGTGCAGTGGCAAAGACCAAAGAGTGAGCACCACCCAAGGGACTCATGCGTGATCCGGTTGCATCAGCTTAAACTAGTAGTCTTGAGTTATCTCGGGAGAAATTCGATGGGGAGGAGCCAATTCGAATCCTTCAGGTAAAATAAGAACAGCACCCACATTCAAAGCCCCCGTTTTGCCATTAGCAAGAACTTGTTTTACTAAGGAATTCTAACAACTGCTTCAAATACAGTATCGGGAAGTACTGCTTGTGGTACTTCAATATCCACGGACTTATTAGCTAAATGGCAATTGGCACACACAATACGCCCAGTCGCTTCTCGTGGATTTTCATAACCCTGTTGTGCAAAAAGGGATATGCGTGTGAAATAGATGTCTGAGTTCGAGCACTAAGCATGAAGTTCTTTTATAACTCTTAAGAGAGCTTTGATGTCACTTAGTGGTCGTACCCGACTCTAGCTCATATTAATCGAGACCTATTATGCTTCGGATACCCAGGTGGCTTAGACCAGAAAAATAAAAGAGAGAGCTATAGCTATGACTTGGAACAAAGATTTTGGGTTTAATTTTTTTTCGATAATTATGGGTGTGCGAACCTTTTTTCAACCCCTCATTTCTTTGGTTCGACTTATCCTATTAGAGTTAGTCAAATGCCCCAACCCCATAACATAAAAGAAACCAAAGAAATATAATGTTGTTAAGAATCGAATCTATGACATTTACCTCAATGAAAGTAAAACTATTATTTTATTTGCTACTACACCATAACCCTTCTGGGTGATTCTGAGTTAAATTCTTGGTTGCTACATTACCAAAAATGTTTTTTTACCTCACTTTTCACGAGTCATTTACATAAAAGGTTTAAGACATCACGAAAAATTAAAAAGAAACATGTAACTTATAAACCAAAAACAAAAATGTAGCTAAGAAGTTTCGATGAGGTTGTGAGAAGTAATTGATTCAAAGATGTGGGCTGGGTGAGCGTTGAAGTTGATTGGATGAAAAGCACAGATTTTAGATTCTTTGTTTCTTGATTTTGTGATGTTTGATTTCTATGAGAAGATGACAGAGCAGATATCAACGGGAGAATGCAATACTTTTGAGAGGTTGACTTGATTAACGTATTATGAGAAGTCTAAGAGCATCCATGATGTGGAGTGGGACGCTACATCACCAATCTATTTTATTCTCTTCCATAATCATTAAACATTTAACTATACTTTTATGAGTACCTCTTTACTCTCACTTTTTTTTTTTAAAAAAATTTAATAAAATAATAAAAAAATTATTTTTGTGAGCCCCACTTATGACGGCCTCACATATTGCACCACTCAATGGCAAAAGCAGGGAATCCATGAGGCGTGAATGAGAAGGGGGTGTAGGGTAATACCCCATGATTCCGTTAAATGGTGCGTCGAGATGAGTGCCTAGACATCCCTGACCGTGTGATGTGATTTTACGTGTGGGTTTTGATCTAGTTATCTTTGCATTGATGCATGGCACGCAAGACCGTAGACCTATAAAGGGTTTTTTCTTTTGTAATTATCATATAAGTAATTGATCTGTACCCGCATTTTTTTAGGCAAAACTGATTATTTAGGCCTCAACTTTACATTTTTTTTTTGTGGATTTACCTTTAAATTTTGATTTGACCCGATTTTGAGTCCATTCGGCTTTTTCCTTTTTTTTTTTTTTAATAGTTGAGGTTTCCCGAGTTTGGGATTGGTGAAAGCTTTGCCTCCAATACGTTGACAACACTATAAAAAAAACTCTTATGAATTTTCTTCTTATGTAGTCCTTAAACTATACATACATCTATGTTTCATGAAAGTCTTGAAACAATGTCTTGATGAGTTAATTTCACACATGGTCACTGGACTTTAAACCTTGTAACACTTTAGTCACTAAACTTCACTTTGTAACACTACAAGGAAAATGAAATTTAGAAACGGAATTAGCAACGGAATTAAGTTCCGTTGCTAAAAAATAAGTTAGAGACGGAATTGAGACGGACAAATTTAGAGACGGAATTGAGACGAATCAGAGACGGAAATAGAGACGGAAATAGAGACGGAATTAAATTCCGTCTCTAAAAAATGGCGCCAACATTCCCACCAAAAATTTCGTTTCTTATGACCGTTCATCAAATCTCGGGATTTGTGTATGCTTGGATCAAGGCCCCCGCTTAGAACCAAAAAATAAAAAACCCCAAATCCTTCTCGTCCAAAATCCCCCAAAAAACCCAAAATCCGATCGTCTCGTCCCCTCCCCAAAAATCCCCAAATCCCGTTCGATCGTCTCGTCCAAAATCCCCAAATCGGTCTCGTTCTCTGCTCTCAACTCTCGTCTCTCCGTCTCGTCGCGCTGGTCTCTCTGGTCTCTCTGGTCTCGCCGTTTCTCTGGTCTCTCCGTCTCTGGTCTCTCTGGTCTCTCTGGTCTCGCCGTTTCTCTGTTCTCTCCGTCTCGTCGCGCTGGTCTCCGTCATCGCTCTCAACTTCTCTCTCTCTCTCGGTCTCTCGTCTCTTGCTCGGTCACGACTCTCGTTCTCTCATTGGTAAGAGTTTGCTTCGTTTTTACATTTAGGTGGTAACGATGCTTACTCTCTCATGAATCTTGTATGACCTTTTGAGCTTCTCACACCCCTTTTTGAATTCTTTTGGTTATCTTTTTTGCTTTATTAGTTTGTTTTCCTCCACAAGTTGGTATTCGGATAAGCACCTTGCCCATTAACATCTGTTGTTTCTCTGTTTTGGATTTTAGAATATTTTGTGGGGATTCATCACTTGAATGTGTGTATGTATTGTATTGATTTACTCCACGCCACCATGTTTTGGTGTGCTTTTTTTTTTTTTTTTTTTTTTTTTTTTTTTTTTTTTGGTGGTCTTTGAATTCTGGTTTGTTTGTATATTTTTATGTGTTTGAGATGGGATTATTCTTGTAATTGATATTTTGTATTGTAAGTGGGGTGCATTGATGTGGCAACAAAGACTTTTTAAATTGAAGGTGAAGAAAAATTATTCGGTGAGATTTTGCTTCGTTTTTACATTTAGGTGTCAAGGGGTTTGCCTTATCTCGATAAATCTATATGCGATCAAACTTTCGTCGTTTTGAGCATTCGATTTCCCCTGCTTTGTATTTCTTTCCATATCTACTTGGATTCTCTTCTCCTTTTTGCACTTCAAATGTACTTCATCTCACTCCCTTCTTGTTCTTGACCATAGTTGAACTTTTTCATGATAAATGAGTAACTAAATAAAGAGGTAAACATGTTAGTGCCATGGTTTGGTAATTTTATGTGTAGTAATAAATTAATAATGTTTTTTCATAGTGCACTATGTAAGATTTTCTTTTTCTTTATTCTTGGAGGTATTTTAAATTTTTGTTGTTATGTTGATGCAGTTGCCAGGTAGTTGTTATGATGCCAGATGTTGGAAAGGTAGAACTACCTTATTGTCTACGACCTGTGAAGGAACAAACTCTTGATCAGGTGACAAATTTAAAGAGTTCAGTTCTTTTAATTGTTGATTGCTTCTGCGAGTTTTATTTTAACTGTTCTTGAGTGATTTGATTTGTTACGTGGTTGATTGTGCAGTGAATGAGTGCACAACGTCCTGAATCTTTTTGAATTTCGATCTTAATCTCCATCTCTTTCATTGCTCTCTGCTCTCTGAAATGGCCGAAGAACTTCTCCACATCGGTTTTATGTTTCTTGATTTTCATTTCTGAAATGTAACTTAGTTACTTATATCAAATCTTGCAGGTTTTGTATAATGTACTTAAAAAGCGTTTTGTGATGCCAAGGCGGTTGCTAATGACAGGCACCCCAATCCAGAATAATCTATCAGAACTCTGGGCTTTAATGCATTTATGTGCGCCACTAGTTTTTGGCAAATTGGAGCAGTTCCTCTTTACATTCAGGGAAGCAGGAGGCACTTCAGGTTTTCTTCATTGCTACTAGTGAGTTCAAAAAAAATGACAACAACTATTTCTGCTTACCTCGGATTCTCTTCTTCCTTTTCTTTCCTTATTATTGATACAGATTTTTGAGAAGAGATTAAAAAAAAAAGAAAGTTATCTTACCTGGTAGTTGAGAAGTATGATCCTGAACACTGGGTTTGAACTAAAGTAAATCTTTGTAATACTTTACCTTATTGTTTGAATGGTTTGAAATAAAGATAATTAAAAAAAAGAGGCCTGAAGATCTTGAAGGAAACTGGTGAATGCCCGTTCTTAATTCCTTTGAAAATAATTGTGGTCGAGTAACTAGCATCGGACGACTCTTTTAGTGGGATTTTGAACATGACAGTCAATTCAAAATGTATTATCAAAGCAATTGATAGCTTTTAGTTTTCTTTTATGGTTTACTTTTACATTTATAGCTTGATTCTCTTCTCTTGCATGCATTTCATTTCCATATTTATCTCTTGATACTTATGGTTATATGATGTTAAACGATCTTTTTTCTCTCTTTTTATATTATTTTTTTGATGTATTCTTAGCCTAGCATTGATCCACATAGTCGAACCCAATTTATGAATGAAATTTGTTGTTAGTAAGTACAAAAAATATGTCTAGCAACTTTATGAGTTGTCGTGATGGTTTCTTTTCAATGCTTGCACTTAGGAGTGAGCAAGAATTATCGGAAGATGAAAAAAGTTTTAAGAGTAAGAAATGTTATTGACCGGGTGAATACGCGGTCGAGCTAAGGAACAACTCAAAATTTTGAAATATATCTTTGCGGGCATTTATGCTTGGCGAACAAAATCTATGCTCGTGCAAAATGAATTCTTTCACGCAACCTCTCGTGAGATTCTTGTGTTAGTTCTCTTTTCGCTTCCAGGTTTTCATGTTGCACTTGTAGCTCTTAGGTGATCCTCATAATACTTTACGTAAGTTTGTGTTTCATGCTTGATAATCTTTGGATAGTTTGTCATCTTAATAAGGTAGCACCCAATGGTACCCCCGCAAAAGAAGGTTTATTTATCAATCTTGAGGAGGGAGCTCCCTATGCTCCTTGCATTTTCTTCAAAGGCTCCTAATCATCAATCCTTGCAAAACATTGTAATGTCATTGATTTACTTTTTCATTTTAAGCTTAAATGTCATCTGTCTCTCTATGATTAAGATATTGCTCCTTTTTTAAATTGTTGTGACACATGAATCTTTACCACTCTTGATTTCTAGATGATATTCTTTTTTTTTTCTCTAGAAAGGTTTATCATTTGACTTTTGCATCTTGATGGTTGGCATTGCTATCATGGCATGTGACGAGTTACATTCATAAACTAGTTCAAAGTGAACTCGTTATATTTTAATAACTGTTAATTATATTAATCCTATTAGAAATTTCCAAAAGCAAAATCTGCGTTCCTTTTCATTTTTGTAAAAAACGTGATGCTTATGCCTTGTATTGCTTTTACATGGTTGATTGACACAAAATGGCACGAGCATGTTGGCCCACATGCATGAAACATTCCTATTCTCTTAAATATTCATCATTATTATGTCTAATTTCCCATTTTATGTTTATTTATTTATTTTTAGTTTATGACATGTTTAGCATGAACAAGCCCTTTGCCATTAGAACATAAATTATTATATCAACAAATTTGCATCCTCATGCCTGATCTCAAATAGAAAGTTTCCATTACTACATCTCTAGAGTCTAGAACGGTATATGTATTAGAAACTTCTGCACTTGAAGTCTTTGCTTTGTGGACATTTTTATTTTAGCATGACCTTGAATCCTTTGCTTTGTGGACATTTTATTTTAGCATGACCTTGAATCCTTGATAACTCATTCTTTTGCAAAACTCAATCTTTGAAACACTCGACATTGAATAGAGATACCATCTTATTTTTCATTTTTCTTAGAGCGAATTTCCATTAGTTCAAACGTGACATCATCTTCCACCAATATGCTGAGAAAATTGTTCATTATTCAAGTTTTTAGGTTTGTAGGAATTTCATGATTATATTGTTGGTTGATTTTTAAGGTAAACATTAATTTGATCTTTACAATTGACATAAACTAATTGAACGAAAAGTTATTGGATTTCATGTGTTTAGTTTGTTAAATTATGTTCTTCTTGGATATGGTGTTATTAGACTTATTTGTATAATAGAATGGTGTGTTCAATTTGGCTCTTATCATTAACTGATCTATCAGTTTAAGAAGTGTGTTGAAATTATTTATTCTGAAATAAAAATTATAATTCTAAAGGTTTCTGCCTTCACATGCTAAGAGATATTTCTGTTCTATTATTCAGGTAATGCAGCTAAGAAAAACATGCAGTCATCCTTACCTATTTCTGGTATAGAACCGAACCATATGTAGAGGGTGAACACCTAGTTCGAGGTAATTGAAGACTATTGTTGTATGCTTCTATAGTCCATTAAGCTTTTGGAAAGCACTCGAAGAGAATGAAGCTGTAGAATCTCTATATATGTTAAAGTTGTATTTTGGGTGTGCCACGTGGCATTTTCGAGCCTTCTCGACGAGCCACGTGGCATGCCCAATATGTAGCTTTATTCAAAACCTCATTACCTTCCTTTTTAAAATTTTATTAAACATCACTAAATATAGAATCTATTTATATATGGATCTTTTCATTCGATGAGTTAAAAGGGTTCTAGAGTTAAAGTTTGTTCATTTGGAGCGTTTTTTTTTTTTTTTTTTGGGCGAGGCGGTTCCACCTTACGAGCTCCGGCTTTGACAAAAGGATATTTGTTCCCTTTGGATTATAAACTAGCTCGCCCACCACTTAGGTAAGATCTCTTCTTGATTATTTAACCAACTAATATATCTCTTTTTAACTGTTATCGACTTAGTTAAATTATTTGCTTCCAGTGTCTTAGAGAGCATTTTAGATAAGTTTCTTTACAAAAAATGCCTTCTTTTATACATGATTATAATTATTTAATAGGGCCACCACAGGAAATGTAAGATATGGTATAAAGAATTTTTTTGTAGTAAATGATATGAAGAAATTACGAAAGGAAAAAAATGATTTGCAATCAATTTCGTTTCCCCATCATTATTACATGCACAAATTGTGTTAGTTGGACACACAAGTAGCCATGTACATGTCGGAAATTATAGTAAAATATCTTGTTTTCTTTTGCACCTTTGTAAATGGAGATAGTTTTTTTGCGAGTTTCGTGTTTTTTATCATGAGTTTGATCTATTTTGCAATATTTGCGAGAGCGTGGCCCTATCGTAGGTGATTTGGTTCTTCGATCGAGTGGGAGTTAGTGCCATTGATTGCCCATATCCCCTGTGACAATACTGTCATAATCTAGTTTCCAAGTGAGAGATGAGGAATTTAAAGCATATCATGTAACTTTTATAGTTGTTTACATGACTTTTAGATTGATAATTCTTTTTGTGCATATTTAGAGGATTGTAAGTTTTTTTTTGTGGTTGTTGAACAATAGGATTGATGGTTTTTGTGAATACTTAGAAATTTGGAGCATTTGTTATACTAGACAATTTTTCGTGGATATATAAATCTTTTTCAAATTTTGAATTTTACATTTTTTTTCTCTCATTTGAATATTTGTTGATATATATTGTCGATGTATGAATGTCAAATTTTGCTTTTTTGAGGGATGTTAGCACCCCCAAGGAGTTGTTGGAGGGGGTGCATGCGATGGAGTAGGTCCTATGGTTGTAATTTCAAGTTATAGGTTGGAGAACCAATTGGATTATGTTTATGTTTGAAAATTAAACAAAAAGGAAAATTAGAGACGGATTAGCAACGGAATTCAGACATTCCGTTGCTATTCCGTCTCTAATTTTCCAGGAATATATGCATGAATCAGCATCGGAATCAGAGACGGAAATCATTATTTCCGTCTCTGATTCCGTTGCTAATCAGAAACGGAATCAGAGACGGAAATAATGAATTCGTCTCTGATCCGTTGCTAATCAGAGACGGATCAGAGACGGAATGCAAAAATTACGTCTCTGATTCCGTTTCTAATCAGAAACGGAATCAGAGACGGAATTCATGAATTTATTATTTCTGTCTCTGATTCCGTTTCTGATTAGCAATGGAATCAGAGACGAAATGCAATTACAAATGTACCATTTTGAAAAAAAATCCATTTATGTTTCGTCTCTATTCCGTTTCTAATTTTCGTCTCTAAATCCGTCTCTAATCGAAATGAATTTATTCGTCTCTAATGTCTCTAATCAGAAACGGAATCACATTTCCGTTTCTGATTGAATCAGCGATGACCATTTTAGAGACGAAATTTATTCCGTCTCTGTTCTGTTTCAGATTTCAATTAGAGACGGAATTTATGCAAATCAGAGACGGAAATTTCCGTTTCTGATTTGCTGTTTTTTTGTAGTGTAACAAAAAAATCATTCAACTTTTGAAAATGTTTCACTTGTGGTCACTGCATTCTTTTTTAGGGCACTTTTCGGGTGGTAAGTATGATATGGCGCTTCGTGGCGCTTACGTGACATTAAAACTTAAAAACTGATTTTAGTTTGCCTCCACATCCGTTTTGTCTCATCAAGATGTTCATTTAAGACTCACAAACAAAGATAAATTTTTTTAGTGCCCACAAATAGAGAAAATGTTTTTGATAAACCACAATCAAAGAGATTGGGAAGAAGACGAACATCAAAAGAAAGAAATTAAATTGAAAAAAAGAAGAAGAAGAATCCAAGTCTTTCTTCAACATTGTCAAAAACGGAGTGTTTTAATTTTATCTTCGTTGTTGCAAACAATTGGGGTTAACTCTGCAACTTATCCTAAACCATAACCCTAGTCAAAATCTCAATCTCTCTAAACCCAAATCGCTCTTAGCAACAAATTCAAATTGGAAAAAATTCCCAATGCCGGTGTCTCTTTTTTAGATTCGCGAGAGATTGATTGATTTAAGTCTCGATTGAGTTGTTTTTTATAGAGTTGATCGATGTTGTTTGTGTTGGTTTCAGGTGGAGGTGGTAATGGTTGTGTTTTGAATGATAAAGTTACGAGGCTTGATGTCTCTAGGTTAGATGGACTTCTTTTGGGAATTTGGTTCTTCTGGTGAGTTTGCAAATTAGGGTTCTTCGAGTTTGTTGGAAAAATAAGATTAAAATCAATTGAGCTCTTCAAATTTGTTGGGAAAATGAATATTTGATGAAAATTTGGTATTTCTTGTAAGGCATGATGTGTGAAGGATCCACAGATAAAACGAATCAGGCCTCATTCTTAGTTATTAGACAAAAAAAGTCTTCTTCTTCGTTGATGTTAGTGTTGTTCTACCTCATCTCTCTGTTTTGTGAGTCAATTGGGTAGTTGACATTATTTTTAACACTACTAACAAAGTCTGTTAGATGAGCATCTTGATCAAACTTAAATCAATCTTAAAGTTTTTACCACCACGTAAGCGCCACGTAGCGCCACATCATACTTGTCATGAGAAAAATGATCGGCAAAAAGAATGGAGTGACCACAAGTAAAACATTTTCAAAAGTTTGATAATTTTATTGTTACAAAGTGGAGTTTAGTGACCAAAATGTTACAAAGTATAAAGTCCGGTGACCATGTGTGAAATTAACCCATGTCTTGATCCATTAATTTGAAAACTTGGATGAGCCTTTTGTCGCTTTGTTGTTATTGTTGCTTTTTCTTTTATTATTCATAAGGTAATTGGAAACATAACCTCGACTAATTTCGAATGTAGGACCATCAAAGCTGCACCTTTAGCTAGGAGTTTTTTTAGGAAGCTGCTGAGGGTACCCATTTTGGACACTGATTTTGTGCACTTAACATACGTGCACCGTCGATATACCTCAGGATACACATTCGAGGTGTATTGGATGGCACACGACTGTTAAGTGTCCAAATTCGTTGTCTAAAGTGGGCACCTTAAGCATTTTATTTTATTTTTTATGGGAGATGATAGAGTAACCCACTTTGAACATTCACTTTAGGCATTTAATGGGCTTAAGTGGATGTCTAGCCATGTGATACTTTTCGAGGTGTGCGCGTAACACTTTGAGATATGCGCTTACACTCCTCAAAGTGTATCACATAGAAAGACACCCGATTGGATTCACTAAGTGCCCAAAGGGAGAATCCAAAGTGGGTTACCAAATCATTTTCCATTTTTTATACTAAGAGGGGGCTCAAACTGAAAGGCCCCAACTTACAATGGGCATGCAGAGGTGAGGCAGTGCCACCCCCACCCCATTACATCATCTTTCAAAATTAATGGAGTACAACCATTTGTTTTGTCTACTGTGCACTCAATCTTTATGGCCTATTTGCTTCACAAATACAATAGTCCTTTGTATATGGGATTAACTTAGACATAGGATTGTGGCTTGGATTAAGTTATTAGTCCCAGTTGGGTCACTTGTTCGGTTCAGTGTATTCAGATTGGGATTAAAATTTTTTCAGCTGGTAGAATGACCAACATGCCCCTAATAAAATTGATATTGTATCAAACCTTATTCAATTCTTGAGTTCGAGAAGAAGGAAAGATTTTGGTTGCAGTCAACAATATTATCTTTTTTTTTTTAGGAAAGCAGTCAACAATATTATGTGTTGAAGAACTGATTATTCTTTCAACAATTACTCTGTTGAAGAACTGTTGGAGAAAGACTAATTGTTGAAGAACATCTTATTGTTGAAATTCCTCTGTTTTTTTACCTATACGACATTGTTGGATCGCAAACTTCGAAGTTAATCGCTGGAGAAGAGGATGGAACGTGAGAGAAGGTCTCTCCCACAAAGCTTGCAGACGGATCCACCAACATCGACAACGACAGTCATCTAAAGGTTCCATGAATTGGGGGAAAATAGCAATACTTCTCGATACAACTTGAGAAGATGAACGAAGATGATGCAGTGGCTCTGGTGGATAGAGATGATGATGTTCACTCGCTGTCCGGAGTTGCCGTCGATCTCATCTCGTACGCCCTTCTGTCTCCTTCCTCCATTGGCTAGGTTTGGTTTTGTCCACCCCTAATGGAGTCGATGAAGGTAAGAAGCACTGGAACGGACGACTTAACTTATTTAAAAGAAATGGGTACTCTGGTAATGTTTCAAACTCAAACATTGGGACTAATTAGTGACACCAAAAAATGATGGTTTAGTTGAGTCACCTGTATTGAGTATTAAATAGTCCCGTGGACTACTTAATCCTTCAAGCGAACTAGATTAGTCAATTTAGTGTGGCTAATCCGACCTAAGAAGATGAAGCGAACACGCCATTAAGGTTACCTTGAATCTGGCCCATAAATAGGCTTTTCGAGATTGCACGTATATACCTTTTCCTTTTTCTTTTTTTTGACATGTATATGCTTAAAAGTCAAAGTTGCATATAATTAATTCTCTTCGCAGAAAAAAGTTGCATATAATTGCTTCTCTAACGAACTCTTGCCAAAAAAAAGGCTTGGGGAGCTTGTAAGTTCGACTCCCACTTAAGTCAAAAAAATAAAAAAAACACGGGTGCCAAAAGGTTAAGAAAAATACTAAAGTCACATCGGGCCACAAAAGCCGTCCATACTATCTTGACTTGCATGTTATACATCGAATTCTTGTATGCTTGCATTCCAAGGCACACATGGACGGCTTGAGGGCCCAACGTGACTTCGAGTGTGACTTCCCCTTCGACATTCTAGCATTTCCCGAACCAACCTTAAGTTCTCAATGTAAGACTATTATATGTCTCAAGCTTATGCCTTAAGTTATGTAACTTATGAATTAACTAAAGTCTCTTGAGTTCAATTTAGGTTGTCAATTTGATAGTGAAAAAAAGGTTGTCAATTTGATAGAAATTGGTATTTTTTTGAAGTAAAATAGAAATCTCATTAATCATGATGACTCAATACATTCATTAGACCAGGACGAGACATACAATCAATTACCTTGACAAAAGCATATTGATTCGCTTGATTCGCTAATCCAAATTGCTCATCAGAACATTCAACTGCCATAGAGTTGATTTTGAGAAACTCTAACTGTAACAATGGAACAGTATGACAATCAGTAACTGTTCTCTTGACAAATGTCTAAAACATATCAATACACAGACATACTATGACCATGACAAAAAATAAACTTCCAATAAGGGAAGACAAACACAACTTTCGACAAGGGAAGAAAAACACAAACTTTCAACATTGAAAGATAAATACATATTGAAAAAAATAACATGATAAAAACTATTAAACCAACAACTATAAGAGCATCTCTAATGGTAATGGGGATTTAGACCATGGATTGGTGACACATCATCGATGTAGAGAGAATGTCTATCTTATGTGGCACTAGATAGACATTTACTTCTTAAAATAATCTTCAATGGTAATGTGGATTTAGACCATGGATTGATGAGTTGTCACTTTTATTTTCAATTTTCATAATACTAATAAAAGCTTGAAAAAAATAATTTTTTTTAAAAGAATTAATAATGCTGACTTGGCAGTCTACCACAATGTCTAGAAGTAGACATTGTGTTAGATACCCTCCACTTTAATTTCATGCCACATAGGATGGACATTATGAATCCATGGTCCCATTAGAGAGTATTTTTTGAATTGGATGTGGATTGTATCATACATGGATCCATTTTTACTCTAATCCATGATCCCATTGGAGATGCTCTAAGTGCAGATCCAACACGAGCAATAAACATGGAGACGAACTTGAATGATGGTAGACACACACATGGAAGAGGAGCGAGTGGTGGCGCCAATGATGAATCTGACAATGGTTGCAAGATTGAAACTCTTAGATTTGAATCTATGTTTTATTGAAGAAAATGTAGTAAACACTTTTACTGGAACCACCGCCGATCAAAAGAGAAGATCGATGGTGGTTTGCGCAAAGATCGGCGGTGGTTCACGCATAAATCATAAAAGAAATCAGAAGAGAAAAAAAAATGGTATTTAGGGTTAGGAGGCGGCGACTTTGATAGAAATTGATATTAATGTGAAAAACTTAAAGGTTCTCCCTCAAGCCTGTAAATAGAGCATTTTGTAGCCATCATACTTGTGTTGAAAGTTGAGGTTGACGAGGGCGATAAGGTTTTGGTGTAGTGCTTGAGGTGTTTCAACTAGATAAATGTTTTCACTAGGTAAGTCTTTAACTAATCTATATATATGTTTCATTATGTTTAAGAATATTTACATGTTGTATCATAGCCTAATAGATTAGTAGAGTTTTACACGAATGTTTTGTGCTTTAATTATGTTTTATCTTATTAATCTAGTGTGATGATAAATCAATCTTAACAGCATAATGTTTTGCAAAAATTATATGTATTCTTATACTTTGAGATGAATTAGATTAATCTCACCATGTGCTTTTGTTTGTATAATTAAAAGTTATTGGTGCATTATAACTTATAATATATAATACGATGATGGGTTTGTTATAATGATCAGATCATATGGTGATTAACTAATCTTATTTTCTTAAAGAAAAGTACAATCTACATCATGTGTATTTATGATGATTATTCAAATCAAGATTTAGAAAAGAAAATAAAAAAACATATGTTCAGTACCCATATTATGTTATTCATGCCTTTTACAAATATGATGTATATACATGTACTTTAGATTAAATTAATATATTTTATGCTTTTTGTCCACTATGGCGCATGGCCTTCCACAACCCACATCAGAATGTTAATTATGATGAGGGGAAACTTGATGGGTGGTTGTAGTGGTTTGATCAACTGCAAAGACTGCCTATAAATGCCTCCATTAAAAAATTTGAATCAATAGAAACTGTAAAAGTATTAGGAGGGATTTGAATGGTTTGGAAAGTTCACCATCAATTACACTTAATCGAGCACAATGGAAGAGTTTGATCAATGATGCTGACCCCAATTAATTTGGGACTGAGACTATGCATCTGATCCTAATTAATTTGAGACTGAGGCTATGTTGTTGTTGTTGTTGTTGTTGTTGTTGATGATGATGATGATGTTGTTGTCGTCGTCGTCATTGTTGTTGTAGTATTCGCTAATCGTTGTGGAACGATAGAATTAGAATGCATATCTTCATTCGATTTATAAATATTGTTTACTTTGTATTGGTTAACTAATTCTGAATTTTGAAGAGATTTTTCGTAGGCTTCAACTTTGGCTAAATACTATGAGTATAGCTTTTCGGGAAAATGTGTGTATTTCAATTGTTTGGCCATCCATTCTCTATTGGGAATGACAGTGTCCATCATTTCTTCTTCTTCTTCTTCTTCTTCTTCTATTGTCTTAGGTACTTTAATTTTCTTTTTACCTCTTTTTGGTGTCTTTCTTGTATGTGTGTTTCTTTTTCATTTTTGCTAAATAAAACGTTAAGTTGTGCTTGGTTAGTAGTATTTATAGTTTGAGTAGATACTTTAGTTTGACTATTTAAATTGTTAATTTGTAAAGTCATTTGACTTAATTGATTTTTCAGCTCGTTAATAGACGTATTGGTTTTAACTTGATTTTGAGAAAATTTGCGTAAAATTTTAGTGACTTTGGGTCATAAAATTATATTATATTTGTTCTAAATTCGATTGCATAGGTTGAATAGTTTGTTGAGATTGTTGCATTAATATAGGTTGTGTTGGTGCTCTTGGTCTATAGGTGGCATACTTATGATTTTGTGGATTGTAGCTAAGTTTTGAATTTGGTTTTCCATTGTAATAATTGTTGTCGTTATATTGATTTTTAGAAGGACCATAATTTTGGTTCATAATCGCATTGACTTCTTTGCTATTATCTTCTTGTAAAGTAGGACACGTATCCGTAGGATGTGTAACTTCATTACAAAATCCACACGGTTTCATTTGAGTTGATCTTTCTTTTAATATTAGTTTAACCATGTTAAATAATTCATCGATTTTCTCATCAAATTTATTACTCGTTTTACTATTGACTTCATAGGTTTCTTTCTTGATGTATCGTTCTTTTCACCATATTGTTTAGATTGTTTGACCATTTAATTAATAGCTTCTTTTGTAAGAGTTGGTGTAACATCGAATAATGATCGACCTCATATGATATATAATAGTTTTTGTTCAAAATGATTTAGTCTTTCATAGAAGTATTCTAATAAAGCTCTTTGGGCGTATCCATGTTGTGGACACGATGAAATTAATCTTTGGAATATATCTCAAAATTCATTAAAATTTTCATCGTCTTTCATTTTCACGACTGTGATTTATCTTCTATAAGTACTAATTTTTCTTGCAAGCATATACTGATATAGGAAAGCTTTTATCATTTGAGCCAATGTGGTTATCCAATCTTGAGGAAGATAAAACAACCAATCTTGTGATTGATCTTTCAATACAAAAGGAAAAGTTTTATGTTTAACTTGTTCTAACGTGCAGTCTTTAGGTTTCATCTCATTGAATTTATGTTGGTATTCCCTTATAAATTTTTGTGGGTCTTCATTATCTTTACTAAATAAGTTAGGTAGAGCACTACTGAATCCATGTCTAAGTTCAAATTCGGGAAATCCCTCAGGATAGGCAATACACATCGGTTCATAAGTAGTGATATTTTGATTAGCTTGCCTAAAAGTAAGTTCTCTATTATTATTATTATTATTATTATTACTTATATTATTATTATTATTATTAATATTAAAGTTATTATTGGCTTCCAATGTGGTAGTTTGGTGTTTTCTATGTTGTTGTTGTTGTTGTTGTTGTTGTTGTTGTTGTCGTTGTCTTAAATTACGATAAAATGTCCTATCTACCTCATGATCAAACAGATGTAATCCTGTGTAATTAAAATGACGAAGTGAATAGACCATACAATGTCTAAAACAGTAAAACTCTTAGGAAACTATATTTAAATCCCCAGCAATGGTGTCCAAAAATGACACGTGTCGAGCCGGTACAATAAGTTTTTCATCTATCCTTATTATTTGTAGTAGTGAAAAGTGGGAATCGTCTCTATAGGGATTTATTGAACTTCTATAGGAAAAAAGGTCTTTTAATCGTTTTTTATTTTTACTTTAATATAATTAATTTAATTAAAATGAGAATTAAAAATCACTAATCTAATCTATAATACTATAATAATAATGAACTAAACTAAGTAAATTAACTTAACTATCACAATTCCAATTCACTAATATTCAAATAAATTCAATTCAATAATAAATAAATATCTAAACAAACCTCCAGAACAATAAAACATCAATCTATTTTGCATTCAAATATATTACTTCAATCATATAGTTATGAACATACTTTATAAAGTACCGTAAATTATCAAACTCAAATCATAAGTAAGTAAACAACCTTTAGCCAGCTATTAGTTCTCCTTATATTAGTGAAAAAACTATGTTCTAATTTTATTGAGCTAACCCTTTTGAATATACAAAGAAATTAATTTCTCGCAATAAAACCGCATTACACTTTATGAGAACTTCGAACTACTAATTCTAACACCTTCAGAAAGCCACTTCAACATTAGATTTAGATCTCAAATTCACTTAGAACATCTAAACGGTAACACCTTTCAAACAATCCTAATTACTACTTTAAACTAGATATATAATCAAAACATCATAATACACATTTGCAACTATGCATGCAATACAAAGATTCATTATTAAAATCCTTAAATAATAATCTATTAACTCAGTGAATCAAAGAATACAATAGGTTTAAAGCATTAAGCGCATGATCACCTCATCATAACTACATAGCGAAACAAATCTAGTTCATGTTTGGACTTTGTTTAGATTGTTAAACTACTCACTCATAGTTATAAAATAACATCAGAATAATATAAATAAAAGACATAGATAAATACCTCTGAAATAAATACTTCGAATCCTCAAGTCTTCTCCAAAAGCAATGAACAATAAAGCAATAAAATACAACAATAAACAATGGCTCATAGAGCAATGAAATATTGATCTAAGTACTCAAGGGTAACTAATTTCCTAACCCTAAGGTCGTATTTATAGTATTCTAGGCAGTGATCATCCCAAACTAACTCAAACGTCTCGTTGTTATCCAAAATCTTCATAATCGAACCTAGTGATTCCTTAACAATTCAGGTTGAAGTGGATTCTCGGGAGAATCCTTGGAAAAGTAGTCTCTGTTTCCACCGATCTAAGTATCTATTTTGGTATGTATAGGAATCGGTAAGGAATCGCGGCTATAAAATCCAGTTTTTTTTTCCTTCACTTGTTAATGATTCTTTGCATACTCTTTCCACTTGATCAATTCCTTCATAATCTTCCTTTTTTACTCCATTTCTTCATATATTCCATTTTTCACCTGAAATATCAAAAACAAGAGAAAACCTCGTGTGATATAATCTTTTATATATGAAATTATCCTAAAATGTACTATAAAATATGTCTAATTATTGACTTATCATTCGACTTGTCTCGATTAGTGTGTACATGGATTTGCGTGTCATTTGGTGTTTGTATGAATTGTATTATTAATTATGGAAATAATTAGATTAATCGACTTATAATTGAATAATTAATAAATTGATGGGCGACTAGTGACACATGGGATCGAGGGTGACACGCGTATGATGTACAATAGTATACACGCTCGACGATGGTCATTGGCGAGCGTGGTAAATTTATAGGTGCGGAAATACATCGTTATCTATATATAATGAAGCCTATAGTTTAAATCAAATGAAAATTTAAGTCTTAGATTTATCTCGAGATATGTGTAGCATGGATCTCGAGGAGGTGAATAGTTCGAGATGGAGGTGTGGACGTTGGTGATTTTGGAGAGGTTTATCCACACCTCGACATACATGCAACCACATCCCAAAAGGATCAATGTGCAAGTGCTATGCATTTGTTAAACTTGGTGTGACTTTAAGGATTGTTATTTTAATTCATGTTCTTTGGATCGTCCTCGAGATTCATGCGTGCAAATTTCGAAGAAAGTTTAAGTTTATCCTTAAAACAGAATGTCGCCTCATTGATTTGTCGTTTCGACATCGATTCGAAACTGGGAAAGATAAAGTGATCGAGACCGAGGGCGGGTGACGCGCGCCGAACGTGTTAATAAAATATATTGCCTAAACAAACTATTTTGTAGATAATGGCAAAGGGTCGATCCCACAGAGATTGATAATCTATCTAAGGTTTTAAAAGAAAGGGAAATGGGGGTTTGAGAGCGAATGCTGAGATAATTTAAAAAGACATGGAATTGAAAATACTTTGTAATGAAATCAATTAGAGAGGCAACCTAAACCTTCGGTATCATAAACTTCTTCAATTTGCATAATCAATCTTATGGTCGTCGATCTAGATAAAACATGCAATTCAAAGGTAATTTAGAGTAGCTATAGATTCGGTAACGTACGCGGGTCCTCGCACTTCCCAATCTTGGAAGTCAAGGTACGACAATGACTACTTCTCTAGCCAAATGTATGACCTTATACTCAAGCGAATTGGGTTTAACACGATGGCTGCAATGAGTTTTGTGAAGGCACTATACCTAGACAACCGAATCACTAGTGTGTCCGATTTAGCCTAGATCCCTAAGGTATTTGACTGATCCCAAAAGGGGCGAATCAATCGGTATGGCGAATTGCCATTTGTGTGGTCTTCTTGCGTAAGGACGGATGCGTTCGACTCACTAGCAATAAATCAAAGTTTAAATCAAAGTTTAACCCTAATTAACCAAGCAATCCCAAAGGGAATAAAACACCAATGAAAAGCAATTAGATTGAATTAAATTATATCTCACACAGGTTTGATGCCAAAAGAGTTGTTTGATCCACCTCTGGTTTAGATTGATGAGATTAGCCGGACATGTTGATGGAAAACTTTAAATTCTTGATGTTCTTTCATAAACAAAAGGTTGGGAATAATGGTGTCCCAAGTTTCTATTTATATAAAACCTAATAAAGCTATTCCAAAACAAAGTTCCTAAAAATTCGGACTAAAAAGTGGGTCTTCAAAACGGGGCCGCGGATGGGGCCACGGACGCGGCTGTGAGTGAGGCCACGACTTAAAAAATGTAGAACAGGGGCCAAGGCCCTATTTTACGGCACGAACCATGGCCCGGATCACTATTTTTTGTAACTTCCATAAAAATGAGGTCATGAAGCTTGGATTCCATACCCGGCCTAGAATTACGGCTTGGAGTACAGCCTAGAATTCTGATTTCCTCTCTCCTTTGATCACCACGACCAATTCTTTTAATATTCACGCCACTTCTTCATTTTTAGTCCTAACACCTGTTAATCATACAAATGAGAGATTGTTATCACTAAATAGAGGTTTATGGTTCAAAATCACACTAAACACTATATATCTTGATGTCTAATTATACACTTATCAGTGAGAAAAAGAGAGAGATAGATCAAACAAAGAAGAGGCAATGATGGGTAAGCTGTTATTGTTGTTGTTATGGGTTGTTGTTAATGACTTTGTTGTTGTTTTTGTAAACGAAGGCGGATGAGAGATGGCAGGAAAGTCATCTCCTCTGCCCAATAATGCCTTGAGGGTTAGGCCCAACCCAACCCTAGTGAATAAAAAATTATCGAAATCAATGCAGGAACAGAGCCTCTCTGCGTGATGGAGAAGAAGATGGTTTGATCCCTGGACCTGACCGAACCGGGTCTGGTTCAGGGGTCAAACCCTCCATTCACTAATTAATTAATATATATGCTTGAAATTCGGGAAAGTTCTAGAAAATTGAGCAAAAAATCATAAAAATAATATTTGTGGACCAAATAAATAAACAAATTGAGTATTTCTATGAAAAATAGAGAATTAAGTTTCTTTTGGGACTTTATATTGGGATTTTCACCTTAAAAAACGTGAAATGACCGATTGTATTAAACCTAAAAATTTGCAAATTGACTCTGAATTCAAATAGGACCAGTTTAGAGGTTCTAAATGTGAGGTATTATACATATAATGACCTCAAATGGTTTGTGATAGGTTCTCAAACACCGAAAAAAGGTTGAGTGACCTCGAAAGTTAGGAAATCGGAAACGAAACTTAACCGATGTAAGTATGGATTCATTTAGTTATCAACTTTGCCTAGCTATGTAGTATATTTAGTTCATATAGTTTATGGACTTATATGTGGGCTATGTACAATGTGATATGTTTTCATAAAAATGGAAAATGGTGTATGATGCGATGAGCGAGCGTAAATCCTAAAGTTGAGAATAGGTTGTATATGATATGGGTTTGGTTCTCGGCCTATATGTTAAATCTTACTCGGCTAAATAAGTTGCGCGGATTACATATTCACGAGGGGGTTTATGATAGAACCATTTGGACAATGACAAGTGGTCAGACAACACATACGCACAATGTACTGGTCAGGTTATAGTGTCATTGTTTTACAATTTTGTAATATCACAAAGGGTGGGAGATTTTGTATAAAAGATGTTTATTCATGTTTAATTTGGTAATGTATATCATGTATAATATTGAGAAAAGTTTTTAATTTCCTCTGTGTTTGTTATTTGTTTTATGTCAACATTCGATATACAATTTTATTTATTAGGTGCTTGATAGTGAAGCTTCCTGCTTTAATTAAGTTGGATTGGTGTACCGGGGCTTAATTATTCAGGCCGAATATCATCCTAATCGGGATAGGGGATGCTACGACAACATTTTAGCAATGTATAATGAACATGCATTTGCATATGCGATAATAAAAAGAAAATGCAATATTATTGGTATTATGGTTTAATGGATATTAGTTCTGTTAATGATAATTAAGAACGATGAACCCAAATGTACCCCATCTTCTTGATTTCTGATTGATTACTAAAATATATGGTAGGCCTAAAAGCACACGATTTTCTTAGTAATATAAGAACTAATATTTATGATAATTACTAAAATATTATGGTTGACCCAAAGATGCACCACGTTTTAGTAAATTTAATTTATTATTTTATGACAAGTTAAAAATGAAATAGATACCCAAATGTACCATATTTTTTTATTTTTTTTACTTACTTATAGAATAAAGTACATTGTGTTTTTACCTTAAGGAAAGACATAATATTACCAATCTTATGAATGATTTATATAGGTATATGTGGATAATTTGAAACTCAGTCTCCATCCAATGATTTTTTTTATGGTAGATAGGATTGAATTAATTAAATAATATACTAGCCGATTTGCTAAACTCCTTGAACGATATGTTATTTGTGCTCGATACACAATACTCAATATACACCTCAGCAAAATAATGTAGCTGAACGATTTAATCAAATATTAATTGAAATGGTTAGGGGTATGCTAAGTAATTCTACATTGCCTAAATCATTGTGGATGAAAACCTTAAAGAATGATCTATATTCATTAAATAGGTTTCACAACAATTCGATTTTTAAAACTTCTTTTGAATTCTTGACTAGAACGAAACCTACCTAAATAAATTTACACGTTTGAAGTTTCTAACGGTGGTTAGAGTTTATAATATACAAGAAAATAAATTGAGTTTTAAGACAATTAATAGTTACTTAGCCTACAAAATTTAAAGGTTATAAAATTTAATGTCCTAACCATTTCATAAAGATTGTTGAAACTGAAAATGTCAGTCATTGTAAATAGTGAAATTAGTGGGAGTAACAATCCACAAAATGTGAAAATAAAGAATTAAGTTGAGTGTTAGACTCTAGCTTACTACGTTTGGGTCGGTCTATCATTGTTGACAGTATATTGTCAAAACAAAAGTTAAGTTAGGCAGATATTGCAATTAAGATGGGAAACCCGACTAAGCAAGATGTTCGAGAGTAGATATAACTCAGATGCACAAGATAATATCTCCTTTGCGCAATTCGTGATCTTACCGTGCGTCTCTGCTGCTCCTCAGATCCTCTTCGAATGACACACAACCTCATCTCTAGTGATCAAATGCCATAGATCTTCCTCGGCGTACGTGACGCCTGATCTTTGTGACAACCCCTTCCCTAATCTAAGGCACCGCCCGACCTAATCTTGTAATTATGCCCAAATCCTAGCCATATAGGACTTAAATATGTTAGTCAGCCTTTCTATCATAATTTTCTTGATATACGCATTCAAGATAAGTAATACACATGTCAACATATTACTAGACTTCAGAGTAATTAAAAACTTTTTAATAGTTATAAAGTTTAGCGGGAGTCTTAACAGATTATGCAGAAGCAATATATTAAATCATAAGTGTGGAAACCAGGAAACAACGATCACATGCATATATATAATAGAGTGGTGAATATAAACAGTGTAATGGTCGTTATAAGTCGGGGAACTAAACGCTCGACCCAATATACAACCCCAAAATATATTAAAAGACATAACTGTATAATACACAAAATATCAAAACTTACAAAATGTCGATGCAGAAATACGCCGCTGGCTCAGAGGTAGTCGCTGATCTTCTCTTTGTCGGGCCTGCTTGTCGACGGCTCTGCACCCACCGTCATAAAAAGGACGATGAGTACAAAAAGTAACAATAATCCCCGTTGTCATATTCATTTACATTTTCAAAAGGCTAAATGGTATTTAAAAGCATAAGTTCAATAAAGAAAGACTAGTACCATAAATATGCTGAGAAATACCAAGGGTAAGCAAGTGAAACTGACACGAGGCTAAATAGTTATGATCAAGATTTGGTCGGTCGTGACATGCGTCATTGAAGCCTTTAAGGCCACTAAAGGACGTGCATGACATTGCACAATCTAATATCACTAGAGACTCTAACCCCAATGTCATCAGGGACTCTAACCTTGGTGTATCGTCAACCCCAGTGACTCTAACCCCGTGTGTCACTTCATAGTGGCGAGTGCTGACATCCTCATGGACTCTAACCTCTTGTGCCGATCAACTCTAACATAGTGCAATGAACTCTAGATTCTATAACTACTTTATAATTTTAAGAAATTAACTCTTTAAGGATTCAGAGGCTTGGCTATGCTACAAAGCACAATTCTCAAAGAATACTAGTCCATAAAGTCATTCACAAACTCACAATTCCTAATAACATGCTATTTACAATATATTCACTATAAAAAGCAAGAAATGACATAAAACACATGGATAAACTTAAAGGAATTCAATTCATCATAATATCATGAAAATCAAGCTCAACAAATGAGGAGTGTCCAATAAATTCATGATATGAGAGTACAATGCTGGACATAGTCAATATAGACTACAAAAAACAAGCATAAAGTGGATATGCAATGTAAATAAATTAATCAACGGGTATACTCACATCAAGCAATGTAAAGTCCTAGCTTTACCACCTTCCCAATACCCCCAATCTCATATCTGAACCCTTGAGAATCTTCCTTAGGTTCTTGATATCAAATTAATCAAAATAAATTGGGTTTATGTCAGGTCAAATGAGTTTAGGAACCTTAACCCAAAACAACCCTTTAAGACTAAACAACTTTAAAATTTTAGTCCAGTATAAAAGCGTAATTTTAGACATAAAATTGTCCAAATATCAAAATTTTCCCTCCATACAAATTTCTTGGTCTCTATTTTAGCTTTTCGAAAAGGTTTGGTTTGAGAAATTCTGATTTAAAACGAAAGAGATATTGCAATTCTACCAAAAACAACTCAAATTAGAACCTAATCCGACTAGGAGACTCAGAAAATTTATTTTTTCCAATTTATAGTTTCAAAATTTGTGATTTTTGGTCACAAGGCACCTAACATACCAAATAACAACATACTAAAAGATCAGCTCATTTGGATAAGTAATTTGGGATTTATGCCTCTTAAAGTTTTAGTTTAAAAAATATCGTAATGCATTCAATCACCTATTTGTAGAGCACTTTTGGACATAAAAACATTTGAATTACAAAATTTTCAGTAGGACATAACTGTTTCCCTTTGACTTAGCTTTCAAATGCCTCCAGATTGGATTCATTTAGATTTAAAATGAGCAAATCATGACCAAATTACATAGGCTTGTTCATAATACAACATGCAAAATTTCAATTTTTGGTCTGACAACTTCAAAAATTCACATCTTTTTATTTCAAAACCAAATTAAGAGCTTCTTAATAGCTAGATTATCAGCTTGAAATGAGGAACCCAAATATATAAACTAATCGCCATGACTTAACCATCTACCCTCTAAAAATGGCCAAAAACCAAAACTGGTTTCAACTTGAAATAGAGAGATGTGTACCTAGGGTTGATGACACTTTAATTTGAGCTCCAACTCTCCTTGATCTCCTTGAATTTTTTAGCCAAAACCTTCCTCAATTCTTATGATTTCTTCTTCTCCAACTTCCTTAGTTTCTAAGTTATGGAAATGAAATGAATTGCATGGGTTGATCTATCCAATCTTATATATAAAGATAAGGTTGATTAATAACCATTAATCTTTATATACACATGTATCTCGAGACTAATCTAATAGCCTACATCTTGACACAATTCCGCTAACTCTCCACTAATTCTACCTAACTAACATCAATCCATACTCTATTGGTCTCTTCATGTGGCTATTGTTTTATCTTACTAACTTATGTTACATTTAATATAAAATCAACTATAACCACATTAATTTTACTATTTAAGCTACACTAAGCTTAAACCAACTTACCACATCACTCTCTACCCCAATATCACATCAACACGCATTTTGAGGTGCATCCCCACTCGCGTCTTGACACCTTACACAAGTAGGAGTGACTTAGTAGTCTACACATATACAATACACTAGGCATACACCATAATAAATGTAACATATACCTCAACGATCTCGCTTCGGTCAGTGCACGTATCACGGTGCGGGTCCCACATCACGGGATGGTTATCCTGATTACGGATAATAAATGAGATTTGAAATTTGAGCAGTGAAAAATCTTCCTATTTAATGAAAATCTCGTCCTTGAAATTAAGATTTAGGTTAGGATTAATAGCTGATTTGAAGAGGTACGAAAACTTGTCCATCATATAGTCTTCCCACTCCCAAGTGAGTTCCGTATCATCATATAACTGCCAGTTGAAGAGAAATTTTGGGATAGACTTGTTCCTCAACTGCTATAATTTCTTATCTTGGATCTGAATAGGCTGCTCTGCAAAAGTAATATCATCGCTCGATTCTATCTCACTCAAATCCGCAGTCGGTCGAACACCTGCTCTCAACTCAGCTAATTGAAGCATCGAAATATGAAAGACTAGATGAATCCTTTACGTTTGTGGAGATACGTGACTTTTTTGACCCGTCTCTTAATCATGAAAGGCATGATAAATCTCGGTGCAAGCTTGCCTTTCACCACAAATATCTGAAGACTTTTCTGAGGGAAAACCTTTAAATAGACATAGGCTCCCTCGGTATACGTGAGATCACTATAATACTTGTTTGCATACTTCTTCTACCTCTCCTGTGTACCCTTGAGTCTTTGATGGATCAGTTTGTCATTCGTGTGGTCAACAACAATCTCGGACCCTACAATCTCCTGGTTCTCTAGCTCAGCTCAACACGATGGCGATCGACATGGTCT
Organism: Stephania cephalantha; assembly: GCA_039657325.1. Taxonomy (NCBI): domain Eukaryota; kingdom Viridiplantae; phylum Streptophyta; class Magnoliopsida; order Ranunculales; family Menispermaceae; genus Stephania; species Stephania cephalantha. The sequence goes on along the minus strand of CM077572.1, from coordinate 46,281,989 downwards.
ACCATACAAAGCCTCAAAAGGTGCCATTTAAATACTAACCTGATAACTGTTGTTGTAAGCAAACTCACACAACGGTAGGTACTCCCAAAATCTTCCAAACTCCAACATATAAGCCTGTAACATATCATCGAGGACCTGAATTGATCTCCCAGTATATCCATTAGTCTGAAGATGAAAAGCCGTGATGAATTGTAGGCGTGTACCATACTGCTCCGCATACTCGCCACATCCTGAACGTATACATAACATCTTTGTCGGACATGATAGTCAATGGTACTCCGTGTTGCCTGATAATATCTATTTCAAATAGTATACTCTGCCATTTCAGGTATCCACAATCTTCCTCTATATGTTATACAATAATCTGAAGTCTCAACCCAGTCTATACACTCTGTACTCTTTGCTAACTCCCTGTATTTAAAAAAACAATTTGTTAGTCCTTTGACCCTCTAACGCTCTCTGTGTTGACACAGTCTGTAATCTCATCTGACCACGAATCATCACATGAGTATCTATAGGAACCTCTGCTTGACTCACTATTACTACTGCCTTGAGTAAACCATACTCATGCGTCATATGATATCTGACAACTTCGGCATCACTAGTCGATATCTTACTCAGCACATTGGTGACAGTGTTGGCTTTTCCTGGCGGGTATTCCAAAGAAGAGTTGTAGCCTTCAGAAATTCCAACTATATGCGCTGTCTCATGTTAAGCTCCTTATATGTGAAAATATACTTTCGACTCTGTGATTAGGAAAGAGTGTGAATCTTTTTCCATACAGGTGATATCTCCGAATATTTAGTGAAAACATTACTATTGCCAACTCCAAATCATATGTAAGGTAATTCGTCTCATGAACCTTTAATTGTTTGGAGGCGTAAGCTACCATACCACTGTATTGCATCAATACGCAAACCATACCCATATGAGAAGCATATGTGTACACCAAGAATCCTTGTCCAACCTCGGACAATGTTAACACTGGCGAAGTAGTCAACAATTTCTTCAACTCATCAAATGCCTGATCACAGGCCTCTGTCCATTGAAAAGCTGCGTCCTTATGTGTCAATCTGGTAATCAGTGAAGTGATTTTAGAGAAATTCTTCATAAATTGGTGGTAGTACTCTGTCAAACCTAGAAAACTCCTGATCTCTGTCACTGATGTCGGTGTTGGGTAATCCATAATTGCCTGAATTTTGGCGGATCCATTGCTATCCCAGCTACTCTCACTACATGCCCAAAAAACTGAACCTTTGAAAGCCAAAATTCACACTTACTGAATTTAGCATACAGTCGATACTCCCTCAAAGTCTGTAGCGTATTTATTAAGTGCTGTTTGTGATCCTCTCGTATCCTCGAATATATTAGAATAACGTTGATGAAAACTATCATGAAATGGTCTAGAACTGATATGAAGACCCTATGCATCAAGTTTATAAATACTTGAGGGGCGTTAGTCAGCCTAAATGTCATAACTATGAACTGATATTGTCCATATCTCGTGTAGAATGCTGCTATGGACATGTCCTGATCCCTGATCATAAGCTGATGATACCTTGATCTCAGGTCTATCTTGGAGATAAATTGCGCTCCTTTCAGCTTAACAATTAAATCATGAATCCTCAGTAGTGGATACTTATTCCTGACTGTGACCTTATTCAGCTGTCTATAGTCGATACACAATCTAAAAGTGTCTTCCTTCTTCTTCACAAATAGAACGAGTGCTCCCCATGGCGACATAGATGGGGTGATGAATCCTTTATGTCCTAAGTCTTGAAGCTGAGTCTTCAACTCCTCCAACTCCTTTGGGGCCATGCTGTACGGCGGTACGGAAATCAGTCTGGTGTCCGATACCAACTCAATAATAAAATCAAACTCTTGCGAGGGCGGTAGACCAGGTAAATCCTTTAGAAACACATCTGAGAACTCTCTAACAATCGGTATATCCTCAAGTCTAGGTCCCCGACTCTCTGCCACTGTGTATAGTGAAATTAATGCCTCCATATCCTTTCTAGTCATAGGTCAACCTCTCGTGCCTACTGTCCTCGCTGAACTACCTCTATAGGTGAATATCAGACGTTTTGGGATCTCAAATATCACTATCTTACCAAAATAGTCGATATGAGCGTGATATGCTGCTAGCCAATCCATCCCTAGTAACGCGTCAAACTCTAATACCTCGAGAATCCTAAAATTTGCAGGCAACTCTACTCCACCTACTTCAACTTGACATCTCTCTCTAAGTCCCCGGTAAACTGTCTCAAATAATCATATATGTCCATATATTACATCATACACTATTCTGTTCACTATCCCAACTTCATAAATTCTTTTCTCAACCTCTTCATCACTGCAGCGGGAAGTCTTGCTGATAGAACTTCTGCTTGAAAGCTTTCCAAGTCTCAAACTCTCCATGAGCAACTACGGTCATACGCCACTAAACACCGGTGTATCACTCTCGAAAGTGCACGATGAGATCTCTGCTCGAAGTCTATATTCGATATTCGGTATCCTATAAAGCTTCTCCTGAGATAGTACCTACTTCTTGATCGTCTCAAAGTTCCTTACTCCATCGAAGTAGGCTGGTTTGAGTCCGACAAAGTCTTTCACAAGGTGGACCTCGATTGATGTTCTGGGAAATATGGGCGTGGGGTACGATATAGTCTCAACTGTCTCTCCCGGTACAGTTACTACTGGAGCTGTTGTAATCTCTAATCTTGCTTCAATTTGCTATCGTGCTCTACGAGTTGACGACGTTCGTGACACCAGTAGCTACGTAGAGAACGCATGTATACATACATACATACATACATACATACATACATACATACATACATACATACATACATACATACATACATACATACATACATACATACATACATACATACATACATACATACATACATACATACATACATACATACATACATATAGAAACTAACATGTACATGTAAGACATCCCCATCTTACTTTCACTCACTTCTCAACTAATAGTTTCTAGGCAAGGATCATCTGGTTTCCACATCTAAGATTTGTGTTTTATTCAAGTTTGTGCCTTACTTATTGAGAAAATTGGTTTTGATACCAAATGTGACGACCCCTTCCCTAATCTAAGGCACCTCCTGGCCTAATCCTATAATTAAACCCAAATCTTAGCCACATAGGACTTAACTATGTATCAGTCAGCCTTTCAATCCTAATCTCTTTGATATACGCGTTCAGGATAAGTAATACACATGTCAACATATTACTAGATTTCAGAGTAATTAAAAACTCTTTAAGAGTTACAAAGTTTAGCGGATGTCTTAACCGATTATGTAGAAGCAATATATTAAGTCCTAAGTGTGGAAATCAGAAAACAACGATCACATGCATATACATATAATAGAATGATGAATATAAATAGTGTGATGGTTATCATAAGTTGGGGAACTAAACGCTCGACCCAATACAACCCAAAAATATATCAAAAGACGTAACTCTATGATACACAAAATATCAAAACCTTCGATGTAGAATTACGCTGCTGGCTTAAAGGTAGTCGTCGATCTTATCTTTATCGGGCCCGCTCATCGACGGCTCTGCATCCGCCATCATAAAAAGGACGGTGAGTACAAAAAGTAACAGTAATCCCCGTTGACATATTCATTTACATTTCTAAAAGTCTAAATGGTTTTTAATAGCATCAGTTTAATAAAAAAAGACTAGTATCTGGAATATGCTAATAAATACCATGGTTAAGTAAGTGAAACTGACACGAGGTTAAATAGTTATGATCTAGATTCGGTCGACCGTAACATGTGTCATTGAAGCCCTTAAGGCCACTGAAGGATGTGCGTGACATCGCATAGTATAATATCACTAATGACTCTAACCCCAATGTCACTAGAGACTCTAACCTTGGTGTATTGACAACCCCAAAGACTCTAACCCCGTGTGTCACGTCATAGTGGCGAGTTCCAACATCCCTAGGGACTCTTATTGTAGCATCCCCTAACCTGATTAGGGAAATACCTAGCCTCCTAATTAAGCCCAGATTACCCTTACCAGACTTAACTAGAGCCAGCGACCTTACCACCTATACCTGATAAGCACTACTGTATATCGATTATCGAAATAAAAAAAATCATATACGCAGCGAAAATATAAAACCTTTTTCTATAACCAAAATAAGATATACAATATTAAAAACAAACCGGAATAAAACCTCGGTTATATAATCACCCATCCTTTGTGATATTACAAAATTATAATTTAATACAAATATATAATGCCAAAGAAAGTCATTACATTGAAGAGAAGTTCAAGACTCCTATAACTTCTCCATCCCGTAGTCATAGCGCTCTTCGGATCTACCTGTAATGTTAATTGGGGTGAGCGCTCCAACTTGCTCAGCAAGTAGGGATTCACACTAATCTTCAACATTCCATATAATATTAAAGGATATCATGCAATAACAATATGCACCAATGATATCTAACAAGAATATGGAAATCATATAAATTCAATACATAAAAGGATGCAAAGCAAATGGCTTTGGACTATTACACTGTGACCCCCATTTTATTTATAAAACTAGGGCCGATTACCCACCAGCGCCATTAATACGAGTGCTAAACTAGCACATCGCGCATATGTGATGTTTAGCCAATCGATTAATGCCCAATGGTTCTATTTTAAACCCTATAGTGAATATGTAACCCACTCAACCTATTAACTGAGTAGGAGTTACGTATAGACTGGGAGATCAGCCCCAAGTCCTATACAACCTGGTCTCAACCTTGAGGAGTCACTCTCGTGGATCACATTAGACACCATTTTCGGTTCATTAGAAAAATCATCAGAGTGTACATAATCTCCCATTTCAGTTCTTAAACTACATGAGCTATAAATACTAAATAGCCAGGAAATATTGTTAAATAAGCGAACCCGTGCTTACCTCGGGTTTAAGTCTCTGTTTCCCAAATTCCTTAAGTTTCCAGTCATCTCACGTTTCCTCGGTGTTCCTCAACCTATCACCAATCAATTGTTGTCCATTTAGGTCTAGTATACTTTAATTAGAACCCCTAGACTAAAAGCTATCGACAAACCACCTAAATCCAATCAATTTTGTATTGATCTGAGTGTGGATAGCGCGCTATGTCTCAGAGCTAATGCGCTATTCGTATTCTGAACTTCATACAAACTTTAGGGGTCTAATTGTGGCGGCCATAGCCGCCTCGGGGTGACGTGTCTCCGTGTACTACTTGCCGGCCGACCCAACTACACATGTCCGACACCTGCCCGTCCTCTATGTCTCTTAACTCGTGTCCACAAGTGTAATATTAGATAAACTAGCAAATCATCCTTATATTCTTTGTCCCATACCAACTGTGGCGTTCTAACTGTTTCAACTGTTACCTAGTTGATAATTTATTGAGATCCTAACCATACTAATGGGTTGTATTTTAAGGTTAACATACTCAGCGGAAGGCTCACTTAATACCATTTATACAAGATAATTTAGCATGATAAACATTGTTCAAAGGCAAAACCTACTATGGAAAACCCTAGAAAGTACTCGTATATAAGCGACATTACCACAACAGGTATATATACATGTACTGTGTTATCTCAAGTCTCCCAATACCCAAAATATACATAATATCAAAAATAAACACGTACAAGTAGGTCCTCGATAGTGGGCAATCAAATGTAGTTGCCTATGATCCCCTTGCCCCTACTGGTACTAGGATCTGCACTTAATCATCATAAAAAGACAGATGACGGGTAGAGTAAGTAAAATCCCAAGGAACTCCTCTGAGCATTCATATAATAAAATAAAGGAAATACAAGGAATGCTGTCAACTAAAAATGCGGAATGTAAAACAGGCAATTGCAAATGGCTCATCGCATGAATATACAACAGACAAGCTAACAAATGTGTGTGCTCGTTCTCGAGGGACTAGATTATACTTCGGGTCACCAAGTTCCCACTAGTGATCGCGTCCAACTGGCCCAACACTTGGTCCCTCGCGGCGCTGGCCAAATCCGCTGAGTCACCGACACGTGCACTAAGGCAAGCCTAGGTCGCCATTCACTGAGGGTCGGGTCACACGTGTTACAGTCCAGTGCCTCATGAACATAGAACAAGGAAATTCGGGGGAGTAACCTCAACCCACGTCCAAATATCTGAACAAAAAGATGAACAGAAAGGAATAATAGAAACAATATGTAAAAAGAATAAATACTCAATTTTTCAGTTGGGTTTTACAAACTTCACACCGCTCTTCGACCTCCCCGAGCTCCCGTACCCGACCCGTCAAGCTCCCGACACTGAGCTTCGGTCCACTAAGTCCCTGAAGTCCATTTTTACTAGTTTAGTTTGTTTAGAAAGGTGTACATATGTATTAGGTGGAAAATCTCTAAAACAGTCCTAAATTCCCATTTTCATCTGTCATTAGCACGCTAATTTGTATACCTAGCGCGCTAGTTTTGAGTTAGCGCGCTAAGGGGGGTGTACCCAGCGCGTTAGATGGAATTAGCGCGCTAGAAATTTTAATTAGCACGATATTGCTCTTCATTGCGAAGAACAGCGACACACTCAAGACAGTTAGCGTGCTAATAGTTCCAATTAGCGCGCTAATTTCCTTATAGGACAAAATTCTCAATTCGAGAATTCTGTCATAGCCCTCTCAATTAGCTATTCTAACTGGTCTATTACCCTCTCCTCATCAAAATGAATTCAATACATCAATTAGAACACTCTAGATCATTCAATTAACCCAAATTCTTCAAATTCATGCATTCACCATAACCCCATTAACAATCAAATTCATCAAATCTTTCTAAACCAGTGATAAACTCTCCTTATATATGAACTAATGACATGAAATGCATTACATTTACCCAGCAAACCAGAGGCTAAACCATCAACTCGAATTTTACTAAACACACCCCAAAAATGGGTTCATTTGCAAGCTTAGAAGGTTGAGAAAGTGATTGCCTAGGTTAGATCACTTGGTTTGATACCTAGGTTGTTGAATTCTCAGGTGGAAGTCTCTTCTCCCTCCTCATATTCTTCTCTGTTTGCATGAGATGGATGAATGTTTGTGATCAACACTCCACTATCTCTCCTATATATATTTTGTGGGAATCAATTGGCATACATATCCCGAGGAAGATCTTGGGGTTCACAAGCAGGCTGTCCTATACCTCCTGGTGACTCCAATATCACACTCATCATCTAGTACCACTCATTATATTAATCTAGATGTCCATCTCATGGCCTCTTTTATTTAATGTAAACTATAGGCTTCCATTTATTTTATTTGTGTCACATTACATTAAGCCTTATCCAACCATATGGCTAGTGTTTTATTTAGCAAATTTAAACCAACTCATGGTCACACTAACCCTCGGCTACCCATACCCGGTGCCCCGAGTCTCGACATGCATTTTGAGGTGTGCCATAGCCTATTGTTCAAGTTTATTTAATTAGCCTATGGTTACATTAATTATCTCAATTTGATAACCTATGGTTACATTCATTATGCCAAAGTGATAACCTTGACATTGTTTATGTAAATATATTGAGTTTTCTCTAGTGTACCCGTATCTCGCCTCTCAATACCCGCGTTAGCACACACTTCGAGGCAGCTACCCGTAACATAACCTCGCACGCTCAAGTGATTCAACATACACACATGCGATCTATTTAACCAATAATTGAATAAATTGCACCGCAATTAAGCCATCCAACACACAATTAAACCAGTGTACCTAGGTTGACGTGTGTCCTAGCCTACCCGCGGCATCCACGTGGATCTGAGCTGGCGTCCATGTCTGCAATTTGAAGATAATTAATGGCATTATTAAAATGCGCCATTACACTAATAGCGCGCTACCTGACATGGATATCATGCTATCCGTATGTAGTAATCTTCCCCAGGACGAGTAGCGCGCTATAGCCAATGCCTAACGCGCTATGCGCACCAGACTTGCAACACCGACACATTTCGACTGATCCAAACTTGACCCAAACCATATCCAAACTCAACAATTACATTCCCAAATGATCTTGGAGGACCTCTAATGAGGTTATAAAGCAATTCAAATCAACCACAACCTCAATTTATAGAGATTTGATTATCACGAGATAAATTGAATATCAACAAACTCAAAAATCAAACTTACCAAAGTGATGATCACTAGCTTCTAATCCGTTTAAGCTCCTCAACTTGATTGAATTCGGCTCTCGGAACGACCTTATTTGATCCGAAATCGAACCAACCTCCTGAACCTTCTCGAATTATCGATTGAATTGGATAATACTGAATCTTTTATTTATATATATATTTTCCTCGAGATACGCGTCACGCTATCGTGAGACCGATCACATGGTTGATACGTTGAAGTGACACTTCTTAACGTGACACATAATTTGAAAAATCAAGCACTTACACTTCGTTCGAGACGATCCAATAATCCATATAATTCTAACATTCTTTTATTTTCCAATATATATTTATATATTTAAAAACATATACATATACATATATATATATATATATATATATATATATATATATCGCGTATTATTCAGCAATAAACTCATCGGACGTGCCTACAAGTGACCTTGAGTGTGCACATTCGTGCCACGACTTTCTCGTCACACTTGGTGTCCCAGGTAAACCATTGTTTATTGGGTATTTTTCATTTTATAGGCTTGTGTATAATTTCGTATTATACGACAACCTATATATAATTGATTTAACAATTTAAACAAACACCATACATAATGGAAACGCACGCACATGCTATTCGAGAGGTATGCCGAACTTAATCACGAGCCTAATTCGGATTAATTAGGATTTGGATTAGTACTAGTCACCAGCTTAAGATAATGTGTTGTTACATTAACCCTGTGTGTTGATCAACTGTAACGTAGTGCAATGGACTCTAGATTCTATAACTACTTTATAATACCAAGAAATTAACTCGTTAAGGATTCCAAGGCTGGGTTATGCTATAAAGCACAATTCCTAAAGAGTACCAGTCCATAAAGTCATTCACAAACTCAAAATTCCTAATAGCATGCTATTTACATTACATTCACTATAAAACATGAAGAAATGACACAAAGCACATGGATAGATTCAAAGGAATTCAATTCATCATAATATCATTAAAGTTAAGCTCAACAAATGAAAAGTGTCAAATAAGTTAATGATATGAGAGTACAAAGTTGGACATAGTCAATAAAGGCTACAACAAACAAGCATAAAGTGAATATGAAATGCAAGTAAAACAATCAACGGGTATACTCACATCAAGCAATGTAAAGTCCTAGCTTTATCGGCCTTCCAATACCCCAAATCTCGTATCCGAACCCTTGAGACTCTTTCCTAGATTCTTGATATCAAAGTAATCCGAATAAATTGGGTTTAGGTCAGGTCAAATGAGTTTAAGAACTTTTATCCAGAACAAACCCTTAAGATTAAACAATATTAAAATTTTATTTCTGTATTGTAGCGCAATTTTAGGCATGAAATTGTCCAAATCTCAAAATCTTCCCTTTGTACAAAATTTTTGGTCTCTATATTAGATTTTCAAAAAGGTTTGGTTTGTGAAATTCCGATTTAAAACGAAAGAGATATCACAATTCTACCAAAAACATCTCAAATCAGAACTTAATCTGACCAGTAGACTCATAAAATTTATTTCTTTTAATCTATAGTTTCAAAATTCATGATTTTCGTAAGGCAGCTAACATACCAAATACTAACATGCTAAAACATCAAATCATTTAGATAAGTAATTATGGATTTATTCCTTTTAAAAATTTAGTTTCAAAAATCTCATAATGCATTCAATTGCCTATTTGTAGAGCACTTTTGGACATCAAAACGTTAAAATTACAAAACTTTTAGTAGGATAAAGTTGTTCCCCTCGAGTTAACTTTCAAATGCCACTAGATTGGGTTCATTTCGATTTAAAATGAGGTAGTTATGACCAAATTACATGGGTCGGTTCATAATCAAGATTTTAACTTTGGTCTTACAACTTCAAACATTTATATGTTTTTATTTCAAAACCAAATTAAGAACTTCTTAATAGCAGGATTATCAGCTTGAAATGAGGAATCCAAATATATAAAATAATTGAAAAGACGTAACTATCTTCCCTCTGAAAATGGCAAAAAACCAGAACTGATTTCAACTTGGAATAGAGAGATACGTACCTAAGGTTGATGAACTTTGATTTGAGCTCCAACTCTCCTTGACCTCCTTGAATTATTTAGCCAAAACCCTCCTCAATTCGTCTAATTTCTTCTTCTCCAACTTCCTTATCTTCTAAGTTATGGAAATGAAATAAACTGCAAGAGTTGATCTATCCAATCTTATATATAAAGATAAGGTTGATTAATAACCATTGATCTTCATGTACAAACGTATCTCAAGACTAATCAATGACCTACATCTTTACACAATTCCACTAACCCTCAATTAACTCTAACTAACACTAATCCATACTATTCGGTCTCTTGATGTGTCTTTACATATCTCGAGGAACATCATATGGTTATTATTTTATCTTGCTATCTTATGTTACATTTAATATAAAATCAACTATAGCTACATTAATTTTACTATTTAAGCTACACTAAGCTTAAACCAACATAACCCATCACTCTCTACCCTGCTCTCACATCGGCATGCATATCGAGATGTGTCCCCACTCACGTCTCAACGCCTATACATAAGTAGGAGCGACTTAGTAGTTTATGCATATATAATAAACTAGACATACACCACAATAAATCTAGCATATACCTCGGCTATCTTGCCTCGGTCAATGCACATATCACGATGCGAATCTTACGTCACGGGTCGATAATCCTGATTACAGAAGTTTAATTGTTGCCCACTTGATCGACACATCATCTCCTCTCTCCAGAACCGATTGAGGGAGTCGGCTATCTCTTTTCCAGAAAGAAAAAAATGCAAAACAGGGGGTCTCTCCCCAATTTTTGTTTCTTATCATGAATCCTATTCACTCTCTCCCCCCAATTATAACTATTCACTTGTCACCTTGTCTCTCTCATTTTATCTATTTCTCTTTAATTTGTAAGTTTTGATTGTGGATTTTAGGGCCATGAGGCACTAAAAATCAAAGGCCTAAGATTGATATTTTTTAAGGGAAGCTCAATATCACAATGGGATTTGTGAAGTTCTGCCTATTTTAATTTCAAAATTGGTTTATGTTTTTGTATCACTCTTGTTATTGTTGGATTATCATGGTTTGAATAATTGATTGTGTAGTTGCAAATGCCTTCTTATTTATTTAAATCTATTGCTAGTTTGATTGTTTTGCATCTGTAATTATGTGGAGTGTTAAACACCAAGTGGCAAGTGGATAGCCTAATTGGTATGCTCCATTTTGGTCTATCTTGCATGACAAGAGACTCTAGGTTAAATCAAACACGCTTCATAACTTAGTTTTCTAGGGCTAGTGGTTTCATGAATCTTAATGAGCAAGTGTGCCAAATCCAATAATTGCTCTACCTAGGGTTGTATATTTGTTAGATAGCCTCTTACCAAAAATAAGAAACTGATGAGTGTTAGGTGCTATTCGAAGCTCTATAGCTAGTCTATTGAAACTAAACCAAACAAACCTTTGTAGAATCGACGAACAAATCCTTAATGTTGAGTTGAACTTGAATTTTCTAACCTAGGAATTTACATAAATTGTCTTACGTTACTTTCATGCAATTAGATTAGTTATTTCATTATTATCTTATTGTTGTAGTTAGTTTGTTGTTAGTTCTTTTACTCTCATGTTAGCTAGTGAAGTTCATTTCTTTCTCTCCTAAGACACTTGTTTCTGACTAAAGATAGATTATCAATCCCTGTAGATTGGCACTCGTGCTTACCACTACTACAAACCAATTGTAGTTAGCATTTAGTAACAAATCGAGTTTAAAATTTATTATGGACGTACTCGATGCGAATTAATTTTTGGCGCCATTATCGGGGATTGTTATAATGTTTTCTTTGGTTTTCTTTTAATTTTTCTATCTAGTCCTTTATCTCTAACATATTTGCAAGAAAATACTCCATAATGGCTGCCAGTTCATACCGCATTTGCAGTGGTCCCTATAATGTGCAATAGAACCATCTCTAAGGTTTAGGTTGAGGCTAATTATAGTTAGTGAGCATGAATTGCACCTTACCAATGAACATTTGGATCAAATGATTTAACAAAAGAGTCGGCGGTTTGATGAAGTGATAAAGTCATGGTATCAAAATACGAGAACTCAAATTAATCAAGTTTTCACTAACTTGAGATTTAGAGCTTTGATGGAGAGTCTCCTGCACAACAAATGTCAGTGGATACCTTGAGTGTTATTTCTTCGAAGAATATTTAGGAAAATGGGCTTACAATTGAATAAAACTTTGAAGCTTTTCCTCAAGAGTCGAATACTAGCGTTGCACAAGTTCAATAAGAAACCGAAAAGAAGGAGAATTTTTTGGAAAGGATGGAGGAACTACAAAAAAGAGCAAGGAATAGCAACTCTTTGTGTTGGTGAACCCACCTACCCTCCCACAAACATTTATTTATTTTGATATGGAGGTGGAAGAAAAAGAGTAATCGAAGACTTTCAACACCGTTGGCACATTCGTGTTGGATGTTCAAGACTCGACGAAATCTTTTGTGTTTGAGGTCCCAATTGAGCTCCCGATTCTGCAGGAGGGCGTGCCTATCTCAATATCCAAGGCTAGAGGAGAGAGTATCATTCTTTAATACTTTTTATTAGAAGTCATCGCGTGATGAAGACGCCAAGTCTAGCCAAATATTTGAAAGAAAGGCACTTGTGGAAGGCAACCCAACTTTATGCTTTCTTTAACGTATTTCAGTTTAGTTTTGTTCTTACTAGTTCAATAAACTCTTGATATCAATATTCTTTGATTTTTGCAGGAACTTCTGATGTTTTATGAGTATTGGAGATGAGAGAGAGTACCCAAATAAATGTTGAGATTTCTATGGATTGGCGTGAACTTGATTGAGAATGAGACTATTTAAGTGCACGTCCATCAGGTATATCTTAAATTAGCATGTATAATTCACTCACATGAATCCCTTTCCCTTGTTTCAACAAGACGGATAATGTTATGAAAGGCATTACTCCACCACACATTTATCTTGTTGAAACTCATGCTAATTTCACATATTCTACTTGAAAATTGATTGTTAATGAATTCATGTGTGTGAATGATGCTTTAATGAGTTTGAAAAGTTTTGTGGATATGTTGCCTATGTAAATGGGATTTAATGTGACTTTTTTCGGAATTGCATGCGTAACATTTTTTTGGAGCTTCAAATGATTATACTTAATGTGATTTTAACACTTCTAGTCTATTATGGCCATTTTACTTAGTTATGTTCTATGCGGTTGCTTTTCAACTTGATTTGAGCATTCTTTTTGGGAAATTGACTTATTTTTTGGGATTCTTGATGTTTTCTGAGATTTGGTTAGGACTTTTTAAGTCAAATTTCTTTATTCATTAGTTCTTGCTCTTATCATGTTGTGGTTTTAACTTGTCCCAAAAGTCTCCTAGATGATTGTAAAAAAATCATATAAATAAGACTTGTTTTTGTCATTTAACTAGTTTTGGAGACTTTGTTGCATTTCAGTTAGTTTGTTTCATTTTTCTATTCGTTCCATCGTATATCACTTGTTCTCGTTCTCCTTCTTTTATTATCTACATTTTGTTTTACCCCGAATTTGTTTTAAAGATTGAGGACAATATATGAACTAAGTTTGAGGGGATATGTAGGTTTGTGGAAGGTTCGTTTGGATGGTTTGTCACACAAGCTTTGACTGGTATAATCATTTCAATTTTTTTATGAGTCAATGTTTGCTATGGATGGTAATAGCAGAGTAACTTTCTTTCAATCTTGTTCATTTCATCTCTTTCTCTATCACTCATTTCTTGCCTATTCATCTCGTTTTTCTCATCATCTCATTCATTCATTCATGCATTCATTTATTTTGTCCATATAATGTTTACATGTAGTTTTTTTTATTCTAGTAAAAAATAAGTTTTTGAGAATAAATATGCTTTGTTCCATGCATTTAGAGTCTTAGGAACAATTTTGATGCATATAGAGTTGCCCAAACTTAACTTTACTGCCTATCGGTTGTGGATTTAGTTAATGCATACCTTTGAGATATGAACGTAGGATAATGTAAGAGACTCCACTTTGTCGTGTCCTTCACCCGATTTGATCAGTGTTATGCCGTAGGGTCTACTAAGAGGGATGGGTCCTGTCTTGACACCAAAGTGAGAATAAAGTCAGAACTGAGGAAGTGGAATAAGTTAGATATCTAGGGTCTTGAGACAAGATTGCACTATACTTGAGGTGAAATTATAAAGGCTGAAGCATGTGTAACAGAATGATTTTAGGCCATGCTTGTGTTAATAAATAGCTTCATAGCCCACCTGTCATTTATTTTCACTAGTTTGCCATGTTTGAGCCTATTCTACCATGTTTTTGTTATGTACCTATCATGAAACCCTATAAAACCACATAGCCTTTATATCCATGTTACTTAGTTGTTGGAAAGCCTAGATTAGACCAAAAGTTTGAAAAAGAGAGCTTTATGTGATTCATTGTACGAAAAGCCCAACTTTGGATGTTGTTTATCGTTTATAAGTTTGTCAACCACTCCAAAAGTTGAAATAAAAACATAATGTGCACAAAGCACTTGAAAATAAAGTAGTTGGTGAAGGAAAAAAATATAGTAGATTGTGCATGAAAGTTCAAAAGTTATGTTTTTATTTACTTTGTTTTAGCTCTATGTTATATTTGTATGGTCTATGCTAGTGTATTCCAACAATTTTTGAATCCATGTATATCTTTTTTGCTGAAGCCTAGCCAAGCCCCATTACAACCAAAATAAAAGTCCTACTTAACTTTTGCATGTGTTAAGTTTTCATTAGTGGAGAGTGTGAGTTATAGTCTCGCCTATGAGATTCCTTGCATTTTTAATGCCTAATAAAGAGATTCATAAACTTGCGGCTTGAGTATATAGACTAATAAGACTCATGATCAATTAATAGCCTTGGCTTTTGACCTAGGTTTAGTTCCGAAATGTGATATTTTATGAGATCGGGCTTAAGTTCTTGACAACTTCTAGTCTCCTAAGTCTCTTAAGTTTTGCGTCGATTTGGTAGCTAGTGAAACCAAAGGATTCACAATTTTGTTAAAATTTGGGCTTAGAGTTATTTAATTTGTATTTAGTTATGTTTTCAATAAACTTGTTGTGTTTATAATTGTATTTATAGTCCATTGCATTAATTAGGAGTCTAGTTTAATTTGCATTACTTGTGTAGAGTATAGTTTAATAAATATTTGCTCGGGATGAGCAAAACAATAAGTTTGGGGGTATTTGTTGAGTTCATTATGTACCCTATTTGTGTATGGGTTTATTTTATTTTAATGCGCTAAAGTCTCCTATTTTCGTTAATAAATACTTATTATAGTTTGTTTTGTGTTTTAGGCTATGTTTGATCAAAAAGAATAAAACATGGCTCTTTTGGAGTATTGTTGGTATTTCGCCTTGAAAAGCACTTGCACGCATCTTTCATCAAGCTAGGATGGTGGTTGGTTAATATGCCAAAGGATTTGAGTGCCTATAGTTGAAGAAAATATAAGAAAAATGGACTAAGTATACATGTTAGCAAAGGTGGTTCAACAATCCTTAGATCTGCCTCTAGACACGCATTGAAAAATTGATGACAAGCACAAGTGAGATAAAAGAAGAACACAGAAGCAACCACGACGTCTAGTGGCCACACATCCTGCCTCAAAACACGCAACAAGATCAGATGAAGTGTGAAATAGAACGAATGATTTTGTTCTCCCACTCTACCCGTGCATATTTGTTAAGCTGCCACTCGATTTGTCTTGAACAAAGCAATGGTCTATCCTCCATGATCAGCCACCATATATTATCCTAGGTGTACGAGATAATATCTCCTTTGCATAATTCGTTATCTTACTCTACGTCTTTGCTGCTCCTCAGATCCTGCTCGAATAACGCACAACTTCCTATCTAGTGATCAATTGCTATAGATCTTCATCGGCACATGTAACGCCTGATCTTCTCATTAAACTCGTTTAAAACAAAAAGTGCAGAAGTGTAATTGTTAAAGAAATGAGGATTTTGACCCCCCACGTAATCGACACTTCATCTCCTCTATGGAGTCCACTATCTCTCTTCCGAGAGAAAAAATGAGAAAAAATCAAAACAGGGGGTCTCTCCCCCGATTTATGTTTCTTATCATGACCCTTGTCCACCTCTCCCCCATTATAACTATTCACTTGTCACCTTGTCTCTCTCATTTTCTACGACACTAAACTCTCTAATTTCCTCTATTTCTCTTTAATTTGTAAGTTTTGAGGACTTTAGGTCCATGAGGCACTAAGCCTCATGGCTTAATATTGAGATTTTTTTAGGGAAGCTCAACAATACCTTGGGATTTGTGAGGTTCAACCTACTTTAATTTAAAATTTGGTTTTTGTTTTTGTATCACTCTTGTTATTGTTTGATTATCATGGTTTGAATAATTAAATGTGTAGTTGCAAATGCATTCTCTTTTATTAAAATCTATTGCTAGTTTGATTGTTTTGCATCCCTAATTATGTGGAGCGTTGAACACCAAGTGACAAGTAGATAATCTAATTGGTATGCTCTTTTTGGTCGATAACTCGACCACCATTGCTGGAAGGAACCAACTATGCCTATTGAAAGGTTCAGATGGTTCACTTTATCTCTGCTATTGATGAAATTGCTGGAGAATTGCTCGAGAGAGAAAACATTGCTCCAATGCAAACATATAAAATGGAAAAGATGCTCCAAAACCTGCATCTCTAGGGACAGACACTGAGAAGAAAGAGAAAGTTGCTAATCATAAGGTAATCAATTCTATCTTTAATGTTGCTAATACAGAATGCTTCAAACTGATTGCAAATTGCACTACTGCAAAACAAGCATGAGATGTTTTGAAATAATATTTGAAGGTACAAATTAAATCAAAACTCCAAGTTACAACAATTGAGTTCTATGCTTGATCGTCTTGAGATGAAAGAGGTTGAAAATATTGCATTTTTCACTGGTCATCTGCAAGACATTGCTAATCAAGTCTTAAAGCTGGAGAAAAATATACTAACGAGCAGTTAGTATGACGTGCTTTTCCTGCTGTCCCTTCACGATTGGACTCTACGATTACTGCAATCAAAAAGTGTCGTGATATAACTAAGATGTCTTTTGATGAACTAATGGGGCCTCTGCAAACATATGAGATGAATATGTTTACAAAACCTAGTTCTACAAAGAATGCTTATCGTGTTGAGACATCCATTTCTGATGATTCAATGGGAGATGAGTTTGCTATGATGGCAAAGTTCTCAACATTTCTCAAAAATTATAAGAGAAATTATGCTGGAACAAATTACAAGAAGAGTAATGATAGCAACAAGTATTCTACTGATAATAGAAGACATATGCTAAAAATAAACTCAAGGGCATTAAGTGTCATGAGTGTGGAGGAGTTAGACATATTCAAATTGAATGTCCTACATACAAGAAGAAGAAGAAGAAGAAGTCTTTGAATGCTTCTTGGAGTGATGACAACTCTACAAACACCGATAAAGAGCTAAACAAATCTACTACTGCACTCACAGTTGTATTGACAGAGTCAGCTATTGTTGCTTTTCCATCTACTGCTAGTGTTTCTAAACTTGATTCCATAAAATCTGATATGGAAAAGAGTAAAGAAATGGGCAAGGAAATATATGCTGATGTCAATGATGAGGATTCTATGAAGGATCTTCAGGCTTCTTATGTTCAATTGTTCGCTAATTGGACATCTCTTTATGATCAACATTTTGATTTAAAGATGAAGTTCTTCCTGTTAAATTAGAGTTTAAGACTATTGAAAGAAAACACATTACTTGTCATGCATTGTTGAAAGAGCGTAAGATTGAAATCTTTATACTGAAGAAAACTATTTCTGATTACAATGCCGTTACTGTAAAGTTCTATTTTGTTTCTTAGAAATTAAATAGAATATTGCAAACTGGTCAATCTTCGCTAGTTAAGCGTGGCCTTGGCTATACTGAAGGATATGTAAATGCTCCTACTGTTTTTGTCCAATGAGCTATAATCAATGAGGGTCAATCAAGCAAGACTCAAGTTGATACAGTAAATGCAAAGAAGATTATGCGAAAAAGGGTTCCTGCAAGTGCAAAGAAAAAGTGACTGCTTTTACCAACGATAAACCCTTCCTACATGTCATTATTATGGGATTGTTGGTTATATTTAACCAAGATGCTATCAGATGTTTAAAGATTTGAGTACACTTCAGAAGAAGAAAACATCAAAGAAGGTTTGAAGAGTAAAGACTCATTACGTAATGACAACGCATCTATAACTCTTAACAACTAATGCTGAGTAATAATATTTGGATAATAGCTGTTCCAGACACATGACTGGTAACAAAAGCTTTCTGAAGAACTATGAATCATTTAAGGAAGGTGCTGTTAGATTTAGTGATGGAAAGAAATGCAAGGTTATTGGCAAAATAGCTCTTAATGTTGTGGATTGCCTAATCTCATAGGAGTTCTGCATGTTGATAGGTTGAAATCTAGTCGATTAGCATCAATCATGTAGCATCCCCTACCCCGATTAAGGCGATACTCGACATGAAACCCTAATTAAGCTTCAGTAACCTAATTAGACTTAAACAGAGCGAGCAGACTCTCCTTCCTTACCTGATAAACTCAACATGTATATCGATATCAAATTAAGAACTCAAAATATACGCATCAGAAAATAATTTTTTCAATAATTAAAATGATATACATAAATACGAGTTTATCAAAACCCAAAATTTGATTATAAAACCTCCTAACCCTGTTCATTTACAACTAAACAACTCAGATAGTGGAAATATACAAGAAGGTTTATTACATCGTAGAGAAGATAATTAGACTCCTAGATCTTCTTTTTTCTCTTCGCTGAAGCACTTGGCTTAAAACCGGAAATGTTAAGTTTGGGGTGAGCACTCCAACTTGCTCAGTAAGTAAGGATTCCCAAAGCCATCAACATTACATATAATAATCAAGAGTAATATGCAATAACAAAATACACTAAAGATAACTAACAGGATTATGAAAAACATATAATCCAACAAATAACTGATGTGAGTTAAAGTGTCAATGACTATTACACTGTGAATCCCATTTCATTTATAAATATAGGTTCGACTACCCATTGACACCATTAATGCGATTGCTAGACCAACACATTGGCCAATGTGCTATCTATTAAATCCATTAATGTTCAATGGTTCAATCCCAAATGCTCTAGTGAATACGTAATCCACACATTTTGTTTAGCTAAGTAGGATTTACCATATAAGTCCAAAATCAAACCCATATCCTATATAACCTATTCTCAATTGCAGGATTTACTCTCTTCAATCACCTAAAACACCATTTTCCTTTCATAAACACAACACAATGTACATACTCTCCCATTTAGTCCATAAACTATATGAACTACATATACAATATATGTAGACAACATTGGTAAATAAGTGAATCCATACTTATTTCGTCTTAGGTTTCGTTTCCAAATTCCCTAAATTTTTGGGCCACTCAAGCTTTCTCGGTGTTCGAAAACCTATCACAAACCATTTGTGGTTAACATAGGTCTAATACACTATATTTAGAACCCCTAAGTTAGTCCCTAAGACATCAGGAAATTTTAATAAAAACACATTACGATTCTCTGGTTTTCTGAGGTGGGAGCGTGCTCCCTCACTTGGTGGGGTGCGCTCCACCAACTAGGTTCATCACACTTTCTGAAGGGAGCACGCTCCTCTAAGAGATGGAGGGCACTCCACCCTGCACTGTCTCGATAATAAACAGTGCAACAACCACTATTTCATTACCAAATCACAACAAAAACTTTAAATACTCCTGCAACATATCAGGGAAGACCAACGATCAACAATAACAATTCATAGAGAAATCATAATCTACCTATGAATTCAATTTTCAAAAATTAAAACCCAACTTACCTCAGTGATGATCTCTAGTCTACAGTGATTTAATCATTTCCAATCCACTAAGAAATATTTTTTGAAAAAATTCCCTCACTTGGATCCAATGACCCATATAATTGAAACCAAAATTACAGTTTTAATGATATATTTATACATCAATTATATATAAATATATGTATACTTCATGTATTTTCTCGCCAATAAATTCATCGGACATGCTTATGAGTATTTTTAGGTGTGTACATTCATTTCACGACCCCCTCGTCGCACTTGGTGTATCGACAATTTATTATTTAATTGTTTATTTTTTGATTATAGGCTTGTATTAATTTCATATTAACCCCACAACCTATAAATTTACCCAAACATGCCATACAAACAGAAATCATCACATAAACCAATGCACACGCTAATTGAGGTACAACGAACTTAAACACGAGCCTAACTCGGGTTAATTAGGATTCAAATTAACACTAATTACTAGCTTAAGGTAACAGGTTGTTAAATTCTCCCTAACTAACTGAATATTACTTATATTTTCGAAGAGAAAAGACTTCTTCATATAAGATTTACACTTCCAGGTTTGCTCCTCATCTCCGTGAAATTGTCATTTAACCTTAACCAAAGGAATCTCTTTGGTTCTCATACTCTGAATCTTACGATCAAGAATCTTAATCGGTTGCTCATTGTAAGATAAGTCTTCCTAAAGATCAAATCCATTATAATCAATTCTTGGAGTGAACTGAGTCTTATTTTTGAAGCATAGATACATGGAAGACATTATGAACTCCAACTGGCTGGGAGGTAACTTTAACCTGTAAGCAACGAGATTAACTCTTTTTCGCACTTTGAACGACCCAAATTACCTTGGAGATACCTTACCCCACAATCTAAACCTGTACATCCTTTTCATAGGTGAGACTTTCAACAAAACGAAATTTTTTTTTGAAAACTTTAAAACCCTATGATGCTTATCGAGATGAAATTTTTCCTAGTTGGGAAGAATTGTAATAGCCCAATATTTATTGACACTATTATTTAGGGTACTTTTAGACTCAGATGCTAGCTCAGGCCTACTTGGACGCCCTGGATAGGTTAGAACATGCCTAACTAGGCATAAATTGTTATTTGTATCTATTGGTTGCATAATTGCGATGTTAAGTATTATTTATTTCATAACTCATCATATTTGTGTATTTATATTGCCATATCATGTAAAACGTGTGACGAGTAAATGCCTCGTAAAGCATGTCAACACGAGTACCAGGTAGGCATAGTACGGTATTTAGATTGCCATACACTAAGTCTTATAATACTAACTTAAATAAATTGACTATAACAAGGGTGAATATGACATAAAATAGATAATTAGACTTTAGGCTAAGTCATAATAATCGGGTACCTTAAGGATTGACACGCCTCGGGACGCATGCCGAGATGCGGGGCACTGAGTGCTGAGTAATTAGGTACTAGGGAAAGTGGTTGTACACCAATTTAAGACCCTAATTAGCCTACATATGTATAAAAGTGCCTAAGTTAAATTAATTGAGTCAATTGATTACAAATGCTTATAATTGGATGAAAAAATTGATGTCATAGATTTACCTCGAGATTCGCACTAGAATAGATTCTTAGGAGATTTGATTTGGGAATTGGTGCTAAAAAGATGAAATTTAGTTTAGTAGGAGTTAATAAAGACAATTAGGTTGACCTCGGGACGTGAACACAATTGATTGTAACATAACCTATATATAGCTAAGCTAGTAGGAAATCTCTTCAGTGCTGAAAATTCAGCAAGAACTAGGAGGAATGGAGGCCATCTACTAGAGGAATCAAGATATGAAGATCAAATCTAAGATTTCATCATCTTGGTACAAAAACACACTCTTTACTTGCTTAAATTCATCAAAAATGTCTACATGGAAATTCAAATTTTAGGGGTTTTGTGCAAAATGAATTTCAAAGATTAAGCCACTATTTCCCTTGTCTAAATCATAGTTTTAAAATGATTTTGATGATATATAATGGTTTCAAACTAGTTTTTGCAAGAAATTGGGGTTTCATGAGTTCTTGATGCATACATGATTAGTTGTCAGCAAATTTCTTCACATAACCTCTGTAAATTAAGCACAACTCTCTCATAAGAACTCCAAATAGGGCGGATCATATGCCGTTGGAAAGCTTGCTCAAAGAACTACAACTTTTTCCCTGGAGAAATTTTAAAATTCAGACTCCTTCTAACTCGAAAATGCTCTACAATTGAGCATTTGAAATGTTAATACTTGATTTTTAAATTGAACTTTGACAAGGTATAACTCTCTCAATTCTTATCAGAATGTTTAGTATGTTGTTGTAGCTGCCTTCTAACTAAAACTCATGAGTTTTGGAGCTATGTATTTGGAGAAATGATTTTTACAAACTTGTTGGTTAGATTTTGATTCTAATTCGAGCTGTCTTTGT
This sequence comes from Stephania cephalantha, assembly GCA_039657325.1. NCBI lineage: Eukaryota > Viridiplantae > Streptophyta > Magnoliopsida > Ranunculales > Menispermaceae > Stephania > Stephania cephalantha. Next base: position 46,259,403 of record CM077572.1, on the reverse strand, counting down.
AAATCTCTAATATCTCATTCGTTTTATATTGAAACTTTGCACACAATACCATTCCAGAAAGCTAAGACCTAGAGCTAAAACTTTTTTGCTAAGTGTTTTTGATGATTTTGAATATATCATGATTTAATTTGCGCTACAATAATGAGCATTAAATTGAAGCTTTGCTAAAATTTAAGGGTTTGTTTTGGGTTATAGGTTCACAAATTCATTTGACCTGACCTAAATCCATTTTATTGGTTTAGATTGATTCTAGGTACCTAGGATTCGATAGGCAAGTTCGAGTACAAGGTCAGAGTCAGTTTTTGGGGCTTCACAAGCGAGATTTCGAAGCTTATAAGGTTTGTAAAACCCAGTTGAAAATCACTTAAGTATTTGTCCAATTTCATTACTGTTTTACTCCATTCTATAATATATTCATGTTCTATCCTTTATTCATATCGTTATCTATGCTTGTGTTATTGGTTTGAACGGATTGTTGAGTTTACTCCTGTGGGGTATTTCGTTTTGTGTCTTTGGTACACTGGACCATAGCATGTGTATCCGGAGTCCTCGGTGAATGACGACCCGAGCTACTTTGTTGGTACATGTGTCGATGCGTCATAGGTTTATGCTAGCCACCGTGAGGATCAAGTGAAGGAATAGTGGGTGCTCCTACTAGATGGATCATTGGGAGGGAATCCGAAGTATGGTCTAGTCTGACCGGGATAGGCACACACACGTTTGCGCTCTATTGTTATTTACTCATGCAATGGTCCATTTACAATTGCCTTTTTACATTTCACATGTTTATTTAATAGTATTTATTGGATTTCCTTTACTTTATAAAATGAATGCTCAATGAATTTCCTTGCAATTTTACTCATTAGACTCGTCATCTGTTTTGTTGTGATGAATGAGTGCAGATCCTTCTACGAGTAAAGGTAAAGGGGTTGTTGGTGACTATCTCTGAGCTCGCTCACTTTTCGGCACACCACTCGTAGGTGTTGATTTATATATTTTGTTATATATTTTGGGTTTATGGGAGACTTATAAGACACTTATACTTGTATATATTTACTTTTGTAGCCTTATATACAGTGTACTCTATTCGGGTTTTCCTGAGAAGGACCGATGCTCTATATGACTTGAAAGTTAATAAAAATTCTTGTTTATTCTCACTTAAAGATTTATGTTGTAAGTTATAGGTTATCTACTTCCAACTCTGTAAAACGCAAGTCAAACTTTATAAATGGTTAATTCGAACTAAAAGATTGTAAATTTTGTCAAATAACATAGAGAATATGACGATTAGCACACACATTAAGGAGCGCTGACATGACGTTGATGTCGGCAGGGCTACGGGACCCACGTAGTAGCACACTCAGCGGACTCAGGGCACGAGGCCAGCACACAGTTTACCATTCAGTCTACAGATGGTATGCCGTATCAAGGTTAAGAATCGTTCCAAGTTGTCTCCGTAATTCACTCCATAGTCTATCCGAAATAATCGACACTGGAACTCAATGAATTCTCAACACCTCACATACGTATACCTCTCATAATTGGTTAAGAGGATATCACATGGAAATTAGCTAGAAATACACAGACTCGTCAACTTGTCAACTATAACCCCTACCTTATCTTGTTTATGTTGACTTAGAGGTAGACCAGAAATAAAATCCATTGATATATGTTCCCATTTCTACTCAGGAATAGGCCGAGAATGCAATAACCCCTCCAAGTTTTCTATGCTCAGCCTTAACTTTTTGACATATCTCACATCTTTTTACAAATTCAGCAATATTTGTTTTCATCCTAGGCTACTGATAAATACACCTCATATTGTAATACATCTTAGTGGTACCTGGACTAATACAGTAAAAAGATCTATGAGATTCCCGTAGTAACTCCTGCCTCAACTGATCCTGAGCTAGAATCCACAATCTATATCTGAAACGTAACTTACCATCACCGGAAGCTGACCAATCAGGATGATCAACACTAGCCGCCAATCTCTGACGCGTTACATAATCCTGATAAACTTTCTGACAATCAATCACCCACTGAATCATCTCCGATTCAGCCCAAATCCGAGCATAGAAGAACATATTAATAACTTTGGAACTAGGTCTCTTAGTTGATGATGTGCCAACTAGACTTTCACGAATCATCATCACCGATGCTTCTTTAAGAAGGTTAAGCTGAGAAGCTCTGGTAGTAGCTACATTCTCTCTGCACTGTTCTTCTCCAACTCAAGGCATCAACAACTACATTTCCATTATCTGGGTGGTACTCTAGAGTGAAATCATAATCTTTAAGGAACTCAAACCATTTACGCTGCCTCATTTTCAATTTACTCTGAGTAAACAATTATTTTAGACTCTTGATCTAAAAATACTGTAAATTTCTCACCGTACGAGTAATGCCTACTAATCTTCAAGGGAAACACAACTGCTGCAAGTTCAAGATCATGAACAGGGTAATTTTTTTCATGAATCTTGAGTTTCTTTAAGGCTAAGCTACAACCCTACCTTCCCGCGTCAATACACAACCTATGCCTGAATAAGAAGCCTTAGTGTAAATCACTAACTCCTTCCCCAATTTAGGTGATGTAAAAGCATATGTCATAGTCAAACTACTCTTCAAATCTTTGAAAGTAGCCTTGAACTCATCCGACCAAACAAAGTCAACATCTTTTTGTGTTAGCCGAGTCATTAGATGAGTAATACGAGAGAAACCATCAACGAATTGTCCGTATTAACCCGTTAACCCCGAAAAATCTCGAACCTCTGACACTGTGGTAGGAGTATTGGCCAATCTTGGATTCCCTCAACTTTCACTGGGTCAACAGATATACCCTCAACATTAACCACATGTCCAAAAAACCTTGACCTCTAAAGACTATAATTCATACTAACTAAAATTGACATAGAACCGATTATCCTTTAGAGTTTGTTATGTAACTCCGAAGTGGTGCGAATGCTTTTCATGAGTATTGAATAGATCAAAATATCATTGATAAATATGTCAGAGCCCGTTTCACTAAGTCCTGACTTACCCTAATTTCCCTAATTAGGCACTTAATAGTTTGTCAGGACCCCTTGTTATTAGGGAAACTGACCGACCTAGAATTATTCGAATCCTCCGATAATCTATTAAGCCTCTAGAACATTTCATTAATTCCTCATGACATCAATTTTCTAAAATCCTCGAGGTACGTATTAATCCTCATTTATCTCATCAAAGTCTTGGTTATCTTAAAAATCCATTCAATTAACTTTGATCATAAATTAATTTTCACTTCAACCCTTAAAGTGCTCCAAAATTAAAATTTATATCCTCAATGAAACACAATTCTTGTTTTACTTAATTGCAGCAAGTTAGGAAATCATATGAATTATCATTCATATTTTGTAAAAATTTCGGGAACACCTCTCCTAAAAGTGGTATGTCGAAAAATCTACCTAATATACAACAGAATGGGAAGAAGACCTAGAAAGACTTACGTCTCCACACCAGTTCACAATATAATATTAAAATGAATCAAAATATCAAACTTTCATCATATCTAAAAGTTTTTACCTTTAAACTCCTTTATAGTCATGTCGGCTCCATAATCTCTAATTATAGTTTTGAACTTCGAACATTATTTGTTCCTTAAGAACCACGCCGGAGTTTCTTGATATACTTGGATCGTAATGCCATTAACACTATTACACGGCCTATCACTCATACCTATAACCAAGAAACCATAAGGTTATGTAAAACAATCCATTCAAAAAGAAATAAAAATTTAAACAACATTTCAATATCCTAATGTCCTCTTATCCTTTCATGAACTTCACAACTTGAAATCGCCAACAAAAGGCAAAACAATTTTAGATAAATAAACCTAACACTTCTAAATTACCTGTATAGCCAAATGCAAGATAATAAGAAATATAAATGCATTTCAATGAGAATTAACGGGTAAATATCAACATGTGGTTGCAGCCTTCCTGTTTGCGCATCACTAAGGTGTGATCAATACCTGAGTGAAATGAAAACAATACTAGAAGTAACTTCTAATGCACTATATAAGGATAATCTTGAAGCCACGTTAACTCATCCCACATGAGTTGTTTCGATTTGGAAACTCCTTTCGATCCCACGTGAATCATACTCGGTAAGAGCCAATTATTAGAGTCTTAAGACTCGGACGCTTAACCCACATTTCCCTTGATGCATGAGTGCATGACCAACAAATATGATGCATAAACAAGGAGTTAACTGCACTATAAAATTACGAGAAATAGAGATAAAGTGATCACTGAAGGATTTACTTATAGTCCAACCAACTTGAAAATTATAACGAAGCCTCACTCGTGAGTTCCTCGACTTTCACGTACTTCCACATCCTATTAAATCATAAAAATTATTATTTAAGAGTCATAACGCAATCCTAACATTTACAAATCATTTTTAAGTCACAATGTGATTTAAAATTCATTTTCAAGTTATAGCGGAGTTCAGACCACTTTAAACTCCAACAACTTCATCTCAAGTCTCAAAACTTAATTCATGTCTCTAATTTCGGTCATAAACTACTTATTGACTTCAAAAACAATTTAAAACTCTACTATAAATCTTAAATTGGGATTTAACTCAATTGGCAATTTTAATCTTGCCAATTCCAAATTTCGACTTTATAATATGAACAAATCCCAATTTACTCATTTTATTGACTTTTAGAGTCCTTTCCTTCACTAAAACACCAAAACATTGCATTGCAAGATTATATGAGTCTCTCATTTATATTCCAAGTCAAAACTACCCTGAAATAAGCCTTCACACTTAGTCAAATTATAGGTAGTATAGATTTTTCACTAGCGAGACCCTATGTTCAATGCTTAATTTCAACCTCTAAACCAATGAATTTCACTACAAACCTTATTGAACATTGAAATAGGATATACCAAGATTCAAACGAACCTATTCGCAAGTATTTTAGACATCCATAAGACCTTTGAATCATTCGCCAAACATAGCTAATCGCAACTGTCAAAATTGTTTACAATCTTGATAGTGGCTTGCAAGCTACCTTTGCACCACTTTTTCACTACCAAAATAGATGATTCTAAGTTTTTACCTTTCCATTATGTGAAATACAATAGACAAGGGTTAAAATGAGCATAACCCCATGTAATTTGGTTGATGTTTGATATTTTAACTTATCGACCCAATTTACTTGCTCACAAGCCGTTTTTTTATACTTAGCCAAAATTTTGGACATTTTGGCAGTTCAAAACAAAGGTTCTACCTCCAATTCGAATTTTCAAAAATCCACACACATTTCCCCAACCTTAAAACTGAAAACCCCAGATAAAAATAAGTTATATGGAGTACCAATTCACCAAAAATCATCACAAAATACCTAGAATTGAAGAAAATAACCATACCCTACTTTTCCTATCTCAAACCTCTCAAGAACATAAAAACTGAATTTCTAAAACTGAATCTTCTCAATTGAGCCACCAATTCTGAACCAGATATACACCGAATTGATTCTAAATAATAAAACATCATATATTACTAAACAAAATCGAAAATCCACCAAACTCACCACAATTTGACATCCTATTCAATTTTTCAATGAAAGATGGCCATATCTTAACTATTCTTTGTTTTTTTTTCCACCTACTTAGGTTTGTCCAATGCTTGGGAAAAACAAGGAGAATCATTGAAGAAGAGTGAAGAAAACTAAGGGTGTGTTTGATAGCACGAAAATGAAAAAAATCATAGAAAATTGTATACTTTTTTTATGTAACCGTTTTTTCCACTGTTTGATAACTTTGTAACTGCACAGAGAAAAAAAACCACATCCCCCTATTTTCCTCATTTATTTTCTCATCTTTTAGCGTGAAAAATTGAAAATCTCTCAATCTCTCTCATGAACTGATCATTTCTTCCACCCAAACAAACTTGGCATCCACTACTCTTTCGCGGATACACACTCTTTCTTTCTCTCTTCGTCTCCGGCTTCGTCACCAACATCATCGTCGAGTTGCCCGACATCGATGATGATTTAGATGCGCACACGGATTGAACCATAAAAGAAAATTCTTTCTCGTGCAATCAAACAACTATTAGAAATTTTTCTTTATAAAATTCTCTCGATAAGATTTGCTAAAAAAAAGTTTTTTCTCATTGAAGATTTTTTTTGCTATCAAACACACCCTAAAAGAAAGAGATGAGACAAAGATCGAATAAGCAAGAGAGAAAAAAGTTTCGGCAGAGAGGTTACATTGCGTTGGAGAATAAAAGTGAAACCAGAAATGAGCGAGTTACAACCTAACTTTTCTCTGTTCACACTTAAAATGGGTTTGAGCTTGATAAATGACTTAAATACCCTCAAGCCTATCCATTTTCTTTCACCCATCAATTGCCCTTATGAGTCTTTTCACATTTGCATTTTATTTTCTATATACCTATTTTAATTCGTAATAAACCACACAAATTATCTCAAATTCGGCAAAACTCGACAATTAATCCCAACACTCTCCGAAACACGCGAACACCGCGTCTAAACCTCAACTTGTCTCTATTTTGTGACGAATAGAGTATAATACAACAATTAGGCACGCGTCACACAAAAATAATATTTTAACTTATGATCTCCAGTCTATAACACGTGGGTCCTCCCTTGGATACCTAAATTCTATTTTAAATCTGAAAATACTTAATTAGTCACATAATCAGGTTTATGAAATTCTCGGATTTCACAATCTTCCCAACTAATTAAAAATTTCGTCCTTCAAATTTAAACTTACAAGTTACTAAACCAAAAGATATATGAGAAAATAACCCTTCATATACAACTCTTTTATTCCAAACCTGTAAAACTATTTCCAAGGTGAAATATTAAGTGGACTAAATCACTTTCATTGTATTCAACAACTCGATGGTAGAGATCATAACCATTTTAACTTTTCATTTTCAAATTCTAGGTTTAATGAAAAGTTAGAACAACTTTTCTGCCAACATGACATTTAGTGAAATTCTGATGAGTTAAACGATCAACTTTGTGGAATATCCAATAACCTTACTTTTCTTTACATTTCATGTCTTGAATCCCATTCCACATCAATACACAACAAGATTTACCCTATCTTGCTTTTCAATAAAACCATTTTTATTCTTAACTGGACAACAATTCCACAAACCCTTGATAATTCTTTCCCTATCTACCAAACTCTAGTATACACATAGTAGTTTGTTCTTTTATTAGTAATTATCCTTTAATCACAATTATAGGCTGAACAATTTTTAGACTATCATTAGTATAAAATTACATAGTGATGCAAATAATATTTGAGCACAAAATTAGATACTAAAGTAGAGCCGAGTCTATCTAAATCCATCATCATTCTAGTTTTTTTGTGATGTCCCTTTCCTTAAATAAGGGCACCGCTTGGCCTAATCCCGTCATTAAGCCCTAACCTCGCCATATAAGACTTAGCAACGTATTAGTCAGCCTGTTCAAACCTTTCTCCTCATTATTTAACTATTCAAATAAACAATATATTTTTCTCTTATCACTCAAAAATCAAATTTAATTAAAAGCTATATAATTTAAATATTTTTCAGCAAAAGTCTTAACAAATTAGCGAAAGCCATTAATATAAATCTTAAATGCATGGAAAATCAGGAAACAAAAATCACATTCATATATATATAACAATATGACGATAATAATATATCATCACGTGTCTGGTTGGGTAACTACTTCACATCCCATAAATATATATAACCCCAAAAGTATGTAAAAGATATATAAGTCATACACCTAAATCTCAACCTGCAATGTCAGTAGTAGCAGCACTTAAGCGGCTCAGAGATAGTCGTCGATTTTCTCTTTGCCCTGGTCTGCTACTCGATGGATCTGCACCCACCGTCATAAAAAAAGCGGTGAGTAAAAGAAAAGTAGAAAATAACACTGAGAGACATTTATCTGCATTTCCAAATATACAACATGTATTTGAAAGTAGAATGATAGCAACTATGCTGAAAAAGAAAGCATGCTATAAGATACATCAGCTAAATAGAATGAAAATGACACATAGCTAAGCAATAATGATATAAGGCTATTCAGCTGTGAGTTACATCACGCCGGCCTTTTCCACTATTTAGGGCGTAATCAATCTTTTAGATGTCTTTACGTTATTACAAAAGCCCATCACATAAATATTACTCACAAGTGCCCTTCACATGTGATGAATATTTGTTAACAACCTTGGGTCCCATACCCCGTGTGGCGCACAAGCTAGTGGTGAGATCCTGGCATCCCACATAATCTAATGACCCCATGTGGCGCGCTCATCTTTATTATATCGTAGTCCTAGACACATGAACTACTTTCATAATTCAAGGAATTCCATAGTTTAACAATCCTAAAATATGATTGCATAACTAATGCACAAAGTAAATGGATTTATAAAACCATAAATCACCTACCTAATAGCATACTATCTCAATTGACCAAACACCTTAACAATTAAGAATGACATTGCAAATGAGTTAGAGTCAATGAAACCATTTAATCAACAACCAATGCCATGATAGCAAACTCATGAAATGAGATAGAAAATAAGTTATGACATCTAGAGTACAACAACTAATTTAGTCCAAACGATTGTAAATGGATAAAAAAACATGAATGAAATGTAAATAAATATCTCAATCAATTTACTTACAATCCATGCAACGTCCTAGCTAATTTGACCTTCCGACACCTCAAAACACGCACCCGAATCCTCGATACTCTTTCATAGGCTCTTGGTATCATTTCATATGTTTTAAAGTGTGTTTAAAATTTTAATTAGAGTATTAGACTTGTTTAAGATGTTTAAGTTTATGTTTAGAAAATGCAGAATTTGCACTGTTAGAGTACCTAACGTGCTGGGTAATTTATCCAGCGTGCTAATGACCTCATTAGCACGCTAACCATATCAATTAGCGCGCTACACGTAGGTAGTGCACTAGCTAGCACGACTAGCGTGCTATGTGTAGAAAAACCTTGAATTCTGCACTTTGAATTCTGAGTTTTCTCTCCACATGGCCAATCCCTAAGCCTTTGGATCTCTTTTCTCACCCTCAAAGACCTAACACATCCACCTTAACGACAACCGAAACTCATACTTCAATTACATAATAAAACTCATCAAATTAAACGAAGCTAATGGTGTAGTTTTGACTTACCAAGCTGTACACCACCTTAAACATGATTCAACATCTTCAAATCACCAAATTTTCTTCATGAACTTGTTGATCTCCTCTAATATTTCTCTCCATCACTTCCTTCTCTCTTAAGTTTCAAATCGTAAACGATTTGCATGAGTTATCAATTCAATCTTATACATATAGATAAGGTTGATTAATAGCCACTAATTTTGATGTGCACACACAACTCTAGGCTAATTTAAGGGCTCTCTATTGATCTCATTCTCAACTAACTTCCATTAACTCATCCTTGGTGACACAAATTAATAACTCAATTTGTCTCTTGATGTGTCAATACGTATTTCGAGAAACATCAAGTGGTTATTGTTGTAACTTGTTAACCTATTTACATTTAATGTAAATCAAACTATAGTTATATCTAATCAGCTATATAAGCCACATTTACTTAAATCACACTCACCTCATCACTCATTACCCTAGTCGCATGCCGACACGCATCTTGAGGCGCATCCTCGCTCGCGTCTCGATACCTAAACACCGGTAGGAGTAACTTTGTAGTCTACACATATACAATACAATATGCATATTTCACAACAAATATAACATATACCTCAACTACATCACCTCGGTCATTATATATATATTATTGCGGGTCCTACGTCACGGGTCACTGATCCTGATTAAGCGATTAAACTCGAATTAGAAATCTAGGCTGTGACAGTTTCTCAACAGAAACCTGAAATTTCACAAGTCATCCCATGACTATAAATATCTAATTACAGTTGTCATCCTATGAAAATATATCTTAATTTACTATCTGATAAGAAAAATGCAACTTGACACATAGTGCAACTCTCACTCATTCTTTAAAAATCTACTCACAATATTATTTATGTTGTGGATTAGAAAATTAACGCCTTTTCTAACTTTATCAAATCATTCTCTATTAATGAGTTCACCAAAAACCTCATTCTTTCACTTAACTGCGAAATATTTCGAGATTCTCCATCATCTCGATCATTAATGTTCACCAAACTTCTTTTAGTACCTAAATAGAGAAATTCATCCTTAACTTAAGTAGATATATGTTTCTATACAAAGATATCAACATATTCGATAATTATACTCTCATAGTATAACTTTTAACTTTTATTTCATACAAGTTTATAAATACCTTCCAGAAGCCTCCTATTAGCCTTTGGACTTGCCTAGCAAAAATACATGAGTCTGTCCTCATGCAAGCTGTGTTGTACTACTAACCGATGCGGCTTGTGGCATAGAACACTACAACAACAACAACAACAACAACATAACCTCAGTCCCAAATTAACTGGGTCGGCTACATGGATCAAACTTTTCCATTGTGCTCGATTAAGTGCAATTGATGGTGAGCTTTCTAAACCATTCAAATCCCTCCTAATTAATGCATCCCATGTTAACTTTGGTCGGCCCCTACCTCGTCGAATTTCTACAGTTTCTATTGAGTCAAGTTTTCTAGTTGGGGCATTTGTAGGCAGTCTTTGTAGGTGACCAAACCAACGCAACCGCCCTTCCCTAATCGTTGTATCAATTGGTGCTACTCATACTTGTCTTTGATTTTCTATATTTCTTATTCTATCTTTACGAGTTTTAGCACACATCCACCTAAGCATCCTCATTTCTGCTACGTTCATTTTATGTAATTGTTGTTGCTTTACCGCCCAACATTCACTTCCATAGAGCATAGCTGGCCTAATTGCGGTCCTATAAAATTTTCCTTTTAACTTAGTAGGAACATTTCGATCACAAATCACCCCTGTTCACTCCGCCATTTCTTCCATCCAGTTTGAATTCTATGTGTGACATCATTCTCAATGTTACCATTATTTTGTATGATTGATCCTAGGTATCTAAAGTGGTTTGCCTTAGGAACTTCTACTTCCCCTAATCTTACCACTCCGTCATCTCGATGTCTAGCGTTTCTAAACTCACAGTGCATATATTCAGTTTTCGTCCTACTCAACTTAAAGCCTTTAGATTCTAATGTATTCCTCCAGAGTTCTAATTTCATATTCACTCCATCTTTAGTTTCATCCACTAAGACAATATCATCTGCAAATAGCATACACCATGGTATATCCTCTTGAATATGTCTAGTTAGTTCATCTATAACTAAAGTAAATAGATATGGGCTTAAAGCCGATCCTTGATGTAGTCCTATCGTAATGGAAAATTCTTTTGTAGCTCCTCCAAATGTCTTTATACTCGTTACTACTCCATCATACATATCATTAATAGTGTCTATGTATCTAGCATGCACTCTTTTTCTTTCTAGAACCCACCAAAGAACATCTCTAGGGACCCTATCATATTCTTTTTCTAAATCTACGAATATCATATGAAGATTTTTTTTCTTTTCTCTATATTTTTCTAACAATCGTCTTACAAGGAAAATCGCCTCCATAGTCGACCTCCCAAGCATGAAACCAAATTGGTTCTCTAATATTGTTGTTTTTCTCCTTAGCCTATTGTCAATTATCCTCTCCCAAAGTTTCATAATGTGACTCATAAGTTTAATTCCCCGATAGTTTGAGCAACTTTGAATGTCTCCTTTATTTTTGAAGATTGGCACAAGCGTGTTTCTTCTCTAATCCATTGGCATCCGTTTTGATTTTAAAATTTTATTGAAAAGTTTTGTTAACCAAGTTAATCCAATTTGTCCTAAGCATTTCAAAACCTCTATGGGTATTTCATCTACGCCACACGCTTTCCCTATTTTCATTCTTTTCAAGGCCTCTTTAACTTCTACAATTCTAATATTGCGTGTATAGTTTACGTTTCTTTCTTGGTGTGGGTTTTCATCTATTATAGTATCAACTTGACCATCATTAAATAGACTATCGAAGTAGCTTCTTCATCTCTCCTTAATATCCTCCTCGCGCGTTAAAACATTTTGATTTTCATCCTTAATACATCTTACATTACTTAAGTCTTGTTTATTTTTATCTCTTATTTGGCTAGCCTATATATATATTTTTCGCCATCTCTATTACCTAACCTTGTATATAGATCTTCCATGAAATTTATTTTAGCTTGACTAACTACTTTTTTAGCTTGTTTTCTAGCTTCTCTATATTGATTGTACACATCTTCATCTTGACACTTAGGTATTTTCCTATACATATCTCTTTTAGTCTTAATTGCTCGTTGGACATCCTCATTCCACCACCATGTTTCCTTCTTTGGTGGTCCCAAGCCTTTAGATATACCTAATACGTTTGATCCCACTCTCCTTATGCAACTACTCATTTCTAGCCACATTGTATTAGCATCTAAGTCAAGATTCCAAATATTTTCCTTTAGTAGTTTTTCTCTAAACTATACTTGTTTACTATGTTTTAGGTTCCACCACTTTATTCTAGGGTCGCTAACTCTTTTATTTATATTATGTCGTCGTGTTAGCTTAATATCAAGTACTACTAATATGTTGGGTAGTAAGTGCTTCACTAGGTATTACTTTGCAGTCTCTACATATTTTTCTATCTATTTTTCTTGTTAAAAGAAAATCTATTTGACTCTTGTTATGACCACTACTAAAAGTAATTATATGCGACTCCCTCTTCCTAAAACTAGTATTTGCTAAGACAAGATCGTATGCTGAAGCAAATTCTAAGATTGATTCTCCTTCTTCATTTCTATTACCATAACCAAAACCTCCGTGAACTCTCTCAAACCTATCGTTACTTGCCCCGACATGCCCATTTAAATCTCCTCCAATAAAAACATTTTCATCTAATGGTATACTTTGCATAAATCCATCCATATCGTCCCAAAACTTGCGTTTGATGCTCTCGCTTCCTACTAGTGGTGCATAGGCGCTAAGTATGTTAATTTTTTCATCTCCAATAATTAATTTAACTAGAATCAATCTATCCCCCCTTCTTTTAACCTCTACGACCTTATTCTTATAATCATTATCCACCACAATTCCTACTCCATTGCATTTTCTATCTATATCGGTGTACCACAGTTTAAACCATGTGCTTCCTATTTCTCTACTCTTTTCTCCTACCCATTTTGTCTCTTGGAGGCAAGCAATATTGACTCTACTTCTAATCATGATATCTACTAGTTCTATTGACTTCCCCGTAAGTGTTCCTATGTTCCATGTTCCTTAACGAATTTTTTCTCCCCTTTGTATTTGTTTTCCTTTTCTATTTCTATTTTGTCTAAAAGATCTAGTGGCATAGAACACTATATCTGAATATGCAATGCCTGCCCAAACTGATAACATATCGTAGAAGCCATTTGAGAAAACCTACTAGCATGTGGAACGTGCCCACATCCACTTGATTTCTATGATGACCGTATCCTACTCTTGCCCTTACCTCCAGACTGAGGTGGTGGCAAATGTGGTTTGGCTACTGAGGCCTGAAAAATAGGTAGAATCAGTGCACTAACAAATATCTTCCCTATAGACCATGTTTGTGTAGCTACTCTAGCAGCACTCCTCTATCTTTTCGACGAACAAAAATAAATGAATTTATGGGTTCTCTGACTCCTAGGGAATTGTGGTATTGGTGATGACGTAGATACTACTTCGAAGGGTTTGGCTAATATGGCAGCTTCCACCTTCATTGCACTTTCAAATATAAATGCATAACTTGCGCGAGGATGAGAGGAAACAACAACATAAATCTCATAATTCCACCCACCGAGAAACAAATTTACTTTATTCTCTTATGACTTAACAATTTCAGGAGTGAACTTGTTCTACTTTATGAACCTCCGCTCATATTACCGTACAGACATGGCTTTCTATTTCAACTGTATAAATTCAGTTTTCTTCCTGTTCCCGACTTATTTTGGGAAGTATTGCTTATAAAATACAGCCCTGAACTATGGCCAAGTGGTGACAGTCTTCCCCTCCATCTGTAGGGAATTCCACCACTTTCGAGTAGATTCTATCAACAAGAAGGTAACCAGTTTAACCTTAAATCGTTCCTCAACATCTGCAACAATAAATCGTTGCTCCGTCTCAAATATCCATGTTTCAGCGACCCCTTCCTCCATAGTGTCGTTGAATCTTATAATGTTGTATTTCATGAACTCTTTGCGGGTTATAAGAAATGCAAACATCTCAGAATTAATTGGCACCACAACAGTTGTCTCTAGCACCTGAATATGTGCTTAAACTGGTTGAACAGAAGTTGCTACTGTCTCAGCTCCTCCCTCAGCTCGGCTAACCTCGGGACGTGTTGTAGGCTATGCCTCAGGTTGTTGTACTTGTGGTCCCATATGAGCCATTAACATTGCCATAAACTTCGCTTGAAACTCCATAAGTTCCATCATTTGCTACTCCATTCTAGATTTCCATTAATCCTCAATTTCTTTGTTACCCTGAGGTCTAGGCCTCTACAAACTCTCTTCCTTATCTGCCATTATTCTAAAATTAAAGGAGATATAAGACCATTCGGGTAACATTTAGAGAAGACAAGAAAATCATATCTATATAATGGATAACAATAAGTGCAACAAATAACGTATAATAATCTCTTCATTCCCCCCAAAACACGATAAAAATCGTTTATCGAACCCCAAGCTTATTCATAACTCGAGACTACTTTCAGAGTTAATAAACTTAGGTTCCAGTACTAAGGTATATCAGAGCCAATACCCTTAAGCTTCGATATCAAATTGTATCCAAGTTATAAGGTTATCCTCTGAACTAAGCTCTAATACCAAACTATATTAAAGCAAAACTATCACATAATTTTCGTTAGATTGCAAAAGTTGCAATGATCATCTATTACACCACATAGAAAAAGACAAACAAAGCATCAAACAACAAATGATTCCATCGTTCAAAGATGACATTGTTTCACAACACAGTATAAAAATCCCCAGTACAGATACTGCACGGGTTTATAGCCACTGCCAACCCTCTGATAAAGAGTAATATCTCGCGGTGACAAATTAATATTTTCCTCGACTGAAGGTGGTAAGGGAGGTTGCACGTCTGCAAGCCACTTGCTCGTGGGGTCCAGTGGCCGTAGGACCTCATTTAGTATGGTAAGTACTAGTGCTTCCTATGGGACTATTTGACGTGTGTACCTCTACCTTTGTCTTACCTCCTATCCAAATATGAAATATGGTTATTGCCTCATCATTATCGTTGAAGTATCTGTAGTTGGTGCAATCACAGTTCTTCAGTTGTTTGTAACATTCATACTACGTGCCATATATGCGGGGCTTCCAACAAAAGCAGACAACGTACCATCCCCGTCCCATATCCTACAGACAACACGACATTAATATTCAAATTCAAAAGTAATTCTTCAATATTAGAAGTAAAGTTCAAAATTTACTCGATGTAAAACGTAATATGGAATATGAAAAATAGCACTAATAACAACAAAGTTATTACCCGACAAAGTTTATGACATTAAAGTTCACAACCATCAATAGAAAAATAGTTCACATCATCAAAATAGTGAATACGTGCAAACAACATAGCATGAGAAGAAAACACCTAACAAAGTTCACACCCAATCAATGGTAACTATGCGACATATTTATAGCAAGGTTGTTTCGAAATGCATTCTACACATTAGTCGATCCAACTGTGCTGATGACCTCTGGTTTCTTCGTTGCTTATGTCATCTTCGACCCCTAACTCCTACCCCTCTGGCATATTTTCAACACGTCATCAGGTACCTCCATCGTTAGGTAATTGTAAAGCGCTGCATAAGCGATGATCATAAACGACGTCATTTTCACGTTGTAGTAATAGGGAGATCGTAATACGACCCAATGTTGTTTCAAGGCACTGAAACAAGTTTCAATAATGTTTCTCACCTTTGCATGACGCACGTTAAAAACGTTTTTAGGTGTTTGTACAGGATGTTTGCCAATGGAGGATTCTGACAAATAGTACCATTGACCATTATGTGCCATTACAAACATTCAAACCATTATGACATGCTACCGCGTCTCTTAAAATCCTTCCGTCTTTGCCAAACCTTACCAACCAGGTAGGATGTATGTAATTAGCTTAGATGGTGTACAAGTGTACATAACATTCATCGTTGCAGTTCATTTCCTACACTTGAATTGCTCCTTATGGATTTTTGGAATGATAATTTCAACGTGTGTCCTATCAATAACACCAAGGCTTCCCTACATTTTATAAACAAAAAATTGAATGAGTCAGGTTTCAAACCATGATGCATAACACAAGGGAAAACAAACATTTTAGTGAACATCGGATTACCACAAAATATTTCCATATGATATCGATTTCTTTGGGATTGATTGGCACGGGTTTCTTTGTAAAAACACGTTGCAAAAGTAGAAGTGCGCGAATAGTCCTCCCAAAGATCATGCTTATAGTGTCGCCCGACCTTTGAAACCATTTTGAAACAACCTTATTGCGTATGTTATGGCCTAGTATGTGGAGTGTAATGGCTAAGTGTTCATCCACATTGACGCAACTTTTGTCCCTTAATTTTCCATGTTCATAAAACAAACCACAAATTATTTCAAACGGTTTCCTTTTCATCTGAAGCATTTTGTAGCAATCATCGTCATACTTGAAGAGGAGTTCTTCAATGATTTCATGATGCTTGTCATAAGCTAGTTCATATGTTTAAAGTACAGGGCACCTAACATCTACTATAACTCTAAATTTGTGTAGCATAATTGAAATGACCCTCAAACAAATGATGAGGTGGTTGATGGCAACGTTCCTTGAATTTTGTGGAGCTCTAGATGAATTTAGATTCATGGAAGGCAATTTGAACTGAACTTAATCTATAAGAAATCAACTATCTTAAAACTAATCACTTCTATCACGCACAACGAAACAACCAAATGAATCTACAACACACTTTAATACAATCATCAAAAGATATAGCTATGACTTCATATACATAAACTAAAGACGATTCACAAAGATAAGGGCATGATGTAAAACATCACTACTAGTACTAGTACTGCTACAAAAAACTACAAAAATGTGACTTTATATTTAGAAAAAGCTTAAGAAGAAGCTACAACACTACTGCTTCCATAAGGTTAACTAAACTATATAAACTAATTTCACTAGTATAAACATATGCATAGAAGGAACATATAAAATTGGACAATTTATATAGTGTAATGAAATCATGTTGTTACGATATGTTACCCTTAAGCTTGTGATTAGTGTTAATCCAAATCCTAATTAACCCGAGTTTAGGCTTGTGGTTAAGTCCGTCTTACCTCGATTAGCTTGTGCATGTGATTGTATGATGGTTTGTGTTTATTTTGATTGTTAATGAATTTTATAGGTTGTGGGATTAATAGGAAATTAATACAAGCCTATAAACATAAAAATATGCAAATAAACAATAAGTTGCCGGTACACCAAGTGCGACGAGGGGGTCGTAGAATGAATATACACACTCAAGTATACTCGTAGGCATGTCCGGTAAATTTATTGGCGAGAAAATACACGAGATATATATATTTATATATGTTTGACATATAAATATATGTATATTAAAAACTATAAAGTTTATTTTAAATAATATGGATTGTTCGATCAACCTTGAGATGAGCTTAAGTGTTTGATGGTGTTACAATTCGTGTCACTTTAGGGAGTGTCACTTTAACACATCAATCACTAGATCGGCCTCGAGATAGAACGATGCGTATCTTAAGAAAAATCCATATATATAATTCAAAATTCATCATTATCTCTTTAGATCATTCGAGAAATAATGGAGAGAGGGTTAGGTTTGGTTTTTGATAGTTGGATATTGTTCAGGGAGCTGAATTGGTGTGAATTGAGGAGCTCAAACGAATCAAAAGTCAGAGATCTTCACTTTGGTATGTTTTGTTTTTGTGTTAGTTGAAGTTTAGTTCAATGGTGATGATTAAATCTCTATGAATTATGGTTATTTATGATTGGAAATGGTTTATAACCTCACTAGAGGTCCCGGATGATTTGGTAGCGTATTTGAGGTGGTTTTGGAGATTTGGTAGTGAAATAGTGGCTGCTACCTTGCTAACTGTCGAGACAGTGCAGGGTGGAGCGCGCTCCAAGTAGAAGAGTAGCATGCTCCCTTCATCAATTGGGACGAACCCTATTTTTGGAGTGCACCCCACCCATTAAAGGAGTGCGCTCCCACCCCTAAAAACAACAACTGTGCTGTATTTTATGTAGAGTTTCCTAAGGTCTTAGGGAATTGACTTAGAGGTCATAAACATAGGGGAATATACCTATATTGATTATAAATAATTAGTGATAGGTTGAGGAACACTGGGAAAGCTTGAAATAATAAAAAAGTTAGGGATTTGGTAACAAAGACTTAACCCGAGGTAAATACAAACTCGCTTATTTATTAATATTGTCCGGTTATCTTAGTATATATAGCTAATGTAGTTTATGGACTAAAATGGGGGATTATGTACACTGTGAAGTTTTAAATTGAACGAAAAACGATGTTTAATGTGATCTACGAGAGTAACTCCTAAGGACTAAGATCTATGACATATGAGAATTTTATAAACGTGATTGGGCGGCTAATTAAGTAATTTCATATTTAATTGGAGATTTAAGTATCTGAGGTGGGACCCGCGCGTTTCGGACCAGAGATTATAAGTCAAAATGTTATTTTTGTATGATGAATGTTTATTTAGTGTATTATATGGTATTTCATCGCGAAGTCAAGTTGTGTTGAGGTGTATCCTCAGTTTTTCATACTCGGGGTTACAAGTGCATGATAGAAGGGCATGAGTGAAAATAAATCATTAGTTGCTCGAAAACTAATTGACCAAGTGTTAATCCTCATGTGAAGATCTCATCTCGATTTGCATGCAAGTTGGGATTGGTGGTAATGTAATCTGAGAATGAAGTTGGTACAAAACCTTGTTTTGAGCTATATGTCGGTTGGCGGTGGTCGAGGTTGAGATTGAGTCCAAATTGGTGCAAGTTTAGCTAAGTATGACAAGATAATTGATCCATAAGGTTTAGTATGTTGTGGACAAAGTTAAGACTTTTTGGGTTTTGGCGTGACCAAAACTTGTGTTATGGACATTTTATGAAGATTGACTATTTTATCAAGAGTTTGGTTCAATTTGATGAAAAATCAAATAAAAAACGAGCGTCGAAAGTTTAAACACGTCAAAATAAAGATTTCTAGAATTAATAAACAAAAAAATAAGTTGCTGACAAACAACTGAGGGTTTATATATAAATATATGTATATAACGTAAAAAAGTCAAAACGTTTACATTTTGTATTTCAACAGAGCGTGTTTCTATTTTGGTTTCTAAGCCTCTTAAATCATTCTTTCGCTCTGCAAGCTCCCGATGTCCAATTTTTGCTTGGTTTCTTTTCGCGAAACTGTAGAGCATTATGACGTAGTCAATTCGAGCCAAATTTTCGCGGCGGTAACGAGATATTTAGGCTGCAATTTGGTAAATAACCAATGCTGGGCATTTTCTTCAATTCAATTTGAATTCTCAGGATTTCTCGATTTCTTTTGCGGGATTTTGATAGAAATTGGTAGAAATCATTGTGAATTGATGTAGTGGGTTGATGTGCATCAATTTGGAATAAATCCCACTGGTATGGGTTAGGGTTTTATTGAATTGAGCTGATGTGATTCAGTTGATAACTATTTTGGAGATGTTTTATAGTTGATATTGATTTAAATTGGGTTTCAGGATAAATGGATTATTGGTTTTGATCCAATTCGACTTCACGAGTTGTGAAAATATTTTGATGTTGGTATCGAGTTGTTTCGTGGTGTTTATTGTCAAGTTTTGAAGTTTTAATTGCAAAAATATATGTTTGGAGAAGTTTTTAAATTCAAAATAAATAAAGTTTGCCAAGTTGATGGGCCATATTGGAAAATTCATAACTTCTCCGTCGGTGATCCGACTTGAGTGTTCTTGGAGTGTATAGAAAGTATGACATGCATACTACAAGTTCTTTTTTAGGTCATCATGATAAATATTGAGGTTTTCAAGTTTAAAATCTTACCCCAAGTTTGCTATTTGAGAGCCAGTTGAAATAGTTTTATAAATTAATGTTTTTGGAAACTGTTCTCAAGCGTACTTTGGCCACAGTTTTCATTGGGTTTCATGATTTGGTTTAACTTGAAGCTTGACCCATTCTAAAATTTGGTATACAAGGAAGCTATTGGATCTATTCTCAAGGTGATCAGACATTTTGGGAACCCCGAAAAATTACACTCAAAGTTGGTTGGTTGTAAATAAACCTTACAATGATCTATACTATTGATTGGATATTTTCGTATCTGTAATTGTATCATAGTCTGCATTGCATTATATCATTCTTAGTCATGCATATATAGAGTGAGTGAGGGGTATAAGCTTGTTTCAGAGTTTGGTTCGATTGAAACAAAGTTTCAGTCCCGCCTCTATGCCGTCTAGTGATATTAGCACAGTCTGCCACCGACAAGTTATCCCTACATTTCATGATCTCTTAATACTGTCTCTGTACTATTTTTGGAAGTCGACGTCTGATTATAGTTAGAAGACAGTAACATAGTGGATTGCATGTCATGTTGACGCATATATCTTATTGTTTATTTGGAAATGCAATTACATGATTCCATGTATCGGAGTAATAATTGCAGGAGTACAGATCAATGAAGGAATTTACTTACTTGTTTTCAATTTAAAGTTGTTTTTGATGGTGTCATATTTTATATGAAGACAAGGGATGAAAGGAGAAGACTCGGAGATTGCGGTGATTATTTTCAATTTAAAGTACATTCTTGTTTTCAATATATATATATATATATTGTTTTGGAAATTATTGGGGTGAGTGTTTTGTTGAATGGTTATGGGAGTCTCTTAAGTTAGTTTAAAACATGTTGAGAGGTTTATTATTCAATTTTAGTCTATTTTGGATTGAAAAGTTATGATTAAGCTATTAGAGACTCTAAGTTAATTTATAAAACTTGAATTTGATATGAATTGTGAACTGCGGGGAGTTGTGAGTCCTTCTAGGCCTCTTCCCAATTCTGCTGTCTATTAGGTGAAAGTTTTTCGCCATGCCAATTTTAGGGTAGGCGCTGCTAAATTTTTTATTAAATGTGGCCATAATTTCAGAATTTGCTCCAATTGAACAAATCATAAATGAGTTTCATTAAGGATAAAATTTAGTTTTAGAGGTTATAAAGGATTGAAATAATTATTATTTTGAAGTCAAAGTTGAAAGTACAGATAAGGCTGACTAGATTATCAGGGGATTAATGTCATCTAGGACGGTTAGTCGTCTTAATAACAAGGGGGATGACAAGATCAGGTATTATTGGACACGTGATTGATCTCTCGGTCTATACATGACTCCTACTCAGTTAGATAGGTTGTGTGGGTTACATATTCACTTGAGGGTTTCGTATAGAACCATTGGACATTAATGGATTTACAAGATAAATGTGTTGATCTAGCAATCGCATTAATGGTGTCAGTGGGTAATCGACCCTAGTTTTATAAATAAAATGGGAATAACAGTATAATAGTCAATGATAAATTGATTTGCATAAGTTATGTATTGAATTATATGTTTTCCATATTCTTGTTAGTTAAAATATTATGCGTATTGTTAGTGCATAATATTCTTGATTATTATATGGAATGTTGATGGCTATGTGAATCCCTACTTACTAAGCGAGTTGGAGCGTTCACCCCAAATAACTTTTCAGGATTGCCGACGAGCGCTATGACTACGGGATAGAGAAGATCTAGGAGTTTTGATCTTCTCTTCGATGTATTGAATATTCCCTTGACCTATATACTTATTTTAAATTATAGTTTTGTAATAGTACAAGGGATGGGGGATTTATACAACCAAGGTTTATTCAGGCTTGATTTTGTACATGTATATCATATTTTAATTATCGAAAAAGTTCAAAATTTCCACTGCGTTTATTATTTGATTTGTATTAATATTCGATATATAGTGGTATTTATCAGGTGAAGGAGGAAATGCTGCTGGCTCTAGTTAAGTCTAGTTAGAAAATATGGGCTTAATTAGGATTTCAGGCCGAGTATCGCCTTAATCGGGTTAGGGGTCGCTACAATATGGTATCAGAGCCTAATGTTTATTACTTTGGAGTTAAGTGGTGATATTGATACAGTTTTGTATCAGAGCCTAAGGTTTATTACTTTGGAGTTAAGTGGTAATGTTGATACAGTTTGGTATCATGGACAAGGCTCTGATTTTGTTTTTACTTTCCATTGTTTTCGAAGTGAAAACATATTCTTTTGTATCGAGATCTAAGTTTATTTTCTTTGAGAGTTGTCTTGAGTTATGAATAAGCTTATGGTTGGATATACAATTTTATCATGATTTTGGGGGTAACCAAAAGATAAAAGATTAAGATATGTTATTTGTTGTGTTATACTGTATCTACTTGGTAGATATGAGAGTTACGTGTATACTGAACGATAATAAGATGGTTGAAGTCCATCTATTTCTCTTGATATGAGAAAGTATAGGAGCTAAGAGCTTAAGAGAGTCTTAACCTCGAGGAAATTGAAAAGGAAAGACATAAAGAAAACTTACAAATATAAAATTAAATTCTTCTCTTATTAACTGTTGTCAATGGTCTTTGTTCTTGCTAATATTATTTGACAAATAATAGTCAGTAGAGAAGTATCTAATGGATTAAGACCTTGAGACATGTATTAAGAGAATGAAATTTATGAAACAATGGGATACTGAATGACTTTGGGGAAACTCAAAGATGGTGGACCACTTCGATATGATATTTAATACTAATATTGAGGCTAGTAGGAATGTAATGAAAGTTATTCAATAAATAAATTAGTGGTTAATGAGAACAGCCTAATTGAGGTTAGAAAACCACTAATGTATTTATACTTCATAAGTTGTTATGAAGTAGAAGTTCTAGTTATGGTGTGAATCTATATTGGAATGATGAGTAATTTATCGGGTAATGAAAGACAAAATTGAAAAATTTAAACTAGAGAAAACTAAAAGACGGTTTAATCCAGAATATAGCAAAGTGAGTTAGTAAGATATCCTAGTCTGATATTTTAGACTATTATAGTCTAAATTAGGGAGAATGAGTGGTTATTGAATATGAGGATTTGAGGAATCCAAAGAATAATATGTAGTAGTGGGAGTGAGTATTCATTGCCAGTCTTGACAACTCATTTTGATAATAAGGTGAAATCAGTTGCTCAAGAATTAGTTGAGATCTAGTTGTCATAGTGGTATAATCAGAGTTAAGGATATATATAAAGATGATTTTAGGCAATTGCTGGATCATTTTATGTGGATGGTGGAAACCAATAGAACTTACTAGAACTCATGGTATGTTCATAAATGAAGAGTGTCGAGCTTTGGAAACCCAATCTTAACTAAGTCGTTATTGTGTGATCAACAATAACAAGAATGAAATCTTTGAAGACTTAGAGGATGCACGAGCATTACCATACATAATTGTAAATTATGACGATAAATTGGTTCGGACCAGATTTGGCAAATGCGTGCTAAGTTTCAAAGGTTAATTAATTATAAGAGTGTTGAATGTTAACAACAAATCATAGGATTTGACTGTGATCGAGGCAATATGAGATTGTCATATATTCAACATAAAGGTAAAAGAGAAAAGTAAGTTTGAAAGAATTGAATATTACAAACGATGGATCCAAGGATCTTTAATGTCGTTGTGTAATTTATTCAGTTACTTCAAGTATGAGGATTGTCTTAAGAAGAAACCAAATACAAGGATGCCTTAGAGGAAAATGGAAGTATAGATTGACTACATTGTTTGCTTGATGATACATAAACCTGTTAAAAAAGTTAGAGTTTCATCCTAAGATTTCTTACCGAGGTAAGATTGTGTGTTGACACAATAAAGCAAAATTATAGCTTATACTTCTACATATATAGTTTGAGAATTATGAAAATAACTATTATAGATTGATAATCTCGAGATAGCTATTTAGTAATTGTACCAAAGATAAAGGCATCACTTGCAAATACGAGGAAAAGTTTTTGAGAGTCTTTTAATCATTCCTTGAGATTATTGAGAATCTTAGAAGAATCATTAAAAGACAACCTTGAGGTATAAATTCAGTGGATTGGTGTAAGGTGAAAGAATTGAATTTCAAACTATGGAAGTTTGAAAAGTGGAATTGTCATAGTGATATAAATAAAAGGTAAGATTGATACCTTGAATTTCTTAAATGTTAGGAATTCACTCTGAAACATCACTCATCAAGGTGAGTGTACTCACAATGCCTTGAATAGAAAAAGACAGGGGTTGTAGTTATGATAAAAGCTTATCGGTAATATCTCTTAAGCGTGATGCATACTGGTGAACAATTGAAGTCTTGCGCAGACATATCATTAGTTGAGTTGTCTAGATTGGTAACTATAACTCTGTTCTTAAAGCTCAGATTGAAGCTGAGCTAATGATGATTTATTGAGCAATTAATTATTGAAGAAATTGATTAAGATTATCTAGTAGATCAAAGTTGACTACTAGTTATTGATATTTGGTAAGGATAATCTCAAATCAAAATATTGAGCACGTAAGGGATTTTCTTGTAACTTGAAACAAAAAGCAAGACAAGAATGTTGTGAGAATTTCATAGATTTTTTAAAAACATTCATTCAGAAAAATCTAAAATCATTATTTGTTGGTGACCTAGAATGAAAATTGACGCTATCAATTTTATAAAGAAATATAAGATATATCGGTAGGTATAAGCTGAGTGTTATTAACCTAGAGGGTTATATTTTTCTTGCCCTATATGAATGAAATTTCATGCTCAGAGATTCATGATGGATTAACCTAAGTTGTGATGACAATTGAAGGTTGTGAATGTTGTGATTGCAGAACTGATAGTGTCTAAAAATTTCTTGTCAGTATCGTGGTTTAATTTTTGCGGAAAAATAAGCGAGGTATATATATGTGGAAAGAGTTGAGAGTTATAGAGAATTAGGCTTATTATTTCGGTAAGGAACCGAAACTTTGTTTGGCAGTGGAGAAGAAATGTATTATAGCTGGGAGGGACCTTTGTCAATCTTAACATAATATATCTACAACTAATCTTAGTTCTAGAGAATATAATTCTCGAGCTTGTGACTTGGAAGATGTTAGTTACTGGAAGAAATATTTTCTGTGTAAGTTCTCTGGTGTTGATATTATAGGGGTAGATATGAAGTTGAGGTGTTTACTTTAAAAATTTGTATGCTTTACTTATTCGTCAATTGATGTAGGACGCGAAGTCGAGATATAAGTTAATTTGAACCTGAGTAATTTAAAACTACACAGAAAGGTGTTAACATACTGTCAATATGCAATTACAACTCAAATGTATGGAGAAAAGGTAGCTACTACTAGAGCTTCTTAGTTTAGACTTCTTGAGGATGTATCTATGATGATGATTTATGTAAATTTAACTGACACATCATCAATTGAGAGAGCTAATTTTAGAGCTACTAATCTAATCTTTTGAGTTCAGATTCAGACTCAATTAGAGATGATTTAGTGGTGATTGGTTGTTAGAAAATTAATCAGGATTATATAACACGTTCGAGCTCAGCGACTAGTGCGGATTATCATAATTGGTTAATTTTTGACAATGGTGCATTACAATTTAGGGATAGATTATGGATTCTAGCTCAGGAATAGTTGAGGCAGGAGTTGCTACGAGAGTTTCATAAATCTCTTTACTCTATTCGTCCATGTAACAATAAGATATATAGTGAAATGAGGCATATTTATTGGTGACCTAGGATGAACACTGATATTTGCTAAGTTTGTAGAGAGATGTGAGACATGTCGGCAAATTAAGGTTGAGCATAGGAAATTTGGAGGATTATTGCATTTGCTTCCTATTCCTGAGTGGAAATGGGAATATATATTGGTGGATTTTAATTCTGGTCTATCTCTGAGTCAGCGTAAACACGGTGCTATATGGGTTGTAGTTAATAGGTTGACAAAGTCTATGCATTTCTTGCCAGTTTCTAAGCAAGATCCTCTTGACCAATTATGTAAGGTGTACAAACGTGAGGTGTGAGATTTCATGGAGTTCTTGTGTCGATTATTTCAGATAAAGATATGAGATTCACGTTTAGACTGTAGAGTGAATTATAAAGATATATGGGAACTGTTCTTAACCTCAATATGGTATACTACCGATGGACCGATGAAGCAGTCCGTGCAGTTGAATTTAGTGCTAGAGGATATACTTCGAGCTTGTGTCTTGTTGTTTGGTGGTAACTAGAAGAAATATATTTCTCTGTATAAGTTGATTTAGAACTACACATAGGGTATGTAGCAGATTTGCTAGCGTTTGACTACGCCACATCTAAAATAGAAGAGATACACCGATAAAAATATTATAAGTTGGAGTTTTCAACGAACAATTTTGTTCTGTTGAAAGTATCACCTATGAAAGGATTGCATAGGTTTGGATTATGAGGTAAGCTAGCTTTAAGGTATATTGAGTTGTTCGAAGTAAAGGAAAGGACATGTCCTGTTGCTTACAAGTTAGAGTTGCCTCCTCAACTAGTCGGAGTTCATAGTGTTTTCCACATGTCAATGCTTCGCAAAAGGGAGACTTCGCTCACTCTAAGGATTGATTGGAATGGATTTGATCTTCAAGAAGACTTATCTTACGACGAGTAGTAGATTCAAATACTTAATAGTAAAATTCAAAGGCTGGGAACGAAAGAGATTCCTTTGGTTAAGGTGAAATTGTAATTTCATAAAGATGAGGAACTAACGGGAGCGGGGATTTTATATGAATAAGCAGTTTCCATTTCTCTTCGAAACTATAGTTAATTATATGTTTACTTTAATTTCGAGGAAGAAATTGCTTTGAGTTTGGGAGACTGTAACGACCTGTTACCTTAAGCTGGTGATTAGTATTAATCTAAATCCTACTTAATCCGAGTTAGTCTCATGGTTAAGTCCCGCGTACCTCGATTAGCATGTGCGAGTGATTGTATGATGGTTTGTGTTTGTTTGGATTGCTAATGAGTTTTATAGGTTGTTGGATTGATAGGAAATTAATACAATCTATAAATTGAAAACTATGTAAATAAACAATAAGTTGTCGGTAAACCAAGTGTGGGGGGTCGTAGAATGAATGTGCACACCCGAATATAGTCTTAGGCATGTCCGGTGAATTTATCGGTGAGAAAAAAAAGAGATATATATACATATTTATATATATATATTTGATATATAAATATATATTAAAAACTATAAAGTTTGGTTTAAATAATATGGATTGTTTGATCAGCCTCGAGATGAGCGTAAGTGTTTGATGGTCATGTCACTTTAGGGAGTGTCACTTTAACACATCAATCACTAGATTTGTCTCGAGATAGCGTGATGCATATCTTAAGGAAAATCCATATATATAATTCAAAATTCATCGTTATATACTTAGATCATTCGAAAAACATTGGAGATAGGGTTAGGTTTGGTTTTTGATAGTCGAATATTGTTCAGGGAGTTGAATTAGTGTGAATTGATAAGCTTAAACGAATCAAAAGTCAGAGATCATCATTTTGGTATGTTTTATTTTTATGTTAGTTGAAGTTCAATTCAATGGTAATGGTTAAATCTCTATGAATTGTGATTGTTTATGATTGGAAATGGTTTATAACCTCACTAGAGGTCCTTTCGGATGATTTGGGAATATATTTAAGGTGGTTTTGGTGATTTGGTAGTGAACACATTGGCTGCTGCCCTGCTCACTGTCGAGACAGTGCAGGGTGGAGTGCACTCCAGGTGGCAGAGGAGCGCGCTTCCTTCATCAATTAGGACGAACCCAGTTTTTTGGAGCGCATCCCACCCATTGAGGGAGCACGCTCTCACCCCTGAAAAAAACAATTGTGTTGTATTTTATGTAGAATTTCCTAAGGTATTAGGGAGCTGACTTAGGGGTCCTATTTTTAGGGTAATAGACATATATTTGATTACAAATGATTGGTGATAGGTTGAGGAACACGGGGAAAGCATGAAGTAATCGGAAAGTTAGGGTATTTGGTAATGGAGAATTAACCTGAGGTAAGTACGGATTCGCTTATTTATTAATATTACCTGGCTATCTTAGTATATATAGCTCATATATTTTATGGAATGAAATGGGGGACTATCTACAATGTGATGTTTTAAATTAAACGAAAGCCGTTGTTTAATGTGATCCACGAGAGTAACTCCAGAGGACTAAGATTGGGTTGTATAGGATGCGGGGTTGATCTCCCAGTCTATACGTAACCCCTACTCAGTTAGATAGGTTGCGTGGGTTACATATTCACTAGAGAGTTTCAGATAGAACCATTGGGCATTAATGTATTAACTAGACAACACATCGACCAATGTGTTGGTCTAGCAATTGCATTAATGGCGTCAGTTGGTAATCGAACCTAATTTTATAAATAAAATGGGAATCACAGTGTTATAAACAATGATAAATTTATTTGCATCCATTATGTATTGATTTATATGCTTTCCATATTCTTATTAGTCAAACTTGGTGCATATTGTTATTGCATAATGTTTCTTGATTATTATATGGAATGTTAATGGCTATTTGAATCCCTACTTACTAAGCAAGGTGGAGCGCTCACCCCAAATAACTTTTTAGAATTGCCGACGAGCACTACGACTACGCAATGGAGAAGATGTAAGAGTTTTGATCTTCTTTTCGATGTATTAAATCTTCCCTTGTCTTTTATATTTTTTTGAATTACAGTTTTGTAATATTATAAGGGATGGGGGATTTATTTAACCAAGGTTTATTCTAGTTTGATTTGGTATTGTATATCGTATTTTAATTATAGAAAAAGGTTTAAGTTTTTGTTGCGTTTATTATTTGATTTATATCGATATTGGATATACAGTGGAATTTATCATGTGAAGGAGGAAATACTACTGGCTCTAGTTAAGTCTGGTTAGGTAATATGGGCTTAATTAGGGTTTTAGGCCGGGTGTCGCCTAATCGGGTTAGGGGATGCTACTCATGTTCTTGTCACGACCCAAATAATTAATCCAAGTTTAATTCGTTAATCAGGACCAAATAACTCATGACGTGGGACCCACAGCGGGATACGTGTCACTACCGAGGCATGGTGGTCGAGGTAAATGTTATATTTGTGTGTTGAATGCCTAGTGTATTGTATATGTGTAGACTTCTAAGTCAATTCTATGGGTATGCAGATACCGAGACGAGCAGGGACTTACCTCGTGTTGCGTGCCGACGTGGGCCCGAGGTAGCAGCAATTAATTTACATTGTGCACTACACATGTGACTTTAATGTGGTCACATATACATATATATTAAATGGGCCTAATTAAGGAAATAAAACAAACACCATTAGATGGGCATGGAGATATACAAACCACCATCTCAACACAAGAGTGTCACACAATGGAGTCATTCACAAGTGACACAAGGGACAAGTGTGGTGTTGAAGAACACAAGATGTGTTTCGAGATATGTGTGTGTTTTGAGATGAGTGGCTCACATTCAACCCAAACCCATATATTTATATATATTAAAAAAAATGAGAAAAGGGAGGAAAATTGGGGAGAATTCCAGAAAATTAGGAAAAATTTCGAAAAATTATATTTCGACAAAATAAATAGAAATTGATAAATTTCTAAGAAAAATAAGATATTCGAAATTTCGGACAAGACTTTTACGGGGTTTTACCTCGAAAAGCACGAAATTGGCAAATTGGTCTTGAATTCGATTTCGACCAATTTAGGAATTTTAAATGATTAATCTTGAATCTTAATTGATAAATTATCAAATGTTAGGACCCTAAATGAGATATTACGGGGTATTGGTGCGTACATTGACGCGACAAGAAGCCGGATAGCTTAGGAATTGTTGTGGACTTTAAGTAAACTGAGTGATTTCATTCCTTTTATTTATTCATTCTTAGTTATTCGAACTAAATTTACCTTTGAAATCCATATGCGATGCCTTGTTTATTTCTCATTTTATGACGTTGCTCATAGCATACTCTGTTGTTTATATACTATCATTGATTCCAATTCCTATACTTTGGCATGTTGATTGTTGTGTTTGGAAGTCAGTGATATAGCATGTTGTTAGGTTAGTTTGTTTATTTTGACTCTAATCCTTTGTGCATTAGTATGCAGTTACATCTCTTGGATTCTATTACCGAGTCATTATTGAAAGTGAAAGTGGTCCTTGTGGTTAGGGTCATTTGATGATAGAAATTCAGCTTTCATACACGGTCACTAGACTTTCCGGGATGTTAGGGAGTTTATCCACTACTTTACATGACATACGGGGTAACGTGCCTCGAACGGGGTAACCAGACCTCGGGGTTTGTTGGCGCAAGAATAATTTGGGTGACCATGATGAGTTTTAAAACTCGGGTATGTTAGCAAGTATACATTCCGGTGACGACTAATTCACTTGGAATAGAAAATGCGTAATCGTAAGTATGACCTTTTGAGATTATGATCTAGAACTCAATTTGTAATGAAATGATATAGAGTAAAGCTCAAATTGTAGTGGAAAGGCTGATGTGACGTAGCTCACGGCCGATCGACCCTAATCCATTACTACTTAGCCTTGAGTCAGTTTCAGATTTGGTTAACTCAAGTATCTCTTTGCATGATGTTTCTTTCAGCTTAGTTGCTATTTAAATTATGTCATTTGATACTTGTTGCATGTTTGGGAATGTGGATCGATGTCTCTTAGTATTACTTAAATAATTTTATGTACTCACCGTCTAGTTTGCGACGGTGGGTGCAGATCAGCCGAGTAGCAGACCAGGCAAAGAGAAGATTGGTGACTACCTCTGAGCTGGTGGAGGACTGCTACGACATATTTTGTAGGTTTTGCATTCTTTTGTAGTACATTTTCTATGTACATGATATTTTTACTTTTGGGTTGAGTGATAGGAACATCTGACCAGACACATGGGATATATATCACCACTTTTATTTATATATGCATGTGATCTCTATTTCTTAGTTTTTCCACAATAGGTTAGGCCTTATGTTATAATTTCCACCAGTAACTAAGAAGACTTCCGCTGAACAAATGCTCATACCATTTTAGGTGGTATCGTGTTTTTAATATAATATAATTGATAGGTTGTTAGGTGTTTAAATAAGGCTGATTAGTTCCTTGTTAAGTCCTATATGGGAGATTAAGGCTTAATTAGGGATTAGGCCTAGCGGTGCCATTATTCGGAGAAGGGGTCATCACAGTTCTTTTTCAAGTTTACAACTTTGATCCCAAATTATATAAACTACGTAGTACTAGTGAAAAGGTCCAACTTTGATCCCAAATTGAAATATAAATGGCTAGTTTTTTAAAGGTAAAATATAAACCTACAGTGTATTGAAATCATGTTCATAATAATTGTAAAAAACAGTATTCAAGAAGCAAAGGAAGAATTCTAAAAAGACAAGGAAAACATTTGAAATTAAAATACAATTAGAACAACTGAAAGAGGGTTTGGATGCAATAAGTTGAAAGTAAAGCTGACGTTCATTAAAAGTCACAATAAAGTTGATGCAAGAACCATTCAAGCATATAAGACCATAAATGAATTGGTACACATTTGCATAAAGTTGATTCTCATGAAAAATCTATAGGGGCATGTGCAGAGGTCAATCTACGAACATTGTTTATCTTATAATTTTAGTTAATAAAATAGAGGTTTTCGTTTGTTGTTTTATAATATGTGATTGCATGTTTACCTTATAATAAGATACATGAGTATTTGTTGAAATATCCTAAATGTCCTTAGTCGGTCATTATACTAGGAACTATAATGAATTAAGACTAGTGTGAATCTTGATTGATGATCATGTAATGATCATGTATATAGGGATACAAATCGAGATCATGAATAATTATTAGGGAACAAGGTATTGGGCAGGCCCGTTATGAGAACACAATATGGATTAAGTCATAGGTGTTACTCATGATAGGTATATCATTTAGTCCATCGACTTGAGATCACCATAGACTTCAATATTTAGAGCATGGTAATTTGACACAATCAAACGTTATCTTTAACCGAACAATTATAAAGATTGTGATTGATAAAACCATGTGAATAATATGTGAGGGGTGTAATGAAGATAGAATTTGTCACTTTCGTATAGAGAGATATCGGTGGATCTCTCGATATGATAGATTGATAATGGCTAAGTCCATGTAAATTGATATGATCAATGTCACTTGGATGTTTTCGATTAACCTAAAGATCGAGACTAGCACGATTGAACATTATGGGTGATTTTCCATACCTTATATTTAATCAAAGAATATCTAATGACAAAATGATATGATATATGTTATTCATTAGGTTGTATCAATTTTGATATTCATGCTACTCGGGTAGTAACAATGTCTTGCTAGAGACCGCTTATGACTCGTGTACCAAAATGGTTTTGGTTCAATGTCAATGTCGCATGAACCTATTGGTTGCACGCAAAGAATGGTTTTGCGCAATTTCAATTGGTGAATATTTCAGCCAAGAAATTGATGATCATCTTAGAAATTATGGGATTGTCTCATAGTTAATTTCTCCAACAACTCCACAATGGAATGATGTTTTTGATAGGATAAATCAGACTTTATTAGATATGGTTCGATCTATGATGAGTCATGCAGATCTCCCTATTTTCTTTTGGGGTTATGACTTAGAAAATGTCGCGTTTATACTGAATCGTGTTCCTTCTAAAGCGGTTGATAAAACACTTATGAGACGTGGTTTGGGAAATGACCAAGTTTGTATTTCCTTAAGATTTGGATTTGTGAGGTTTTCGTACAATGAAAAATCTCAGAAAAATTATCAGTCAAATCTACTAAGTGTATATTTGTTAGTTATCCTAAAAAAACTAGAGGATACTAATTTTATAATCCCACTGAGAACAAAGTGTTTGTTGCTCGGAATTGTGTTTTTATGGAAAAAGAATTTATTTCAAAAGACAAAAATGAGAATAAAGCAAGTCTTGAAGAATTTCAAGAACCACAAATAAACGCTCAACCACCAGTGGGAGATCAACCGAGTCTTGAACTAGTTGAACCTCCATAAGTATTACAAGGCCTGTGTAGGTCTGATAAGGTAGGACATCAGCCTGATTGATTTGGTTTTCTTATTACTGATAGTAGTGAAGTGTTACTTATAGATTAAAATGAGCCTACTACTTATCAAGAAGCTGTGTCTAGCCCTGAGGCAGATAAATGGCTTAGTGCCATGAATTCTGGATGCAATCCATGTATGATAACCAAGTTTGGAACCTGATTGATTTACCTGAATGTGGTAAGAACATTGGATGTAAATATGTTTTCAGGAAGAAAACTGACATGGATGGAAATATGCATACTTATAAAGCACAACTAGTAGCAAAATGTTTCAAACAGACTCAAGGTATTGAATATGATTAGACTTTTTCTCTTGTAGCCATGCTTAAATCCATTAAAATTATAATTGCCATAGCCGCATATTGTGATTATGAGATATGGTAAACGGATGTCAAAACAACTTTTCTAACTGGAAAGTTATTTGACGACGTGTATATGATACAACTAAAAGGGTGTTTATCCTAAAAATTATAGGAAGGTGCGCAACCTTCAAATATCTATTTATGGATTAAAGCAAGCTTTTCGGAGTTCGAATCTTCATTTTGATGAAGCAATTAAGGAATTTGGTTTCATTAAAAACGAAGATGTGCCTCGTGTATACAAGAAGGTCAGTGGGAGTGTGGTTGTTTTCATGGTACTGTATGTTGATGATATATTAGTCATTTGAAATGATATCCCAACCTTGTAGAGTGCTAAGTCTTGGTTAGGGAAGTGTTTCTCAATGAAGGACTTAAGAGATACAGCTTACATCCTTGGGATTAAGATCTATATGGATACATCTAAAAGGCTGATCGGTCTAAGTTCGAGTGTTTACATTGGTAAGGTACTGAATAGGTTCAGTATGCAAGACTCTAAAAGTGAGCTATTGCAAATATCTCATGGTATAAGTCTCAGCAAGGCTTAATGTCCAATGACTAATGATGAGCGAGAATGTATGAATACGATTCCATATGCATCAGCTATTGGATCTATCGTGTATGTCATGTTATGCACCCAACCTGATGTATCATATGCTTTGAGCCAACAAGAAGATATTAGTCTGATCATAGTGAGAGTCACTGAATAACAATAAAAAACATTTGTAAGTAATTGAGAATGACTAAAGAAGTGTTCTTGGTCTATTAAAGTTTGGAAGACGAGCTTGTTGTAAATGGTTACGGAGATGCAAATTTTCAAACTGATATAGATGACTTCTGATTGCTGTCTGGATATATGTTTACTTTGAATGGAGAAGTAGTGAGCTAAAAAAGTTCGAAGCAAGAAATTGTGGCATATTCTACAACAAAAGCTGAGTATATTGCAGCATCCAATGCAGCTAAGGAGGTAGTTTGGATAAAAAGGTTCATATCTGAACTTGGTGTGGATTCGAGTATAGCTAACCTCGTTTGCTTGTATTGTGATAACAACGGGGCAGTAACACATGCCAAGGAACCAAGATCACACCACTGATTGAAACATATACTTAGATGTTTTCATCTTATTCAAGAAATCATTGAGAGGGGAGACGTGAAGATTTGCAGAGTTCCTACAGAAGACAATGTTGCAGATCTTTTGATGAAGCCTCTTCTACAAGCGAAACATGATTTTCATTGTCATGATCCAAATTTCTAATCTCGTTTATTATTTGTAATCAGGATTACAGACCCGTGATATGGGACCCACATCGTGATACATGCACTGACCGAGGCGAGATGACTGAGGTATATGTTAGATTTTTTACGGTGTATGCCTAGTGTATTGTATATATGTAGACTACTAAGTCACTCTTACTTATGTATAGGTGTCGAGACGTGAGTGGAGATGCTCTTCGAGATACGTGCCGATGTGTGACTGGGGTAGAGAGTGATGTGGTAAGTTGGTTTAAGCTTAGTGTAGCTTAAATTGTAGAATTAATATGTCTATAGTTGATTTTATATTAAATGTAACTAAAGTTAGTAAGTTAAAACAATAGCCATGTGATGATTCTTGAGATACGTATTGACACATCATGAGACCAATTGAATTTCAAATTGGTGTTACTTGGAAAGAGTTAGTGGGGAGTTAATGGAAGCTTGTCAAGTTGTACGCCATTAGATTAGTCTCCAAATACGTATGCACATAAAGATCAATGGCTATCAAACAATTTTATCTTAATATATAAAATTGGAAAGATCAAACCATGCAATTCATTTCAATTGAAAACTTAGAAGCTAAGGTTGCTGAAGAAGTAACTGGAGAAGAAATCAGAGATCACGAAAAAAAAATTCAGTGAACTTGGTGTAGGAATTGATCAAGTTGTTGATGTTCTGTCGCTGTTTAGCAACAAAATTGCAACAAATGTTTGTCGCTAAATAGCGACAAACTGACATCTGTTGCTGAGTTCATCAATGAAATTGCAACAAATTTCTATGGTTGAACAACGACAAACTGACGTCTGTCGTTGACTGGAATCCAGTCAGGACAGACTTATTTGTTACAAATCTATTACTATTTTGCTGTCTGGGATCCAATAAAAAGCATTTTTTAAATTTATTTATTCTAAAAACAGTAAAACAAAAAATGAGCTGTAGTAAAATTTGCAAAAACAATTTAAAAGATACAAATATTTATTTTATAACAACAATAAGGTTGAAAGACATTGTTTGGGTTAATTAGAGTACCAGATACAAAATTTGACTTATGAATTCCCAATTCAACCAACAAAGCAATTTCAACATCACTCTTCCCATTGTTCTTCTTCTTCTTGCCCGACCCGAAAAATTGCTTTATTTCATCATCCTCTTCATCTTCCTCGGCCTGCAAAATTCATATATTAGCAAGTAGCAAGAGAAAAACACTTATCTTGAAAAATGGATTTGAACTAACTAATTGCATAAAATCAATCAGCCCATCATAACCGTGAAATGAACCAAAACTCCAAGCATAATGAAACCCAACACATAGAAATAGAACATAAAACCTCTAGTACAAATACCTTTTTTTGCGATAAATTGAAGTTTATTTTCAATTTTACCAATCTCATAGCTTCATGAAAAGATAATTTCATTATTACTTTACAAATTATGGATCGCATTCCCTAATTGGCTTCCAAGCATTTCTCATCAGCATGTACAAACAAAAGACAAGTATGATGGAACTAAGAAAAATGATTTTTAAAACAAGATAGTTGGGGACTTCTCAATAAATTAAAATAGGAAATTAGTGGAATCATATCTACAAGTCAATCATCACATCGCATCGATCGATGCGCATAAGACTAGGGCGACAATAAGCATCATCACATTCAAACTCAAACCAATCCAATCTTCCTATGTTTCTTCACATCTCCATCATCACCAGGTTTGGATTTCTTCTTCTTTTTCTTTATTTCTCTTTAATTTAAGGTTAAAACTTTTTTTATTTTTTTTAATTGGGTTTTCATTTCTTCAAGATCATTCATTCTGGGGTCATCCATGAAAACTATCCGGTGAGAATCACAACAAACCCTGTTTTGATGAGATTGTCTTTTTCATTATTCGAATGATTTGAAGTTGTAGCTTAATTAGTTTGTGTTCTCATCTTCTCTGCATTGTTAAGATTGTTTTAGAGGGTTTTGCTTAGTTTAGATGTGCTGAAAGGAGACAAATTTGTATGTAAACAACTAAACATTGAATATAAGAGAATCCCTTTTATTTATTTATTTTTAATTGTTTGCTATTGCAATTGATTTGAGTTCAAAGAACTAAACAAGTGACATATTTAGAAGATTTGGAAAAAGTTTAATATTCAAACAACCAAACAATAGAAGGTTATTGATATCAACAATGGATGCTTATCTACATCAAATGCATGTATCACTATTGGATGGTAATCTACATCCCTTTTGCAAGTGTGAATTGATGATTGATATCAATACCAATTCACAGATCAATCACATAAAGAAATCAAACAAAAGATAAAGCAATTGTGAAATGCAAACTAACTAACCATTTCATAAAAGATACGTTTGCTCAACAATATCCATGGCTAAATTAGATAAGGGCTGCACAAACTGATAGTATGATTACAACGTAGGTATTCAAGTAAAACATACATACCAGATTCTAAGATTATAAAGAGAAGATTGGAAAAGAAGGAAAATCATATAACTAAAATCGAAGTAGTCCATGGATTTGAATATTACATAACTTCATTTTTCAAACGAGAGCAATAATTCCATGCAACAGTAACATCAATAAGAGAAGAAAAATGAAATACACAAAGCACGAAACATTAAAAGGCACTAAACTAAACTAATAAGCAAAAGAGTAGAGATGTTGACGTATTTTATATAAAAAAATTGAGATAAATTAAGTTAGCTAAGGGAAAGTGCAAAGAGGTGGTTCTAATTCAAACAACATGAAACAAGTTCTTCTCACCTTCCATTCCAGGTTGAGCATTTGTTATAGCAACTTCTCTTCTCTTCAATATAATTCTGAAGACTTTGATGAGTCTGATACAAAAACATGTATACTAATAAGCCAAAGAGGAAGAAAATATAGAGAACTAAAATAGTATGAGTCTCTCAGATAATGATCACACCTCTAACTGCTAAGGAAAATGTTTCTAAACTTTTGCACCTACTAAACATCATAATTTGAATGACAAAAGAAACAACAACAAAGACTTAATATAGGCTAATGGCATGTTTCCTAACACATAGCTCGAGTACTAAGAATTCCAAGCACTAGAGAACATAGGTGAGCTAGTTGAATTTCACTAGTTAAACACAAATAAAATTCTATCCACAAAATACGCATTAAGATATGCACTTACCGTTAATAAAATCAAAGGTTCATTTCTAGATTACTGGTTCGTAGAAATTTTTTGAGAAAAAGTTAAATAGAAAGATTCTCTGACGTTGATAATTCCTTTGTAAGCATAAAAGTATTCCTTAAAAACTTTGAATTGAAATGAGCCATTAGATTTAAAATAAAGGGGCTTCACTTCATCTCCTCTCACTAGGATCACGAAAATAGATGTAGGATCCCTAAGCTCATTGTAAGGGTACACATCTGCATGTACAAAACAAAAAAAAAGGAACATGAAGTCCATCTAAGCAATCTTTTTACGTTAATAAAAAAGAGTTGAACTCGTTGTCTAATGCATGCTCAACAATTATAAAAAGAAAATTATGAGGTAGCCTACGCGATTAGGCAACTATCGAACTCGAAAAGCTTCAAAAAAAATTCTACAAATGTCACTAACTTTAGTATTATCTATAAGAATCTCCATGAATAAAAGTAAAACACGGTATTGAATCAACAACACAAAAATGCCCTCAGTTCTAAATTAATTGGGGTCGGCTACATGGATCAAACTCTTCCATTGTGCTCGATTTAGTGCAATTGATGGTGAGCTTTTTAAACCATTCAAATCCCTCCTAAATAATACAATGAATCTAAAAGTAGAACCAACTTAGAAAGAACTCATTTATGAGCATCACATTGCCCACGAGTAATGAAAATGATTGCTCAATTACCATGACTACCATTGCTAAGAAACAACATAAATCTTCAACTAGATAACTGATTAGCAAAGAAAGAGTCAACCGAAACTAAAACAAACAAAAAAAAAGTCAAATGAAATCGATGACCAACAATACCTCTATGATTCAAAAAAAAAATTTAAAAAAACCCATAAATTCATTCACGGATACACTTAAATTGTATATGAGAATCTAAAATTGATAGTAGACCCGATTATACCCCCGAGGTATTTTATTTTGATAGTAGTAGTTTGTTATTAATTTATAATAAATTATAGACAGTAGTAGTTTGTGCTATTTTATTTTGATGACAGCTGAGGGTATATAGCCGCTGAAACCAAATTGATAGTAGACCCGATTAGTCCCTCGGGGTATTTTATTTTGACGATAGTAGTTTGTTATAAGTTTATAATAAATTATAGACAGTAGTAGTTTGTGCTATTTTATTTTGATGACATCCGAGGGTATACAGCCGCTGAAACCAAATTGATAGTAGACCCGATTAGTCCATCGGGGGCTCTTAATTGCCCCGATAACGAAACTAGTTGTGCTCTTTTTCACTAGAGAGAATTTGATCATGAATGGAAGAAATTTAGATCTTTCATCATTTCAATTAATATATAAAGAGATGGTATGATAATCATTTGATTAATCTTGGTACTGCTAGTTGTTGTCTTTGTCTTGTAAAAGACCATTTACTTCCATGTGTTCTTAATTAATTAGCTTGAGTTGGTACCAGCGACTTTGCTGTGGTTCTACTTGATTTACATTTCAACAATTTTTTTAAGGTAAATGATAAGGGTGATTCAAGGTTCCCTTTGGTTGTCCAGCCATTGTTGGCTAAGGATTAAGAAAGAAGCGTTTAGGATGAGGGTGATTAAGGCCCCATTGAGAGACACGTTGCAAGAAAACCTCACTGTAACAACAACAAACATCTAGGTTTCCCCCATTTTTTTGCAAAAAAATGGGGAAGAACAACAAATGGGTTCTTGTTCTTGTTCTCCTAGTTCAGATCACACACAAAAGTTATGGTTTTTTTTAATGCGGCATATAATAAAATTCTTTCTTTCATTCCCAAAAACAGAACAAAAGAAAAACATGTCCAAAGAATGGGTAGGTTGATGTGCTATAAAGGGCTGTGAAATCGTATGTATTTCGAAAGTCGAAAACAACTAATGTATATCACAAAGGGCATCAAACACATGGAAACTGCCAAGGGCAGCATTTTTACAAAATGAAAATCAACAGATGTAGAATGTATACAATGACACAGTTATGGAGTTCTCTTACAAGGTCTCAATCCCTAAGAAATAGTCAAAATCATCAAAAACTCACATCCATAAATGTTTCATAGACCAAGAAATGAAGTACAAAAAAAT
The DNA here is from genome assembly GCA_039657325.1 of Stephania cephalantha. Lineage (NCBI taxonomy): Eukaryota > Viridiplantae > Streptophyta > Magnoliopsida > Ranunculales > Menispermaceae > Stephania > Stephania cephalantha. The sequence goes on along the minus strand of CM077572.1, from coordinate 46,219,197 downwards.
CAAGAAAGGAAGAAAGGGATGACCGTCAAGAAATTTCCAAGGCCAAACCTCTGAAAGATGACAACTCATCACCCCTCTCAAACCCATCATCAACATCATCATCGTCTTTGCATCCAAACTCATCTTCTTCACAAATCACAATCACTAACCCCCAATCACCAACATCGAGAACTTCCCTTAGGCGGTGCGCAATGGGACGACCCAGAGTTGTCGAATAGTCCAGATGCCTTGATTTAGATAAAAAAAAATCCACTAATCTTGGAACTCCTTACTTTGATTCGAATAATCCAGCAGAATTTAGTTGGATACCTACCTCCATAACCTAAGAGAAGTTAAGGAGGCATAGTAATACTTTTTTTGAAAATAAAGAGACTAACATGCCTATCACGAAACGCAAATGTGATCTAAACATTACTATCATGACAACACGCTAAACTATGTTAAAGTAGTAACTAAAGTTAGGCAGAATCATTAACTATACACATGAAATAAACGCTCTCAAATAGCTATTTACTAAACATTAATAATCCTAAACATCCAACCTTAACGTTTGTATACAATAATGAAAAGATTAGTAAATGTCACTCATGTCATTATCATATTCTCTCAATGGACTAGTGGTCTCATATTTTGATGTAGCATGAGTGCGACATGAGACCATTATGAAGAGTCGCGGCAAATCCTCCAAAATCTTCACAGTTAAAATCTCTTTTCCCTTTGTTCTCATTCATACAAAGCACAGTAACTCTGCTTTCATGTTCATGCAACATAAAGAGAATTCAAGACAGATAATCTTGTTCTTGATCAAAATCAACCATGTTGTTTGCCACATTGAATCAATATCAATGTGGTGGAGTCCACCTACTAAGATAAATTTTTATTGACAGGTCAACGCCTTTAAAATGTGTGTTTTTGGATAAAGATTTTAATGAGACTACCCCATTTTTCATATGTAGAATAACAAACTCCAACCGTTTCGTTATCTTCAACGACGATCAGACGCGACGTTCATCGGTCAAAGAGTGCGTACAAGGTTTGTATGTACTTATTTGTTGCTGTTTTTCAATGGTTTTAGGCATGAGTATGTAGTGTGCGTTGGTGGGTTGGAAATGGTTTTTAATGCATTCGTGCCTCTTCGATACGTAGGTTTCGGCGCGATTCGTGTGTGTTTAGTGTACAATGGATGCCCAAGACGTAATTGGAGACGATGTGAGACATTTGGAGGTGAGTTTTGTACATTCGAAGGGGTTAGGGTTTCAAATCACGGATAAATAGAGGCAGCACGATTGTTTCGGCTATACAATACCGAGACTTTTTGATAAGTCTCGGGGAGTGTCAACCGAGACTAAATCTTCTGTCTCGGTTAGTATAATCCGATACATAGTGATCAATTTCGGTTGACATTGGTCCGAGACTTTTGGTGGATAATAAGCGATACTGGATTGAATTGTCTCGGTTACCTTATATCCGTGACAAGGGTTTTAGTCTCGGCACCGTGTTGCCGAGACTACGTATGAACTAACGGTCCTGCGTGGCCGAATACCACGAGATTTGATAGAAAAACCTTTATTTCTCAAATTTCGATGGCAGCCAACAATAATAACGAACCTAATCTAGATAAAAAAGAACTACAACACATACATACCTCAAATTTCCCCTCGATTACACGCAATCACCGAATCTGAACTTGTCCACAAACCCTAACAACGCCGAGCACTAAAATTGCCCAGTTAACACCCACACAACTCGCTAGATTGACCGCGCGAATGAGAACGAGGCAAAAGGCTAAGCAAATTTGAAGATGGAGAAACAAAAATGCGGGAATGCTTATGATTTCCAAACCTTTTTGTTCAATCCAACTAAGGTGCCCAACGGTTACATCCAGGGGTATTTTGGTCAAAATTGAGGTGCCCGACAAATTTCTTGGGTGCCCTTGTAAATGGGGTGCCCTAAGTAATGACTAGGGCACATAGTGCCACCCTTTCTTTTTGTTGTCGTTGATTTGAGTAGAGTTCAAATAGGGAAGAAGAGATAGTTGTATATTTATTTATTTAAATAAAATCTACAACAAATTAATAGATCTATCGTGTTTAACTTCTTAGGTTGGATTGAAGACCACGTGTATTGTTAGTAATCCGTCGAGGTTAGTTAGTAATCTGTCGTTGATTTCAGCGACATATTAGCAACAACAATTGTTTGTCGTTAAGGTTTTGTCACGGATATGTTGTTAATTTGTTGATTTTTAGTCCAATAGGTCAAACTTTTAATATGCCATTGATTTGTTGTTGATTTGTTGTTGTATAGTGACAAATTTAGTTTATTGCCATAATTTGTTGCTATTCCATCATTTTCTTTTAGTTATCCCAAGGCGTTGGAGCGGTCTATGTGTAGAGAGAACTCAAGATTCTAAATGCAGAATTCTGGGTTTTCCTGCATACATAGCGCTTGATGAGCTAGCTAGCGCGCTACCTGTGAGCAGCGCGCTAATAAATCTAACTAGCGTGCTAATGAGGTCACTAGCGCGCTAGACAGTCCATGTAACGAATCTAAAATATAACTCATACCACATGTCATTTCAAGGTCGTACGTGGGACCCACTTGTCGTGATACGTATGTTCAAACCTCGAGAGTCGACACCGAGGTATGCTGCTTTTGTTTGATGTTTGTATTATTTATTATGTATTATACATGATTGAACAATTTAAACTAATCAGTTTCAGAAATGTGCGGGTATGGTATACGCGGGCGTATCGGTGCCGAGGCAAGCGGAGACATACCTCGAGTTGCGTGTCGACGTGGGACCGAGGTAGCGACTTATGGGGTAAGTTTTATGTTAGCTAATTAAGGTTAAATACTAGCTTTAATGTGGTCAAATTAATGTGAACTTATTGGACCTAAAGTTTTGAACCAAATTAAAAAACACATGATGTGCATCGTGATATGTGACAACCAATCAAGAGATCGGTGAGTCCACTTGTGGAATCATTCATGCATGACTTGGTGAATGATTGAGTGAAGGTGGACTTCAAGACATGCCTCGAGATACGTGTGCACACAAGATCAATGGCTAAGGTTCAAACTCATCCCATACATATAAATCCACAATTTGATCTCCATTTCCACACTAAAAAAATCATTGAATAAGAAGGAGAGAAAGAAAAGGAGGTGCCGGAGTGCTATTGGGAAGAAAGGAGGTGAATAATTTAGTGATGGTGTGTTGAAGGAGGAGATCAAGACATCAAGATAGGTAATTCCATCAACTTAGCTTGGTCAAATTCTTCAATTTGATGTTGTTATTGCTGTTTACACGTTGGGATTGTTGTTAGTGTATGAGGGGTCCCAAGCCATTAACAAGGCCTATGTGTAGAGGTAACCCAGTTGTCGAAGTGCAAAATTCTGGGTTCTGCTGCACATAGCGCGCTAAGTGGATACTCTTACGCGCTAATATGTATTAGCGCACTAGATATCAGAAGTAGCGCACTAATGTTCAAATTAGCGCGTTAATATCAAGAACTAGCACGCTAATCTTGATTAGCGCGCTAAAGGTTTAAGATAGCCCGCTAAAGTGAGGGATTAGCACGATAATATCAGAATTAGCGAGCTAATTACCCTGGCAGTACAAAAATCTACAATTTTCAAAAGTTCTTCAAACACGCTAAATTGGTGTAATACCCCAAGTAAAGGTTCTAATGCACTCAAATACTTATAATATGATATCATGAATCTAAGGAGGAGTTACGGGGATTCAAAAACAAGTTTAGGACTGTCAGGAGGCCGGATAGGCTAGGAACAAGTTTGTGGATCGAGGTAAGTAAACCAGCTAAGAAATGCCCAGTTATTTCATTTAAAGTTATTGACTATTGTTGTTCATTGCTTTATCTTCTATCCTTGGAATTCCAATCTAATTGAGTTGTCCAAGGGCAAGTGAGTCAATGGTTATCCTTGGAAGGAGTGACTGACTGAGGTAACATACTAGAGTCATGACCTCGGGATGCACTGCACTGGTTACTGATTTTGACCGGGTATGAGTTCTTAGCGTGGTTATTACAGGAAGTCTTACTATCTCGTGGGTTTAGGGCCTGTGAGTGTACCAAGTCCTAGAACTCGAGTCTTGATGTTTTGCCAAGATTCGACGACCTATTGGTCGGGACTACTTGCGTATCTCTGTTTGCATTCCTGGACACTCATGTATCGATTGTTTTTTTATTTATGTACAGTCTTTTATTTATTCATGCATTCTTTATATCTTTCTTTCTATTTGCATGAATATAGATTGATTTACTTATTTTGAAATGTTGTTTAGTATGCTACTGGCATTAATTACTTGGGCTCGTTATTCTTGTGTTTAACTGAGTGCAGATGCGCAGTCGAGTAAGGGAAAGGGGCCAGTGTTAGGAGATCTATTGTGAGGACATTGGAGTGGCCTTCTCCCTCATATTTTTTATAGGTTTTGTATTACTTATGTATTTTTTTTGACATGGGACATATGGGTTGTGTGAGATATTTACATGGAGTATATATGGGGTTTCCACATTCTAGGTTGTCCTAACTAATTTGTGTAAAGTTACTTAGATTTGTTAAAACTTAAATCGCTTCCGCATAAACGTTGAGAACCTACAAATTTGGATAACTCATCAAAAATGTAATGATAAATGGTTACGAATGCTGACTAGGCTTGCGTTGACGTCGCGAGGATTGGCTCGGGGTCCACGTAAGTCTAGGCCGAGCAGGGCCCAGTTTAGGTTATGAAAATGGGGCCGTTACAGTCCACCCAACATGTTTGGTGCTCTGACAGAACAAAATTTGCGATTTCTTAAATTAAAAAAAATAATTTAAACAAGTACAATATTATAGTTAAAGGTCTAAACACATTAAAAAACATGTTAAATGATATCAGGAACCTAGGGAAATGTCTCTAGGGTTCGGATATGAGATTTGGGGTGCTTGGGAGGCCGGTAAAGCTAGGACTTTAAATTGCTTTAGGTAAGTATATCCGTTGATTATTTTGTCTGCATTTCATATCCACTTTGTGCTTGTTTATTGTAGTTTATATTGACTATGTCCAACATTATACTCTCATATCATGAACTTATTTGATATTCCTCACTTGTTGAGCTTGACTTTCAGGATATTATGATCAATTGAACTCCTTTGAATCCATCCATGTGCTTTATGTCATTTCTTTCTGTTTCACAGTGAATATAGTGTAAATAGCATGCTATTAGGAATTGTGAGTTTGTAAATGGCTTTATGGACTTAAACACTTTGGGAGTTGTGCTTTGTAGCATAACTAAGCCTTGAAATCCTTAACGAGTCAATTTCTCGGAATTATAAAGTAGTTCTAGAATTTAGATTCCATTGCACTATGTTAGAGTTGATCGGCACTCGGGGCTAGAGTCCTTGGGGATGTCGGCACTCGCCACTATAAAGTGACATACAGGTCCCTGAGGTTGTTGATTCCCCAAGGTTAAAGTCCCTGGTGACTTTTGAGTTAAAGTCCCTAGTGATATTAGACTGTGCGATGTCATGCACATCTTTTAGTGGCCATAAAGGATTCAATGACGCATGTCACAGCCGACTGGATCTAGATCATAGCTATTTAGCCTTGTGTCACTTTCACTTGCTTAACTATGATATTTCTTAGCATATTTCTGGTACTAGTATTTCTTTATTGAACTTATGCTTTTAAATATCACTTAGTCTTTTGGAAATGCGAATTAATATGTCAACTTGGATTATTGTTACTTTTTGCACTCATCGTCCTTTTTATGACTGTGGGTGCAGAGCTGTCGACGAGCAAGCTTGGCAAGGAGAAGATCGACGACTACCTCTGAGCCAGCAACGTACTTCTGCATCAACATTTTGTAGGTCTTAATAGTTTGTGTATTATACCGTTATGTTTTTTAATACATTTCGGGGTTGTATATTGGGTCGAGCATTTGGTATCCCGACTTATGATGACCATCATACTGTTTATATTCGCCACTTTATTATGTATATGCAAGTCATCGTTGTTTCTTGGTTTCCACACTCAGGATTTATTTATATTGCTTTCGCATAATCTGTTAAAACTTCTGCTAAACTTTATAACTCTTAATAAGTTTTAATTAACTCTTAAATTCAATTGTAAAGTTACATGTGTATTACTTATCCTGAACATGTTTAATGGGGAGAATATGACAAAAGGTTAACTAATATGTAGTTAAGTCCTACGTGGCTGAGATTAAGGCTTAATTATATGATTAGGTAGGGCGGTGCCCTAGATTAGGGAAGGGTTCATCACAGTCATGTTAGGTCATTAGGTATTAGATAGATATTGATTGGCTCTAGTGCAAGTGGGAGATGTTGGGGGCATGTGCCCTTGGTCAATTTATGCACATTGTTTATCTTATAATTTTATTTAAAATAGAGGTTTTCGTTTGCTGTTTTATTATAAGTGATTGCATGTTTACCTTATAATAAGATCCATGGGTATTTGTTGAAATATTCAAAATGTTCTTAGTCGATCATTATGCTGAGAACTATAATAAATTAACACTAGTGTAAATCTTGATTGATGGTCATGTGATGATCATGCGTAAAATGATACGAATCAAGATCTTGAGTACTTGTTATGGAACAAGGTACTAGACTATGAGAGCACAACATGAATTAAGTCATGTGTTACTCATGATAGGTATATCATTTAGTCCTTCAACTTAAGATTACCATAGACTTTAATATTAAGTGCATAGTAATTTGACACAATCAAATGTTTTCTATAAAGATTGTGATTGGTTAACATGTAAATAATATATATATATATATATGAAGGTGCGTAATCAAGATATAATTTCTCACTTTCGTATTGAGAGAGATATCAGTGAATCCCTCAATATAATAGACTGATAATGGCTAAATGTTGGGTTTTGGGGTTCATACACAGCGAAAGATTCAAAACAATTTTTGAAAAGCCCCAAAAGGGTCGAAAATATGTTCTATTAAACTAGATCTAAAAAGTAAACAATACCTCAATCCATGATTTTCTTTTGTGATTGTTCAATCTCCAAGATGTTGGAGCGCGCGTCCTCTATCAGAAATCTACACACGAATGGTGACCACAATTTGGAGTGCTAGCTCCAAGAGAGATTGAAAATGTTTTTCTTTCTCTCCCAAAATCCAGAGAACTCAAAATTTGGAAAAATGAAAATCTTATTTCATTTTTTTAGGGTTGCACCCTTTACTTATATGTGTAATTAGCTTAAACTGCCTAAATACAAAAGTTGTATTACGAATAAGATTTTAAGTGAGTGCTTATCTACACATATAAATAAAAGGTGAAACCCTAAAAAAATGATATAAGATTTTTGTTTTTGTAAATTTCGAGTTCTCTGGATTTTGGGAGAGAAAGAAAAACGTTTTCAATCTTTTTGGGGCTAACACTCCAAATTATGATCACCATTCATGTGTGGATTTTCGATAAAGGACACGTGCTTGAACATTTTGGAGATCGAACAATCACGTAAGAAAATTATGAATTGAGGTATGGTTTACTTTTTAGATATAGTTTAATGAAACCTATTTTCGATCCTGTTGAGTTTTTCAAAAATTGTTCTGAATTTTTCGCTGCGTATAAACCCCAAAAACCCAACACTTGGCCATTATTAGTCTATCATATTGAGGGATCTAGTGATATCTCTATCTATACGAAAGTGACAAATTCTATATTGATTACACACCACATATTATTCACATGGTAACCAATCACAATCTTTATAATCGTCTGGTTAAACACAACGTTTAATTGTGTCAAATTATCATGCTCTTAATATTGAAGTCTATAGTAATCTCGAGTCGAATGAATAAATGATATATCTATCATAAGTAACACCTATAACTTAATCCATGTCGTGTTCTCATAGCGGGTCGGTTTAGTACTTTGTTCCATAACAAGTACTCATGATCTCGATTTGTATCCCTATACGTATGATCATCACATGACCATCAATCAAGATTCACACTAGTCTTAATTCATTATAGTCCCCAGTATAATGACCGACTAAGGACATTTGAAATATTTCAACAAATACCCATGGGTCTTACTATAAAGTAAACATGCAATCACTTATAATAAAACAACAAATGAAACCTCAATTTATTAACTAAATCATAAGATAAACAATGTTTATAGGCTATTCTAGGGCACATGCCCCAACACCAAGTCCATTTGAATTGATATGATCAATGTCACTTCGATATTTTCAATTTACCTAAAGATCGAGACTAGTACGATTGAACATTAAGGGTGACTTTCCATGACTTATGTTTAATTAAAGGATATCAGACAAAAAAAGAATATGACATATGTTATTCATTAGGTTGTATCGATTTTGATATTCATGCTTGTAGCATCTCCTAACGTGATTATGGCAATACCCGGCTTGAAACCCTAATTAAGCCCAGATTACCCTTACCAGACTTAACTAGAGCCATCAACCTTACCACCTTCACCGATAAGCACTACTGTATATCAACTATCGAAATAAAACAATTAATATACGCAGCAAAATTTAAAACCTTTTCGAAAATCAAAATAAGATATTCAATATTTAAAACAAATCGGAATAAACGTCAATTGTATGAATCACCCATCCTATGTAATATTACCAAACTGTAATTCAACACAAATATATAAGACCAGATGAAGTCATTACATAGAAGAGAAGTTAAAGACTCCTATAACTTCTCCATTCCATAAACGTAACGCTTATCGGATCTACATGTAATGTTAAGTGGGGCGAGCGCTCCAACTTGCTCAGTAAGTAGGGATTCACACTAATCATCAACATTCCATATAGTAAACAAGGATATCATGCAATAACAACATGCACCAATGATATCTAACAAGAATATAAAAAGCATATATATTTAATACATAATCAGATGCAAGCAAGTCATTTGGACTATTACATTATGATTCCCATTTATTTTATAAAACTAGGGTCGATTACCCACCTACGCCATTAATATGATTGCTAGATCAATATATTGGCCGATATGCTCTCTAGCCCATCCATTAATGCCCAATGGTTCTATCCCAAACCCTCTAATGTGTATGTAATCCATACAACCTATTGAATTGAGCAGGAGTTATATATAGGTCGGGAATTGATTCCATCTCCTATAAACCTATTCCTAAAACTAGGATTTCTGGCATGATCACATTACACACTATTTTCCATTCATTGAAATCCATCACAGTGTACATAATCCCCCATTTCATTCTAACAACTATATGAGCTATATATACTAAATAGTCAGACAATATTGATAAATAAATGAATCCGTACTTACCACAAGTTTAAGTCTCTGTCTAAATTTCCAAACTTTCTGGTCATCTCACTCTTCCTCGGTGTTCCTCAACCTATCACCAATCATTTGGGATCAATATAGGTTCATTATACTATATTTAGAACCCCTAGACCAGTCCCTAAGTATCTTAACAAACTAACCAACTCCAAATCATTTCTGCACTGATCTGGGTGTCTACCTAACATAGATAGCGCGCTACCTACATGCTAGTTCATCCTCCCAGTACGCATAGCGCGCTATGGCCAAAGCCTAACGCGCTATACGCACAGACCCGCAATAGCAGACGCTTTTGCTGATTCAATTCGATTTAAAACTCATCCAAATTCAACAATTACACTCTCAATCAATCTGGGAGGACCTCTAATAAGGTTATAAACCAATTCTACTCATCAAACCACATAATTAATTGAATTCCTAGCATCAGCATCGAATTGAACTTCAACAAACACAAGAACAAATCATACCTAAACGTTGATCTCGTGTTGTTGACTCAATTAATCTCATCAATTTCATTGAATTCGGCTTCGGAACGATCTCCCTTTGATCGAATCGAAACCGACTTCCCGAATCTCCGATTGATCAAATGAATCGATAAGCTTTAAGTTTTTGTTTTTATATATGGATTTTTCTTGAGATACACATCGCGCTATCTCGAGACCGATCGCGTGGTTGATGCGTTAAAGTGACACTCCTTAAAGTGACACAAAATTTGACACATTCAGCACTTACGCTTCATTCGAGATGATTCGATAGTCCATATATTTTCAATATTCTTTTATTTTCCAATAAATATTTATATATTTTAAAACATATAAATATACATATCGCGTATTATTCACCAATAAACTCACTGGACGTGCCTATAAGTGTCCTTGAGCGTGCACATTCATGCCACAACGTCACACTTGGTGTCCCGATAAATCATAGTTTATTGGGAATTTTCCATTTTATAAGCTTGTGTGTAATTTCCGTATTATATGACAACCTATATATAAATTGATTTAACAATACAAACAAACGTCATACATCATCCAAACGTACGCAAGCACTACTCGAGGTACGCCGAACTTAGCCACGAGCCTAACCTGGGTTGATTAGGATTTGGATTAGTACTAATAACCAGCTTAAGGTAACAAGTCATTATAGTCTCTCTAATTTAAAGCAATTTCGTCCTCGAAATTAAAGTAATATGAAATTACTTGCAGTTTCGAAGAGAAATGGGAACTATTTCTCATACTTCCGCTCTCAGGTTAGTTTCTCGTCTTTGTGAAATTCCTATTTCACTATAACCAAAAGAAATCTCTTTGGTTCTCAACTTTTTAAATCTTACGATCAAGTAACCAACTTGACTGCTCATCGTAAGATAAGTTTTCTAAAAAATCACATTCATTCCAACCAATCCTTGGAATGAATTTAGTCTTCATTCTACTAACATCAACATGTGGAAAACATTAAGAACTCCGACTTAGCTGAGGATGCAAATTTAACCTGTAAGTACCATGATTAATCCTTTCCTGTACTTTGAATGACTTAATAAACCTTGAAGCTTGTTTACCTCATAATCTAAATCTATACGACTTTTTTCATAAGTGAGACTTTATACAGAACATATTTGTCCTTTGAAAGCTCTAACCACCTATGATATTTATCGGCGTATCTCTGCTGTTTTAATTATGTTGTAGTCAAATAGTGGCGAATCTGCTATATCTTATCTGTGTAGTTCTAAATCAATTTCGCCTCTAATAAACTTGCATCTCAGCCCCTGTCCAGACACTCTGGTGAATGACTTGGTTGACCATACGTAGTTTCAAAGTAGTATTCCATTCTAGCTTGACAACCGTTTTTACAAATGAACTCACACAAAGAAATGTATTTTTTTCAGTTATTATTAAACTTCAAGACACAAGCTTAAAGTATATCCTCTAGCTCCAAACTTTATTACTCCAGCTACCCATCGGTCTGTCGGTAATATATAATATTGAGGTTAAGAACAGTTCCCCAGCTGTTGTAATAATTCACTCCATCCTCTGGACGTGAATATCGGATGTCTATCCGAAATAGTCAACACTAAAGCACTCTGAAATCTAACACCTCATGTATGTATATTTTACATAATCAGTCAAGAGCATTTCACATAGAAACAAGCAAGAAATACGTAGACTCCGTCAACCTATTAACTACAATTCATACCGTATTGTGCTTACGCGAACTCAGAGATAAACTAGAAACAAAATCCACCGATCTATGTTCCCCTTTCCATTCAGGAATTGATAGCGAATACAATATATCTCCGGGTTTCTGTGCCCAGCCCTATCTTACTGACATATCTCATATCTCTTTATTACCCCCATAATATCATTTTTTTCATCTAGATTAACAAAAAATAAAGGTGCCTCATTTCATGATATTCCTTACTGCTATCTAGATGAATAAAGTAAAGAGATCTATGAGATTTTCGTAGCACTTCCTGCTTCACCTGACCCTGAACTGGAATCTATAATCTATCCCTAAACCGTAACGCACCATTATCAGAAACTGACTAATCATGATAATTTACACTAACTGTTAACCTTTAATGCTCTATATAACGCTGATTAACTTTCTGTAAACTAATCACCGCTGAATCTTCTCCAATTCAGTTTGAATATGAACTCAAATGATCATATTAGTAGCTCTGTAATTAGCTCTCAGTTTATGATGTGTCAACTAAACTTACACAAATCATCATCACCGTCATTTCCTCATGAAGTCTAAACTGAGAAGCTCTATTAATAACTACATTTTCTCCATATATTTGAGTTGCAATTGTATATTGACAGTCTAATAACACATTTATGTGTAGTTCTAAATTACTTAGGCTCTAAAAAATTTGTATCATTACTTCTCGTCCCACATCGTTTAACGACAAAGTAAAACATACAAATTTTTAAGGTAAATACCTCAATTCTATTTATAGCCTGCTAAAATCAATACTAGAGAACTCACAAAGTAAATATTTCTTCTAGTAACTCATATTTTTCAAGTCACAAGCTTAGAAACTATATTCTCTGGAAACCATGGTCAACTTCAGATATATTGTGTTCAGATTGAGAAAAGTCTCTCCCAGTTATTATACATTTCTTCCCCCCCCCCGAGAAGCAGATTTTTGGTTCCTTACCGAAATAATAATACTGGTTCTCCACAACTCTCAACTTTTCTACACACATATATCTCGCTTACTTTTCCACGAGGATTTAAACCATAGTATTGGCAAGAAATTTCCAAACTCTGTCAGTTTTACAATTATATCAATAACCTTCAGTTGTCACCACAACTTAGGTTAATTCATCACGAATTTCTGAGCATGAAATATCATTAATATAAGCAAGAACAATATAAGCCTCCAAATTAAAATTATTCAGCTTTTACCTGCTGATATATCTCATATTTCTTTATAAAATTGACACCATCAAATTTTTATTCTAGATCACCAACAATTCATTCCTATTATGAAGAATTTGGATTTCACCTGAATGAATATTTTAAAGAAATCATGAGACTCTCACAAAATTCTTGCCTCCTTTTGTTTCAAGTTCTAAGAACTTTACTTACATGCTCAATGTTTTGATCTGAGATCATCCTTATTAACATCATTAATTTGTAATCATCCTTGACCTACTTGATAATCTCAACCAATCTCCTTCAATAATACATCACTCATTTCAATCATTATTAGCTCAACTCCAATCTAAGCTTTAAAGAACAAACTTATAGTTATCAATTTATCTAACTCAATTGATGATGTGCCTGCGTAGAACTTCCATTTGGTCATCAGTAAATATCTCACATAAGAGATATTGTTGAGCAACTTTTATTATAACTATAGCCTCTGTCCCTTTCTTTTCAAAGTATTGTCAACGCAATCACCTTAATAAGTGATGTTTCAGAGTGAATTTCTAATACTTAAGAAAGTTTTAAGGTAACTTTCTTGCCTTCTATTTCTATCACTATGACAATCTCCATTTTTAAAACTTCAACAGTTTGAAATTCATTACTTACTCTTACACCAGTCCACTGGTATTATATTCTCAGGTTGTCTTATAATGATTCCTCTAAGATTCTTATTAATCTCAAAGAATGATTAAAAGATCCCTTATAATATTTTTTCTTAATTTACAAGTGATGCCTTTCCATATTTGGTATAACTACCAATTTAGCTATCCTGAGATTATCAGTCTATAATAGTTCTTCTCCCAAATTTGGAACTATTTATATATAGCTGGAAATATGAGTTACAATTTTGCTTTATTGTGTCACCCACACATTCTTACCTAGATCAGAAGTCTTAGGTTGAACCTCTAACTTCTTCCACAATTTAGGTTTTGTCAAGTAAATATTGTAATCCAACTATATTTTCACATTCCTCCAAGGCATCCTTGTATTTGATTTCAACTTATAACTATCGCATACTTTAGTTAACTGAATCAATCACACAACGATATCACAGATCCTTGGATCAATTGTTTGTAATATTAAATTATTTCAAGTTTACTTTCTTTTTTTTTACCATTGTGTTGAATATAGGATAACCTCATATTGTCTCAATCACAGTCAAATCCCCTAATTTACTGTTAATATCCAACATTCTTACCATTTTATTAACCTTTGAAACTTAGCACTGGCAATTTGCAAAATTTTGGTCTGAACCAATTTACCGTTACCAATTCCAATTCTGTACGGTAATTGCTCGTGCATTCTCTAAGTCTTCAAAGATTCCATGTTATTATTGATAACACAATAACAACTTCATACTATAGGGTTTTCCTTCAATTGATACCCTTATTTTATGAACATAGCATGAGTTCTAGTAAGTTCTAGTGGTTTCTACCATCTACATAGAATGATCCAGCACCCTGCCTGCAATCCTCTTATAAAGATATATATCCTTAGCTCTGGTAGTTTCACTATGAAAATCAAATCTTAACTACCTTTTGAGAACCACTGATTTCACTTATTTTCAGGATGAGTTGTCAATTCTGAGTAATGAATACTCATTTCGACTACTACACATTAATCCTTGGATTCCTCAAATCCTCAGATTCATTGGCTATTCATTATCTCCGATTTAGGCTATACCAATCTAATAGATCAGACTAGGATATCTTACCAACTCACTGCTATATTCTGGATTTAACTATCTTTTATTAATAAACCACTTGTTATTCCAATATGAATTCACACCATGACTGGAATATTGACTTCGTGACAACTTATGAAGTATAAATGCATTAGTGATTTTCTAATCTCCATTAGTCTTTTATCATTTACACTAATTTGTTTAGTGAATAACTTTCATTACTTCCATACTAGTCTCAATACTAGTATTAAATCACTTGTCAAAGTGGTCCACCATCATTGAGTTTCATCGAAAGTCATTTAGTATTTTATTATTTTATAATTTCCATTCTCCTAATACACACCTCAAGATCTTGATCTAATCGATACTTCTTTACCGACTATTATTTATCTAATAATATCAATAAGAAGAAAGACCACTGAATATGTTACTTGGAGAAGAATTTTATTTCATCTTTGTAACTTTTCTTATGTCTTTCTTTTTTGTCTATCCCCAAGGTAAAGAATCTTTGGAGCTCATACCTCAATGCTTTCTTATATCATGAGAAATAGATGGACTTCAACCATCTTAATACTGTTCAGAAAAGACATAATTCTTATATCTACCATGTAGATATATTTTACATAACAAATAACATATTTCAGTCTTTTATCTTTTGGTTACCCCCCAAAATCACGATAAAAAACCATTTATCCAACCCTAAGCTTATTCAAACTCGAGACCACTCTTTGAGTCGATAAACTTAGGTTCCGTTATTAAGGTAATCAGAGTACCTTAAACTTTAAAGTAGGCTTTCATTCACTTCGAACACCATTCAAAATTGAATGTAAGGTCAGAGCCTTGTCCATGATACCCAACTGTATCATTGTTACCATTTTATCCTTACAAGTAATAAACCATAAACTCTGGCACCAGACTGTATCAGAGTTATTCAATGTAACAAAGCTCTTAAACCTAATACTCTGAACCTTTTCCTTGATATAGAAAGGTTCAAAATAATTAAACCAAGCTTTATGAACTAAGGTTAACTAAGGTTTTAAAACTTGTAACTTATGGCTCTGATACAAAACTGTAGCATCCCTTAACCTCATTAGGGCAATACCCGGCCTGCAACCCTAATTAAGCCCAAATTACCCTTACCAGACTTAACTAAAGCCAGCTGCCTTACCACCTTCACCTAATAAGCACTACTATATATTGACTATCGAAATAAAACAATTAATATACGCAACAAATATTTAAAACTTTTTTGATAATTAAAATAAGATATATAGTATTTAAAACAAACTAGAATAAACCTCGATTTTTTAAATCACCCATCCCATGTGATATTACAAGACTATAATTCAACACCAATATATAAGACCAGAGGAAGTCATTACATCGAAAAGAAGTTCAAGACTCCAATAACATCTCCATTCCATAGTCGTAGCGCTCGTCGGATCTGCGCGTAATGTTAATTGGGGTGAGCGCTCCAACTTGCTCAGTAAATAGGGATTTACACTAACCATCAGCATTCCATATAGTAAACAAGGATATCATGCAATAAAAACATGCACCAATGATATCTAACAATATAATACATAATCAGATGCAATCAAGTCATTTGGACTATTACACTGTGATTCACATTAATTTTATAAAACTAGGGTCGATTACCCACCGACGCCATTAATATGATTGCTAGACCAACATATTGGCCGATATACTTTTTAGCCCATCCATTAATGCCCAGTGGTTCTATTGAAAACCCTATAATGTGTATGTAATCCATACAACTTATTGAATCTAACATGAGTTATATATAGGTCGGAAAGGGAACCCATCTCCTATAAACCTATTCTCAAAACCATGAGTTATAGTATGGTCACATTACACATTGTTTTCCATTTATTGAAATCCGTCATAGTGTACATAATCCCCCATTTCATTCTAACAACTATATGAGCTATATATACTAAATAGTCAGGCGATATTGATAAATAAGCGAATCCGTACTTACCTCGGGTTTAAGTCTCCATCTAAACTTCCTAACTTTCTGGTCATCTCACTCTTCCTCAGTGTTCCTCAACGTATCACCAATCATTTGGGATCAATATAAGTTCATTATACTACATTTAGAACCCCTAGACCAGTCCCTAAGTATCCTGACAAACCAACTAACTCCAAATAAGTTTTGCACTGATCTGGGTGTGGGTAAAGCGCTACCTGCATGTAAGTTCATCCTCCCAGTATGCATAGCGCGCTATGCGCACAAGACCTGCAACAACAACACACTTCTGGTGATTCAATTCGATTCGAAACTCCTCTAAATTCAATAATTACACTCCCAATCAATCAAGGAGGACCTCTAATGAGGTTATAAACCAATTCTACTCATCAAACCGCATAATTAACTAAATTCCTAGCATCAGCATCGAATTGAACTTCAACAAACAGAAGAACAAATCATACCTAAACGTTGATCTCGTGTTGTTGATTCAATTAAGCTCCTCATCTTTGTTGAATTCGACTTCCGGAACAATCTCCTTTTGATCTGAATCGAAATCGACCTCCCGAATCTTCAATTGATCGAATGAATTGATAAGCTTTAAGTTTTCGTTTTTATATATGGATTTTCCTCGAGATATGCGTCACGCTATCTCGAGATTGATCGGGTGGTTGATGCGTTAAAGTGACACTCCTTAAAGTAACATAAAATTTCACACATCTAGCACTTATGCTTCGTTCGAGACGATCTGATAATTAATATATTATCAATATTCTTTTATTTTCCAATATATATAATTATATATTTAAAAACATATAAATATATATATATCGCGTATTATTCACTAATAAACTCACTGGACGTGCCTACAATTATCCTTGAGCATGCACATTCTGGCCACAACCCCCCCTCGTCACACTTGGTGTCCCGATAAACTATATTTTATTGGGTATTTTTTTTATAGGTTTGTGTATAATTTTCGTATTATACAACAACCTATATATAAATTGATTTAACAATACAAACAAACGTTATACATCATGCAAACGCACACACGCGTTAATCGAGGTACGTCGAACTTAACCACGAGCCTAACCGGGTTAATTAGAATTTGGATTAGTACTAATCACCAGCTTAAGGTAACAGGTCGTTACAATGCTACTTGTGTAGTCATAATGCTCTGCTATAGACTGCTTATGACTTGTGTACCAAATGGTTTTGGTTCACTACCAACGTTGCATAAACCTATTGGGTCGCATATAAAGAATAGGTCCAGAGTAATGATAAAATTCATGACATAAAATCCCTTACGATTTATTGTATGATAACTTATTAATAGGGGAGTATGTGTAATTTGATTAAACTGTCTAAATGCAATAGTTGTATTACGAATTGGGTTTTAAGTGAGGGCTTATTAACACATATAAATAAAGGTTGAAACCTTAAAATGAAATAAGATTTTTTTTTCATTTTTTGCTATTTTCAAGTTCTCTGGACTTTGGGAGAGAAAAAAACGTTTTTCTATCTCTCTTGTGGCTAGCACTCCAAATTGTGGTCACAGTTCGTATGTGGATTTTCGATAGAGGACGTACGCTTGAATGTCTTCGAGATCGAACAATCAGAGAAGGATGTGTAGCATCTTTAGATTCAAGTCTTACGAACAACTACACACACTACGCAAGAAATCTCATCTTCTTTATTTTGAATTTGAAGCAATTGAATGGATAATCAAAGGACTTTAATTCAAAAATGATTTAGGAAGGTTTTTAAGCTTAGTTTGATCAAAATTGAAGTATAGATGGAGTCTTAAGCATTGAATTTCAAAGTTTCAAAGTTTGATCAAAATTGAGTTTTCGATTATATAAAATTGATTTTCTAAAATTCAGCTATATAAATGTTTTTTATTTCAAAAACTAGTGGCATTATTGAATTCCTCATTTCATGTTGATAATCCGGCTATTAATAAGTTCTCAATTTGGTTTTGAAATAAAAAAGTTATGAATTTTTGAAGATCATGAAGTTGTAAAACAAAACCGAAAATTTGGCATGTTGTTGATATAAATTAGTCTCTGTAATTTGGTCATAAATTCCTCATTTTAAATTGAAATGGACTCATTCTGGTGGCATTAGAAAGCTAACTCAAAGGGGAACAATGTAGCATCCTCTATCTTGATCTGGGCGATACGTGGCCTGCAACCCTAATTAAGCTTCGGTACACCTGCCATACTTAACTAGAGTACTAATACATTCGTCCTTCATACCTGAAAAACATAACCTATATATATATCTTGATAATCGAATAACAATTAAAATGAAACACATCGATATTTAAAACTTTTATGATAAAACACAAGATATACAAAAATCGGCATAAACTTCGATCGTAAAACCATATCATATTTTCATTACAAAATAGTAATTCAATATAATATATAAACAATAAGGAAATCGATTCACCATAGAGATGACTATCAACTCCTAAGCTTCTTTGATCCTGAGTTGAAGCGCACCGTTATTGAGTCGAAGCATACGTCGACAACCTAAAATGTTAATTAGGGAATGAGCGCTCCAACTTGCTTAGTAAGTGATGCTCATAAACGTATCAATTATCAACAAATATCAATGAATAAATAAACAACAATATGAATCTAAAGCATATCCATTCAGGCATTACAAATGATATAACAATAGATAACAGAATGCGAGTTCAAGGATCAATTGCAACTGTACTCGAGACTTGTATTTTTATTTTTATTTTAGAGTCATACTCTCGTCTTACACAAGAATACATCTGTTGAATGCACATGTTGATCGACATGGGGTTTTGCCAGTGAATTCAAATGTAATCGAGTTATCAACTCTTAATAACTTGAGAGTCGCACTCTACCTTACCCCAAGAATACGATCCACAAAACACCCATGTTGGTCATCATGTGATTATGTCGGTGTATTCAAGTGCAACTGAGTTACCAACCCTAAATGGACAATGAACGACTAAGGTAAGACTCCGGCCTACTGAGGATGTAAGGACATAACTCATTTCCAAGCTAACCTTTTCGTTTTATTAGAACAAAGGGCAAAATCCATTTCCAGGCTAACCTTCACATTCCTCAGTCTTGGTCCGCCTTATCGACATTTCTGAGGACTTTCACATTTAAAAACAAATGCAGTTAAGTCACAATATATAGCCCCATTCCCAGTCCATAATGCTATATGGACTAAATATACTAATTACGTTGCATAGTTGATAAGAATACGAGTCTCACTTACCTGTGTCGAGCTTTCCTAACCCTAGTATAAAGTCCCGAAAGAATTCCAAATTCTTCATTTTTCATAAAAATCCACAATTTCTATTTATTTTTCCCAAAATATAATTTTTCTGATTTTTTTCTTTTTTTCATATTTTCTAGAACTTTTCATGAATTTCCAGCATTTTCTCTATTTTCTTATTAGGAAAAGGGTTAGGGCCTGAACCGAGCCGAACTGGCGGCCCGGTTCAAGAACCCATCCCCATCATTCTTCCTATGTTCTGCAAATTGATTCTTTTTTTCTTGTTGATTAACTGGAACACTTATAGGAGCGGAGAGGCTCCTAGGCCGTCAGGAGCCGTCTCTTTCGGATGAACTCGTTCGAGCCTCCATGCCCGATTCCATATCCACAAAATACCAATGTCATTAACAACAACTTAACAACGACAACAACAATAACGAACTTGAACAAACAATAAAACAACACAACTCCCCTACTCATCCTTGGTCCCTCCCACAATTTTGGTTTCTCTCTATCTCTTTTGAATTTCCATTTCTCTCTGGTTCGAATTAACAATGGAAGCACAACATCTGAGGCGGAGTTGCTTATTTGGGATATATATTAACTTTCCTTGAGACTCTTACATGTTAATCTTGAAGCCAATCCAATGATCATAAATTACAGTGTTACTACTTAAATTGACACCTATTTAAATAGATGTGACACCTATTTAAATAGATGTATACACACGTATATTTATTTTCCTTAAAATGTGGTTGCACAATTCTCGAGGCATGGATAATCCATCCAAACTCACCAACGTTCCACATCATTCATCTCCTCGACTTAAGCGTAACACGTATCTCGAGGTGAATCCAAGGTATAATTTTATTTGATTTAAGCATTAGGATTCATTTATATATATAAATACGCCTATATTAATGTGTTTATCATTTTGTCATGCACGCCAACGAGTACACTTAGGCGTGCACACTACCACATGACCCATGTGTGTCACCCTCGACCCACACACGACATTAAGCATCCCATACGTTGTCAATTATTCAATTGCATGCCAATAAATCCAATTATTCCCATAATTATCAATACATTCTATACAAACACCAAACGACACGCAACACACAAGCTAATCGAGACAACCTTAGTTTAACTTGAGCCTAACTCGGGTTAATTAGAATTCGAATTAATAGTTATCACCTACTTAACGTAACAGTGATTGTTACAGTCTCCCAAATTTAGGACAATATCGCCTCGAAATTAAAGAAAACGTACAAGTTACCAGTAGTTCTGAAGAGAAATGGAAGTTGCTCTTCCATGGATAATTCCCATTCCCACATTATCTTTTCATCTTTCATGAAACTTCTATTTTCTCTTAATCCGAACCTACAAAGCCTTTTCATAGATAAGACTTTCAAAAGCACAACCGAGATTGTCTTTTAAACTTTCCAATAATCTATGATGCTTATCTCATCAATTTTTTTTATCTTAACCCAGTTGTAGTTATAAATCACCTAATTTGTCAAACCCTCTCTATTTAGCTTTTAATTATCTTATTTTTCGTAAAAGCTATATCTCCAATCTTAATTCTGTATATCAACGTAGAACAAGATTAAGTATATTCAGCTTTATCATCCGATGTTGTAATCCACATGATTACCTTTATTATCAAAGAGCTCACACAAAGGAATCTTTTATCTTTCAGCTGTCATATGTTTTCAAGACACAATCTTAGAAATTTTGGATCTGAATGGACACTGAATGCTTAGTGTGATTCAGGGTTACTGATGATAAATAGCGGAGTTCCTCTCCCGACTAACTTTTTCTCATCCAAGCCCAATCTACCTTACCACATCCCACTTCCAAGCATTTCAGATAATCCACTTACACTGATATGAAAATGCAAATCTCGGTCAATCTATCAACTACAACTCATACATCATTGCGCTGACACTAAGATCTGACTACTCTTAATTCATAACTTACACCTATGTTTTCTTTTTACCATCAGATATAAACAAGAGTTTACTTAACCCTTCAAGTTTTTAATATTCAGTCTTAACTTATTGAATAGATCTCATATCTCTTTATGAGTTTCATAACATAGATCATCATTTGGAAAAATTCACACTTTTCATCGTATACTTCAATACGATATGGCATTGCTTGTACAAATAATATAAAGAGATTCATGAGATTATCGAAATAATTCTTGTCTAATATCCTGCCTGAACTGGTATTTTCATTTTAACATCAAATACATACAACACAATTTCATTAGACAATCTAATCTGGATATTAAACATTAATAGCCAAATCCTGGTATATCAAATAGTTTTTATTAGACTTCTTAATCACCTTATCGCCCAGTTAATCAAAAACTTGGCCTAGCTCCAATATGAGCTTAAAAAATAGACTAGTAATTACAAATTCCAACAACTCAGTTGATGATGTGCCTGCGGGATTTCATTTCCTCATCATTACTACACATCTCTCTCAAGAGATAGTACTAAGGAGTTCCTATTATAATTACACTTCATGTTATTTACTCTATTCAAAGTATTAATCACATCAATCACTTTGTATGGGTGATTTCTCGAGTGAATTCAATATATTCGAGAATTTAGGATACTCCCTTGGCCTCTAATTACTTTCACTCTAGCAACTTTACTCTTCATTCTCTCACAGCTTGAAGAACTCTAATTCCTAGTGCACCACTCATTAGTTTTCATACATCTCAGTTGTCTTCTAGTATTTCCTTTGGACTCTCTAATCTTAAGGATAACTAAAAGACTTTCCAAATCCCTTTCACTTAGGTAAATTAATATTTTAAACCCTGTGATAAATGAATAAAATTGTGCAACGTATTCAATTGAATAGATTCACAAATAAGTTAGGATCTATACCCATATTTTATAACCCTTAGTCTTAGTGTAACGACCCTAATTTTAATTATGGAATCGTTCGGCCTGAAATCCTAATTAAGCCCTAGTAACCTAACCAGACTAAACTAGAGCCAACAACCTCTCCTTTTATACCTGATAAATTCAATTGTATATTGAATATTAACATAAAAACAAATAATAAATGTCGTAGAAATCAAAAACTTTTCGTGATATAAAGCACTCTATACAAAACCAATTTAAACTGAAATAAACGCAAGTGATATTACAAAACTGTAATTCAATAAAATATATAAGCATGGAAAGAATCATTACATCAAATAGAAGATCAAGACTCCTAAACCTTCTCTATTCAATAATAGTAACACTTGTCGGTATTCTTGAAATGTTAATTGAGGTGAGCACTCCAACCTGCTCAGTAAGCACGGATTCACAGAACTATCAATAATCGATATAATAATAAAAAATGAAATGTAGTAACAATATGAACCAATCATATTTAAATAGGGTATTAAATTTATATAAGCAATACATAACAAAATGCAAGTCATTTGGCTTCAAAGCTCGTGTTTATACATAAATGTAGTTGCTCAATAGAGGGTGGCCGATTACCTATTCTAACAGTGTCCACTAGTTAATGTCACGGTTGTAACAAGACTACCAACATCTCATGTTATCCTTGTTCTGGTCCTAAACTAGCAAACCTTGTTTTCATACACTAGTGACCCATCTCAACTTGGCACATAGTGAGCATTTCAGTGATCGCGTGGCCTATCGCGACATAAGCATGATTTCCAAGTAAGATGCGTGTCATGCATACATAGAGTATGGTGTACCAGACACTATACAATGACCTCGCGACACAAGCACGATAGTATGCAACTACTTCACCAAGCATGAAGGTAATGTGTTGGAACACAGCCAAAGATAGTCCAATCCACGCAATATCAGTGCGTACAACAAGTCAGGAACCATATCAATGTATATACACAGCTCCCAAATATCAGTCCATACACTAAATGAACTAAATATAATACATAGCAAGACAAAGTTGATAACTAAACGAATCCATACTTACCTCGATTAAGTTCCGTTTCCAATTTCCTAACTTTTCGAGTCACGCGACCTTTCTCGGTATTCGAGAACCTATAACAAACTATATAAAGTCATTATAGGTCTAATACCTCACATTTAAATCTCTAAACTGGTCCCAACTAAATCCGGAACCAAATTCATAAACTTTTAGGTTGATATGACCATTTCACATTTTTTGAGGCAAAACCCCGGTATAAAGTCTCGATAGACTTCTGAATTCTCATATTTTTATAGAAATATCCAATTTTTATTTATTTGGTCAACAAATATATTTTTTTCATAATTTTTTGGAATTTTTCCCTAAGTTCCAACATTTTTCCTTTATTTTTCTTATTTGAAAAGGGGTTTGACCCCTGAATAGGACCGGTTCGATTCAACAGAAATCGAATCCGGTTCAGTCCGTTTCGAGGATCAACCCCCTTCTTCTTCCTCACAATCCCCCAATTCATCTTAACCAACCCCTATTTATTTATTTATTTATTTATTTTCTGTGGTTGATGTAATCCCAACCCTATGGAACTCTTAGGGAGGCGAGATGACCCCACGGTCATATCCTTCCTCAAACAACCAAGTACCCCCAACCCCTATCTCCACTATTGCAACCACATCAACAACAATCATCGACAACAGTGACATCAACAATAACGACAACAACAACAATGAACAACCTTAATAAATTTCCCATCATCATCATCATCATCATCATCATCTTCTTCATCGATCTCTTTCACTCTCCTTCTCCCTGTCTCGTTGTTTTGACTCTCTCCCTCTCTCACTGTTTTGAAACGAATTGAGATGTGGTTTTGTTGCGTTGGGGATAAATATTAAATTTTCTTGAGATTCATATTGCACGAATCTCGAGGCAGTTATAATGGTTCCATTCTATTAAATTATGTTTTAATATTTCTCGAAATACTTGTTGCCTATCACGAGATCGATCTTGATGGTTATTGATGAATCCATCCCTCTTGACCGACTAATATTTGATTAAAACAAATATTTCTCGAGATTCGCACGTACAAATCTCAAGGAGGATCCAATAGTACATGAACCAAAGTAGCACTTTCATATCACATATCTATTAATCGTTTTCGAGATAGAGCTACACGCATCTCAAGGTAGGTGCAACTTTACAAAATCACAATGTCAACACTTTTCTTCCCCTTGATGCTCATGCTATGCGTATCTTGAGGAGAATTTAATAGTTTAAACAAATTAAACCAAACTATAGGTTATATATATACGCACGCCAACGACCACCTTTGGGCGTGCACACTATAGTACATCCTACGCGTGTCACCCTCGACCTCACGTGTCACTAGACACCCATTAATTTATTTATTAATTTGAATATATACATTTATACCATATATAAATATATGTAGCCATATATTCATGTGTTTATAATTTCGTCGTGCGCGCCAACAACTACACTAGGGCGTACACGTTACCCCACGATCCATGTGTGTCACACTTGAGCTACACATAGTATTAGGCATCCCATAGTTTTCCAATTATTTTCTTTCAAACTATAGGTTTTATTTTTATATATTTATATATCAATTTATATATATAAATATATATACACCTATATATTTTATGACTTTTTTGTTTACCACGTGTGCCAATACATACACCTGAGCGTACATATTACTTCCACGTCTCCCTGAGTGATCCCCCACGATTCACATGCGTCACACTTGGCGTAAAGTCTATTTATTTATCATTTATTTTCCAACTATAGGTTTTACATTAATTCACATTAATCACCGATAGTTACATTAATTATTTCTCATACCAATCAAACACAATATAGCACAACCATCGCATTCACACACTAATCAGGACAAGCCGGACTTAATCACGAGCCTAACTCGGGTTAATTAACATTCAGATTAACTTTAATCACCAGGTTAAGTCCATGAGTCGTTACATTTTTCCCAACTTAAACTATTTCATCCTTGAAATTAGAGTTTATCAACAACTGTTACCTTGAAGATCTAGGGGAGTTATTTCAACACTTCCCAAATTTATTCCTTTATCAATAAATAATCGTTTCGATCAACTTCGTTCCACTCGGCACTAGACACGAACTGATTTATCTTTAACAACATAAAGATATGGAAGATTTATCTTTACCAACATAAAGATATGGAAGATATTATATTGTGTCTTTACTTTTTGTCTCACAACAATTGACGATGAAGTTAAGCATACTCATTTTTTAAAGGAAACACCAGAAAATTTATAACCTGATAACATCAATACCAGAGAACTCACACGGTAAAATATTTCTTCCAATAACTACAATATTTCAAGTCACAAGCTCTAATATTACATTCTCTAAAAGTAAGATTAGTTGCAGATATATTATGTTAAGATTGAAAAAGGTCATTCCCACCTATTATATATTTTTTCCCTACTGGAAAGTATATTTTTGGTTCTTCACCAAAATGATAATCCTGGTTCTCCATAAACTCTCAACTCTTTCTACACACACATATATATATATATATATATAGCTTACTCTTCCACAAGAATTAAACCAAGATACTAGCAAGAAATTTGGAGACTTTATCAGTCTTACAACTACAACATTAACAACCTTCGGTTGCTGTTACAACTTCGATTAATCCTTTGTAAATATCCGAGCATGAAATCTCATTCATATAAGGCAAAAATAATATAACCCACCAAGTTAATAACACTCAGCTTCACTTGTTGGTATATCTCATATTTCTTTATAAAATTAACACTGTCAATTTTCATTCCAGGTTACCAACAATTCATTCTTATCACAATGATTTTGGATTTCATCTAGAATGAATATTTAAAAGAAATTCATGAGATTCTCATAACATTCTTGCCTCACCCTTTTATTTCCAGTCCCAATAACTTTCTTTGTATGCTTAATATTATGATACGAGATTATCAAACAATATACTAACAACTAGTAGTCAAATTTTTACTAGGTAGTCTCAATCAATTTCTCCATTAACTCACCATTCAATTTGTTTCAACTTGACAATACAATTTTTCAAACTTCCATAGTTTGAAACTCAGTACTTCACTTACACCAATCCATTGGTTTTTATTTCTCCAAGTTATGTTTTAATCATTCTTCTAAAAAACTCTTAACAAACCTTTCCTCCTGAATACTTCTATATTTTAAACTCATATTGTTTGAAATATTCTATAATCCTTGTTTTACAAGTGATGCATTTCCATATTTGGTTCAGTTACCAAAATAGTTATCTCGAAATTATCAATCCCCAATAGTTCTTCTCAAATGTTTTGAACTACATATATGGATAGAAGTATAGTATAACATTTTGTTTTATTATGTCAACACACTTTTTTACCTCAATAAGAATTCTTAGGATGAACATTAACTTCTTCCACAATTCAGGTACAAACAAGCAAACATTGTAGCTAAACTATACTTCAACTTTCCTTCAAAGCATCCTTGTATCTATTTTTATCTTACCAATCTCACACTTGAGTTAATTGAATAAATTACACAATGATATTAGAGATCATAGGATCAATCGTTTTGATTATTCAATTATTTCAACAAATTCCTTGTCATTCCGATATAAATTAACATCATATCTAGAATTTACGCCTCATAAAAATTATGAAGTATGAGTACATTAATGGTTTTCTAACCTCAAACTAATAGGCTCTTATCATTAACCCCTAATATATTTACTGAATAAATTTCATTATTGTTCAACTAGTCTCAATACTAGTATCAAGTCTCATCTCAAAGTGAGTTACCATCTAAAGTTATTCAGTATTCCATTGTTTCATAAATTCAATTATCCTAATGCACATCTCATATTCCGGATCCAATAGATACTTCTTCACTGACTATTATTTGCCAGATAATATCAGCGAGAACAAAAACCATTGAAGAGAATTAATAGGAGAATGAATTTAGTTTCATCTTTGTAAGTTTTTCTTTTCTTATGTCTCTCCTTTTTCAAACTATTCAAGGTTAAGATTCTCTTAAACTCTTACCTTCCATACTTTCTCATATAATGAGAAATCGATGTACTAAACCATCTTCTTATTATTCAAGAAAGACACAATTCTTAAATCTACCGCGTAAATATAATAAAACATAGCAAATAACATAACTCGGTATTTTATCTTTTGGCTACCCCTTAAAAATCACGATAAAACTGTTTATTATGTCCTAAGCTTCTTCGTAACTTGAGACAACTCTCAGAGTTAGTAACCTCAGGTTATAATATCATGGTATAACAGAGTTGAGAAACTTAAACTTCGATACCAAACTGTATCCAAGTTATTTCTTATTTCGAAACTCATTCAAAAATAATAAAATATAGGCTTCGATACCAACTATAACGACCCTAATCCTAATTAAGGAATCGTTTGGCCTAAAACCCTAATTAAGCCTTGGTAACTCAGTCAGAGTTAACTAGAGCCAGCAGCCTCTCTTTTTATACCTGATAAATTCAATTGTATATCAAATATTAACATAAAAACAAATAATAAACGCAACATAAATAAAAAACTTTTCGCGAAATAAAACACGATATACAAAACCAATTTAAATTGAAATAAACCTCAGTTATACAAAATCTCCCAACGCCTGTGATATTACAAAACTGTAATTCAATATAATATATAAATAAGGGAAGAGTCATTACATAGAAAAGAAAAATGAAGACTCCTAAACCTTCTTTGTTCAATAGTTATAGCGCTCGTCGGTATTCCTAAAATGTTAATTGAGATGAGCGTTCCAACTTACTCAGTAAGTACGGATTCAAAGAACTATCAAAAATCCATATAATAATCAAGAATGAAATGTAGTAACAATATGAACCAATCATATTTAAATAGGGTATTAAAAGTTATATAAGCAATACATAATGGAATGCAAGTCATTTGGTTTTATAGCTCATGTTTATAAAAAGATGTAGTTGCTCAAAACGGGGTGGCCGATTACCCATTGTAACAGAGTCCACTAGTCAATGCCACAACCGTAACAAGACTACCAACATCTTATGTTATCCTGGTTATGATCCTAAACCACTAAGCGTTGTTTTCATACACAAGTGACCCGTTTCAACTTAGCGCATAGTAACCTTTTCAGCGATCGCATGGCATATCCCGACACAACATGATTTGCAACTACATCACCAAGAATGAAGGTATTGAGTTGGAATACAGCCATAGACAGTCCAGTTCACGTAGTATTAGTGCATAAAACAAGTCAATAACCACATGAATGTATATTTACAAGTCCCATATATTAGCTCATAAACTAAATGAACTAAATATAATACATAGCTAGGAAAATTTGATAATCAAATGATTTCATACTTACCTCGGTTAAGTTCCGTTTTTAATTTTCTAACTTTTCGAGTCACGCGAACTTTTTCGGTATTCGAGAACCTATAACAAACCGTCTTAGGTCATTACACATCTAATACCTCCTATTTAAATCCCTAAACTGGTCCCAACTAAATCTGGAACCAAATTTACAAACTTTTAGGTTGATATGACTATTTCACGTTTTTCAAGGTAAAACCTCGATATTAAGTCTCGAAAGACTTTCAGGTTATCCCCTTTTTATATAAATATCCAATTTCTATTTATTTGGTCAACGATTATATTTTTTCACATTTTTTGAGAACGTTTCCCCAAATTCCAACATTTTTTCTTTATTTTTTATTTTTGAAGGGGTTTGACCCCATGAACTGGACCGGTACGGTTCAACTAAATCGGGTCGGTTCGATCTAGTTTGGGGATCAACTCTTTTCTTATTCCTTACGATTCCCCTGTTCATCTCAATCAACCATTGTTTATTTATTTATTTTTGAGGTAATCCCAACCCTAAGGCACTCTTGGGGAGGGGAGATGACCCCATGGTCATCTCCTTCCTCGGACAACAGAGTTCCCTGAACCTCCCATCACCACTCTTGCAACCATCATCAACAACAATCATCGACAACAACGACATCAACAATAATGACAACAACAATGAACAACCTTAACAACTTACCTATCATCATCATCTTTTTCATCGATCTCTTTCACCCTCCTTCTCCTTGTCTCGTTGTTTCGACTCTCTCCCTCTCTCAATGTTTTGGAACGAATTGAGATGCGATTTTGTTGCGTTGGGGATAAATATTACATTTTCTCGATATTTGTATCGCACGAATCTTGAGGTAAATATAATGGTTCCATTCTATTAAATTATGTTTTAATATTTCTTCAGATACTTGTGGCCTATCACGAGATCGATCTTGATGGTTGTTGACGAATCCATCCCTCTTGAACTTATGTTTGATTAAAACAAATATTTCTTTATTATTTTGAATATGTATATTTATTCATACCATATATATTCGCATATATTCATGCATTTTTAATTTCGTCGTGCGCGCTAATGAGTACTCTCGGGCATATATGCTACCCCACGATCCATGTGTGTTACCATTAACCTACACACTATATTAGGCGTCCCATAGTTTTCCAATTATTTTCTTTCCAACTATAGGTTTTATTTATATATATATATATATATATATATATATTTATATATCAATATATATAAATATATATACACATGTATATTTTATGACTTTTTGGTTTACCACGTATGTCAATACATACACCTAAGCGTACACATTACTTCCACGTCTCCCTGAGTGATCCCCCAAGATTCACATGCGTCACACTAGGCGTACAATCAATTTATTTATCATTTATTATCCGACTATAGGTTTTATATTAATTCACACTAATCACCTATAGTTATATTAGTTATTTCTCACACCAATCAAACACAATATATCATAACAATCGCACTCACACGCTAATCGAGACACCTCGAGCTTAACCACAAGCCTAACTCGGGTTAATTAACATTCATATTAGTGTTAATCACTAGGTTAAGGACACGCGTCATTACATTTTTCCCAACTTAAACAATTTCATCCTCGAAATTAAAGTTTTTTAACAACTGTAACTTTGAAGATCTAGGGGAGTTATTTCAACATTTCCCAAATTAATTCCTTTATTAATAAATCTTCCCTTCGATCAACTTTGTTCCAGTTAGCACTGGACACGAACTGTTCCAGTCAGCACTGGACACGAATTGATTAATCTTTAATAACTTAAAGATATGGAATATAATGTATATAATCATTTTCAAGCTTTCTTTAACCTTAAAATTCCTGAATCTATATTGCCCTTTCATAGGTGAGAACTTTGAAAGCATGCATACATCTTTTGAATATTCCAACACTTTATGTTGCTTGTCAACACATTCTTTCTATTTATTTGAGTTTTAATTGCATACTTATAGTCTACTAGCACCTTTTTTTTTATAGGAACGAGATTCTGCTAACATCCTTCGGTGTAGTTCTAAATTACTCAGGCTCCAACTAACTCTATCTTTACCTATCGTCTCACACCAATTGACGACGAAGTCAAGCATACAAATTTTTTAAAGGAAACATCCTAACATTTATAGCTTGATAACATCAATACTAGAGAACTAACACAGCAAAATACTTCTTCCTGTAACTACCATATTCCAAGTCACAAGCTCCAAAATTACATTCTCCGGAACTAAGATAAGATGCAGATATATTGTATTAAGATTGAAAAAGGTCTCTCCTAGCTATTATGCATTTTTTCCCTACTGGAAAGTAGATTTTTAGTTACTCACCAAAATGATAATCCTAGTTCTCCATAAACTCTCAACTCTTTCTACACAAATATATCTCGCTTACTCTTCTATAAGAATTAAACCACGATAGTAGCAAGAAATTTGTAGACTCTATCAGTCTTACAACTACAACATCAACAACCTTCAGTTGTCGTTACAACTTAGTTTAATCTTTCATAAATTTTTGAGCATGAAGCCTCATTCATATAGGGCAAGAATAATATAACCCATCAGGTTAATAACACTAAGCTTCACTTGCTGATATATCTCATATTTCTTTATAAAATTGACACTGTTAATTTTCATTCCAAGTCACCAATAATTCATTCTTATCACAATGATTTTGAATTTTTCCTGAATGAATATTTTAAACAAATTCATGAAATTCTCATAACATTCTTGCATCACCCTTTTAATTTCAATTCCAAGAACTTTCTTTGTATGCTTAATATTATGATATGAGATTATCAAATAATATACTAACAACTAGTAGTCAAATCTTTACTAGGTAATCTCAATCAGTTTCTCGATTGACTCACCACTCAATTTGTTTCACCATGACAATATAATTTTTCAAACTTTCATAGTTTGAAACTCAGTACTTTACTTACACCAATCCACTGGTTTTTATTTCTCCAAGTTATCTTTTAATCATTCTCTTAAAAGACTCTCAACAAACCTTTCCTCTTGAATACATCTATATTTCAAACTCATATCGTTCGAAATATTATATAATCCTTATTTTACATGTGATGTCTTTCCATATTTGGTATAACTATCAAAATAATTATCTCAAAATTATCGATCCCTAATAATTCTTCTTAAATATTTTGAACTACGTATATGGATAGAAGTATAGGCTAACAATTTGCTTTATTGTGTCAACACACATTTTTACCTTAATAAGAAGTCTTAGGATGAACTCTAACTTCTTCCATAATTCTGTTACAACCAAGCAAACATTGTAGCCAAACTATACTTCAACTTTTCTTCAAGGCATCCTTTTATCTTTTCTTAACTTACACCAATCTCATACCTGAGTTAACTAAATAAATTACACAATGATATTAGAGATCACAGGATCAATCACTTGTTTTTTTCAATTATTTTGAGATTACTTTACTTCTTTGCCTTTTTTCTTGAAAACATGTCAATCCCAAATTGTTTCGGTCACAGTTGGATTTTTTGATTTGCAGTTAATATTCAACACAATACAAGTAATTTATCTTTGAAATTTAGTACTTGCACTTGCAAACTCTAGCATGTACCAATTTACCATCATGACTTGTAATTCTTTACGGTAATACTCGTGCACCTCCTAAGCTTCAAAGATTTCATATTGTTATCAATAATACAATAACAACTTGGATAAGATAAAGTTCAAAAACTTAACGCACTTCATTAACGTACATAGCATGGGTTCTAATAAGTTCTAATTTTTTCCACCATCCACTTAAAGTGATCCAACAATCATCTGATATCATCTTTATATATATATCCTTAACTATGATCATATTACGATGACAACCATATCTCAGCTAACTCTTAAGAATAATTAGTTTTATCTTATTATCAAAATGAGTTGTCAATCATGGGTAATGAATTTTCATTTCCACTACCATACATTATTCTTTGAATTCCTCAAATCCTCAAATTCATTGACCACTCATTCTCCCCAACTTAAACTATACCAGTCTAAAAGATTAGACAAAGATATCTTACTGGCTCACTGCTATTTTCGAGATTGAACTATTTTCAAGTTTTACCAGTTTTCAATTCTCAACTTCACTATTCACTTTCCAACAAATTCCTTTTCATTCCGATATAAATTAACATCATATCTAGAATTTCTCCTTCATATCAAATTATGAAGTATAAATATATTAGTGGTTTTCTAACCTCAAATTAATAGGCACTTCATCACTAACCACTAATTTATTTATTGAATAACTTTCATTATTATTAAACTAGCCTCTATACTAGTATCAATTCTCATCTCAAAGTGAGTTACCATCTAAAGTCATTCAGTATTCCATTGTTACATAAATTTAATGTCTCTTATGCATGTCTTAAATTTCAGATCCAATAGATACTTCTTCACTGACAATTATTTGTCTAATAATATCAGCGAGAAAAAGACCATTGAAGAGAGTTAATAGGAGAATGAATTTAGTTTGTCTTTGTAAGTTTTTCTTTTTTTATGTATCTCCTTTTTCAAACATTTCAAGGTTAAGATTCTCTTAAACTCTTACCTTCCATACTTTCTCATATCGTGAGAAATCGATGGATCTGAACCATCTTATTATTATTAAGGAAAGACATACTTATATCTACGCGTCTACCGCGTAGATATAATAAAACATAGCAAATAAAATAACTCAGTCTTATATCTTTTAGGTACCCCACAAAAATCACAATAAAACTTTTTATTATGTCCTAAGCTTCTTTGTAACTCAAGACAACTCTCAGAGTTAGTAAACTTAGGTTATAGTATCAAGGTATATCATAACCAAGAAAGTTAAACTTCAATACCAAACTATCCAAGTTATTTCTTATTTTGAAACTCACTCGAAAATAATAAAACCTAGGCTTTGATACCAACTGTAAAGACCCTAATCCTAATTAAGGAATTGTTCAGCCTGAAACCATAATTAAGCCCTGGTAACCCTGCCAGACTTAACTAGAGCTAGCAGTCTCTCCTTTTATACCTGATAAATTCAATTGTATATCGAATATCAACATAAAAACAAATAAAAAACGCAATTGATATAAAAACTTTCTGAGATATAAAACTCGATATACAAAACCAAATTAAACCGAAATAAACCTCGGTTATATAAAACCTCCCAACTCATGTGATATTACCAAACTGTAATTCAATACAATATATAAACAAGGGAAGAATCATTATATCGAAGAGAAGATCAAGACTCATAAATCTTCCATGTTCAATAGTTGTAGTACTCGTCGATATTCTTGAAATGTTAATTGGAGTTAGCACTCCAACTTGCTCAGTAAGTATGGATTCATAAAACTATCAACAATCCATATAATAATCAAGGATAAAATGCAGTGACAATATGAACCAATCATATTTAAGCAGGGTATTAAAAGTTATATACGCAATACATAACGAAATGCAAGTTATTTTGTTTCATAGCTCATGTTTATACAAAGATGTATTTGCTCAATACGGGGGTTGCCGATTGTCCATTCTAACAAAATCTACTAGTTAACGTCACGGCCTTAACAAGACTACCAATATCTCATGTTATCCTGGTTCTAATCCTAAATCACCAAACGTTGTTTTCATACACCAGTGAATCGTCTCAATTTGGCGAATAGTGAATTTTTCAGTGATTACGTGGCCTATCGTGACACAAGCACGATTTCCACGGAGGATGCATGTCATGCGTACGTAGGATTTGGTGTACAAGACACTCTCTAATGTCCTTGCGACACAAACACGATAGTAAGCAACTACATCACCAAGCATGAAGGTAATGAGTTGGAACACAGCCAAAGACAGTCCAGTCCACTCAATATTAGTGCGTAGAACAAATTAGAAACCACATCAATGTATATACATAGCTCTCTTATATTAATCCATAAACTAAATGAACTAATTATAATACATAGCAAAGTTAAGTTGATAATTAAACGAATCCCCACTTACCTTGGTTAAGTTCAATTTCCAATTTCCTAACTTTTCGAGTCACGCGACCTTTTCCTATATTTGAGAACTTATAACAAACCATCTGAGGTCATTACACGTCTAATACTTCACATTTAAATCCATAAACTGGTCCCAACTGAATCTGGAACAAAATTTACAAACATTTAGGTCGATATGACCATTTCATGTTTTTCTATGTAAAACCCGGTATAAAGTATGGACAGACTTTTAAATTCTCCTCTTTTTATAGAAATGTCAAATTTATATTGATTTGGTCAATAAATATGTTTTTTTCACAATTTTATGGATTTTTTCCCTAAATTCCAGCATTTTTCCTTTATTTATTTTATTTGTGATTGAAGTCCAATAGATAAGATAGAGTTAACTATCAATGCAGATTTTCCATAAGCCTTCAACTCTTATGTCTTACTATGAGTCTTCATTTTTAATATAGTTTCGCTATTAAGATCATTTTCTTATATTTTAACATTGATCTACATATCAATCTGATAATCTCATGTTTCCTTTCCCTAAGTGTGGATCCACCACAACATCACTGTTTTCTTTTATCATTATATTAGTGAGTGCGGTTAAGCAACAACTCTAATAAGATTTTTCTTATTTTAACTTTTCCTTCACTTCAGTATGTGCAGTTACACCACAACTATATTGTCAGGCTACTTCTCATTATTAGAATATAGACTAGCACCGTATCCGGAATCTTATACTTCATAATAATTCATGCGATATGCATACACTAGTAGTTATCTAACCTCAACTAGGTTCTTATCATCAGTTACCACTAATTTCCTCATTGAATGACCTTTAATCTTGTTCAACTAGTTCCAATACTAGTAAATTTCCTACTTAAAGTGCATCATCACATTTGAGATTCACCGAAAATCACTTTCTAATTAATATCCATTCTCATAATATTTGTCTCAAAGTCTAGGTCTAATCGATCCTTCTACACTGACTATTATTAATCCAATAATATCAGTGATAGTAAAGACCATTAGAGACTATCCAATAGGAGAAAGTTTACTTTTCATCGTCATACAATTTTTGTATGTCTTTCCTTTTTCGATATATTATTGAGATTTAGGTTTCTAAAAACCTTAAACCTCAATGCTTTCTCGACTCCTAAGATATTGATGGATACAAACCATCTTAGTACCGTTCAGGAAAGACATATCATGTATATCTATCGCATACATACAATACATCACAACGTATTACATGACTTAGTCTTTTATCTTTCATTACCCCCAAAACATCGATAAAAAACCATTTATTAAGTTCTAGGTTATAAATAAATTAGGAATCAGTCTCCAAGTTAGTGAACCTAGACTTATATTCGATTTATAGGTAATGAAATCAGGTTATGACACTAAACTGTATCAGAGCTATTCTTGATTCTCATACAATTCAAGAATAAGGAAACTCGGTCTATAATGAGTCTTTCAACCGTCACTTGAATTTATTATGATACCCTTAATTAAGTATTTCAACCGTCACTTAGACTTACTATCCTACCCTTAGTTAAAGACATAATCAATCTTTCAACTGTTACTTGACTTTACTATTTTACCCATTGTCTAAGTCTTTCAACCATCACTTAAATTTACTATTCTACCCTTAATTAAGGGTCTTCCCGTTATTAAATCCAAAAAGTTATAATTAGTTGTCAAAAAAGTCAAAATAAAAATGAAGTAGTATACTTTTTGGAATATAAAAATAGATTACTAGATTAATTAAATTCCTCCGAGCGTAGCAAGTGGGTTGAAACGTGTGTAGCACGCTCCAAAAACTAATATATATATCTTATTGTTATTCGTTTGTTGTTGTTTTGTGCTTTTGTTTTGATTTTTATTTTAATTTTAATTTAAAGGCCCAAGCCCATTGCTCTTGTGTGTGAAACGCACAAGGGCTCCTTCCCTTTGCATTTCATGAACAAGGGCTCCTCCCCTTTGCGTGAAACGCACTAGGAGCTGCTCTATCTCGCCGACAGAGGCGCTATCGTCGAGCGCAACACTTCACCGACAATGGAATGACTTCGTCGATCCTTCAACAACTACTTTGTTACACCATAGTTCATCAATTTGCATTAATTGAAATAAGATTCATCATGCATTGAGTGAAAACCTCATGAACACTCAAGTTTAGTTACAAAATCATTTTTTGTTTGAAATCCAGTGTTAAACTCCTTTGATAACTAGTAGAAAATACTCAGAATTTACCCACTTTAGTTCTTAATTTCATTTATAACACATAAATGACACCATTTCATGAATTCGTGCAAGGAAGATGAAGGAGAAATTACACTTTAATTATTGGCACTTCGATCTATTCCATATCTCCTTGAAACCTCTTTGAATTGATAACTCCAACCCCTCCCCTGTCTCTCCCTCTAAAATAAATCTCATGAATTTATGTTTGCTTGCATGTTCAAATACACCACTAAGGCACCTATTTATATTCTTATGATATTTGATTTTGGCCTTTGATCTAGATGTGTACACCCATCTCTAAAAATATCAAGGGATCCTCATTAGCTAAGTCACACACTCCAGTGACACACACTTGTACACATCTAGCCTTGTAATTATAATCTAGGATCATCTCCATGAAATCTAATGGTCTACATTAAATAGATCAAACTATAGTCCCCTTTTTAATTTAATAAATTAAATTTCATAGCGTAGGCACATTAATTCCCATGTAGGCTATTTTAGGTCTTAAATTTGGTGTACTACCAATTCTCCTAGTACCTAACTACCCGAATCTCGTGCCTCACATCTCGACACACATCTCGAGGCGTGTCAATTCTTGCGCTCTCGATTTAATTGGCTTAACCAATGGTTTTATTATCATTAAATGTCACATTTACTTTGACTATACTCACATTAGTCTATTTAGCATAGTTTAGATTTAATGTACCCGTACTTCACTTACCCAATACCCGCATCAACACGTTTTTTGAGGCGAATACTTGTCTCACGTCCTCATACGATATGTCAATACAAACTCACACATGCGATGCAATAATAAATAAAATAATCATGAACATCGCAAATAAGCAACCAATAGATAAAAATAACTATTCAAGCCCAGTCGAGCATGTCCTAACCTATTCGAGGCATCCACGTGGGCTTGAGTTGGCGTCCGAGTCTAAAAATAATCTAAATAATTGCGTCAATAAATATTAGGCCGTTTTCTTCCCAACTAGGAGAAACTTTGTCCTAAAATTAGGGTAGACTACCATCCCTAACCTTGAAATCATCCATGGTACTAACAGCCCAAATAACCTCAGTCTTATGTTCTTCTCTTTATGGAAATGTAACTATGGCGAGAACAACTAATGTCAACAATTCACTCTTCAACTCCACTAGACCATACTTCAGTAAGTTAGGATCCCTCTAAGTGGGCTTCTCTAATCCCTCAACTGGTCCATTACCCAATAACCCTCGCGGTGGTCGACATAGACCCACAACCCACTAACACATGTACCAAAGACAAGCCACTCTGGTTACAATTCACTGTGGGCGTGTGTGCTACGCGTTATGGCCTAGTGATTCACATAATCACTGATTCTTCATATGTGTTGGCAGGAATCATATGTATATGCATAATTTAAATAGATAACTAACAAAATGTGTCAGATGAATTACCCTTGACATGAAGAATCAAAATTTGCTGACCAACTACGTGAGCTCTCTCGGGTCTGATATGGCTCTAGTGGTGGTGATGCCCTTCAATAATTAGCTCTAAGATGTCCAGTCTGACCACATCGGAAACATCAACGCGTCTTCAACCTCCCTACATGTCTGTCCCTAGATCTCTGACCGTGACCTTGGTCTCTCTGACCCTAGTCACGACATCCTTGATCCTAGTTCTGTCAGTACTGCGGAGTCTGATGTCTAGGCTCTGCAGGTGCAGGTGCAATAGTGAGTGCTACCTGTCTGTCATCATATCTGTAACGATCTAATTAATAGTCATCTTTACGGTTGCGGTCATATCCGTGGCTGTGATGGCCTGGTTCTCCAAACCAGGTATCACCTGACCTAATCATGTCATTAAGCTCTAATCCACGCCATGTAGGAGTTAACAACGTATTAGTCATTTGATTTAAGCATGTGTTGTGCAAGTGCAATTGATTCGTTGCTAAATATGTGTTGTATACTAATATTAGAGATATGAGAGACAAATGGGTACATATGGGTGCTTCTACCATGAAACTCAATTATATAGCATTTATTATGCATTTAATGTGTTTTGCATTAAATGTACTACATCAATCACCATTAAATTAAAATTTTATAGTAATCCAATGGTGAGATATATAGTTCCCATGTCATGAGTATATATATTTGAGCTCCATTGTAAAATTACACTATATATATTTATATATATATATATATATATATTCAAAATTTATGTGGGAAGATTAATTAGCCCGATGTATAGAGAGAAATTGTTGAGATTTCTCTTCACAATAAATCGTAATTATTAGATCAATGGAATTGCTTAAACACTTAATTAACTTTATTAACTGCATGTGCCTTGGGACAAGCAACTTATTGCTAACATTAAAACTGCATGTTTTGTTTTGTCAAGAAAAATAAAACTGCATGTTGTTTATTGAGGAGTGCATGTCATGTTTTAATGCAGTTAATGTCTCATTAATTGTAATAGAATAAGTTCAAGATTGTTTGACTAAATCTAATCTAAATGTTAATCTAAGGGTTGGCGGTAAAGTACCCATGCCATGGTCATTTCTCTAGTTCCCATGGTAGAAACACCCTATATATACATAAACAATAAATCTACTTGGACTCATGAGTCCGGACCTATAAGGAGGTTTTTCAAATTTTTACAAATATTTAAGGGGTAACAAAGGAATTTTACAAATGATTGTGTGTGCTTAATTAATTACTTGAGGATGACTTTGTAATAAAAAAAAAATTTGAGTCCGGACTCTTGAGTCCTTGATCCCTTGGGATTTATGTCAATTTCCAACTCATAGTCTTTATATGATTAAGACTGATGGTTATATCTTGATTTGGGTCTTATCCCATCGAGATTGAAGACTACGTCATAATTTGAGTCAATCTCAAAAATTGCGCTTCCCATGGATTCAACTTGTCCTTGAAAACCATAATTGTTTACTCCCTCTGGTCATTTATATAAGATGTTTAAGGTAAAGACGCAAGAATTAAGACAACCTTAATTACAAGTGTAATTTACATGTCCTTTGACATTAAATGAATTGAAGAATTGAAGAATCATAAATGTTTGTATTGTATAAGGGTAAAATGGGTAAAAATGCAATAAATACACTCTTGAACTCCGAAAACGACTTACAATTTTGAACAATTTTTTTTTTCTCGAACTGACTTATATAAATGACTGGAATGAGTATATTTTAAGCAACTATCTTTTTTTGAGTACCTCAATCTTTGTGTTTAAAGTATCTTGAGAGAAGTTATATTTTATTTCATATCACTAGCTCCCCCATTTTAAGACCTAAAAATGACTTTTTTTAATGAAC
The DNA here is from genome assembly GCA_039657325.1 of Stephania cephalantha. NCBI lineage: Eukaryota > Viridiplantae > Streptophyta > Magnoliopsida > Ranunculales > Menispermaceae > Stephania > Stephania cephalantha. Next base: position 46,178,537 of record CM077572.1, on the reverse strand, counting down.
AAAAAATTTGCTTGGCCTTCTAGATTTTTTAAAGCATAACTCTTTTTTACTTGGAAAATCTAAAAGACCTAGAAGTAGGACTTTTTTTGTAAAAAAAGTATGACTTTTTTTTAATGAACCAAAAAGGTGTTACTTTCGCCTTTTAAACTTAAAGCATAGTCCTTGTAACAACCCTAAAAATCTAAATCGTGTCATGTGGCATTTCAGGGTCGTACGTGGGACCCACTTGTCATGATACACATGTCCAAATCTCGGGAGTCGACACCGAGGTATGCTATTTTTGTTTGATTCTTGTATTATTTATTAGACCAAAGATTGAACAAGTTAAATTTATTAAATTTGGTAATGTGCGGGTAAGGTACACGCGGGGCATATCGATGTCGAGACGAGTGGAGGTGTACCTCGAGTCGCGTGTCGACATGGGACTGAAGTAGCGGCATATGGGGTAAGCTGAATTATTTTGGACTAATGTTGAATTTATGTTTGTTTAATAATTCGCTAATGTGGTCACACTAAATGTAAACATTAATGGGACTATAGTTAGTGAAAAATTAAAATGGCCACACGATGTGTCTCGAGACGCGCATTTACAAATCAAGAGGTCAATGGAGTTAACTTGTCTCTTCCACTCATTCACCTCGTTACACATGTTTAACATAGATCTTATTCATTAACAATTAATTATGAGTTACAGAGTTAATTAAGAAGTTGTTATTAGCATTATCTTAATTATCAGCGGAAGACTTAATAAAATTAGTGGAAGCATTTATAAAAAAAATACCTACTGTGGAAACCAGGAAAACAAACGATCATATAAACCAACCATACTAATACATGAAAAAATAGGGAAGTCTAATATTTCAACCCAATATACAAACCAAAGTTATACAAAAAGACATAAGTAATAGATACACCAAAATGATCACCTATAAAAGTAGCAGGAACTATCCTCCGTTGGCTCAAAACTAATCGTCAACCTTCTCCTTCCCTGGTGTGCTACTCGAAGTATCGGGACCAACTGATAAAAGGACGATGAGTACAATAATGTAGAAAGTAACACTGAGAAACATTTATCCACATTTTCAAATATACAGCAAGCATTTGAAAGCATAACAATAGCAAAAAAACTCAACAAGAATCATGCTATAAGATAATTCAGTTAAACAACATGAAACTAATACTCGACTATGTAGTAATGATCTAGGGCCGTTGACTATGAAATTACATTACATCAACTATGTTCCACTATTTAGGGTGTAGATATACTCATAATGATCGTTTCACATATATATAGAATTACTTGCTGATAACCCTGGGTCCCATACCCCATGTGTTGCACAAGCTAGTGGTGCGATAACGACAACCCCGAGTCCCATACTCTGTGTGTTGCACAAGATAGTGGTGAGATGCCGACAATCTCTATGATATAATGGTCCTAGATACAATAACTACTTTCACATTTGAAGAAACGACACAATTTAGGAATCCAACAATGTGATTGCATAACTAATGCATAAAGGAAATGGATTCACAATACACAATACCATAGATCTCCTACCTAATAGCATGCTATCGTATTTGATTTTCACACTTAACAACCAAGAATGAAATAGCACATGATTAAAAGTCAATGAATACCATAAAAACCTCAACCAATGCCATGATAATAAACTCATGAAATGAGAGTGGACAACAAATTCATGGCATCTAGAATATAATAGCACATCAATCCAAATCAATGTAAATAAGAAGCATAATGGAAAGAAATGGAAATAAATATCTCAATCAGTTTACTTATACACCATGCCAAGCTCTTATGCTAATCCGATCTCTCGGCACCTTAAAACGCATATCGGAACCTTCGAGACTCTTCCCTAGTCTCCTGGTATCATTTGATAAGTTTTAGAATGTGTGGATCCTAAGTTAAGATGTTAAGCTTGTTTAAGGTGTTAAGTTTAAGTTAAGAAATTTTCGTTAGTGTGGTGTCCAGAGCACCTAATGCGCTGGGTAATATGCCTAGCGTGCTAGTAACCCACTTAGCGCGCTATTCATACTCGTTACTGCACTACTCATAGGTAGCATGACTTGCGCGCTACATGCAGGAAATCCAGGAAACTCTACACTTCGAATTTATGGGTTTCCTTATTCAAATGGCATTCACCAATGCCTTGGATCTCTGTTACCCTCCACCAAGGACCCACATATCCTCCATACTAACAACATCAGCATACACTTCATATGTATTCCTTAAACCATCAAAATAAGCTTGCATTTTTAATAAAACTCAAGAATAGCCTAACACTTTGATTGATCATAACTTGGTCAATTTAACTTCTAATTCCAAACTTCTTTACAGTAAATTTAATGGTTTTTTTTGCAAGGAATTCAAATATGTAAACCAATTTCGAAAATAACTTCATTTATCCTCTAGAATTACACAAAAACCATAGCTGAACTCACACCTCTATTTTTAACCAAGACTTTGCTAACTAATTGTGTAAATTGACTTACCAACTTGTACACCATCCTAAGCTTGATCATCTCCTTAAAAATTCTCCAAAATTTCTCCACCTCTACTGAATTCTTTTTGGTCTTCTTCCTTCAGAGCTTTTTTTTCACCCCTAAGTTATGAAATCAAATGATTTTCATGCTTATATCATACAATCATATATATATATATATCTAAATTATAAGATTGATTAATAGCCATTGATCTTAGAGTACACATGTATCTCGAGACTAGTCTAATGGCCCATATCTTGATTTCAACTCCATTAACTCTCTCTTGCTAACACAAATTCTAACTCAATTAATCTCTTGATGTGTCAACACGTATCTTGAAGAATATCAACGACTAATGTTTAATTTGCTAATTTAGGTTACATTTAATATAAAATCAATTATAGTCATATCAAATTTAACTAACTAAGCTACATCAATTTAAGTTAGTTTACCACATCACTTTCTACTCTAGTCCTACGCTGACATGCATCTCGAGGCACATCCCCCCCTCACTTCTCGACATTTATATACAAATAGAGGTGAATTAATAAGTCTACACATATAAATAACACTAAGCATCCATCACTCAAAAATATTATACTACTCAGTCCTCACACTGAGTATTCAGATCATGTACCTATTTTCGGGTCATGTCATGGGTCAGTAACCCTAATTAGAGACTAATTTACTATTAGTAAATTCTGAGTCATTACAGTGGCTCCTATTAGACTGTCAATCATCTCTACGGTTCCTATTAGATTGATCTCTCTGCCTCTTTGCTCCAACCAGACCTTGAACCTTACCCTAACAGTCCCCCAAAATAAACATCTACATATATGCTACCTCTCTGTAAAACAAATTTGTCATGTGTGAGCGCTCAATCATACATCTCATGTACCGTGCAAGCTTCGATGGATATAATGGCACTTGCAATGACCTCATGTAAAGCTCGAACAAAATAGTACATCAGCAGTCTCTTTGTCCCTGCAACGTCCATAGCAAACTGTAGCAGATGACGATATCTCTCCATATACTGTAACACCGACCAGTTGCCTTGTCTTAGGGCTAGAAATCCCTCTCTCAGATGTAGCTAGACCTTTATAGAGATATACTTATCATAGAAGATCTGTCAAAATTGCACCTAGGTCGTCGGATCCGATGGGTGTCGCAGTATGTAGTCTACCAAATAGTTGTAGCTTATCAGAAGCATGATCTAGAAACTCGTGTCTATATACTCTCCTCGACCCTCGGCAGCTTACGCAACCGCAAGTGTGAACATAACCATCTTTCGGCCGCCTCCGGGTCACCACCTCCATAGAAATATCCAAGCTGAAAGCGAATGAACTCCTTAATTAGTTTTGCCTCAGGTGTCAATGTAAACTCAAAGGTAGTAGATGTCTCTTTAGTTCGTCGGTGTAGGAGTAGGAGTCGATGTCTCGACTGGTATTATCGCTGGTATAATCACTAGAGTAACCCTATCAATATGTGTGTCAGGAACTATAGGAGTAGTAGCCTAAACAAGTGCTAGCTGAACTACCGGGGCGACGAGTGTCGGAGTAGTAGTAGTCATTACCGTGAAAATTGTGGGATTTACTACTGCTATAGTGGCTACTGTGGCCTGAGCCCTTAGTAACTGTAAAATGTTGCCTAATTGTGCGTCGTGTGACGCGATTCAGTCATCGACACTTTGTGTACTAGCAGTGGTCGTGGCCCTAGTCGGATCGCTAGTCTGACCCATCTCTAGCAGAGTAGTGAACTGTCCGTCTATCTTAATCTGCATCGAGAACCATGCACCAAATCTGCCTCGGTATTTATATACGTATAATATATCATATAAAGTAGAAACATAACATGTATATAGCCACTAACTCTACCCGCATTACAATTACTTCCCAACTAGTACTCTAAGGTAAGTACATTGGGTTTCCACATCTAAGGTTTTATTTATAATTTTTATGCTCTTTTATTAATTCTCGAGATTCCTTAAACCATGCGATGATACCAACTATGGCGGCCTCGTGCCTCGAGGCTGCCAAGTGGGCTGCTGTGTTGGTCCCGTAACCTTGTTGACATCCGTTGCCACGTTAACGATCCTCGATATGCATGCTAATCATCATATTCTCTATACTACTTGCCAGTTATTTGAGATATTCATTAAGTTACTGTTGGGGCATGTGCCCTACGTTAATCTACAAACATTGTTTATGTTATAATTTCAATTAATAAAATAGAGGTTTTCATTTGTTGTTTTATCATAAATGATTGCATGTTTACCTTATAATAAGATCCATGAGTATATGTTGAAATATTTTAAATGTCTTTAACTGGTCATTACACTGGGAACTATAATGAATTAAGACTATTTTGAATCTTGATTGATTGTCATATAATGATCATGCATATAGGGATACAAATTGAGATCATGAGTATTTGTCAGGGAACAAGGTACTAGACCAACCCGCTATGAGAACACTGCATGAATTAAGCTATAGGTGTTACTCATGATAGGTATATTATTCAGTCCTTCGACTTGAGATTATTAGAGACTTCAAAATTATGATCATAGTGAATTGACCCAGTCAAATATTATCTTTAACCATATGATTATAAAGATTATGATTGGTTATCATGTGAATAATGCGTGAAAGTATGTAATCGAGATAAAATTTGTCTCTCTCGTATAGAGAGAGATATCACTGGATCCCTCGATATGATAGACTGATAATGGCCAAGTCCATGTGAATTGATATGATCAATGTCACTTGGATGTTTTCAGTCTACCTAAGATCAAGACTATTACGATTGAACATTAAGGGTGACTTTCAATGTCTGATGTTTAATCAAATGATATTGCAAGACAAAAAGATATGATATATGTTATTTATTAAGTTGTTTTGATTTTGATATTCATGCTACTTGGGTAGTCATAATGCCTTGCTAGAGACCGCTTTATGACTTGTGTACTAAAATAGTTTTGGTTCACTACCAATGTCACATGAACCTATTTGGTCGCACATAAAGAATGACTTTGTGTAATTTCAATTGGTCCAGAGTAATGGATTTTATATGATAAAATTCATGACATAAAAGCCCTTATGATTTGTTATATGATAACTTATTAATAGCATTTGAAATTTGCTTAAGCTGCCTAAATACAATAGTTGTATTACGAATAGGATTTTAAGTAAGAGCTTATCTACACATATAAATAGAGGCTGAAACCCTAAAACAAAGTAAGATTTTCATTTTTTCTATTTTTCGAGTTCTCTAGACTTTGGGAGAGTGAAAAACGGTTTCTATCTCTTTTGGGGCTAATACTCGAAATTGTGGTCACCGTTCATGTGTGGATTTTCGATAGAGGACGGACACTTGAACGTCTTAGAGATTATCAGAGAAGGAAATCACGGATTAAGGTAAGGTTTACTTTTGTAGATCTAGTTTAATGGAACTAATTTTTAATCTTATTGGGGTTTTTTTAAAATTGTTTTGAATTTTCCGTTGCATTTGAACCTTGAAACCAAACAGTAATGAGTATGGCTTATGTTTTACAAAATTGCAAATAGGTAACCAATAATTTACAGTGGTAGTATACATAAACATGGATTTTCATTAACTCTCAAGTTATATAGAGCATTGATCCCAATATGGAAAACCTGGAATAAAGTACACTGTATATAAGGCGACAAAAGTAAATATATACAAGTACATGTGTCTCACTAGTATCCCACATAAACCTAAAATATATAGCAAAATACCAAAATAAACACCTACAAGTAGTGTGCTGAATAGTGGGCGAGCTCAGAGATAGTTGCCACGAAGCCCTTTACCCTTACTCGTAGAAGGATTTGCACTCAGCTATCATAATAAAACATATGATGAGTCTAGTGAGTAAAATCCCAATGAAATTCACTAAGCATTAATATTATAAAGTAAAGGAAATCCAATAAATATTGTTAAATGAACATGCATAATGTAAAAAACAATTGTAAATGGATCATTGCATGCGTAAACAACAATAAAATGCAAATGTGTGTGCCCGTCCCTGTCAGATTATACCATACTTTGGATTTCCTCCCCAGAACCCCTCTAGTGGGAGCACCTAACTGGCCCATTGCCTGGTCCTCTTGGTGGTTGGCGTAGACCAACGATGCACAGACACGTGTACCGACAGAGTAGCTCAGGTCGTCATTCACTGAGGACTCTCGATACACATGTTATAGTCTAGCATGTCATAGACACAACAGAAATACCTGATTGGAGTAAACTCAACCGACCGTTCAACCAAACCAAATCAGTGATAAAATATGGAAATAAATAACGATAAAGAAAAGATGACTAAACTAAAATAGAGTAAAAGCAGTAATGAAAGCAAGTAAATATTCAAGTGACGTTCAGTTGAGTTTTACACACCTTACCGTTCAAATACTAGCTCCTTAGTCCCTGATGTCTATATTCAAGTCAATTTGAGTAATTTTTTAATATTAAAATGCGTTCGAAAATCAAAATCTAGATTTTTTAAGACTATAGGATTTTCACGTTGCGACCATATTGGTTGCTCAAGTCGAATCATGTTAGTCAAGTTTTTGCTTGACCAAATTATTTTCAAAATTTAGCCATTTATTATGAATGTACCATATGTAGATACATATATATAATGTATGAGATAATATTCTAATGTATAGTATATATATACATTATTCTTATATATATATATATATATATATATATCTATAACAATATATATCTACTATACTTAATAAGCACAAATAATGAATATTTCAACCATCACTTAAATTTACTATCATAACCTTGATTAAGTCTTTCAACCTTCACTTAAATTTACTATTCTACCCCTAATTAAGGGTCTTCCTGCTATTAAATACATATCGTTATAATTAGTTGTCAAAAAAGTCAAAATAAAAAGGAAATAATATACTTTTTAGATATAAAAATAGATTATTAGATTAATTAAATTTGTTGAGACGTATGTAGCACGCTCCAGTAAACTAGTATATATATTGTAATGGCCCCTTCTTTGAAACAAGGTACTGCCGGACCTAATCCCATAATTAAGCCCTAATCTCAACCATGTAGGACTTAACTACATATTAGTCAGCCTTTTGTCCTATTCTCCTAGTTAAACATGTTCAGGATAAGTAATACACATGTCACATTTTTAATGAATTTCAAAGTTAATTAAAACTTTAACTGTTAAAAAGTTCTAGCAGAAGTCGTAAAAATTATACAGAAGCAACTATTAAAAATACTAAATGTGGAAACCAGAGAACAAAATCACATGTATATATAAATATCAAACGGATGATAAACAGTGTGATAACCAAGTCTCAAGTCAGGGAACTATACGCTCAACTCAATATACAACTCTAAATGTATATAAAATACATAAAGTAAATAATACATCAAAAGTCGAGACCTACAAGATAGGAAGTAGAAGAATTACTGAATGCTCAGAAATAGTCGTCGATCTTCTCCTTACCCAGCCTGCTGCTCGATGGATTTGCACCTACCATCATAAAAAGACAGTGAGTACAAATGTAATAAAGTAATTTCTGGAGATTCTTATATACATTTTCAAGCATAATCGATTGGTATTTAAAAGCATAAATATAGGGAAGAAGTGTTGAAATGGAAATATGCTAGAAAATACCACAATTAAGAAAAATGAGACTGATACAAGCTAAGTAGTAATGATCTAGGTCCGGTCGGTCGTGAGTCCTATCATATATACCTTTATTCCATTATCTGAGGGTGGAGTTGTGCTTTTCACCTCTATTAAAGGTCGGAGCTGAGCTCTACGACTTCATAATCATCTATATCTCAATCCTCAAAGGCGGAGCTGAGCTCTACGCATAAATAAATCATGTGTATATATATACTTACCGCCTACCCTGGGTCCCATACCCCGTGTGACCTCAAGTATAATGGTGAGTGCCAACATCCCAGGTAGTCCAGTTACCGCGTGTGCCACGCGTCTCACACTCGTGCAATGGAGCCTAAATTCTACCACTACTTTGTAATTTCAAGGAAAACTCGCATTAGGGATTCCAAAACAAGACATTATGCTTTAAAGCCAACATTCAAGGAAATACAAGTCCATATGTATACTCCAAATTCATAACTCTAATCCTAATAGCATGTTATTCTCAATCACATTTTCATCAAAACAGCAAGAATGACATAAAACACGAGAATAGAGTCAATGACTTCCATAAGCAAATGATATCATGACAAAAACACCCCATATAACGAGTAGAATATGAAACAAATTCATGATATTAGAATATAAGGCATTTTATAGTCAAATAGAGTGTAAAACATAGCATAATTGGAATGAAATGTAAATAAGAACCTCGACAAGATTACTTAGAAGTCACGCAATGTATTTATTAGCTTAACCGACTTTCTGACTCCCCAAAATGTGTACTTGGACTCATGAGACTCTTCATTAGGCTCCTTGTATAATTTAGTATGTATTAGAGTGCGTTTAGACCCTTATTTTGGATTTTAGGCTAAGCTAGATATGTTAGGTATGTTTTGAAAAATTCAGATTTTTGTGTTGTCAGAGTAACCAACACGCTAGGTAGTTTACCTAACGCTCTAATGACCCTCTTAGCACTCTAGAGCTGCTTAAAGAGTTTCTCTAGCATGTTAGGCGTGCTGGAACCCAGAATTTTGCACCTAGAATTCAAGGTTTCCTATTAGGAATAGCCCCCTCTAAAGCCCCAGATCCTTGTTCTCTGACACTAGGGATTTGTGACATCCTCCTCTATCAACCGTACAACAAGCACTTCATATAATTCATCAATTGCATCAAAATTTAGATACTTAAACATGCATTTTGTTGAAAAAACTCAAAAACACTCAAAACTTGAAAAATTCATAACTTTTTTATTCTAAAATCGATTTTCGAAATTCTTGATAGTTGGATTATTAGAAAATCTCAAGGAATTCAAATAAGCAAGTGGAATTTGAAAATAATAGCTCTTGAACACTGAATTTTTAAGAAATTCAAATTTCATAGGAATGCACCTTTAAGTAAAATTAAAATCTTAAAAATTGAGCTTCAAATCTCCAACCAAAGCTTCTATTTGAACATATTTAAATCATGAAATACTTTGAAATTGAATAAAAGAATAGCCCCTTTGATTTCATGCCTACAACTCATGAAAATGAAAGTATAGGTGGGTAGATGCATTACCTAGAGTTGTAAGTTGTTATCAACACTTGAGTTCTCTCATTTGATGGTGAAATTTCCCTCTTGAAACCTTAATTTCAGCAACTGACTCACCCTTGTTAACACTAATTCATACTCCATTGGTCACTTGATGTGTCCACGTATATCTCGATGAACATCAAATGGCTATTATTTTATTTTCCTAACTTATGCTACATTTCTTATAAATCAACTATAGCCACATCAAATTTAACTAATTAAGCAACATTAATACATCCAATTAAATAAATGAATCACCATTTCACTCTTTACCCGGTCCCATGAATGCATGCATCTCGATGCGTGTCTTTGCTCACGTATCGACACCAATAAATAACAAGTAGAGGTGACTTAATAGTCTATACATGTATGATACATTAGGAAATCATCACGCAAATGTAACATATACCTCGGCCATGTGCCTTGGTCAGTGTGTGTATCACGATGTGGGTCTCATGTCATTGGTCGGTGATCCTAATTAAGAATTTAAAACGCAATTAGAAATTTGGCTCGTGACATATATATTGTTGTTGTTTTGTGTTTTTTGTTTTGTTTTTTTTTTTAATTTTAATTTAAAGGAATGCCCAAGCCCAATAAGCTCAGGCCTAACCTTACTTCCTTGTGTGTGAACGCACAAGGAGCATCTCTTTGTGAGTAAAACGCACAAGAGCTCCTTCCCTTTGCGTTTCACGCACAAGGGGGACGGCTCTGTCTCGCTGATATATGCACTATCTTCGAGCAACACACTTCACCGACAATGGAATGTCGTCGATCCTTCAACAACCATTTTTTTACACCATAGTTCATCAATTTGCATTAATTAAAGAAAGATTCATCATGCATTGAGTGAAAACTTCAAGAACACTCAAGTTGAGTTACTAAATCATTTTTGGTTTGAAATCCAATGATGAACTCCTTTGAAAACAATAGAAAATACTTAGAATTTACCCACTTTAGTTCTTAATTTCATTTAAAACATATAAAACCCAATTTGGGTGGGTTGAATGACACAATTTCAGGAATTTGAGCAAGGAAGATGAAGAGGAAATTATACCTTGATTATTGGCACTCCAATTTTCTCCATATCTCCTTGAGACCTCTTTGAACTGATAACTCCATCCCCTCCCCTGTCTCTCCCTCTCAAATAAATCCCATGAACTTATGTTTGCTTATATGTTCAAATACACCACTAAGGCATCTATTTATATTCTTGTGAGATTAATTTTGGCCCTTAATCTAGATGTGTACACCCATCTCTAGGAAAATCAAGGGATCCTTATTAGCTAAGTCACACACTCCAGTGACACACAAACACTTGTACACATCTAGCCTAGGAATCATCATCTAGGATCATCTCCATGAAATATAAGGGTTTACATTAAATAGATCAAACTATAGTCCCCTTTTTAATTTAATAAATTAAATTTCATAGCATTGGCACATTAATTCACATGTAGGCTATTTAGGGCCTTAAATTTGGTGTACTACCAATTCTCCTAGTACTCGACTACCCGATATCTTGTGCTCCGTGTCTCAACACGCATCTCGAGGTGTGTCAATTCTTGTGCTCTCGATTTACTTGACTTAACCAATGGTTTTATTATTATTAAATGTCACATTTACTTTGACTATACTCACATTAGTCTATTTAGCATAGTTTAGATTCAGTGTACCCGTACTTCGCTTACCTGATACCCGCATTGATACGCTTTTTGAGGTAAATACTCATCTCACGTCCTCACATGATATGTCATTATAAACCCACACATGCAATGAAATAATGAATAAAATAATAATTAACAATGCAAATAAGTAACCAATAGAGAAAAATAACTATTTAAGCCCAGTTGTGCGTGTCCTAGCCTATTCGAGGCGTTCACATGGGCCTGAGCTGGCGTTCGAGTCTGAAAATAATCTAAATAATGGCGTCAATAAATGTGGGGTCGTTACAATTGCGGCACACACACTAGTAACATGAGGACTAGGTTAAATCTTGAAAGCGGTTGCCCAAAGTTATCTAATGGTCAGCGTTCCCACAGAGCGCTAAGTGCTGCTCATGTGCTAAATTTTGAGAGCGGTTGCCCAAGGTTATACGGTGGAGTTAGGGAAGTATTTAGAGAGCGGTTGCTGATAAGTCAATAATTAGACATGTTTTATAGTGTAATTTAGGTTTATTTTGGATATAAATAATGATATTACACTGGTATTCTCTTATTTTTGTGATTTCATGATTTAATTAAGAAAAATGAAGAAATGGAAGAAAAAGAGGAAGAAGAACAAAGCAGTCAACTGAAGAACAGAGCCAGCAAGTCATCAACGATATGAGATTACACATGAATCACTACCAAAATCGAAAGCAGAGAAGGTTCAGCGGATAGCCAATAAATTGAGATTTACAAAGGATTCGCCAGATGAATTTGTGAAGCACAGAATGATATTTTCAATAATTAACTCAACGATTTATGAACAATATAGGATGTACTGACAAATTATTGTTGTCAGTGATGAGGTTTTTAGATTACTACGAAGAATTTGACTTTATCTATGATTTTTATAGATTAAGAAACTATAAATAGGACCCTAGGGCTTCAAAATTAAAAGCCATCTTTTCTTAACAAGTTTGTGAGAGCCTTAAGTTACTTTTTATTGAGTTTATGTTTGAAGCAACATTAGAGATTCATTTATTTCAATAAGAGGTATTTATTTAATTATGTCTTTCAATTATGTTATTGCATTTCTTATTTCTAGCATGAGTGAATAGTTTATTAATCTAAACAAACCCTAGACAAGTATATACGTTGGATTGCTATATAGTTATAATTAAGGAATCATGTATTTAATACTTTAAATCTATTCATATACAACAATCACGATTTTAATAAGTTATTTTTGCATATTACAACTATTGAGAATTGATATTGTATGTGTAGTGCCCAGTATGGATTATGATATTCGATTTTTTGAATCTATATCTATGATTATTGACAACAATTATAGAAGTAGTAACTAGGATCAATCTATAGGACCTAATTACCCGAGTTGAAGTTCTAGGTGAAAGTCTTCTAAGTTGGTTATTGATTGGCATATTATGATTAATATTTAATTTATATTAGACATGATTTTCATTGAGTGTTAATGCTATCGTATTTCTATTTTATTGCGTTTTATCCATTAGGTAGATTTACAATAATAAGGATATGGCTATTTTTCATCGAATGTAGGAAAATCAATGGCTTGCTAAAGGCTATCAACCTATTATGAATTAGGATTTCATGATTTCAAGATTTCATGTGATATAATTATAACTAGGTTACGAGGTAATGTTGTGTTCTAGTGTTTGAATGCAATCTGAGTATATTACATCGTTTAGTGGGGGTTTGATTAAATGTTTGTTTAGATATTTATATTATATTGAATTTGAATTTTTTTAATTAAGTTTGCATTGAATTGTCTGAATTAGTTTAGTTAATTTGGTTAATTAAGTTAGTATTCATAATTTTTAGTAATTTAGTATTTTAACTCCCATTTAATTAGATTAACTAAATTAAGAAAAATAAAACAAAAAAAAACTTTCCTTAGAGGTTTGCAAAATCCCTATGTAGACTATATCCCACTTACCATTACTAAAAATAATAAGAAAATAAAGGAAACTATTGTGCACGTTCGACACGTGTCAATTTTTGGTGTCGTTCCTTGGGATTTTTAAATAATTTCTTAGAATTTTAGACGTTGTATGGTCTACACACTTCGTCGTTCTAATTTTTCCAGATCTTTACATCAGTTTGTTCCTGAAATAGATATAACTTTTAATCAAGATTTAAGACAATAACAACTTAGGAAAAATTCAGCTAATAGGATGGAGGATAACAACAATAATAATAATTATAATAATAATAATAATGACAATATCATTAATAATAATAATAATTAAGCTAATGGAGTTATCAATAATAATAACAACAATAATAGAGAACTTACATTTAGACAAGGAAATCAAAATGTTACAGCATGTAAGCATATATGCATAGTATACCTCGATGTATTTCTTGAAGTTGAACTTAGATCTGAATTTATTAGTGTCTTACCTGAATTCTACGGTAAAGACAATGAAGAACACAAAAATTCATAAGGGAGTATCAACATAAGGTTAACGGGATGAAACCAAAAGAAGGTACCCTAGAACAAGTCAAACTTAAAGCTTTTCCTTTTGCATTGATAGATCAAGCACAAGAATGGTTGTTCTATCTCCCCTAAGTTCAATAACTACATGGAATCAAATGTTAGAAGCTTTCCTAGATGAATATATGCCTATTAGAAAAATTAGTTCCTATATAAAGCAAATCACAGTTGCAAAGATGAAAGATTATGAAGATTTTAATGAATTCAGGGATAGATTCCAAAGATTCATTTCATCTTGTCCACAACATGGATATACTCTAAGAGCTTTATTAGACTATTTTTATGAAGGACTCAATCACTTTGAACAAATTGACGAATTATCTATTATGGTTAAGTTGTTAATTAAAGATAGATCTAATTAAGTTACAGATTGTGGATTCTGTAATGAGGTTACACATCCTATGAATGCATGTCCTACTCTACATGAAGAGAATATGAAGAGGTTAATGCAATGATAAACCAATTTTCAGATCCTCCGAGAAATCAATATAGTAACAATAATTATTATCCTGGAAGACAAAACCCAAATCTTAGTTATGATCATAAATGTCAAAATTATAATACTTATAGACCATGAGCTCAGATGCAATCTGCACATAATCAGCAAACTCAACAAAATGCTCAATCTACAAATTCAAATTTAGAGCAAATCTTGCATAATTTTATGAATCAAAGTCATTAAAACTTTACACAAATTTCTCAAAATCAAATTAAGATTGATACTACTATTAATAAACTAAAAAATAGGTTAAGTCAAATAAATTTACAAATAAATATGTTAAGTACTTAACAGAGTAATCAAGCTAAAGCACCTACTTAAGTTGTTGCTGCTCCTACTAATCAAGCACAAATCGATGCTTTATTCAGTGATGAAAAAGACACAGCTATAAGTGGAAAGATACTTAAACAAGGTAATAAAAATAAAACACATACAATTATTGAAGAAAAAAATAAAAAAATGATTGATAATGTCATTCCTACTAGAGAATGGATGGTTGAACAATTAAAATATATGTCTTTTCCTGAAAGGCTATACACATTGCATTTAGCCATAGTTGAAGCATGTGAAAAATATTTACCAACGTATGAAATAATTGATAAGGATGAAAATGATAAAATTTTCGATAATTTGAATGAAGATATGTATTCATATTCTACCGTTTGATTACGATTAGTTGATGCTAAGGAGGAAAAAAACAATGAAGACATTCTTGAAGCATTTATGAAAATATAAATTAATAAACCATTGATGGAATCAATTATGTAATTTTATAGCTATGATGAAGTTTAAAAGAATTCTCTGACTCTAAGGATAAATTTTTAGAAGAATCTAAATAAAACTTAGGACAAATGGTGTCTGCTTTAATTAAAAAGAAAATACTTGAGAATGTTCCAATCCAATAATGTTTGGAATTCCTATTACATTAGGAACTTCTTTTATAGGTTTTGCTATGTGTGATCTTGGAGCATCAATTAATGTTATGTTACTTAAACTATATGAGTCATTAAAAATATATTTATTGACTAATACACATATTAATCTTACCTTAATTGACAACACGGTTATTAAACCTTATGATTTGCTAGAAGATGTCCTAGTAAAAGTAAATGACTTAGTATTTCTAGCTGACTTCTATGTCATGGAAATGAGAGACTCAGTATCATCTAAATCTCTGCTTCTAATTTTAGGAAGACCATTTCTTTAAATAGCTAAGAAATAGTTAGATACATTTGAAGGAACAATGTCTATAAAATTTGAAAACAAAATTGCTATTTTCATTTTAATGATGAAGATGTCTATGATAATTCTAATGAATCTAATAATGAACAAACTAATGATAATGAATCTTTAGAATTAAATCCTCATAATTTAAAAGTTGAAGTATATGTTATCAATGTAGTAACAATGGAAGACAAAAATGTTATGACAAATAATGACAAATAATGAACAAGTTAAAGATGATAATAACGAGAAAGATACGAGTTTAAGCCCAGATAAAATAAAAGATCTTGGTGATGTTACTTTACACATTCAAGTGAAGGGACATTGGTACCTAAGAGCCACATGTGATGTCAATTCAATAGTGAATATAATGCTTTGGCATCTCTTTTTTAAAACTAAACTAGAGCTTACGACACGAAAAAACTCCACCTATGAGAGGCTAGAGAGTCGACCCATTAGGAATGGTTTTAGACATTCCAGTTAAGATACATAATTTCACTTATTTGGTTGATTTCTTCGTAGTTCCACACTTTAGGAAATCATTTATTAGTACATTCATGTTAGGTCGACCATTCTTGTCAATTACAAGAGCAGTAATCAATACCCAAGACCGTACTATTCAATTATCAAATGGAGAAGATTTTATTATTTTATGGGATAGTTATGAAATGTCTACAGAATTATATGCAATTAATTAACTTATCTTAAAAGATACAAAAGATGCAATCATGAAGGATAAAGATATTGGACATGATAATATAATAATTTCTAAAACTATTACTGGCAAGACATTTGAGAATGTTAGATGTGACCCAAATGCACAATTTAACACCTTATCTTTCTATTATCTTTTAAGCCATAATTTTCCTAGTCGGAAATACGTTAAAGGACCAAAAGATCTCATTCGATCTATTGACGGATCCATAATAGAACATAAAGGAATACTTAAGGATGTGGAAATTATGATGGGAAAATTTAGTTTTATCTTAAACTTTGTTATGATGGACCATGAACCAAATGATAATATCAATGTTACACTAGGAGAACCTTTCTTCAAAAGTAAGAATGTAACCCTTGATATAGATCGAGGAGTTATCATAATATATGATAAGAATGAAGGAATAGTTTTTCAAAATGGTAAAGCACGTCAATTTAAGTTTATAGAACTAGTTTAGAACTATGTGGTTCGATCGAGCCAATGCCAGTAAACAAAAGCGTTTTATGGGAGGCAGCCCATACTTTATCTTTACTTTCAGTTTTAGTATTAGGATTAGTTAGTTATTTTTTATTCTCTCAACTTTTGAGTCTTATAATGAGGATATTTTAAGAATTTAATTTAAGAATAAATCATAGTCAAATTCTGATAATTTTGAATAATCTACCATTTTATTGGACATATATGTGATAAATATATGGAAAAATCAATTAAAATAAAAAAAATTAAAATAGGATAGCAATTTCCAGCGATTCCAGTTTGTACCGGAATTTGCTTTGAGAAAATCGATCTCAATTTTCAAAATTTTTAGTGTGATTTCAAGTCTAGCAATTTGTCAGTAATTTGCATTTATAATTAAGATTCGCTAAACTAGTCATTGAGCCACTGAGGCTCATTATCAGTGATTTAGACAACGAATTCCCAACGAATCCACTTAAACCCTGATTCGTTAAGAACAAATACACGTTTTTAAAAATAAAACTTAAAATCGCCACATTTACTCACTTCACACTCACAAACCTTCCAATGCTAGATATTAGTGTATTTTAGTGATTCCCACCTCAATCTGCACACATTTAACCCAAAATTTGGCGAGTTTTGAGAGTGTATAGCCAACTAGGGCTTGAGCAAGGGAAATTTGAAGTTGGAGCTTGGAGGTGTTTTCTAGGGAAGTTCTAGAGTTCAAATCTTGAAAGATTCACTTTAAAGAAAGTAATCAATGAAAACCCTAGCCTTTTATTGGTTATATATTCGAGTTTTCATGGATTTTTGGATTTTTTTATGTAGATTAGAGCCTAAATTTTGAATTTTTTGCTCAAAATTGGTTTTGATGTCGAATTTTATCAATTATAATACTAGTATGGGAGTGGTGTGATAATTTGTTTATTAATATCGAATTTTTGAACTATTTTTAATATATGGTGAATGAATTGAATTTTATACGCAAACTAATTTCAGACTAAGTTTCAAATGAGTTTGGGGTTTTTGTGTTTGTCTATCGCATGAATTACTTACGAGTAATTGTTTTTTATCAATGAATTTCATATGAATTTTAAACTCTCGATTTATAAACAAATTTTTTCGATGAATTTCTCCGTGTTAGATAGATAAGTTAAATTTTATCGAACACTTTTTCGACAATTTGGTTTTAAATAGTTTTACAGGTTTATTCTTTTACTTGTATCTATTGAAATGACCAGAAGTGGAAGGGGTAGAAGTTCAAGGGAGGAGAAAGGAAAGGGGAAGTTAGTAGAGAAACTTAAGGATAAATCCAAGTTTCCCATAATTAGACCCATGGGAATTTCTTTCAATACACTTAGGATTAGACCACAAAGAAAGCCTACTCAGCCTTTATCGTTTAGCAATGATTCCGAGGAAGAATATGAGGGATGTGGATGAGGGAGTTGAAAAAGAGATACCGATAGGAGTGAGGAGGTATGTTCTTAGAAAAGAAAATTTTGTCAATGATAAGGCCTCTCTGAGATTAAGAAAGATAAAGTGAGAGAAATGAAGTTGATCTCTGAGAGGGATTCAATGTGAAGAATGAGTTGAAATATAAGCATAGGATCTTAGATATCATTAATGCAAAAAACTAGGGATTATTGATCAAGGACTATCACCATTTAGACCTTGAGGATGTTCTTAGTGAAAAGGTACGCGACATTCTTGTGAGAGAGATTTATGCAAACGCTTATGGAAGCGACAACAAGATAGAGTCACGAGCTAGAGGAAGAACAATGGATTATTGTGATGCTAGAATAAATCGGTATTTCGATTTACTGGAAGTTCACCCAAAAGAAAAAAAATGAATACACAAAGCCTGAATATTCGATTAAGTACCATTACCCTACTAAGGAAATTAGGAGAAGATTAGAGGCAATCCATGGTAATGGATTCAACTTAGACACGGATGGATACCCGAAGCACATCACTACCAAATCTTTTAGGAAGATCACGAAAGCGTGGTGTTATTTCATCAATGATAGCTTAGAGCTAAATCTGCAATATTACGAGATCGTGAACTACAAAATCGCTTTGCTTTACCACATTGTGAAAGGATTGAGATATTTAGATATTGGCAAGATTATCTACGAATCGATAAGGAGTGCCATCACAACAATGAAAAATAATTGATTACCATTTCCTTTGATAATCACGGCTTTTTGTAGAGAAGATCGGGTAAATATGGCAGGATTTGAAATGGGTGTTTTACCGGAGAATACTATTACGGATGCAGTAATAGACAATTATGGGAAAATTAATGGATATGAAGAATTTGAAAATGAGAGGGAGAAGGCTGAGATAGCCAGAGGAGAGACGGAGCAAAGAAGAAAGATTAGACATGAAACGAGGAAAATTTTAGAATAAATGTAAAGAGTAACAAATGATCTGAATATGGAGAAACCTGCTACGGACTTTGATGGACTTTATATGGAGGAGTCAGAATTGACCTTTATGGGTTCAATTCTGCGTAGTCAAGTGAGAACTATGAGGAATCAAGAACTGGTGTTCGAGAACCAGAGGGTTTTTGAAAGGAGCATTCACAAGATGGAGAGGAATATGAAAATGAGGAGGCACAAAGGTTCTCGTACCTTCTACACAAATGAGACTACCCGATTAATGGTATTTTTGAATATTAACTACCGTTAGGTCAGGACTACAATCTCTATGATCTACTTGCGAGTTACCAGTCCGAGAGGATTGATCCAGTGGAGAATGATGATGCGACTTTAGGACGAAGACATTGATTTATTTACTCTATTTTATCTCTTTGTCTCTAAGTGATGATGTGTAAGGTCTTGCATGTAACTATGGTGATGATACTATATGATGATATACTGTCTTTGATACTATGCCTGGTGATGCGATTTCATGTGATACATTTGATATGGTGTTGTGGTGATACATTTGATGGTGATGCTACATTTGATATACATTGGTGATGATTATTCATATTTGTAATGCACTCTGTTTGATGAAAATTTTTGTACTGACTTTATATATCTATTATCCAATTTATGATTATATCAATTCGTTTATACTTCACATGGTATATTTGTTTTGTTGGAAACTCGAATTAATTTTGTGACCTTGATGAGAAGGTTTGGAATGAGTTTGGGCGTATTTTAAGTAAAGGATGACAATAATAACAAATAAAGCAAGGAAAGAAAAGAAAGGTAGAAGATAAGTTCAGAATTGATGCAAAGTTCAAACTTTTGATTAGATATTCAAGTAAGTTGATTAAATTTTTCAGACTTCTTCTGAATTCATGTAAGTATGAAATTCATTTTACTTTATGAGGAATATAATATAATGAATATATAATAAATTTTTGAATGGAAGTGAGGTTTTTATTACCTAAGTGAATTCTATGATAGAAGGATTCAAAATACTTTTATACCATTTTTGATTACCTTTACTAGTTGATGCATGCACTGAATGAGTTTAGAGGGATTGATTGTCTTGTGTTAGTCATGAAAATTGGTAGAAGATCAAAACAATAGTGCAAGATGATCAAGACATATTTTTAAGAATCTTGTGATAAAAAAACTATTGATTAAACATTTTTATAGTATATATATAGAAAATTATTATCCCATAATTGAAAAAAGAGGGTTAAAAACCGATGAATTTTATAAGTTGGAAAAAATAATTTCTTCAACTTTAGTGGACATTGAGAAGTGTTAACAAGAGTTTACAAATATATAGAGTCATATAGATTTCATATGTGACATCCGAGAATTTTATAAACTTGATTAGGTGACTAATTAAGTATTTTTAGATTTAATTTGGGATTTAGGTATCTGAGGTGGGACATATGCAGTACGGACCGAAGATCATGAGTTTAAATATTATTTTTGTATTTCGCGTGCTTATTTGATGTATTATATTCTATTTGATGCGAAATAGAGTCAAATTGAGGTGTAGATGGGATGTTCTCGTGTTTCTGAGCTCGGTGGGTATTTTTGCTAATTTTTCGGGAAATTGGGGTATTCTCCGGGGTTAATTTGGGCTTAGAATAAATGAGATAAATATGAAAAATAAAAATAAAAAGTGTTAAATGACCTTGAAGGGCAGTTGAGGAGTAAAAGAAAAAGGATAAGCTTGAGGGTAATTTGGTCATTTGACCAACCCCACAAATTTGCTAATGTGAAACGAAATGGGGATTTCGATCATCCCCATCTCGTTTTTTTCCTGGTTCGACTTGCCTCCTTCCCCAACGAATCTCTCTACTCTCTGCTCTTCCATCATTCTCTCGATTTATGCTCTCACGGCTCTCCCTCACGAATTTCCCTCACGCTCAAATTCTTCATCTCGTCAATCTTTCCATCTCTCTCTCTCTCTCTCTCTCTCTCGCTTATAACTGGTTCGCTGCCACAGAGGTGATGGTGATAATGAACAAGAAGAAAGAGCTAGAGAAGAAGAACAAGTAGTGATCAAGTGTGAAAAGGTGAGTTCCTATTGGTTTTCGTTGATGAATTGAAGTCCAAGCTTGATGATTTCTGTTCTAAATCGATGAGAGTAGATTATTTTTTATGAGTTCAATCATGTGCAGTTGGATTTGAGAGTCTGAGCTTGATTTCTATGGTTTTGGGTTGAATTTTAAAATCATTTCATACTTAGTAGTTGTGAAGTCTTAGAACTGTCACACATTGAGTTATGATTTTGATTGGGTAATGAATCGTTTTAATTCGAAATTATCAGTGGAAATCAATTTTTATATGTTAAATTTGATCCATAAGAATCATTTCTATGTTTTGAAGAAGTTTAGTTGGTCAATTGGGGTGAAATCGGTTGCATTTTTGTAGGAAATTTAGTTGTGCAGTCTTAGTTTTGAGCTGTTTTGAAGTGCGATTTTGAGCAATCAAACAGAAATTTTTCGGTGAGATCTTTTGTAGGTTTTGATCCTTGTATATCAATTATGAAGTATGAGAATCAGATTTTGATTTCGAGAAGGTTCGATAGTATTTTGAAGGCCGGAAAGGAGGCTAAAAACTAGGAGTACACTGTCATTTTTTTTTACTGTTTTGAGTAAACATAGTGGTGAATGGATTTGAGACATCAAATTGGGTCCAAATAACTTGCGAATAGGTTCATTTGAATCTTAGTATAACCTACTTTGATGATCAATAAAGATTGTGGCCATTGGAATTTGTTTGATCAATGAAAAATAAGGTAGAACATAGCATGTTGATATGGTCCAAAACTGTCCAGGTATGACAGTTGCGACTTAGGAACTTTGGGTAATAATTTAAATGGGTATTTTTTATCCAAATTAACTAAGGTTGGACTTTTTGAAATCCTTATATATCCTACTTTGAATAGCGCTTAAGCTCGGACCTTGATACAACTTTTAAATTGGTGAAAAATAGTTATGAAAATGGCCAAAACTAATGAACTAAATTAATTAGTTGATGATATGAATTGATGATCAAATGGAGGTGAATGAAATAGTTAGTGATACAATGAGTTAAATTGAGACTCTAATTGAGAGATCAAAAACATGGGAATGAGCTCTAAAAAGAGGTGTTAGAGTTACTGAGTGGTTTGAACTCCGTTATGAGGTTGAAAATGAGTTTTAATCTCATCGTAAGTCGTAATATGATTTTAGTATTCAAGTGAAGTTGTAACTCTTAAAATGTGAATTTGTGATTTAATAGGATTTGTTGAAGTACGTGAAAGTCGGGGAAACGTGTGAGGCTTCGTAACCAACTTCGAGTTGGTTTACAAAGTGATCTTTACTATTAATTGAATATTATTGTACTGTAATTGTATCATAGTCTGCATTGCATTTTATCATTCTTGGTCATGCATACATAGAGTGAGTGAGGGGGATAAGCTTGTTTCAGAGTCTGGTTTGATTGAAACTAAGTTTTAGTCTTGCCTCTGCGCCGTCTTATGAGACTGGCGGAGTCTAACGCTGACAAGTTATCTTTGCATTTCATGATCTCTTAATACTGTCTATGTACTATTTTTGGAAATCGACGTCCGATTATAGTTAAGAGACAACGACAGAGTGGATTGCATGTCATGTTGAAGCATATATCTTATTGTTTATTTGGAAATGCCATTACATGCCTCCATGTATCAGACTAACAATTGCAGGAGTACAAAGCAATGTAGAAATTTACTTGCCTGACATCTTTGAGTTGTTTTTGATGATGTCAGATTCGACATGACGACAATGGAAGAAAGGACAAGACTTGAAGATTGTGTTGATTATTTTCATGTTATAAATTTAATTTTTTTGGTTTTAAATGGTTTATATATATTGTTTTGGGATTCTTTGGGTGAGTGTAGGACGTGAAGTTTCATTAAATGGTTGTGAGAGTCTCCTAAGTTATTTTAAGATAAACTGGGAGGTTTATATTTCAATTTCGATCTATTATGAGATTGTAAAGTTGTAATTAAGCTTGTGGAGACTGTAAGTTAGTTGTAAATTTGAATTTGATCAATATTGTGAACTGCGGGGTGTTGTGAGTCCTTTTAGGCCTCTCCCCAATTCTGCTGTATATTAGGTGGAAGTTTTTCGTCAGACCACTTTAATGGGAGGTGCTGTCGAAATTTTTATGAAATACAAATATCATTTCTGAATTTGTTCCAATTGAATAAAGCATGAAATTTGTTTCATTAAGGATAGAAAATTAGTTTTGGAGCCTTATTAAGGATTGAAATAATTAGTATTTTGATGTCAAATTTAAAGAATGGATTGGGTTGATTAGATTATCAGATGATGAAAGTAATCTACTCCGGTCGATCATCTTAATGACGAGGGGGCTGATATCATAGGAAATGGAGCAGATAATCTATAGTGGAAAAATGTGAGAATATCTGCAGGAAATGGAGTTGAGACTCAAAAGTCAAAAGCAGAAGAAAATAAATAAATAAATAAAAATAATAAAATAATTAGGATAAAGTTGAAATAAAATTAAAGATGAAAAAGGCGGATGTTTTTAAACTCTTCAAAGAAAAGATTTAGCTCGAGTACTTGAAGTTAGGGTTAAGTTTAGTATTTCTTTGTCTAATACGTTTTAAACGATATATTTATTGGTATATTAGCAAAATTCCTATTGATTTTGTTTGTGGTACTATTTATAAAATATTTTTTAAAATTAAGATTAATCTAGTGGTTTTTATTTTTGAGATTTTATGATAGTCATCGTATGTTTGATGCTTGTCAGTGAAGATTGAGAAAGCATATAATGTGCGCAGGCCTTGGTATTGTTTGAACTTTAAGTTCTAAGGGGTATTGGATTGGGTGGTTGAGTTATCATGAATGGATGGTTTATTTTTTAAAAAATTATTCTATTCTATCATAACTTATATTTACTTGTGGGTAATATGTTTCTATTTGAAGATCACTTCTATTTAAACACTTATATTATTTAAAGTTAAGATGAATTAGATTGAAATTAGTATATAAAGAATGAAAAAAGAATATAATAGAGAGTATTCTTTTCCTCGAGACAAAGACAAAGTGTTGAGTTTGGAGGTGTTTGAAAAGTCAATAATTAGGCATGTTTTATAATGTGATTTATGTTGATTTTAGATATAAATGATGAAATACATTGAGTATTATCTTGTTTTCGTGATTTCAAGATTTAATTAGGAAAAATGAAGAAATAGAAGAAAAAGATGAAGAAAAGCAAAATAGTCAACTGAAGAACAAAGCTAGCAAATCATTAACGATATGAGGTTGCACAAGATTCGCAACAAAATCTAAGCAAAGAAGGTCCAACGAATAGCCAGCAAATTAAGATTTACAAAAGAATCGCCAGATGAATTGGTGGAGCACATAATGATATTTTCACTAATTAACTCAAAGATTTGTGAACAACATATGATTTGCTGACAAATTGCTGAGGTCGGTAACGATTTTTTTAGATTACAACGAAGAATCGAGTTTGTTTATGATTTGTATAGCTTATGAAACTATAAATAGGACCCTAGGGCTTCAAAATTAAGAGCCATATTTTTCTCTTAACAAGTTTGTGAGAGCCGTAAGTTAGTTTTTATTGAGTTTATGTTTGAAGCAACATTGGAGATTCGTTTATTTTAATAAGAGGTATTTATTTAATTATGTCTTTCAATTATATTATTGCATTGTTTATTTCCAGCATGAGTGAGTAATTTATTAATCTAAACAGACCCTAGACATGTATATACTTTAGATTGCTATATAGTTATAATTAAGGAATTTTGTACTTAATGCTTTAAATCTATTCATACATAAAAATAACGATTTTAATAAGTTGTTTTTGCGTATTACAACTAATGAGGTGCAATAATATGTATTATGATATTTCATTTTCGAATCTATGTCTATGATTATTGACAACAATTATAGAAGTAGTAACTATTATTAATTTATACGGCCAAATTTTCTAAGTGGAAGTTCTAGGTGATTGTGTTCTAAGTTAGTTATTGATTGGTATATTCTGATTAATATTTGATTTAGATTAGACATGATTTTCGTTGAGTTATAATGATATCGTACTTCTATTTATTGTGTTTTATCCAATATATAGGTTTACCATGATAAGGATATGACTATTTTCCATTGAATATAGAAAAATCGATGGCATGCTAAAAGTTATCAACCTATTATGAATTAGGATTTAGTGATTTCAAGATTTCATGTGATATAATTATAACTAGGTTACAAGGTAATGTTATGTTCAAGTGTTTGAATGCAATCCAACTATATTACATTATTTAGTGGTAGTTTATTAAGATGTTTGTTTAGATATTTATATTATATTGAATTTGAATTTTGTTTAATTAAGTTTACATTGAATTGTTTGAATTAGTTTAGTTAGTTTGATTAAGGTAGTAGTCATAGTTTTTAGTTATTTAGTATTTCAATTTTCATTTAATTAAATTAACAAAATTAAGAAAAACAAAACATAAATCATTTTCCTTAGAAGTTTGCAAAACCCCTGTGGAGATGATATTCCACTTACCGCTACTACAAAATAATAGAAAAATACGAGAAATTATCGGGCACGCTAGACACATATCAATTGCAATATCTATCAAGAATGGGAGAACTAGGGTGTTGGTGACTGATCGTGACTGCAAGTATAACGACTCGATTGTAGTAATAGTATGATTTGTGGATTTGCCTGGTACCCAAAATTGGGTACCGCTCGGCCTAATCCCATTATTAAGTTCTAATCCACGCCAAGTATGACTTAACAATATATTAGTCAGTTTATACATCTCATTCGCCACGTTACACACATTTAACATAGACATTATTAATTTAGATTTAATTATGATTTACGGAGTTCATTAAGAAGTTATTAACATTATCTTAATTATCAGCAGAAGACTTATAAAATTAATGTAAGCATTTATAAAAAAAAACACCTACTATGAAAATCAGGTAAACTGACGATCATATAATATTAACCAAAGTAATACATGAAACAATAGGAAGTTTAGTCTCTCCATCTAATATACAACCCTAATACAAAAAGACATAAGTAATAGATACACAAAATGATCACCTACAAAAGTAGCAGGAACTATTCTCCAACGGCTCAAAACTAATCGTTGATATTTTCCTTCCCTGGTCTGCTACTCGAAACATTTGCACTCATCGTCATAAAAAAAAACGATGAGTACAATAATGTAGAAAGTAACACCATATTTCCAAATATACAAGTATCTGAAAGCATAACAATAACAATTAAAGCGAAGAAAGAATCATGCTATAAGATACTCCAGTTAAGAAATATGAAACTGACACTCGGCTAAGCAGTAATGATCTATGGCTAGTTGACTATGAATTTAAATCACATTAACTATATTCCACTATCTCAGGGTGGATCTGTGCACTACACCTCTATTAAAGGTTGGAGTTGAGCTCTACGCCTCCATAATTACTCGATTATATATTCTTGCCGATAACCTCGAGTCCCATAACCAGTGTGCCACACAAGCTAGTGGTGAGATCTCGACATCTCTAGAAATATTTTGACCAAGTGTGCTACGCTCATCTCTATAATGGTCATAGATACAAGAAATACTTTCACAACTTAAGAAGTGACACAATTTAGGAATTCAACAAAGTGATTTCATAACTAACGCTCAAAGGAACGGATTTACAACACCACAAATTACTTACCTAATAGCATGCTATTTTACTTGATTTACACACTTAACAACCAAGAATGACAGCACATGAATAAGAGTCAATGAATGCCACTTAAACATAAACCAATGTCATGATAACAAGCTCATGAAATGAGATGAAACAACAAAGTCAAGTCATCAAGAGTACAATAGGCTCATCAGTCCAAATGACTGTAAACAAGAAGCATAATGAAAAAAATAGAAATAAATATCTCAATCAGTTTACTTACAAACCACGCCAATCTCTTAACACCTTAAAATTCATACCCGAACCTCTGAGACTCTTCCCTAGGCTCCTGGTATCATTTGATATGTTTAAGAATGTGTTTAGAACCTCACTTACGGTGTTAAGCTTGTTTAAAGTGTTGAAATTTAACTTTAGAAATTGCAATCAGTGTGATGTCAAGAGCACCTAGCACGCTGGGAGTTTATCTAGCGCGCTAGTGACTCATTAGCGCGCTACCCATACTTACTAGCGCCCTACACGGAGGTAGCATGCTAAACACAAGACATCCCATAAATTTCGCACTTCGAATTTCTAAATTTTCTCCTCTAATTAGCCATCTCCATCGTCTTAGATCCATGTTACCTTCCACCAAGGACCTAACACACCCACCATAGCAACAACCTCAGCATACACTTCCTATATATATATATTCATTAAACCATCAAAATACGCATGCATTTTTAATAAAACTCAAGAACACACCTAACACTTTGATTGATCATAACTTAGTCAATTTAACTTCGAATTCCAAACTTCTTTATGGCAAATTTCATGATTTTTTGCAAGGAATCCAAATATGTAAATCAATTTTGAAACTAATCTCATTTAACCTCTGAAATCACACAAAAATCAAAATTGATTTAACACCTCAAATTTTATCAAAACTATGTGTAGATTAGCTTACCAAGTTGTAGAACACTTCCACCTTGATCTTCCACCTCCAAATCCACAAGAGTCTCCTACAACCTAATTGATTTTCTTCTATATGATCTTCCCTCCAGATTTCTTCCTCTCTAAGTAATGAAAAAATATTGATTTGCATGCTTCATCTCATTTATATATATAGGTGATTCTACCATGGTGATAGGAAAAATCACCATACATAGTATTTTTATTTTTGACCATTAGATTTCAATCCAATGAATAATATAACTTCTTGGTACTTGTACATACATTGAAGTGTCATTAATGTAGCTATCGAATTGACCATTGGATTTTAATCCAATGGTCAAGAATAAAACCACCATAGATGGTGATTTAAAAAGATCACCATAGTAGAATTTCCTTATATATAGATAAGGTTGATTCCTAGCCATTGATCTTAATGGGTACGCGTATCTTGAGATTAATCTAATGGCTCATATCATGATTTACATCAATTAACTCTCCACTAACTCATCCTTAGTAACACCATATTTTACTTAATTGGTATTGTGATATGTCCACACGTATTTCAAGGAACATCAAATGGCTAATGTTTATTTTGCTAACTTAGGTTTCATTTAATATATATCAACCTCTAGCCATATCAAATTAGCAACTAAGCCATATTAACTTTAAATGAACTTACCACATCATTCTCTACCCAGTCCCACGTCGGCACGCATCTCGAGGCGTGTCTCGCTCACGTCTCGACATCTATATCATAATAGGATTGACTTAGTAGTCTACACATATACATCACACTAGGCATCCATCACTCAAAAATAATATACTACTCAGTCCTCAACTTGAATACTCGGACCATGTACCCACTCTCGGACCACGTCACGGATTGGTAACACTGACTAGAGATTAATTTACTATTGGTAAATTCTGGACCGTCTAGTTGACTAACTTACGTTGATTACGGGTATAGTCCTTAGGGAAAGGTGTATGCACTTAGTGTTACCTAATCACAATTACTCTATTGTTAAGGAAATCTTTTTAATTTGATTTTTAAACTAAACTAATCTAATCTAACAAAACAAAGTAAATTACTTTCAAACTCTTATATTAAGAATATATTAGTTCACAACTTCACCTAGGTAATGAAATAATTGCTTTCAACCCACTATATTCATCTTTATTATGTGTGTGCAATGCCTAATAAAAAAGACAGATTTCCTTCAAATCCACTTCAACCCACTGTCATGATGAAAACGATTTTAATGTGGAAACTAGAACTTCACCTATCGGTGTGAATAACGTAAGCTCTGCATTGCTTTAAGTTCCAAATCTTTAGATTCATAACCACTTAAGTTTACTGTCGCTGCCTCCCAAATCAATAACTATCTCTCGATATTATGTATTTTACGGTTGTACCGTCCATATCCAGCTTAAAAGCTTCAATCACCATGATAACTTCTAAAAACTAATATCAACAAACACATGATCAAGATATTCATAGCATTACGCTCAGAATCAATACAAACTCTAACCATTGTACTTTTTAACTTTAAAATCTATTCATGTTTATAGCATAACATTCATACCATATGATTCATTGATCCTTAAGATTGATGAACTACTCACACTTAATTGAAACAAATATGCACAT
Source organism: Stephania cephalantha (assembly GCA_039657325.1). Lineage (NCBI taxonomy): Eukaryota > Viridiplantae > Streptophyta > Magnoliopsida > Ranunculales > Menispermaceae > Stephania > Stephania cephalantha. The sequence continues at coordinate 46,148,997 of CM077572.1, read as the reverse complement.
AGTGGTATTCATTGAAATCAGGGATATAATCAAATAACTTCAATTAACTCAATAAAATCAATACTCGAATCACCACTCGTGAGTCTTTAATGTCTTCCCTTCCACAAATCTTCTTAATACTCAATAATAAAGTAAACATATGCTACTCTATGATATTGGTTGCTAATAGGTGGTAATTGGTGAGTTTACCACGTTCTAATATCTATTTATACACTTAAGACACATTTGAAAAAAATTAGAAACCATAGTAAAAAATCTCACACTAATAAAACTCTAACTTTCTAATTTCATTAGTCTCGGCGCTATCGTAAGTGGTCCAAATAAGCATGTGTACAAAGCCACGGTGCGGTGACAAACTTTCGACCACTTTGTGCATTTTTTCCTCCTTTAGTAGGTTCGGCGCCCTTTGTGTACTGCCACCGGCGCCATCCCTTGTCCTCCACAACGCCGCCACTACGCCGGTTATCCTGCCTACTTTTCTCTCTTTTCCTTGGTCTCCCACACTGTGCCTTCATCTCATACGATGTGCATTTTCCCACAGTGCCAACGTGATGGCCCCTTCTTTTAAACAGGGAAACGCCGGGCCTAATCCCGTAATCAAGCCTTAATCATAACCACATAAGACTTAATTACGTATTAGTCAGCCTTTCGTCCCTATATTCTTCAATGCACGTATTTAGATATTATTAGATTTCAGAGTTAATTAAAACTTTTTATCATTTTAATATTATTACATATTTTAAGAATTATGTGGAAGTTCTTACTACTCACAATTCCTAAGTGTGGAAAACCAGGAAACACAACATCACATGCATGTATATATCATAAAGGTAACAACACAGTATGATATATAAGTCTCAAAAATGGGAAACTATGCACTCAACCCACTATACAACCAAAAATGTATAGTAAAGATATAAACAGTAATAATACAACAAAAGTTGAGTCATACAAAAATGAGATAGGAGAATCGCCGAAATGCTCAAAGAAAGTCGATGATCTTCTCCTTCCCCGGTCTATTGCTGCTCGACGGACCTACACTCACTGTCACAAACTAAACGGAGAGTATATTGATATTTAAGTAATAATTGGAGAATTTTATGCCACATTTCCAAAATATAAGAAATGTATTTAAAAGCATAAAGTAGCGAAAAAGTTGTTGAATCAAGTAATGCAAGTAAATACCACAGTTAAGAATGTATAGACTAACACAGGCTAAGTCGAGATGATCTACGTGCGGTCAGCGATGAGAACTATCACCTAACCTTTCCCACTACTATATGGAGCTGCGCTTAACATATTCCATACAAATAGAGAAGTTGCGTTCTACGCATACAAATCATTTATCTCATTCTTGTCGACCACCCCGAGTCCCATACCTCGTGTGCCGCGTAAGTGTAGTGGTGAGTGTCGAAACACCGGTAGGCCCACGTCCTCGTGAACCACGCATCTTTTGTGCAATGGACACTAGATAATCCCTACTTTAGTTTTCAAGGACCAATAATTCCAAGTCTCTAGGATTTCAAAACTAGTTAAGCTACAAATCCCAAGGAAATTGAATACAAGCCTAATCAATTCCAACTTATCCCAATAGCATGCTTTTCATCAACTATCTTTCAAGAATATCATCAAGAGTAGAAATTGGAATCTATGGAACATTTCACAAGACATCATGTCAATAATATTCAAATATGAATAGACACAAGAACAACATGATGTTAGATTATGAGCATCAATGTCTACAAGTAGACTATAAAACAATAAGAGTCAATGAAATGAAATATAGACTTCTCACAACTTTACTTACAATTCACAACGCTTATCCTAGCTTATCCAGCCTCTCGACACTCCAAAATGCTTTCCCGAACTCCCGAAACATCCCGTTAGTTCCCTGGAGTTGTTTGATAAGTTTTAGAGTAGGTTTGGACCTCTACTTAGAGTTTTAAAACCAATTATAGTGTTTAAGCCATTTTTGGCAATTGTTGATTTTTGTACTATCTCGGGCAATTAACACGCTAATTATTAATAGTAGCATGCTAATTTCAACATTAGCGCGCTACCTCAAATATCTAGGGCGCGAATCAATATTAGCGCGCTAACTTTTGACATTAGCACGCTAATCGAGATTAGTGCACTAGATTTCTTACCTAGCGCGCTATGTGCAGCAGAACCCAGAATTCTACATTTTGAATTCTGGGTTTTCTCTACACATAGGCCATGGTGACGCTTTGTGGACCCTCATACACACTACTAGAGGTCCCTAACATCAAACCTAATATAAAACAACAACTAACAACATCAAATTCCCTGAATTCATTGTATCTAAGTTTATGAGATTACTTAACTTTATAAACTTTTTCTCCTTCTTCAACAAACCTTCAATGATTTGTGAGCTCCACACCTCCACAAGATCACTCCAGCAGCCTCTCATCTTTCTCTTCTTCCTCGCCAACGATTTGTGATGAGGATAAGTGATCAAAATGTTAACTTATATGTTTATTTGACTAATTGGATATGTTTAAACCATGCCCATTGATCATGTGTGCACACGTGTCTCGAGGCTCAACTAGCGGACCACTTTCATTCAATAATTTCCAGGTCATGCTTAAATGGCTCTAATAGTTGACTCAATTGACCTCTTGATTGCTCAATACGTGTCTCGATGTACAACATTAATGTTAACTCAAATATGACAACATTAAAGCTACCTAAAACCATATTTAGTTCACATTAAATTTACCCCATAAGCCGCTAACTCGGTCCCACGTCGACACGGAACTCGAGGTACGTCTCCTCTCATCTCAATACCCATATACCCATATAAATTGACTTAATAGTCTGCACATATCAATACACTAGGAATAAATCACAACAAATATAAAATATACCTCGGCTCTTGCCTCAGTCAATGGACATATCACGGTGTGGGTCCCACGGTACGGGTCGTTGATCCTGTTTAAGGAATTAAACACAATTATAAATTTTGGGACGTTATAATTCTTCCCAACTAATGAAAACTTCGTCCTCGAAATCAAAATCCGAACTAGGGTTTATACCTGACTCGAATAGGTACGGAAACATATCTCGCATATAGACTTCCCATTCCTAAGTGAGTTCCATATCATCGTGAAACTGCTACTTGACAACCACTTTTGGGATAGACTTGCCTCTCAAGTTATGTACCAATTGACCCAAAATCTGGACAGGCTGCTCCTCATATTAAATATCCTCACTCAGGTCTATCTGACTCAAATCTACAGTCGGACGATCACCTGCTCTCGACTCAGCTAATCGAAGCATAGAGATATGAAAGATTGGATGAGTTCCTGACATCTGTGGAGGTAGCTTAAGGTCATACGCAACCTTCCCGACCCGTTTCGTAATTCTGAAAGGTCTGATAAACCTCATTGTACGAGAGATCATCGCGATATCTGTCTGCATACTTCTGCTGTCGATCCTGGGCCCCCTTGAGTTTCTGACGAATCAGTCGTACCTTCTCCGTGTGATCAACAACAATCTCAGGCTCTACGGTCTCCCGACCCTCTGGTTTAGCCCAACACTATGGGGAGCGATACGGTCTACCATATAAAATCTCAAAAGGCGCCATCGCAATACTGGCCTGATAATTGTTGTTATATGCAAACTCACACAATGGTAGGTACTCCTCCCATGATCCACCAAACTCCAAAATACAAGCCCAAAACATATCCTCGAGAACCTGAATTAATCTCTCAGTCGTCCGTCAGTCTGAGGATGAAAAGTCGTACTAATCTGTAGGCGCGTACCATACTGCTCCTGCATACTCCGCCACATCCTGGACGTATACATAGCATCTCTGTCTGACGTAATAGTCACTGGTACCCCATGCAGCCTAATAATCTCTCGCTCGAACAATATACTCAACTGATCAAACGTATAATGTGCGGCTACTAGTAGAAAATGAGCAGATTTCGTATGTCTATCAATAATAACCCAGATAGAATCATGTCTCCGGGCGGTTCTTGGCAATCCTCTCACAGAATCCATAGCAATGTACTCTCACTTCCATCGTGGAATAGGAATAGGCTGTAGCAATCCTCTGGGTCTGCGATGTTCAGCCTTCACTTACTAAAAAATCTCACAGTTCCTAATAAACTTAAACACATCCACCTTCATCTCAGGCTACCAAAAATGCATCTTCATGTCGTAATACATTTTGGTCATGCTTGCGTGAATGGTGAATCGGGAACGGTGTAACTCCTGAAGAATCTCCTCTTTCAGCTCTGGTAATGACGATATCTACAATCTGCCCCTGAATCTCAAACACTGGTCAGATGTCTCCGTCTAATCAACATAATCTACATTATGCGCTAACTCACTAAACCTCAAGTACAACCTGTCGCTTCTCGACCCTTTGATACTCTCTCTGAGACACGGTTTGTACTCTCATCTCGGTGCAAATCTCCATCCGAGTTTTGGTAGGAATCTCTCGCATCTCCAAAAGGTATCCTACTCGCATCTGCGACTACGTTCGCTTTTCTCGGATGATACTCTAAGGAAAAGTCGTATTCCTTCAAAAACTCTAACCATCTCTGCGTTTTCTCATATTCGATCATTATGTGTAAAGAGATACTCCGACTCTTATTATCGTAAAAAGTGTAAATTTCTCTCCATACGTATAATGTCTCCATATCTTCAAAGGTAAACACTACGCTTCCAGCCTTCAAATCGTGCGTCGGATAATTCTTCTCATGTACCTTCAATTGTCTAGATGCATAAGCTATTGTACCAATACCCCGCATCGACACACATCCCCGACCTCTATGAGAAGCATCGTGATATACCGAAAATCCATGTCCAACTTCTAGTGATACTAACACTAGCACGTAGTCAATGATCTTTTCAACTAAGTGAATGCCTCCTCACATTCCTCGCCTACTCAAATCTAACACTTTCTTGGTCAATCTAGTAAAGTGGTGAACCAATTTTCGAGAAACCCTTCACAAATCAAGTTGATAATACCCTGTCAAACCCGTAAAACTCGTGATCTCAGTCACTGAAGTCGGTGCTAGCCAATCCATAATTGCCTGAATCTTGGCTGGATCCATTGATATCCCTGCTACTCTGACAACATGCCCTAGAAACTTGACCTCTGAGAGCTAGAATTCACATTTACTGAATTTGGCGCAAAGTCAATAGTCCCTCAAAATCTGCAATGTCTATCTGAGGTGCTTCTCGTGATCCTCTCTAGTCTTCGAGTATATCAATATATCATTGATGAAGACTATCATGAAACGGTCAAGAAATGATCTGAAAATCTGATGCATCAGATCTATAAACACTACTGGAGCATTAGTCAGCCCAAATGGCATGACCGTGAACTGAAAGTGTCCATATCTCGTGCTAAAACCTGTTATGGACCTATCCTCATCCTTGATCTTAAGCCGATGATACCCGATCGCAGTCTATCTTGGAGAGAAATTGTGATCCTCTCAGCTGATCAAATAAATCATTAATCATTGGTAGTGGATATTTGTTCCTAATGGTGATTTTGTTCAACTATCTGTAGTTGATACAAAGTCTCAAAGTACCATCCTTCTTCTTCATAAAAAGGACGGATGCTCCCCATGGCGATATAGAAGGTGTGATGAATCCCTTCTGTCCCAAATCCTAAAGCTGAATCTTCAACTCCTCTAACTCTCGCGGTGCCATACGGTATAGTGGTATGAGAATCGGTTTATTGTTTGGTACCAACTCAATAATAAAATCAATCTATCGCGATGGCGGTAAACCAGGTAAATCCTCCGAAAATACATCAAGAAACTCTCTAACAACCAATATGTCCTCCAGCCAAGGTCCCCGACTTTTTGGTACAATGTATAGCGAGATCAATGCCTCAATCTCCTTACTAGTCGCAGGTCAACCTCTCGTACCCACTGTCCTCGCTGAACTACCTCTATAGATGAAAGTCGGACGCCCTGGGATCTCAAATATCATTGTCTTACTGAAAATTTGATATGAGCGTGGTATGCTGCTAACCAGTCCATCCCTAAAATCGCGTCGAACTCTAAAAATTTGAAGACTCTAAAATCAGCAGGTAACTCTACCCTATCTATCTCGACCAGACATCCCTCAACAAAACTATTAGGGTAAATCATATCCCCAGCTATAGTACGCAAAATCAAATGTATGCTAAGCCTAACAGGTTTCAACCCTAGGATGTCTACCATGCGACTAGCAATGAAAGATGCGGTAGATTAAGAATCAAATAATACATATACATCTCTACCGCAAATGGAAATCATACCCTCAATGAGACCTCGTGTGGCAGTGGCGTCTAGCTGGGCTACCATATGAACCTCCTCTCAGGTCTACTAGGCATAGACTATTACTGGATGCGGGCACTCTCTCACAATGTGTCCAACCTGTTCGTATCTGTAGCGTGCAAGCTGTCTGTGCTGACTGAACCTGACCCTGTCTTTACGAATGTCGTTATCCCTGTCTAGTATCTTGGCCTCGGCCTCTGCCTCGGCCTCTGCCACCTTGCTGCTGCTGCCGTGGAGATTGTGGGGCGAGAAGTGCAGCAACGGCGGGAGCTGGTAACGCTGGCCTGATGGGAGGTGGCAAGGGAAGTGCACAAGGTGCTTTGTCTTTGGAGCAATGGAAGATATATGAGGCACAACCGGTGGGTGAGTGGTGTCCCCAATCCCGGAACCTCTGTTCCATCCCTCGCGCCTTACCCATCCTGTCTCCTTCTCTCATACTTCATGGCATGCTCTGTTGACAAAACTGGACCCGATGCTCTACCATTTGCGACTCTGCCCAAATAGTATGTCTCATGTGATATGGCTCGTTCGTAGATCTCGGTGAGTGTCCTAGCGCCTGTACTAACTACGTGATAACCAATGTCTAGCCTAAGTCCATCATCGAAATGGTACACATCCTCAAATTCATCTCTCGTCAAGTCTCTAGTAAACTGTCTCAGATAATCATATATGTCCATGTACTGCATCATAGGCTCCTCTGCTCCTTGTCTCAAGTCTATGAATTCTCTTCTCAATCTCTTCAATACTGAAGGCGAAACGTACTGCTGATAGAACTTCTGCTTGAAAGAATCTCATGTCTCAAACTCTCCATTAATTGCTACTGTCATACGCCACCACACATCGACGTCTCTCTTGAAAGTATACGATGAGATATCTGCCTGAATTATATCCTCGATCTTCAGTACCCTATAAAGCTTCTCTTGAGAAATAATCCATTTCTCAATCTTCTGAAAATCTCGTACACCATCGAAGTAAGCTAGTTTGAGTCTAATGAAGTCCTTCACAAGCTGAACTTCAACTGATGTGCTAAAGGATGCAGGCGTGGGAGACGGTACTACCTCAGTTGTCTCCACTACTGGTGCGGTCACGGCTAGAATAGTATGCACCATCGGCGCTGCTAAATCCGTAGTAGGAAGTGTTGGCACCTATACAGTCGGTGTAGCAGTCATAGGAGTCGATGCCGATGGAGCAAAACGGGTTGTCATCAAGGCGATGAAATCAATCAACTGTTGGCCCTGAGCTGTCACTCGGTCAGACAGCCTTTGTAAATCCTCCGCGATAGTAGGAAGCTGACTGCCACTGGGCTCTGCATCTCCTCCCCCTTGCGTATCAGTCATCGAGGTCTCCAATGGATAGCGAACGCGAATCAGCTTCTACGTGACACAACGCATAAGTATATATGTACATATAGAAATTAACAAGTACATATAAGAAATCCCCATTTCACTTTCACTCACTTCCTAACTAATGAGTTTTAGGCAAAGGTCATCTGGTTTCCACAACTAAGGTTTGTATTTTATTCGTGTTAATAATATAATTCTCAAGAACAACGGCTCTGATACTAAGTGTGTTGGTATCATATTGCCTTAAACCATATAGTTCTCTAAACCGGGCTCTGATACCAATTGTGACGGCCCCTTCCTCTAAACAGGGCACCGCCCGGCCTAATCCCGTAATGAAGCCTTAATCCTAACCGCATGAAACTTAATTGCGTATTAGTCAGCATTTCATCCTATATTCTTTAATGCACGTGTTTAGATATTATTAGATTTCGGAGTTAATTAAAACTTTTTAAAAATTATACGGAAGCTCTTACTACTCACAATTCCTAAGTGTGGAAAACCAGGAACACAACATCACATGCATGTATATATCATAAAGGTAACAACACAGTATGATATATGAGTATCAAAAATGGGAAACTATGCACTAAACCCACTATACAACCCAAAATGTATAGTAAAGATGTAAACATTAATAATACAGGAAAAGTCGAGTCATACAAAATGAGATAGGATAATCGTCGAAATGCTCAAAGAAAGTCGTCGATCTTCTCCTTCCCAACTGCCATCGGGTCGTCGACCTACACCCACCGTCACAAACTAGACGGTGAGTATATTGATATTTAAGTAATAACTGGAGAATTCAATGCCACATTTCCAAAATATAAGAAAGATATTTCAAAGCATAAAGTAGTGAAAAAGTTACCTTGAATCAAGTAATGCAAGTAAATACCACGCTTAAGATGTATAGACCGACACAAAGCTAAGTCGAGATGATCTACGTCGGGTCGACGGTGATAACTATCACCTAACCTTTCCCACTACTATATGGAGTCGCGCTCAACATATTCCATACAAATAGCGGAGCCGCGCTCCACGCATACAAATCATCTATCTCATTCTTGCTAACCACCCCGAGTCCCATACCTCGTGTACCACGCAAGTGTAGTGGTGAGTGCCGGAACCCCGGTAGACCAACGTCCTCGTGAACTACGCATCTCTTGTGCAATGGACACTAGATAATCCTTACTTTAGTTTTCAAAGACTAATAATTCCAAGTCTTTAGGATTTCAAAACTAGTTAAGCTACAAAGCCCAAGGAAATATAATACAAGTCTAATCAATTCCAACTTATCCCAATAGCATGCTTTTCATCAACTATCTATCAAGAATATCATTAAAAGTAAAAATTGGAATCTATAAAACATTTCGCAAGGCATCATGTCAACAATATTCAAATATGAATAGACACAAGACCAACATGATGTGAGATTACGAGTAGCAATGTCTACAAATAGACTATAAAATAATAAGAGTCAATAAAATGAAATATAGAATTCTCACAGCTTTACTTACAATTCACAACGCTTATCCTAGCCTATCCGACCTCCCGACACTCCAAAATGCTTTGCCGAACTCCTGAAACCTCCCGTTACTTCTCTAGAGTTGTTTAATAAGTTTTAGAGTGGGTTTGGACCTCTACTTAGAGTTTTAAAACCATTTATAGTGTTTAAGCCATTTTTGACAATTGCTGATTTTTGTACTGTCTAGGCAATTAGTGCATTAATTTTTACCAGTGGCACACTAATTTCAACATTAGTGCACTACCTCAAGTATCTAGCGCGCTAACTTTTGACATTAGTGCGCTAATTCAAATATCTAGCGGGCTAATCAAGATTAGTGCGCTAGATTTCTTACCTAGCGCGCTATGTGCAGCAGAACCCAAAATTCTGCATTTCGAATTTTGGGTTTTCTCTACACATAGGCCATGTTGACGCCTTGGGGACCCTCATACACACTACTAGAGATCCCTAACATCAAACCCAACATAAAACAACAACTAACAACATTAAATTCCATGAATTCATTGTATCTAAGTTTATGGGATTACCTAACTTGATAATCTTATTTTTCTTCAACAAACTTTCAATGATTTGTGAGCTCCTCACCTCCACAAGATCACTCCAAACAGACCTCTCCTCTTTCTCTTCTTCCTTGCCAATGATTTGTGATTAGGATATGTAATCAAAATGTTGACTTATATGTTTATTTGACTAATTGGATATGTTTAAACCATGGCCATTGATCATATGTGCACACGTATCTTGAGGCTCAACTAATGGACCACCTTCATTCAATAATTTCTAAAGTCATGCTTAAATGACTCTAATAGTTGACTCAATTGACCTCTTGATTGCTCGATACGTGTCTCGATGCACATCACGTGATTATTGATTTATTTCACTAACTTAGGCATATTAATGTTAACTCAAATATGACCACATTAAAGCTATCTAGAAAACCATATTTAGTTCACATTAGACTTACCTCATAAGCCGCTACCTCGGTCCTACGTCAACACGCAACTCGAGATACATCTCCGCTCATCTCGATACCTATATACCCGTATAAATTGACTTAATAGTTTACACATATACAATACACTAGGCATACATCACAACAAATATAAAATATACATCGGCTCTTGCCTCGGTCAATGGACATATCACGGTGTGGGTCCCACGGTACGGGTCGTTGATCCTATTTAAGGAATCAAACACAATTATAAATTTTTGGCCTTTACAGCCAACCATCCTTGCCACGACGTCAACTTTTATTTTAAGTTGATTAGGACGAAAATCGAATACATGCACTGTGAGTTTAGAAACACTAGACATCGAGATGACGGAGTGGTAAAATTAGGGGAAGTAGAAGTTCTTAAGGTAAACCACTTTAGATACCTAGGATCAATCATACAAAATGATGGTAACATTGAGAATGATGTCACACATAGAATTCAAGGTGGATGGAAGAAATGGCGGAGTGCAACATGGGTGATTTGTGATCGAAATGTTCCTACTAAGTTAAAAGAAAAATTTTATAAGACCGCAATTAGGCCAGCTATGCTCTATGGAAGTGAATGTTGGGCGGTAAAACAACAACAATTACATAAAATGAACGTAGTAGAAATGAGGATGCTTAGGTGGATGTGTGGTAAAACTCATAAAGATAGAATAAGAAATATAGAAATTCAAAGACAAGTAGGAGTAGCACCAATTGATACAAAGATTATGGAAGGGTGGTTGCGGTGGTTTGGTCACTCGCAAAGACGGCCTACAAATGCCCCAACTAGAAAACTTGACTCAATAGAAACCGTAGAAATTCGACGAGGTAAAGGCGGACTCAAAGTTAATATGGGATGCATTAATTAGGAGGGATTTGAATGGTTTGAAAAGCTCACCATCAATTGCACTTAATCGAGCACAATGGAAAAGTTTGATCCATGTAGCCGACCCCAGTTAATTTGGGACTAAGGCTATGTTGTTGTTGTTGTTCTTCTTCATGAATTGACTCGTTTATTTCCTTTATGTCATGTATACATGAAAAATATATAAATACCATTAATTAGAGCTCATTTCAGAATATTTATATTAAATATATTGCTAAACTAATATTATATTTAAGTCAAGGAAACTGTTTTAAGACTCATCTTTCTAAAATCGATTATACAAGACATGGAAAAAACATAGGGCTAAATCGTGGATTCCTAGACTTAGGTATATTTCTATTCTCTGATTTACAACTTGTTTACCTTCTTGTTTAGTAGACCCTTAGGATAAAACTCTTTCAAAAAATCCACTAAATTTTATTTTCTGTTTGTTAGGCTTAGTTTGAATGAATCATGCAGATTCGACCCCGTTCTTACCACTACTACATTCAATAGGATTGGTAACATTGTAAACTTAAGATGTCAATATATGAATTAAAACAAATTTCCTGTCAATGATATATTATGTTATTGATACCATGTCATCCTTCAAACTCAAGAAAAATGTCATCAATAGATTCATATATTTAAAGGTCAGTGAGAGCAAAATTTATCATATTTTGATTTTATACAATGATGATATTTTGCTTAACAATAGCAATCTCAGTATGCTCTATGAGATTAAAGAGTTTCTCTTTCAGAACTTTGAAACGAATGATATACATAATCGAATTTCAATCTTGTTGTTGGCGTATTGGGGTGTTACCAAAGTAACCCTTGCATAGACTATTAGTGAGCTACAAAGAAGATTTTACAGCATTTATAATGGACAAAAAATTACATGCTCACTTATAGAAAGTCTTATAATACAAAATTTATTGGTTATTTAGACAAAAACTTTGTCAGTTGCCATTGACACTACAAAGTTAACTTTGAGTATGTTTTTTTTTACTAATAGAGAAATCTTTAAAGAATGTTAAGCAAACAATTATGACTACTTCTACTATGAAAGCTGAGTTTATTGTTTAAAGCTACAAATCAAGGATTATGGTTAAATAACTTCATTTAAGGGCTTGGTACTATTAACTCAATTTTCAAGCCATTAACGATTCAATATGGCAATTCTGCTTAAAGAAAAAGTTTACTAGAAAATAGTGTCAATGAAATATTTTAGTATAGATTTTATAATTGCAAATCCCTTAATGAAAGGATTACCACCAAAGGCATTAAGAACATGTCGGCAAAATGGGGCCTTCATTATAATTCTTAATGATTTTTAATTTTGGATTTGATTATGTTTGTTTATATTATGAGATCTCATGTATCATGCTAATTCTATTAATGTATGTGTATAGTTATGCTTATTAATGATTATAAGTGAATTTAGTCTTCGACAAAGACATTATATTTTATAAATCATATAAAATGAAATAGTAATAATCGTGGTACATATAATGGAATGTCCTATTTGGATGTATAACAACTATGACTCGCATTCTATTTTATTTTATAATGATTTAATGATATCAAACATTTATGCGCGCTAATAAGGAATTTATGTAATGTTTGGTTGTAATGTGGGTCAAGTGGGAGAACCGTTAAGCTATATGTGACACACATATTGAAATAAAGTATGAGACATGTGGGAGAATGTAAGACCATTACATGTCTCAAACTTATGTCTTAAGTTATGTAACCTGTGAATTACCTAAAGTCTCTTGAGTTCCCTTTAGGTTACCAATTTGATGGAAATTGGTATTAATGTGGAAAGCTTAAAGGTTCTCCCATAAGCATATAAATAGAGCATCTTCTAGCCATCATACTTGTGTTGAAAGTTGAGGCTCATGAGGGCGATAATTTTAACTAGATAATCGCTTCCGTAGGTAATTCTCTAACTAATCTATATTTTATTATGTTTATGAATGTTTACACTCAAAGCATTCTAGCTAAGGAATGAGTTTGAGAAAACTATGTTTGCTTTACATAATTGGTAAATAGAAACTTGATTACCAACCATTGGTTGGCACAACTAGAAACGGGTTGTTGTCCCTCAATTAGTGACTCGAGTTAGAGTCTTGAGAATGGAAACACAAATGTTGAGATCTCCCCCACTTATACGGTACACGACTCGGGCGAATTCGGTGTAATCGGATAGTCTAGATACCGAGTGATTTTAGACAAAAAAGAAAAGAAAAGAAAATGAAATGTGATTAAAGAGGAGTAATTAATAAACCCATTTTTAAATAAATAAAATAAACCCCATTTTTAATCAAGAACAGTTAGTGAGCATTGAATTTTAACTCTAAATCACACTCATATTGCCCCTCTAATTATGTCAAATTATACACCAACTTGTAAAATCAAGTTAACTGCCTTTACCACCTAATATGTGGCAAATAGTACAGTGTATGACAACTGTTCAATATGATGGAACTTAAAACACAAAAAGCCATCCAAATCATGATTCTACAAATATAGTGCCTTGTTAGTTTTTCTTTGAGAATCAGACTTAAAACAGTTTGGCACAAATAAAATTCACCACCACTTCATGAGTTGATCTTTGTATCAACTGCATTGTTGTAACATTGTGTCACTTGTATTGTTATAACACTTGTTACAAGTTACAACAATAAACAGTTTATAAGAAGATTAGTTACAGCTAATTGTACAATGCAGGGGAAAAGACAGTAGTGAAACCTTCCATATAAAATTGTGTCTTATTCTTCAATATTATGGGAATGAACTCGAGTGATTGGATGCAAACTTCTTCAAACATACACGAAACATACACGAAACTTTGAATCTCAAATCATTGTTTTCATGGCGAATAATCCAATTAATGTACAAGGAACCGATCACGCCTAGTTTTACTAAAAGCAACCGCAACAGCATAACACTTGATAGCACTCAGAATTATCATTTTCTCCAGGTTGTTCCTCCTCTGCCTCTGCTGATTCCACATACTTGTACCGCGCCGCAAGCACAACGAAGAGAAGAAGGCCTACGGAGCTCAAAACAGCCAATGTCCAATAATAGTAATCCAATCGACTCATGTTTAAAGTGTCCTGAAACCAACCAGGCTTTCCTCCCTTTTTGCTTATATGGCCTACAAGATATACAGATAAAACAGCACTCACTTTTCCTGCTCCAAATACAGCATTTGTGAATATCATCATATGGCTCCTCAACAACGGATCGCCTTCTTCATTTCGTTCTGCTTGGTTATTATTATTGGTGTTTGAACCCTCGGCGGCTTCAGTGCTTTGCTTCCATGAGGCGGGGACTTGGTCACGAAAGAAACGGGAAACACTTGTATGAGCAAGTCCATCCAAAGCCCCTAGGAATAAAAATTGTGGTAGCAACCAAAACATGCTCATGGGGATTGTCTCATCAGGCTTATGAACCAAATCATGATCCTTGATTACGCCAATTCGCCGCTTCTCCACCAATGCAGCAGTGATGCAACACAATATGGAGAATAACATCCCGACACCAAACCCGATTGCCGGAACATATTTTTTAATTGAACTTAAAGCTTCTTCCATCTTGTTGTACAGGCCGGTGGAATGTGTCGTTGCAGTCATATAGAACCATAAGAGGATTGGAAGAGGGACCTTCAATTTTCCTACTTTAGGATTCATGTGGTTTGCTTGCTCAACAAAGTAAGTGTTTGCAATGGATGTTACTAAACCGACGACAATAAAGGTCATTGACATAGGAATTAGGCGCAATGCGATCTTGGTTTCATCTACATCAGTTACTTTACAGAGTTTCCATCTGTCCTTCTCTTGTTCCTCCAAAGCCTCATTAGGTGCTATAAGGGCTGCTTTGTCCAAGCACCTGTTTATGCACCATGATGTACAGCAGATTCACAAAGTCTTAGTGACAATAAGATAACAATGAACAAAAAAGGCTTCTTAACATTCATATCAAATGATGATAACATAAGTATAGTTAATTGGGATTTTAGAACCTGAATCTACTAGGGTGAGGCCGTGGCATACTGTCTTGATCTCTTCCCCAATATAGCTTGCTATCGTCAACGGGAAGACGCATCTTACACGCAGAAGCAATGAAGACTCTGAACATGCGTGTGTAAGGACTTCCCTTTGGTTTTTCGCAATTGTATTTACGCGACTTACTCATGAAGGCAACGGTTGCAACAAGTGTGCAAATAGCAGGAATTCCAAAACGAACTGACCATGGCTTTATGTAAGGGAGAGCTATAGCGCTTACTAATGGAACGATGAAAATTGCTGCATAGCCGACGTATTTATATGACCGAACCCCTTCAATTCGTTCTCTTTCATTGACACTGGCTTGTTCATCGATAAATGCATTTAGCGAGACGGTGTGGCCGCCTATACCAATTGCAATCAGGGGCAGTGATGTGTATAACAAGGCTTTTTGTACATGGCCTATGCATTCTTGCTCATATGAGCTGCAAGTTCCGGTAGCCTTAGAAAGAACCGGCGGTGTTGACATTGATAAAAGTCCCAAACCCTGCATAAATGTGAAGAATGTTAAAGTGTTTAATTTCTAGTCCTAATGCTAATGCTAATCTTTGCTTAATTGGCTCCTAATTACTCAAGTCCAATTAGTTCTAAATGGTTAAAGAAAATTAATTTGATTGGACTTAGTGTCTATTTCAGTTGTCATCGACTAGTTTTCCATGAAGGGGTCAATATCTATAAATGCTAAGAAGACCTAAGTTATCAAAACAAGCAATTTGATTATGTTGCAAAAACAATCACAAAATTGTAATGACAGTGGAACATGAGACTTACTATGGCATAAGACCAACTTGAAAGGAAAAGCATCCAATAATTTCCGAATAGGGTATCGACAAGGAAGGCAATGCCGATTGGCATAATAGCCGACACTCCGGTATATATGTTCACAATTGCTCCTGCATCGGTGAAATTAAGCTTCCACACATTTGTGAGGTACTCCATTAGGATAAACATTGCATAATTGGCCAGGATATCAGCCCAAAGCAGAACTACATTACAAAGAAGAAAAAATCACAACAAATCATTAATTGATGAAACCTGTTTTGCTTCTAAAAATCATTCCATATATAGATTGCATAGTTAGTTACCCATGATCCTGCCATTTGATGCTGTCAAAAGCCGACTTGACTGATCATCAGCCATTGATCTCTCCCTAAAATTGAAAAACTAATTAACACACTAAGCAAGATTTTTTTTTTTTTTTTTTTTTTTTTTTGATAACCCTGGGGTGTAGCCCGACTAATGCCCCCAAGATGGCATTGTAGCCTCCACCCAAGTTAGTTTGACCAGTGGCCCGCTGAAGCTTGGCACAAGCAGGGAATCGAATCCGGACCGGGACCGTGCGCCTACCACACTTAGCAAGATTTTTAGTCTCTAGCTAACACTAGCTAGGTAGTAAAGCAAGTTTGGAGTACTAGAAATGAAAATTAAAAACTCAAACAGAAGCACAACTACTAAGAAAAAGCACAAAAAGGCAAACCTTGAAGAGAAGACTCAATTGGGCCTTGAGAAATTCTCCATGAATACCACCAGTAGTAGGAAAAAGCTAATTGTCGTCACAAAATGACTTGTACAGATGTGTGACTTCTTTGATTATTTTCAGCCAAACTTGGACATTGAGTCATCTGTACAAGTGGAGATCTGAAGGAGCAAACCTGCCCATAAATGTTGCCATTACAGTCCATTCATCAAGTCAAAATCAACGCATTTTTAAAGAGAGAGGGTTAATGTATATACACAACCACTCAGTGTTTGTTTTATCCGCAAGAGTTCTTCATTGGACCTCAAGATGTGTATAGTCATCGAACGGCAAAAGATGGCTTTTTATGGATCCATTAGGCATCAGGGGTGTGAAAACGATTCGAAGGCTTCCAAGAAAAAATGTAGTGTTGATTATTCAATATAAAATTGTTCTTTGTTCCTGAAAAAAAAAAAAAAAAAAAAAAAAAAAAAAAAGGCCGCTAAGGGCACCCCACTAATTAATGAATGCACTCTCTTGTTGAGGGCACAAATGCATTTACCAAGGGCACCCAAAATTGAGGCCCAAAATCTCCAAAATACCCCTCATTCAAAATAGAGGCACCCCACCACCCCCACCACCTTGCTCTTGTTGAATTGAAGATCGTCCTTGAATCCACTATTTTTGCTCGATCTATTGCAAGCAACCTACGAACCTCGGATTTGTCTTCGTTCCTCTCCGTCTCTCTCTCCTGTCGTAGGCGGTTGTTCTTTGTGTCGTTCGAGTTTTGAGGCTCACCGATTTGTTGGATTTCGTCTCCACATTAGGGCTCGGTTTTAGGTTTTCGATCTCGCACTCAAGTCGTTAAATCGATCGATTGAAGGTACGTTGATAGTCTAATTAAGTTGCATTTGGTAGAGTATTTGTTATGTTTGTGTAGCGGTGCATTCAATGGATTGATATTTGCAAACTCGTGGTTCTCGGCCACACATGCCATAAATAATTTGTACAGTCTCGGCCAAGCACGGCCGAGACATAGGGGAAGTGTTTGGGAACTCGTGGTTCTCGGCCGACAGGCCAGAATAGTTTATACAGTCTCGGCAAAGCATGGCCGAGACTAATTGTGTTATCCCGGTCACGCGTCAATGAAATTCTAATTGTGTTATTGTTTTAGGTAGCGTAACACTGTGATTGCTCTCGGTCATCACACCACGAGAGTAATTCGAAGTGTATAGTTGATGTCATGTCCGTGATGTACAACCGAGAATGAAATAGTTTTCTCGGTTGTCCATTACCGTGACTAATTGTGTTATTTCGGTCACGCGTCACCGATATTCTAATTATTTTCTCAAACTCGCTTGACCGAGACAATAGAAATGGAAGATTTTGTTCTTATTTTTTGAATTGTACTTCGTTTTTACGCTACGGGTGCTTACATGTTGTAGTCTTATCAGGTATGGCTC
This sequence comes from Stephania cephalantha, assembly GCA_039657325.1. Lineage (NCBI taxonomy): Eukaryota > Viridiplantae > Streptophyta > Magnoliopsida > Ranunculales > Menispermaceae > Stephania > Stephania cephalantha. The sequence continues at coordinate 46,130,988 of CM077572.1, read as the reverse complement.
GTTCGAAAACCCCGGTGACTAGGGAGGAGGTTGGTGTTGAGGTGTCAGGGGTAACCGTGGGCGTGGCGGCCAGGGACCCCTGGCTGCATCTTATCGAAAAGAGAAAGAGAAAGATAAGGTAGATGTGAAGGAAAAGGGTAAGATTGTTGGAAATTGTGCAAAGAATTTACAATTGTACGATGAGGGTTCCAACATTGACACTCTGCGACAAAAAGATCTTGCAGTTGCCCGAGGCGAAGATGAGGCTCATGCATCAGAGTCTAGTAGTAGTGACTCATCAGCACCGACGGACACCACAAGTACTAATCGTAATGTGGGTGGGAGTACTAGTGGTGGAGGTGGCCATAATGAAGGAGAATCACAAGGGCATTTGGAAATGTGTGCTCCTTTCCTCGGTGGTCCTTTAGATGGATCATTGTTGAAGAGCTTTAAAGATCATGTCGTATTAACGATTTGGAGCAATGAAGTATATAAAGTTTCATTGAATGAAGTACTTAAAAACTTTGGGTTTTCACTAAGCTGATGAAATGCTTTTTGTTGTTGCAGGATCGTCCGATACTCAAGTGTATCAATCACGGTGCTCAGATCCAAGAATGGGACTTACAGTCGTGCCACCCTGACACCGAGGGCCTTCAAGAGGATTATTCAGCGCTCTGGGTTGAATACGCGATAGACCGCTCATACCGCAAGGCTAACAAGGAGGTTATATCTCCCTTTGTGGAGCGGTGGCAGCCGGAGACGAACACATTTCACTTACCATTCGGTGAAATGTCGATCTCCTTGGAGGATGTGAGCATTCTCTTGAAGATTCCTGTGACGGGCAAAGTGGTGGCAGTTGAGAACTTTGCGAGGTACACCGAGGAATCTCGCTCGGATGCGATTAAGCTGGTGTCCAAACTACTTGGGGTTAGCATTGAAGATGCTGAGGATGAAGTGAACATCAGCAAGGGGCTCATAGTGCGAAAATGTTGGTTGAAGAGTCGATGGTGCCCCAAAGCTGGTTCGAGGAACACAACTTATCCTCCTGTATAATGCACAGCCCGGGCGTACCTGTTGTACCTCCTCTTGCACCATTGCAGTACATTCGTCCATTTTATAGTGGAAACAAGTTCGAATGGTCGAATTTATCAAACCCTACATCGACAAACCAAATCATCAATTTCACTTGTTTTGATAAAAAAAATAGTTTGTTCAAAGCTTCGTATAGTTGTAAAATAGTGTTACCTCGCTATCGGATGATGTGAAGACGCAAGAATCGATACACGCCCGGCAAACAAATATGTGGCTTTAGGTTAGAGATGGGAAACCAATCTAGCGGGGTGCCCCAAAATTGGTTTGAAAATGGGTTGTGAGGTTGGAGTGAGTTTATATGAAGGGGCAATAGAGTCATTTACATCAAAGTGTAATTTAGAGGAAGAATGACAAAAAATAAAAATAAAAAATGGGTGCCTTCATTAATTGGTGGGGTGCCCATAGCGGCCCTAAAAAATTGTTCTTTATTTTATTTTATTTTTATTTTTTTTTCCTAAAATTGTTGTTTAATATGAACCCAAGTGGACATGACATGCAAGAGACCCGCATAACAAGGCTGACCAGGTAAGGTATATATTATAGTCGTTGTTGTGACTAATCTAACAAATTTACAAAAATAATTATTTTAAGTTTCTCTTATTTTAATGATTGAAAGCTGGACGTGCTTGCAGGTTTGATTAAGTTAATTGTTATAAAATGATTAAATAAACTATCATAATTCAGTGGGACCATTCCAGCTAATTATTAGAGGATTAAATGTGAGTACTAAAATATTTTTATTTTGGTATACTTGAGTACTAATATATATTACAGTAAATATTAATTAGTCTTAATTAACATTCAGGCTTTTGTAGTTAAAAATACATTAATCAATTAAGAGTATGTTAGTCCCACTCTTGTCCAAAATAAATTATTGAACTATGAAATGATTTTGATACCTTAATAGTCAATACAATTCATTCAAGAGTTTTATTTATTTATTTTTTTTTTGAAGGACTTTCAAGAGTATTTAATGTGCTTGCATCTCTTTTTTAGAGAAACATGTTATGTATGCCCATTACCTGCGTATGCTTGTCACATTAGAGGGACGTTGTTGTGGATATACACCACCAAAAAAATGGTATGCTGTAGTGTGATAAAATATTTCAGGCCTTTTTATTTGGAAGATGTTAGAGTAAGCCACTTTAGACACTCACTTTGGGCATTTAGTGAGTCCAAGTGGATGTTCAGTCGTGCAATATGCCTTGAGGTGTGCGCTCACACGCTTTGAGGTATATCACATGGAGGACATCCATTTAGGGCCACGAAGTAACTTTTTATTTATACATGTAAACAGTTGGTAACTTTTTTTGCTAGCTACCTACATAATAGTCTTTTACGTAAACGAATTATTTTTGTTTTTCAATGTAATGAAATAGAAAACTTACTGGGGTATTTTTATTTTTTTTTTTTTAAAAAAGAGTTTAGTTGTACCCTTTTGTTGGGACGTGTGGACCGAAAAATAGTCTCATATCAATTACGTGTGACTTCACCGCCCGATAGTACTTGAGACATTTAAGAGTAAAACCCCACACTGTGAGTGTAAAGTGGTTAAATTAAGGACAATATCGATATTAGTGTGACGCGCGCGAACACGTCAATAAAATAATTTACCTAAACCAACTCTTTAGTAGATAGTGGCAGAGGTCGATCCCACATGGATTGGTGTTCTTTCTGAGGTGAAAAACAACAAAAAAGGAAATGAGGGGCTTTAGAGAGAATAAATAATATAACTAATATAAATATCAATAAAATAAATAAAGCAATGAAAATAATTTGAAAACAATTAATAAAAAACACCTAAGTCAAGACATACAAGTTCGGTTCGATAAAAGATTGGATTTGGTCCTCAATTTATGTAAAATATGCAAATTAAAAGTATCATAGTGTAGCTATAGACCCGGTAACGTCTCGCACTTCCTAATCTCGATAGCCAAAATACGATAGTGGCTATTTCTCTAGTCAAACACACAACCTTAGACTCAAGCGAATTGAGTTTAATGCGTTGACCGCAATGGGCTTCGTGAAGGCACTACACCTAGACAACCGGATCACTAGTGTATCCAATTTAGCCTAGATTCCTAACGTATTCAACCGGTTCCAAAAAAGGTTAATCAATTGGTAGGGTCAATTGCCACTAGTGTTGTCTTATAGCATAAGGACGGATGCTTACGACTCACTGACGATTAAATTAGAGTTTAAATATGAATTTAACTCTAATTATTCAAATAATACCGAAGGAAATAAAATATCAATGAAAGTAATGAAATTAAAATAGATAAATCTCACAAATCCATGAATAAGCGCAATCGAACCTCCCTCGCAGTCTTGCCTAGGCCATGAGATTAGTGTCTCATGGAAGAAGAACACAAAAACAAAAGAAAAGTAAAATAGAAGTGAGGGAGAGAGAGTTCTAGAATAGAAGATAGAAGTCGGCTTGGAAGTCGAGTGTAACGACCCAAATTAATTAAACTAGGATTAGCGTTAATATCGAGGATTAACGGTCGTAATTCAGGCGTTATGTCGATTACTCAGTTGACTCGGACACGAGAACCGAAGAAATATATTATTTGTGGATGATGGTTGCTTAGGCGTGATGTTTAAACATTATATTATTGTATTGCATCACATGTGTGTATGTTGCTATCGAACGAGTTGGTGTGACGAGTGTTCGCCTCGAAAGACGTGCCAACGCGGGTATCGGATAGGTGAACTGCGGGTACACTAGAAAAACTCAACTAATTCACATTAATATGACTAGTTGATTAACTAAAATGGGTAATGTAAGCATAGGCTAAGTTGATTAAGTTAAAACAATAGGCTATGTCATACCTCGAATTGCATGCCGAGACATGAGGCATCGAGTGCCGGGTAGTTGAGGGTTAGTGGGATCACAAAATTTGTCAATTTGGTGAATAAAAACACTAACCATATATATTATAATGGGCCTAAGCTAATGTAATTGAATCAAATAAATCAATGCCTATAGTTTGGTTATTTAAATTAGAAACGATGAGATTGTCCTTGAGATACGTATTGACACATCTAGGAACCATGTGGGTAGCAAATTAGTGCCACTTTGATTGGGTTAGTGGGAGTTAGTGGGATACATGTCAAGATGTGAATCATAAGATGACCTTCGACATACGTAAATACATGGAGATCAATGGCTAGGAATCAATATTACCTTAATATATAAGATCAATACATCCAAGGAAACCATTTTCATTTTCAACTTATGAATCAAAAGAACTTGCCGGAGAAGAAGGAAGTTGATGGAGAGGAGGAATTCATGGAAGATTTGTGATAATTTCTCAAGCTATGTGGTACATTAATTAGGTACACATCTATTTATTTTAGATTGAAATCATTTCTGGTTTTTGACTAATTCTAGAGGGTAGGTGATTGAATATTTGCAATTGGTTTATATATTTGGATTCTTCATTTGAAGCTGATAATCTAGCTATATTGATGTTCTTAATTTGGATTTGAAATCATAAAGATATGAATTTTTGAAGTTGCAAGACAAAAACTAGAATTATGCATATTATATTAGGAATTAGCCTATGTAATTTGGTCATAACTTGCTCATTTTAGATCTAAATTGGTCCAAACTGGTGGCATTTGAAAGCTTACTCAAAGGGTAACAACTTTGCTTACCTGGAGACGTTGTAATTCAATTGTTTTCATGTCCAAAAGTGCTCTACAAATAGGTGCTGCAATTCATAAGAAAAGTTTTGAAACTAAACTTGTTAAAGGCATAACTCTATAACTACTTATCCAAATGAGCTGATCTTTTAGTATGTTGTATTTGGGTATGTTTGCTTCCTTGTGACAAAAAATTACCTTTTTTTGGAAATATAGATTGGGAGGAATAGATTCTCTAAGTCCGCTGGTCGGATTAGGTTCCAATTATAGCTATGTTTAGTAGAATCATGATATTTCTTTCGTTTTAAATCAAAATTTTGCAAACTAAGCCTTTTCAGAAAGCTAAGATAGAGACCAACGATCTTTGTATTGGCGGAAGATTTTGAGATTTGGACCATTTCATATCTAAAAATGCGTTGTAACATAAGACTAAAATTGAGACTTAATTTAGTCTTTAGGGCTGATTTGGGAAGATCAACTTGAATACACAATAAACACACTTAACTGACTTCAGGGACTTAAGGGACCATAGCTCAGGTATCGGAGAGCTTGTCGGGTCGGATTTGGGTGTCCGGGGAAGTCGAAGCGCGTGTTGAGGTGTGTAAAACCCTTGAGAATGCTTTACAAAATTCAGTTCGTTTTTCTTATGCGTGTGATGAATGCCAAACTATTTTACTACTGTTTTGTTTAACTAATTGATTGGTTCATCGGGGTTTGTATACCGGGATGTGTGGACGGACTTGGGCTTACTATACCATAACATGTGTATCAGAAGTCCTTGGTGGATAACGACCCAAGTTACTTGGTCGGTACACGTGTTGGTGCATCGTGGGTCTATGCTGGCCACCGAAAGGAACCAGGTGATGGGCTAGTTAGGTGTGCCCTTGGTGGGATTTTGGGGAGGGTATCGGAAGTATGGTATAGTCTGCTACACACGATACATTCTTGGATTTTCATCAAAAATGTTTATGCGTATATTGACTTAAGCTGTTGTATGTTTACATTCTCCTTTACCTCGTTAATCGCTATCGTGCCTTATTTTCGAGCATGTTTGTTTGGTATGTACTAGTTGTTAATTACTACTTGTTTGATTATTGTTGTTGCGTTGTGTTTCTTGTCATTGTATCTTTGCTTGAATATTTTGTATTGCCCTACATTCATGGAAGTATGGATTTTGTTGCCGGGTAGAATACTTGCATGTCTCGTAGCTTTATTTGATTTCTTGTTGAATATTGCGTAGCCTTCTCTTGAAAATTTACTCACTAGACTCGTCACTTTGTATTTGTTGGGTGGTGAGCGCGAGATCTTTCCACGAGTAGCGGCAAAGGAAAATCTTTGGCGACTATATCCTTCGCTAACGATCTTGGACATACTCGTAGGTATTTGGAGACTTGAGATGACCCTTTGTATATGTATATATACACTTTGTTTTATGGTATTGTATATGTATATATACACTTTGTTTTATGGTATTGTCACTTATATGCATAATACTTTTTCGGGTTTTCCACAATAGGACTGATACTTATAAAACCTAAAAGTTAATGAAAATACATATTTATGTTTATTTAAGATTTCCCATTTGCAAAATATATTTAAGGAAATAAATTAAAATTAAAACGAATAATCGTTAACCAAACTAGTAATACATACGTGGACACGATTATCGAGAAATGAGATGGACGGGTAAGTCTTTGGATACGTGTAGCTGGACCCACCAGGTGAGGAGTTCACATAAAGACGACACCCCGGGACACTGGGGCTGCCACACGAGTCCCCGTGTTGCTCCCCCAAATTAGATTTCGTTGAGATTGATTAGTTGATGGAGCACGTTGTTCGAGGCGAGATGGATGGTAATGAATTAATGCACGTGCCGTACTTAACAATTGTCGTCCGTATTATTCTTTCCCATGTGCATCAAACGGCCCACCATTCTCCATTATATTCACTTGTGACATGTGTCTCCATGACAATAAAACATAGCAAACTTCCATATGCATGCTCCACACATCAACATAACCCGTATAAGCATCTCGTCATGCATTTCTCGAACTCTTCCTCACAAATAGGTATGCCTATTATGCACGTGCACATCACAATGTTGGCCTTATTAATTATCCGTACTAGCACACTTTACGAGACAACTCGCTACCGATCTCCAAAACACTGTTTCACACCCCAATTTCGATTCAAATGCTCATAAACCTGTAAATTACAAACAAGAGTTATTAGTATTATATTTTAGAGACTTTTAAACTTAAATATATAATAAGTAGACAACTAAAACGAACACGAATATCGACTTATCATAGTGAGATTTACATACTCATTGATAAAGGCGTGGGTGGACCCAATAAGTGGTATCAAACAGAGCCAATGGCTTGATTGGGAGTTTGGGACAAGGCATGTCTATTAATAGTGGTAGGTTCCTCGAGTCGACTCCCCTCGTATGTAGCGATTACAGATCATGGACGTGACACCTTGATGAATTTCGATCTAAGGTGGAGGTTGTTGGGATGTGTGGATCGAAATATAGTCTCACATCGGTTAAGTGTGACTTCTCAAAGAAGTACTTAATTAAGTTGTAATTCTCTCCCTAATAGTATCGAGGCCTTTTGGAGAATAACCCCGCACTTGTGAGTGCAAGGTGGTTAAGTTTGGGACAATATCGATTCTAGTGAAACCCACAGACTCGCGGATAAAAGTGTGAGCTGGCCCAATAAGTGACATCAGAGGCGATGGTTCGGCTGGGACAAAGCATGTCTATTGGTAGTCACTAGTTTTTTGAGTTGTCTCCCTTCGAGATATAGCGATGACATATCATGGATGTGGCACCTTGATGGATTTCGGTCCTAGGTTGAGATTGTTGGGAAGTGTGAAACGAAATATAGTCCCACATCGGTTAATTAATTGTGACTTCTTCAAGAAGTACTTAAGTTGTGGTTATCTTCTTAATAGTACGGGCCTTTTGGAGTAAAACCCTCGACCTCTGAGTGCAAGGTGGTTAAGTTAGGGAAATATCTGTACTAGTGATGCAAGGTGGTTAAGTTGGGGATAATATCAGTAATAGTGAGATCCACAAAGCCGCAGATAAAGTTGCGGACGTGATGGAGAATAAAAACTGGAATGCAATAAAAACGGTAATTGTTGTGTAAACAAGAAAAAGAGTGCCTTAAATCTTGGGACCATGATAGATGCGCGTCGTTCGAACCCTAGCCTCTTTTACAGGCAAGACCTGCAAAACAAAGTCCTCGGAGATTGGTCTCCAGGGGAAGCACTCCAATACTCAAGTCATATGGGAGGTCAATAAGGTATTTTGGCAAGATGAAAATTGTACGTACCTCATATCTTAAAAAACCCCTATATATACTTGACATTAAATCTTATCTATTATGATATGTAACCATCCCGATTTGAGCCTATCTCCAACTAGGAGTCTCAATCTCATTAAAATTGACAAGTATCATGTGATTTGAGTCCATCTCTAACTAGGAGTCTCCATCTTATTAGGATTGACATGTATCACGTGTTTTGAGTCAATCTTGATTTGCGCTTCCCATGGATTCCCCATGGACTAGATAAGTCTTTGATAATTTCGGTTGCTTATCTGTTAAACCATTGCTTTCATGTAGTGTAGTTATAATCCGTAAATTTTAGGCATCTCGATGTATGGAATATTCTATTCTATATAACTAGCCTTCCACTCCTTAGTAAATTGAATTAAATTTGCTAACGAGTAGATTTGTTTAAGGAACTAAGTTGCGTTCATAGACTTATATGGTAGGTCTTTCTTTAAAACAAAAAACCTAAGTTGAGTCCCTAGACTTGTATGGTAAGTTCTTTTTAAGGACCTAAGTTGAGTCTCAGACTTGTAAGTTAGGTCATTTTTTTTAAAAGACCTAAGTTAAGTCCTTACACTTGTATGGTAGGTCCTTTTTTTAAGGACCTAAGTTGAGTCCCTAGACTTGTATGGTAGGTCCTTTTTTCTTCGATTGAACTTTACACCAAAAATGTCTTCAAGCAAAATGGCTTGCAAACCCGGGGCAGTGCCGCCATATGATGAGTGTCCATTTGAAAAACAAAAGCATGGTTGGTCAACTAGTCCTCCGCTCTATTCCCCTCGGAATAGGTTTGAACAACTTGGAATTGCCAATGTAGTTTGATCATCTCCAGTATCAATGAAAGCAATTGCCAATAGCCACTCCGCTCTGCATCACCTTTCTTGATAAATCAACAACTCCCTTATTGTCCAGCTTAAGGATAACGTTTCGTATTCCTTTTTCTTAAGCCAAGAAAAGTCCTAACAGGGCCCACCCACAAAGTTCCGCATCGAACACATTGCACGACCCCAGGTTTGTCGCGAAGCCCCCAACCAGTTCCTTGTTATGTCTCTCAAAAGGCCTCTAGAAGATGCGTGGTTATCACCGTGACGGAGGCTCCCATTAGTATTGACCATGGCCCAACCATGAGTTGCAGGGGTCCACCAATTAGTAACTCAATCCTTTCAAGTACCTTTGTGACGATCCCTTCTCAAATTAAGGCACCAATTGGCGTAATCTCGTCATTAAGCCTTAATCTCAACTACATAAGACTTAACAACGTATAAGTCAATATTTTCAAACTTTTCTTCAAACTAGCTACCTTTAAAATAAGCAACCTATTGTTATCTTGTCAAACAATTTTTCAGATTTAATTTAAATTTTTATAACTTAACCTTATTCGGCGGAAGTGTAAACAAATTAGCGGATGCTATTAATAAAAACCCTAAATATGTGAAAAACCAGGAAACAAAGATCACAAGCATATAAAATGGTGAAAATAATATATCAACATGTGTTTGGTTGGGAAAAATATCTCACAACCCATATAGACAACCCCAAAAGTATATAAAAGACATATATATAAGTCATACAAAAAAACCAAAAACCTACAATATTAGGGGTAACAACACTCCAATGACACAGAGGTAGTCGCCGATCTTCTCCTTGCTCGATCTACTACTCGATGGATCTGCACCCACCATCATAAAAGGATGGTAAGTACAAGAAAATAGAAAGTAACACTGAGATACATTTTGTGGCGGCCCCACGCCCCGAACGCCTCGGGGGGTCGTTGAGTTGTGTGCTCCTCGCTAGGTGGGCCTAGCTACACGTGTCCGACACCTGCCCGTCCATCTCAAGTCTCGATATTTGTGTCCACTTGTGTTATTAGTTTAATTAATCAGTTATTTATATTTTTCTTAAGTTATTTCCTCAAGTCTTTCAATTCCTTAAGTTCAAAGGTTGTAGCTTATTCAAGTCCTAGTCATGCTAATGGTTAGTGTTTTACAAGTTAACGATTAATTACATTTAACTATAAATCAGCGGAAGTCTTAATCAAAGTAAGTAAGCATAAAGTTTATCATTCATATGAGCATGTCCTACGATGGAAAACTAAAAAAAGTATTATGCATATAGGCGATGGTACCATGGGGCAGTATATATATGCATGTACAGTGTCACTCAAGTCTCCCAAATACCCAAAATAAAACAAAATATCAAAATAAACATGTATGAGTAGGTCCTCGATAACGGGCAATCAAATATAATTGCCTAGGATCCCCTTGCCCCTACTGGTACTAAGATCTGCACTCGACATCACAAAAGACAAATGACGAGGTCAGTGAGTAAAATCCCAAGTAAAATTCATTGAGCATTCATATGATAAAGTAAAGGAAATCCAATAAATATTGTTAAATAAACACGCAGAATGTAAACAGACAATTGTAAATGGATTATCACATGCGTAAATAACAATAAAGCACAAACGTGTGTCCTCATCCCAGTCAGGATAGACCATAATTCAGATACACTTCCCATGATCTCACTAATGGGCTCACCCAACTGGCCCATCACATGGTCCTCTTAGTGGTTGGCGTAGACCTACGACGCATCGACACATGTACCAACAAAGTAGCTCGGGTCGTTATTCACTGAGGACTCTTGATACACATGATATGGTCTAGCACGTCATAGACACACAATGGAATATCCGGTGGGAGTAACCTCTACCAATCGTCCAAAATAGTGTGGAATAGAATGATATGCAAGAATAAACAAAAAAATATAAAAACAACAATTAAATACTCTAGTGATGTCCCTATGGGTTTTACAAACCTCAAACACACTTTCCGACTTCCCTGAACTCCCGAATCCGACCCGCCTAGCTCCTCGGTACACGACCTACTGCCCCTAAGTCCCTGAAGTCCAATTTATGTGTTTAAATTGGTTACAAGTGCTTAAGTATGTATTAAGTTGAAAGTTACCCAAAACAATCCTTAAATTTAGTTTTCATATTTCATTAATGTGCTAGTGGGTCTGCCTAGCGTGTTAAGTGTATATATCGCACTAGGGAGTCTGTCTAGTGTGCTATTGTTCTTCATTTTGAAGAACAGTTGAGCACCCAGACTGGATAGCGCGCTAGCCAGTCTGGATAGCACACTATCTGTGCTAGGTGACAAATTCTCAACTCGAGAATTCTGTCCCTAATACCCCCAATTGGCTATCCTAGCCTTGTCAACCCATTCTCAATTCCATGGGGACTCCATAATACTATTAACAACAACAGAAACAACAATTATTCAATCATAATCATCAAATTCATGCATTCACTAGTTTTTTCCAATTTCACCAAAAAATCGATTTCCATTAAAATCAATTTGCAATTCTTAATTGTAGTGTTAATTAGACTGGTAAATCATAAAAAACAGTGATATAATCCTCAAATTTGAATTGACACCAAAACATACCAATTTGAGCTCATTTTCATGAATTTAGTGAGATAGAGATGATTCTTTGTCACGGCCCAATAATTAATACACGTTTAATTCGTTAATTAGGACACAATGACCCGTGACGTGGGATTCTGCATGATGCGATACGTGTCACTACCGAGGCACGGTGGCCGAGGTAAATGTTATATTTGTTGTGTTGTTTGCCTAGTGTATTGTATATGTGTAGACTATTATGTCATTTACGGGTATGCAGATACCGAGACGAGCGGGGACGCGCCTCGTGTTGCGTGCCGACGTAGGCCCGAGGTAGCAGCTCGTGGGGTAAGTGTAACTAGTTGAATTTCATTTTATAAAAAAAAAAAAAAAAAATGGAAAATGATATAAGTTAGTGGCTATAATGTGGCTACATCTAAATATTTATTAGTGGGCCTATAGTGTGTACATAAAACCATAAGAGTTTGATTCGCCTCGAGATACGCATTGTGCGGGTCTCGAAAAAAAAAAAATGTAGTCAAATAGTAAGGCGGTGGAAATGAAATGGATATGCTTGGGATTGCCTCGAGATGCGTGTAGCACGAATCTCGAGGACACCAAAAGATCTTATCCTATTTGAGTGGTCGGTGAGGAAGGAAAAAATTGAAACAGAGAGGAAGAAGATGGCGGGGGTGTCTCCCCTGCCATCAACTCTCGATGGTTTGGGGATGGACGACAAAGTCCCAACGCCTCGTAAAAAAAAAAAAAAAAAAAAAAAAATAGAACCGAGCACGAGTGCTCGGGTGAAGATGACCATGGGAGTCGGGTCGGGTCGACCCGAACCCCCGTGTGGTCGAGTCGGACCGACCCTGCACCGTGGAGGACCCGGTCGAGACCGACCCGGGTCGGTTTGGACCGGGTCGGGTTGACCCGGATCCACCCCAATATATATAATATATATATATTTAATTATATATATTTAATTATTTAATTAATTAAACAGTTTTTAATATATAATAAATTCCTGAAAATAGATAAAAATATGAAAAAAATTCAGGAAAATTCCAGAAAATAGGAAAAATATATATTTGTGACCCAAATCAATAAAACTTCAATATTCCTATAAAAAGTGAAGAATTCGGGAGTCGGTCGAGGCGTTATATCGGGGTTTTACTTGAAAAACGTGAAATCGGTAAATTAGTCTTGAACTTAATTTTGACCGATGTCGACCAATTTAGGGATGTTAAATCATTAACTTAGAATTTAAATTGATACATTTTCAACTGTTAGGATCCTAGAGGAGCTATTACGGGGTTTGGGTGCGTACATCGACGCGACGGAAGGCGGATAGCTTAGGAATTGCTGTGTGTCTGTAAGTAAACTGATTTGAGACATTTATTTACATTTCATTCCATTTATTTATTTATTCTCAGTTATTCAAACTGAATTGCTTTTGAAATCCATATGCTATGACTTGTTCAGTTGCTCATTTTATGATATTCATAGCATACTCTGTTTTGTATATCATTGATTCTAATTCATATACTTTGTCGTGTTGATTGTTGTGTATGGAAGTCAGTGATATAGCATGCTATTAGGATAGTTTGTTTATTTTGACTCAAATCCTTTGTGCATTAGTATGCTATTACATCTTTTGGATTCCAATGTGTCATTATTGAAAATGAAAGTGGTTCTTGTGGTTAGGGTCATTTGATGATAGAAATTCAACTTTCATACGAGGGTCACTAGACTTGTCGGGATGTTAGGGAATTTCTCCACTACCTTGCATGACACACGGGGTAACGTGCCTCGAACGGGGTAACCGGACCTCGGGGTTTGTTGGCGCAAGAATAACTTGGGTGAACATGACGAGTTTTAAAACTCGGGTATGTTAGCAAGTATACATTCGGTGACGACTAATTCCTTGGAATAGAAAAGGCGTAATTGCAAGTACGACCTTTTGACATTATGATATAGAGCTCGAACTTGTATTGAAATGCTATAGAATGAGCTCAAATTGTAGTGGATGGCTGATGTGATGAAGATCGCGGTAGATAGACCCTAATTCATTACTACTTAGCCTTGAGTCGGTTTCATATTTGATTAACTCAAGTATCTCTTTGCACGATGTTTATTATTTAAATTATGCAATTTGATACTTGTTGCCGATTTGGGAATGTTGATCGATGTCTCTCGGTATTACTTAAATAAATTCATGTACTCACCGTCTAGTTTGTGATGGTGGGTGCGGATCACCGAGTAGCGAGACAGAGGCAAAGAGAAGATTGGTGACTACCTCGAGCAGGTAGAGGGCCTGCTACGACATACTTTTGTACGTTTTGTATTCTTTTGTATTACGTTTTTATGTACATGATATGATTACGGTTGGGTCGAGTGATAGGAACTTTTGATTTGTCACATGTTATATATATCACCATTTTTGTTTATATATGCATGTGCTTATTATTTCCTGGTTTTTCCACAATAGGTTAGGCCTTAGGATTTCATTTCCGTTAGTAACTAAATAAGACTTCCGCTGAATAATTTGTTAGGAAAAAAAAAAATTTAGCAACTCTGATTTATAGACAACCATAGGTTAGTCACTAGTAAGTAAGTAAGTTAACCGTAGGTGGTATCATAAACGGTAGGTGTGTAGGTGTTTAAATAAGGCTGACTAATTCCTTGTTAGGTCCTATAGAGGAGATTAGGGCGTAATTAAGGGATTAGGCCGGGCGGTGCCCTTATTTGTCGTTGGGGCCGTCACAGTTGGTATCAGAGCCAAGGTTTATAAAGCTTGGCTTACTTATATGGTTTTAGGCTATATGATACTAACACAGTTAGTATCAGCGCCATGATTTTGAGAAAACATGGCCCTAAGATTGTAGAATATGGAGTTTCTACAGTATGATACAACAACTACAATATGTAGTGAACGGCCTACATTGTTCAGCTAGAAACAACTAAAAGATGTAAAAAAAAAAATTATAGAAGTTAGAAAACTTTAGTTAGATGTGGAAAACCAGATGTTCCTCGCCTAGAAACTATTAGTTGGGAAGTGAGTGAAGTGAGTTGGGGATTTAATATATTTATTATATACATGTTAATTTTGTTATGTGTATATATGCGTTATCCACGTAGTAGCCGATTCGCGTTCGTGCTCCATTTGCGATCGGAGATGGCGGATTCACGCGATAGAGATGATGCCGATGCGACGGTAGCGACTTTCGATACCATCAGCAGAGGATTTCCAGAGGCTTTCAGATCGAGTAGCTGCTCAGGGTCAGCAGCTGGCGGATTTCATTGCACTGATGACTTCCCACTTTGCCCTACCAGCACCTCCAGCTCAGACAGCAGGACCTACGACGACTACAGTACCGATCGTAGTGCCGACTGTACCCGCGACATCGATACTAGCAACTCCAGCAGTGGAGACAGTGCCGACACCATCTTCCACATCCACATTAACTGGTTCGACAAGGTAGTTCAGCTGGTGAAAGATTTCATCAGACTGAAACCTGTATATTTTGACGGTCAGAGGGAATTTGAGAAGGTTGAGAAGTGGGTCTTGTCGCAGGAGAAGTTACATAGAGTCTTGCAGATTGATGATAGACTCAGAAGCGGAGATCTCGTCGTACACCTTGCAGCGAGATGTCGATGTGTGGTGGCGTGCGATGATAGCTGCTGAGGGAGAGTTTGAGTCTTGGGATGCCTTCAAAACTAAGTTCTATCAGCAGTACTTCCCACCTGCGGTGATGAAGCGGTTGAGGAAGGAGTTCATGAACTTGAGACAGGGAGCCGACGAGACAGTGATGAGATACCGAGACAGATACGGCTATTTGAGGCAGTTTGCTGGCGATCTTGTGAAGGAGGATGTTGATGATGTGTATCATTTTGGCGACGGATTGAGGCCAGATATTGGGTTTTATGTGGTCAGTTCAGGTGCGAAGACACTGGGAGAGATTTTCGAGCGTGCACTTGCTCACGAGACTTATTATATGAGCCGAGTGGCTGACGGGACACCCTTAGTACCTGCGATGACACCTGATCAGATGGCAGAGTATGAACGGAGGAGACAGAAAGGCAAAGGACCGAGGAGATGGGATAGGGGTGTTCAGGGGGCAATTGTGCCTTATGTAGCATCTCCTACACCTTTGCAGACTATTGTGGGTAGACCTCCTGTACCACCACCAGTCAGACCTGCACTTCCAGCTCCTACTACGTCTACTTTACCAGCTTTACCAGCACCACCAGCTCCACGTCAGCAGCATGGTGGTAGAGGCAGAGGTAGAGGTAGAGGACGAGGACGAGACAGTTCCAGACCAGGGCAGAGACATGCATCTGCACAGGCCCAGGATCGGACACATGTTCAGTCGAGAGCAGTCACTTGTTATCGATGTGGTCAGGAGGGACACATCAGTCGAGATTGTCCACAGCCAGCGACATCGATTCCACCACAGCGTCGAGAGGTCGTCCATACGATTGCACAGCCTGACACAGACGCTACACGGAAACTTATTGAGGGTATGGTTTCTATTTGCGGTTATCGAGCTTATGTTTTATTTGATTCGGGTTCTACAGTTTCTTTCATTTCTGGTCGCATAGTCAGCATGCTAGGGTTGAAACCAGTTAGTGTCGGAGTCCATTTGATTTTGAGTACGGCAGCTGGAGATAGAGTGTACCCTAATGCTCTAGTGGAGAAATGCTCAGTAGAGATCGACGGGGTCGAGTTACCTGCAGATTTCAGGGTGCTAGAATTTACGGAATTCGATGCGTTGCTAGGGATGGATTGGCTAGCATCATATCATGCTCATATCATTTGTTTTGCGAAAACGATAAGATTTGAGATCCCGAGGCGTCCGGTGTTCGTGTATAGTGGTAGTACAGAGAGCGTGAGCACTCGAGGTCGACTTGCGACTAGTGGGGAGATGGAGACTTTGGTATCGGTATATACCGTTACGAGAGAGTCATGGACCGAAACTTGAAGAGATTTTGGTTGTGTGCGAGTTTCCGGACGTGTTTCGGAAGACTTACTGGATTACCACCACCGAGGAGATTGATTTCATTATTGAGTTGGTGCCGGGGACGAAATCGATATCTATACCACCATACCGCATGGCTCCACGAGAGTTGGAAGAATTAAGGAAACGTTGCAAGAATTGAGAGAGAAGGGATTCATTACACCTTCGATATCACCATGGGGAGCACCGGTCTGTTTGTGAAGAAGAAGGACGGTACCTTGAGGCTGTGTATTGATTACGAACAATTGAATAAGGTCACGATCAAGAACAAGTATCCATTACGCGTATTGACGACTTATTCGATCAGTGAGAGGAGCGCAGATTTTTCTCCAAGATAGATCTACGATCGGGGTATCATCGATTGAGGATCGGGGAGGATGATAGATACATAACGGCGTTTAGTACGAAGTATGGACACTATCGGTTCACGATCATGCCGTTTGGTTTGACTAATGCTCTGCCATGTTTATGGATTTGATGCATCGAGTAATGAGACCTTATCTTGACCACTTTGTGATCGTATTTATCGATGATATATTGGTGTACTCGAAGACTCGAGAAGATCACGAGCTGCACCTCAGGGAGACGTTGCGGACTTTGAGGGAGTTCAGATTATATGCCAAATTTAGTAAGTGTGAATTTTGGTTGTTTGAGGTTAAATTTTTGGGTCATGTAGTTGGAGCAGCAGGTATTGCGGTAGATCCAACAAAGATTCAGGCGATTTTGGATTGGCCAGCGCCGACGTCAGTAACTGAGATTCGGAGTTTTTCGGGGTTAGCAGGCTATTACCGAAGGTTCGTGAAGGATTTTTCGAAGATCGCTTCACCAATGACCAAGTTGACCCAGAAAGCCGTGAAGTTTCATTGGTCGGATGAATGCGAGGAAGCATTTGCTCAACTGAAGAAATTGTTGACTACCGCACCAGTGTTGATATTGCCAGAGGCTGGAAAGGGTTTCATGGTGTACACAGATGCTTCTCGTATGGGTTTAGGTTGTGTATTGATGCAAGAGAAGGGTACAGTGGCATATGCATCAAGACAGCTGAAGATACATGAGAAGAACTACCCAACTCATGACTTAGAGTTGGCAGCGGTAGTGTTTGCTCTGAAGATATGGAGACATTATCTGTATGGAGAGAAGTTCACACTCTATGCGACCATAAGAGTTTGAAATATCTCTTCACACAGAAAGAAGCGAACATGAGAGGCAAGCGAGATGGTTAGAGTTTTTGAAAGATTATGACTTTCTCTCTGGAATATCATCCAGGAAAAGCAAATGTCGTTCTTGATGCACGAGTAGAATTCCGATTGGAGGTGTTGAGACTATTCGATGTCATATGACGCACGAGTATGGTTTACTCGAGGCGGCGGCAAGGTGAGTCGATCGAGATATTGCTAATGACACGGATGTGCGATTTGTGCTCGAAGTGAGACTTCGAGACGGTGTCGACTCGAGAGAGTGTCGAGAGGATCGAAAGGCGACATACTATATCCGAGATTCGGTGAGTTAGCGCAGAGTTCGAATGTGCGTGAGGCGGAGACAACAGATCGGTGTCTCGAGATTTCGAGCGGATTGTGGATACCGAAAAGCGTGCGCGGAAGTGAGAGATGAAATTCTTCGGGATTCACATCGTTCCGTTTCTTGTTCATCCAGGAAGGACCAAAATGTATCATGATATGAAAAGACACTTTTGGTGGCCTGGGATGAAAGCGGACATATCGAGTATATCGGAAGCGTGGGATGCGCCGGCGGTGAAGGCGAGCATCGTAGACACTGGAGGATTACTACGGCCACTTCCCATTCCACAATGGAAGTGGGAAGACATAGCTATGGATTTTGTTCGGGACTGCCGAGAAGCTGTTCATAGACATGATTCTATCAGGTGATTGTAGAGGCAGTTGACGAAATCTGCCCATTTCATACCGATTGACTCATTACACATTTGACCGGCTAAGTGTATTGTTCGAGAGAGAGATTATCGATTTGCATGGAGTACCTTTGACTATTACGTCAGACAGAGATGCTATGTATACGTCCAGGATGTGGCGGAGTATGCAGGAGCAATATGGTACACGCTTACGATTTAGCTTGACCTTTCACCCTCGGATCGATGGACGGGACCGAGAGGTTGATACAAACTCTCGAAGATATGCTCAGGGCATGTGTACTTGAGTTTGGCGGATCGTGGGAAGAGTATTTACCGTTGTGTGAATTTGCATACAACAACAGTTATCAGGCGAGCATTGAAATGGCGCCATTTGAGGCGTTATATGGCAGATCGTGTCGCTCACCATCTTGTTGGGCTGAGCCAGAAGACCGAAATTTGTTAGGGCCTGAAATTGTTGTCGATCACACAGAAAAGGTAAGACAGATTCGCCAGAAGCTTAAGGGAGCCCAGGAGAGGCAAAAGAAGTATGCAGACATGTATCGCAGCGATCTCACGTACGATGAGGGAGCTTTAGTGTATCTAAAGGTTTCTCCTCGTAAGGGTCATTATCGATTTGGTTTGAAAGGCAAATTAGCACCGAGATTCATCGGGCATTTCAAGATCAAGAAACGGGTTGGAAAGGTTGCTTATGAGTTAGAGTTACCTCCACAGATGTCGGGAATTCATCCGGTGTTTCATATATCAATGCTTCGACTAGCTAAGTCGAAGGCAGGCGAGAGACCGACAGTTGATTTGAGTCAGATTGATTTGAGTGAGGATATCTCATATGAAGAGCAACCAGTTCAGATTATTGACCGAAGAAGGGTACAACAGATTAAGAAACAAGTCTATTCCGTAGGTGTTGGTCAAGTGGCGGTTTCATGGAGATTCGAACTCACTTGGGAACGGGAAGACTATATGCGCGAAAGATTTCCGTACCTCTTGAGTCGGTACATTTTTTAAATTCTTTTAGTTTAAGTTCGAGACGAACTTCCTATTAGTTGGGAAGTATTGTCACGGCCCAATAATTAATACACGTTTAATTCGTTAATTAGGACACAATGACCGTGACGTGGGACCCGAGTGCGATACGTGTCACTACCGAGGCACGGTGGCGAGGTAAATGTTATATTTGTTGTGTTGTTTGCCTAGTGTATTGTATATGTGTAGACTATTATGTCATTTACGGGTATGCGGATACCGAGACGAGCGGGGACGCGCCTCGTGTTGCGCGTGCGACGTAGGCCGAGGTAGCGGCTCGTGGGGTAAGTGTAACTAGTTGAATTTCATTTTATAAAAAAAAAATGGAAAATGATATAAGTTAGTGGCTATAATGTGGCTACATCTAAATATTTATTAGTGGGCCTATAGTGTGTACATAAAACCATAAGAGTTTGATTCGCCTCGAGATACGCATTGTGCGGGTCTCGAAAAAAAAAAAATGTAGTCAAATAGTAAGGCGGTGGAAATGAAATGGATATGCTTGGGATTGCCTCGAGATGCGTGTAGCACGAATCTCGAGGACAGCAAAAGATCTTATCCTATTTGAGTGGTCGGTGAGGAAGGAAAAAATTGAAACAGAGAGGAAGAAGATGGCGGGGTGTCTCCCCGCCATCAACTTCTACGATGGTTTGGGGATGGACGACAAAGTCCCAACGCCTCGCAAGAAAAAAAAAAAAAAAAAAAAAAAAAATTAGAACCGAGCACGAGTGCTCGGTGAAGATGACCATGGGAGTCGGGTCGGGTCGACCGAACCCATGTGTGGTCGGAGTCGGACCAGACCCGGACCGTGGAGGACCAGTCGACCGACCCGGGTCGGTTTGGACCGGGTCGGGTTGACCCGGATCCACCCCAATATATATAATATATATATTTAATTATATATATTTAATTATTTAATTAATTAAACAGCTTTTAATATATAATAAATTCTGAAAATAGATAAAAATATGAAAAAAATTCAGGAAAATTCCAGAAAATAGGAAAAATATATATTTGTGACCCAAATCAATAAAACTTCAATATTCCTATAAAAAGTGAAGAATTCGGGAGTCGGTCGAGGCGTTATATCGGGGTTTTACTTGAAAAACGTGAAATCGGTAAATTAGTCTTGAACTTAATTTTGACCGATGTCGACCAATTTAGGGATGTTAAATCATTAACTTAGAATTTAAATTGATACATTTTCAACTGTTGGATCCTAGAGGAGCTATTACGGGGTTTGGGTGCGTACATCGACGCGATTTGAAGCGGATAGCTTAGGAATTCTTTGTGTGTATGTAAGTAAGCTGATTTGAGACATTTATTTACATTTCATTCCATTTATTTATTTATTCTCAGTTATTCAAACTGAATTGCTTTTGAAATCCATATGCTATGACTTATTCGGTTGCTCATTTTATGATATTCATAGCATACTGTTTTGTATATCATTGATTCTAATTCATATACTTTGTCGTGTTGATTGTTGTGTATGGAAGTCGGTGATATAGCATGCTATTAGGATAGTTTGTTTATTTTGACTCAAATCCTTTGTGCATTAGTATGCTATTACATCTTTTGGATTCCAATCTTTGTGTCATTATTGAAAATGAAAGTGGTTCTTGTGGTTAGGGTCATTTGATGATAGAAATTCAGCTTTCATACGAGGGTCACTAGACTTGTCGGGATGTTAGGGAATTTCTCCACTACCTTGCATGACACACGGGGTAACGTGCCTCGAGCAGGGTAACCGGACCTCGGGGTTTGTTGGCGCAAGAATAACTTGGGTGAACATGACGAGTTTCAAAACTCGGGTATGTTAGCAAGTATACATTCCGGTGACGACTAATTCACTTGGAATAGAAAAGGCGTAATTGCAAGTACGACCTTTTGACATTATGATATAGAGCTCGAACTTGTATTGAAATGCTATAGAGCGAGCTCAAATTGTAGTGGACGGTGATGTGATGAAGATCGCGGCCGATAGACCCTAATTCATTACTACTTAGCCTTGAGTCGGTTTCATATTTGATTAACTCAAGTATCTCTTTGCACGATGTTTATTATTTAAATTATGCAATTTGATACTTGTTGCCGATTTGGGAATGTTGATCGATGTCTCTCGAGTATTACTTAAATAAATTCATGTACTCACTTAGTCTAGTTAGTGACGGTGGGTGCAGATCACCAAAGTAGCGAGACCGGGCAAAGAGAAGATTGGTGACTACCTCCGAGCGGTAGAGGGCTGCTACGACATACTTTTGTACGTTTTGTATTCTTTTGTATTACGTTTTTATGTACATGATATGATTACGGTTGGGTCGAGTGATAGGAACTTTTGATTTGTCACATGTTATATATATCACCATTTTTGTTTATATATGCATGTGCTTATTATTTCCTGGTTTTTCCACAATAGGTTAGGCCTTAGGATTTCATTTCCGTTAGTAACTAAATAAGACTTCCGCTGAATAATTTGTTAGGAAAAAAAAAATTTAGCAACTCTGATTTATAGACAACCATAGGTTAGTCACTAGTAAGTAAGTAAGTTAACTGTAGGTGGTATCATAAACGGTAGGTGTGTAGGTGTTTAAATAAGGCTGACTAATTCCTTGTTAGGTCCTATAGGGGAGATTAGGGCGTAATTAAGGGATTAGGCCGGGCGGTGCCCTTATTTGTCGTTGGGGCCGTCACAATTACCTTGTGTTTGATCTCCATTTGTCCTCCAAATGCTAAAATCCAGCTCCAGGATCTATCACTTCCTATATTTCTCCTCAGATTTAAATGTAATTGTGTTAGTGGAGATGAGAAAATCCCACTCATTTGCTATATATATGTTTTGTTATGATCTAATGTGCTATGCATATCTTGAGGACAATCTTGTGGTCCTTATTAATGATGTCACACATAGATTAATGACTCCATTGAACAACTCAATAGCATAGCATTACTTAACTAGAATCATTTCAATATTCATCAATGGCTTAAAATACTTCCTTCTAACTATAGGAAATTTAGATTAAACTATTTAATTAGTTAACTTAGCCATATAAATAATTATGGTGGGTGTACCTAGACTTCTTATTAGCAAATTTGTGGTCTCACCAACCCTCGGCTACACGGTAGCCGGTGCCTCACGTCTCGACACACATCCCGAGGTGCGTCATAGCCTATTGTCCCGATTAGATTGACTTAGTTTATGGTTATATTACTCGTTTTAATTGATCAATTGGTCATCTCAACGTGAATTAGTCGTGTTTTCTAGTGTATCCATGAGTTTGCCTACTCCATACCGGCATTGACATGCATTAAGAAGCGAATACCGTTACACAATCTTGCATGATATAAAAATACAAACACAAACATGCGATGTATCATCAAATAAACTCATAAATATGCATCGTAAATAGGAAATCAACAGACAAATGGCTAGTGTACCTAGGTCGACGTGTGTCCTACTCTACTCGCAGCGTCTATGTTGATTTGAGCTGGAGTCCTAATATGAAATTACAAAATAAATAACGGCGTCAATGAAACGGGCCGTTACACATTAATCCACATTTCCAAATGTACAACAAGTATTTGAAAGCATAATAATAGCAATTATGCTGAAAAGAATCATGTTATAAGATACTTTAGTTAAACAATATGAAACTGACACTCGACTAAGTAGTAATGATATAGGGCCGGTCGGCCATGAGTTACACATGTCAGTCTATTTCCACTATTTAAGGTGTAAACAATCTCATGAATGCCTTCACATCCTCATAAATGCCCATCACATAAATGAATACTCACAAGTGCCACTCACATGTGATGTATACTTGCCAACAACCCCCGGTCCCATACCTCGTGTGCTACACAAGCTAGTGGTGAGATCCCGACCACCTCGAAAGTCTAGTGATCTCGTGTGATGCGCTCATCTTTATCATATCATAGTCCAGGATACAATATCTACTTTCATAATTCTAGAAATGACACAGTTTAGGAATCCAACAATGTGATTGCATAACTAATGCGTAAAGGAAAATGAATTTACCATACCATAAATCACCTACCTAATAGCATGCTATTTCAATTGACTAAATTTCTTAACAATTAAGAATGACATAGCACATGATTTAGAATTGATGAAATCATTTAATCAACAAACAATGCCATGATAGCAAACTCATAAAATGAGATGGAATAACAAGTTATGGCATCTATAGTACAACAGATAAATCAATGTGAATGACTGTAAATGAAAAGAATAATAGGAAAGAAATGAAAATAAATATCTCAATCAGTTACAATCCACGCATAGTTCCTAGGCTAATCCGGCCACTCGACAACCTATATCTTGCCAAAAACTTCTCGAGACTCTTCCCTAGATTTTCGAGGTTAATTAGGCTGTTTTAGGACTTATACAAATTATCAAAGTTGGATTAAAACAATTAGAAAAACCTCAAACTCATAGCTTTTGCTAAAAAATCCTTCAAGAATACTTACAACTTCAAAACCCCATAACTTTATCAATTCAAATCGAAATCCGAATTTTCTTGATAGTAAAGTTATTGATTTTTCATGATGAATCCAAATCTATAACTAATTTTGATAATGATTACATTTACCCTCTGAAATTAAAAAAACCAAAACTGAAGTTAAAATCTAATTTTTTAACAAACTTTTACAAAATGATAGTGTAAACTAGCTTACCTAGTTATAGAACAACACCAACTTGATCAATCCCTCTCAAATTCACTAAAATCTACTCACAATTCTTTGATTTCCTTTTCCAGATCTTCTTCTCTCCCCTTTAAGTCAAATGAAATGTTTGCATGTTAATCATATTCAATCTTATATATATTAAGTTAAGTTTGATTTTTAGCCCTTGATCTTATGTACATCACCTATCTCTAGATCAATCTAATGGCCTTAATTGTGACCCAACAATCCGTTAACTCTCCACTAGCTATTCCTTGATAACACATAATGTAACACAATTGGTTTTGTGATGTGTTCACAGGTATCTTAAGGAACATCTATGACTAATGTTTTATTTTTCTAACTTTGGCTTCATTAATATAAATTAAACTATAGCCACATCAAATTAACTATTTAAGCCACATTAACTTACATTAAACATGCCACATAACTCACTACCTCGGTCCTGCACAGACACATATCTTGAGGCGCGTCCCCACTCACGACTCGACATCTATATATAAATAAGAGTGACTTGTAGTTTACACATATACAATATATTAAGAACACACCACAATGAAACTAACATATACCTCGGCTACATCACCTCGGTCAGTGCACGTATCTCGATGTGGATCCCACGTCACGGGTCGATGACCCTGATTAAGGAATTACACTAGGATTAGGAATTCGGCTCTTGACAAATCTTCCTAACTAATAAAGATTTCGTCCTCGAAATTAAACTTCAAATTAAGGTTATACTTGACTCGAAAATGTACAAAAACCTATCTCGTATATAGTTTTCCCGCTCCCAAGTAAGTTTCGAGTTATCATGGAACAACCACTTGACTAACACCTTCGGAATAGACTTGCCTCTCAACTGTTGTAACTTTCGATCTAGGATGTGTACTGGTAGCTCCTCGTAAGTAACATCTTCACTTAAGTCAATCTGGCTCAAGTCAAACGTCGGTTGTACGCTTGCCTTCCACTTAGCCAATCAAAGCATAGAAATATGGAAGACTGGATGAATCCCAAACATATGTGGAGATAACTCAATCTCATAAGCAACCTTCCTGATATATTTCTTGATCTTGAAAGGCCAGATGAATCTCGGTGCTAACTTGCCTTTCAAACCAAATCTATGAAGTCCCTTACGTGTAGAAACCTTTAAATATACAAAGGCTCACTCTGAGTACGTGAGATTGCTGCAATACGTGTCTGCGTACTTTTTATGCCTATTTTAGGCCTCTTTAAGCCTACGCGAATCGGTCGAACCTTTTCCATGTGATCAAAATAAATTTTAGGCCCTACTTACTTCCAGTCCTCAATTTCAGTCCAACATGATGGCGAGCGATACAGTCTGCCATATAAAGCCTCAAATGGCATCATCTCAATGCTAGCATGATAATTGTTATTGTATGCAAACTCACACAATGATAGGTACTCTTCCCAAGATCAGTTACACTCAAGTACATAAGCATGGAGCATATCATCGAGAACCTAAATCAACCTCTTAGTCTGCCCATTAGTCTGAGGATTAAAAGTTGTGTTGAACTATAGGCGTATACCATACTGCTCCTGCATACTTTGCCACATCTTGGATGTATACATAACATCTCTATCTGACATGATAGTTAATGGTACCCCATCCAGCCTAATGATCTATTTCTCGAACAATACATTCAACTGATCAAATGTGTAGTGAGCTGCGACTGGTAAGAAATGAGCGAATTTCATCAATCTGTCCACAATCGCCTAAATAGAATCGTATCGTCTGGCAGTTCTTGGTAATCCTCTAACAAAGTCCATGGCTCTCTTCTCATTTCAATCGCGGAATAGGAAGTGGCTGTAATTGTCAAACCCCACCTAATTAGGGCATCTGAAAGGCCTAGATTACCTAAATTCCCTGATAATCTAGCAGCCTTAAACTCACCATCAATAAATAAACAAAATCAATTCCTCAAAATCATCAAATATAATACTTCATCAACCATAAAGGATTCTAAAGTAAATCTTAAACCTCAAAGTTCATTTAAATTAGTTAAATAATCCTCAAAATCACATAAAATCTTTTTTCACAGCACCTCCATTGTTTCTAAGCCTATACCGAAAAATTTAGCCTTCAAAAATCTTCAATAAAACCTGCTCAGCTTAGTGGAAATGTCGAAGGACTCACAATCCACCCATAACAATATATATTGAATCAACTTAATATATATTCATTCTAACCTGATTTAAAAGATTAAAATCCTTAAACTAACATTACCTGAGCTCCAAAATAATCTCAATTCGTCCCAAAATCATTCCAACCATTCCAAAGGAGATCATATTCACACTAGAACCCAAAACACATTTATACAATATATTATATTCAAAAATAATACATGCATAAAGAGAAAGGAATTAATCAAATTAGAAATAATCTGACAACTTTTCTTTTCCTTTGTCGTTGCTCGCACCTGTCATTACCCAATTATAAAAATTCAATAATATTAGATAAGTAAATCTGACACTATGTGATACACCTGTAATAATTAAATGCATTGTATTCCAAGAGATTTAACAAACAATAATATCGCAAGGAATCATAAGTATACAATATGCAATCCATCTCGATCTATTGACCGACCGCAATCAGATGACGTCTTCCAAAAGTGGTGGGTAAATAGTAATAAAGACTCATGAGTTTGAGAGGAAGTCCCTCGAGAAGCCGCGCCTTCGACTCTCCATGGAGTGTAATCCTATCCAGCATCACAACCCCTCATAAACAAGTGTCTACAACGATCAGTGACTCCAATCACAGAGCACCACGGTATTCATCCTACCACACATATAGCTAATGTACACAATGGGACCCTCGAAGGCCTCCTTCCTCTCGTGTTTGTGAATGCATGACCAATAAATATGCAACGATAAACCGTGCATGCAATTATATTTGAGAAATACTCATATGATGTAAAGGTTACCATGGAATTTACTTAACCTTACAAATGCGACATCGAAATTCCCTTGCGCTCTGAGTTGGTAAGCTAGTCCACACAAGGTTCCAATTGCGGTCCTACAATCAATTTGTAAGTCCGATAAGTTTCCATAATAGTTCTATAACTTTTTCCAATTAGTTGCATTTTAATTTACCCAATTGCGTCCTAAAACCCCTAAAATATTTTCAAAATAAATTCTCTAATGCGTGGAATTCATTTTTTTTCGAAATTATCATTCGACATCGAAAATTATGTTGTCAAGGCTAATTAAATTTTTTTTTTTAATTTATTATATATTTATTGGTTATGCCTCGACCCGAAAACCTCGATTCACTCTAAATCTTATTCTCGGATGTATGGATCCCAATTTCGACTCCAAATTGTGGTTCATAATTGAAAATTAACTTAAACTAGGCTTTAAAGTAATTTTCAGAATTTTGGGCATTTCAGTGTCGTAACATTACGAGGAATAACCCTGATATAAATTCTCGAGAAAATCTCAAATTCCTCAATTTTCATAAAAATCAGCAATTTCCATTAATTTGTCTAAAAATTATATTTTTCTGAGTTCTCCCTAATTTCCATGAATTTTATTTATTTTTTCGATTTTAAAAATATTTTTTTTAAAAATGAAGATTTTGACCCGTGAACAGGACCGCTCCGGCTCAGTTGAACTGGACCGGATTGAGTCCGATTTAGGGATTAAACTCCCTTATTCTTCTTCCTCACATTGAACTCAGTTCTGTTATTTATTTATTTATTTTTTATATGATCGTTTGCTTAGTTTGGGTCTTCACAACCAGGGTGCCCAACTAGGCAGGGGAGCCCAAAATCCCCCCATCGTCTTCCCAAACCTTCTTCTTCCTTCCTTCCTCCCCACGGTTCCTCTCTATTATTTTTTTTAAACTGTTTTTTTTTTTTTTTTTTGTAAAAAAATCAGACCTCCTTCTCTTCACCTATCTCACAGCCAACAACAACAATCAACCCTCAACCACCTTTCTCAACTCAAAACCAGTCCACTATTTTGATCATCAGAGTCCATCAAAATAAAAATTGAAATTTTCCAAACCTTACCTTCAACCATCCTTCAACGCCACCACTGTTACTTCAATTCGATTTCCAATTCGAAACGTGACAAAAGAGATGAAGAGAGAGAAAACGATGAGAGAGGATGTAGAACAATGAATATGATGGAGGTACACAGTGGAGAACGACAATGAAGACCAGTGAAGGCGATGAAACGAAGAAGATGATTGACCCACTGTTGATTTCGTTTTGAAAAAAGGGTAAGCCAAATGACCCACTTGCCCTTCAAATTCTATCCTCAACTTAATAAATCTAATACCCTTTTTGGTCTTTTGTTATTTTCTATTTAATTTCATCGTTACCTCCTCAATTTTTGTCCCAATTAAACCCAAAAAAAAAATACCCAAATTTTATAAAAAATTAGATAATTTACCAATGCATTCCAAAACTCTCGAATAACCTGTTTCGTACGCAAATTGAGATATGGGATCCACGTCGACTCGTTAAATCTAATCAAACTTTAAATTCTAATTTTTTAAACTTAAACACAATTATTTGTTGCGAACTTCTAAACTAAAATTTGGATCGATATTTTAACTCTTTCATGACTCATTTTGACACGTATCTCAAGACAAAACCCTGCGAAATATCAAATTTACTTGGTCGACTTGAAATTTGCTAAATAACATTTTTTAGTACACAACACTAGGCACACATCACACAAAAATAAAATTAATTAAATATCTCAATTTCACCTGTCTTTAACTCCTGACTCGCGAACAAAACCATAATTAGTCTCTGTTAATCCTTGATTAGCCGTAATTACCGGTTTAAAATTTTTGGGATTTGATAGTAATAACCCACTAGGTCTATGATGTTCAGCCTTTACTTGTGGCAAATCCCATAGTTCCTAATTAACCCAGATGCGTCCGCCTTCATCCCAGGCCACCAAAAATGTCTTCTTATGTACATCTTAGTCCTGCCTAGATGAATAGTGAACCAGGAATAGTGTGAATCCTGAATAATCTCATCTCTTAGCTCTGCCACAGACTGTATCTACAATCTGCATTTGAATCTCAGACACTGATCCATCATCTCTATCTAATCGACACAATTATCGCTATGTGCTAACTTACTAAACCTTGGCTATAGAATATCGGCTCTCTAACCCTCTGATACTCATTATTTAGACAATGTTTGTAGCCTCATCTGTGCACATATCATCACCCGAATGTCTGTAGGAATAACCGACTAACTCATCATCGCTGCTACCTCGAGTAATCCATATTCATGCGTCATACGATATATGACAACCTCGACATCTCCGGTCGGTATCCTACTCGGCACATATGCAACTACTTATTTCTTACTGTGACCTTGTTCAACTATTTGTAGTTGATACACAATCCCAAAGTACCGTCCTTCTTCTTCATAAACAGGACGGGTGCTCCTTATGGCGACATGGAAGGGGTGATGAATCCCTTTTGTCTCAAATCCTAGAGCTTACTCCTCAACTCTTCCAACTCTCTAGGAGCCATTTAGTACGAAGTTATTGAAATAGGTCTGGTGCCCGGTACCAACTCAATGATGAAATATGTCTCTCTCGATGGTGGTAAACCAGGTAAGTCCTCTGATTTCACATATGAAAACTTGCGCACAACTAAAATCTCCTCAAGACTGGGTCACTGTCTTTCAACCACTACATATAATGATATCAGAATTTCCATCTCTCCATCATTTCGTGCCCTCGGCTCTCTATGTACTACCACTGTATGTGAACATCGAACACCCTGGTTACCTTAAGCTAGGATCTCATAAACTGGGATCTCAAATATCACTACTGTATCAACCCGTTACCTTAAGGTTATAATTAGTGTTAACTCAAATCTTAATTAACCCGAGTTAGGCTCGTGGTTAAGTTCGACATACCTCGATTAACATGTGCATGAATTTATGTGATGATTTGTGTTTGTTTGGAATGTTTAGTAAATTTATAGGTTGTTGCATAAAAAGAAAATTTATAGACAAGCCTATAATTGAAAAATAAATAATTAAACAATAAATAGACTGTATACCAAGTACGATGAGGAGTCACGAAATAAATGTGCACACCCAAAAATACTTGTAGGCATGTTTGGTGAATTTATTGGCGAGAAAACATAGAAAGTATATATATTTATATATAATTGATATATAAATATATATAGTTAGTTAAAATTGTAAGTTTGGTTTGAATTATATGGATCGTCGGCTCACCTCGAGACGAGCATAAGTATTAATGTCAAAATGTGTCTCACTTTAGGATGTGTCACATTAACACATCATTCACTTAATCAGCCTCAAGATAGCGTGATGCGTATCTCGAGAAAAATCCATAATTTTCAATCCAAAAGCTTCAAACTTATCCTCACTGTTTCATTCGATCTATTTACTATCTAGAAAAAGAGAGATAAAATTCAAAAAGCTTCAAATTTATCCTTACTGTTTCATTCGATCCATCTACTATTTAGAGAGAGAGATTAAAGCAGCTGACGGTTTTGGGTTTTGAGAGATTGAATTCAGGGTGGTTTCTAGTTTAATATGAGGAGATCAAACCACTCTAAATCAAAGATCATCATGTTGGCAAGTCGGGTTTTGAGTTTCAAGTCCAATTTGATAGTAAATGATGAATTCTTTGTTATAGTTGTTATTTATGATTGGAAAACGGTTTATACCTCACTAGAGGTCTTCCTTGATGTATTAGGGGAGTGCTTGATGATGTTTTAATGGTTTGGTTGATTGAATAGTGGTAGCTGCATTGTTCATTGTTGAGACAGTGCAGGGTGGAGCGTACTCCCTCTAGCAGAGGAGTGCGCTCCTTTCATCAATTGGAATGAACCTAGTTGGTGGAGTGTGCTCCACCAAGTAAGGGAGCGCGCTCCCACCCCAAAAAACAACAACTCCGCTGTTATTTGCTTAGAATCTCTTGAGGACTTAGGGAGTGACTTATAAGTTCTAAATATAGGGTATTAGACCTATATTAATCACAAATGATTTGTGATAGATATTGGAACACTGGGAAAGTATGAGTAGCTCAAAAAGTTATGGAATTCGGAAACGAGAACCTAAACCGAGGAAAGTATAGATTCACTTATTTATCAATGTTGCCTGGATATGTTAGTATATGTAGTTCATATAGTTTATATATATGGACTGAATGGGGGACTATGTACACTGTGATGTATTTACTAAATGGAAAACATCGTTTGATGTGTTTTGATTTTCTTTTTGATGTAATAAATTTACCCTTGTTCTATATATGTGTATTTAATTACAGTTTTGTAATATCACAAGGGTTGGCAGTTTTCGTATAACTGAGGTTTATTCTGGTTTGATTTGATTTTGTATATCGTTTAATTATAAAAAAAGTTTTAATTTTCGGTGGGTTTACTACTTGTTTTACGTCGATATTTGATATACAATTGTATTTATCAAGAGATGAAGGTTAGGCCGCTGGCTGGGTTACCGGGACTTAATTAAGGTTTCAGGTCGAGTATGGCCTTAATCGGGATATGGGATGTTATAACTTGGTATCAGAGTCTAAGTTTTATCACTTTCAACCGAGTTTCGAATTAAGCGGTAATTCTGATACAGTTTAATATCAGAGCCTACTTCAAAGCTTAATGTGATAACTCAGATACAATTTGGTATCAAAGTTAAAGGTTTTTGGCTCTAATATACCTTGGTACCATAACCTAAGCTTATTAACTCTGTGAGTTATTTCGAGTTACGAAGAAGCTTAGGACATAATAAATGTTTTTATTATGATTTTAGGGGGTAAAAAAGACTGAGATATGTTATTTGTTGTATTTTATTATACCTACGCTTTAGATATAAGAGTTATGTCTTCTTAAATGATAATAAGATGGTTCATATCCATCGATTTCTCATGATATGATAAAGTTTTGAAGGTAAGAGTTCAAGAAAATCTTAACCTCGAGGATCTGGTTGTCAGTGTGGTATGATCAGAGTTAAGGATATATACATATATATATATATATATATATATATATAAATGATTTCAAACGATTGCTGAATCACTTTAAGTGGATGGTGGAAACCATTAGAACTTACTAGAATTCATGCTCTATTCATGAATGAAGGGTGTCAAGTTGTTATTGTGTTATCGATAACACAATGGAATCTTTGAAGACTTAGAAGATGCACAAGCATCATCGTAAAGAGTTACAAATCGTGACGATAAATTGTTCCATGCCAGATTTTGCAAGTGCAAGTACTAAGTTTTAAAAGTAAATTACTTGTATGTATGTTGAATATGACAAGCCAATAATAAGGCATATTTTATAGTGTAGTTTAAGTTGATTTTAGATGAAAATGATGATATTACATTCAGTATTATCTTATTTTTGTGATTTTCAGATTTAAATAGGAAAAGTGAAGAAATGGAAGAGGGATTAAAAGTGAAGAATTTGGTTGAGTGCAGGAAAAAATGTAGAGAAAGGTGCAGTATAATGGAGCAAAAAGCTGGTGAATCCAAGATACAATAGGAATCACTGCCTAAATCACCAGAAGAAAAGCCAGCGCTTTCTCAGCGATTTGAGAAATACACTAAGAATTGCTAGCTGAATCTGTGGAGCACAGAATGCTATTCCAGTAATTTACTTAACTATTTGTGTAAAACTTAGGAACCACTAACAAATCACTGAGGTTGGTTACAAGTTTTTTAGTTTAATATGAAGGATTTGAGTTTATCTATGATATTTATACATTAGGAAAATATAAATAGGACCCTAGGGCTTCGAAATCAAATGCCCTCTATGTTTGAAGCTACGTTAGAGCTTTGTTTAATTCATTAAGTGGTATTTATTTAGTTATGTTTTTCTATTATAGTATTGTGTTATTATTTCCGCTATTAGTCAGTAGTTTATCAATCTAAACAAACCCTAGACATGTATATACTTTGAATTGCATGTTAGTTATAATTAAAGAATCCTACGTCAACCACAGATTTAACAAGTTATTTTTGCGTATTACAACTAATGAAGATTGATATTGCATGCATAATGCGCAATATGTATTGTGGTATTATGATTCTGATTCTGTCTATAATTATTGACAACAATTATAAAAGTAGTAACTAAGACTAATTTATAGGGCATTTCTCGAGTGGACATTCTAGGTGATTGTGTTCTAAGTTGTTTATTATGCGGCTTCGGTTAATATTGGCTTAGATTAGGCATGATTCTCACTGAGTGTAATGCTATTGTATTTCTATGGTATTGTGTTTTATCCAATGGGTAGATTTACAATGGTAAGGATGTGGCATTTTCCTTGAATTTAGGAAAATAAGTGGCTGACTAAAGGCTATCAACCTATTATGAAATAGGATTTAATGATTC
Organism: Stephania cephalantha; assembly: GCA_039657325.1. NCBI lineage: Eukaryota > Viridiplantae > Streptophyta > Magnoliopsida > Ranunculales > Menispermaceae > Stephania > Stephania cephalantha. The sequence goes on along the minus strand of CM077572.1, from coordinate 46,097,506 downwards.
CATGATTCCATATGTGTTATGATTATAACTATATTATGAAGTGATGTTATGTTTTAGTGTTTGAATACAATCCAAGTAAATTATATTGTCTAGTGGGGTGTTTAGATGTTTATTCATGTATTTACATCATATTAAATTTGAATATTGCTTAATTTAGTTTGCATTTGAATTGTTTAAACTAGTTTAGTTAGTTTGGTTATTTATGTTGGTAATTATAGTATTTGGTTATTTTGTCTTTTAATTCTCTTTTAATTAGATTAACTAAATTAAGAAGAAAAAAACAAAAACACTTTCTTGAGAAGTTTGCAAAATCCTTACGGAGACGATATCTCGTTTATCATTACTACAAGTTATAAATATACGAAAAATTCATTATTGTGCATGCTCGACATGTGTAAATTTTTGGCACCGCTATCAGAGATTTTAATATAATCTCGTAGGAATCTTTCTTATTGTATGTCATATAATATGATGGAAGATGAGTAAGAACTTACTTTTACGCAATATGATAAATGTAGCGGCTTATGAACCAATCTGCATTGCTTTTCCTATAGAATTCCCTGAATTTGAATTAAAGTTTGGACTCATCAAATCTTTACCACACTTTCACGGTGAAGATGGCGAAGATCCTCAAAAATTCATTACGGAATATATATAAAGTGTGTAACGGCCCAAAATTTACTAATAGTAAATTAGTCCCTAATCAGGGTTATTAACCCATGACGTGGCCGAGAATGGGTACACAGTCCGAGTACGTAATGTGAGGGCTGAGTAATATAGTATTTTTGAGTGATGGATGCCTAGTGCGATGTATATGTGTAGACTAATAAGTCACTCCTAGTGGTATATAGATGTCGAGACGTGACTGGGGACATGCCTCGAGATGTGTGCTAGCATGGGATCGAGGTAGAGAGTGATATGGTATGTATTAACTTAAGTTAATATAGCTTATCCAGTTAGATTAATGTGGCTATATAGTTTGATTTACATTAAATGTGACCTAAGTTAACAAAATAAAACATTATGCATTGATATTCCTTGAGATACGTGTTGACACATCAAAAGACCAATTGAGTTACAAATTGGTGTTAGTAAGGGAGAGTTAGTGGAATTGTTTCAAGATGTGAGCTATTAAATTAGTCTTAAGACACGTTCACACATTAAGATCAATAGCCAGGAAACAACTTTATCAATATATATAAGATTGAATGGGTTAGTTCATGCAAATCATTTACAAACATAACTTAGAGAAGAAGGAATTTTGGTAAGAAGGAAAAACTAGAGAGAAGATAAGTGAATTGAAGAAATGTTAGTGGATTTGAAAGCATAAGATCAAGCTAGGTGGTGTACTCCTAGGTAAGCTTAGCTACACTATTAATTTAGATTAAATTCATGAGATGATGATGATTATTAAGATGTTGGTTGTTCTTGTTGTTATGAAGGATGTCTTGGGTCTCTGGTATGTTAGAATAGGGATTCCAAGGTGTTGGAATTGGCTATGGATGGAGAAAACATAAAATTCAAAGTGCAGAATTATGGATTTTTCTGTATATGGTGCGATAGATGTGCTAGCTAGCGCGCTACCTACGTATAGTGCTAGTCATGCTATCCAGCACGCTAGGTGCTCTGACATCACAAAATCTGAAGTTTTATAACTAGAACTTAAACACCTTACACAAGCTTAACACCCTAACTAAGGATCTAAACACATTATAAAACATGTCTAATAGTACTAGGAGCCTAGGGAAGAGTCGGAGGTTTGGGTATGTGTTTCGGGGTGTCGAGAGATCAGATTAGCATATGAGCTTTGCGTGGTTTGTAAGTAAACTGATTGGGATATTTATTTATATCTCTTTCCATTATATTTTTTGTTTCTAGTCATTTGGACTGATGTTCTATTGTACTTTAGATATCATGACTTTATTGTCCTATCTCATTATATGAGTTTGTTATCATGACATTGGTTGTTATTTAAATGATGTTCATTGACTCTAAATCATGTGTTAAATCATTTTATGGCTGTTCAAAGTGTTAATAGAAAAGCATGCTATTAGGTAAATGACTTGTGGTGTTGTAAATCACATTCCTTTGTGTTCGTTTGAGCTATTTCGTTATGGATTCCTTATTGTGTCACTTCTTGAGTTCTGAAACTAGTTTTTTTATTGTGGACCATTATAGAGATAGACCACGACACACGGGGTCACTAAATTTTCGAGGATGTCAAAATCTGACCACTAGTTTGTGCGGCACATGGGGTACCCGAGGTTGTCAATAAGTATTTATATATATATATATCTTAAAGAGCATTGTAATGATGTGAAGGCATCTAAAAAATTGATTACACCCTACATAGTGGAATAGAGTTAATGTGATGTAATTTCATAGTCAACCGACCCTAGATCATTATTGCGTAGCCGAGTGTCAGTTTCATATTGGTTAACTGAAGCATCTCATAGCATGATTCTTGTTTCTACTTTCTTTGGTATTGTTATGCTTTCAGATACTTGTAGATTTGGAAATGTGGATAAATGTCTCTCAATGTTACTTTCTACTTACTATACTCATTGTCATTTTTATGACGGTGGGTGCAGAATACTTCGAGTTCGACGTTGATGGATAGTTCTTGCTACTTTTATAGGTGATCATTTTGTGCATATATTATTTACGTCTTTTGTATAACTTAGGGTTATATATTATGTTGAGTGACTAGACTTCCCTACCGAGTGATGGATGCCTAGTGCGATGTATATGTGTAGACTAATAAGTCACTCCTAGTGGTATATAGATGTCGAGACGTGACTGGGGACATGCCTCGAGATGTGTGCTAGCATGGGATCGAGGTAGAGAGTGATATGGTATGTATTAACTTAAGTTAATATAGCTTATCCAGTTAGATTAATGTGGCTATATAGTTTGATTTACATTAAATGTGACCTAAGTTAACAAAATAAAACATTATGCATTGATATTCCTTGAGATACGTGTTGACACATCAAAAGACCAATTGAGTTACAAATTGGTGTTAGTAAGGGAGAGTTAGTGGAATTGTTTCAAGATGTGAGCTATTAAATTAGTCTTAAGACACGTTCACACATTAAGATCAATAGCCAGGAAACAACTTTATCAATATATATAAGATTGAATGGGTCAGTTCATGCAAATCATTTACAAACATAACTTAGAGAAGAAGGAATTTTGGTAAGAAGGAAAAACTAGAGAGAAGATAAGTGAATTGAAGAAATGTTAGTGGATTTGAAAGCATAAGATCAAGCTAGGTGGTGTACTCCTAGGTAAGCTTAGCTACACTATTAATTTAGATTAAATTCATGAGATGATGATGATTATTAAGATGTTGGTTGTTCTTGTTGTTATGAAGGATGTCTTGGGTCTCTCTGGTATGTTAGAATAGGGATTCCAAGGTGTTGGAATTGGCTATGGATGGAGAAAACATAAAATTCAAAGTGCGAGAATTATGGATTTTTGTGTATATGGTGCGATAGATGTGCTAGCTAGCGCGCTACCTACGTATAGTGCTAGTCATGCTATCCAAAGACGCTAGGTGCTCTAACATCACAAAATCTGAAGTTTTATAACTAGAACTTAAACACCTTACACAAGCTTAACACCCTAACTAAGGATCTAAACACATTATAAAACATGTCTAATAGTACTAGGAGCCTAGGGAAGAGTCGGAGGTTTGGGTATGTGTTTCGAGGTGTCGAGAGATCAGATTAGCATATGAGCTTTGCGTGGTTTGTAAGTAAACCTGATTGGGATATTTATTTATATCTATTTCCATTATATTTTTTGTTTCTAGTCATTTGACTGATGTGCTATTGTACTTTAGATATCATGACTTTATTGTCCTATCTCATTATATGAGTTTGTTATCATGACATTGGTTGTTATTTAAATGATGTTCATTGACTCTAAATCATGTGTTAAATCATTTTATGGCTGTTCAAAGTGTTAATAGAAAAGCATGCTATTAGGTAAATGACTTGTGGTGTTGTAAATCACATTCCTTTGTGTTCGTTTGAGCTATTTCGTTATGGATTCCTTATTGTGTCACTTCTTGAGTTCTGAAACTAGTTTTTTTTTTTTTTTTTTTTTTTTTTTTTTTTTTTTTTTTATTGTGGACCATTATAGAGATAGGCCGCGACACACGGGGTCACTAAATTTTTGAGGATGTCGAAATCTCACCACTAGCTTGTGCGGCACATGGGGTACCAAGGGTTGTCGATAAGTATTTATATATTTATATCTTAAAGAGCATTGTAATGATGCGAAGGCATCTAAAAAATTGATTACACCCTACATACTGGAATAGAGTTGATGTGATGTGATTTCATAGCCAACCGACCCTAGATCATTATTGCGTAGCCGAGTGTCAGTTTCATATTGGTTAACTGAAGCATCTCATAGCATGATTCTTGTTTCTACTTTCTTTGGTATTGTTATGCTTTCAGATACTTGTAGATTTGGAAATGTGGATAAATGTCTCTCAATGTTACTTTCTACTTACTATACTCATTGTCATTTTTATGACGGTGGGTGCAAATACTTCGAGTTCTGAGCCGTTGATGGACAGTTCTTGCTACTTTTATAGGTGATCATTTTGTGCATATATTATTTACGTCTTTTGTATAACTTAGGGTTATATATTATGTTGAGTGACTAGACTTCCCTACTGTTTCATGTATTACTTTGGTTAGTTTCATATGATCGTCTGTTTACCTAGTTTCCACAGTAGGTGTTTTATAAATGTTTCCGCTATATTTACTAAGTCTTCCGCTGAAAGTTAAGGTAACGATAATGATATCTTAATTAACTCTAATGATATTGAAATAAATAGTAATTATGTTGATTATGTGTAACAAAGTAAATAAAATGAAAAGGCTAACTAATATATTGTTAAATCTTACGTGGCATGGGTTAGGGCTTAATGATGGGATTAGGCTGCGCGGTACCCGATTTAAAGAGTCGAGCTGTCACAAAGTGAATGCGATGAAACATAAGGATGTAGAACTTGAGTATGTTAAACTAAGAGCTTTTCCTTCTTCATTAAAAGGTCAAGCTCTAGATTGACTTTTCTATCTTCCTCCAAATTCCATAACCACTTGGTCCGAAAATGTTAGAAGCGTTTATAGATAAATATGCCCTAGCACGCAAAATTAGTTTACAAAGATAAAGAATTAGTAATGCTATGATAGAAACTAAAGAGACGTTTGGTGAGTTTTGGGATAGGTATCAAAGATTGATCTCATTATATCTACAACATGTATTTACAAAAATAGCTTTAGTGCAATTTTTTTATGAATGATCATCTAGAACAAAGATTTTTATACACAGTATGTGGAGGATCTTTATTCAAACTAACACCAACTTTAGGTATAGAAGCTATTAACAAAATGGTTGAATAATCAAAGCAATATGGTGAAAGGATAGAGCCATAAAAGAGATACTTTGTCAAGAGAAGAAAAGAAAATTGAACACATTAGAAGATACAATTGATGAGTTAAAAAGCATGGTTAAGCTATTATTAAAAGATAGATCAATCCAAGTGAAACCTTATGCTTTTGTAATAATAATAATCATCTTGATAATGAATGCCCTATAATGCAAGAAGACAAAATTGAAGAAGCAAATGTGATGATGAATAACTATGGTGGATTCACTAAACATAATTATAACTCTAATGACTATACAAATTGTCTACAACCAAATATCAGAAATGGTCTAAATAACCAGAGTTATCAAGGGTTTAGGTCACCTACATGGATTGAAAGAACCATTCCATTAGAAAACTCAAATAAGGAGCAAGATCAAATAATCCAAGTCTTACAAGGTGATATTAATGAATTGAAAAATCAATTAAGTCAAATGAACCAACAATTTAATACATTCATTAATCAATCTAAAGCACCTACTCAAATTGTTCATACTAGTCAAGTACAAGTTAATGCTTTATTTAGTGATAATAAGAAAGACACACATATACCTGAAAATATACCTAAAAGGTGTGTTAAGAAAAAGAAAATACAGAAAAATATTGAAGAGGAATAAGAAGAAATGATGGCTAATGTCATTCCTACTAGATGAGGGATAGTTGAACAATTGAAATATACATTCTTTCCTGAAAGGCTATATCCATGGTATTTGGCTAGAGTTGAAGCTTATGAAAAATCTTTACAAAAGCCTAAAATAGTCAATATAGAGAAAGATGATAAGATTCATGATAATTTAAATGAAGATATGTATTCAAATTCTACCATTCCACAACAATTAGTTGATGCTAGGACGAAAGAAAACAATGAAGATATACTTAAAGCATTAAGGAAAATGCAAATCAATAAATCATTGATGGAATCAATTAAGCGATTTTCTAGCTATGATGATGTTTTAAAAGAATTCTCTGAATCTAAGAATGTTTGGAATACTTATTAAAATAGAAACTTCTTCTATAAACTTTGCTATGTTTATGTTTGATCTTGGAGCATCAATTAATCTGATGTCCCTTAAATTCTATGAATCATTGAAAATATTTTCGTTAGCCAATATGCCTATTAATCTTACTTTGGTTGATAACATAGAAGCTAAACCTTATGGTTTAATAGAAGATGTTTTAGTAAAAATAGCTGACTTAGTATTCCCTGCTGACTTTTGTGTCATGGAAATGAGAGATTCAATATCACCTAATTCTCCATCTATATTATTGGTAAACTTTTTTCTTAAAACTGCTAAGACTAAGTTAGATATCTTTGAAAGAACTATGTCTACGAAATTTGAAGAAAAAATGATCACTTTCAAATTCAATAATTAGGATAACTATAATGATTCTAATGAATTGCTTAGCAAAGAAATTAAAGATAATGATTCTTTAGAATTAAATCCTCATAATAGTCTAAATAGTGAAGTATATGCAATCAATGAAGTAAAGATGGAAATTTAAAATGATATTTCAAACAAGGAAGTAGTTGAAGACACTCCTAATTATGAGAAATTAACTTCAGAAATGAGAGTTCAACAATCGGAAAACAAGAAAAATACTATCAAGTCGGAAGATTCAAGTGTTAAAAATGATATTAAGAAGAAAACGTTGAGTTCAAATCCTGTAATGTTGCATGATCATGGGGGGATCAATTTAAATATTAAGATAGTAAAAAGACTGAATTCTATCAATTTATTCTTTATGAAAGAACCAAAAGAAATAACTAATAAGAATAAAGATGATGAATCAAGAAACATAACAATCTCCATTGTTATTAATAATAAGAAATTTGAGAATGTAAAAAATGACTCAAACGCATCATATAACACCCAATCTTTCTATTATCTTTTAGAACACAATTTTCCCAATAGGAAATATGATAAAGATCATAATATTATAGTTTCTTCTAATGATGGATCTATAATAGAGAATAAAGGTATACTTAGAGATATTACATTAGGAGAACCTGTCCTAACAACTACTAATACAACACTTGAAGTAGCTCAATTAACTATCAAAATAATAGTTGGGAATGAAGAGATTGTTTTAAAACATGGTATAAAAGAAAAACTTCTTAATTTAGAACCAGATTAGGATTGCATGGTTCAGTCGAGTCAACGACAATAAACAAAAGCACTCTATGGAAGGCAGCCCATAATCTATCTTTAATTTATGTTTTAGTATTAGAATTAGTTAGTTGTTTTTTTATTCACTAAACTTTTGACTCTTATAATGAAGATATTTTAGGAATCTCCATTCCGGAATAATTTCATGTAAGGTGGGTTGATTGACCTAATGTTTTTTTGTATTATATTGTCTATATGCATTAGTTTTATGTTAGTCGGTTATTTTTAGTAGTGAAATTAATGTTTAGTACAAATCATAGTCAAATCCTAATAATTTTGAATAATTCAACCTTTTATTGGACTTATATGTGATAATTATATAGGAAAATCAATTTAATTTGAAAAAACAGTTAAAATAGGCTGGCGATTACCCAACGATTTTACTTTGTACTGGAATTCGATGAGAAAATCGGCAGTTGTATGCATATTTTTCAATGAAATTTGAGACAACGATTTGTCAACGATTTGAACTTATAACTAGGATTCGTTGGACAAATCGATGAGTCACTAAGGCCCATTCTCAGCAATTTAGGCAGCGATTTCTTAACGAATCCACTTACACCCTGATTCATTAAGAACGAATACGCGTTTTTAAAATAGAAACCCAAAATCACCACATTTAAACCCTTCACACTTACAAAACATTGTAACCTTTTGATCAAAAGATTAGTTTTCGACTAGATTCAACTTTCTAAAGCTTAGACTTAGTATATTTTAGTGATTCCCACCTCAGTCTTCACACATTCAACCCAAATTTTGGTAAGTATTGAGAATATAGAGCCACCTAGGGCTTGAGCATGGATAATTCAGAATTGGAGCTTGGAAGAGTGTTCTAGAAAAGTTATAGAGTTCCAATCATGAAATATTCACTTTCAAATTGGTAATCAATGATAACCCTAACTTTTTATTGATTATATTTTTGGTTTTTCATTGATTTTTGCATTTTTATTTAGGATAGAACCTCAATTTCAAGATTTTTACTTTTAAATTGCTTTTAATGTCGAATGTTTTCAATTATAATACTAGTATGGGAGTGGTATGATAATTTGTTTATTGATATCAAATTCTCAAACTATTCTTAGTCTAGAGCGAATAGATGAAATTTTATACGCAAACTAATTTGAGACTAAGTTTCAAATGAGTTTGGGGGGTTTCTTATATTTGTCTATTGCATGAATTGAATAGGTTACGAGTGATTTTATTTATATATTGATAATCCAATTTATGATTATATCAAATCATTTATATTTCACTATGTATTTTTGTTGGAAACTCGACTTAATTTTCAAACTTTGAGGCTAAGGTTTGGAATGAGTTTGGGGGTATTTTAGGTGAAGCATATCAATAGCTATAGCAAGGAAAGAAAATAAAGGAAGAATACACATTTAGAATTGATGAAAAGTTCAAACTTTTGATCCGATATTCAAGTGAGTTGATGAAAATTTTCAAATTTCTTCTAAATTCAAGTAAGTATGAATTTTATTTTTCTTTATTTTTAGTTAAGAAAAGAATGAGAAAATATATATATAATAGATTTTTTAATGGAAGTGATATTTTTATTACCCAAGTGATTTCTATGATAGAAGGAATCAATTTTATACCCTTTTTGATTAACTTTACTAGCTGATGTATACACCAAATTAAATGTCATGTATTAGTCATGATAATGTGTAGAATATCGAAACAATAGTGCTTGAGGAACAAAACGGATTTCTAAGAATCTTGTGATACAAAAGGCTATTGATTAAATATTTTTATAGTGTGTGTATACATATATATAAAGTTATTATGCCACAATTGAAAAATGAAATGGGTTGGAAACCAATAAATTAATGTAAGTTAGAAAAAATACTTTCTTCAACTTTAGTGGATAGTGAGAAATGTTAACAAGAGTTTACAAGTGTGGCGGCCCCAAATCCCAAGGCAATCTGGGCCCCGTCATGTCGCCAGACACGTCACTAGGTTATGTCACGTCATCTGCCAGACTGTCCATGACGCCTTGCGACAAGTGCTCAACCTTTTCATTTAGCCTAACTATTTCAATTATCATGCATTTTATGAAAACATGTCCTTAATATAATTTAGTTAGTCTATCCGTTTATCTCGTTTAACTTGTATGGTAAGTTATTTAGTTGTTACTTGGTATTCTCAACTAAATGTGAGAGTTATCAATAATAACGGAAGGCTTTCATTTTAGATAAAGCAAATGATAATTATCACAAAATTTACTTCATTGACAAATTGTGACGACCCCAATCTCTAGACCACCTTGCTACCCGCCACGTCAACTAGCCTCGCCACGTCATGACCCGCTTCTCCTTGACGCCTCGTGACCTAACGAGTTGCTTACACATTTTCAGCTAACACGCTAACTAACCTTTACATAAGTATTAATAACTTAGTTAGCCAGTTACTCAATTTATCAAGTTATATTATAATTTTAAAGTGGAAGTCTTTTAATTAGTAACTTATGCAATGTTTAACAATCTTAAGTAGTGGAAAACCCGGCAAAAGATACCATATATATCAAGGTGAGATAAGTATAACAAAAGTTCCATATACATGTAATCAATATTCTATGGTCCCCCAAAACCCAACAAAAATAAAATAAATACATAATAATATCACAAACGAGCTGGCTCCACAATCTCAGACGTAGTCACCCAGTACCTCTTTGCCCAAGCCCTTGCTCTTCGAAGGGTCTGCACTCGGTCACCCTACAAATACAATGACGAGTCCAGTAAGTAAAATCCCAAGAGGAGTCTACACAATATTCATGAAATAGAACTGATAAACTATGAGACATGCGAATATAACACCTGAAAACAGTACATCATATTCCCATGAATGTAGGCAGCACACTACAAGCAAAAGCAGTAACATGAAATGAATAAACAACATATACAACCTCAACCAGTTCAGAAATAAAGCATAAATTAGTAAACATCCGTATAATCATGAGAAAACCCTGACCTACACCATCCAGCAATCGATAAATCGAATAGGAACCACGTATATACTTAAAAGCTTACAGTGGCTAAACACCAATTACAGTTACCGGATGAACCCCTCCAAACGCTAATTCAAGTCAAGGTAACACCCTAAATCCCTCCCGACAGTCGTAGATATATTCTACTGCTATAGACACGAGCATTAAACACAAGTAACCCGTGAAATCGATTTAGCTACAACCATTATATACACAAACCGAAATAGGAGAGAAACCCCATGTATGCCTACCGACAGTCATACATGAAATGCGATATTGATAAATCAAAACCATGAATTCAGTGAAGCATTTTCAATGGGTTTACGCACCTCAACCCGCGCTCCGACTTCCCCGATACCTGAGCTATGGTTCCCTAAGTCCCTGAAGTTTAATTTTACATGTTTAATATGTTTTCAGGTGTTTGGGATATTTTATAAGTCAAAAATCTCAAAACAACCCTTTAAATTCAGTTTGTCCGTTGTTAGTGCGCTATTGTTCTTCATCCTGAAAAACAATTGGAAACCCAAAACGATTAGCGCGCTAATCGTTCCAGGTTGCGCGCTACCTAGTCTTTGAGACATAATTCTCAAGTCGAGAATTCTATTTTTCCCCTCAAATTTACCTACCTAAACTTATTTAATACACTCTCCATACCTAATTTTCCTCAAAACAACAACTACACAACCTCAGAACAACGATTTGATCAAAACTTCTAACAAATGAGTTCATTAGATAGACGAGATGATGATTACCTTAGTTTAATTCTTTGATTTTTCCTCCAAAGCCTTGAATTCGAACAATCCAGCGACCTCCTTCTTCTTCTCCAGCAAATTTAGATGATTTGATTTTGTTTTCATTTGCATGGTTAATATTATTTATATTAAGACGATCTTGATTCTTGGCCATTGATCTTCATGTTTTCACATATCTCGAGGTTCATCTAGTGATCCATCTCTTGCCATGTGTCTTACTGACTCCCACTAACTCAAACTCAAGTGACATTATTTTGCTACTCACATGGCTCCTAGATATGCTAATGTGTATCTCAAGATAAATCATATGGTTTTCATTCCCAAACTACATGCATTGATTTATTCTAATTTAATTGCATTAACTTAGATCCGTTTAATATATATGGTTAGTGTTTTATTTATCAAAAATAACCAACTTATAGTCCCACTAGCCTTCGACTACCCAGTACCTAGTGTCTCGCGTCTCGACACGCATTTCGAGGCACGCCATAGCCTTTTGTTTAATTTGAATTAACTTAGCCTATGGTCACATTACTCATTTAATTGATTTACTATTCATCTTGACATGGATTAGTCTAAATTCCTAGCATACCCGTAGTTTGCCTACTCACTACCCGCGTTGATATGCCTTTCGAGGCGAACACCTGTCACATAAACTCGCCCGATATCAACATACACACATGCGGTGCAATATATTAATAATAATTTTTTAAACACCACATATACACAACCACCATGCATAAATAACATATTTTCTCAATTCTCATGTCCGAGTCAACCGAGTTGTCCACGTAACACCCGAATTACGACCGTTAATCTCCGAGATTAATGCTAATCCTAGTTTAATTAATTTGGGCCATTACACAAACCCTAAGCACTGGAAAACCCATCAAAAGGATACCAGGTATATATAAGGTGATAAAATATACAATAAAATCAATATATAAGTATTGGTGTATCAAGTCTCCCAAAATATACCCAAAAGCAGTAACATAATATATACAAACACCTACGAGATGGGCTAGTGGAGGCTCTCGATGATCAGATGAAGTCGCCAAGTACGGCCTTCCCGAATCATTGTAGGATCTGCACTCTGTCATCCAAGCAAAAAGCTGATGACGAGTCCAGTGAGTAAATCCCCATAAGAAATTCAAATTGCATTTAATAAGAATGTAATAAAACAGCTACAAATCATGCTAGTCAATAAGAAATACACTAAGAAGGAAAATAGCATGAAGATAAATCGCTCAGGAAGCAATAAATGTCGGACGCGAATGTCGTATATATCTGTCGAACTCTGGGACTGATAATACTGGACCGAGGAGACTCTGGTGATGAAGTGACTATCCGCCACTACTCAAAGGTTAATGAGGAACTTCGTTGGTCGGGAGTTTACAACTCCCGGCCAATTGCCTTAAAAGAGAGGAATCTGTATCGGAGTTAACTCCTCACGACACCATCTCTCGAGTCATCGACTCGCAGAATGAATCTCACGTGTAGCCTAGGGCATGACCGAAACCGTAGCAAAAATCGGATCGCTAATCACAAGGGAGCTGGTGAGGGGTCATACCGTCTCGTCAACCATATACAGACACACGTGGGAGTGGAGTGGTCAAACAAATCTAAATGGGTATAATTCAGTGGTATAATGAAATAAAACAGTAAATAAATGGAACATGTTTTTCTGGTGGGGTTTACTTACCAAAATGTGATAAAAACTCGGTCCTTACCCCTCGCTCGTCTCCGAAATACCCGTCCATCGGTCCCTTAAGCTTCCCTAGGCCTCAAGTGTCCTACATACTAATTTTAATAATATATTCTCACATTAATTGATTTAATATTGTGGGAACAAAAATTAGAATTTTTATTCAAATTATTCTTTTAGTTGTGACACATTTTCAGGTTACATGGGTTGCCAAATGCCCAAAAATCTCTTAAAACCCAATTTTATATATTTTCCCAATTCCTCATATTTTCTATGATTTTTTTTTAAATTTTATTTATTTTTACATTTTTTTCTATAATTTATTGTATTTATTTTAATTTAAATAGATTTTTAATTCTTTTTATGGAGTTGGGCCAACCTGAACCGGACCCAGTCTGGATGGGCCCGGTTCAGCCCAACTGGGTCAGGCCTAGGCTGCCCTCTCCCAAGCTCGTACGCACGCTTCGTTTTTTCGTTTTCTTCAACAACAACTCAATAACAACATCTAAATTGCACAAATTTATCCGCACATTGTAATAACACCATCATCTTCCACATGCATGCATTCCATCAACCCACATTTAACTAAAACCCATTCGAAACCAATTTACTTAGAAATTAGAATGATAGTTCATTATTTTGAGTTTTAAAATAGTAGAGAACCTCAATAGAAGTAACATTTTTTTGTACTAACACTAAAGCCCTAAATCCTACTTGCATTTCAAGACCCAAATTTGAGCAAGAATGGAAAAGATGACTAGTGTAGGATCTTACCTAGCTTAGGAACTTAAGTCATTGGCTTCTAAGTGTCACAATTCTCCTCTGAATCCATAGAATTTAGCACTCCAGCTTTTTCTTCAATATATGCTATCAATCTCTCTCTTTTTCTTTTGTTTGTTTATTTGGTTTGCATGCTGGAATGAACAAATGAGGCTAAGTCATTTTTTATACTAATTCACATAATCAAGTCCCAACAAACTTATCTCGAGGTTCATCAAAAGGACCTTTATTAAATCCTGCCAAACCTTTGTGTCCGCTAGGTGTCACTTTAAGTTACATTATCTTAGATTTAGCTTTCTTAATGACATAACCAATACTTCACATCATAGGCACATTAATCAAATTAGCTAGCTTAGTCTTATGGTTAATTAATAATTTACACACCAAAATTAGACTAAGTTTTATTTACTCGGGTACCCGGCGCTATTGCGCAACTCGAGGCGCATCGGGTCCATTCTCAACCTATACTGATTTATTCATCCTAGTTCAATTCAATTAATACTTAGCTTACGATTTTATTCGATATTGATAAACTTATTCATCTAAGCTAATATTTCACTGTCCCAAGCTATTTAAATTCTCGTACTCGCATCGTACGTATCTTGAGAAGCTTTCCACTGCACTCGTAACTCACGTAAAATGCGATAACTAACGTTACACATGGCGTAATGCTATAATTCATAACAAAATAACCACAATAAACAAACATCAAGCAAATATAACATTATCAATTATACCTCGGTAGGTGTGCCCTAGACAAATCCGTGACGTCCACGTGGGGTCTGAGTTGGGTTCTAGTCTGAAATTAGATAATTAAATAATCTTCGAATTAGGCGGGCTGTCACAATCTTCCTAACTAAAATGAATTTTGTCCCGGAATCCAAACTCAAAGTAAAATATTAACCATGGTAAAAGCAGGGGGTATTTCTCGCGCATAGAAGACTCTTTTTCCCAAGTGAGGCCCTCGTCTCTACGATAGTTCCACCTGAAGATAACTTTGGGAATCTGCTTAGTCCTGAGAACCTTAACTCTACGGTCTACTATCTCAATAGGGTGCTCCTCGTACGTCATGTCTTGCATAACCTCTACACGGGTCAATCCACCATAGGTCTCGGCCTCGATCTCGCTATTCTTAGCATGGAAATGTGGAAGACGTCGTGAACCTCTGCCAACTGTCTCGATAGCCTTAACTGATAAGCAACCTTCCTAACTCGTCTGACAATCTTATATGGCCCAATATACCGTGGTGCAAGTTTCCCGTTGATCCCAAATCTCTGGTGACCTTTCAAAGGAATAACTTTTAAGTACACCCAGTCATTTACTTCATAGCTCAGCCCGTCGCGATACTTATTCACGTATTTCATCTGTCTATCTTGAGCAACCTGTTATCTCTGACAAATCAACCTAACTTTCTCTGTGTAGTCTACAACAACCTCAGGCCCAATGATAATTCCGTCCTCGGGCTCTGCTTAGCAAGCTGCTGATCTGCAAGGTCTCTAGTACAGTGCCTCAAATGGTGGCATCCCAATACTGGCCTGAAAGCTGTTGATGTAGGCAAACTCACAAAGTGTCAAATACTCCCCCATAGCCCTCCAAACTATAACACACAAGCTTTGAGCATGTCCTCCAATATCTGTATAGTTCGCTCTGACTGCCCATCGGTCTGTGGGTGGTAATTCGTGTTGTGCTAAAGTCTAGTACCATACTACTCCTACATAGCCTGCCATAATTATGACATCAACCGACTATCTATGTCTGATACTATCGATACCGATACACCATGTAATCTAATGATCTCTCGCTCGAAGAGCGTGTACAGCTGTGGAAAGGTGTATCTAATGGAAACTTGAATGAAATGGGCTAATTTTATCAATCTATCCATGAGAACCCATACAAAATCATGGTTGCATTGAGTCCGTGGTAACGCACTAACAAAGTCTAAGTAATGTGTTCCCACTTCCACTGAGGGATCGATAGCGGCTGTAGAAGTCCTCCAGGCCTCCGGCGCTCACTAGCCAACATCTGCCTTTTATCGCGGGCCACTAGAACAAGCACTTTATATCTTGATACATCTTGTTCCGGTCTAGGTGAATTGTGTATCTGAATCTCTAATCCTCCTGAAGAATGCCATCTCGCAACTCTGCTACTACCGGAATCCATAATCTACCTTTATGTCGTAAACACCTATCTACTGACTCTTTCCAATCTGGGAAGTCAAAACTCTGAGTCATGTCTTTGAACCTCTGATATATCGTATCGGCTCACTGACTCTCTAAGACTTGTGGAATGGAAACTCTCGGAACTCGCATCTGTCCACAAATGTGTACCCATGCTGTCTTTGGGGCTACTTACAAACTTATGGTAACCGCTTCAAGTATACCGTAGTAGTGAGTCATCACCTCTAAGTCAGGTTTTTCCTATTAAGGGCATCTGCTGCGACATTCCCCTTCCTGGGTTGGTACTTCAAACTCTGATGATCTGTGTATAAGGTGAACCTTTCACAAAAAAGATAATGTCTCCACGTCTTCAATGCAAACACAATCGCTGCAAGCTCCAGATCGTGCATTGGACATTTTCTCTCATGATTCCTCAGTTTACGTGATAAGTAGGCAATTACTTTTTCATCTTGCATTAGTACACATCCCTGTCCAGTGCCACGCGCATCTGTGCGAATTGTCAACTCCTTGCCTGGCTCTGGTAATACTAATAGCGGTGCGAAGGTCAAAACTCTACCTCGCTTGCATCAAACCACACAAACTCGACGTCCTTCTTGGTTAATCGGTTCATAGGGGCCAAAATCCTGGAAAAATCCGGTACAAAGCATCGGTAATAGCCTGCTAGTCCCAAGAAGCTCTTAACGTATGTCACACACTCTTGTGTACGCCAATCAATGATAGCATGAACCTTACTCGAGTCCACCGATATGCCCCTGTCAGTGATCACGTGCTCTAATAACTTTACTACAGAAAGCCAAAACTCGCACTTACTGAATTTGACGTATAACCGGTGCTCTCTCAGAGTCTTCAGCGTCTCTCTTAGATGTCTCTCGTAGTCCTCACGAGTCCTGGAATAGATCAAAATATCGTCAACGAAGACTATCATGTATCGATCTAAAAATGGCCTCAAGACTCGGTACATCAAATCCATGAACACTGCTGGTGCGTTCGTTAGTCCGAATGGCATAACAGTAAACTCAAACAATCCATAATGTGTGTTGAACGTTGTTTTGGGTATATCCTCCTCCCTAATCCTTAACTGGTGATAACCTGACCTTAGATCAATCTTGGAGAAGAACCGCACTCCGGCTAGCTGGTCGAACAAATCGTCGATCCTGGACAGTGGGTATCGATTTCTGACTCACTTGATGGAGTCTCCTGTAATTAATGCACATCCTCATACTATTGTCCTTTTTATTCACAAAAAGGACCAGTGCTCCCCAAGGAGTCATACTCGGGTGTATGAAACACTTCTCTGATAAGTCCTCCAGCTGAGCCCTCAACTTTTCCTGCTCTACTCGCGATACGATACGGTCGGCTCGCTATAGGCTGGGTGCCTGGCGCTAGCTCAATCATATACTCTATTTGCCTATGTGGAGGTAATCCAAGTAAATCCTTAGGAAAGACGTTTGAAAACTCACACAAGACTGGAAAGTCCTCAAGTCTGACTATTAGCCTCTCAACTGGCTCTATAGTCCCTAGAAGAATGTTCATCTTCTGGGTGGTGGCTAATCTCCCTGGCGATCGGAAGTGTGGTCGCGACTCCGGTGAATGAAAATTCAGGAATCCCTGATATCTGAAAGGTGGCGTTCTTACTAAAACAATCAAATCGAGCGTGGTAGGCCGCCAACCAATCCATGCCTAAGAGCGTATCAAACTCTAGGTACTCAAGTACTCGAAGATCTATGAGTAACTGGTGACATCTAACCTTAATTGGTCAGTCTCTACATATTTGGTTAGGGTAAATCTCTTATCCTAGTAGTCGTGCTAAGGACAAGGTGTGTGAATAAAACCTTTGGTGTTAACCCTAAGTCTCATACAATCCATCCTAAAATAAACGATAATGTAGAACCAAAATCAACATACCATCGACTAGAATTCGTGAAGCGTCGCTGTCGGGCTTTGCTACTACATGAACCTGCTCTATGGCTTGTACTGGTGGAGCTGCAACTGGTGGCATGAACTCACTAGTGCACTGATTCTACTAATGCTCCTATGTATATCAAAAACAAATGATGTGTTCGATACTCCCAGATCCTTGATGCTGCTGACTTCTGGCCGTTTGGCCATGAACATGTCCACCTTGCCTCTGACCTTGGTCCTACCACTGCTGATCCTGTCCCTGTCTCTGTCTTTGCCACTACCGAACTCTGTCTCTGGCCCTCTAGCCTTGACCTTGAGGCTTCCCTCGTGGAGGTTAGACGGCCATGACCTGATGTTGCTAAGCAGGTAGTGCAGCATAAGTGCAAATTGTCTGCCTACCGTCATGCATGCCCCTATATCTCATTGATCTCTTGGTTGGCGATTCCTTTTGCCCTTCCTATTTGATCTGATATGGCTGCTCTGACCCTCCTGCTATACAGGAGCAAAGGCGGTGTCACTCATCATGGCTTATGTCTCATGAGCCAATGCTCGCTCATATACCTCTTGTAAGGTCCTCGGCCCTGTGGACACGATGGCACTACAAATCTTTGGCCAAAGTTCCCGAATAAAGTAGTGGACCTGAAGCTGCTCGATCCCACTATATTTGTGGTGAATAATAGCAAGTACTCAAACCTCTCCATGTACTGAATCACGGTGTGAGAACCCTACCTCGGTTTCAAGAAATCCTCTCTCAATCGTAGCTGGACCTCAATCAAAATGTACTGATCATAGAAGACTTGGCGGAACTCGGCCCAAGTGGTCGGCTCTTCATGAGCGGGTATGTGTGAGGTCCACCATACCGCGACGTCTCCCTTCAACATGTAGCCAGAGACTTTGGCTCGTAGCCAGAGACTTTGGCTCGTATGCTCTCATTTATGAGAACACATCTCCCAGCTGCCTCTGGGTCTCCGTCTCCAGAAAAGCGTCCTGGCTGGAATCTAGAAAACTCCTTGACTAGCTTAGCCTTAGCTGTCAAGGTTGTCTCAAACATTGTCCGCTGCACTGCTGTAAGTGCAGGAGTAGCCACTGGGGTAATTGCTGGTGTAGCTACGGGGGTAATCAACTCCGCGAGAATCTAAACTCTGACTGCCGCGAGCGGTGTATCCTGACTAGTCGGGGCGACGACTGTCTGAACAATAGCAGTGGTGGTGGAAAGTGTTGCAGTCGCATGTATGGCTACTGTCTTTGATCAAAAGAGTCTCAAGATCTCCTCGAGCTACACGCAATAAAGTGCGACGGTGTCGCGTAAACTCTGATCCGAGTCGACTCTCGCAGGGTCGCTCGTCTAGCCTCCATCAGCCGTAGTAGGTGAAATATCTGTTATCCATCCATCTTGAATATGCAAGTGTGGATGTGTTCCAGTCAGTTTCGTATACGCGTATATATACATGTTACAAGTCAAAATATATACGTATAAAACCCTAGACTATTCGTCTTACTATTCTTCCCAATTAAGGTTCTAAGTCAGGTTAACAGGTTTTCCACATTCTAAGTTCGTTTGTTAAGTCTTATTCGCTTTTGTTACAATTTCCCAAGGCTTATCTGAACCTAAGCTCTGATACCATATGTGGTGGCCCCAAATCCTAGGGCAATCTGGGGCCTGCCATGCCGCTAGACACGTCACCAGGTTATGCCACGTTATTTGTCTGCTTGTCCATGACGGCCTGCGATAAGTGCTCAACCTTTTCATTTAGCCTAACTATTTCAATTATCATGCATTTTATGAAAACATGTCCTTAATTTAATTTAGTTAGCCTATTCATTTATCTCACTTAACTTATATGGTAAGTTATTTAGTTGTTCATTGGTTTTTTCAACTAAATGTGTGAGTTATAAATAACAATGAAATTCTTTCATTTTAGATAAAACAAATGATAATTATCATAAAATTTACTTCATTGATAAACCATAAGCAGTGGAAAACCCATCAAAACGATACCATGTATATATAATGCGACGAAATGTACAATAAAATCAATGTACATGTATCGGTGTATCAAGTCTCCCAAAATATACCAAAAGCATTAACATAATATATATAAACACCTACGAGATGGGCTAGTGGAGGCTCTCGATGATCAGATGAAGTATCCAAGTACAACATTCCTCTGGCTCGTCATAGGATCTGCACTCAGTCATTCATGCAAAAAGTTGATGATGAATCCAGTGAGTAAATCCCTAGAAGAAGTGCAAGTTGCATTTAATAAGAATGGAATAAAATGGCTACAAATCATGGTAGTCAACAACAAATACATGGAAAAAAGGATAATAGCATGAAGATAAGTCGCCTAGGAAGCAATAAAAATTGTACGTGAGTATGTATATATCTGCCGAACTTTGAAACTGATAATATTGGACCAAGGAGACTCTGGTGACAAAATGACTATCCGCCACCACTCCAAGGTTAATGAGGAACTCTGTTGATTGGGAGTTTACAAGTCCCGACCAATCGCCTCAAAGAAGAGGAATATGTGTCGGAGTTAACTCCTCACGACACCATATCTCGAGTCATCGACTCGCGGAGTGAATCTAACGCGTAGCCTAGGGCATGACTAGAACCGTAGCAACAATCGGATCGCTAATCACGAGCGAGCTAGTAATGGGTCATATCGTCCCGTCGACCATATATAGACATATGCGGGAGTGGTCAAACAAATCCAAACGGGCATAATTCAGTGGTATAATAAAATAAAGCAGTAAATAAATGCTACATGTTTTTTCAGTGGGGTTTACTTACCAAAATGCGATAAAAACTCAATCCTAGCCACTCGGTCGTCTCTGAAATACCCATCCATCGGTCCCCTAAGCTTCCCTCGGCCTCGAGTAACCTACATACCAATTTTAATAATATATGGTCACATTAATTGATTTTATATTGTGGGAAAAAAAATTAGAATTTTTATTCAAATTATTCTTTTAGTTGTGACACATTTTTCAGGTTACATGGGTTGCCAAATTCCCAAAAATTTCTTAAAACCCAATTTTATATATTTTCCCAATTCCTCATATTTTCTATGATTTTTTTAAATTTTATTTATTTTTACTTTTTTTCTATAATTTATTGTATTTGTTTTAATTTAAATAGATTTTTAATTCTTTTTATGGAGTTGGGCCCACCTGAACCGGGCCCAGTCTGGATGGGCCCGGTTCAGCCCAACTGGGTCAGGCCTAGGCTGGCCTCTCCCAAGCTCGTACGCACGCACGAAGCGTGCGTACGAGCTCCCCCACCCCCACCCCTAAATAGATTTGGGGGAAAGAGGGGGTCTTTGCCTCCCAAAACTAATTGTTTTTTCGTTTTCTTCAACAACAACCTAACAACAACATCTAAATTGCACAAATTTATCCGCACATTGTAATAACACCATCATCTTCAACATGCATTCCATCAACCTACATTCAACTAAAACCCATTCGAAACCAATTTACTTAGAAATTAGAATGATAGTTCATTATTTTGAGTTTTAAAATAGTAGAGAACCTCAATAGAAGCAACAATTTTTTGTACTAACACTAAAGCCCTAAATCGTACTTGCATTTCAAGACCCAAATTTGAGCAAGAATGGGAAAGATGACTAGTGTAGGATCTTACCTAGCTTAGGAACTCAAGTCCTTGGCATCTAAGTGTCACAATTCTCCTCTGAATCCATAGAATTTAGCACTCCTGCCCTTTCTTCAATATATGCTATCAATCTCTCTCTTTATCTTTTGTTTGTTTATTTGGTTTGCATGCTAGAATGAAGAAATGAGGCTAAGTCATCTTTTTATACTAATTCACATAATCAAGCCCCAACACACGTATCTCGAGGTTCATCAAAAGGGCCTTTATTAAATCCAGCTAAACCTTTGTGTTCACTAGGTGTCACTTTAAGTTACATTATCTTAGACTTAGCTTTCTTAATGACTTAACCAATACTTCCCACCATAGGCACATTAAATCAAATTAGCTAGCTTAGTCTTACAATTAATTAATAACTAACACACCAAAATTAGACTAAGTTTTGTTTACTCGGGTACCCGACACTATTGCACAACTTGAGGCGCACCAAGTCCATTCTCGACCTATTATGATTTATTCATCCTAGTTGAAGTCAATTAATATTTAGCTTAGGATTTTATTGGATATTGATAAACTTATTCACCTAAGCTAATGTTTCATTGTCCCAACTATTTAAATTCTCATACCCGCGTCATACATATCTCGAGAAGCTATCCACTGCACTCATAACTCACGTAAAATGGGTTAACCAACTGACGCGCACTGAACGTGTCAATAAAATATAATTACCTTAACCAACTATTTGCAGAATAGTGGCAAAGGCTCGATCCCACAGGGATTGATATTTTTTCTAAGGCCAAAAACAACAAAAAGGGAAATCGGGGTTTTAGAGAGAATAAATAATATAACTAATCTAAATATCAATAAAATAAATAAAGCAATGAAAATAATTTGAAAACAATTAAAAAAAAAGAACCTAGGTCAAAACATACAAGTTTGGTTCGATAAAAGATTGGATTTGGTCGTCAATTTATGTTAAATATGCAAATCAAAATATCCTAGTGTAGCTATAGAACCCGTAACGTACGGGGTTCCTCGCACTTCCTAATCTCGATAGCCAAGGTATGACAGTGACTATTTCCCTAATTAAACGTATAACCCTATACTTAAGCGTATTGGGTTTAACACGTTGACCGCAATGTGTTTCGTGAAGGCACTACACCTAGACAACCGAATTACTCGTGTGTCCGATTTAGCCTAGATTCCTAAGGTATTCAACTAGTCCCAAAAAGGATAAATCAATTGGTAGGGTCGATTGCCACTAGTGTGGTCTTATTGCACAAGTACGGGTGCTTACGACTCACTGACAAATAAACCAAGGTTTAAACAAGTGTTTAACCTCAATTGTTCAAATAATACCAAAGAAAATAAAATAATAATGAAAAAAATGAAATTAAAATATATAAATCTCACAAATCCATTGATGTGGTTTTAGCCTCTCATCAAAGAACACAAAGAACAAAGAAAAATAAAAAAATAGAATGGGGGAGAAGAGAGTTCGGCTAGAGAGGCTGAATTCCCCCTTGCTGTCCGTTTCTTTATTTGTTTTCCTCCCCCTTTTATAACTTATCTCCCTGTTTCTATTTTGTAACTACCAAAACTTTTTATATCTATCTATATAATATCTATTCTATATAAATATATATTCCTATATATTATAAACCAAAACATAATGTTGCATTAATGCATCAACGCCATCAATTCATGCCCCACTTGATCTTCATCAATCACCATGACACTTGTGGGCCCACCAAATTTGCCTCAAGATACGCGCTTGTGAGATTTTCGATGTAAAATGAATTCGAGCATCTAGATACTTGATTTTGCGTAGTTTTTCGCCCCGAATTCAACCGCGCACTCCAAAAATCCTGAAAAAAATAAATAAAAGCAATTAGGCTAGTATTTTGGAGACTTGACAATAAAAATATTTAAATAACCTATATATAATATTACATAATTAACAACTCAACAAATACCCCCAAACTTAGGACTTTGCACGTCCCGAACAAATGTGTAAATGAAAAAACACAAATAAACTAGACTCCTAATATAGTTATGCACTAACTCAACTAATCCTATACCCGATTCAAAATTCATGGAGTTCATTTGGTTTACATAGTTGCCAAATTAACAAGCCACTCAAGAAATTTCGGAGTTATGATATGTCAAGAACTGCAACCCAAACACAATTAAGATCACACATTAAAGACATAGACTCGGTCAACACAAAGGCCATCAACTACTCACGAGTTTTTTTGGTCTATACATTTAAGCACGTAAGTTTACAACCTCACTTAATCTAGTTATAAGCACTCGAGCTAAATTTTTTTATTTGAAGAGTTTCCATACATTTCCGCCTTTATTCATTTTATATGTATACTCTCTATTTTTTTTCTCCAAATTATTATTATTTTTTTTTTCAAGTCATACGGTCCCTGCTCCATTTCCTGTGGACCCCTTTTCTCACTTTTTCCCACCACAAGTTTCCTTGCTCCATTTTCTCTGGAACTTGTGGGACTCTCTATATTAAGAAAACTCCTATTAGCCCTTCTAACTTTCACTATAATTAAGCAAATTCTCCAATGTGGGTTAAAATAGTATGGCTTCCACAATTTTGACCGTCTACCCATTTTGGTATCCAGCACAAGGTTTAACCATCATACTAAGTCTCTAATCATGAAATCATAAAAATGCTGGGCTACGAAATCGAGTGAGTGTTTCTCCTAATTTTTCCTAAGTTTCAAGTCAAAAAGGCAACCATAGTGTACTCATCTACAACCAAAGGCATGAAACAAAATCTCGGGTGACTATAAACAATATAAAAAAATGAAACTTATACTCAACACATGCATGAAAGTGTATCAACTCCTAATGAAGTGAGATAGAGAAGTATGATGGGCCAAGAAATGGAAGAAATGAAGGAATAAGAGATACCAAACACCGTCATTACCATCCATCAATCGCATATAACCGCATATAATTGAAAAAGTTTAAATGATCTCACTTACGGTCTTTCGCAAAGAAATCCAATCCATCTCAATCCACAAACACTAAAGTACCCCCAAACTTATTTTGAACATTGTCCTCAAGGTTCAAAACAAATCAAGGAATCCATGCAACAAAAAGAAAAAAAATAGTGGTGAAAAAGAACATGGATAAATAAATAAGAAGATGATACAAATGCATGCATAACAAAAGTCTCCAAAAACTAGTGAATGCACAAATCTCGCATGTCTAGGTGACTAAGGAAACTTTGAAATAAAATCATCATAACGAGAGCAAGAACTAATATGCATGGGAATGAACTCAAATGATTCCTATCAAATCTTGCGAGCCCGAAGTCTTTCAACTAAGGGTGAAATCAACAAGACGATGGAATGAAGTCTAGGGTTTTGGGTCTACTCAAAGACCCGCCACTAATACGACAACTTAAGTTGGATATATCCCAACAAAGTCTCAAAACACCTAAAACTCTAATAATATGTTAATTCCCAAAAAATGCTCAAATTATTCAAAAAAATGTACTCCATAGTCAAACCTAATAAAACTCAGGGGGTGCTTCAGTGCCTCCAGTGCTCATCAAACCTAACACCTGCAAAAATTCAAGAAACCTAGTAAGGCCTTATTAAACATAAGAACTAAAATTAAACTAAAATTGAAATAAATTTAAGAA
Organism: Stephania cephalantha; assembly: GCA_039657325.1. Taxonomy (NCBI): domain Eukaryota; kingdom Viridiplantae; phylum Streptophyta; class Magnoliopsida; order Ranunculales; family Menispermaceae; genus Stephania; species Stephania cephalantha. The sequence goes on along the minus strand of CM077572.1, from coordinate 46,072,295 downwards.
ATAAAAAATAAAAACAAATATAAGGCTGGGTTGCCTCCCAACGAGCGCCTTTCTTTTAAGTCTTTAGCTACACTTGTTGTGATTCATCACGTGATGCCTTCTCCTTTCGAGATATCAACAATGAATGGTGCATCTATAGCTTTGGGCAATGCATCATACATGCCCTCCTTAAGACTTGGGAGCTCATTCGGGACCTCGAATACAAAAGAATCTGTCGAATCATGGTCAACCAACACAAAGGTGTTGGCAGTGTAGAAAATTCGCGAACTCTCCTTTACTTCTACCCCCTTGTTAGGTCTAACAAATATGCATGGGAGGGTAGGTGGTTTCACCAACACCAAAGGTTGGTCTTCCTCGTTCTCTTTCTGCGGCTCCTTCGGCCTTTCTGAAATGACTTCAATTTCTTTCTCAGCTTCAACATTGTCATACTGTGCAATAGTAATGTCTGGCTCATGTGAACAAACTTCTAGTGTTTCCTTTGGTTCGCTCAAATACTCGTCCACAATTGAGAACTGATCAAACTCAACACTTTTAAATGTAGCTGCATTCATAGTCTCCTCTGAGTCAAAAACTGGTTGTGGAGATAACTCTTCCTCATCCATCAAATGCTCAAGTATAGCAGTAACTTGAATTTCTGAATTTTCCGACTTTGAGTTCATATGCTTCATATCCTCCTGCAAGGGCTGTTGAGTGGTGCTTTGAGAAAGCCAATCGGAGATCATATATCTCTCAATGTCGGTCATGGTTCTCTATTCCATTTGATGACTTTGTTGAAAAGGTAGTTCTCTAAAGACCAAGTCATTCATCATGTCTCGTATAGACCTCTTTTCATGTTGAGGAATTTGTGGACTTCGCCTAGACATATAGAAGTCGGGTTGTGGCGATGCATAGCTGGAACCATGATGATTCCTGTACTTCGGATAAGGACAAGCATACGTGGGATGAAAGTACTCCCCACAATTTCCACAAACCACGACTGTTGCACAAAAGATTGCGAGTTAGAAAATTGATGTCTATTATGTGACATACCTACCCCATTCACACCATGATAGTATGAGTCTTCGAATCAACCATAATTGTGGGCATAGGAGGCCATTATGGAATTATCTGCAAAAATTTTAGAAACAAGGGACTAGATACAAAATAAAAAATACAAAAATACAAAAAATAACCAAAGAAAGAAAAAACCAATCCCCAGCAACGACACCAAAAATTGACGCGCACCGTACCGTCAATAAAATAGAATTACCTAAACCAACTATTTGAAGAATAGTGGCAAAGGGTCGATCCTACAGGGATTGTTATTCTTTCTAATGCCAAAAATAATAAAAAGGGAAATCGGGGTTTTAGAGAGAATAAATAATATAACTAATTTAAATATTAATAAAATAAATAAAGCAATGAAAATAATTTGAAAACAATTAATAAAAAATACCTAGGTCAAAACATACAAGTTAGGTTCGATAAGAGATTTGATTCGGTCGTCGATTTATGTAAAATATGCAAATCAAAATATCCTAGTGTAGCTATAGAACCTGTAACGTACACGGTTCCTCGCACTTCCTAATCTCGATAGCCAAGGTACGACGGTGACTATTTCCCTAATCAAACGTATAACCCTATACTCAAGCGTATTAGGTTTAACATGTTGACCGCAATGTGTTTCGTGAAGGCACTACACCTAGACAACCAGATCACTCGTGTGTCCGATTTAGCCTAGATTCCTAAGGTAATCAACCGGTCCCAAAAGGGATTAATCAATTGGTAGGGTCGATTGCCACTAGTGTGGTCTTATTGCATAAGTACGGGTACTTACGACTCACTGACAAATAAATCAAGGTTTAAACAAGTGTTTAACCTCAATTGTTCAAATAATACCAAAGAAAATAAAATAATAATGAAAAGAATGAAATTAAAATATATAAATCTTACAAATCCATTTATGTGCGCAGTCGAACCTCCCTCGCAGTTTTGCCTAGGCTAGAGGCTTTAGCCTCTCATCAAAGAACACAAAGAACAAAGAAAAATAAAAAAATAGAATGGGGGAGAAGAGAGTTCGGCTAGAGAGGCCAAATTCCCCCTTGTTGTCCGTTTCTTTATTTGTTTTCCTCCCCTTTTTCTAACTTATCTCTTTATTTCTATTTTGTAACTATCAAAACTTTCTATATCTATCTATATAATATATATATATATATATATATATATATTCCTATATATTATAAACCAAAACACTTGATCTTCATCAATCACCATGACACGTGTGGGCCCACCAAATTTGCCTCGAGATACGCGCTAGTGCGATTTTTGATGTAGAACGAATCCGAGCATATGTATACTCTATTTTGCATAGTTTTTCGCCCTGAATTCAACCACGCACTCCAAAAATCCTGAAAATAATAAATAAATGCAATTAGGCTAGTATTTTGGAGACTTGACAATAAAAATATATAAATAACCTATATACAATATTACATAATTAACAACTCAACACCAACGGTACACATGGCGTAATGCTATAATTTATAACAAAACAACCAAAATAAACAAACATCACGCAAATATAACATTATTAATTGTACCTCGGTATGTGTGCCCTAGACAAATCTGCGATGTCCACGTGGGTCTGAGCTAGGTCCTAATCTAAAATTAAATGATTAAATAATATTTAAATTAGGCGGGCCATCACGATAAGTATATAGAGATTCCTATAGATTCCATAGGAAATGGAGCGAGGAATCTATAAAGGGAAAAATGCGAGAAAATCCATAGGAAATGGAGCAAGGACTCAAAAGCAAAAGCCAATGAAATTTATGATAAAGAAATAATAATGAAGATGGAGTAGAAAAAAAAAGAATGAGAGATGAAAAAAGTAGATGTTCTTAAACTATTTGAAGAAAAGATTTAACTTAAGTACTTGAAGGTAGAGTTGAATTAAGTATTTCTTAATCTAACACGTTTATCTTAGCAAAATCCCTATTGATTTTGATTGTGATACTATTATAAAATGTTTTCTAAAATTAAAATTAATTTAATGGTTTTTATGTTTTGATATTATATTCTAGTTATCGTAAGCTTGATGCTTGTCAGTAGAGATTAAGGAAACCAATATTGTGTACTAGCCTTGGTAATAAACTTTAAGTTCAAAAGGGTGATGCATTGGTGGTTGAGTTATCATTAAAGGATGTTGTGTTTTGTCTAAATCATTATATTCTATCATAACTTTCATTTACTTGAGGGTACTATGTTTTCATTTGAAAATTATTTCTATTTAAAAATTCTATTATTTAAAGTTAAGATGAATTAGGTTGAAACCGGTATATAAAGAATGAAAGATAATATGATTGAGAGTATTCATTTGCTTGGGATAGCAAAGTGTTGTGTTTGGGGGTATTTGACAAGTCAATAATTAGGCATATTTTATAGTGTAATTTAAGTTGGTTTTAGATGAAAATGATGATATTACACTTGGTATTCTCTTGTTTTTGTGATTTCAAGATTTAAATAAGAAAAGCGAAGAAATAGAAGAAAATGAGATTAAAAGTGAAGAATTTGGTTAAGTGTAGGAAAAATGTAGCAAAAGGTGCAGTGCAATGTAGCAAAAAGCCAATAATTAGCCAGCGGATCCAAAATACAATTGGAATCGTTACCTAAATCACCAGTAGAAAAAGCCAGTGATATCCTAGTTATTTGGGAAATACACTAGGAATCACCAGCTAAATCTGTGGAGCATGGAATGCTATTTTTAGTGATTTACTCATCAATTTGTGTATAACTTAGGAATTGCTGACAAATCACTGAGGTCAGTTACGGGTTTTTTAGATTAATAGGAAGGATTTGAGTTTATCTATGATATGTATACATTAGGAAACTATAAATATGACCTTAGGGCTTTGAAATTTAGTGCCCTATTTTCTCTTAACAAGTTTATAAGAGCCATTGTTTAGTTATTATTGAGTTTATGTTTGAAGCTACATTTGAGCTTTGTTTAATTCATTAAGAGGAATTTATTTAATTATGTTTTTCTATTATAGTATTGTGTTATTTATTTTTAGCATGAGTGAGTAGTTTATCAATCTAAACAAACCCTAGACATGTATACTTTGGATTGTATGTTAGTTATAATTAAGGAATCCCGAACTTAATGCTTTAAATCTATTCATACACGTTAATCACATATTTAACAAGTTGTTTTTGCATATTATAACTAATGAAGATTGATATTGCATGCATAGTGCACAATATGAATTGTGGTATTATGATTATGATTCTATGTCTATAAATTTTTTGATAATTATAGACAACAATTATAGAAGTAGTAACTAGGATTAATCTATAGGACATTTCCCGAGTGGATGTTCTAGGTAATTGTGTTCTAAGTTGTTTATTATGCGGCTTTGGTTAATATTGGCTTAGATTAAGCATGATTTTCACAAAGTGTAATGCTATTCTATGGTGTTGCATTTTATTCAATGGATAGATTTACAATGATAAGAATGTAGCATTTCCATTGAATTTAGGAAAATCGGTGGCTAACTAAAGGCTATCATCCTATTATTAAATAGGATTTAATGATTCCAAGATTCCATATGTGTTATGATTATAACTATATTATGAAGTGATATTATGTTCTAGTGTTTGAATACAATCCAAGTAACTAGTGGGGGTTTGTTTAGATGTTTATTCAGGTATTTACATTATATTGAATTTGAATATTGTTTAATTTAGTTTGCATTTGAGTTGTTTTAATTAATTTAGTTAGTTTAGTTATTTAAGTTAGTAATTATAGTTTTTAGTTATTTAGTATTTTAATTCCCATTTAATTAGATTCGCTAAATTAAGAAAAACAAAACAAAAACACTTTCCTGAGAAGTTTGCAAAATCCATGTGGAGACGATATCCCGCTTATCACTACTACAAGTTATAAGTATATAAGAAATTTATTATTGTGCACGGTCGACACATGTCAAAATATTAAATGCAAATCAAAATATTTGATTGGTATTTAGAGAATTTGAGTTTGTCATATATTTAATACAAAGGCAAGGGAGTAAAGTAATCTTGAAATAATTGAATAATACAAATGATTTATCCAAGAATTTTTAGTATCGTTGTGTAATTTATTCAATTAGCTTAAGTATGAGGATTGTTGTAAGTTAAAATTAGATACAATGATGCCTTAGAGGAAAGTGGAAGTATAGTTTGACTGCAATATTTTCTTGATGATAACAAAATTGTGGAAGATGTTAGTGGTTCATCTTGAGACTTCTTATTCAGGTAAGAATGTGTGTTGATGCAATGAAAAAAAAATAGCTTATACTTCTATATATATATATAGGGGATGGATAATCTCGAGAAAATCATTTTGGTAGTTGTACCAAATATGGAAATACATCAATTGTAAATAAGAGGAGAAGGTATTTTAAATGATATAAGTTTCAAATACATATGTATTTTCGAGGAAAAGTTTGTTATGAGTCGTTTAATCATTCTTAGAGATGATTGAGAATCTTCAAAGAATTATTATTAAAAGACAACCTAAAAGTATTAAAACCAGTGGATTAGTGAAAAGTCAAAGCAGTGAACTTCAAACTATGGAAGTTTGAAAAGTATAGTTGTTAGAGTGACATAAATGGAAGGTGAGATTGATACCTTGGATTTCTTAAATGTTAGTAACTCATTCTTAAACATCACTTATTAAAGGTGATTGTGTTGACAATGTAGCATCCCCTACTCGATTAAGGTGGTACTTGGCCTGAAACCCTAATTAAGCCCCATTAACCCAGCCAAACTTAACTAGAGCCATCAATCTCTCCATCAATACTTGATAAACTCAACCTGTATATCGATTATACGCAGCAAAAATTTAAAACTTTTTCTATAATTATTAATATACAGAAATACAGAGTTTACTAAAACTTAAAAACTCAATTATAAACCTCCCAAACATGTTTATATACAATAAAATATAACAAACAATGTATATATGTACAAGAATGTTCATTACATCATAGAGAAGATTATAAAACTCCTAAATCTTCTCCTTACCCTTCGCTGAAGTGCTAGGTTGTGAACCTGAAATATTAAATTTGAGGCGAGCGCTCCAACTTGCTCAATAAGTAAGGATTCATAAAGCCATCAACAATCCATATAATAATCAAGAACATTATGTAATAGTAATATGCACCAATGTTAACTAACGGGAATGTAAAAAACATATAAATCAATAAATAATAGATGCAAGTAAAAATTTCAATGACTATTAAACTGTGATTCAAGTTTTATTTATAAAACTAAGGTCGATTACCCACTGACCCTATTAATGCGTTTGCTAGACCAACACATTGGCTGATATGCTGTCTAGTCAATCCATTAATGTCTAATGGTTCTATCTGAAACCCTCTAGTGAATATGTAACCCACACAACCTATCTAACTAAGTAGGAGTTAGTATAGATCGGGAGAACATCCTCACGTCCTATACAACCTAGTCTCAGTTCCAGGAGTTACTCTCATGGATTACATTAGAAACCATTTTGTGTTTATTAAAAAATATCACAGTGTACATAGTCCTTCATTTTAGTCCATAAACTACATGAACTATATATACTAAGATAACCAGGCAACATTGATAAATAAGCGAATCTATACTTACCTTGATTTAGGTTTTGTATACAAATTCCTAACTTTCTAAGCACTCAAGCTTTCCCAGAATCCAACACATATCACAAACCATTTATGATCAATATAGGTCTAACACTTTATGTTTAGAACCCTTAGTTCAGTCCCTAAGATCTCAAGAAATTCTAATCGAAACTCAGCATATTTGTTGTTTTCTAGGGTGGGAGCGCACTCCTTCAATTGGTGGGGCATGATCCACCAAGTGGGTTTGTCCAAATTGATGAAAGGAATTCTCTCCTCTGCTAGGTAGAGTGCGCTCCACCCTGTACTGTCTCAATAGTACACAGGGCCACAATGACTGTTCTATGCACAAATCCACACAACAACCATAAACACTCCCAAAATACATCAGGGAGAACCTCTAATAAGGTAACAAACCGTTTCCAGTCAACAACAACAACTCATAAAGATATTAACATCCACAATCAATTTGAACTTCAAAAATATGAAAATAAAAACTTACCAATAGTGATGATCTCTAATTTCTAGTTATTTAAGCTCCCTAACTCACACTGAATCAACTCCTTAATTGATTCCTTAGGATCGACACCAAAACCCACAACTCTCTCTCTCTCTCACTCTTTTAATCGATCTAATTATGGAGATAAGTATGAAGGATTTAATTTAAATCTATAGATTTCCTTGAGATACACATCACGCTCTTGAGACTGATCGAATGATTGATGTGCTAACATGACACCCTTAAAAAGACACACATGTTGACGACACCAACACTCACGCTCATCTCGAGGCTATCCGACAATCCATATAATTTAAACTAAACTTATAGTTTTTAATATATATATTTATATATCAAATATATAAATATATATATTTATATATATACATATATTTCGTGTATTTTCTCGCCAATAAATTCACCAGACATGCTTACTAGTATTCTCGTATGCACATTTATTTTACAACCCCCTCGACGCACTTGGTGTACCGGCTATTGTTTAACTATGTATTTCCCAATTATAGGTTTGTATATAAATTTTCTTTTATACTAAGACCTATAAAATTCATTAAACATTCCAAACAATTACGAACCATCATACAAACTTAGGCACACGCTAATCGAGATACACCGAACTTAACCACGAGCCTGACTCGGGTTAATTAGGATTTGGATTAGCACTAATCACCAGCTTAAGGTAACATGTCATTATAGTCTCCCCAATTTAAAGCAATTTTGTCATTGAAATTAAAGAACACATAAGATTACTTGTAGTTTTGATGAAAAACAGAAACTGCTCTTTCATATAGGATTCTCGATCTTAGGTTAGTTCCCCATCTCCGTAAAATTTTCATCTCACATTAACCAAAGGAATCTCTTTGGTTCTCACCCTATGGATCTTACAATCAAGTATTTGAATCGGCTGCTCATCATAAGATAAGTCTTCCCGAAGATCAAATTTATTCTAATCAATCCTTGGAAAGAATTAAGTATTCGTTTTATGAAGCATAGACACGTGGGACACATTATGAACTCCAGCTAGTTGAAGAGGTAACTTTAACTTGTAAGCAATAGGACCAATTCTTTCCTGCATGTAACGGCCCAAATTAATTAAACTAGGATTATGTGGACTTGAGGAAATCGAATGGGCGGATGGACAAATCGAATAACTCGGATACGAGAACTGAGGGAATATGTTGTTTATGGATGATGATTGTGTATATGTGGTGTCTAAATCATTATTATTGTATTGCATCGCATGTATGTACGTTGCTATCAGGCGAGTTGGTGTGACAAGGAGTTACTTCGAAATGCATGTCGAAACGCGGGTACCAGGTACTGAGTAGTTGAGGGATTAGTGAGACCACTACTGGGTCCATAAGAGGTTATAAAAACACTAATGATAGGTATTATAATAGGCCTAAGCTAAGTAATTAGATCAAATAAATAAAGGCTTATAATTGGTGAAATTAAATTGAAAACTATAGGATTGTCTTAGAGATACATGTTGGCACATCTAAAAACCAATGGAGTATCAAATTGGTGTCACTAGGAGAGAGTTAGTGGAGTGTTAGTTGGATAAGTGGCAAGTCCTGGACCATAAGAAGAATCTCGCGATACGTAAATACATAGAGATCAAGGGCTAGCAATCTATCCCATCTTAATATATATAGGATGATTGCAATCAAAACCAATTTACTTTTAATTCTAGAAATCATAGGATAGAAGATAAATTTGCAGCTGGATTTCAAGGGTTTGGAGGTACAATTTGTGGATCAAATTGAGGTAGTCTTCTTCTCCATCATCTACATTTTCAATTGAGTTCAAAAATGGAGTATTTTAGTGAAATCCAGATTAGAGGAGTTAGACACTAATTTCTAGTGTTGTTTTGATGAATTACAAGTATTATTAGTATTTTAATTGAGAATTTACAACCGGTTTTGGAAAAATTGGGGTTTTGAGTGAAATTGGAAAAACTAGTGGAATCATGGATTTGATGATTTAGAGCTAATTGGTGTTGTTCAGATGGTTCGAATGATATTTGGGAGTCATTATTGAATGGAGAATAGTTTTGTTGGGCTTGGTTAGCTAATTGGGGAGCTGGTAACAAAATTCTCGAGTTGAGAATTCTGTCATGGAACGCTGTTAGTGCGCTAACCAGTCTGGGTGTTCAATTGTTTTTCTAAATGAAGAATAGTATAACGCTAAACTAATTCCTTAGCGCACTAACTCCATCTAGAGCACTAATGATAGATGAAAACTGAATTTAAAGGGCTATTTTTGGGATTTTTGACTTAATATATACCCAAACACCTATAAAGATACTAAATATGTAAAATTGGACTTCAGGGATTTAAGGGACCGTAGCTCAGGTATCAGAGAGCTAATCGGGTTGGATTCGAGAGTCCGGAGAAGTTGAAGTACGGACTGAGGTGCGTAAATTCATTGGAATACCTTACAAGATTTATGGTTTTGTTTATTGATATCGCATTACATGTTTAACTTTTGGTGGCCATACATGAGGTTTCACTCATATTTCAGTTTGCGTATATATTGGTTGTGCTTAAATAGCTTGCATGGGTTACTTATGTTTAGTGCTTGTGTCGACAGTAGTAGAATATATCAATGACTGTCGGGAGGGATTTAAGATGTTCCCTTGACTTGAAATAGTGTCTGTAGGGGTTCATCCGTCAACTGAAGTTAAGGTTTAGTCAGTGTCAGCCTGTAAGTATACACATGGTTCATGTCCTTTTTATCAATTACTAGCTGGTTCAAGTCTGGATTTTCTTGTGATTATACTGTTGTTTATTTGCTACTACTTTGTTTCCAAGCTTGTTTATTGATTACGTGTTGTTGATTAGATGCTACTATTTTTGCTTGTAGTATGCTGCCTACATTCATTTGAATATGACTTACTGTTGCCAGAGGTCACATTCATATGTCTCTTAGTTTACCAGTTTTATTTCATGAATATTATGTGGAATTTTCTTTGGGTTTTACTCACTAGACTCATCATTTTATTTGTTGGGTGACTAAGTGAAGATCCCGTGACGAGCAAGGGCAAGGGCAAGGAGGTATTCGATGACTACCTCTGAGATAGTGACACCAGTTGTATGTATTTTCTTTTAATCACACATCTATATATATGGATCTTTTAATGTATTTCTCTCGCCTTTGATATATACATGGTATCTTTCTGCCGAGTTTTCCGCTATTTAGGATTAAATATTGCATAACATACTCATTGAAAGACTTCTACTGTAGAATTGTAATATAACTTGATAAATTGGTTAATTTGCTAATTAAATCATTAATACTTATATAAAGATTAATTAGTTAAACTAGAGTTAGTTGGAAAAGTGTAAGCAACCAGTTAGGTCACGGGGTGTCAAAGGTAAGCGGGTCATGACGTGGAAGGTTTTGGTGATGTGAGATGCGATATGGCGAGTCCCACGACAACCTCGAAGTTTGGGGCCACCACACTGCTCTCTAAATGGCCCAATGTACCTTGGAGCTAGCTTACCTCGCAACCCAAATCTATGCAATCCTTTTATAGGTGAGACTTTCAACAGGACGAGATCATCATTTGAAAACTCCAAAAACCTATGATGTTTATTGGCATATCTCTTCTGCCTTAGCTGTGTTGTAGTTAAGCGCTGTTGAATCTGCGAAATTCTCTCTTTGTAGTCCTAAATTAACTTTGGCCCCAGTAAAAATGTATCTTCAACTTTTGTCGAACACGCAGGTGAATGACAAGGCCAACTATACAAAGCTTCAAAAGGAACCATTCCAATGCTAACCTGATAGCTATTATTAAGAGAACTCACACAGAGGAATGTATTTCTCCCAGTTACCACCAAACTCCTTGAAACATATCATCTAGCACCAATATCAACCGCTTAGTCTGACCGTTAGTCTGCAGATAGTATGTCGTACCGGGGTTAAGAACAGTTCTCAATTGTCTCTGTAATTCACTCCACAAGCTAAACGTGATTCTCTGATCTCTATCCAAAGTAATCGACACTGAAACTCCAGGAAATCTAAACACCTTTGTATGTACACTTCATATAATCAGTTAAGAGGATTTCACATAGAAACTAACAAGAAATGCACGAACTTCGTCAATATGTCAACTACAACCCATACCGCATCTTGCTTATGCTGACTCAGTGGTAGATCGGAAACATAATCCATCGATATATGTTTCCATTTCCAATCAGGAATAGGCACCGAATCTAATAACTCTCTAGGTTTCTTATGATCAACTGAACTTGCTGACATATCTCATATCTCCTTACAAACTCATTAATATCAATCTTCCTCCCAAGCCACCAATAAACACGCCTCATATTGCGATACATATTAGTGTTACATAGATGAATAGAGTAAAGAGATCTAGGAGACTCGCATAGCAACTCTTGCCTCAACTGATCCTAAGTTGGAACCTACAATCTATCCCTGAACCGTAATACACCATAATTAAAAACTAACCAAGAAGTATGATCTACACTAGGCGCTAACCTCTGACGTGCTATATAATCGTTATCAGCTTTCTGACAATCAACCACCCGGTAAATCATCTCAAGTTCAGCTCAAATTTGAGCACAGAAGAACAGATTAGTAGCTATAAAAATAGCTCTCTCAATTGATGATATTCTAGTTAGGCTTTCCCAAATCATCGTCGCTGAAGCTTCCTCAAGAAGCCTTATCTAAGAAGCTCTGATAGTAGCTATGTTTTCTCTACTTGTTCTTCTCTTACTCAAGGCATCAGTAGCCACATTTGCCTTGCCTGGATGCTACTCCAGCGTAAAATCATATTCCTTGAGGAACTCAAGCCTTCTACACTACCTCATATTCAGTTCATTGTGAGTAAACAAGTATTTCAGACTCTTATGATATGAGGATACTGTAAACTTCTCAATGTACAAGTTATGCCTCCAAATCTTCAAAGCAAAAGCAACTGCAGCTACCTCAAGATCATGAACTGGATAATCTTATTCATTAACCTTGAGTTGCTTTGATGCATAAGCTATAGCCCTACATTCCTACATCAGCACATAGCCCAGAATTGAATGAGAAGCATCTGCATAAATAACTAACTACTTCCTCGATTCAAGTAATGTAAGAACATGTGTCGTAGTCAAACTATTCTTCAAACCTTTGAAGGCAGCCTTGCATTTATCAGACCAAACAAAGTCAATGTCTTTCTGTGTTAGCTTGGTCATTGGTAGAGCAATACGAGAGAAACATTCAACGAATCATATGTAATAATAACCAACTAAATGTAGAAAACTGTTAACCCCTTACACTATGGTAGAAGTAGGCCAATCTTTGATTACCTCAACCTTCATAGGATCAACGGATATACCCTCAATATTAACCACATGTCCAAGAAATTTGACCTCTAAAGACCAGAATTCTCACTTACTAAACTTGGCATACAACCGATTATCCTTCAGACTCTGCAATGTTACTCTGAGGCGGTGCAAATGCTCTTCCTGAGTCTCCGAATAGATAAAAATAACATCGATAAACATGATGATAAATTGGTGAAAATAAGGTTTGAACACATTATGCATAAAGTCCATGAACATAGTAGGAGCATTAGTGAGCCCAAACGACATCACTGTAAACTCGAAGTGCCCGTAGCAAGTACTGAAAGCCGTCTTCGAGATATCATCATCCCTGATCCTCAGTTGATGATAACTAGAACCTCAAATTAATACTCGAGAAATGTCTAACACCCTTTAACTGATCAAACAAATCATCAATCCTGGGCAATAAGTATTTGTTCCTGATAATCACTCGATTAAGCTGTCTACAATAAATGCACATACATAGAGTTTTGTCCTCTTTCTTCACAAAAAGAACTAGTGTTTCCTATATGATGACATATTACATATTAGGATAGATAAACCCTTTTGTAGCAATTCCTCAAGCTGAGTCTATAAATCGCGTAATTTCTTTAGCATCATACGGTACGAAGGAATAGATATAGGTTTAGTACCAGGAATAAGATCAATGATGAAGTCAATGACACGTGGCGGTGGAAGTCCAGGCAAGTCAGACGGAAAGACTTCCTAAAATTCACAAACCATGGGTATCTCACCAACCTTAAGTTCCTGACTAGGCACTCTAAATGTGATAACTCCTACCATAACTTCTAAATCTCGAGGAGTAGTTTCCCTTCCATGAGTTGCAAGTCGTTAAGGATTATAGCCTTTATAGACTATAATTTCAGAAAGGTTAGCGATATGAAAGATTAGCCTCTTATGAAAATAATCAATACTAGCATGATATGTTGATAACCAATCCATCCTTATTAGTGCATCATACTCCAGGAACTTCATTACCCCAAAATCAATTGGGAGTTCATTTTCCCCAATTTTGACTATACATCTCTTGCAGATCGGGTTAGGATAAACCTTATAACTCACAGCTTTGCTTAAAATTAACAATGTATTGGCTCTAATAGGTTTCAATTTCAACTCATCGACCATTACACCAACAATAAAGGAAACTATAGAACCAACATCAATCAAAACATGCATATCTCGACCACAAATGTTCAATATACCTTCTACAAGCCTCCTATTAACCTCTAAATCTGCCTCAGCCATTGTATGAGTTTGTCGTCGTGCTGGTGATTATGTATTGCCTACCAATGTAGCCGGTGGCATAGAGCACTCTTTCTGAATATGCCCCATCTGCCCACACCGATAGCATCTCTTAGAAGCCTTTTGAGGAAAACTTATGGCCTGAGAAACCTGCCCCATTCTATTTGGTTTATGTGATGATTGTGCTCTGCTTTTGCCCCTACCTCTAGACTAAGGTGGTGGTAAAGGGGGTTTGGCTACCAAAGCCTTAGAAATTGGTGGTACCGGTGCACTAACAAAAGTCGCCTGCAGATCCTGACTGTGTAGCTACTCTAGCTACACTCCTTTGCCTCTTCTTTGGTTTAAAAGAAGCAAATTCTTGGATTCTCTGACTTCTAGGATGTAACAGCCCAAATTAATTAAATGAAGATTAACGTTAATCTCGGGGACTAACGATCGTAATTCGGGCGTTATATGGACAACTCGGTTTACTCGGACATGAGAATCGAGGGAATATATTATTTGTGGATGATGGATGCTTATGTGTGATGTTTAACACATTATATTATTGTAATATCGCACTTGTGTATGTTGCTATCGTGTGAGGTTGAGTGCCAAGTAAACGCCTCATAAAGCGTGTCGATGCGGGTACTGGGTAGGCGTAGTACAGGTACGCTAAGTTATAATGCTAAATTAAATAAAATGACTCGAAAAAGGGTTAAAATTTTATAAAATAGAGAATCAAACTTTAGGCTAAGTCATAATAATCGGGTACGTCAAGGATTGGTGCACCTCAGAATGCAAGTCGAGACGCAAGGCACTAGATGACGAGTAATTAGGTACTAGGGAAAGTGTTAGTACACCAATTTAAGACCCTAAATAGCCTACATATATATAAAAGTGCCTAAGTTAAATTAATTGAATCAATTGATTACAAATGCCTATAGTAGGATGAAAAAAACTGATGTCATAGATTTGCCTCAAGATTCGCATTAGATTGGAATCCTAGGATATTTAAGTTGGAAATTTGTAGTGGAGTAGGAGCTAACGAGGACCATTAGATTGACCTTGAGATACGTAAACATAATTGATTATAGCATAACTTATATATAGCTAAGTTAGTGGGAAATCTGTTCATGCAATAATAACAAATTTTGTTCTTGTGATAGAGTGCTGGAAAATTCAGCAAGAACAAAGAGGAATGGAGGTTATCTTCTAGAGGGATCAAGCTAGGAAGATCAAAACTAAGAGCTCATCATCTAGGTACAAAGAACTCACTCTTTAATTGCTTAAATTCATCAAAATGTGTACATGGAAACTCAAGTTTTAGGGGTTTTGTGCAAAAATAAATTTCAAAGATTAAGCCACTATTTTTTGTCTAAATCAGAGTTTTAAACTGATCTTGATGATCGATAATGTTTCAAACTAGTTTTGGCAAGAAATTGGAGTTTCATGAATTCTTGATTCATACATGATTAGTTCTTGGCAAATTTCTTGACCCAACCTCTGTAAATTGAGCATAACTTTCTCATACAAACTCCAAATAGGGTGGATCAGATACCATTGGAAAGCTTATCCAGAGATCTACAACTTCTGGTACAAAAAATGAAATTTCAACTCATTCTAGTTAAAAACTGTTCCACAAGTAATACGTGATTTTTAAAATGAATTTTGACAAGGCATAACTTACTCAATTCTTATCAGAATAGCTCATCTTTCAGTATGGATTTATTGGTTATGTTGGCTGTCTTGTGACTAAAAATCATGAGTTTTAGAGCTATAAATTTGGAGAAATTAATTTTATAATAACTAGTCAGATTTGGTTCCAATTTGGGCTATTTTGGGAAATAGAACTCTAAATTTAATTTAAACACCTTAAGTCACTCTAAAACACAGGAAATGGATCTCAAGGAACTCAAGGCAATGGTACGGTAGTTGGGAGCGTAGCGAGGTCGGATTCGGGAGTAAAGGGAAGTCGAAACACGTATTGAGGTGCGTAAACCCATTGGAATGCCTCACAGAATTCATGGTTTTGTTTTATCGATATCGAGTTACATGTGTGACTGCTGGTAGGCATGTATTAGTTTTCTACTCCTATCTCGATTTGCATATATATTGGTTGTGGCTAAATCACTTGCACGGGTTACTTGTGTTTAATGCTAGTGTCGACGAAAATATAATATATCTACGATCGTCATGAGGGATTTAAGGTGTTCTCTTGAATTTAAATAGCGTATGGAGGGGTTCATCTATTAATGGTAGTTGGGGTTTAGTCACTATAAGCCTGTAAGTATATACAAGGTTCATATCTTCTTTTATCGATTAATGAGTGGTTTAGGTCAGGGTTTTCTCTTAATTATGCGATTGTTTATTTATTAATGTTTTATTTCTGAGCTTATTTATTTAGTATGTGTTATTTATTAAACGCTACTGTTTTTGTTTGTCGTATGCTGCCTACAATTATGAGAGTATGACTTACTGTTGCCAAAGGTCATAGTCACATGTCTTGTAGTTTGTCAGTTTTTATTTCATAAATATTGATTGGACTTCTTTTGAGATTTACTCTCTAGACTCGTCACTGGATTTGTTAGGTGATCGAATGAATAGGTATTGGGTGACTACCTGTGAGATAGCGATGACAGCTCGTGTTTGATTACAGTATGAATGTATTTACTTTTTGTTGGGTTTTTGGGACTGTAGAACACTAAATACATGTATATGGATCTTGTGTTATACTTATTTCACCTTTGATATATACATGGTATCTTTTTGTCGGGTTTTCCACTACTTAGAATTGTTAAATATTGTATAATTTATTTACTTAAGGACTTCCACTGTAAAATTGTAATATAACTTGATAAATTGATTAATTGGCTAATTAAATCATTTATACCAATACATCTGCAGCTAATCTCTGTTCAAGAATATAATTTCCGAGCTTGTGACTTGGAAAGTGGTAGTTACTGAAAGAAATATTTTGTTGTGTAAGTTCTCTAGTAATGATATTATTAGGCTATAAATAATGTTGGGGTGTTTCCTTTAAAAGTTTGTATACTCGACTTCGTCGTCAATTGGTGTGGGACGAGAAGTTAATATACAAATTAAATGGAGCTTGAGTAATTTAGAACTACACATAAAAGTGTTAATAGACTGTCAGTATACAATTACAACTCAAATAAATGGAAAGAATGTGTTGACATGCATCATAGGATGTTGAAACATTCAAAAACATATATGAGGCAGCTTTGATAGCTTGAGTTCCTCAAGGATTATGATTTCACTTTGAAATGTCATCTGGGCAAAGTAAATGTGGTTGTAGATTCCTTGAGTAGGAGAAAAATAGGCAAAGAGAATGTAGCTACTACCAGAGCTTCTCAGTTTAGACATTTTAAGGAAGCATCTATGATGAAAATTCCTAGAAAGTCCAGTTGACACATTACCAACTGAGAGAGCTAGTTCCAAAGCTATTAATATGTTTTTTATGCTCAGATTTGGGTTGAAGCAAGATGATTCAGCGTGTGATTGATTATTAGGAAGCTAATGAGGATTATGTAGCGTGTTAGAGGATTAGCGGCTAGTGTGGATCATCCCGATTGATAAGTTTCTGGTGATGGTGCGTTATGGTTCAAGGATAGATCATGAATTCCGGCTCAGGATAAGTTGAGGTAGGAATTGCTATGGGAATCTCATGGATCTCTTTACTCTATTCATTCAAGTAACACTAAGATGTATTGCAATATGAGGCGTATTGATTGGTGGCATGGGATGAAGACCGATATTATTTAGTTCGTAAAGAGATGTGAGATATGTCAACAAGTGAAGGCTGAGCATAGGAAACCTGAAGGGTAATTGCATTCTTTACCTATTCCTGAGTGGAAATGGGAACATATATCAATGGATTTTATTTTTGGTCAACCCTTGAGTTAGTGTAAGCACGATGTAGTATGGGTTGTGGTTGACAGGTTAACGAAGTTAGTGCATTTCTTGCCAGCTTCCATGCGAGATCCTCTTATCTGATTATGTGAGGTATTGAGATTTCATGGACTTTTAGTGTCGATTACTTAGGTTAGAGATTCGAGATTCACATCCAGACCGTGGAGTGAATTATTGAAAAGGCTGGGAGTCGTTCTTAACCTTGGTATGGAATACCATCCACAAACTAATGAGAAGACTGAGCGGTTGATTTTGGTGTTAGTGGATATGCTTCAAGCTTGTGTTTTTGAGTTTTACGGTAATTGGAAGAAATTCATTCATTTATGTGAGTTCTCTTATAATAATAGCTGTCAGGCTAGCATTGGAATGTCTCTTTTGGAAGCTTTGTATGGTCGGCCTTGTCGTTCACCTGCGTGTTGGGTAGAGGTTGGAGATACAATTTTGTTGGGGCCGGAGTTGATTCAGGACTTCATAGAGAGAATTCAGCAAATTCGCCAGCGTTTGTCTACAGCGCAGCTAAAATAAAATAGATACGCCGATAAACATCATAAGTTTTTGGAGTTTTCATAAAATGATTACGTTCTGTTGAAACTCTCACCTATGAAAAGGTTGTACAGGTTTGGATGGAAAGGTAAGCTAGCTCTTAGATATATTGGGTTGTTCAGATTGCAAGAAAGAATTGGTCCCGTTGCTTATAGGTTAGAGTTACCTCGTTAGTTAGCTAAAGTTCACAATGCCTTCCACGTGTCTATGATTCAAAAAAAGGAGACTTAGTTCACTCCAAGGATTGATCGAAATGAATTTGATCTTCGGGAAGACTTATCTTATGATGACTAGCTGATTCAGATACTTGATCGTAAGATTCAGAGGTCGAGAACCAAATAGATTCCTTTAGTTAAAGTGAAATTGCTGGGAGTATGAGTCTTATATAAAGGAGCATTTTCCATTGACACTACATGTCATTTTACGTTTACTTTGATTTTGAAGACAAAATTGCTTTAAATTGGGCAGACTGTAATGACCCGTTACCTTAAGCTGGTAATTAGTGTTGACCGGAATCCTGATTAACCTGAGTTAGGCTCATGGTTGTGTTGATTACATATTCACTAGAGGGTTTGAGATAGAACCATTAAACATTAATGGATTGGCTAGATAGCACATCGGCCAATGTGTTGGTCTAGCAATCGCATTAATGATGTTAGTGGTAATCGACCCTAATTGTACAAATAAAATGGGAATCGCAATGTAATAGTCATTAACGGTTTGACTTGCATCCATTATTTATTAGATTATACAATTTTCATAATCCCGTTAGTTATCTTTAGTGCATATTGTTATTGCATATTTCTTTTTAATATTATATAGAATGTTGATGGCTTTTGTGAATCCTTACTTACTAAGCAAATTGGAGAGCTCAACTCAATTAATATTTTAGGAATACCAACGATCGCTATGACTATTGGAAAAGAAGGTTTAAGTGTTTTGATATTCTCTTCGATGTAATGAATTTACACTTTTTCTATATATGTGTATTGAATTACAGTTTTATAATATCACAAAGGTTGGGAGGCTTTGTATGACTAAGATTTACTTCGGTTTGATTTTATTTTGTATATCATTTAATAATCAAAAATTTATAATTTATGTCACCTTTACTATTTGTTTTACATTGATATTTGATACACAATTGTATTTATCAGGAGATGAAGTTTAGGCTGCTGGTTTTGGTTATGTTTGGTTGGGTTACAAGGCTTAATTAGGGTTTTAAGCCGAGTATCGTCCTAATCGATATAGGGGATGCTACAACTGCCTTGCTGAAATAGTCGATATGAGCGTGATATGCTGTTAACTAATCCATCCCTAACAACGTATCGAAATCTAAGAACTCGAGCACTCTAAAGTCCGCAGGTAACTCTACCCAACAAATCTCTACTAGACATCCCTCAACAAGACAATTAGGGTAAACCTTATCTCCAGCTGCGGTTCTCAAAATCAAATGTACACTAACTCTAACCGGTGTCAATCCTAGGATGCCTATTATGCGACCAGAAATGAAAGGTACTGTAGAACCCGAATCAAACAAGATATATAAATCTCTACTCCAAAAAGAAATCGCACCCTCAATAAGTCTCATGTGGCATCGACATCTAGCTGCGTTATCTGTGCACCCCTTCTCAACTTTGCTCTGTAGAAACACTGCTACCGGCTGTAGATAATCCCTCAACATGTGCCCAACCTGCCCGCATCTATAGCAAGTAATCTGCCTACGTTGTCCCTTAGCTTGATCCTAGGCATGTGCTTATCTCTACCCCTATCGAGAACCATCTCGACTTCTAACTCTACATTTGCCTTGGCCTCTACCACCCCTGCTACTGTTGTCGTAGCGCTGGTGGTGCTGGAAGTACTGTAAAGTAATAGGGACTAGTAACACAAGTCTGACTGGTGGTGGCAAGGGAGGTCTACCAACTACACTCTATAGTGGGGTATGATACGATGCGTAAGGTACAGCCGATGTAGCTATCCCTGATCCTTGAGAACCTCTCTCCCTTCTCCTCTTTCCGTTACCTCTCTGTCTCCTCCTCTCAAACTCTGCAACCTGATCAACTTATAACACTGGTCCCAATGGTGTCCCATCGACAACTCTGCTCAAATAGTAAATCTCATGAGAAAGTGCACGCTCATATATTTTACTCAAGGTCCTGGCACATGAACTGATCATATAAAACCCTATTTCTGACCTCAGTCCATCACCAAAATGGTACACATCCTCAGAGTCATCTCTCACTAGATCCCTAGTAAACTATATCAAATAATTGTATATGTCTCTGTATCTCATCACCGACTCATCCGCTCCTTGTTTCAAGTTCATGAGCTCCTTCCTCAACCTCTTCATCACTGCAGGTGGGAAATACTACTGATAGAACTTCTTGAATGCATTTTAAGACTCAAAATCTCAATCAGAAGCTATCGTCGCATGCCACCAAATATTAGCATCTTTC
Organism: Stephania cephalantha; assembly: GCA_039657325.1. Classification (NCBI taxonomy): domain Eukaryota; kingdom Viridiplantae; phylum Streptophyta; class Magnoliopsida; order Ranunculales; family Menispermaceae; genus Stephania; species Stephania cephalantha. The sequence continues at coordinate 46,051,630 of CM077572.1, read as the reverse complement.
TGTAGTATATACGACAAAATCTCAGCTCGAAGTCTATCATCAATCCTCAAAACCCTATGAACCTTCTCCTAGGACAATATCCATTTCTCAATCTTCTCAAAGTCTTTCTGTCCATCAAAGTAAACTGGCTTTATTTTGATAAAACCTTTCACCAACTGAACTTTGGCTAACGAACTAGAAGATGTAGAAGTCAGAGACGGAACAGTGTCAACTATCTCTTATGTCGGTACTGTCACCATCGGAATAGTCTGTACTACCGAAGCTGGTGGTGTTGTAGTAGGAAGCTCTGGTGCTGATAATGAGGGGTAGTAATAGTAATGGAGGCCAGTGTCTATGTGCTGTTAGAGCAAAACGTGTTGTCATCATGGCAATGAAGTAAGCTAACTGTTGTCCCTAAGCTAAAACCTGGTCAGATAGCCTCTAGAAATCATCAGCAAATGTAGGAGGTTGACTGGCACTAGCACCTGCATCCCTGCTATTGCGTGAATCAGCCATCGATGTTTGCAAGTTGATAGCGAATGCGAATCAGCTACTACATAGATAATGCATGTATATAAACACATAAAAATTAACATGTGCATAAGAAATCCCCATCTCATTTTCACTCGCTTCTCAACTAATGGTTTCTAGGCAAGGAAGATCTGGTTTCCACAACTAAAACTTATGTTTTATTCAAGTTTATATGTTGCTTATTTAGAAAGTTTCCTCAGATACCAACTGTGACGACCCCTTCTCAAATTAGGGCACCGCCTAGTCTAATTCCGTCCTTAAGCCTTAGTCTTAGCTACTTCTTCAAACTAGCTAACTTTAAAATAAGCAACCTATCGTTATCTTGTCAATCAGTTTTTTAGAGTTAGTTTAAGTTATTATAACTTTATCTAATTTAGCAGAAGTCTTAACAAATTAGTGAAGCCATTAATAAAAACCCTAAATATGCGAAAACTAGGAAACAAAGATCACATGTATATATAACAAAATGGTGATAATAACATATCAACATGTGTCTGGTCGAAAAAACTATCTCTAAAGCCTTATATACACCCCTAGAATTATATAAAAAACATATATATAAGTCATACAACAAAACCAAAAATGTGCAATATCAGAAATAGCAGTATTCCAATGGCTCATAGGTAGTCGTCGATCTTACTTTGCCTAGTCCGCTACTCAATGGATCTTCACCCACCGTCATAAAAAGCGGTGAGTATAGGAAAGTAGAAAGTAACACTGAGAGACATTTATCCACATTTCCAAATGTACAATAAGTATATGAAAGCATAATAAAAACAACTATGCTGAAAAAGAACCATGCTATAAGATATGCTTTAGTCAAATAATATGAACTTGACACTCGGCTAAGTTGTAATGATCTAGGGCCTGTCGGTCGTGAGTTACATCACATCAGCCTATTTCCACTATTTAAGGTGTAAACAATCTTATGAATGTCTTCACATCCTCGTAAATGCCCATCATATAAATAAATACTCACAAGAGCCCCTCGCATGTGATGTATACTTGTAAACAACCCTGAGTCCCATACCCCATGTTCTGCACAAGATAGTGATGAGATCCCGACAACCTCAGAAATCTAGTGACCCCATATGTCGCGTTCATCTCTATCATATCATGGTTCTTGATATTAGAACTACTTTCATAATTCAAAGAATGACATGGTTTATGAATCCAACAATGTGATTGCATAATTAATGCACAAAGAAAAATGGATTTACAATACCATAAATAACTTACCTAATAGCATGTTGTTTCAATTGACTAAATTCCTCAACAATCAAGAATGACATAGTACATGATTTAGAATCAATGAAACCACTTAATCAACAAATAATGTCATGATAGCAAACTCATAAAATTAGATGGAATAACAAGTCATGCAATCTAGAGTACAGTAGATAAATTAGTCCAAATGACTGTAAATGAAAAGCATAATAGGAAAGAAATGAAAATAAATATATCAATCAATTTACTTACAATCCACGCAAAGTTCAAAGGCTAATTCGGCCTCCCGATAACCCGTATCTCGCCAACAACCTCTCGATAATCTTCCCTAGATTCTTGAGGTTAATTAGGGTGTTTTAAGATGTATAAAAACTATCAAAGTTGGATGAAACCAATTAGAAAAACCCCAAACTCATAGCTTTTGCTAAAAAAAAATCCTTCAAGAACACCTACAACTTCAAAACCTCATAACTTTGTCAATTCAAATCAAAATCCGATTTTCTTGATAGAAAATTTATTACTCTTTCAAGAAAAATCCAAATCTATAAACCAATTTCAACAATGACTACATTTACCCTCTAAAATTAAGCAAAAAATTAGAACTGAAGTAAAACTCTAATTTTCTTAACAAACTTTTACAAAATGATAGTGTACAGTTGCTTACCTAGTTGTAGAACATTACCAACTTGATTAATCCCTCTCAAGTTCACCAAAATCTCCTCACAATTAATTGACTTCCTTTTCCAGATCTTCTTCTCTATCCTTTAGATCAAATGAAATGTTTGCATGTTAATCTCATTTAATCTTATATATATTAAGTTAGATTAGATGATTAGCCCTAGATCTTATGTACATCACCTATCTCTATATCAATCTAATGGCCTTAATTGTGACCCCACAATCCATTAGCTCCCCACTAACTATTCCTTGATAACACATAATGTAACTCAATTGATCTTGTGATGTGTTCACACGTATCTCGGAGAACATCTATGACTTTTTTTTCTAACTTAGAATTCATTTAAACAAATTAAACTATAGCCACATCAAATTAACTATTTAAGCTACATTAACTTAAATTAAGCTTACCACATCACTCACTACCCTGGTCCTACACTAACATGCATCTGAAAGCGCGTCATCGCTCACGTCTCGACATCTACACACAAATATGAGTGACTTAGTAGTCTACCCATATATAATACTCTAGGAATATACCACAACGAAACTAACATATACCTCGGCCATATCGTCTCGGTCAGTGCACGTATCTTGATGCGGATCCCACGTCACATGTCAATGATCATGATTAAAGAATTAAATTAGGATTAAGAATTTGGGCCGTGTCGACCTTGCACTTTCTCAATACTCAGTAGGTTGAGTTCGGCAATTTGTGCAGAACTCTTTGTCCTTTATAAGAATGGTTGTAGTGACGTCATAGAGGTTGTGGCCTTCGCAACCCATTATAGTTTTGATTTTTGCTATCCATAGTTGCCAACAACCCATAGCAAAGAGGTTGGGTTCTTGAATGCCACTTACCCTATCCATTAATTTCAGACGAGATTGGAACCAATATTTAAAGGGGCGATTGAAAAAGGAGTTGGGTAGGTCCTTTTTATAGTCTCCTCCACACCATCTTGAACATACGGACAATCCCTTAGTGAGTGGGAGAGTGATTCCGTTTGCTCCCCGCACAGGTCACACTGTATATTATCAAGCATCTTCCATTTGGCTCTCATTTCATTTGTGAGTAATGCTTCTTGGAGGGCTAGTCATAAGAACATTTTGACCTTTTCCTGATCAACCCATTCCCACTCCATCTTCCAATTTCCCTCAGCCTCCATTGATTATTGTTCAATAAGGGTATCGTAAGCAGTGGCTACGATGAACTTCCCACTTGCCGAGTGGCGCCAATACTATACATCCTCTGGGCCGTTCCCGATAGCGAATGGACAGGTGCAATATATTGAAAAGCTTGGGATGGCAGTAGTTTTGCCAAGACTATCCAATACCATTCGCCATTCCCTCCTACAAAGTCCGCCACCATACTATCTAATTGATAGTTAGTAACCTCAGCTATGGCATATTACAAGTTGTTTGTTGGCTTTAGACCAACAGTCAAGCAAAAATCTAGCTTTCTTCCCATTTCCCAATGACCGGCCTACTCCATTTTGCAATGGTTAAAATACCTTCTTAATAGACTCCCATACCCCTTCGGTATAGAGGAGAAAAGTGTATCGATTTGTGGGGCTTTATACTTTGTTCTCATTACCTTCACCAACAAGGCTTTGTTGTTGGTCAGAATACCCCGTCCAAGTTTCATTAGAAAGGCTTGGTTCATCACATGCATTTTCTTAATCCCTAGTCCTCCCTTTGGTTTCGGTTGACACACTTTATCCATGCCTATCAGGCTTGGTTTTCAGTCACCATTCTTGGCTCCCCATAGAAACTTCGACATGCTTTATCAAAGTTATCGCATATACCTTTGGATCGCCGGTGGATGGCGTACCAGTGGGCCTTGCCCTGGGCATTGTAGCCTGGGCAGGCAAGGCCCAAAAAAGTCCAAAAAAAAAAAAAAAAAAAAAAAATTAGTATTTAAAGCCCAAACAAAAGCCCAAAAAAAAAAAAAAAATTTAGTATCTATTGTTCTCGAGAGACCGGACTTGATTTTATTCGCCTCCTCGCTCCTCGACCTCAAGCAAATCTCTTTCCTAGGGTTTCCAAATTTCCAATCGATCAAGATTCAAGGTGAGTTCATCTTTTTATGATTCTATCTCTTCAGTTTTTGTTGTTGATTGATCGCTGCCGGCTGCCATCTCTTCAATCTCTTCGTTCGGTTTCTTCGATCGTGTTGTTGATTTTGATTTTGTTTGTACAAAATTCTGGACTGGTAAGCCTACATGCCCGAATCGGCTTCGTTCGAGTTCGTCTTCGTCGTCGCGGTTTGCTGGGCAGGGTAGGAAAGATAGGGAGAGTGCAGGGGAGGCGGTGAAATTGGAGCCTTTGGAGTTTGGAGGTTATTGGTTATTTGGTTAAGACTAGGTGTGCTGAGGCATTGAGGTTTTTGTCGAGGGGGAATTTGTCAAATAGTACTCGAATAATTCGAGTCGAATTACCGAGACGAAAGGTCGCTTGTTTTAGCTAGGCATGTTGAGAATGATTTGAATGAGATAGGGAATTGCAATTTGCATTGCTTCATTTGCTTGTTAGTTATGTTTCTTTTTAGATCTCTTCTTGTGAGCAAAATTCGGTGATATGGAGAGTTGAAAAGTGAGAAAATAAAGTGAGCAAAATTAAATTCTCTTTGTTTCATTTCTGAAACATTTGGTGTAGTCTTTAGTTGAAGTTGAGAGAAATAAAGTGTTGTTGTGATGTGGCCTTGTTCTTTTGTGATGATTTTGATTTTGTTTTTGTTTTGTGCAGGTGATTACTAGATTTGTCTTTGATAAATGAACGATCTATTTCAGTTTTGTTTCTGTTTTGAATCTCTTCTTGAGATGTGATCTTTTGCTCTTGCTCTTGTACGTTTGATTTCGATTTCAATTACGTTGCGATTATTTTTATGTTTCACATGTTTTTTTATATCTTTGATTATATACTATTTACATTGATTGAATTAGGATAATAAAAAATGTTTGCATGACTTTAATATTTAAGGAGACATTTTTTCTTTTAAGGATAGCATACTTGCTTTGGACTAAACTCTATGGAGCGTCCTGGTAACAAAAGAACGAAGACAATTTTTTCCTTTTTTAAATCAAGTGGGGAGGCATCTAAGGTTGACAATCTTTCTCCATCAGTTGTTGAGGCTTCATCTCGTGAGGAAACGAGACCTTTAGAATCTCCAACTCAAGAAGTTTATAATGATTCTAATTCTCTTGAAAGAGATCCGGGCTTGCGTACTCCAATACGACAATATTCCTTCAATGTGAGAGATGAGATTAGACGAGCATATATAAAGAAGGGCCCTTATCAACCTAGGTTGCCAGAATACCCACGAACTCTATTCGGAAATCAATATCGTCGCTTTCAACCAAAATGGTTTGGAGAATTTCAATGGTTGGAGTATTCTCCTTCAAAGGACGCGGTATTTTGTTTCCCGTGTTACCTTTTTGAAAATGGTAATACACCTCACTGCACATTAACTAATGGGGGACTTAAAAATTGGAAGAGAGTTAATCAAGGGGTTAATTGTCCATTCTTGGTACATATGGGAAGCATCAATTCGCCGCATAGAAATTCTGTACAATCTGTTGAGAATTTGTCGAATGTTACTCGACACATTAACAGGGTGATAAATGCACAAACTTCAGAGGATGTTCGAAAAAATCGGTTGCGGCCTTAAGGTTACAAGTGAGGTGTTCGATGGCTTAGTTTACAAGGTTGCGCAGTTAGAGGTCATCGTGAAGGTTCAACTTCAGAAAATCGAGGAAATCTCATAGAAATGTTGAAGCTTATGGGTAGATTAAATGTTAACATTGAGGACGTTATACTCGACAATGCTCCAGGGAATGCAAAGTACACCTCACCAAATATTCAAAAAGAGATTTTGCATATTATGGCTAACATGGTGAGAAAAAAAATTCGTGAAGAAATTGGAGATAAAAAGTTTTGTCTATTAGTTGATGAAGCCAAGGATGCGGGAGGCAAAGAAGAAATGGCAATTGTGTTGAGATTCGTAGATGGTCAAGGCTCAATTAAAGAGCGTTTTTTCGATATTGTCCAAGTCGAAAACATCGTTTGCTTCAACACTTAAGAAAAGTGTATGTAACTCTCTTGCTCGGTATAACTTACTTATAGATGACTTGCGTGGTCAAGGATATGATGGTGCTAGTAACATGCGTGGGGCATGGAATGGGTTGCAAGCTTTATTTCTCAAAGAGGCTTGTCCATATGCATATTATGTGCATTGTTTTGCTCATCGACTACAACTAGCATTAGTTGCGGCTTCTAAAAGGGCTGTCGATTTGGTTACTCTTTTCAAAGTTGTCTTCTATTGTTAACCTTATAGGTTCTTCTCCAAAACGCCTTCTTCGAGTTGCAAGCCTTTCAAGTTGTAGAGATTGCACGTAAAGTAGCTAGTGGTGAACGTGAAGCGGTAAAGGAGCTAATCAAATCGGAAGTTTACAACGAAAGGGAGAAACACGGTGGAGCTCTCATTTTGATTCTATTTGCGAGTGTGATTGATATGTATTGGGCAACGATGCAAGTGCTTAAAAAAATGGTTAGTGATGGATCTACGATGATATTCGTGGTGAAGCAAAAGGTGTTTTAATGATGATGGAAACTTTTGACTTCGTATTCATGTTGCATGTAATGCATAGAATTTTAGGAATTACAGGATATGCTTTGCGAAACTTGCAAGAAAAAACTCTAGATATTCGAATGCAATAGATTCAATTGCCACAACAAAAGTACTTCTTCTAAAATTACGAAATGAAAGCTTTGATCACCTTTTGATGTGTGTGAATTCGATTTGCATAGAGTATGAAATCGAAACACCGATATGAATGCTTGGTACAATGAGGGCACAATGTCGTTATTGTCAACAAAAAGTCTTGTCACGAGTTGAGCATCATTACCACTTTGATATGTTCAATTCCGTGATTGACTACCAATTGGAAGAGTTGAATTACAGATTCAATGATGATGCATTGGAAATCCTTAAGTTGAGTTGTGCTTTACAACCAAATGATCAGTTCAAATTATTTGATGTTGATCAAATATGTATTCTTGCAAGAAAGTTCTATCCTGCTGATTTTAGTGATCAAGAAATGCATCATTTGAGATTTCAATTGGAGCATTATGAGGTTGATGTACTTCACCATGAGTGTTTTCAGAATTTGTCATCAACTTCTGAGTTATTGCAGAAATTAATTCGAACAAATAAGTCGCATCACTACAACTTGGTTGAGAGATTGATTCGTCTTATTTTGACTCTACTACTGTATCCACGGCATCAATGAGCGAGCATTTTCAGCTATGAAGCGTATTAAGACGATTTACGAAATAGAATGGAAGAAGAATTCTTGGCCAGATACTATGATCATTCATATTGAACGAGAATTCGCTCAAAATATCGATATAGATGAAGTAATTGATGAATTCGATTCTTTAAAGCAAAGGAGGGCACAACTTAAATAGGTTATTTTTCTTCATATTCGATTTTTATATAATTTATTATTTAAGTATTGTTTTTATTCTTTACCCACCAATATAATTTATATTTGATTCTATATTGTTTGTGTTTTTGGTGATACACTTTTCATTGATCGAAATTAAAAAATAATAAAATATAAAAATAATAAATTAAAAAATATTTATAGCCCAGGGCTATCAAAAATCTGGATTCGCCCCTGATATTGCGGTCACGTACGTCGTATAATATCTGATCGATGAGAGAGAAGACTTGCTTAAAGTAGATCTCCCTGCCAATAATAATCTGTGGGTTTCCACTTTTCCACCCTCGTCGTGACCTTATCTAGGATATCCCTGTAAATTGTCTTGACGACCCTTTTGTGTACAAAGGAGACCCCCAGGTATCTCCCCAGATCCGTGGACTTCGTGAATCCTAACCCCTACATATGTTGTTGGTGAGTGTGTTCTCAACATTGGTGGAGAAGAAGATTTGAGATTTGTCCAAGCTTACCATATAGCCTGAGCTTGTGACGCCCCCTCCCCTAATCTAGGGGACCACCCGGCCTAATCTCGTCATTAAGCACTAATCTCAGCCATGTAGGACCTAATGAGATATTTATCTGCATTTTGTCTTATTAGTCTTGTTATTCTTGTTCAGGATAAGTATTTCGCAATTTATCGTTATTCGTGATTTTAGAGTTAATTAAGATTTTTTACAATTTGTGTGTTATTCAGCAAAAGTCTTAACCTTTTTAACGGAAGCAAATAAAGTAAATTCCTAAGTGTGGAAACCATGAAACAACGACAACATGTATATAGATAACAGAATGGCGATAACAGTGTAATAACATGTGTCTGATCAGGGAACTATCGTTCAACCCAAATATATAAAACCCTAAAGTATGTAAAAGACATAAAGTAAGTCATACAAAAAAATATAAAAAAACCTACAAAATTGATGTTAAATGTATGCTTAAGGCTCAGAGGTAATCGTCGATCTTCTCCTTACTCGTCCTGCTACTCGATGGATGTGCACCCACCATCATAAAAATGACAGTGAGTACAAAATGTAAAAAGTAAAACTGAGAGAAATTTATCCGCATTTCCAAGTATAATAGAAAGTATCTAAAAGCATAATAATAGCAAAAGAATGCTGAAACAGAAATGTGCTATAAGATACTTCAGTTAAATAAAGTGAGACTAACACTAGGCTAAGCGGTAATGATCTAGGTCCGATCAACCGTGAATTACATCACATCAGCCTTGTTCCACTATCTAGAGGCATGGGCACTCTCACAAATTCCCATTATGTATATACTTGTCAACTACCCCCGCGTCCAATTACCCCGTGTGCTGCACAAGTTAGTGGTGATTGCCGATATCCCCGGAGTCAAGTGACCCCATGTGCCTATCATCTCTATCAAGTAGGGGATCCTAGATACAAGAACTACTTTCATTTGTCAAGGAAAGACTCGGGCTCAGAATTAAAGGCATGATTAAGGTGCGATACTACGCACGCAAGATAATGAATACAATACCATAAGTTATCTCAATATATGACTATACTAATAACATGTTATTTCCCACATTCGTATCACATTTTACGTCGCAAAATGACATAGCTTAGGCATGAGAGTCAACGAAGTATCACAAGGATATAATGTTATGGAACAATAGCATAATAAGTTCGAGAATAAGAAACAAGTCAAGACATCTAGATTACGAAAACACAATCAGTCTAAAGGACTGTGAATTCAATCATATAAAAGGGAATGAAATGAAGAGAAGTGTCTCAATCAGATTACTTATATTCAAAACACGTAATTCCGAGCTTCAACCGGTCGTCTCACACTTCACATCGCATTCCCTACACCCAACATAAATTCTCTATGATTAATTTCTAATGTTTCATGTATTTGGATCTTATTTGAAAACTTGTGAGTAATTATAGTTTAGCTAACTGCTTTTATTGAGGTTGCTTCAAGCTATCTTTGAGTCTGCTCAATTATAACATTTAGTATGTTTTAAATAATAACATTCAGCAAGTTTTAAAATACTAACATTTGAACTTTAAGCAAAATCTGACTAAGTCAAACAATCTTAATCCAAATAAGCAAGCTTGAAAATCCGTAACAGTCTTATTTTTACTAAGCAAGCTCAAGTTAATAACAGGTTTAATATCATCGAGCACATTAAAAATTTATCCTCTTTTAAGTCAGCTCAAATTGCATAAAATGAATTTTATGCAACTCTAAAACTTTCGATTCTTGAGTCCAAAAATTCTCAAATCACTTCAAACTTTGTCCATTTGACTTAAAAATAACTCCATTGAGTTCCAAGATCATCATGCAATCATTTATACTCAAATTCCATGCAGTAAGTATCAAATCACCATTAAGTAAAGTTACTATTCATTTTTTTATTCACATAACGCAACTCAACAATTATTAAAATTTCCACAACAATCCCAATAAGGAATTTTTCTAATTAAAGGGTCAATCTACTATTATAAACCCACATGTACCAAAACTCATCAATAACAACAACTTGAAACATAATCTTTCGTAGAGATTTGGTGAAAAAACATACCAAGAGCTTTATTGGAGTTGTCTTCTTTCATTATGTGAGCTCCACTAATTTAGATACATACTCTCTAGCACCAACCTTCTCGGATCTTCAAAAATTCCAACAATTGCAAGATTTTCTGCAACTTCTTTGATCTCCTAATTTTCTCAATTGCTCTCTAATGGTGTTAGAGTTTATTTTGCATATTGAATAAAAGACCATGAAACTTATATAATCTTTGACTTTAAATCTCACCTCACTCACAAATCTTTATGTAAATCAAAGACTCACATTTAAGCCATCACATTCCATTAAGTCAAAATCAAACTACCACTTGTCCATTTTTGCATGACCCCTAACATGCACCTTATGTTCTATTGGTCCACCTACACATGTCATAAGACATTTCCCATTTTGTTCATGCCATTTTAAATTAATCACACGCAAGTCTAATTCCACAAACTTAAAAGTTGCCCTTGAGTTTCACTATATTTACAATCAAACCATATGCATATTTTATTTAAGTTAACAAATATTCATTTAGTCTAAATATAGCTACTAACCAAAGTATGGAATTTTATTATATACAATCTCAAAGTCTATTTAAGTATTAATCACAACATGTACTATCCACATCCCATGCTCACGCGCATCTCGAGGCGCGTCTCCGCTCTCCTCTCAATGCCTATATATATTAAAGAAATGGGATTTATGTAATCTACACACATACACAATACTAGGAATACATCCCACAAATGTAAAATATATCTCAGCCACTTGCCTATGTCAGTGCACATATCTCAATGTGGGTCCTACTCTTACGTCACGGGTCGGTGATCCTGATTATGAAATAAAATAGGATTAGAAATTTGGGCCGTGACAGAGCTAGCATAAAAATCCGTGAGAATTTGTTGGACCATTTCCACATAAGCTTTATCTGCCTCCAAAAACAACATCAGATCATCCACGAAGAACAAATGAGAAATTAGAAAGTCCATATTGTAGAATGTATATACTGTGTACTATGTATACATTGATTGTAATTGAGAGAATCATCTGTGATGTATAACTGATAGATCAGTGGGCCTACCTAACCCAATCTGTTAGCAGTCTGTTAGGATTGGTTAAGTTGTTACTGTGGTTAGTTTTTGTAGTTAGTTGGAATGTATAAAAAGGGAGAGAGGACTCTGTAAAAAAGGTTTTTCAATATCATCTGATTTTAGCTCATATTGAGTTTTTGTTCTAAGTTTGTTCATGGTATCAGAGCAGAAACAACCTGGGAACCTTAATTTTCCATATGTTTTTACTCGTTTGATCAAGAAATGTGATGTTGTTAACATTGATTTTTCGAGTTCTGATTGTTTTTTGAAGATTCTTGTTGGATTGCTGATTTCGTAAAGTTTCAAATCATGGCAAACACGCAAGATCATGAAGATTCTTCAAGAAATATGAGTTTATAGATTAGAACATGGAGGATTCACTGCATTTACAAAATTCAGATCATCCAGGTATGATCTTGGTTACCAATTCTCTTACTGGATAGAATTATCTTACATGGAGTAGAGTGATGCGTATAGCTCTTGGTGCAAAGATAAAACTAAGGTTTATTGATGGTAGATGTGCTAAACCAACATCATCAGATCCTAATTTTGATCGATGGATCAAAGTGGATTGTATGGTTACTTCTTGGATCTTGAATTCTATTGCAAAAGAAATTGTTGATGCATTTCTTTATTCTTCTTGTGCTTTTGATTTGTGGGTGAACTATATCGAGAGGTTTGGAGAGTGTAATGGTCCTATGATTTATCAATTGAAGAGAGAAATAGCTTCAATTGCTCAATGAGATCTTAATGTGTCGAATTATTACACAAAACTGAAAAAAATATGGGATGAACTTGCTTATCTAGTTCCTTTACCAAGTTGTGAATGTGGAGCTGCAAAGAAGATTGTTGAATTAGAATCAACTGACAAGTTAATGGAGTTTTTAATGGGATTGAGTGATGTCTATGATCCTATTCGAAATCAGATCTTGCTTATGGATCCTCTTCCTAGTATAAATAAAGCTTACTCTATGGTGATTAGAGTTGAAAAACAAAAAGAAGTACACATTGTGTTTCTGTCATGATGGTTAGAAATATTGGAAATAAGAACCACTTTAAAGGATCTTTTAAGAAACAAGTGAATAAAGATGAGCTTTATTGTGATCATTGCAAGACGAAGAGGCACACCAAAGAGACATGTTTCAAATTACATGGATATCCAGATTGGTTTACTGCAGGAAAATCTAAGAAGAATGACAAGTTTGATAAAGGAAGAAGAGTTCTTGGAGAACAGAATAAGATGGCAAATATGCTTGAATCTCCTATGGATTTTATTGATGAAGGATGTGTGCAATATGATGATTTGAGGCTAACATAGCTAACATGATTCAACAAGGATTTGATAGGATCATGAAAGGCAAGAGGGTGGTTTCTTCCAACCTATGAATGCGATTAATTGTGCACATTTGGATGACTTTTTCTGGTACTTTGTTAAACCAAACTTCTTGTTCTAATGCTTATATTCAAAATGGAGATTGGATAATAGATACAAGAGCAACAAATCATATGTGTACTAATTTATCTCTTTTACATAATCCTATTGCACCATCAAAATCTACACTATTTTTCTTCGATGGTTCTTTTAAGTTGGTAGATCATATTGGTAATGTACTTCTACCATATAATCGACTCTTTATTCTTGCCTTCACATTGCCACTTTTAAACATAACCTTCTTTCAATTCAAAAACTTACCACCACTTGCAAAAATTAAGTTCATTTTTCTTCCTCATGCTTGTTTTATACGGGACCTTGAGAAATTCTCAAGTTCTCGATGGGCAAGGCAAAGCAAAGGCAGGGCTCTACATTCTTAATTCAAGTTCTTTCTCTAACAAGGTCATTGAGGCATATACAAAAACTATTGACTCTTCTCTGAATAAGTCTCGTTGTTTGTAATTCTGTTAATGATGGTTTCTCTTGGCACAAGAGATTAGGCCATCCTTCTAACACTGTTTCTAAACATTTAGAATCTTTACTTTCCACTTCTTTGCTCAATAAATCTGTTAATCCTTGTGATGTATGTCATATTTCGAAACAGTGTAGACTAAAATTTCCTGATAGTTCTATCAAGTCTGTAACTTCTTTTCAGCTTCTACATATGGATATTTGGGGTCCATATAAACAAAAATCTTTGCAGGGGTCTCATTATTTTCTTACAATAATAGATGATTTTACTAGGTTTAATTGGACATACTTATTACCTTCCAAGTCTTCCACTTTTGCAACCATTCAGAATTTTTTTATTTTTGTACATAATCATTTTAAGGTTTCTGTCAAAGCAATAAGGAATGATAATGGCACTGAATTTGTCAATCAAGATTGTACAAAATTATTCACTGATTTCGGTATTTCTCATCGAGAAATCCACTCCTTATACACCTCAAAGAATGGAGTTGCGAGAGAGGAAACATAGGCATTTATTACAAGTAACAAGAGCTTTGATTTTTCAGATCTGGTCTTCCTAAAACTTTTGGGGAGATGCGGTCTTAACATCTACATATTTGATAAATAGACTACCTTCTACCGGATTCTTAACTCGGAAATCTTCGTTTGAGTTGTTATTTCATAAAAATCCAGATTTTTCTATGCTACGATCCTTTGGTTCTTTGTGTTTCTCTACCAATGTTTTACCTCGTAAAGATTAACTTTATCCCAGATCTTCTAAATGTGTCTTTGTTGGATATTCTCCTAGTCAAAAAGCTTATAAGCTTTTTGATCTTACTTCTAAAAAATTTATAATTTCTAGAGATGTAATCTTTTATGAAAATGTTTTTCCTTTCTTAAAAGATTCATCTTCTTCGAACTTCTGTTCTCCCTGTTTTTGTTGATGATAATGATGATGAATTTTCACATCTTCCAATAGTTCCTTCACTTCCAGTTTCATCATCTCCTTTAACTTCTGATTCTAATATTCTAACTGTTCCAGTTGTCTTTCCTGACAGCTCTATTGTACTTCCTACTTCTCCTATTCAGAGAAAAAGTCGACGACATCATAAGCTACCTTGTTGGTTAAATGACTATGACACTTCTATAAAAAAGAGTCAAGCCAGCTGCTAATCAATTGTCTATTTTACCATCTTCTTCTGTTCATTCTCCACCTACTTTTCCTTTTATTGTTTCACCCAACTTCACTGATCGATACATAACATACTTAGCTATTGTATCTAAGATTAAAGAACCTCATAATTTTGCACAAGCTAACACTGAGCCTCAGTGGATTCTTGCAATGCAAAAGGAATTACAAGCATTAGAAGATAACCATATTTGGGATTTAACTGAGTTACCTATTGGCAAGAGAGCAATTGGTTCCAAATGGGTTTATAAAGTTAAGTTAAACCCAGATGGCTCTCTCGAGAGATGCAAAGCCAGGTTAGTGGCAAAGGGATATAATCAGATTGAGGGTGTGAACTTCACTGATAGTTTCTCTCCAGTAGCTAAGATTGTGACTGTTAGATTACTTCTTGCATTGGCAGCTTCTAAATCTTGGCCTCTTCATCAATCGAACATTAATAATGCCTTTCTTCATGGTTATATCATTGAAGATTTATATATGAAACCTCCTGATGGTTATAGCAAAGCTTTGCCTACTCAAGTTTGTCAATTGAAACGTTCCTTATATGGTCTCAAACAGGCTTCTAGGCAATGGAATTCTGAGTTTACTTCTCAACTTCAAGCTTATGGATTTGTCCAATCAGCTCATGATCATTGTTTGTTCACTTTCACTAAAAATTGGGTGTTTTTGGCCTTAATAGTCTATGTAGATGATGTGCTTCTCACTGGGTCCTCCTTAAATGAAGTTTTGTTGGTCAAACAATTTCTTCATCAAAAATTCACAATCAAAGATTTGGGTCAAGCTCATTATCTTTTAGGCTTGGAAGTTGCAAGGTCTGATTCTGGCATCTACATCAATCAGAGGAAGTATGTACTCGATATTCTTGATGATGTTGGTTTATCGGTGCTAAACTGTTGCTACCCCTTTACCTGAGAGATTGTAAATTTGATGACATTGGTCTCCTTATGCTCGATCCAGATAGGTATCGAAGGCTCATTGGTCGACTTCTCTACCTTGGCTTCACCGGACTGATGTGATTCATTCAACTCGAGCAATTAAGTCAATTTGTTCAAGATCCTCTTGAACAACATTGGGATCTTGCTATACATGTTTTGAGGTATTTAAAGGGTTCTCCATCAATGGGGCTCTTTTATCCCTCTCAATCAGATCTTAAGGTGTATGCTTCTTGTGATGCGAGATTGGGTTTTTTGTCCTTTTCACGAAGGTCTCTTCTTGGTTTTTGTATCTTCTTGGGCCATTCTTTGATCTCTTATAAGACTAAGAAACAATCCATGAGTTTCTAAGTCTTGGTGAATCGAGTACTGAGATCTTTATCAAGAATCTGTTTCTTAGCTCTTGTGGTTATCTTATCTCCTTCGTGATTTGCAAATTGAAGTGTCCCTTCCCATTGATCTCTGGTGTGACAATCAAGCGGCCCTCCACATTACTGCTAATCTAGTGTTTCATGAAAGGACCAAGCTTCTTGATATTGATTGTCACCTGGTTCGTGATCAATACAAGCTTGGTTTTGTTCACCCTTAGTACATTCCTTATCGCCATCAACTTGCTGATTTGTTTACTAAGTCCTTACCTGCTCCTCAGTTCAATTTGTTATTGTCCAAGATAAGTCTATGTGATTGGCATAGACTTTCATCTTGAGGAGGGGATGTAGAATGTATATATTGTGTACTATGTATACATTGATTGTAATTGAGAGAATCATCTGTGATGTATAGCTGATAAATCAGTGGGCCTACCTAACCCAATCTGTTAGCAGTCTGTTAGGATTGGTTAAGTTGTTACTGTAGTTAGTTTTTGTAGTTAGTTGGGATGTATAAAAAAGGAGAGAGGACTCTGTAAAAAGGGCTTTTCAATATCATCTGATTTTAGCTCATGTTGAGTTTTTGTTCTAAGTTTGTTCACATACCTCCTACATAAAGGGCAGAACATGAGCCTCGTTGGACTACGTTGGAGATTACTTGAGATAGCCTTTCATGCAAAGAATGAAGATGTAAGGGGAGGAAGGGGTTTCCTTATCTGACTCCTCGAGAGGGGTAAAAAGGCTTTGAGATGTCACCATTCCAAAGGACTTGGAAGGTGCTCGACTACAGGCTTGATACGATGGTTCTCGATAGATTAGGAGGTACTCCCACGTCATTAAGTGTGTCCTTGATGAAGGTCCGGCAGAGGAGGTCATAGGCCTTTCTCAGGTCGATCTTAATTGTCATCCAATCTTGTTTCCCTCTAATTGCTTTCATCGAGTGAATGAGTTTTCGCACAATTGTAATATTGTCAGTAACATGTCTCTCCGCCACGAAGCACGTTTGAGTTTGGTTGACGAGGAAAGGCATAACCTGTTTCAGCCTGTTAGCCACCACTTTCACTTTCATTATTAGTTTGTAGTTTATTGTACATAGGCTAATAGGTCTGAATTGGCGAAAGTTATCCAATTTTTCAACTTTATGGGTTAAAGTTATCAGTGCTCTATTTGGAAAGGGTGGGGATGGCACTTGAGACCATTGCCTCTCCGACGAGCAAGTGGAAGGAAGAGCCTACTGTGTCCCATTGGGACTGCAAGAACATGGCGGTTACTCCATCAAGGCATGCGGCCTTCATGGGTTCCATCTCAAAAAGGACAGATCTAACTTCTTATATGGAGACATCAGCACTCATTGGGGCAAGAAAGGGTTGCGGTACTGGCGAAAACTGGCCGGTAATGTGGTATGGATGTGTTATGTTAGTCGCCTTATTGTACAATCTTTGGAAGAAAGTAGTTGCCTCATGTTTTAAGGTTGAGTGGTCCTCACACCATTCCCCCTCCCTTATGTGGAGATTCGAGACTCATTCTTTTCCTTCTCATTCATTTATTAACCTTCGAAAAAAAAAAAGGCTGCATTTCAGTCCCCTGAGGAGGTCCACTCAGTATTTACCCACTTGTGTTAGAGTAATTCATCTTGAGTTAGGATTGTCTCTAATTCCTGTCACAGGGAGATATCCAGCTCTCTTAAGCTCCTAGAAAATTAGGATTCCTGCTAGGCGTGCAAGGATCCTTCTTTTCTTGTGGAAGATGTTGCCAAATTTAGTATTATTCCAAGTATCTGCAACTGTGATGAGGCTTGCAATATTGGCATCCACTGATTTTTTAGCTTCCCAGGTATTTTTGACAAGATCCCGCCATTCCGGGTAGGTTTCCTATGCCGCTAAGAACCCGAATCTTTTTCTTAGCAGACGGGTTATTGAAAGTGAGAAGGGCAAGGAGGGGAAGTGATCAGAGTGCACCTTGGCTATATGAGTTACTTAGAGGTGGTGGAGGGTGGAGGACCAGGCATTATTGTAGAAAAATTTATCCAATCTTTGATGGATTAAGCCTCTCGGCCAAGTAAAAGAGGGCTGGCATTGTTCGTTCAATGAGGTCCGAGTTCGCCACCCAGCTATTAAATCTCTTACACGCATGAGGTTTAGATCCACCATTTTCATTGTTTGCGTGGAGTATAGCATTGAAGTCACATCCCACCATCCAAAGCAGTCTTGACTCGGTGGCAATTTTCCAGTCATTAAGAAGGGGGCAATTTTCCCACTGGGCTTTCAAGTGTACAACTTGCCAATGGTTGTGGAGTATTGATACCGTCATGTCTTCCTTTCACATGACCTATAAACTATTAAACCCCCGAAGTATCCCATTGCCTCTACCCAGTGTGATCTATGGAATCCTAATTTTCTAATAATCTTGTCTGCATGTAAACCCCCGGCTCTTGTTTCCGCCAAAACTAGTAGCTTGATCTTGTACACGGAGGTCATAAATCTGAGATGTCTATGGGATTTCTTGCTCGATGCTCTTTGACAATTCCAGATTAACAGCTGTAGTTGCGTCATCATTAGAAACTTATTTAGGCGGAGGGAGATATCCATGGGGATTACAGGGTCTACACTGATGGGGGGTTGGGGACTCCTCCCATTTAATCGGCTCTGATTCATCAGCGTCAAAAAATGGGGTGTCCTCTTTTGAGAGATTCCTCACAAAATCTTCTTCTCCCTTGTTGTTCAGTTTTAAACTTGACGTCATTTTTAATATGAAAGGCTTTGGCATTGTCTGGTGGTCTTCCACCTCCCCCATTTAGTTTCATGCTCGCTGTAGGAATCAAGGACTCCATCAGCTCCTGGGCAGCTCGGATTCTTTATCAAGAAAGTGGACCACATTGTGCTTCTCATGGTCGATACCCCTCCCCTTTCTTTTGGGAAGGGTTTCATTTGGTGTTCGATTTTGCTTTGGAAGATTAGGTGTTCTGGGGAGAGGGCGGGGTTCTGGTTAGTTTTTTGGGCTGGGCCATGTTGAGGGGTCTGGATGTTAGGCTAGACATTTTTTTTTGTTCGGGGTGGCTTGGGTGTTTGCATTGGGTTCGTGTTAAGGAAATCATAGTAGTTGCTATATTTCGTAGTTAAGGTATTTATGAAGTTTCTATATTTTGATATCTAGGTAGTTTTGGTAACTTTCCTTATTTTACGATTTGTTCAGTTGTATAAATAAGAGCACTTTATTGTACTCAATAAGCACACATTAATACAATTCTTAGACTTTTCTTTGAAATCTATCATGGTATCAGAGCTTGGTTTCTAGTATTAGGTCGGTCGACTTTCAAGTCGACGACCAATTCGTGGTGTCGCTTTCGATCTCTCGTTGTTGTTCTCGCTTTGGGTTGTGTTTTTGAGAGCGTAATAGTGGGTTTTCGTTTTCAATCTGTCCTCTGGTTGTGTGTGACACAACACTGTTTTCTGTGTGAACGTTGTTTCTCGTCTGTCACTCTGCCCGATGCCACCACGTGTCACGCGATTGTTCTCTGCACTCGTCTGTCAGTCAATTTGCCGCCCACCCGACCACGTGTGTCTACTGCTGGCCGTCCGCGTCGGAGGCTCCCCGGAGTCCTACTATAATTTCCTTAACATTATCATTTGATATGAATGTTAAAGAAGTCTTTTTGAGTTCATTACTGTATCTTATATTTTATCACTAATGCTCTTGCTTTGTTGATTTATAAAACAGGTGCTCGGACGAAGCAGCCCTTATATCCACTGAAACTCTAGAAGAAGAAAAGAAGAAGAGATGGAAGCTCTGTAAAGTAGCCGACGTAGATGAAACCACGATGGCATTGCGCCTAATTCCTATGTCAATGACCTTTATTGTCGTTGGTCTTGTAACATCCATTGCAAACACTTCGTTGAACAAGCGAACCACATGAACCGTAGTCCCCCTCCCAATCCTCTTAGGGTGCTATGACATCGCGAAGCAGTTATGTGCCACCAGCCTGTACAACAAGATGGAACAAGCTCGCGATTCAATAAGAAAATACGTTCCAGTAATAGGGTTTGGTGTCGGGATGTTCATCTCCATTTTGTGTTGCATCACCGCAGCATTGGTGGAGAAGCGAAGAATAGGCGTAATTAAAGATCATTGTTTGGTTGATAAGCCTGATGAAACAATCCCTATGACCATTTTATGGTTATTGCCAATATATGTATTCCTGGGGACTTTGGATGGACTTGCTCATACAAGTGTATTATGTTTCTTCCGCGACCAAATCCCCCACTCGTGAAATCAAAGCGCTGAATCTGCTGAAGGCTCATTAAACAACAGAAATATTAACCAAAGAGATCAAGTGGATCGAGAAGGCGATCTCTCAAACCATATGGTGATATTTTCTAATGGTGTGTTTGGAGCAGGAAAAATTTGTGCTGTTTTACTTGCATATCTTGTAGGTCATATAAGCAAAAGAGGAGGAAGACCTGGTTGGTTTAGGGACACCTTAAACAACAGTCAATTGGATTAGTAGTATTGGGTATTGGCTGTTTTGAGCTGTGTAGGCCTTCTACTCTTCATTGTGCTTGCGGCGCAGTACAAGTATATGGCATCAACAAAGGAAGAGGGGGAACTACCTGAAGAAGAAAATGATAATGCTGATGATTGTTTTCAAGAAAAATTCTCCTGTTGTTGTGCATGTTAATTAGTAGTAAACTTCGCAATTAATAACGGTTTCTTTTGTATCGGATTAATTGGATTTGTTGGAACAAAAAAAAAAAAAAAATCTTCGGAAAGAAAATGCAATATGAGAATGGAGGAACCAAACAAAGGCTTGAGGTGCGTAATCGCTCTCTTTTAGACAAGATTTTTTCCTACAGGTCGAAACCGCGTATACAAATGGGAAAATCGAAACTTGCCTTCAGGATACAATTAAGTCTCTAATGGTTATTGGATGATATGTGTGTAACACAACTCCTACCAAAAACACTCTAAGAACTTTGAGAGAATGATGCTATGAACAAGAACACATTTTGATTCAAAAGCCTTTTGTTTTTCAATATGTTTCTCGATATAATTTGTACGTACGAGAACCCTTTAATTTATAGAAAACTAAGGGATTTGGTGTCTATCCACAAAGGGGTGATTTTTGGTGCGAAATATGTACCAACAAACGCACAAAAAACGTACCAAATAACACCCAAAACTCGCACTTATTCGTTTTGGATCTTTGAGAATGACCCGACCGGCGCTTCAGCGCAAAAACGAAGGGCTTCTAGTGTTGGCGCTAAGGTGCAGCCTTGCATCGAAAGCTCAGTGCCAACACAAGAACCCCTTTTTTATTTTCTACAATTTTTCTTCATTTTCAAATTATATGGACATATAAATTGAAAATCATACTTAGGAAATAACATGAACAAAAAACATATAGCATCATTCCGAAATCGATACATAAATGAGAAGTGTCTTTTTGACTTGAATTTTTACTTAGTGCAAACACTTCAAAGTCTCATTAGGTACTATGGTGAACGGATCTTGAACCAAGAACCATTCCGATTTAAACCGAAAAATATCACACATACCAATTTCATGTAAGTAAGTGTTTTGTTGATTGTACATTATGGCCTTATGTAAGTCTTATCTTTCATGAGTGCTCTATAATCGGTTAGGCTCATAAGAAGCGACTACACTTCTCACCCATATAGGTAAGTCTACTTAAGTGATTACGTGAGTCACTCTATCAACGTATTAAGACTTGATTGTCATCATCCGTCATGTAGAAAACCAACACTAGAACCTAAGGGACTTTTTGTAATATAAATTTTCTAGTTCCGTAATATTCTCTTGAATTGTTAGTACCACATTGAACTTATTACGTGTTTTCAAGAATTAAGTTGGGTTCCCATTAAGTGACGATTGAATCCCATTCTTTTCGATGTCTGAGACACCATATCTCTAACAAGACCATTTGTTAATGGATCGGCTAAGTTCTTGTTAGATTCCATGTAATCAACTGTGACAACCCATTTTTGAGTAACTGTCTCAAAAAATTATGTCTTAAACTTATATGTTTAGACTTTCCATTATAATTCTTGCTTGCGACCTTATAAAGAGTTGCCTTGTTATCACAATTGATCAATATAGCCGGACATAGCTTGTTCCATAATGGTATTTCTATTAACAAATTTTTAAGCCATTCGCTTTTCGCCTGCATCTGCTAGGGCAATAATTTCGATTCAACTATGAATCATTATTTCTTTAGGCCTCCAAGAAACAACCGTTCTTCCTAGCGTATTAACACCTGAATGGATGTAACTTTTGCAATTGATAATCAAGTATCAAAGTAATCAATTCCATATTTTTGTTTTAGCCCTTAGCCACCAAACAAGCTTTTTATTTATAGTTCTATTGGCATTCAATTCCCTTTGATTACTCATTTGCTCTATATTGCCTTTAATAGTGGGAAGAGATCAGTAAAACCCAAGTTTGATTCAATAGAATTGAATTTATCATTTCATTATTGATCGTTTCTTTTCGAAGAATAAAGCATCTTTTGATGAAAATTCATGTTGAAACGAAACATGATCATCATCTTCCAAATTAAGAACAAAACTCATTTGTTCCTTAACTTCTCATTTGTTTCCTTCAATCAAAAAAGTTATAAAATTTCATGCCAAAAGATTTATTAATCCCTTGACCTTTTTTACTCCTCCTTACTTTATCATGCTTAGTAAGGAGGATCAATTTTTTCAATAGAAGAATTGAAGACAAGTCTTCTAGATTATCACATGAATTATTCATTAGAAGAGTCATGCGATAACTTCCCACAATGTTACTTTCCTTGATCACTTTCTATTTAAGAATATGCCTTATATTATTTAGGTGAATAAGAATGTCATTGGAGACATACAATTAAACTCATTGCATTCTAGGCATATATAATCTCACATCCATTTTGTTCAAATAATTATAATTAATTAACGATACATATGCCAATTATATCCAAGCAAGCGATATACATATTTGCATCTACTTCATAGCAAATTAAAAATTTTTCTCATAACCGAAACGATCAATACACATACACATAAATCAAATCTCATATATACCTATTATTGTCATGCATCTTACATATGTATTATACAATTTAGTCAGCACTAATATGAATCAACATCTCCACAGTCATAAACTGAACATTAATTAGATCATGCGTTGTCTATAACAACAACAACAACAATATAGCCTCAGTCCCAAATTAATTGGGGTCGGCTATATGGATCAAAATTTTTCATTGTGCTCAATTAAATGCAATTGATGGTGAGCTTTCCAGACCATTCAAATATCTCTTAATTAATGCATAATTTAATGGGACTATACTAATGGCAAAAAAAACAAGTTAGCCATTTATAAGATCCTTAAACTTAACGATCTCTAAATAACATTTACCTGAATTTCATGATAGATCGCTAAATCCAAACATGAGCAATTGATCAAAATCACTCATAGCCGCTATCCTTTCAACAAATCACCAAGAATTCCATCTAAAAAAGCCATGGTCAACAAATTTTTGTCTAAAAATTGTTGGAACAAAAAAAAAAATCTTCGGACAGAGAATGCAAGATGAGAATGGAGGAACCAAATAAAGACTTGAGGAGTGTAATCACTCTCTTTTAAACAAGATTTCTCTCTACCGATCGAAACCACGTATACACAATGAGAAAATTGAAACTTGCCTTCGTGATAAATCAAATATCTAATGGTTGTTGAATGATGTGTGTGTAATACAACTTCATCCAAGAACACTCTTTGAAGAACTTTAAGAGAATGATACTATAAACAAGAATAAACTTTGATTCAAAAACCTTTTTGTTTCAATGTGTTTCTCAATCTAATTTGTACGTACTAGAACCCTTTAATATATAGAAAACTAAGGGATTTGGTGTCTATCCACAAAGGGCTGAGTTTTGATGCGAATATGTACTAAAAAACAGACCAAAAATAGACCAAATAACACCTAAAACTCACACCTATTCGTTCTGGACCCTGAGGCTCTAATCTGGTGCTTCAGCGCAAAAACCGAGAGGGTTTTTTGTGTTAGTCTTGAAAAGTTGTGTTATTTGTAGTGCCAAACTCAATGCCAACAATAGAACCTTTTTTTTATTTTTTACAAGATTTGCCCATGAAATATGAAGATTATGTGCTTTTCTGCAAGTATATATATAATTATAATTGAACAAGTTTTTTTGTCAAAGTCTTAGAAAGATTGTATTGTTGTGTTCCTAGTCCAATTAGACAAGCATCTATTGCAAATAGATATTATAGTAATGAAGCATGAAACTAATTCCAAATCGCGTACATCATAGTGAGTCCCCAATAACGGGGACAACTACCCCAATAAAGGGGATAACTACCGCACGTGGCGAACACTAATTCTAATTGAAACCGAAAAACATTAAAGCATAAAACAAATACAGAAAAAAAAGAGATTGATAGGATCCCAATCCGCTTTAAAGAAGATCGCCATCGTCGAACACCACCACCAATTGCATTGTTTCACATAGAACGAAGAGTCCAGATCTATCTCGTCGACTTTCGCTTATTTATTTCAAGCCCTAGGCAAAAAAAATCTTAAGGGCTACCGATAACATCACCAAGAAGTCGTAGAAGCCTACCCCAAGGCATTGCAATAAGGCCTCAAGCTTAGTGCTGCTAAAAAATGAGGAAGAAAAGAGGGAGAGGTAGAGAGAAATAGAAGGGCGGGGGTCGATCTCAGAAGGGAGTGGGGTAAAGTAGAAGACATAGAAAAGATGAGGATGAGGATGAGGGTGAGGCAGATCTAGACAGGTTAAGGATGGGGTGGGTGTAGATCCGGAGAGGAAATGGTGGGGGTAGGGAAGAAGTAGAAGAAAGAGAGAAGATGAAGGAGAGAAGAGAAAAAGGAGAACGAGAAGAGAGGGAACTTGGATTCTTGGGGAAAGAGAAGGGGGCCGATGGCAAAGGCAAGCTTTGGCATCGCCGGCCCCATGGCGGCTAGATCTGGTTTTCGGGTTTTTTTTTAGTGTTGTTTTGCTAGAGCTTTGCAATACTCCTTTAGGGTGAAGAAATAAAGTATAATACAT
This sequence comes from Stephania cephalantha, assembly GCA_039657325.1. Classification (NCBI taxonomy): domain Eukaryota; kingdom Viridiplantae; phylum Streptophyta; class Magnoliopsida; order Ranunculales; family Menispermaceae; genus Stephania; species Stephania cephalantha. The sequence continues at coordinate 46,026,630 of CM077572.1, read as the reverse complement.
AAGTATGATCCATACAGCGTCGTGGTGGCACCGTGTGCTCAGATGCACGACACCATGACAACATCATGTTAATTGACCCTCATACACATATAGCTCAGGTCTCGACGATATGGTGGCGTCGTGCATTCTGCACCCACGGCTTCGCCACGACGTTAAACCTGTCTACCCTTACTAAAAATCCAACTTTGCATTTTGATGATCCATACTCCTCATACACCTTAAACATACCCAAATCAAACTTGATCATCATCAAAACAATCAAAATTTACAAAACTTATGTGTTAAAACCCCAAAACTCATAGCTTTTGCTAAAAATCCATCAAGAACACCTACAACTTCAAAATGTCGAAACTATGTCAATTCAAATCGAAATCCGAATTTTTTCGATAGCAAATTTATTGGTTTTTATCGTGAGGAATGCAAATCTATAAACCTATTTCAAAAACGATTTCATTTAACCTATGAAATTATGCAAAAATCAAAACTGAAATAAAACTCTAATTTGTTTAACAAACTTTTACGAAATGATATTGTACACTAGCTTACCTAGTTGTAGAACATCACCAACTTGATCAATTTCTCTTAAATTCACCAAAATCTCCTCAAAATCTTTTGTTTCATTCTCTCTTGTTTCAATCAAATGAAATGTGTTTCCATGTTGATCTCACCTTATCATATATATATATTAGGTAAGTTGGATTTTTACCTCTTGATCTTGTTTGAACCTCATATCTCTTCTATATCAATCTAATGATTTGCAATTGTGACCCTACAATCCACTAAATCTCAACTAACTCATCTCTATTGACACCAAACTTAACTTAATTGGTCTTATGATATGTCCACATGCATATCGAGGAATATCAATGACTAATATTTTATTTAGCTAACTTAGGCTTCATTTATCCAAATTAAACTATAGCCACATCAAATTAACTATTTAAGCCACATTAACTTAAATTAAACTTACCCCATCACTTACTACCCCGATCCTACTGACACGCATCTCGAGACACGTCCCCCTCAAGTCTCGACATCTATACATAAGTAGGAGTGACTTAGTAATCTTTACATATATACAATACACTAGGAATACACCACAATGAAACTAACATATACCTCGGTCACATCACCTCAGTCAGTGCACGTATCTCGATGCGAGTCCCACGTCATGGGTCGATGATCCTGATTAAAGAATTAAACTCGAATTAGGAATTTGGGTCGTGACAAATCTTTTCAATTAATGGAAATTTCGTCATTGAAATTAAACTTCAAGTTATGGTTGTACTTGACTCGAAAAAATATGAAAACATATATCGCATATAGTCTTCACACTTCCAAGTGAGTTCCGAGTCACCATGGAATTGCCACTTGACTAAGACCTTCGGGATAAACTTGCCTCTCAACTGCTGTAACTTTAGGTCTATAATCTGCACTGGCTGCTCCTTATAAGATACATCCTCGCTCAAGTAGATCGAGCTCAAGTCAACCGTCGATCGTACACTTACATTCGACTTAGCCAGTCGAAGCATAGAAATATGGAAGACTGGATTAATCATTGACATTTATGGAGGTAACTCAAGCCCATAAGCAACCTTCTCGACTGTTTCTTGATCTTGAAAGGCCCGATGAATCTCGATTTTAACTTGCATTTCAAACCAAATCTGTGAAGACTATGAGGAGAAACCTTAAAATACATAAAGACTCCATCGGTATACATGAAATCGCTGCGATACATGTCTGTATAATTCTTCTGCTCTCATGGGCACCTTTAAGCCTCTGATGAATCTATCGTACCTTCTCTGTGTGATCAACAATAAAAGCTCCCGATCTTATGACTCAACCCAACAAGATGGTGAGCGAAACAGTCTGCCATATAAAGCCTCAAATGACGCCATCTTAATACTAGCCTAATAACTGTTGTTATATGCAAACTTACACAATGGTAGGTACTTGTCCTAAGATCAGCCAAACTCAAGTACACAAGCTCGGAGCATATCCTCGAGAACCTAAATAAACCTTTAAGTCTGTCTATCAGTCTGAGGATGAAAACCTGTGCTAAATTATAGGTGCGTACCTTACTATTTCGCATGCTCCGCCACATCCTGGATGTTTACATAGCATCTCTGTCTAACGTGATGGTCAACGGTAACCTATGCAGCTTAATAATCTCTCTTTCGAACAATACATTCAACTGGTTACATGTGTAATGAATTGCAACTGGTAAGAAATGTACATATTTCGTCAATCTGTCCATAATCACCCATATAAAATTGTGTCGTCTGGAAGTCCTCGGAAATCCCCTGACAAAGTCCATGACAATATCTTCTTATTTCCATCGCGGAATGGGAAGCGGCTGTAATAACCCTCTAGGTTTATGATGTTCCTCCTTCACCTGCAATCCAATCCCACAGTTCTTAATGAACTCATATATATCTGCCTTCTTCCCGAGGCCACCAGAAATGCCTTCTCATGTCATGGTACATTTTGGTCTTGCCTAGATGACTAGTAAATCAAGGAACGGTGTGAATCCTAAAGAATCTCATCCCTCCGCTTTACTACTTACGAGTATCCACAAACCGCCTCTAAACCTCAGACACTGATCCGTCGTCTCTATCCAATAAGTATAATCAATACTTTGGGCTAACTCACTGAATCTTGGATACAAAATGTCGGCTCTCTGACCCTTTGACACTCTATGTGTAGACATTGTTTGTAGCCTCATTTGTCCAAATATCATCACCTGAGTGTCTGCAGGTATAACTGACTGACTCATCATCGCAACTACCTCGAGTAATCCATACTCAAGTGTCATAAGGCATCTAACAATCTCAACATTTCTAGTCGATCTCCTATTCAATGCATCTACAACTATGTTAGCTTTTTTTGGGTGATACTCTAGACAAAAGTCCTACTCCTTCAAAAATTTCAACCATCTATGTTGTCTTATATTTAGCTCTTTTTATGTGAAAAGATATTTCAGTTTCTTGTGATAAATGTAGAGTGTGAATCTCTCTCCATACAGATGATGTATCTAAATCTTCAGAGCAAACACCATCGCTGCCAACTCTAAATTATGAGTGGGACAATTCTTCTCGTGTATCTTTAGCTGTCTGGAGGCATAAGCCATTGTACCTCTGTCATGCATCAATACGCACCCTAAACCCGTATGAGAAGCATTTATACACACCGAGAACCCCTATACAACCTCTGACAATACCCACACTGGAGCGGTGGTCAATAATCTCTTCAATTGAGCAAATGCATGCTCGTACTCCTCAGACCAGTCAAATCTAACGTCTTTTTAGGTCAAACTGGTAATCGGTGAAGCGATCTTTAAGAAATCATTCACAAACCTACAGTAAAATCTTGGTAACCTGAAAAAACCCTAATCTCCATAACTAACGTCGGTTCTGGCCAATCCAAAATAGCCTAAATCTTGGCAAGATCCATTGCAATTCCTATTACTCCAACAACATGCCCTAAAAACTTGATCTCTGACAATTAAAATTCACAATTGCTGAACTTGGCGTATAATATGTGCTCCCTCAAAGTCTGCAACATCTTCCTGAGGTGTTGTTCATGATCCTCTCGAGTCCTCAAATAAACTAATATATCATCAATGAAAACTATCACGAAGCGGTCAAAAAATGGTCTTATAGCCCTATGCATCAAATCTATAAACATGGCGGGGAATTGGTTAACCCAAACGGCATGACCGTGAACTGATGGTGTCTAAGTTTCGGACTAATCCTCATCCCTGATCTTAAGCCGATGATACCCTGATCACATGTCTATTTTGGAGAAAAAATGTGCTCATTTCAGTTCGTCAAACAAATCGCCAATCCGTAGTAGTGGATACTTGTTCCTGACTGTGATCTTCTTCAACTATTTGTAATCGATAAACAATCTCAAAGTACCATCATTCTTCTTCATAAATAGGACTAGTACTTCCCATAGCGACATAAAAGGTATGATGAATCCATTCTGTCCCAAATCCTATAGCTGACTCCTCAACTCCTCTAAATCTCTTAGAGCCATGTGGTACAGTGATATGGAAAGAGGCGTGGTGCCTTGTACCAACTCAATGATGAATTCCATCTCTCTCGGCGGTGGGTAAGTCCTCTGGAAACAATTCTGGAAACTTGGACACAAACGGAATCTACTCAAGTCTAGGTGTTTAACTCTCTTCTATTGTATATAATGATACCAGAGTCTTAATCTCTCCATTAGTCGTAAGTCGACCTCTGGCGTCCTCGACTCTTGGTACACTACCACTTTATGCTAACATTGGACGCCTTGATATCTCAAATATCACTGTCTTGCTGAAACAATCGTTATGAGTGTGATACGCTGTTGACCAATCCATCCCTAACAACACGTTAAAATTTAAAAACTTGAGCATTACGAAGTCTACTGGTAACTCTACCATGCCTATCTCTAATGGATATCCCTAAGCAAGACAATTAAAGTAAACCCAATCCCCGACTGCGGTACTCAAAATCAAATGTACACTAACTCTAGCCGGTGTCAATCCTAGGATGCCTATCATGCGACTGGAAATGAAAGATACTGTAAAACTCGAATCAAACAAGACATATAAATCTCTACTACAAATAGAAATCGTACCCTCAATAAGTCCTCATGTGGTATTGGTATCTAGCTATGCTATCATGTGTACTCCTCTTGACTCTGCCGTGGGTATCCTGCTGCCTGCTGTAGACAATCTCTTAACTTGTGCCCATCCAGACCACATCTATAGCAAATAATCAGCCTTCGCTGACCTTGTACCTAATCCTAGGTTGTGCCTGTGTCTATGTTTATGTCTGTATCTGTTTTTGTCCCTGTTAGGAACTATCTCGGCCTCTACCTTAACCTCTACTTCTACCACCATATTGCTGTTGTCGTGGTCTTTGGTGGTACGAGTAAAAAGTAGTGAGCTGGAAAAGCTGGTGCAGTTGGAGTGGTAATGGGGTCTACCAACTATACTCTATAGTGGAGTAAGGTATGATGCGTAGGGTACAATCGATGTAGCTGGCCCTGATCTCTAAGAACTTTCTCTCATCTCCTTTGCCATTTGCCTATCTATCTCATCCTTTCAAACTCCACGACCAGATCAGATGACAACACTGGTCCTAACAGTGTCCCATCTGCAACTCGCTCAAATAATAAGTCTCGTGAGAAAGTGGACGCTCATATATCTCATCGAGTGTCCTGACACCTGAACTGACCACATAAAACCCTATGTTGGGCAACAGTCCATCTTCGAAGTGATACATATCCTCAGAGTCATCTCTTACTAAATTTCCAAAGAAGCGCCTCGATATAGTGCATCTGCCTTTGTAGCTCATCACCGACTTATCAGCTCCATTTCTTAGATTCATAAACTTTTTCCTCAACCCCTTTATCACTAAAGTGGGAAGTACTACTAATAGAACTTCTTCTTAAATGCATCCCATAACTCAAAATCTCCATTAAAAGTTATCGTCGCACACCACCAAACATCGGCGTCCTACTACAAAAAAAAAAGCAAATCGAAACGGAATTAGAAACGGAAATAAGTTCCGTTTCTAAATCGAAAAACGGAATTAGAAACGGAATTAAGTTCCGTTTCTAAAAAAAAAAAAGTTAGCGACGGAATTGAGACGGAAACATTCGGAGACGGAATTGAGACGGATCGAGACGGAATTAGAGACGGAATTAGAGACGAAGTTTAATTCGTCTCAAAAAAAAATGGCGCCAACATTCCCACCAAAACCTTTTTTTTTTTTCAATCGTCCATTACGTCTCGAGATTCGTGAGTGCTTTGATCTCGATACAAAAGGGGACCAAACCCTCATCGCTCTCTCTCTCTCGACAAACCTCTCTCCCTCACCTCACCGCGCTCTCTCTCTCGACAAACCTCACCGTCACCGCTCTCTCTCACCGTCACCGCTCTCTCTCTCACCGTCACCGCTCTCTCTCTCTCTCTCGTCACCGCTCTCTCTCTCTCTCTCGTCACCGCTCTCTCTCTCTCTCACCGTCGCGCGCTCTCTCTCTCTCTCTCTCTCTCTCGCAGCTCTCTGCTCTCACTCTCTCCGTCTCAAATTCCTCTCTTCGTCCGGGGATTCGGTTTCCGATTCGTCTCGAACCTTCGCGTTGATGAAATTTCTAGTAAGCATCTTCAATCGATGTTTCTATTGAGATTCTTTGTCGATGCCCTAGCTAGTTGTTTGTGCCTTTTTTAGGGTTTCAATTTCTAGCGTTTCCGATCGTCTGTGTTGTTTGATTTTTCATGCGATTAGGTTGTTTGGATAGATGTTAGGTTGAATGTCGAACCTTGAAATTTGTTAGAGGTTTTGTTGATCTTTGGGGTTTTGTTGATCTTGGGGTTTGTACAAACATTGGTCTTAGTTCGGATTCCACATCGATCCTTATTAGTATTTGTTACGACCTTGTTGATGCTTCCCTAGCTATTGCAATAAGACTCGCAATTTTGTCCAAAATCTTTCAACATGTTCATTCTATGCTATACCATATATTCAAGATGATCTTAATTTTGGCCTTATGCACGAACTATTTTCTTTTTATGATGCCAAGCTACCGAGTTCTGGTGGAGATTTTCTGCTCTCTAGAGCTTGTGTAGCACTTGCTTCATTGAGAAACACTTGAGGTATATATTCATCTTATAGTTTTCCAGTTACTTCATTTACTTTTATAGTTATTCACTTGAACAAGATCCTTTTCTTTTTAAATGCCGGGGTGTATTGGCTAGGTACTTGTTTTATTGTAGTGATGAATTGTCATCATGTATATGGTATTATTGCTTGCTGAGTCTTTGCTCGTGAGTGAACCTTCTTGAGTTATATAATCTGTCGTAGGCTTTTTGTATTGCTTATGTTGTTTTTTCTTATTGTCTGTTGTTTTAGATTTACTAGGTGTATCAATGAACATTTGCATCTACAGTCGTGAGCTTACTTGCAAAAGTTGTGGAGCATCTTGTAACAGGTGAAACCATGCAAATGACAAGCACTTCGACGCAGCGGTGTAGGTAGGAACTTTTCTCTTTTTGTTCCATGCTAGACTGTTCTAGTGCGGTTTTTGCTAGGTCTCAACTCTCAAATGAGAAAGCTGTTCTGTTTCTAAAAGATTTATATTAAGCGAGAAGTCTCAATGCTTGCTTATGATTATGGGAAGAATCTGGTTTGTAACTTCGTACGTTAGTTTCAAGTTTCATTTTATGTTGGTTCTTGAGTCATGAAAATATAAGTTGCCTAGAATAAATAAATTCATGGGACTGGAGCACATTATGAAGACCCATTAACATGGAGTTCTTTGCATAATTGGGTATTTTCATGCTTTCGGGGATTGGCATATCGGCTCATTGACGACGTCTTTGGATTTCACGGGGACAACGACTTCCCTCGGAAAGCCTTCCTTGTTGGATATACGCCATGTAATGTTGCCTTACTTTATTAATCATATTTTAAAAAGAGAGCTAGTTGTGGAGTCACGGGTTCAAAAAAGGTTAAAATTGGAGTACAAGTAAATGGTTAATTTGAGTGTCTTTGAGCGAGAAACTTGAAACAAATTGTTGTGCTTAGTTCCTTTGATTGCATAGAATTTGAGACCTTAACTTATTTATTTATGTACTTTTCTGGGATAACTTTAACAATAATCTCGGTGATAGCGAGTTGACCAACACTTCTGTTTTGTTTTACACCAATTCTTTTCTAATCATACTCCCTTCTTACAAGCTTCTTCTTTTGAGTTGCTTGTTCAAAACAAATTCTGCCGCGAAAATCGAGCGTGCTCGAGAGTTTTTATTTTGTGTAGCTTCTTCTTCTTTGCTTGCAGATTAAGTTGGTAGAGGTGGAGAAGTTTTCAATCCAGGAAAATCTGAGCGTGCTCGAGAGTTATTTGCAAGTCATGGAATATATGGGGAGAAGCACGAACAAGTATTATATTTATATGATTTCCATCATTTCCTTAAGCTTCCTCTTCTTCTTGTTTATGTAATTGTTTGGTAGTTGGGTTTTAGACTCTTCATTTGATTAGTTCTTCTTCAATTGTAAGTTGGTAACCGATCACTGTTTCAACAATTATTCTCTTGATATTATTTGTGCAGGCACGACGACGTTTACTATGTCTCATGCTAATAGGCGGTTGTGCAAACGACTTTTGATTTTTGGTTTGCGGTTCTCCTTGATTGTTGGTAGCCAGGCTATTTGGAAATTGAAGAATTCATGTATGAGTTAAATTGTGCTATATTTTATTAATGTCTTTTTACTCTTTTCGGTTGGGTATTTTTTTTATCACACTATCATAGTTGTTTTGGGTACATGTATCTGCAATGCTACAACAACATAATATTTGAGATGGTTATGTATTTCACTTCTGTAATTAATAAGGGTGCGTGTGAGAAGAATCGGGTTAGACGACTTGTCTTGACCGTCAATAGACTTTAGGGAACAACCGATTACTTCGGCTTGCTTTCCAAGGTTTAATTTTGATTTTGCTTGTATTTCTTTTTTTATTTGAAGCTAAATAAATTCTGTCATAGAAAGATGTCTATTATGAAACGAATGCAGCAAGCACCAAAGAGGCACTTCTAGGCTTCTTAAAGACCTTGGGTGAAAGAAGGAATAAAAAAAAGGTAAAGTTTTGAGCTCATGTCTGCATTATGTCAATCCTTTAATTTATAATGCCATTTGAAATTGTTGTCCTTCAAGTGGGAAACTATATTCCAATTTCGCCAGTACGGGATGATGTAGATGTAGCAAATTTGCATACAAGAAGGGAATGGAATGGAAAGCCAGTAAAATGCTTCTCCCATACAAGCAACTTTGTAGTGAGAAAAAGGTAAAGTTTTCTATGTTAACCTTCAAGCCTATTAAAAAAAGCATATTATGAAAGAGAAAAAAAAGAAAAGAAAAAAAATGAACTCACTCTAATGCGATACATGAAGGTGGAAGCGGAGATTGTACAAATTGAAGCGAGATGATGTACCGATTGCAATATCTAATGAAGTGTCTAAGTCCCAAATCAGCATGCTTGTTATTGGAGCTTCGTAAGAGGGTGGCGATTTCACAAGGTAAGAGTAAGAGATATGATATCGGTTAACAGTTTGATCTATTTGCATAGTTCCATTACTCAGATTAATTGGATAGAATAGCAATGTGGATTTACCATTTAGTTCTCTTTCCTTCGTTTCATCTCATGGTTTTTACATGCGTTGGACCTTATATGCCCTCATAGTTGTTCCTTGTTTCCAATTGTTCCTAGTTCTATTTGAGGTTTTAAACCACATCTTGTGAAAATAAGGTCTCTAGTGATACATCGACATCCATGGTTTTGTTGTGATTTCTAAAAGTTGTAAACAAGTCTTAATTTTATTTTATTTTTATAAGAATAAACTAGTCGACTCTAATTAATTAATTTGCAATTTAGGTTTTATTTTCTTTGTTGTCGAGCATAAATATTTTTCTTTTAATTTTAATTCTTAAACGTAATCATGCATGATAACTTGTGTATGTTGCGAGTCTTAAATATTGATCATGAAACATCAAGATTATATATATAAGCATCACAAACCATTGCTATGTTATAGTTTGGAGCGAGAGATAATTTGCTAAATAACACCATGTTCTTACGGATAATGATGAATTTCTTTTTCTTTATTACTTTATTTATCTTTGTGTTTATATTCCATAATATTGTTTATATTCCTATTATTGTTTGTATAATTTAGTGATTTTTTCTTTTTGATCTTTTTCGGGTGTTTTGTACGAAGTCAAGTATTATTTGAAGCACAATCAACTTTATATAATCTCGGAACACTTCATTTTTTATTTTTTTCATTTAGAACAATTTTTGCTTTTACTTTTGTAGAAAGATACGATATAGAAACTTTTTAGATTGTTTTTGTTGTTTAGTGTATAGTACATTGACAAAAGATAATGTTAAGGATATGTTAAGTTTATATAAATTGTGTAATATCAATATATTATTTAGCTATGATTTTTATTATATATTGGCAGGTTAAATGTGCTTGGATTGAGACCTATATATGTAAGACTTTAAAAACTAAACAAAAATGAAAATTAGAGACGGAAATAGCAACGGAATCTTTGGATTAGTTTTGCTATTTCCGTCTCTAATTTTCGTTTATGTTAGATACATAAATCGAAACGGATCAAATTAGTCTCGATCCGTCTACGATTAGCAACGGATCAGAGACGGAAATAATCAGAAACGGAATTTATTCCGTCTCTAATCAGAAACGGAATTAGAGACGGAATAAATTCCGTTTCTGATCAGAAACGGAATTTATTCCGTTTCGATTCGATCGTCTCTAAATCGAAACGGAATCGCATTCGTTTCGATTGAATAGCTTACAACGACGTTTTTAGAGACGGAATTGATTCCGTCTCTGTTAAGTTTCATTGCAATTAGAGACGGAAATTTCCTCATTTAAATTTCCGATTTGTTGTTGTTTTTTTGTAGTGTCGTCTCGAGTGTAATGTATACGACAAAATTTGTAGCAGCCCCAAATTTCAGGTCGCCTTGCTACCGCCACATCACAATCCACGTCACCTAGCCTTGCTACGTCATGGCCCGCTTATCCTTGACGTCTCGCGACCCAACGAGTTGCTTACCCTTTTTCCAGCTAACCATAGTTATGCTAACTAATCTTTACATAAGTATTAATAGTTTAATTAGCCAGTTACTCGATTTATCAAGTTATATTATAATTTTACAACGGAAGTCTTTAAATGAGTAACTTATGTAATATTAAAAAATATTAAGTAGTGGAAAACTCGGCGAAAGATACCATGTATATATCAAGGCGAGATAGGTATAACAAAAGTTCTATATACATGTAATCAATGTTTTATAATCCCCAAAACCCAACAAAAATAAATAAATATATACATATTGTAGTCACACTTGAGCTGGCTCTAATATCTCAGAGTTAGTTACCTAATACCTCCTTGCTCTTGCCCTAGCTCGTAGAAGGATCTGCACTCAATCACCCAAAAAATACAGTGACGAGTCCAGTGAGTAAAATCCCAAGAGAAGTCCACTCAATATTTATGAAATAAAACTGATAAGCTACGAAACATGCGAATATAACCCCTGGCAAAAGTACGTTATATTCCCATGAATGTATGCAACAAATGAAAAGCAAAAGCAATAGCGTGAAATCAATAAGCAACATGTACTAATTAAATAAGCTTGGAAATGAAACAATAATCAGTAAACATCCGTCTAATCATGAGAACACCGTGACCTACACCAGCCAGTAATCGATAAATCAAATAGGAACCATATATATACTTCTAGGCTTACAGTGACTAAACCCCAACTTCAGTTACCGGATGAACCCCTCCAGACGCTATTTCAAGTCACTGCCATCAATACGAACACTAAACACAAGTAACTCGTGCAAGCGATTTAGCCACAACCAATATATACGCAAACCGAATAGGAGTGAAAACTCATGTGTGCCCACCAGCAGTCACACATGAAATACGATATCAATAAAATCAAAACCATGAATCCTGTGAGGCATTCTCATTGGGTTTACGTACCTCAATCCGCGCTTTGACTTCCTTGGACTCTCGAATCATACCCGACTAGCTCCCGATACCCGATATCCCTGAGTTCAATGTCTTATCAGTTCAAATATAGTGGGTTTAAGATTAATTTAGTTTCTATTAACTCTTAAAACCAATATTTATTTCAAAACCTAAAAATTATTAAATAGTCTTTTACTAGGGTAATTCCTTCAAAATAAGTTAAAAATAGTAAATCTAAGAATCGGTGTCTTAAAAGTGGGTTTCAACTTGCTACGTTATTAAAACACATTTTTATCGAATTTTTGGTGTCGAGTTAGCTTGCTAATAGGGCTTATTAGCGTGCTAATCGCGAAACTAAATTCAAGTTTCTGCCCAAAATCATTAGCGCACTAATTTTCCTCATTAACGTGCTAATTGCCCTCTAGTGACATAATTTTCAACTCGAAAATTATGCCCCAAAGCCTCTAATTAGTTAACTAAACCCCATTTAACACCCTCTCCATATCAAATTGACCCAAAACAACAATTAGAACAACCTTAAAACAATAATTTGATCAGTTTCCTCAAGTCTCATAAATTCACTAGTTTTCCCCATTTCATCAAAATACCAATTCAATCAAAATCAGTGATAAATCCTTATATAAAATGATCATTTAACATATAATTCATCATAATATCACCAAAAACCAGGGATTTAACCCTTAATTTCAATTTTTCATCAAAACTCCCAAAAATAGGTTCATTTGATAGAGGAGATGATGAAGAAGATGATTACCTAAGTTTTGATTCCTCAACTTGCCTCCAAAGTGGTTGAATTCCAACTTAAATGAGTTATTTTTCTCTGATTTCCCAGCAAAACTGATTTTGATTTCATTTGCATGCTTGATCAACCTTGCTTATATATTAAAGTGATGTTAATTCCTAGCCCTTCATCCTCATGCACTCACTCATCCCGAGGATTATCCAATGGCTCACATCTAGCCATTTAGCCCACTCTCTCCCACTTACTCACCTCATGCGACACCACTATGTTACTCACATGGCTCCTAGATGTCTCCATGTGTATCTCTATACCAATCCTATGTTTTCCATTTAATTTACTCAAACTATAGGCCTTGATTTATTGAATTTATTCACCTTAGCTTAGGCCCACATAATATCTATGGTTAATGGTTTTATTCACCAAAAATTATCAACTTGTGATCCCACTAACCCTCCGTTACTCAGTGCCCCGCGTCTGGATACGAAATTCAAGCTACACCATAGCCTATCATTTTAATTGAATTAACTTAGCCTATGGTCACATTACCTATTTTAATTCATCAACTAATCATTTTAATGTGAATTAGTGGAGTTTCCTAGTGTACCCGTAGTTCGCCTACTCAACATCAGCGTCGACACGCCTTTTGATGAGAACATTTGTCACACAACCTCGCCCGATATCAACATAAACACATGCAGTGTAATATAATAATAATAAATTTAAACACCACATTTACATAAACACCATTCCACAAATAACATATTTCCTCGGTTCTCGTGTTGAGCCAATCGAGCTGTCCACATAATGCTCAAATTACGCTCGTTACTCCCCGAGATTAACGCTAATAGTTTAATTTATTTGGGTTGTTACAAAATCCAGCCTGAAGTCCATTCTCAATCCTCAAAACTCTATGCAGTTTCTCCTGAGACAATATCCAATTTTCTAAATTCTCAAAATCTGGTTGTTCGTCAAAATAAACTGGTTTTAGTCTAATGAAATCCTTCACCAATTGAACCTTGACTGACGAACTAGAAGATGTAGGAGTGGGAGATGACACTTGTATCAATCGTCTCTGCGGGTGGTAGTATCACAACCGAAATAGTTTGTATCACCAGAGCTGTTGGTGTCGCAATAGGAAGCTTTTGTGCCAATAATGTGGGAGTAGTACTAGTAGTGGGGGCGGTGTCTGTGCTAGTGGCGTAAAACGAGTTGTTATCATATTGATGAAATCAGCTAATTGTTATCCCTGAGCTGATACTCGGTTAGATAGCCTCTAAAAATCATCCGCAAAGGAAGGAGGTTGATTGCCATTAGCACCTGCATCTCCACTATTGTGTGAATTAAGTCATCGCTGTCTGCAAGTTGATAGCGAACGTGAATTAGTTACTACGTAGATAACACATATATATACATAAAGAAACTAACATGTACATATGAAAAATCCCCATATCACTTGTCAGCCCCCTCATCATTAAGACGACTGATCGGCTTAGATTACACATGGAGGTACAAGAGTTGCCTCCCACCTCAGTGAATATCGATTCTCCAAAAAAATAATAAGGTATAATACATGCAAGTATATATGGATTTGGCCTCAAAACATATAAAGAGAGAACCGTAAAGGAAGGGATGAGATAAAGCCAAACTAGAGAGGAGGACATGCTCAACGTTTTCAATTTTGAGGAGAGATCAATTTCTATTTTGAGGTGGGGAGGCCAAAAAATTTGATGAAGTATATTGTGTGAAGTGTTTTACAACAAGTGAGGGCAAAATAGGAAATAACATTTTCCCTTAGGTTGGATTAGTTAGTGAGTGGGTTGAGGGTCACTTTATTTAGTCCTATGGATACAAGACTATGTAATCTTTTTTACTGCTTGGTTCGTCTAATGGAACATTGGACTAAAAGTTAATCCTATGATTAACCTCTTAGCCATCCCAACCGAACACACCAATATAGGCTTTTCTTGAACAAAAAGTAAAAATAAAAGGCAATAATAAAACACGTTAACACTAATTCCTACTTTTCTAAAACAAATAAATTTTTATCAAAACTTAACTATTTGGAAACATCTCTTTATGGAACGTACTAAAACATGAAATTGACACCTAACTAGCTAGTAAAATACTAAAGAAAACATACTAAAAAATACATAAAATATATAAAATACTAAATCCTAATGGATTGACTCTAATGAATAACCGAATTGATGTGCACATCTAAAATAAGCATCGTTATTATTGATATGGAATAGAATATTCAATACATCGAGATGCCCAAAATTTGTGGATTAGAACTACAATCTACGAAAGTGATGATTTAATAGATAAGCAACTGAAATTATCAAAGACTTATATAGTTCATGGGAAGCACATATCAAGATTGACTCAAATTGTGTGATACCTATCAATCCTAATGAGATGGAGACTCCTAGTTGGAGATGGACTCAAATCACGTGATACCTGTCAATCTTAATGAGATGGAGACTCCTAGTTGGAGATGGACTCAAATCGGGGATAGTCACACATCCTAATTGATAAGATTTGATGTCAAGTATATATACAGGGGTTGGTTAAGATATAAGGTACGTACAATTTCTATCTTGGCAAAAAACCTTCTTGACCTCCCATCTGACTTGAGCGTTGGAGTGCTTCCCCCTGAGACCAACCTTCGAGGAATTTATTTTATAGGTTTTGCTTGCAAAAGATGGTAGGGTTCAGACGATGCATATCTGTCTTGGTCCCAAGATTCAAGGCACCCCTTTTCTATTTACACAATAGATTGGCGCTAGAAGGACGACCCTATGGCAGTCACAACTTGAAATGCCGGGACACGAAACCCATCCAATGGCTGTGTAAGGCCAGATTGATCTCGCCTTCCACTACGAGATGGGGGCCACGAACAAGGCGTATCGAGGCGTGCATCGTCTAGACATGTTGACGAAACACATAGTGCTTCTAATGTAAAAGATCTCGATTTAAGGGATGAAATAGAAAGACAAACGATTGAGCAAGGAAAACAACAGGTCGAAGACCCATTGACCAAAAACAAAGTGGTAAAGGCGAAGGAACAAGTATACGAATTACAAGCGCAAGTTGACATCTTAAGTGGGTCAAATCGTAATCAAAGCCGATGGGAGGCCGCTGGAGATTCTGAGTCGGACTATCATAATCCTGACCACGAACACTAGATCGAAAAAGATGTTGAACGTAGAATTTAGGAGCATCTTAAAAAGTTAATTAGAATTTGGGAGCTTCTTGAAAAATCAATTCCACACAAAGATACTACTGAAAAAATAATATACACGGTCGGGCTGCCACATTTTATTCAGGAGACCTTGGATAAACCCTTACCAAAAGGGGTTAAAAATGACAATTATAGACAAATATGATGGACCTGGATCCTTCCGAACATGTCCTAAACTTCGATGATATTCTTCTCTTACATGGAGTGTCGGATGCTGTGAAGTGTAAGGCATTCCCTCAAACTCTAATGGACATGCCCAAAATTGGTATCGACAATTCTCCCCTGGTTCAATAAGATCTTTCGACCAGTTAAGTGAAAGGTTTGTTAATCTGTTCTTGGGGGAAAGACGCATGCAAAGAGTTCTGCATCTCTGATGAATGTTCGACAACATAGTGCGGAATCTCTTAGAGATTATATTAGGCGATTTACCAAAGAAGCCTTGAAAGTCCCGAATTTGGACCAATCAGTAGCAGTTGTAGCCCTTACTAACAGGGTTACGAATGAGCATTTAAAGGTCTCTTTGGTAAAGAACCCATTAGAAAATATGGCTGAACTTCAAAGGAAGGCTGGAAAATACATGGTGGTTAAGGAAGTCATCCAATTAGGAAAGGAGAAAATAAAATATCGAAAAATGGGAGTTAAGGACAACAAGGAGCGTAATTTCAATAAAAAAAACCAAAGTCGAACACAACCTCTACTACTATTGCATATTTCAATCGGTACACTCCTCTTAATACTTCAAGAGGACCGATTCTCCATGCCATTAAGTCGAGGCTTTTCGTCAAATGTCCAAAACCCATAAGGTTAGATGGTGCTAAAAGAAATAAAAATCAGTATCATCATTTCCATAAAGATCATGGCCATGACACCGAAGACTGTGGCGGTTGAAGGAAGACCTCGAGTTCTTAGTTCAAAAAGAGCACCTTAGTCAATTCTTGAAGAACAAAAACAAAATAGGGAGAAGGGATGATCGACCAGAAAGAAAGGAGGTCATTAGAGAAAAGATAGATATGGTCATTGCAGGTGTCATAAACATGATATCTGGAGGACCATAAATTGGAAGAATCTCATTTTCTTCAAGGAAGGTGTATGCTCGACATGCTTTAGTGGTACACATACCACCCAAAAAGGCTAGAATGGACCAGGAGATAGTATTCACAGATAAAGATTTTAAGGGTGTCAAATATCCACATGATGATCCAATGGTCATAGAAATCTTGGTAGGGAGTTTTACAGTCAAAAGATCATTGGTTGATAATGGAAGTTCTGTAGGCATTTTATATCACAAAGCTTTCACTTATATGGGATATAATGATAGTTAATTGACCTTAACTACTACACCATTGTATGGATTTACTTGGACATAAGTTAGAGTTGAAGGCTCCATTCTACTCTTAGTGACTATGGGACTGCTCCTAAGCAAGTAACGCACGTGATCAATTTTATGGTGGTAAAGGCTCTTTCAACATACAACGTGGTTTTGGGACGGTCGACACTTAACAAGTTCAAGGCCATACCATCCACCTATCATATAAAAATGAAGTTCCTTACTACAGATGGTATAGGAGAAGTTAAAGGGGATAAAAAATAGCGCGAAGCTGCTACTTCACTATAGTCAAATCCTGTGGCGCTATTAGGGAAGTCTTACCTGTTGATTTTTTCGATAGAGAAGATGAAGAGCGAGGACGACCAGAACCCATGGAGGAATTGATTCCCATACGTCTAGATGATGAGAATAAGGAGAAAGTACCATACATTGGGTCTTCATTAAGGGTTGAGGTTGCAGCTAATGGCATAGCTTTTTCTTAAAAGTAATAAGGACATTTTTGCTTGGTCACCAGATGATATGCCAAGGTTGATCCTAGGGTCATAACACATAAGTTAAGTGTTGATCTTTCAAAGAAACTAGTCAAGCAAAAGAAAAGGGACTTTGCCCAAGAGCGAAAAAAATGCCATAAATAAAGAAGTTGATAAGTTGCATATAGCAAGGATCATCATGGAGATCCAATATCCCGAATGATTGGCTAACCCGATAATGGTAAAAAATCTAAAGGGAGATGGAGGATGTGCATTGACTTCAGTAATCTGAATAAAGCATGCCCAAAGGATTTTTTTTACTTTACAAAGGATTGATATCCAAATACACAAGACAATAGGTCATAAGTTATTTAGTTTCATGGATGCCTTTAGCGGCTACAACCTAATGTGAATGGAGTAGTTAGACAGACCAAAAATTTCATTCATCATAGAACATAGTTTATATTATTATAAGATGATGTCGTTTGGATTGAAGAATCTGGAGCAACTTACCAAAGGTTGGTCAATCGAATTTTTAAACCCTTGATAGGGGCAAATATGGAAGTTTATGTGAATAATATGCTTGTGAAAAGTAAGGAGTCGGACGATCATGTTCATGATCTACAACAAGCATATGATATCTTTAAGAAATATCAAGTGAAGCAAAATCAAACCAAATGTGCATTTGGAGTGGCTTCAGGAAAATTCTTTGGTTTTATGATATCAAAACGAGGAATTGAAGCAAACCAAGAAAAAAATCAATGCAGTGCTTGACATGAGTCCACCACGGACAATAAAGGAGGTGCAAATGCTTCCCTAAGACTATTTTTGTCTTGCTCACCCGATAGATGTATTCCATTTTTTAATATCTGAAAAGACCAACAAATTTTCAATGGGGAAAGGATTGCCAACAATCTTTTGACGAGTTGAAAAGGTATTTGGCTACTCCACCTTTATTGGCCAAACCACAATGAGGGAGACTTTAAGTTTATATCTTACAATTTTCGGTGTAGCATTGAGTGTCGTTCTAGTCAAATAGGAAGATAACATGCAAAAGCCTATGTATTATATCAAGCAAGGTACTCCAAAAGGCAGAAGTTCGATATGCACAACTAGAAAATCTTACTTATGCATTAATGGTGGTGATAGTGGTGTTAGCAAATAAACCACTATGGAAGACACTTCAGTCCTCGGATGGTAGTAGAAGATTGATCAATTGGGCAGTTGAGCTGGGGAGCTTGATGTCACCTACAAACCAAGAGTTGCTTTTAAGCCACAAGCCCTAGTGGATTTCATTGTAGAATGCACAAATTTGTCACATGATGAAAGCCAGCCTTCATCGTTGCCTTCACCAACACTCGAGTATTGGAAAGTGCATATTAATGGAGCATCCAATGCATCAAGGAGTAGTGCAGGAGTACAAATTGAAAGTCCAGGCAGTTTTGTTGTGAAATCTACTTTAAAGTTGAATTTCCCAACCACAAACAATAAGGCCAAGTACAGAGCAGCAATTGTTGGCTTAGAGCTTGTATGGTCCCTCATGACTGGAAGAATAAATCTCTTCGATGATTTACAGTTGGTGCTAATACAGATCAATGAATTATATGATGTGAAGGAACAAAAAATAAAACAAATATTTTGAATTAGTAAAAGCTTTGATGGCCAATTTTTTGAGTTTTTGGTACACCATATCCCAAGGGGTCATAACATGATAGCTAGATGACCTCTTTAAAATGGCAATACTCGAGGTTGATAGGAAAGAAGTAACATATTATAAAGTTTTGATGGAGCCAAAAATTATAGTAAAGCATGTAGCAACAGTGGAGGTAGGAAAAAGCTTGATGGATCCAAGAAAAGTTTATTTGGAAACCAGTGCGAGGAAGCTAAAAATTTTGCAGTCAAAGCTGCTCAGTTCACAATGAATGATGGAAGCCTTTATAAAAAGTCTTTCATTTTTCCATTGTTGAAATGCCACCAAGTGAAGCAGATTATATGTTGAGAGAAATACATGAAGGAATTTGTGTGCATCATCTTGGGGGAGAGCATTGGCTCATAAAATATTGCGCTAAGGCTACTACTGTCCATATCTGCAGAACCAAGCGATTGAGTTCATGTGTAAATGTCCCAATTGTCAAAGGCATGCGCCTATCCACCATCAACCATCAGAGATGTCACAAATAATCTCGCATTTGCCTTTTGCAGTTTAGGGTATGGATATTCTTGATCCATTTTCTCCTGCCACTGGCCAAAGATAATTCATAATGGTAGCAGTTTAATTTTTTTACCATGTGGGTTGAAGCTGAGGCACTAGCTTCTATAACCGAGAAAAAATATCCAAAAATTATTTTGGGAGTCAATGATTTACATGTACGGCATACTAGAAGTCCTAATAACTAACAATTGTAAGCAGTTTGATAGCAAAAAATTCAAGGAATTTTGTTTGGAGTTTCATATAAAATAGAGGTTTCCTTCAGCTGCACACATTCAAACTAATGAAAGTTACACAAATATATATATACATTGACAACTTAACTAATTCAATTGTAAAATATATACATCGCATATATAAAGCCCTCCCTCAAACAACAATGCGATGTAGACATACAATAGATACAAGCAGCCATTTGTTGTTTGTATAACTTAAGCTCAGTTAAATCACAATGAGTCAAAAACATCAATAAACGAAATAAACCAGCATTTATTTCATTGGTTTGTTGTTCACTATTGCTTTAACGCAAAGACACATAAAGTTGCTACAATTCTATGACAAGTAAAAAACACGGAGAAAGAGACTCATCAAAACCACTTTGAATTTGATAATGATTTTTTATTCCAAAGTCATCTCCAAACAATAATTAATTAAACAAACACATCAACTTGTAATTTTTTTTTGTCCTTAAATATATGTAAAAGTTTTAAAAACCCCTTATCAATTTGAATTCATGAGTCCAAATAAATTTATTGTATGTACAAACATTAAAAACAACAACATAGATGACCAAATCTCTAGTGAGATAAACGGGACATCACTTGTTAAAAGTCGAAGGTGTGAATATTCGACTTGCGTTGAAGTCATAAAAAAGTAGAGCCTGTATTGTAACCCACCAACTTTACTCCAAAAAGGCAAAGACATGCATATCAATGCGCTATTATCTAGATATATTTGGTTAAAACAAGGATAGGCCATATCGTGCATATTGGCAGCTCCAAAACCTGATGATTGAGATTTGAAACATGCATATATTCATACTCAATATGTCTCATTCCATCAAGTTGTAGTAGTCTCACATTACAAATAAAAGAGCTTTTTATGGAAAGGATAATAAACATAGATGATAGATCTCATATTTATCAGTAGCAGAGCTTTTTAGAGAAAAACCTCATGACTATAGTTAGAAAATAGGCATATACTCTAAAAACCATAACATACTAATCAATTTGTTGAGTTCCAAGTCCAAAATCAAAGGTGCAAAGTACAAAGACAATAGATCTAACAAAAAATAAGATAAGTTCATCGCGTGATATACATACCACATTGTCCCAAATCGCAGCCGCGACGTGATGTTTGAAGCTCAATAATAGACTTTGGTCTATTGGCCCACCGGGTAAAGAAACAGACGGGTCTTCTTCTTGGTTTTTTCATTTGTTGTGGGTCGGGTGCCACGCCCACCTCAATTCCCTCGCCCACCTTGGCCTCCTCGAGTGCCTCGTGTGGCTCGTGTCCCTCGGTTGCCTCCACCACTGCTACTACAACCCACATGATCTTGACAAAGTAAACAAAAAAATACAATTGTCAAAAATGGATAAATATATAACCAAGTAAATACTAAGTAACAAGTTCAACAATTGCAAATAACTTAAAACAAACCTTCTTCTCTTTCTTTATTCCCAAGTGAGTCCTCAGAAGACTCGGAAGCTTACTTCCACCTCGAGAAATCTTCAAATCTCTTTCCCCATGCTCGGTAATATGTGAACCCTCGTATTCTAGAACACCCTTCCGAGCACGTGTACTCATCATTTGGTGCATTAGCTTCATTTCAAGCTTTTGTTTCTCCTTACGGTAAGATGCGTCGGGTCGCCGACCACCACGACCACGTACCCCTCCTAACGGATTACTATCGGTCTCCTCCCTGGTCAACAACTGCCTTAGAATGAGCCATATCTGAAGGGAAAAAGAAAAATATAATTAATTTACAAAAAATAGATGAAACAATGTGTGAAAATTATGTCTCGGTTGAACAGGACCGAGAACCAATATAATGTCTCAGTACCATGTCAACGAGACATACTCTAAACTCTCGGTGGTCAGCAAACGAGACATAGTGTAAGGTCTCGGTCACATTAGACCTAGACAAGTATATCTAAAATTTACATTCAATCTCAATAATTTATGACCGAGACTATAGCGAGTTGTCTCGGTCACAACTAACCGAGATAATGTCATTTACTCTAGGAGTATAAACACCGAGACTCTATACATTCTAATTTTAACCAACTTATGGGACATTCTCGGATGTTACTTTACTGCCCTATGCGGCCGACAACCACGGATTTCCAGATTTAAAACCCGCGAATGAAGAAAAAAAAACAATTCCAATACACAAAACAACAAAAACAAACCCATTTGCATCAAAATCGACTAAGAATGTACTTTGTGGCATTCGAATGGACTCCCAAAAGCACGAATCGAAAAATGCAATCCCTAGGTTTGACGATTCCTCCCAAAAATGAAGCCGAATCCAAACACCTCCACGGTCGTCAGAGATGGACAATTTTGGTGGGGAAAATTGAGAACACAGATTGAGGAAAGATTAAGACGTTAAATCTAATTCGTCAAGCAAGCGCACTTGAGGTTTGGAGAACAAGAATGGTCGACACAGGGCAACAAGAATGGTTAACACAGGGCAGTAAAGTATGTTCAGCAAGATGAGTGACTTAGGAAATATTGAGAAACAAAATCAATGTTCAAAGGAAGGGGAAGAAGAGGTTTGGAGAAAATCGAAGAGGGACCGATTCCGATTTTATGTTGAAAGATTTTAGTGGTGTGCACAATTTTGGATAGGGGTATTTTAGGATTTTTACTTTATTTTTTTGGGTGCCTTGAGTAAGCCATTTGGTGCCCTTAATAACGGTATGCCTTTGCAAATTGGTAGGGTGCATTTAGCGGCCCTCTAATTTTTTCTTACCCATCTGATTCATATATAATGTTCAATTGAATGAGAACACCCATGCACCACTTAATATAAGCATGTCACAAATATTTTCAATCTTTGCCTCGAGATAGTACAACTTACTTTTTGATGCAACTTACCGGTGGGCCAATAGACCAAAGTCTATTATTGAGCTTCAAACATCACGTCGCGGCTGCGATTTGGGACAATGTGGTATGTATATCACGCGATGAACTTATCTTATTTTTTGTTAGATCTATTGTCTTTGTACTTTGCACCTTTGATTTTAGACTTGGAACTCAACAAATTGATTAGTATGATATGGTTTTTAGAGTATATGCCTATTTTCTAACTATAGTCATGAGGTTTTTCTCTAAAAAGCTCTGCTACTGATAAATATGAGATCTATCATCTATGTTTATTATCCTTTCCATAAAAAGCTCTTTTATTTGTAATGTGAGACTACTACAACTTGATGGAATAAAAATCACCTATGTTATATAAGAGACATATTGAGTATGAATATATGCATGTTTCAAATCTCAATCATCAGGTTTTGGAGCTGCCAATATGCACGATATGGCCTACCCTTATTTTAACCAAATATATCTAGATAATAGCGCATTGATATGCATGTCTTTGCCTTATTGGAGTAAAGTTGGTGGGTTACAATACGGGCTCTACTTTTTATGACTTCAACGCAAGTCGAATATTCACACCTTCGACTTTTAACAAGTGATGTCCCGTTTATCTCACTAGAGATTTGGTCATCTATGTTGTTGTTTTTAATGTTTGTACATACAATAAATTTATTTGGACTCATGAATTCAAATTGATAAGGGGTTTTTAAAACTTTTACATATATTTAAGGACAAAAAAAAATTACAAGTTGATGTGTTTGTTTAATTAATTATTGTTTGGAGATGACTTTGGAATAAAAAATCATTATCAAATTCAAAGTGGTTTTGATGAGTCTCTTTCTCCGTGTTTTTTACTTGTCATAGAATTGTAGCAACTTTATGTGTCTTTGCGTTAAAGCAATAGTGATCAACAAACCAATGAAATAAATGCTGGTTTATTTCGTTTATTGATGTTTTTGACTCATTGTGATTTAACTGAGCTTAAGTTATACAAACAACAAATGGCTGCTTGTATCTATTGTATGTCTACATCGCATTGTTGTTTGAGGGAGGGCTTTATATATGCGATGTATATATTTTACAATTGAATTAGTTAAGTTGTCAATGTATATATATATTTGTGTAACTTTCATTTGTTTTGTAGTGTCGCCCACAACTCATATGGAGATGGACGACCCGCGTCACTAGCGTATCTCGAGGTAGACAACCCATGTAAACAACACGCACGCATATCGACGTGGACAACCCATGCAAGCGTCACCCATGTATGCTGAAGTAGAGAATTCATGCAAATGACAGACACGTCTGTCGAGGTGGGCGACCCATGCAACCTCGTGCAACTCATGCAAACGTCACACACGTGTCTCGAGGTGGTAAAGCCAATGCAAATGTCACACATGTATCTCCTGGTTGCAACACATGGAAACGCCATGCACGTATGTCGAGGTGGGCGAGCCATGCATCTTCGTGCAAATCATTTAAACGTCACACACATATCTCGAGGTGTGGACAACTCATGCAACCTCGTGCAATCCATGCAAACCATGCGAATGTGAAGAACATATTTCGAGGAAGACAACTCATGCAACCTGCTGCAGTTCATGCAAACCATCCAAACGTCATGCATGTAACTCCAAGTGGATAATTAATGCAAACGACAGACACGTTTCTCGAGGTGGACAATCCATGCAAACGTCATGCATGTATCTCGAGGGGACAACCCATGCATATCCAATACAGACCATGCACCCCATGCAAACGTCACGCGCGTATAGCGAGGCGGACAACCCGTGCAAATGGGCAAAATGAATAGCGCCTATTCGGGAAATGCGCTATTTGTGTGTTCTTGCTACGTCAACATCCACGTGGTGCTATTCGTGTAAACACAGTCCACGTGGGATGTCCACGTAAGCCACAAAAATTTCCCCCAACTAATAGCGCTTTTTCAAAAGGCGATATACCCTATTTTTCGAATAAAAAAAAACCACACTTGTTTTCCTCATTTAAACTAAAATCTATTGTACTTTTGTAATTTTTTCCTACTTCCCTAGAAGAGTCACAAAATGGCTTATCTAGATTTGCTTCTTCTTTGATTCTGTAAGCAAAGTTTGGACACTGAAAGCTTAAACAGAGTAACAAGTGAAATGTGAAAAAGCAAATGAGCCCATGTTGCCATTACATGAGTTCATTCATCAAGTCAAGATCAACGCATTCAAAGAGCGATAGGGGATTCAGGGGATTCGTACAAGTTACTTTTATTTTGAAAGATATTTTTGGTATATTGTGTAAACTTTATTAACTGGTCAATGTAATATGTATTTGATTGACATTGGTGCCCATATATATAGAGCAGTACAAAATAGGGAAAGTTTGTATGATAAGGAAACCAAACAATACAAGAAAAGTGTACAAATTAATAGAGAGAATCTAGATCTTGTAAATATGGAAACACAATATACTAGTTTCCTAACATCCCCCCTCAAACTCAAAACCATCTTGAGTTTGCAAGTCAATTCATGAAAGCGGGCAGGCGGCAGTGCTTTGGTGAAGATGTTAACAAGCTGGTCAGGAGAAGAAACAGATACAAGGGAGACAGTTCCATCCTGAATATGTTGACGAATAAAATGGCAACCGTTCTCTATATGCTTAGTTCGCTCATGAAAAACATCTTTATGAGCAATCTGTATGGCACTACGATTATCACAATATAGAATAGTGGGAGATGAATGAACAATACCCATATTCTCTAACAACCATCGAAGCCACAAAAGTTCAGACGTAATGTCCGCAAGTGCACGATATTCAGCCTCTGTACTAGATCTAGCGACAACTGTATGTTTCTTACTCCTCCATGAAATAAGTGAATCTCCTAAAAAGAAGCAGAAACCAGTTGTGGAACATCTATCAGTCGGATCACCTGCCCGATCGGCATCAGAGTATGCACGAAGTGTCAAGGAGGAATAACTAGAAAAATACATTCCATGAAATAAAGTTCCCTTGACATACCAGAGAATATGAAGAACAACTGTATAATGGATACTGCGAGGAGCTAACATGAACTGACTGACAATATGAACAGCATGAGTTATGTATGGTCGAATGACAGTAAGATAAGCTAAGCTTCCTACCAACTGACGATATAAAGTAGGATCTTCCAAGAGTGTACCATCAATAGGTGTGAGTCGAGCACTGAATTCCATAGGAGTCAAAGCAACTTTGCTATCAGAGATACCAGCGTGAGACAATAAATCGGATGCATACTTAACCTGAGATAGATAATATCCAGAAGTGGAAGTTGAGATTTCGAGACCAAGAAAGTAAGAAAGTTGTCCAAGGTCTTTCATCTCAAACTGCTAACGAAAATACTATTTGAGACCTAAAATACCAACACAATCATCACCAGTAATGATCATATCATCAACATAGAGTAACACGAGCACATATCCACGTTCGGTTTTGCGAACAAACAATGCATTCTCATGGGGACTAGATGTGAAGCCAAACTGGTGAATAACATAGCTACATTTTACAAATCAAGCACGAGGAGCCTGTTTCAGACCATATAGTGCTTTCTTCAGCTTACAAACAGTATTCGGTGGATGATCATAACTAGGAGGGGGTCGCATATAAACTTCTTCAGAGAGATGACCATTTAAAAAGGCATTTTTGACATCCATCTGAAACAAGTCCCATTTCCTAATTGCCGCAACAGCCATAAGACTGCAAATAGAGTTTAATCGAGCCACTGGAGCAAATGTCTCTTCATAGTCAATTCCATATTCCTGAGTAAACCCTTTGGTAACTAGTCGAGATTTATATCGCTCAACTGCACCATTAGCAGTAGTTTTGATTTTGTATATCCTCTTGCAGCCAATCAGAGTTTTGCCAAGAGGAAGTGGCACTAAGTCCCAAGTTTCTATTTTCTCCAAGGCCCATAATTCATCATCCATAGCTTGTTGCCACTAAGGATTAGTTTTAGCTTCCCTATAAGTATCAGGTTCATAAAGTGATGCAATGGTGGAGTTCACATAGGGACGGTTAAGGTTAGGAAGTCTGACAACATAAGGTGCAAGATGAAATGGTACCTTGATTTCACAACGTGACGGTTGGACAGACTCGGATAATGTGGATGACTTTGACTCGGTAAAAATGATAGGAATGTTGGTAACAGGATCTTTAGATATGATAACATCTTCATTGGGAACAGGCAGGGGTTCGGCAACATCATCAACACTGAAAGAGACTGAACTGATGTATTTGAGTCAACAATATCAGGGAACAAGTCAATGGATGGATCGGTGAAGTAAAAGATAGAAGGAAATAGATGAAATGAGGATATCGATGAAAACATTTTATGTTCCTAAAAAGTGACATGCCTTGATATTCGAAGGCGTTTAGAGATAGGATCCCAACATCGATAACCTTTATGTTCAATTCCATACCCCAATAAACAACACAATTGAGCACGAGGTTCAAGTTTTGAACGTTCGTGAAGTTGAAAAAGGATAAAACATGCGAGCTAAAAACTCGAAGAAGATTGTACTCAGAAATGCGTTCATATAGTCGTTCATAGGGAGATTGATTGTTAGTGGTCGAAGAAGGAAT
The DNA here is from genome assembly GCA_039657325.1 of Stephania cephalantha. Taxonomy (NCBI): domain Eukaryota; kingdom Viridiplantae; phylum Streptophyta; class Magnoliopsida; order Ranunculales; family Menispermaceae; genus Stephania; species Stephania cephalantha. The sequence continues at coordinate 45,999,349 of CM077572.1, read as the reverse complement.
CCGATTGATGGTGTAGACAGCAGTGAGAGCAGCTTCTCCCCATAAATGTTCAGGACATGAAGTGAAATAAGAAGGGATCGTGTAGTGTCAAGAATATGTTTGTGTTTTTTTCAGCTCTCCCATTTTGTGCGGATGTACCAGGACATGACCGATGAATAATGGTGCCAGTGGAGGATAAAAAAGAAAAAAATGACGACTCCTTATATTCCATGACATTATCGGTTCGAAGAACTTTAATCTCTTTTGAGAATTAAGTTTTAACCATTTGAGCAAATTTAATGTAAACACCATGTAACTCAGATTTTCTTTGCATGAGATAAATCAAGTAAAACGGGAAAAATCATCAACAAAAATAACAAAATACTTAGAACCCCCTATTGTTGTGATTGGAGAAGGCCCCCAAATGTCAGAATGAACAAGATTAAATACAGAAGATGACTCGGAACCACTAAGAGAAAAAGGGGACATGATCTTTGGCTAAATGACAAGACACACAATCAACATGTTCTTGTAAAACAGAACCCAACACACCACTAAAAATCAATTTATTCAAACGCTGAAAGGAAACATGACCTAGACACGAGTGCTAAGTACCAGATGTGACTGTTGCACCACAAAAAGACGAAGTTGAAGAAAACTGAAGAGAGGTGAGTTCAAATAATCGCCTTCTCTACGCCCTATCCCAAGGATCTGACTCGTCATTGGATCCTGTACACAATAACCATAAGAGGAAAAGTGGACATCAAGACCAATATTACAGAGTTGGCTAACATAAATAAGATTAAGTGACAATTTAGGGACGAAAATACATTTTGCAGTGTCAAATTAGGAGTGGATATCATTACTAAACCAGTAACAGGTAAGGCTGAGTCATCGGCTGTGTAAATAACAGGTGCGTGGGACACATACTGTTTATGTGAAAATAAAGAGGATTGTGAGGTCATATGATTGCAACATGCATAATCAAAATACCAATTGGAAGAAGCACCTGATGTGACAAACATTGCATGAGAATTAGGGTTACCAGACTGAAAAGATACCAAGACTTGTTGGAGGGCATGAACAAGGTCTGATGAAAGGGTGGCTTCATAGGATTATGTGCTAGAACTATTTGTGACAGCAACCGAGGATTGACCAGGAGAATGACCAAAATTTAACTTGGACTTTAGTTTGCGACATTCAGCCCTCAAGTGACCACGATTCTGACAAAAGCTGTAAATTTTATATCCTGATTGAGACCTCTTAGAATTCTTCTCCGAGCACGGCGACTTCCAATGTCCTGGTTGATGACAGTAATGACACGTGTTCATGCTCGAAGATGAATATTGATCGAAAACAGTGGCAAGAACTGTGTCAGTTGTACGCATTTGGCCGTAAGGTTGTCGATCTTGTTTCTTCGAGATAAAAGCTCAAGCAATGACGACTTCCAAGGTTGGAAATGGATCTCGATGAAGTAAGGAACCCCAAACTGGCTTGAATTCTTATCTTAAGGCCATCAAAAGTTGCATCACATGCATTTGTTCCCTATATTGTATAAATAATGAGGAGTCTCTGTTGCAGAGAAATTTGGGCTCAGAAAATGATAACTGATCCAAAATAACTTGCATTTGAGATAAAAAGTCGGAAATAGTCTCTTCTACTTCTTGCTTCAAATTTTTAATTTGCCCAATAATTGAAATTATTAAGCAATGTCGAATGTAGAGTACTGTTTTCCGAGTAACTCCCAAACTTCTTTTATTGTTTGAAGACGACCGAAGTGCACTTTAATAGAAAAAGTGTGTGTGTTTCGTATCCATGTCAAAATTTGATGATTCTTGTTATCTTAGTCTTCAAGGCGTTCACCAAACTTATCTTCGATTTCATTTTCCAGCCTTGTAGGAGTTGTGATATCCCCGATCAAATATCTCCAGAGTTTCTTACCTCGAAGAAAATTTGACATTTTTTGCTCCCACAAAAAAATAATTATGTCATCAAAGAAAGTGGATATTGGTTTAACAATATCAAGTTTCTCCGTGATGTCGAAAAATAAAATAAGAACTAACCACTGATGATGCAGGCAACAAAGGGTGGCATGAAATGATCGGTTGATGATGTAGTGATGACGCACTGATGGTGCAGTGATGATGCAGGCAAGCAATGTTGACGGGACAACGGAGATGACGCAACTGCAAACAATCTGACGCGGGTTACGTTTAATGTTGACGGAAAAGCCGCTGCCCACGGACAAGCGACAATAGAAAAAAATTCCCACCATTAAGGCTCTAAGACCATATAAACTTTAGAGGGCCGCTAACGGCACCCCACTAATTCATGAATGCACCCTCTTATTGAGGGCACAAATCAAATTATCAAGAGCACTCAAAAATTAGGTCCGAAATCTCAAAAATACCCATCGTGCAAAACAGAGGCACCTCACCACCCCACCACCGTCCTCTTGCTTAACTTGCCCTACTTCTCGTCAACGAACCAGTTAGCAATCTCGAATCTCAGTTGTCTTTGTTCCTCTCCGTCTCTCTCCGCTGTTGTAGGACATTTTTCGAGTTTGAATGCTCCGAGTTTTGGTCGATTTCGTCTCCACATTAGGGCTCGGTTCAAGTTTTTCGTTTACACACTCAAGTCGTGAAATCGATCGTTTGAAGGTACGTTGATAGTCTAATTAAGTTGCATTTGGTAGAGTAGTTGTTATGTTTGTGTGACGGTGCATTCAATGGTGCATTTATTGGAAAGTCGTGGTTCTCGGCCACACAGGCCAGAGATTTTGTTTACAGTCTCGGCCAAGCATGGCCGAGACTGAGGGGAAACTTTTGGGAACTCGTGGTTCTCGGCCAGACAGGCTATGATCATTTACACAGTCTCGGCAACGAATGGCCGAGAGTTATATTGTTATCTCGGTCACCACTTCACGAGAGCAACCATTAGTGTATAGTTTATGTTCTGTCGGTGTTGTACAACCGAGAGTGTAAGATAAATCTCGGGTGTCCATGACCGAGACTTTTATTGTCGTCTCGGTCACCACATCACGAGAGTAAGTCGAAGTGTATAGTTTATGTCATGTCGGTGATGTACAACCGAGAACGTAGCATTTCTCTCGGTTGTTCATTACCGAGACTTTTATTCCTTTCTCGGTGGATGTTGACCGAGACGTTTTCATAACTCTCGGTCCTGCGAGGCCGAATCAATCGCGTCCGTGAGAAACCCTATGTTGACAAACAAAATCATCAATTTCACAGTTTTTGATCCAAAAAACAGTTCTTTCAAAGCTTCATATGGTTGTCAAACATTGTTACTTCATTTGTCGGATGATGTCAAGACGCAAGAATCGATGCACGCTCAAGCAAACACAATTGTGGCTTTAGGTTTCACTTGTGATCCAAGGTGGTGGGGTGCCCCAGTTTTGCATTGAAATGATTTGTTGGGTTTGAGTGAGTATATATGAAGGGGCAAAATAGACATTTACATTTTAGATGGGAAAATGAGAAAAAATATGGGTGCCTTCATGAATTGGTGGGGTGCCCATAGCGGGCCTCAAACTTTATTAACTAATCAATTTAATATGTATTTGATTGATATTGATGCCTACATATATAGAACAGCACAAAATATGGAAAGTTTGTATAATAAGGAAACTAAACAATACAAGAAAAGTATACAAATTAATAAATATAGAAACACAATATACTAGTTTCCTAACATATAGATTGTATTGTCTTTATGGCCCCTACAATTACACTGGCAATACAAAACAGTACTAGGTCCTTTAAAAAAAATTGTGGTGTAAGGGCATTTCCAACACCACAACACTAAAATAGTGTGACTCTAACACTAATCATGTTTATTTTGGTGTAAATAGTGGCATCAGCACTATTCATATCTTCAACTTATTAACATTATCTTTTACACTATTTTACTATTTATCATTATTCTATTCAATTTAACTTTTAATTTAAAAGTAATATAATCATAACACGATTCATGTAGCTCCACCAGCACTAGCGTTGGTTGGAGTTGGTATAAGAGTGGCCTCTTTCTTTCTCCTAAAAACCTTAAAGTTTTTCTATTGATTTTTTTTGTGATTTTTTTTTTTTATCTTGAACCACTGTCGATCATCCATTTCGGTCTGCGGAAGTTCAAGTCACATCTGTTTACTTTTTATTCATCCAATAAGCTGCATATCTAGTCACATTTGTGAAAATTGGTTCATCCTTTTCGGAATACATCTTTCTCAACGATTGTGAATAGTTTTTGTGCGATGGCTGGGTTGTTCTCTTCTTTAGTTTCTCATTTCATAGTTAGTTTGTCTGCTCTAGTTGGAAGTTTTTGATATGTTTTCTCATCGTTGGGAAGTTTTAAGTTTTCTTCTCCTTGGTGAGAAATTTTGTTATTCGTTAGGTGGTTCACTGGTTTTAGTGGTGTTTGTGTATTGTAATGTGTTTTTAACGTTGTAGATAGCACATCCTGATTGTCAAATTGTTTCAATTTCACAATCGCATTCACAACCAATTAATGACATTTCTTTTGAACGAATAGGATTAGCGAATCAATGTGGGAAAAAAATAATATATATATATATATATCAATGATTTTTGCATAGGCAAATTCTTTATTTTTAACACAATGGAATAGAATTGAACATTGTAATCTCGTTGGAAAAAGGTGAAAAAACTTTGGCACCAAAAAAAAAAAAAAAAAAAAAAAAAAAAAAAAAAAAAAAAAAAAAAAAACCTTAGATGTCTATTGAGAAACTTGAGATGATTTTTTTGTAAGAAAATCGAGGAATGACAAATCTATCTATATACAATTTATATAGAGTTTTTGGCTTCAACTTGATACATAAATTATGTATAAATTAATTCCATTTTGAAATAATTTTATGAAAATAGTTTATCCTTTTTATAGGAAAAAACTAATTTTACCTTTGAAAGAGTAATAGTTTTAACATATTTCTCTACACTTTTAATTCCATTTTATTTTTAATCCCAATCATTTTTCTTGATTTTTCGATTTCATCAGAAGACTATTTTAATTTCTTGGGCTTGATCAATAGCACTACTTCCCTAGAAGAGTCACAAAATGACTTGTACAGATGTGTTTCTTCTTTGATTTTGTAACCAAAGTTAGGACACTCAAAGCTCAAGTAGAATAACAAGTGAGATGTGAAAGAGCAAATGAGCTCATATTGCCATTACATAAGTGATAAGTCGGTATTTATGTTAATAGTTATGTATTCAATATGTTTTTAAGTTCAAAAGTTTCTAGTATATTGCACTAATAGCTCTTATTTATAATTTACAAGTTTATGGGGTGCATAATCGAAATTGAGAGCGAAAATGGTGTGAAGCGAATGTTTTGGAGACCGGTGGCAAATTGCATTGTATCTCGAGGCAGCAGTGACAGTATTGGTGACGTGCTTACAGTAAATGGTGCATGGGACGTTCTCATTCAATTCAACATATATATATATGAATCAGATGGGTAAGAAAAAAATAATTAGTGGTGATGACATCATCATGATGTCATGAGGTGTTTATTATTTGATGGGAATGGCAGAGATCCACCATGATACGAAGATACGTGCACACATTAATTCATAATCCAAGAAAACTACTTCAATCCATAGATCAGCCTCGATGTTCGCATTGATCAAGAAATCAAAGCCAGCAGAACAACACATATTAAGACTTTAGGGTTTATTTGGCGGCTCTCGCATTCTCTCCGCCTCCTCGGTTCCATTATTATTCACTTTGTATTTTTCAAGTATGAGACATTGGCATAGGTAATATTACGAGGGAGGTTCGACCATTTGTATCTATTGATTTGTAAGATTTATTTATTTTAATTTAATTGTTCATTGATATTTTATTTTCTTTGGTATTGATTGATTAATTAGAGTTAAATTTATATTTAAACCTTGATTTAATTGCTAATGAGTCGTAAGCATCCATCTTATGCAATAAGGCTACACAAGTGGCAATTGACCATACCAATTGATTCGCCCATTGTGACCAGTCAAATACCTTAGGGATCTAGGCTAAATTGGACACACTAGTGATCCGGTCGTCTAGGCGTAGTGCATTCACAAAGCACATTGCGATCATAGTGTTAAATTAATGCGCTTGAATATAGGGTTATATGATTGGTTAGGGAAATAGTCATTATCGTACCTTAGCTATCGAGATTAGGAAGTGTGAGGAACCGCGTATGTTACCGGGTCTATAGCTACAATATGATACTTTTGATTTACATATTTTACATAAATTGAAGACCAAATCTAATCTTTTATCGAACCAAATTTGTATGTCTTGACCTAGGTATTTTTATTAATTGGTTTCAAAACTATTCTTCCTCGTTATATTTAATTCCTTGTTATTTAGATTAATTAATTTTTTCATTCTCTCAAAACCCCCATTTTCTCTTTTCTTTTATAACTTTATAAAGAATACAAATATCGGTGGGATCGACCATTTATCGCTATTTACACAATAGTTGGTTTATGAACTATATTTTATTGATGCGTTCAGCGCGCATCAATTTTTGGCATCGTTGCCGGGGACTGATTTTTTTTTCTTTGGTTTTATTTTTTTTATTATTTTTTTTATTTTGTCTATCTAGTCCCTTGTTCTTAACATGTATGCAGGTAACTCCGTAATGGCCACCTAATCCCACAATTATGGTCGATTTGGAGACTCACATTATTACAATGTGAATGAGGTAGGTATGTCACATAATGAACATCAATTTTCTAACATGCATACTTTTGTGCAACAGGTCAAGGTTTGTGAAATTTATGAAGATTATTCTCATTCCACATATGATTATCCTTACTATCCAAAGTATGAGAATCATCACTATTCTAGCTGTGCATCGCCACAACCCGACTTCTTTGAGCTCATGCCAAGTCCACATATTCGTTAACATGAAGAGAGGTCTATACAAGACATGATGAATAACTTGATCTTCAGCCAAGAACTACCTTTTCAACAAGTTCATCAACAGTGTCATGAATAGCACTAACAATTTCAACAAAGCAACTCCTTGGAAGATATGATAAAACAATTAATAAGTGGTCATGAACGCCTACATGAAGAGTTTCAACAATTTCAACATGTGAATCTGAGTTGCAAAATTTGGAAACTTAACTTATTCAAGTGAATACCACACTTCAGAATATGATCGACGATAAAGAGTTGTGTAATACGTCCACAACCAATTTTTTTTTATCCAGAGGAGAATGTGAGTGCTGATACATTGAAAAGTGTTAAGGTGAACGAACATACACAGGTTGAGGACTACTAGAGCCAAACATCGGAAGGACTTGAAGTCTTTTAAACTGAGCCAGAAATTATCATTGCACAAGATGAGGAGGAAGAAAACGGGATGAAAATTGAAGTCATTTCAGAAAGGTCAGAGGAACTACCGAAAAAGAGCAAGGAAGACCAACCTCTAGTGTTGGTGAAACCACCCACCCTCTCACGCAAATTTGTTAAACCTTATAAGGGGTGAAAATAAAGGGGCTTTCGCAAATTTTCTACACTCCCGACACCTTTGTGTTGGATGATCATGACGCGACATAATCTTTTGCGTGAGAAGTCCCGAATGAGCTCCCAAGTCTGAAAGATGGCGTGCATGATGCATTGCCCAAAGTTATAGATGCACCATTTGTTATTGATATCTCGAAATGAGAGTGCATCACGTGATAAATCACGTCAAGTCTAGCCAAAGACTTAAAAGAAAGGCGCTTATTGGGAGGCAGCCCAACTTTGTTTTTTATTTCTTTTACTTCTTGCATTTATTTCAGTTTTAGTTTAGTTCTTAGTATGTTCAATAAAGCCCTAACTTGGTTTCTTAGATTTTCGTAGGTGCTATGAATGTTTGATGAGCACCGAAGGCACTGGAGCACCACTTGAGTTTTGTTAGGTTTGGCTTTGAATTAAATTTTTTTGGAGTAATTTGAGCATTTTTAAGGAATTAACTTATTACTAGGATTTTAGGTGTTTTGAGACTTGGTTGGGACATAAACTAACTTAAGTCGCCGCATTAGTGGCGGGTCTTTCAGTATACTCAATACTCTAGACTTCATTCCATCATCTTGTTGATTTCACCCTCAGTTGAAAGACTTCGGGCTCGTAAGATTTGGTGGGAATTATTTAAGTTAACTCTTATGCTTATTAGTTCTTGCTCTTGTTATGATAATTTTTTCATAGTTTCCTTAGTTACCTAGACATGAGAGCTTTTATTCATTCACTAGATTTTGGAGACTTTTATTATGCATGCCTTTGTATCATCTTCTTATCTATTTATCCATGTTCTTTTTCACCACTATTTTTTTCTTTTTTTTGCATGGATTCGTTGACTTGTTTTGAACCTTGAGGACAAGGTTCAAAATAAGTTTGGGGTTACGTTAGGATTTATGGATTGAGTTGGATGAATTTCTTTACGAGAGATCCCATGTGAGATCGTTTATTTTTTTCAATTATATGCGGTTATATGTGGTAGACGAATGGTAATGGTGGTGTTTAATATTCCTTATTTTCTCATTTCTTCCATTTCTTTTCCTTTCATACTTTTCTTTCTCATTTCATTAGGAGTTGATACACTTTCATGCATGTATTTAGTATAGTTGTTGTTATTGTTGTTGTTATTATTATTATTATTATTATTATTATTATTATTATTATTATTATTATTATTATTATTATTATTATTATTATTATTATTATTATTATTATTATTATTATTATTATTGTTGTTGTTGTTGTTGTTGTAGTTGTTGTTGTTTAGAGTCGCTTTGAAACTTTGTTTCATGCCTTTGGTTGTGGATGATTAAATTATGGTTGCCTTTTTGACTTGAAACTTAAGAAAAATTAGAAGAAACAATCACTCTGGTCTGTAGCCCAGCATTTTTATGATTTCATTTTAGGGACTTAATATGAGGGTTAAGTCTTGTGCTAGATACCAAAGGGGGCAGATGGTCATAATTGTACAAGTGGAGAAAGTCGGATTTCTAGGGTGCTAGAACGAGGATGTAACTCACTCAAGGTGGAATTTCTATGATCAAACTACTATTGGAAAAATGATTTAGGCCATTTTTGAATGAAAACTCTTACCTTTAAGCCTACCTAAAGTAATTTCTCTAGTTGACCCATTTTGAGCGAACCCATGTCAAATCTCAAAATTTTTAAATTGGTAATTACGGTTAATCAGGTATTAACATAGACTAATTATGATTTTGGATGCGATTCGGGAGCTAAGTACCAATGAATTGATTTTTACGGGTAATTTTACTTTTCTATGATGTGTGCCTAGTGTTTTGTACTATATATTATATTATTTTGTTAAATTCAAGTTAATCAAATAAATTTCAGATTTTACAGGGTTTTATCTCGAGATATGTATCGAAATGGGTCCCGATAGAGTTAAAATATCGACTTGAACTATTGTATCGAATTTTGCATAAAAAATTGTAATTAATTTTAAAAATTCGAGTCTTGAACTTTAAATGGATTTAATGAGCTGACGTAGGGATTTTGCATCGATTTGCGTGTAAGTCGGGATTAGAGGTACTATAATATGAGACGAAATTTGTGCGAGACCGTTTTTTGAGTTTTGTGTCGGTCGACGGTATTCGAGGTTGAGATTGGGTTCAAATTGGTGCAAGTTTAGTTAAGTATGGCAAGATGATTAGTCTGCAAAACTTTGGTTTGTCGTGGACAAAATTAAGATTTTTGGGGTTTTAGTGTGACCAAAATCAGTGTTATGGATGTTTTATGAAGATGGACTATTGTGTTGAGAAGTTGGTTCAATTTGGTGAAAGATAGGATCGAAAACGAGCACTGAAAATCAAAACACGTCAAAATATGGATTTCAAAAATTAATAAATAAAAAAATTAAACTGCTGACAAGCAGCTGAGTGTTTATATATAAATATATTAAAAAAACAAATCAAGCAATTCATTTGTACAATTCAACAGTACGTTCGATCCCTAAACCTTCCTACTGATTCTTTCGCTCGCAGAGCTCTCTACGTTTGATTTTCGTCTAGTTTCTTTTCGCAACATTATAGAGCATTGCGATACGGTCAATTCAAGCTAAATTTCCATGGTATAAACGAGGTATTCAGCTCTTATTTTGATAAATTCTAAATGCCGAGCATTTTTCCACAATTCAATTTGAAATCTCTCGATTTTTTGATTTTTTTCGTTGGGTTTCGATAGAAATTTGTAGGAATTATTGTTAATTGGTATATTGGGTTGGTTTAAATCAATTTGGAATAAGTCTCATTGGTGTGGGTTAGGGTTTTGATGAGTCGAACTAATGCCATTCAGTTGATAATTATTTTGGAAATGTTTTTATAGTTGATATTGATCTACATTGGGTTTTTGGATTAATTGATTATTGATTTTAATCTAATTTGACTCCACGGGTTGTGAAAATATTTTGGTGTTGGTATCGAGTGGTTTCGTGGCGTTTGTTGTCGAGTTTTGAGGATTTAATTGCAAAAAATATTGATTCGGAGAAGTTTTCTTTAGTTCAAAATAAGTAAAGTTTGCCTAGTTGATGAGGCCATATGGGAAAATTCATAACTTCTCCATCGGTGACCCGATTTGAGTGTTCTTGGAGTCTATGGAAAGTAAGATATGAGTACTAAAAGTACTTTTTAAGTCATCATGACAAATATTGAGGTTTTTAAGGCTAAAAAGCTGCTCCAAGTTGGCTAGTTGAAAGGTAGTTGAAACAATTATATAAATTAATATTTTTGAAAATTGTTCTCAAACGTACTTTGACTGCAGTTTTCATTGGGTTTCGTGATATGGTTTCACTTAAAGCTTGATCCATAATAAAATTGGGTATGCAAGGAAGCTATTGGAACCATTTTTAAGGTGATCTGACGTCTCGGGAACCCAAAAAATTAAGCTCGAAGTTGGTTGTTTGTAAAGTTAAGTAAATCCCACAATAACCTTTACATTGTGTGATTATAATTTCATATAAATTACATTGATCATTGCTATTTCATTTTTGTTGTACATATATACAGGGGTTGGGAGGATAAGGCGTTTCGAGTCTCCTTATAGGGTCTACCTTACTGTATTATAGGGTTGAACTATTTAGTGTCAACCTGACTGTGTACATGGTAGAACTATATTATGCTTGAGGGGCTAGAGTCACTAATACTTTGCATCACGTGATTATCATGAGATCATGTTAAACTAGATCATACTTTGATAGATTCGAGGAATGAGACTCGTTTGGTTATCCTATCTGGGCATGAGTCCATATTATTGTTTACTTACCACTTTCGGATGGCGTCATCTGATTGTGGTCGGATAACAGAAACGGGTTGTATTCATAGTTGTATTTAAATTCCTTGGATTATATTCTTCATTTAATTTCTTAGATTATCATGCATTTGATTACTACATGTGTACTTGATAGTGTGAGATTTACTTATCTGACATTATCGAATTTTTATAATTGTGTAATAACAGGTTTTAGCAACGACAAGGGAAAGGAAAATATTTCCGACTGCGTGTAATTTGCGTAGTTCCATTTACTCAATCTATGTATTGTTTTTCATATAATATATTGTATAAATGAGTTTTTGGGTTCATGTGCGATTAGGAACTCCTTTGGAATGGTTGTAACAACTTTGAAACGGATCAGAATACTATAGAGCTGAGGTAATATTAGTTTAAGGATTTCAAAAACCCAAAATATGTTAGAATGAATATATAATCTGTTGATGCAATATATATTGTTATGGGTGGATTGTGAGTCTTTCGGCATTTTCACCAAGCTGAGCATGTTTTGTTGAAGATATTTGAACGTCGAATTTTTCGGTGTAGGCTTAAAAATAGAGGAGGTATTGTCAAAAAGTTTTTACGAAACTTTAAGGATAATGTAATCAATCTAAATGAATTTATGAATTTTGAGGTTTAAGATTTTCTTTTAGAATCCATTGTGGTTGGTAAAGTTTTATATTTGATGATTACGATATCTTAATTTTATTCATTTATTGATAATGAGTTTAAGGCTACTAGATTATCATGGGAGTTAAGGTAATCTAGGCCGATCAGATGCCTTAATTAAGTGGGGTATGACAACCCAACCTTTATTTTTTCATATCTAATGTTTAACCCATAAACATAGCTTAATATATTCCTTTACCTAGTTGGAAACTAGTCTTAGACTTGAAATCTTTAAAAAGAGACATGAGGAGAGAAATATTATAGAAGAAAAAATGTTTATGTACCTAAAATAAGGGGAAGTCATGATTAGAGAGTCCCACCTAAAACGACATCCACAAGAAATGGAGTAGGGAGCCGGATGGTTGGAAAAAGGTGAGGACTGCACATATTAAAAGAAAATGAATTAAAGTGCAGTGTAAGTCACTTTCATGTTTTCTGAGAATCATTTGATTGTCTAAGTTTTAGTTTTCCAATGTTTTGTATATCCTTTATGTCATTTCCTTGGTACCCTATCCTAGCCATGTTACAACCTATTTAAAGTCCTATTGATTTTCATTGGTACTAAGTCTACAATAATGGAGAGTGTGGTTGCATTTCTCGCCTATGGTACCTTTTAAGCGTTGATGCGCTATTTTCGCGGAGATTGTAAACTTGCGTGCTTGAATGTATAGACCAAGAAAACTCGTGAATAGTTGATAGCTTTTGTCTTAACCAAGTCTATGTCTTTAAAGTGTGATCTTATTTGTGTTTGGGTTGCGGTTCTAGACATATCATAACTCTGCAATTTTTATAGTGACTTGTTAACTTGGCGACTATGTAAACCAAAGGAACTCCATGAATTTGAAATCGGATATATAATTAGTTTAGTTAGTGCATATCTATATTAGGAGTTTAGTTTACTTTTGTTTTATCAATTATACCTTTGCTTGGAATGCGCAAAATCATAAATTTGGGGGTATTTGATAAGTCGGTATTATGTTAATTCTAGTTGTGTATTTAATATCTTTTCATGTTCAAAAGTCTTTAGTATATTGCATTAGCTCTTATTTGTAATTTACAGGTTTATAGGGTGCATAATGGAAATCGATAGCGAAAATGGTGTGAAGCGAATGTTTTGGAGACCGGTGGCAAGTTGCATCAAAAAGTAAGTTGTACGTATCTCGAGGCAGCATTGAAAATATTTGTGACGTGCTTATATTAAGTGGTGCATGGGTGTTCTCATTCAATTGAACATTATATATGAATCGGATGGGTAAGAAAAAATTAGAGGGCCGCTAAATGCACCCTACCAATTTGCAAAGGCATACCGTTATTAAGGGCACCAAATGGCTTACTCAAGGCACCCAGAAAAATAAAGTAAAAATCCTAAAATACCCCTATCCAAAATTGTGCACACCACTAAAATCGTTCAACACAAAATCAGAATCGGTCCCTCTTCGATTTTCTCCAAACCTCTTCTTCCCCTTCCTTTGAACATTGATTTTGTTTCTCAATATTTCCTAAGTCACTCATCTTGTTGAACATACTTTACTGCCCTGTGTTAACCATTCTTGTTGCCCTGTGTCGACCATTCTTGTTCTCCAAACCTCAAGTGCGCTTGCTTGACGAATTAGATTTAACGTCTTAATCTTTCCTCAATCTGTGTTCTCAATTTTCCCCACCAAAATTGTCCATCTCTGACGACCGTGGAGGTGTTTGGATTCGGCTTCATTTTTGGGAGGAATCGTCAAACCTAGGGATTGCATTTTTCGATTCGTGCTTTTGGGAGTCCATTCGAATGCCACAAAGTACATTCTTAGTCGATTTTGATGCAAATGGGTTTGTTTTTGTTGTTTTGTGTATTGGAATTTTTTTTTTCTTCATTCGCGGGTTTTAAATCTGGAAATCCGTGGTTGTCGGCTGCATAGGGCAGTAAAGTAACAACCGAGAATGTCTCATAAGTTGGTTAAAATTAAAATGTATAGAGTCTCGGTGTTTATACTCCTAGACTAAATGACATTATCTCGGTTAGTTGTGACCGAGACAAATCGCTATAGTCCCGGTCATAAATTACTGAGACTGAATGTAAATATTAGTTATACTTGTCTAGGTCTAATGTGACCGAGACCTTACACTATGTCTCGTTTCCTGACCACCGAGAGTTTAGAGTATGTCTCGTTGACATGGTACCGAGACATTATATTGGTTCTCGATCTTGTTCAACCGAGACATAATTTTGACACATTGTTTCATCTATTTTTTATAAATTAATTATATTTTTCTTTTTCCCTTCAGATATGGCTCATTCTAAGGCAGTTGTTGACCAGGGAAGAGACCGGTAGTAATCCGTTAGGAGGGGTACGTGGTCGTGGTGGTCGGCGACCCCAGACTGCATCTTACCAGAAGGAGAAACAAAAGCTTGAAATGAAGCTAATGCACCAGCGATGAGTACACGTGCTCGGAAGGGTGTTCTAGAATACGAGGGTTCACATATTACCGAGCATGGGGAAAGAGATTTGATGATTGCTCGAGGTGGAAGTAAGCTTCCGAGTCTTCTGAGGACTCACTTGGGAATAAAGAAAGAGAAGAAGGTTTGTTTTAAGTTATTTGCAATTGTTGAACTTGTTACTTAGTATTTACTTGGTTATATATTTATCCTTTTTTGACAATTGTATTTTTTTGTTTACTTTGTCAAGATCATGTGTGTTGTAGTAGCAGTGGTGGAGGCAACCGAGGGACACGAGCCACACGAGGCACTCGAGGAGGCCAAGGTGGGCGAGGGAATCGAGGTGGGCGTGGCACTTGACCCACAACAAATGAAAAAGCCAAGAAGAAGACCCGTCTGCTTCTTTACCCGGTGGGCCAATAGACCAAAGTCTATTATTGAGCTTCAAACATCACGTCGCGGCTGCGATTTGGGACAATGTGGTTTGTATATCACGCGATGAACTTATCTTATTTCTTGTTAGATCTATTGTCTTTGTACTTTGCACCTTTGATTTTAGACTTGGAACTCAACAAATTGATTAGTATGTTATGGTTTTTAGAGTATATGCCTATTTTCTAACTATAGTCATGAGGTTTTTCTCTAAAAAGCTCGCCCATCGATAAATATGAGATCTATCATCTATGTTTATTATCCTTTCCATAAAAAGCTCTTTTATTTGTAATGTGAGACTACTACAACTTGATGGAATAAAAATCACCTATGTTATATAAGAGACATATTGAGTATGAATATATGCATGTTTCAAATCTTAATCATCAGGTTTTGGAGCTGCCAATATGCACGATATGGCCTACCCTTGTTTTAACCAAATATATCTAGATAATAGCGCATTGATATGCATGTCTTTGCCTTTTTGGAGTAAAGTTGGTGGGTTACAATACGGGCTCTACTTTTTTATGACTTTAACGCAAGTCGAATATTCACACCTTCGACTTTTAACAAGTGATGTCCCGTTTATCTCACTAGAGATTTGGTCATCTATGTTGTTGTTTTTAATGTTTGTACATACAATAAATTTATTTGGACTCATGAATTCAAATTGATAAGGGGTTTTTAAAACTTTTACATACATTTAAGGACAAAAAAAATTACAAGTTGATGTGTTTGTTTAATTAATTATTGTTTGGAGATGACTTTGGAATAAAAAATCATTATCAAATTCAAAGTGGTTTTGATGAGTCTCTTTCTCCATGTTTTTTACTTGTCATAGAATTGTAGCAACTTTATTGCTTTGCATTAAAGCAATGTGAACAACAAACCAATGAAATAAATGCTGGTTTATTTCGTTTATTGATGTTTTTGACTCATTGTGATTTAACTGAGCTTAAGTTATACAAACAACAAATGGCTGCTTGTATCTATTGTATGTCTACATCGCATTGTTGTTTGAGGGAGGGCTTTATATAGGAAAGTTAGGGTTACCTGCACAGACTTTAGATACATATTTTGTTCTCAGTACAACAGATGGGGATAAGATTTACCCTAATCGGATTTGTCGAAATTATGTTGTAAAAATTGAGGGACAGATGCCGATTGATTTGAGAGTGTCGGAGTACTCTGAGTTCTACGTGATGTTCGGGATGGATTGGTTGTCATCTTATCACGCACAGATCGATTGTTTCAACATGACTGTGACGTTTGACATCGAAGGAATTCTAAGGTTTACATTTGTCGGAGTTGCGGCTGCATTACCTATCACTTGGGCCAGATTAGCTACATCGCAGGAAATGGAGGCGTACGCCGCCATGGTTGAACCGGAACGTAAGACGATGCTGAAGGTTGAAGATGTCCCTATTGTCTGTGAATTTCCAAACGTGTTTTTGGATGATTTTCCAGGATTGCCACCACCGAGTGCATTAGAGTTTATTCATAACACAAAGTCAAATTACAAGACATATTAGCTTATAAGAGTCATCCATGTGCTCCTCGAGGTGCGGGCATACACAAATCTCGATGCATAACACGCGGGTCGAGGTCGCATGAATGGCTCTTGTTAGCCAATGTGTCTTGTGGTGTGACTTTGTTGTTATCATTCTAGCATTTTTCTAGAGTCCTCCCACCCACATCCTCAATTCGAAATTTTTGCCATGCATTATATATTGTCTGCATAGTCGAAACATTATTTACATCCATTTGCTTCAACGTGTTGAGGATATCTCTTGGCTTCACATTCCCCTTAGTCATCTGCAACACAACCACCGCTCACCCGTATCTAATCTTCCTGCAAATGAGTTGCCGTCCAAGTTTTTGGAGGGGTCGTGATTGTGCCTCCCACACACGACAGTGACGTACCACAAAGAATCCACATTTTCCTTGATGTTAATAAGGAAATGGCACCCATATTTCTTTTTACCTGTTTGAGTCCTCGTAGTTTCCTCTTCCTCTTCAGTTCTTGGTGTCAGCAAGTTTTGTCGCTTTGGCTTTCCTTTTTGTGACATTCCCCTAAATGTACCGGACCTCTCACCTGCATGTTTGACCCTCCCATGCACTTGATCTCACTGGCATCAGAGTGCTTTGTTACTAACACAAATTTGTTCACTTAACCAATCATTCGAAGCCATGAAATAGCCAATTCTCTAGATGGGAATGGCCTACAAGGAGTAAAAGCATCCTTGTAGTCTAGAAATAACGTCGAAATCGGCATTACCTGCAACAAAAACTGTGAACCATAAGTACTCAACACAAATACACAGCAGATTAACGAGAAAAAATAAAAAACCACAGTCTCGGTACTACAGTCCGCAACTTGATACTGAGTTTTGGTTACTAGTAACCGTGAATGATGAAACAGTCTCGGTACGTGGTACCCGAGACTGTTCAACATGTCTCGGTTAGTTGTAAACGAGACATCTGCATTAGTCTTGGTTGCCCTGTACCGAGACTTACCTGCAAGTCTCGGTCCTGCGAGGCCGATACAATCGTGACCGAACAAACACATGAAAAAATGGAAAAAAAAATAGAAAAAACACAAAAATAAGCAACAAATACCTATTCATGTACCTCCTTTTGCACCATTGCGGTAGATTCATCCATTGTACGCTGAAAACAAATTCGAAATGATCAAACCTTTGAAACCCTACAATGAAATTCAAATCATCAATGTCACTATTCCCAACACAAAAAATAGTTGATTTGAACTTTTATATAGTGTTAATCGAGTGGTACCTTACTATCGGATGGTGTGAAAGCGCAATAATCGATAAACGCTCGCAAAAAAAGAAACATAGATTTAGGTTAGAGATGATGGACAAAGAAGGTGGGATGCCCCAACAATTGTTCAAAAGTGTGTTGTGGGATTGTTGAAGGTATATATGAAGAGGCAATATTGTCGTTTTACATCAAAGTAAAATTTAGATGAGAGAATACCCTAATAAAATGGGTGCCTTTGCAAATTGGCGGGGTGCGCATAGCGGCGCAAAAAAATAATGAGTGGTGATGACATCATCATGATGTCATGAGATGTTTACTATTTGATGGGAATGGCAGAGACCCATCTGATTCGAAGATTCGTGCACACATTAATTCCTAGTCCAAGAAAACTACTTCTATCCTTAGATTAGTCTCGATGTGCACATTGATCAAGAAATCAAAGCAAAGCATGCGCATGGAAATTCGGAAACCAGCACAACAACACATATTATTAAGACTTTAGGATTTATTTGGCGGGTCTCGCATTCTCGCCGCCTCCTCGGTTCCATTATTATTCACTTTGTGTTTTTCAACTATGAGACATTAATCTCATGGCTTAGGCAAGACTAAGATGGAGGTTCAACCATTTGTATCTATGAATTTATGAGATTTATTTATTTTAATTTCATTGTTTTTCATTGATATTTTATTTCGTTTGGTAATGATTGATTAATTAAGGTTAAATATATATTTAAACCTTGATTTAATTGTTAGTGAGTCGTAAGCATCGTCCTTATGCAATAAGACCACTCAAGTGGCAATTGACTATATCAATTGATTCGCCCCTTTTGGACCGATCAAATACCTTGGGGGTCTAGGCTAAATTGGATATACTAGTGATCTGGTTGTTTGGGTGTAATGCCTTTACAAAGCTCATTGCGTCATCATGTTAAACCAAATGCGCTTAGGGTTATACGATTGGTTAGGGAAATAATCATTATCGTACCTTAACTATCGAGATTTGGAAATGTGAGGAACGCGCGACGTTACGGGTCTATAGCTACACTATGATACTTTTGATTTGCATATTTTACATAAATTGAAGACCAAATCCAATCTTTTATCAAACCAAACTTGTATGTCTTGACCTAGTTATTTTTATTAATTGGTCTCAAAACTATTCTTCCCCATTATATATAATTCTTTGTTATTTGGATTAGTTAATTTGTTCATTCTCTCAAAACCCCATTTTCCCTTTTCTTTTAGAACCTTAGAAAGAATATCAATCTTTGTGGGATCGACCATTTACCTCTATCCACAAAATAGTTGGTTTAAGAATTATATTTTATTGACGCGTTCGGCGTGCGTCAATGAGTTCATTGTTAGACCATTATGTGTCTCATAAATTTATTTTATGTTTACATAATAACCTGAATGTCTAACGTTTGTTTTTAATTAATATTATGTCCATTAAGCTCCCTTTATGTTAACAATTTGATAGAAAATTGATATTAATGTGGAAAGCTTAAAAATTTTCTCTGCACTTGTACCATCAAACAAGGTGTCGAATGCGTTGAGGCTCATAAGGGTAATAAGATTTTGATATAATTCTTAAGATATTTCAACTAGTTAATCGCTTCCGCGGGTAATTCTCTAACTGATCTACTAATCCTTATGTTTAAGAATGTTTACTTGTGGTATCAGAGCTTACTAGATTAGGAGAGTTTTCCTTGAATGTTTTTAATGTTTTAAAAGTTTCTCTTAAATTATTATTTTCTATAGTTTTTTATGTTGATGTTGAAAATAATGCAACCTAATCATGTTCACTTTGATCGATCTTATTAGTTTTAGAATTATTAGTTTAGTTGGTATACACTGTTTTTAAGCTCTCTGTAATCAAATGCAAAATTAACAAATTAATCGATGATGATCATAGTTATTCTTTTCTTATATTATTTCATATTATATGCAATACAATTAAGCACTATTAGCTAAAGTCTGAACAATTGAAAGATAGGTCCTCGGTCTTAATGAACAACTGTCAAAGTTTAAGTCTTGATGTCAATTGTTTTAATATTTAATGTTGATGTTTAAAAATAAAATAAAATAAAATTACAACAGTGTATGTAATTTCAATTGCTTATGTAAAATATATTTTATGGATGACCAAAAAAAAGACCATTTAACTAATATATTTTTTTGGATGAATTATACTGTTGAAGTAAATGATGTTTCATATTACATGAAACCACCAAGCACGCACCACAATCACTGAATCGTGGCGCGCGTCATTTTCTAACTTTGCCACCGATAACGTTAATAAAATTAGAGTGGTTGTGGGTATGCTTTTACTAATCGGTTGACTGTTGAAGAAAACGAGTTGTTTTGCCGATAGCTACTGTTGGATGAATTTCGTGGTATGCATTTGTGACCATACGAAGTCTTAAGGCATGAACATCCACCTCAAGATATGCCTCAATTAATTATAATCAAACTAATTATCTCATAGTATTTACTTGGTGGGTTTTAAGTCAGGACATGTATTCGTTTTACAGTTTTTTTTGTTACGAACCAAATAAATGAAAATTAATTAATTTTTAATGACATTATCTAAATTAATGTTGCTAACCGTTTATATATAGAATAATCATTGTTCATATTTATCTTTAACTGGTCATTGATTGGTTCATTCAGGAGATTTAAATATTGTGCGACGCCCATAACATTTTCTTTTAAATTACTTATATGCCCTCATGATCGTATATACGATATAGCTTAGTGCTATATGTATGTCTCAATTTAATTATGACCATATAATGTTATTATGTGATATACATAAGCAATTGTGGAATTATTTTACGAAATAGAGGTTTAAGTGTCAATACTCCTTACTTTTAATGATGATGGTATTTCCTAACACTACAAGAATAATGAGGAATAGCATCAAAAAATTGTGACATACCGAATCTGTTGCTAAACAACAACAAATCAGCAACAGTTCTGCATCAGATAGACCATTTGACTCGGTTGACCAAAAAGCAACAATTCAGTGACAGATTTGTGACAACAATTGTGACAAATTGCATTTTGTCACCGATCTGTCGCTGATTTCTCCCGCCATTAATTTCCGCCAATTCTGTGACAGATATCGACAAATCGACGACAGACACTAGTTTGTCGGCGATCTAAATCGTGACAGATCTCGCTATAGATCGGCGACAGATCAATGAATAGATGTCGGCACGACAGACTTGTCGCGATCTTTCTCTAAGCTCAAAATGGTTTTAACAACCAGCGGCTATCCTCCTCGACCCTGCAAACCCAAATTGAAAACCCTCGTCGTCGCCGTCGAAGATCCCCGCCGCCGCACAAGCCTCGCCACCACCGTCGCGTCGCGTCACTTCGCCATCGTCGACGTCGGCCACCGCGACTCGCCGGCTCGTCGTTCATCGCAACCCCGTCGACCGCGACTCGTCGCACGCCTCGCCGAGATCTTTGGCGCGCCGCTGCCGGTGCGCGGTATTCTCCGCGCACGCGCGCGCTGGCTGCGCGCGTCTTCTTCTCCTCCGCGCGCGCATTGTTCGCCCCTCTTATCCGCGCGCCATCATCAACGTGGCTCGCGGCCCGTGATCCGCCCACTCCGCGGCCCTCTCGTGCCGCCGAGCGCGCGGTCGCTCTCCGCGATCGTCCGCGCGCATTGCTCGCCTCGACTCCTCATTGACTGAGTTTCGGGTCTCCTCTGCGACTCGTGGATTGCCTCTCGACTAGGCGTTAGGACCTTCGAATCATAGTCCTGGTTTGCATTTTCTTGAACTTCTATTTTGAAATTTTGGTTGAATTTTGTTTTCATGTGACAACTGAAATTAGGAAATCTATGTTTTCCCTTTTATATATCAACGAAATCTTATGCTTAGCCTTCGAAAATAGCGACAACGCGACACTGTGTTGCTAAACAACAACAAATCAACAACTCAACCATCTGTTGCTAAACAGAGCAACAAATCAACGTCGAACAACTGTCGCTAAACAACAACAAATCAACAACTGAACAATCTGTCGCAAGATAGCAACAAATCAACAAGTACAACGAATTGAATTTGCATTTATGTATTTTATATTGTCACCATGGATTTGTGATATGACAATCATCATTTACTATTGTAAACTGTAGTTCATATATAGTATGTTCATTGAATAATAATACAGTAAATAAGTAAATCTGTACATTGTATAAATTACTGCTTGGCAGTGCATGCATTTCCAGGAAAAAATGATATCTTATTGAGTTATAACTTATATATATTCTTATAATATTTACTAATTGTGATTGTCATTTAGTTGGTACGTATTTATATTTGGAATCTCAATGTAGTGTCTATATCTGTTGAATTGAAGAATAATTAGATTTATTTGTAAAATAAAGAAAAATATATTAATTTATATACTTCATTAGTAAGAATTGATAAGTAATGTCGAGAATATATGGAGATTATGGAAAAATAACTTGGGCAAATCATGATGGTGAGGAATAAAACTTTATAATGTTTGTACATAGCATGTTTGTAGGGAAAACACAGTACCTGAATCGAAGAAAGTTAGTCGTATTTCCCTTTAAGCTTTAATTTAAATTATATATTGTTTATTAATTGTGATGATTGTCATTTACTTGATACTTACTATAGGTACGTATCTATATTAGAAATCTCAAGATTATATATAATCCAATTTATGAATATTAATTTGGATTATTTTCTCGAATATGTAGTTAATTTTTAGGATTTATATATATTATTATTTTTAAGAGTTGATAAGATTTTTCCAATTATCTATTTGAAAAAAACTTAGGATCGAGATGTCTACAAATCGAGAATGGATGTATAGTCGTATTGAAAATGGCTTTACTCGACGAGAGTTCATAAACGGCGTGAACGAGTTCATCACATACGCGAAGACGCTTGCGCAGACATTCGCCATCGACGGAAAAATTCGGTGTCCATGCAACCATACGAAGTGTCGTAATCGTTCATACTATGATGTTGACACCGTAGAACTTCATATTCTTCGTCGGGGCTTTGTTCGGGATATCAATGTTGGTCGGAACACGGGAAGAATATTATATGTACACTCAAAATGTGCCGACGAACCTAGCAATACGATGAGAATTGATGACCACGAAGGGACACAGACGGCCAATTATTGTACATCGTATCATGAGATGGTGCACGACTTGGCTGGTCCGAGTTTTAATTGGTGCCATGCGGAACAATGGCCAACTCCTGGAGCGGAAAATTTATATGATATGTTGGACGCAGCAAGTCAGCCGCTATGGCAGGGGTGCGAGAATATGACGAAATTGTCGGCAGTCGTGAGACTCCTAAAAATCAAAGCAGAACATCATATTTCTGAAAAGGCGTTCGATGAAATTCTTCAATTTTGTAAAGATGCATTGCCGAGTGACAATTTTTTAGTCGATAGCTTTTACGACACGAAACGACTAATGCAAGGGATGGGGCTACCAGTCCAGCAAATTGATTGTTGCAAGTCAATGTGCATGATTTACTTGGGCGAGGATTCAGAGTTGATGACGTGTAAGTTTTACGGTGAATCAAGGTATGAACAAACTAGAAGTGAAGGACGGAGTGGCATGCCGCGGACTCGGAATTAAATGTATTACTTCCCCCTAGCACCTCGATTGCAGCGTTTATTCGCGTCTGAAGCGACTGCGAGGCATATGCGTTGGCATGGGGAACATGTTTCAGATGGCATCGTCATGCAACATTGTTCCGATTCTATTGCATGGAAACATTTCAATGATGTGAACATCGAATTCAGCACCGAAATTCGTAATGTTCGTTAAGGTTTATGTACGGATGGTTTCCAACCATTTGGCCAATCCAGAAAACAATACTCATCGTGGCCTGTAATTCTCACTCCTTACAACCTACCCCCTCAATGTGCATGAAGAAGGAGTTCATGTTCTTAACGGTCATCGTACCGGGCCCGACTAATCCTTCATATCAGATTGACGTCTTCCTACAACCTTTGATAAAAGAGTTGCAAGATTAGTGGCATGATGGAGTACTTACCTACTACATTTCCACTAAGACCAACTTCCAACTCTGAGCTGCACTAATGTGGACTATTAGCGACTACTCTGCTTATGGTATGTTGTCTGGCTGGAGCACACATGGAAAGAGAGCTTGTCCTTATTGTATGGATGACACGGATGCATTCCAATTAAAACATGGTGGAAAAACTTATTGGTTTGATTGTCATCGTCGGTTCCTACCGCGTGGGTCCACCTTAATACGTGATAAGAACGGATTCAGACGCGATACAACTTGTCGAAAAGGACCACCGAAATTAAAATCGGGGGAACAAATTCTGGCTGAAATTGAAGCTTTGGGACTGATGAAAGTAACTGAAATCGAAGCCGTTCATGTGAACAAAGAGATTGCCAAGTATTCAGGGTGGAGGAAACGAAGCATATTTTGGGACTTACCATATTGGAAGACGAATCTCATTAGGCACAATTTGGATGTCATGCACATTGAAAAAAATGTTTTCGACAACATTTTTAATACAATTATGAGTGTGCATGGGAAGAGTAAGGACAATGCCAAGTCGAGACTAGATGTAAAAGATATTTGCAACCGACCTTTCCTCGAATATGACCCTGCGTCCAATTCATATCCCAGAGCGTCTTATACACTCGATAAACGTAAGAAATAAGTATTGTGTGATTAGGTACGACAGTTACGCTTCCCTGATGGGTATGCTTCAAATATTAGTCGATGTGTGGACTCCAACAAATTGAGGATGTTTGGGCTGAAAAGTCATGACTGCCATGTGTTCATGCAGAGATTGATTCCTATTGCCTTTCGTGAACTACTAGAGGATAAAGTGTGGATTGCAATTAACGAGTTAAGTTTATTTTTCCGAGACTTGACTGCTAGGAACCTTAATATGGCGCAAATCGAGCTGTTGCACTCTAACATTCCCAAAATATTATGCAAGTTGGAGCAAATATTCCCACCAAGTTTTTTTGACTCAATGGAGCATCTTCCCGTACACTTGGCATACGAGGCCCATATCGCCGGACCAGTACAGTTCCGGTGGATGTATCAATTCGAATGGTAAATTTTTTATGCAATCTACATTTACTGAATGAAATAAGTAATATCTTAGGTTATATTGGTTATTGCTACCTAATTTGACGGACATAACGTCCCAATGTTTCCTCTCATCATATAGGTATCTCAAGCATTTGAAAAAACAATGTAAGAAACAAGGCGAAAGTTGAAGGACTCCACCATCACCAGTAACAGAGCGTTCTGGTCCTCAGAGTGACGACAACCCTGGTCATTTGACGATGGAGATAGCACCTTCTCAGTCTGCGCACCCGCATGACCACCGGCCTGGGCATTGGACCTCTCCACATAGAAGGATGTCTGAGGATCAACGTCATCTTTTGGATGATCATGATGAGTTTATGGAGCATCTTATGCCGCCTCCGCGACCACCGCCACGACAAGAGTGATTGGATGTCCTATCTTTTTTAGTGGTAAAGCGTTAATTACGAGTAATGTATATCTTCACATTTTTCCCTTCTAATGTAGTCGATGTGATTACTTCATTTGCAGTGTATGTGCACCTAGTGACATTTGATATGGGTGTTGCATCGGGTGGCAAACTTACATCACCAATTGGGTTGCAAGTTTCAGAGATTCCTTTGGTATGCAACCTTCTGCCCTTTATTTTATTCACAAAATATCAATTGAACTCATGAGCATTTAAGAAGGCCATATATATATGGCTTTGCTATTTCACCATGAATTTATCTTTTGAGTTTAATTGCAAAAATGGGCAAATTGGTCATCTTTTTATCGAATTTCTTACATTACATGATGTTCTTAACTTAATCAAAAGAGTACGTGCAAGCTTAGTAAAAGCTAGTGTTAAATTAATTCATGATTCTTAGACTTTGCATTTTAACATGTGAGGCCTTCAATAAGCTTTGTCAATTATATAGGTTTAGCTTATTATTGAAATCATCAAAAAAGGCTAAGTTGATGCATATCAAAAAAAGCTTTTATTTTATGTATTAGAAATCCTTAACTTGTTGTGTGTATTTTGGAGTGGTTGTCTTGGTCATGTTATACATCGAGATATGAAGACTATGAAAGATAGTGTGTACTCAGAAACAACACAGTATTCAATTTCACTTTAATTGGATGTGATGCTATTTTCATTTGTGTTTGAATATTTTGGTTGCATTTCGAATATTAGTGTTATGCGTAAATTTATGTTAATCGCGTGGTTCTCTAGGTACTCTTTTCTAGTATACCCTCTTTTAAGTACTGTTCCATGGCCCTTCTTACAATTGCTATTCATTTTCTGGTCCTTCCTCTTTTAAGGGAATGTTGCCCTAAGAGAATGTTGTTATAGTTAGCATTTACTTTAAGGAGTAAATATTGGTTATTGAGGATTGGTTATATAAATGAATTCTGTTGGTTTTTTAGTTATGAAATTAATTGAAGTTCGAAACTTATGGACATGTAACAATATTCTATGTTCAATGTTATCTAATATTGGAACTTGAACCACATGAAAGAATGTACAAGAGGAAAAAAATAGAAAAAAAACATGGAATGTCATGTATGGAAGTTCATTCAGTCCCTTTTGAGTTGGAAATTTTTGTGTGTGTCGCTGTGTGTGATATT
Organism: Stephania cephalantha; assembly: GCA_039657325.1. Classification (NCBI taxonomy): domain Eukaryota; kingdom Viridiplantae; phylum Streptophyta; class Magnoliopsida; order Ranunculales; family Menispermaceae; genus Stephania; species Stephania cephalantha. The sequence goes on along the minus strand of CM077572.1, from coordinate 45,973,046 downwards.
TTATGTATGAGATCGATGAGCAAGGCTTAATTTTAGGATTTTTTCATTTGTGTTAGAATATTTTGATTGCATTTCAAATATTGCTCAAGTTATTCCTTCTCATTTTCAGGATTTGGATGAGACACGCACTCGTAGCCCCATAATTTGTATGGTGCCTATCTTCTATTTGTGAAACAATTGGGTAAGAGTGTGGGATTGACATTGTGTATATATATATATATATATATATATATATATATATATATATATATATATATATATATATATATATTTGTAAATTAATTTGTGTAGCCATCTTAATTTGTGTAGTATTTTGTATTTTGTTGAATAATGATCATCTAGTACTATATAGTATACTACTAGTTAATTATGAAATGTTAATCTCATCCTTTTGTAGACATTGTTTGTCAAATTTTGATAATATACAAACAATTTCTCAATTTTCGTTTTAATTGCAGCAGGAAAAATTGTATTTTTCCAGATTTTACTGCCCTGCATGATTCCAATTTAATATTTTCTGTGAACTGTAATTTTTAAAAAATTATCATTCCAAATTAGCGACAGAGACCAAGTTTGTCGCTGATTTGCACAATCAAAAAAGTCGTCTCTTCATTGATCTGTCTCTATTTAGCGACAGATCAACGATAGACAGCGGTTTTGCTGACTGTGCAAATCAGCAATAGATCGATGTCTGTCATTGATTTGCAACAGATCAGCAACAGCCGCCGCTTGTGCTGATTGGGCAAATCAGCGACAGACCATGTATGTCGCAGATTTGCAACAGATTTGCAACATACCCTCATTTGTTGACTGTACTACGATTAGCGACAGACATGTTTCTGTTGCTGTTCAGCGATAGGATTTTCTCACAAATGTCATTTGAACAAAGAACATAACCCAAATTTGTCGCTAACTTCAATCTGCAACAACGAGTTTTAAGCACTACGATCTGATTGTCTGATGGTGGTCGTTTAGCAACAGATCCGTACCAATTCAGCATCAGATTTGTTTGTTGCTGTTTAATTTTTTTCTTGTAGTGTAAGATAAAACAGTCACCAAAATGACAGTTGTAAAACGACCACTAGAAATAACATTAAGAAGATCAAAAAGACTGAAAGAAAATTGAGCTATTTCAAATTACTTTGTGGTATATATACAAGAAGCTTATTATGAAATATTATGAATTGACCTATGTTTTTTTTTCTAAAAATGAAACTTTATGAAAACTAGCAATGTGGCAAAATTGATGACTAACGATTTTTGACGTGATTATAAGTATTTTATTATACTATTGATTATGTTCACAATTGTTTAATAGCAATAAATTTTTAGTCTACCATATAATTTCATGCCTATCTTGACTTATGAGGAGTCACTTCTGTCACTTGCATATATAAAATTTTGATGTAAGTAAATTGTATGTTTTCATGATATATAGCTTGGTTTTATGTGTACCTCAAGCTAATTATTATCGTATTATGCTATCATGTGAAATAATTTAATCAGTACGATATAATTTAGTTGTCACCAAATTATTTTATGAGTTAGTTGTCACCAAATATTAGTGTTGACCCGAATTAAAGTTTACAACATTTTAGTAATGTATAATGAACCGAAATTTCTTACATGTGTGACAATTAAAAAGAAAATGCATTATTGTTGATATTACGCATATAGTTTGGTGTTTATATTATGGAGTTGTGTTAATCACTAAAGTGGTCCAACTTAATAATTTAACATCAAATTATGTGAATTATCATATATGTTGCATTTTCTTATGATTTTATGTTAATTATTAGAAAGTTGGTTATGCCCAAAAATAAAATCATTTTCTAATAATTTATGATTAACATGATTTAGTGCATATTAGTTCGCTAAATGATAATTAAGAACGATGAAGGATACCCAAAGGTACCTCATCTTCTTGATTTTTTTATTGATTACTAAAATATCATATCATGGTTGGCCTAAAGGCACACCATTTGTTTAGTAATATATGAACTAATAGTTTACGAAATATATATATATATATATATATATATATATATGTGTGTATGTATAATAATAATTACTAAAATATTATGGTTAACCCAAAAGTGCACTATATTTTAATAATTTAGGAAAATCTTATGACAAGTTAAAAATGGAATGGATACCCAAAGGTAACATACATTTTTAATTTTTATTGGATAAAATATATTGTGTTTTTACCTAAAGGAAAAGCACAATATTAATAAATCTTATGAATGATTCATATAGGCATACATGGATAATTTGACACTCCATCGATCTCTATCCGGTGAATATTATGAAAGACAGGATTAAATAATTAAACATTGTCTTAGTCCTTTTGCTAAACTCCTTGAACGTCATGATATTTGTGCTTTTGATATACAATACTTGGTATACACCTCGACATAATGATGTAGCTGAACGACGTTACCAAACATTCATGGAAATGGTTAGGGGTATATTACGTAATTCTGCATTGTCTAAGTCATTGTAGATGAAAGCCTTAAAATGCTACGTATTTATTGAATAAGGTTTCTAGTAATTCAGTTCCTAAAATCTCTTTTGAGTTATGGAATAAAAATAAAACCTAGCTTAATACATCTCAATGTCTGAGGTTGTTCAGTAAAGGCTAGAATTTATAATACGCACGAAAATAAATTGAATTTTAAAATGATTAGTAGTTGCTTTATTATTCTAATCATTCCATGAAAATTGTCGAAACTAGAAATAATTGATTAATCATAAATGTTGAAATCAGTAGGAGTGTCAATCCACTGTAGAAATAAAATAAGTTACATGTCTTATTACTATAACTTCTAAATAAAGTTGTTGCTCCCACAGATGATTAATAAAGAAAATAGTGAGATCACTGTAAATACATAAGTTAATAATTAGGGATTAATATTGCAAAAATCTCGAATAGTGAGAGAGATATGCTCTTAAATATGATAATTTTATGTTATACTTATTGGAACCTAATTATGATATAGAGACATAAATCAAATATCCAATTTCTTATATATGATGAAGTCATCAAAGTGATGAGTTTATGAAATGGATTGATGTCATTGAATGTAAATGAGTTTTCAAGACAAAACAATTCTAAATACAATATCAAACTATCTAAAGCTAGGCTTGTAGATTTAGAATTACACTAAACGAATATAAAGATTGATTTTGAGTAGGAGTTTAGATGAAGAAATCTATATGAATCAATATAAAGGAATTTATAGTAAAAGGAGATGGACAACTATTTTGCAAAATTAATAAGTCAATATATGGATTAAAACAAGCTCCCGTCAATGGTATATTAAGTTAACAATACCATAACATCCTTCGGACTTAAGAAAAATGTCATCAATTAATGCATATACTTGAAGGTCAGTGAGAGAAAGTTCTTCATATTTCAATTTTATACACTGATGATATTTTTGTTTAATAATAGTGATCTCGGTATGCTCTATGATATCAAAAAGTTTCTTTTTTAGGACTTTGAAACGAATGATATACCAAACAAAATTTCTGTTTTGCTATTTTCGTGTTGGGGTTTTACCAAAGTAACCCATTCATGGACCATTAATGAGTTACAAATAAGGTATTACGATATTTACAATGAACAAAGAATACATGCTCGCTTATAGAAAGTGTGATAACTTTATGTATGTTTCTATTCAGATGTAGACTTTACTAGTTATCTTCATATTAGAAAAAAAAATCTACTTTAAATGAGAAATCTCTTTAAGAGTGCTAAGCAGTCAATTATAACTACTTCAACTATAAAAAGCTAAGTTTGTAGTTTGAAATTACAAATCAATAATTAAGGTTAATGAACTTCATTCAAGGGCTTGGTAGCTATTAACGATTTAACATGACAAGCAATTATGTTTTTCTACAAGAAGAAGTACAATATAAAAGAGTGTCAATTAAAAAATTAGCACGGATTTTGTAACGGCCCATGTTCCATATAGACCGCCACGGGGGTTGATGCGGGCCCACAACCTGGCCTACCAGCGCCAGTTGTGTCCCACATGCCAACTCATCCACCTTTTTCTCATTATTAACCTCAATTTACAATAATGTACTGTTTAAATGGTTCCTGAACTCATGTCATCTGCTAAGATCATTTTAAACCAAATTACATCACAACAAAAGTCTTTTAACATAACAATCAATATCTAAAACATTAAAGTTATGCAATTAAGTCTAATACCTAGAGTGGAAAACCTATATACCATCATAGATCACTAATGTATCTCACTGTATCAAAATATCAATAATATAGAGTCCTAGTGTATCACGCAATCCCAAATCCAAAAATAAAACACAATATGTATATACAAATGTACAAGCCTGGCTAAACGTCTCTGAATCACAAGTATTCTGGTAGCTTGCCCTTGCTACGGCTCGTACTAGGATCTGCACTCAAGCCATCACAAAAAGACAGATGACGAGTCCAAAGTGAGTATTCCTAAGGAAATTAAATGAGCAATACAGAAAGTAAATACTCGAATTTAAACAAAACTATTAAATAAACATGCGAAAATAAAATACAGGCAACTGTGCCCATCGCATGCATATGTAATAGTGGAAGCTCAAAGTGTGTGTTCCTTGCCCCCAGGGTCAGACTAGCGCCATACTTTGGACTCCCAACAGACTACTGCCGGTGAGTAGCACTTAAGCAAGGCCAGTATTTGGATCCGCTAGGTGGTCGCCGTGGAACCTATGACGCACCCACACATGCCCATCACAACTCTCGGGGTAGCCCTATTCACCGAGATGGCATACGTGTTATGGCATAGGGGACGTACACACAGAAATGGCACGGAGGGAGAGCCTCTACGTCCGTCCATTACAACATGCCAGGAATAGAGTAATGAAAGACAGAATATGAATTCAAAAGCAAAATAAAGTACTGCTCAAGCAATTTCAGTTGGGATATTACACACCTCAAACCGCACTTCGTGTCCCGTCGCTAACCCCTGGTCCGACTCCGTCTAGTCCCGGATATCCTAAGTTACCACCCGTAATGACATATTTCCATGTATAGTTGATTTTTACTCATTCGAATGTGTTTTAAGTCATTTCCCAGGCCGATATACGTTCTTCATCCGGAAGAACATTAGCACGCAACTATTTTTACCTAGCGCACTAATTGTCATCTAGCGCGCTAATCGTGCTCTGGACAGTAGTTTTGCTGAAACTTTTGGTTTCCACCAATACCAACAACAAAAACAACCATTACCACAACTCCAACCACTAAAATTTATACACTTAAACACCACTAAAACAACTACTTAACAACCATCAACATAATCCATATTGGATTGACATCAACCCCTCAAAATTTAGACCAAAAGATAGAAAAAGTGGAGATAGTTGTGATTCTCACCTTGCTTTGTGATTTCCCCACTCCAAGCTCCTTAAATCACCAAGTTTGAGCTCTAAAACCCTTGTTTCCTTCACTTCAATCTCGGATAAGAAGATGAGGAGAGAGAAAATGTGGTGGAAAATGAAGTCCAACTTGACTTTTATAGTCAAATGGCATCTCCTCTCACATGTGCATCTCTGGCCATCCAAAGCACACCATTTGCTTCTTTTCTAGCCTCCCATGACTCCAATTGTGACTCTGCTAATTTAACTCAAAAAGTGGTCTTTTGGGTATTCCGACGCCCGATTTCGCGTCCCGAACTGCGACACACGCGTACTACCATGTCCATAACTACCAAATATATATTCAATATTATTTGTTTAACCCATTAAATTCAGTTATGTGTGTATTATTTCCCCCGGTCTAGTGTTAAGTCGGTTAAACTACCCGGTACCTACATCGACAAGCATATCGAGGCGAATACTTAACACACTGTCTCGCACGTCAAATGTACTATAATAACACACATTGCGATGCCATTTACGCTATTTCAATATCAACATTGCAAATTAACAATTTAGCACACAAATATAACCATTTACCTAGCTCAAGGAGCGCACAAGCCTAACTGTGGGTCACACGAGCGTCTGAGCTGTCAGCCACGTCTGCAACCACGTCATTAATAACGGTGGATTTAATTCAGGCCGTTACAGATTTTATGGTTGCAAATCCCTTAACGAAAGAATTATCACCAAAAGCATTACATGTCGACATAATAAGCTTTGGTTGAATTTCTTAATGATTTTTAATTTAAGATTTGATTATGTTTGTATTTATTTTATGAGATCGCATTTATTGTTCTAATTCTACTTATATATGTACACACTTATACTTAATGATAATTGTAAGTGAGTTTAGTCTTTGACACGGACATTATGTTTTATGAATGATCTAAAATGAATTAGTAATGCTCGTGGTACAAGGAAGAGAATATGTCATATTTTGATGTATAACCGATATGACTCTCATTGCTAATTTATTTGATAATGATTTAATGATGCCAAATAAATATGCGCGCTAATATACAAATTATGTAATGTTTGGTCATAATGCGGGTGAAGTGGGATAACCATTAAGCTATATATGACCCACCTTATTGAAATATGAGACAAGTGAGAGAAGGTTAGACCATTATGTGTCTCATAATTTTATTTTCTATTTACATAATAACCTGAATATGTAATGTATATTTCTAATCAACATTATGTCCTTTAAGATCCCTTAAAGTTACCAATTTGATGGAAATTGGTATTAATGTGGGAAGCTTTAAGGTTCTCTCTCAAGCCTACAAAAGGGCACTTGTATCATCAACCAAGGTGTCAAATGCGTCAAGGCTCATGAGTACGATAAGGTTTTGTTATAGTTCTTAAGGTATTTCAACTAGTTAATCGCTTCTGAGGTAATTCTCTAATTGATCTACTAATCCTTATGTTAAAGAATGCTTACATTCATTCATCAAAGTCAAGATCAATGCATTCAAAGAGAGATAAGGGGTTTGTGCAAGTTACTTTTATTTTCAAAGATATTTTTGGTATATAGACTGCATTGTCTTTATGGCCCTATGCAATTATGCCAGCAATATAAAACAGTATTGATTCCTTGAAAAAAAATGTGATTTAAGAGTAGTCTATTTCTTTCTCCCAAAAATTCTAAAGCTTTCTATTGATTTTCTTTGTGATTTTTTATCTTGAACCACTACGGATCCCCCATTTCGATATGCGGTGGTTCAAATCACATATGTTTACATTTTATTCATCCAATAAGCTGCAGATCTAGTCACATTTGTGAAGATTAGTTCATCCTAGCTTGTTGCAGTACATCTTCCTCAACTATTGCGCGTGGTTTTTGTGCGGCGACTGGGTTGCTCTTTTCTTTAATTTCTCATTTCATAATTAGTTTGTCTTCCCTAATTGGAAGTTTTTGATTTGTCTTCTCCTTGTTGTGAAGTTTTAGGATGTCTTCTCCTTATTGAGAAGTTTTGTTATTCGTTATGTGGTTCATTGGTTTTAATGGTGTTTGTGTATTGTAATGTGTTTCAACATTGTATAGCGCAGTCCTTGATTGTTAAACTTTTTCAATTTCTATAACGGCATGCATTATTTAATCTTAATTAATTTATTAATTACAAATTAGGATCCGTAGCTCGAACCCACGTGGACATCGTCGATAAGTCCAGGGTATCCCAATCAAGGTATAAATAGTTATTTTTGTGTGATTCGTGGTAATTTGTTGTATTATTATCTAATTCGCATCGCACTAGTTAAAGTTTTATTTGGTCGCGTTATGCGTGTGTAGTGACGAGAGTGTACGACGTCGCGGGGTCAGGGGTTTATAAATCACATCACTTGTCACATCACACCTACCCATCACATCATCTCATACCTCACTTTTCTCTCTCCTACTTTCTCTCCCTTCTCCAAACTAAACCCAACATACCATCTCCTTCTCTATCGAGCTCCTTCTTCTTCATCTCACCCTTTCATTTTTCCTCCATCACCAAGTTTTCCCTCACCAAGCTCTCCTCACACTCCACGGTCTCAAAAGGTCGGTAATCTCTCTCGCGAAGTTTTTCCTCTTGGCAGCTTTCGCGGTGACCTCCCTATACCGGTGGTTATTGTGGTTACATTTTTGAAGAAATTTAGCGTTTTAATGGTGAGGTTAAATGGTAAAGTAGTTGTTGATGTAGTTATTATTGTTGTTGTTAGTTAGTTAGTTAAAAGAAAAGAAAAAAAATATAAAAAATATCTCTGGAAGAGATGAATTGATGGATGAAGGGGTAGCCAGGCGGGTCGGGCCTAGCTACCCCCATGTGGTTCGAGTCGAGCCGAGTCGGGCCGACCCTGACTCGGATGGACCGGGTTGCACCGACCTAGGTCCGGTTGGACCTGGTCGAGCCAACCCTGGTCCAAGTAGTTAGGCCGAACCGGGCCCGTTTCGGGCCTAACCCATTAAAAATATAAAAAATCAATTATAAATTAAATAAAAATGATTTTTTAATAAAATAAATCACAAAAAATAGACAAAAATTATAGAAGATTTCAGGAAAATATAAAAATTAGAAAAAGCTAGTAAAATGAGTTTCGAGGCTTTTTCGAGTGTTTGACACCCCGGTATAAGTCGAAAAGTGTGCCAAAAATAAACTTTTGAGAATAAAATTTCAAACTTTTGGTCTCACATTTTAAATTCACTTAATGTGTCTCTAAAATAACTAAAATGATATAATTGGACACCAAGGACTTAGGAGATCATAGTCGGGTGTTGGTGCGCATCTCGAGGCATGAGCGAGACGTTTTGAGTGCGATTTGCGATTGTTTGAGGTAAGTGAACCCACGAAAAAATTAGTTAAAATTCATTTATAGCACTTACTTTATTTTAATTTCAATTATTCCATCGTGTTATTTTTTGCTATCCACTAATTGTTCATCCACTCCCATGTGTGTATGTGTGTTTGTCGATGGGGTCGGGCATAACACAGACTCACATCTCGGGGCTAGCTACCTCGCGTTGTTCGAGTAGTTGCCCATGTCGGGGCTATGGGGTGACTATTTTCGGCAATACCCGTTAGGTTGAGAGTTGTTTGACAAAGACTTAAGTCTCCGTTATGGGTTCCTCTCGTGAGACGTTTGGACGAGGTTATACTATTCATAGGTTCCTCTCATTCGACCGTGACATATTTGGTGAGGCGATCGTCATAGGTTCCTCTCGGTTAAGTTCAGCTGATTCCCAGATGTCGACCAGGGTTTTCTGTCACGCTACACCCATGTCCAGTTTTCAACTTCTTTGCGACTTATTTTCATGCGATTACTTTATTTTCTGTTCCTGATTTAAATTGCATGAATTGTAGCCGTTTTATTAGATTTCGTGAATATTAGCTAACGTTCTCTATGATTTACTCACTGGGATTTGTCATTATTTTTTGTGACAAATCGCATATCCTATGAAGACTAGGGCAAGGGGTTTTAGGCGACTACCTCTGAGCTAAGAGAGCCCCATCATCTTTTAGTGTAGGTGTTTGTATGTATTTATTTACTGCTTTTATGGGATCTTTGGGTGGACTTATATACCAGATACATGTAAATGATCATTTTGGTATTTTTGTCGCCTTTTGATATACATGGTATCCTATGCCGAGTTTCCATATTATAGGGTTGTATATTAATGCAAACTTTTTATTATAATATTTGCATGCTTTAAAGACTTCCGCTTAGAAATTCAACTTATATTAATTTAATAAATCGCGAATAACTTAACTTAGTTAACTAAATGTAAACATTCATAAAAACATTCATAAATACTAAGTTAAATACGAATAAGATGCGTACGAAGGTTTCGGTCGCTGGCCCTCAAGGACAAGCGTGGCATGCCTTGGTGACGTGACTGGCAATGTGGCGGTACCTGGTTTGCCTTGGAGTTCAGGGCCGTCACGGTTGGTATCAGAGCCGGAAGTTTAATGAAACTCAATAAGACTTAACAAAACGAACTTATAAGTGGTAACTCGAAGGTCCTGACTTAGAACTTTAGTTGGGAAGCGAACGTGGGGCGGGCAGTACCAGTGCTTATACGTCATATATTTTGATTTATAATAGTATATACGCATATATGAAGTTGATACAAATCTTTGCTATTGCCGATACGATATGGACGGACATCCCACTCCACCTGCAGAGGAGGGTCGAAAGACGAGTTGTACCACACCTGTTGAGACTGATCAGAGTGTACTCGACTGGATCGCGGCGCACAACCGGTAGTTTGAGCAGATGATGGCCCTACTCCATGCCCTGACAACATCTATCACAGCACTTAACGTTGCCATTACGCCAAGTGTCACTGAGACAGCAACAGCTTTGATTGTCCAGGGTACGCCCGTGAGTACAGTTATCATCGAAACTATCACGCCAACTATAGCTTTAGAGACCCGTATTGAGGTTACTATACTGACGTCTACGCCTGCAGAAACACTGACACGGACTCCACATGAGATCACAATCAAGACCTCCTTGTTAGCTAAGGCTAACCAAACGAAAGAGTTTATGAAATTTCAGTTGGGATATTTTACTGGAGGAGAATACCTAGAGGTAGCCACGAGATGGGTTCTCGCATATGAGAAGTTACATAATCTTCTAAGGATTCACGACAGCATTCGAGCCAGGATATCGAGATATATGCTTCGGGGAGAGGCCGGAGTTTAGTGGACTGCTCATACCGAGACCAACGAAGAGCCGACTACTTGGCCCAGTTTCAGACAGGTCTTCTATGATGAGTACATACCGAGGGAGATATAATTGCATTTGAGACATGAGTTTTTATGTTTTAGACAGGGCACCCGCACAGTTGTTCAGTATATTGAGAGGTTTTGCTACCTGTTACAATTCGCTGGGGATTTGGCTTATACGGATCACGATTAGGTTCACTACTTTGGAGTTGGACTTAGAGACAAGATAGCGAGCGTGGTTGTATCAGTTGGAGCTCGTACAATGCAAGAGATATACCAGTGGGCCTTAGCCTATGAGACATATCTTCTATATCGCACAGCGATGCCCATACCGGTGGCTCGGGCATCGTGGTCGTTCAGCAGCCACGGAACCAGTTCTAACAAGAAAGGGAAGAGGATTATAGATCACGGGGATAGACGGGGACAGAGGCCTAGACTTGATGACCACCAAATAGTCATGTCTCATGCAATAGTACCCGCACAGCCAGCGTAGACGTCAGGTGGTGGTTATGCACACCAGTAGGGATGTAAACCGACTCAAGACCAGGGAGGCAAAGACCGAGGACAATACTATTAGGGTCAGAGCCAGAGGTCTGATAGTGGTCAGGGTCAGGAGTAAAGATACAGGCAGGTTACTTGTTTCAAATGCAGACAGCCTGGACACATTAAGAAGGACTGTCCGAAAGTTTCAGTAGCACTGATTGCAACACCACCAGTTCAGGCTAGGGAGCGGGCATACGTAGTAGCACATCCTAACCGCAAGGCCACCAGACAATTCGTCGAGGGTATGATTATGATTTGTGGTCGTTTTATAAATACACTTATTGATTATGGTTCCACCGTATCATTTATTTTTGGACGTATGGTTGATGAGTTAAGGTTAACACCGGTTAGAGTTAGCACACTTATGATTCTCAGCATGGCAGCTGGGGAGAAGGTTTACTCTAACATGATTTGTGAGGGTTGCACGATAGAGATCTGTTGACACCAACTCTCTATTCACCTACGCGTCCTAGAGTTCTTAGAGTTCGATGTGTTTTTAGGCATGGACTGGCTAGCGTCATCCAAGTGGACTATTTTCATAAGACATTGAATTTTCAGATCCCCAACATACCAGAATTCAGTTTCACCGATTACGCGAGTGTTCTACCGATCACTAAGGGAAGATTAGCTACGACTTTAGAAATGGAGGTGTTTGCAGGGATAGTAAAGTCAACCAAAACACCAAAAGTTAGACTTGAGGATGTCCCAATTGTCAGTGAGTTTTCCAATGTCTTTCTGAAGGATTTACCAGGTTTGCCCCCATTTAGAGATATTGAGTTTGTTATCGAGTTAGTGCTGGGCGCACAGCCGATAGCTAGCAGACCATACTAGATGGCATGGAAGGAGCGGGATGAGTTGAAGACTCAACTATAAGACTTTGAGAAGAAGGGGTTTATACACCCGAGCATATCGCCATGGGGAGCACCGGTGCTCTTTGTTAAAAAGAATGATGGTAGCTTGAGGATGTGCATGGACTATAGAAAGTTGAACTATGTGATAATATGAAATCGTTACCCTTTGCCCAGGATCGACGATTTGTTTGACCAGTTGGCCGGAGCCCATTTCTTCTTTAAGATTGACTTGAGATCGTATTATCATCAACTCAGGATTCGAGATGGAGACATACCCAAGGCTGCATTCAGCACCAAATATAGGTTATTTGAGTTTACAATGATGTCGTTCAGACTGATCAACGCGTCGGACATGTTCATGGACATGATACACAGAGTATTGAAGCCATACTTGGATAGATTCTTCATAGTGTTCATTGATGACATATTGATCTACAACAAGACTCGCGAAGATCATGGGCAACATCTTAGGGAAATGTTAATAACATTGATAGAGCATAGATTGTATGCTAAGTTCAATAAGTGCAAGTTTTGGCTGTCAGAGGTCAAGTTCTTGGGACACGTGATAAGTGACAGAGGTATATCAGTGGACCCGAGTAAGATTCATATCGTCATCGATTGGTCGACACCAGAGACAGTTACAGATATCAAGAGTTTTCTTGGGTTGGCATGATACTACCGACGATTTGTGAAGGACTTCTCGAAGATCACCGCATCGATGACTAGATTAACCAAGAAGGACGTACCTTTTGATTGGTCAAGGGAGTGCGAGGACACCTTTGACAAATTAAAATGAGGCTAACTACTGCACCATTATCGGTATTACGGAGAACGCGAGGATTGACGATTCATATTGATGCTTGTAGCACACGACTGGGTTGTCTACTAATGCAGGGAGACAACATTATCGCCTACCTATCCCGACAGTTGATGATGAAAGGAATTATACAGTGCATGAATTGGAGCTTGCAGCTGTTGTTTTTGCACTAAAGGTATTGAGACATTACCTCTACGGTGAGAAATTCATATTTTTTTATAGATCATAAGAGTTCGAAATATTTATTCACTCGAAAAGATATGAACATGAGATAGTGATGTTGGCTAGAGTTACTGAAGGACTACGATTTCTCCATTGAATATCAGTATGGGGAGGCAAGTTTTGTTGCAGTTGCATTGAGCAAGAGATGACCAGATTCTGAGATAGTTATCTGCCATATGATGCACGAGTATGATTTACTTGAGGCTATGGAAACATTGAGTTCGACAAAGGTTCCTGCTACAGCTCTGCTAGTGTTAGAGTGTTAGAGGGCTAATGAGATGTACTCGAGGTTCAGTGGGATGACACGCAGTCCTGACTATCCAGATTAGAGCGAGTCTGTGGATCAGTATTTGAGGTGCCGAATGAACATATGGATTCCTAGTAGTGGCAGAGATAGGCGATAGGATACTCTATGAGGCTCATAGATCCCGGTATACAGTGCATCTTGTCAGGACCAAGATGTATCATGATATGCGACGGTTATTTTAGTGGTCAGGGATGAAGGCGAGCATCGGCGCCTATGTTAGGGGTTGTGAGGTGTGCCAACAAGTTAAGGCTGAGCATAGGAGGCCTAGAAGGTTATTGTAGCCACTGCCCATCCTTTAATGGAAATGGGAACACATTAAGATGGATTTCGCTTGTAGATTGTCGCAAAGTTCTCGGAAACACAATGCAATATGGGTGATCGTGGACGGTTTGACGAAATCAGCCCATTTCCTACCAATTTCTATGAAATATATATTCACACAGTAGAGCACATTATTCAAGAGAGAGAGATTGTATGGATGCACAGAGTACCGATTTTGATTGTTTCAGACCGGGACAGTCGTCTTAAGTCATCATTATGGCATGCGACGCATGAGCAGTTTGGTTCTAGGTTACAATTTAACACTGTATTCCATCCTCAAACAAATGGACAGTTAGAAAGATTGATACAGATACTCGAGGATATGCTCAGGGCATGTGTGTTACAATTTGGTTGGTTTTGGGAGGAGTACTTACTGCTTTGTGAGTTTTCTTACATCAATAGTTATCAGGCTATTATTGGGATGCCACCATTTGAGGCGTTGTATGGTACCGTCTAGATCACCGGCTTGTTGGGCATAGCCCGAGGATACAGCAGCCGCGGGGCCTAAGATTGTTGTGGACCATACAGAAAAGGTGAGACTGATTCGTCCACGATTGTTGGCTGCCCAACACAAACAGAAGAAATATGCGGATAAGTACCACGATGGGCAGAGCTATAAGGTAGATGGTTGGGTCTATTTGAGATTTTCTTCGTTGAAGGGTCATCAGAGATTTGGGATCAAGTGAAAACTAGCACCAAGATTTATTTGGCTGTTTCAGATTGAGAAACCAGTTTGGAGGGTTGCTTGTCAGTTAAGATTGCCAAGCCGATTAGCAAGGGTTCATAATGATTTTCATATTTCGATGTTGCGATTGGCTAGATCAGGACCGAGACCGATGGTAGATAAGACTAGGATTGAGGTTCGACCAGATGTGACGTACGAGGAACACCCCATCGAGATAGTGGATCGCAAGGTACAGATTCTCAGGAGGAAGGAAATACAGCTAGTACTCGTTCAGTAGCAGTATCATAAGAAATATGGACTTACTTAGGAGCGAGAGTCTACCGTATAGGAACGGTACCCCCAACTGTTTCAAGGTAAAGTTTTTACTTAAGTTTGAGTTTCGGGACGAAAATCATCTTAGTTAGGAAGATTGTAATGGCCCGCATTATTTAATCTTAATAATTTTATTAATTACATATTAGGACCCGTAGCTCGGACCCACGTGGACACGACCGATAAGTCCAAGGCGCCCTAATCAAGGTATAAATAGTTATTTTTGTGTGATGCGTGTTAATTTGTGCTATTATCATTTAATTTGTGTTGCACTAGTTAAAGTTTTATTTGGTCACATTGTGCGTGTATAGTGACGAGAGTGTACAACGTTGTGGGGTGCCCGTAACGCGGGTGTATAGGGGTAGTCAAGGGTTTATAAGTCACATCACACCTACCCATCACATCATCATATACCTTACTTTTCTCTCTCCTTCTTTCTCTCTCTTCTCCAAACCAAACCCAACATCCTCTCACTCTTCAACGAGCCCCTTTTTCTTCATCTCACCCCTTCCATTTTTTCTCCATCACCAATTTTTGCCTCACCAAGCTCTCCTCACATTCCATGGTCTCAAGAGGTTGGTAATCTCTTTCGCGAAGTTTTTCCTTCGTGCGGCTCTCGCAGTTACCTCCCTAGACCAAGGTGAGTGGTGGTTATCGTGGTTACATTTTTGAAGAAATTTAGAGTTTTAATAGTGAGGTTGAGATGGTAGAGTAGTTGTTGATGTAATTAATATTTTTGTTAGTTAGTAAGTTAGATAAAAAAAAAGAAATTTTTTAAAAAACAAATGTCTTTGGATTCGTCTCTTCCAGCGACAAATTTATGGTGGTGGGGGTAACCGGCGGGTCAGGCCTGGCTACCCCCTTGTAATTCGGGTCGGCCGACCCTGGTCCAGGCGGTTAGGCGGAACCGGGCCCAACCGAATCGGGCCCGTTCGGGCCCAACCCATTAAAAATTTTAAAAATTATTTTTAAATTAAATAAAAATGATTTTAAAATAGGATAAATCACAAAAAATAGATAAAGATAGATAAAAATTATGGAGAATTCCTAGAAAATATGAAAAATTAGAAAAGCTAGGAAAAATGAGTTTCAAAGCTTTTTTAGGCATTTAACACCCTGGTATTACTCGAAAAGTGTGCCAAAAAATTAAACGTTTGGGAATAAAATTTCAAATTTGTGGTCCCACATTATAAGTTTACTTAATGGGACTCTAAAATAACTAAAATGATATAATTGGACACTTGGGACTTATGAGACCATAGTCGGGTGTCAGGTACGCATTTAGAGGCATGAGTGGGACGTTTTGAGGGCAATTTGCAATTGTTTGAGGTAACTAAACTCACGAGAAAATTAGTTAAAATTCATTTATAGCACTTGCTTCATATTAATTTCAATTATTCCATTGTGCTATTTATTGTCATCCACTTACTGTTCATCCACTCCCACGTGTGTATGTGTGTTTGTCGACAGGGTCGGGCATGGCACATACTCGCACACTGGAGCTAGCTACCTCGCGCTGTTCGAGTAGTTGCCCCTGTCGGGGCTACGGGGTGACTATTTCCTGCGATACACGTTAGGTTGAGAGATGTTTGACAAAGACTTAAGTCACCGTCATGGGTTCCTCTCGAGAGATGTCTGGATGAGGTTCTAATGTTCATGGGTTCCTCTCATTCGACCGTGAGATGTTTCGTGAGGTGATCGTCATGGGTTCCTCTCGATTTAGCTAAGCCGATTCTCGGATGTCGACCAGGGTTTTCTGTCACACTACACTCGTGTCCAATTTTCGACTTCTCTGCGACTTATTTTCATGCGATTACCTTATTTTCTATTCCTTATTTAAATTGGATGAATTGTAGCAGTTTTATTGGATTTCGTGAATATTAGCTAACGTTCTCTAGGATCTACTCACTGAGATTTGTCATTATTTTTGGTGACAAATCGCAGATCCCACGACGAGCCAGGGCAAGGGGGTTTCAAGCGATTACCTCTGAGCTAGGAGAGCTCATCAGCTTTTTGCGTAGGTGTTTGTATGTATTTATTTACTAATTTTATGGGATCTTTGGGTGGACTTGTATACCTGAGACATGTATATGATCATTTTTGTATTTTTGTTGCTTTTTGATATACATGCTATTTTATGCCGGGTTTCCACACTATAGGGTTGTTTATTAATGCAAACTTTTCATTATAATATTTGCATGCTTTAAAGACTTCCGCTCAGATATTCAACTTATATTAATTTAATAAATCGTAAATAACTTGACTTAGTTAACTTAATGTAAATATTCATAAAAACATTCATAAATACTAAGTTAAATGCGAATAATATACGTATGAAGGTTTCGGTCGCTGGTCGTCAAGGACAAGCGTGCGATGATGTGGCATGCCTTGGTGACGTGTTTGGCGACGTGGCGATACCCGGTTTGCCTCGGAGTTTAGGGCCGTCAAAATTTCACAATCGCATTCACAGCTAAATTAATAACAATTCTTTTGAATAAATAGGATTAGCGAATCAATGTAGAATATATATATATATATATATATGTATATCAATGATTTTTACATGGGTGAATTCTTTATTTTTTAACACAGTGGAATTGAATAGAACATTGTAATATCTTTTGAAAAAGGAGGGGAAAAAACTTAGTTGTCTATTGAGAAACTTGAGATGATTTTTTTGTAATAAAATCGAGGAATGACAAAGCTATCTATATTCAATATATATAAAGTTTTTGGCTTCAAATTGATACATAAATTATGTATAAATTAATTTCGTTTTGAAATAATTTTACGAAAATAGTTTGTCTTTTTATAGGAAAAAACTTATTTTAGCTTTGAAAGAGTAACAGTTTTAACATATTTCTCCATATTTTAATTCCACTTTATTTTTCATCCCAATCATTTTGCTTGGTTTTTTGTTTTCATCAGAATAGTATATAATATATATTATTGTAGTATTCAATTAGAGTTTTGGAGCTTGTTTTGTTTTTCATTTCAATGTTTGTGGTGTAAAAGCACTGGTTTTTCTCTTATAGTTATAGTTGTTCCTAGTACAATAAAGTTGCATCCGTCGTGTCTCTCGTTTATGCAATCTTTAATGTTTTGGTACTATTAAGCAGAATTGATTTCCTACATCATATGTTCTCACCTGACATGGTACATAGAGATATAAATAAGGAAGATAGGAGTAAAAGATGAGAAATGTGGGAGAGTCAACATAATTGAAATTGTATTAATTATGAAAAATTGAATACAATTGGATGCTCTTATTTATAGAGCTTAACAATGCACAAATAAAGAAGGTAACTACGACACAAATATAGTAGTATCTAAATACCAAACGGTGCGGCTATGTGATCCCCATATTTTACGAAGGGCAAAGCACAAGATAAAGGCACTCCTAGTAAGGATGAGGGCACCCTGAAAATTTTTCTAAATACCAAAATACCCCTGCGCACCCCAACTGTGATTTCGAAAGATTGGAAAAGAGAGGGGGGAAGAAGAGTAAACCCTTGTTTTTGATCGATATTCGCGTGACGCATGACGTGCAGTTGAGTGTTCATCTTCGCATCAACTCAATTTATATGCCTTCCTTCAAATCGGTTGTTGGACATGCCGGGAGTGTTGCTTGGCCGTAGGGTTCGCGTTCTAAGTCTCAAAATTGTTTCGAATTTGGAAGGTGAGATTTTGTGTATTTGTTCAAATTGGCGTTATTATTGATCATTTTTTGTTGTTATCTATGCGTTCTTTATGATATGTGTTCTTTACTGTGGTTGAGTTCGTTGCTTCGAAACCGAGTTCATGGTCTATTTATGTTTGTTTAAATCTGGATTCTTAGCTTTATTTTGTTACTAAGAAATTTTGATTGATTTGTACTTGTGGTTTAGTTGAAATTCAAACAAATTTGGAGGTCGTATTGTGTTTCTGGTGTGTCGAGACTCGATTAGTCAGACAGGGTCGAACGAAAATGTTCTGCTCAGTCGAAGGTGACCGAGTTAATGAAACTCATTCGGTCTGTTTAGACCGAGCAATCCATGTTGTTGCAACTTATTTATGAGTGTTAGTGCTAATTGAGAAAAAATGATTTAAATCTGATTTTATGCAATTTATTTTGATGAACAATAAAAGTATGGTCAGACAGTCTATCTTAGTAGAATTTTACTTTTTTCCATGAATTGAATATGAATGTTTTAATAAATTTGTGAATGTTTTTGAGTTATTTTGGTTGTTCTATATGTGTTTGTTGTTTTTTATATGTTTAATTGTTAAGTAAGGTTGTTCGGTCAAACGTGACTGAATGAAGGTCATCTGTTCGGTTTCAGTTAAGAGAGCATAATTGCTTGCCTCGATTGATCACCACCGAATAGAGGAACTTTATTCGGTAATGGGTGACTGGCCAAAAGGTTTATTTTGGTAATAATACTTTTAGTTTTTAAATTTTTGTACTAATTATTGAATGTTGTTGTTGACTTTCTATTTGTGTCATTGTTATAGGTAAGGCTCGTACTGAGAACAATGTTAGTCGAGAGGACAGTTGGGCCCAAAAAATGAAGGGAGCGCGAGGTGCCTAGAGAGCTCAAACAACATCGTATAGAAAATCGGCCAATGAGGTTGGTGACTTTCAAACGAGGCATCTGCAGCATTGGGCTCGGATGTGGTAGGCAAATCAATGGTCATTCGGACGAGCCAAGTGAATTCAATTGAACAATCTACATCTGAAGAAAATAAGGAAAAAGTGTGACAACTAGAAGATACCAAAGAACAGAGCGAAGAAGAAAGCAAACAAGAAAGTGGAGGTGATGCGGCGGTGAGAAAAATGAAGAAGAAGATGATGAAGGGGAAAGTAGAGAAAAATATGGAGATGAAGGTGATAGTGACGAGGAAGATCAAAGTGGAGATAAAGATGGAGAAAGAAGTGAAAGTGGAGATGATGAAGAAAGTGGAGAAGAAGAGGAAGAAGAAGACGATGATGATGATGATGAAGCTGAAGAAGTAATAGAAGAAAGGGTCGGTGCAAAGAGTCACGATAAGGCCAAGTCGGTAACACCTCAAGGCAAGAAGCCAATCCCATCCTCACCTTTTCTAGGTGAGCCTAAAAATCAGACCTTGTTGAGAGTTTCAACAATCATGTCGCTGCCGCAATATAGAATAACAAGGTACGTATTTAACTAAAGTCAATATTTAATTGACTTATTTTAAGTAATTGGTCTTTGATGGTCGATCGGTTAGTGTAAACCAATTCATTAGCTTCAGTTCGGTTGTAGGCAACCGAGTGAATATATTTCACTCGGTCACCTTTAACCGAACAAATGAAGCTAATTTGGTCTGCTCTAACCGAACAAACCATTAATTAGTTAATTTGTAATTTTTTCCTTATATTTTTATAATTCATATATGATTGCTCGTACTAACCATTGTTATATTTTCAGGAGCGGCCCCTGCTCAGATGTATCGATCATGGGTCTCAGTTGGCTTAATGGGATTTGGCGAAGTGTTGCTGAGATAAAGTTCACTTCACAAAGATCATTCAAGCGTCCGAACTGAGTGCGCTTACCAAGTACACATACAAGAAGGCACACAAAACTCTCATATCAACTTTTGTGGAGAGGTGGCAATCTGACTCCAACTTATTTAACCTACCTTTCGATGAAATGTCTATAACACTGGAGGATGTCAGCATGCTATTGAAGATTTTCGTGATGGGAAAAGTTGTAGATTGTGCCGGCATGTCCAGGGATGAAGCTATTAAGTTGATGAGCAGGGCTCTTCAAGTGTCAGAGAAAGAAGCAGATAAGCATTTAAACAAAGATCTGAAAGTTCTCAAATCTAGGCTAAAGTCACAATAGGGAGATTTGCCAAAGCATTCGAAGAAAGGCAAGGAGAAGAAGCAAGTGTTTCTTGCAGTTGAGTGCACAACCCGAGAGTACTTGTCGTACTTGTTGGGGTGCACTTTGTTCATGACAAAACATCCAAGTTAGTCCTCGTTCAACTTCTACAGCTGGTGGAGAATTTAAATGAGATCCATAAGTATGATTAGGGTGCCGCAGCTCTAGCTTACTTGTATCGATAACTGGAATTGGCAACTCAGGTTTAAGTATGCCAATTTGCTAGGTATCTGATGTTGCTAGAGGTGCGTTTAAAATAAGTTGGTTTACCAGTTGGTTTAATATTTAATTTGGTTATTTTACTTGGAATGACTTATTTTATTTTTTCTTTTGCAAGGATGGATCTACGACCACTTTGATGTTCTTCTACATGAAGCACGCCCAAACTCAAGTTATGTTGGGAACCTCCCCAGTATGTCTAGGTGGTACATGATGTCAGAGTAGGGCCTAAACATAGATCATGTACATAGGCTTTGCGGAGCACTTGATAGTGCTCGATCAAACAAGGTATATGCACTCATGTTAGCTATTAGTTTGGTTAGTTTGTTCATTTTGTTTTATGATTTATACATGGTCTTACTTGTTAACTCTTTTTTTCATTTTGTTTGTTAGGTAACGTGGGACCCATATTCGAGTATGAGGACGGATGAGGATATTGCCAAGCTCGCATTCTACATGGGAACCATCAAATATTTTGGGGTTGTTGACCCATATCACACAGAAAGATTCTTGAGGTTGTTGGGTCACGTACAAAGGATCCCCTCATCTTCATACAGTCCTTCCCTTTCCCAAAGAGGGGAAGGTGGCTGCAAGCAAAGTCGTGAAGTATTGTTTTCAAGCCGAGTTGTGGGAGAGGTGGCAAGATCATGTACTATCCGCATGATTAAAAGGACAACATTCGTCTGTCCCATAGGCTGCGAATGCGGATTACATGGGATGGTTCAACGACGTCTCACTCAATCGCTGAAAATCTAGCAAGGATCACGGTCGAGACCGAAGACAACGAGGACATATATAATGTGAGTTACACGACACATTCCTTGTTTCCTATATGTTTTTTTTTTCTTATAATTTATCACTACTAATTTGATTGGTGTAGTGTTTTTTGTGTAGCGAATACGACGGGTTGTGGAGGTCGTCACGGCTTGGAAGGCATTGCCACGGGGATTAGGAGATACGGCGCTCTTGGTGAAGATGGCGAATGATGTGCTAAAGCACCTCACGGTGATTGGTTCTGGTGGTCCGTTGGGTACCACAACATCAGGTGGCACTCAGTCCCAACCTGCAACGTCTAAACGCAAGGTAACCGCAACGACAACGGGACCTTCCTATCCCAAGGGCAAGAAGAGCAGGAATTGAATTTTTCTGTGTACTTGTTTTTTCATTTTGAATTGTGAATGAATGTTTGATGTTTGACTTTTACTGTTACATTTTGAATAGAAATTGGAATCAAAATTGAAGGCTTTTGTTGTGTCATGTTTTGTACTTGTTATGAATGTAATATGAATTGATTTGGACTTGATTTTCATTTTGTCCGGATGTTTTATTAGGTAAAATGTCTTGATCGATCATATTTGACCGAAAGATTATGTACAATTCGGTGTCACTGAATAAGATATATTTGCTTGGTAATGTAAGTTCGATCAAATAGATAAATATGTTGTAACTTGCTTAGTCGGTACGTGCAAACCGAACTATTGTACACGGATCGGTGAGCATGTACCGAACTGAATATATCTACTTGGTAGGGACGTACCGATTAAATAATTAATTATCACATCCTACTAATTCAGTCACTCTTGCCCGACTAAATCATATTTTTTTGGTCGTCCTCAACCGGTTTTCTCTCTGCCCCTCGGTAATACCAGACCGAATAAACGAAAGCAAAAATAGAGAACAATCTGTTGAGTCATTCATAACCGAGGGACCTAAATCTACTCGGTTGTGACTGACCGAACATTGGCCATGAAACAAGTATTTCATAAGAAACCCAACTCCATCTATTTCATTTAAAGTAAAAAAATTACATTCATGTATCGAATATACCAAAAAAATCAAATGATCACCCCATATCAAGGTGTGCTTAAAAAGAGTATGTCCTATATAACGACATCATCTATACTTTTATATATGATGTGTCGTGTAAAGGATATATAAAAAAGGACTTGTCTATGTAAGCAATGTTTGTAAACCATCAATTATCTTTACCCCTCATCAAGGTGTGCCTAAGTCTATTGTGACAGGAGTCCCGACTTGAGAATTAACAACTCCTAGTGGGTTTATGATGTTCAAGTTTTCACTCCATCTTATCACCTCCGGTTGTATATTTTTCGCCAGCCCAGATACAATTGTGGGAAAGGAGAATTCACCTTGAATAACACCTGTAAAAAAGAGATGATCAGTAACTAAACAGTAGTAAGTATACAAGTAAATATAGGGATAGAAAAAATGGTGCACTTTACCCTCATGAAATGGTTGCCATTAATATGTGTCATCCCAATTACGATCATGTCACTTAGTGAAGATTGTGGTGCGTTCCTAAGTGGAGGGAATTTCATACTACCACTCGATGATAGGAACACTATAATGACATTATAACATATAGCAATGACAAGTCACATATCAGGCATAGTCATCCACTTTTGAAAGGGAGTGTCCTCAAGGTCGTTATAATGCTGCACGGATTGTATAGCAGTATCGTAGTGATCGCCCCGAGGATTGTGCGCCAGATATATTGATGGCCTAAAGCTCCCAATGCATATCCTTGTGGATTTTCTTTCATGCATCATCTTCATTGCGTCCAAAGCCGGCTACAACAATGCGATAACCACAATTGTCATCTCCCCTAACACCATCAACCATATCAATGTGGTCCAGTTATTTCTCAGTGGCAACACCGCAATAACCATCCCTACGTACATTTTGCAAACATGTACGTGTTCTACGAACCTTCTGTGGCACTTTATGACTAGCCTTAATCGGTATCGATTCTTAATTAATAACATACTCGTGATGGCTTGGATCCCTCTTGGTAAATGCATCATCCTCATCTGCCTTAGGGACCATTCTTGCCATCCCGTGATACTTTTCCCTTCCCCGCTTGTGATTGTCTTTCTTCCCTTTGTCTTAGTTTTTTCCTTTGGAACCACCAACAACGCTGATGAGGGACAACTAATCTCTCGAAGCTGTTGCACAATCCGAATGTGCAAATCCTCAATATGGACACTTTCGAACCTCTCAATCACCCTTTGTGTAGCATCCACTATCCCAATTAGGGTGATACCTAGCCTGAAACCCTAATTAAGCCCTGGTACACCACTCCGACTCAATTAAAGTAATAGTACAATCGTCCTTCATACCTGATAATAATAATTACAATGTATCTTATATCGAATAAATAATTGAAAACGCAATGAAATTAAAACTTTTCGATAAAATATAAGATATACTAAAAATCGGCATAAACCTCATCCTAAATTTGTTTACAAAATATTAATTCATTAAGATATATAAACAGTAGGGAAATCAACTCACTATAGAGAAGACTATAAACTCCTAATCTTCTCAATTTTTAAGTTGAAGCGTACGACGACAACCTAAAATGTTAATTAGGGAATGAGCGTTCCAACTTGCTCAGTAAGTGATGCTCATACACGAATCAATTATCAATTAATATTAATGAATAAATGAATAGCAATATGAATCTAAAACAAATATATTCAGGCATAAAAAATGATATAATAATAGATAACGAAATGCAAGTTCAAAGTTCAATTGCAACTGTACTCGTGACTTGTATTTTTCATTTTAAAACTAAGTTGTAAACTCCCGTTACCCTGAAATACGGTCCACAAAAACTCGCACCTTGGTCTACGTGTGATTTCTGGGGTGTACCCAGCGTAGATTAGCTACCAACTCAAATAGGAAAATAACAATCGGGTACCTCAAGGTTGTTGAAGGGAAGTTGTCAGTAGCTAACCAATCACCTTCATCGTCACTCCAGTTCGATTCGCCCGTCATACCTCTTTCCGAATAATTCTCATAAAAACCAGTTCAAGTCACAGTACATTGCCCCATTCCCAGTCCATAATGCTATATGAACTAATTATACTAATTACGTTGCATAATTGGTAAGAATATGAATCCCTCTTACATGTCGAGCTTTCCTAATTTTTTACCAATATACACAACTCTCGAGATCCATAAACTTTTCCTCGTCAACCAAGAACCTAAATTAAACCAATTGTCATCAATTTAGGTCTAATACTCATTAATTAAAACCCCTAAATCGCTCCTAGTCGCATCCGGAACCAATTTATCAAATTTAAGGCTAATATGACCATTTCATATTTTTCAAGGTAAAAACCCCGATATAAAGTCTCGCGCAGATCTCGAATTTTTCATTTTTCATAGAACTTCATCAATTGCTATTTATTTGGTCAAGATATTATTTTTCGAGATTTTTTTCTTTATTTTTCTGGAATTTTTCTCCATTTTTCTAGCTTTTTCTTTTTTTAAAAAAAAAAATGGGGTGGTTTGACTCTGAACCGGACCGGTCCAGTTCAGGTGAACCAAACCCGGTTCAGTCCAGTTCTCGGTCAAACTCCCTTTCTTCTTCCTTGCTGCCCCTGCAACTCAACAAACCAAATTTATTTTTCATTGAGGAGGCGACCTCCTCATCGTCTCCCTCCTTAGACAAATCGAGCGTCCCCTCCATCACAATTCATCATCTCCAACAAGAACAGCCCACACAACAACTCAACAACAACGACATCAACACAACACAACAATGACTTACCATCGTCATCGCCTCCATCGTGGAACTCCTACACCTTTCCACAGTTTCGACGCTCTATTCCTTTCTTTCAATTTTCTTTTCTTCTCTCTGTTTGAATTCGATAGATGGGACTGGGAATCTCGAGGCAGATCTAAAGTTTCAATTCTTTTCTTTTTATATTTTGAGGCTTCTCGAAATACGTAATGTATATCTCAAGATTGATCTTGTGGATGCTAAAAAAGCCCCACTACCTCCTGACCGACGGGAATACCTACGGATGATGGGGATTTACCTTAATGTGTATGGGTATGGAGATTTTAAATGGGGATAGTTGTGGAGATGGGTACAAAATCTTATACCCACACATGTATGGGTATAGGTAGGGGTAATCAAATATCCCAACATGTAATCTCCAAGTGTAATCCTCACGAGGATACTCATCTACCCATGGGGATCCTCATATATCAATTTATACATTATATGATATTTATTATTTGTATATATACCATATGATACTTATAAATAAATATTACATAATATTACATAGTTTTCACTCCGAAACATTTATACATTATGCATATAACAAAAAACCTCTTAATGAGATTTATAATTTTAATTTATTTGGTTAATTAATAACTATATGTTTTGTTTTGAATTGTTTGCAACTATATTTATATTTTAAAATTTTAGGATCAAAACTACTAAAAAAAGTTGATGACTTGGTGGTTTTAAGAGATAGTGACTTTAGTGAATTTTTGAATTTGAACTTTTCGTTTTGCATATGCCAATGATTTTGTAGAAACTTAATTATAATTATTAGTGCTTAGTAGTTTGAATTTTTATTGCATGAAATTGTGTTGTTATGAATGTATATTTGACACCTTATTTGTTACAATTCTTTTTTTAAGAATCCCCTTGGAGATCCCCAATGAAGAATGGAATGGGAAAAAAATTTACCTACGGGGATTACCCATCCCCGCAAAAATACCCATAAAACTCCTATGGAGATCCCCAATGAGGAATGAAATGGGTAAAATATTTTACCCATAGGGATTCCCCATAATTACGCGGATTTGATGGGTATGAGGTTGGGTATGAGAATTCATCCCCACATTGGTATAGGTATGGGCACGGGTGATAAATTTTTTAGTGGGTATGGGTATGGGAATGAGATCCCCATCCCGTACCCTGCCCATTTACATCCTTAGACTTAAGTTTAGTTAAATTAAAATTTTCTCTCGAGATATGTATGCACGAGTCTCGAGGCCGATCCAAGGGTACTTGGACTTAAATAATATTTTTATACCACGTACCCATTAATTACTCTCGAGATGCAGTTGCACACATCTCGAGGCATCACAATGCCAACCATCAAACCGTTCAACTCATTTATTTCCTCGATTCTCACGCTATGTGTATCTCGAAGTGAATCTAATGTATACTTTTATTTGATCTAAACTTTAGGATTCATTTATATATTTATATATACATATAACTTTGTATTTTCGCCCCTATAAATTCGATGTGCACGCCAACGATTACCCTTGGGCGTGCACACTATTGTACGTCACACGCGTGTCACCCTCGACCCTGCGTATCACTAGGCATCCACCAATTATTAATTATTTATTTATTTTCAATATATATTTAAATAAATATATAAGCCTATACTAACACACCTAAGACTTTGTCGTGCGCGCCAACGAGTTCACTCGGGCATGCACGGTACCCTGCAACTCGTGTGTATCACTCTTGACCCCACACACAGTATTAAATGTCTCATAATTTATCGATTATTCAATTATAAGTCAATTAATTCAATTAATACCCAATAATTACTAATGCATATCATACAAATGCCAAGCATCATGCAAATCCACACACAAGCTTGAGACAAATCGGGCTTAACCACGAGCCTAACTCGGATTAATTAAAAATTAAATTAACGCTAATCACCTACTTAAGGTAACAGGTCTTTATATTCTCCCTAATTTAAGACAATTTTGTCCTCGAGATTAAAGGAAACGTACTAGTTACCAGTAAATCCGAATAAAAATGGAAATTGCTCTTCCATTTACAACTCATGTTCCTTGATTACCTCTTCTTTTACATGGTATAGCTATTTTACTGTAATCTGAATTTACAGAGCCCTTTCATATATGAGATTTTCAATAGTACAACAAAATTGTCTTTTGAACTCTCCAATAATCTATGATGCTTAACTCCTTAACATCTTTATCTTTACCAGCTGTAGTTATAAATCACCTAGTCTGCCATACCCTTTCATAGATGGAATTTTCAAACATTGAAACGCCATTATTTTTTACAAAATCAAGTCTCAGATCTCCATCAAAAGAATAATATAACCTTACTGACAAGAATTTTCAGACTTGATCAATTTATCAACTACAACTTCCATTATTTTGTGATGACGTCGAGTTCTAATTAATTTCATTAAATAACACCCAGTATTGTTATCCTTATGGTGGCCCCAAAACTCGAAGCCGCCGTAGGACCCGCCATGTCGCATCATACGTCACCAAGCCCTGCCACGTCATGGCCCGCTTAACTTTAATGCCCCGCGACCTAACTACTTGGTTATACTTTTTCGACTAACACTAGTTTATCTAATTAATCTCTTTATAGGTATTAATGATTTAATTAGCCAGTTAATCAATTTATCAAGTCGTATTACAATTTTACAGTGAAAATCTTTGAATGAGTATGTCATACAACATTTAACAATCCTAAGTAGTGGAAAACACGACAAAAGATATCATGTATATATCAAATGCGAGATAAGTACAATAAAATATCCATATACATGTATTCAGTGATCTATAGTGTCTAAAACCCAATGAAAAGTAAATACATACATATTTTAGTCACATACGAGTTGGCATCACTATCTTAAAGGTAGTCGCCCAATAACTCCATGCCCTTACCCTTGCTCGTCGAAGGATCTGCACTCAGTCACCAGACAAATACAGCCACAAATCCAGCGAGTAAAATTCCAAGAGAAATCCACATAATATTCATGAAATAAAGCTGGTAAACTATGACACATGCGAATATAACGCCTGATAATAGTAAGTCATATTCCCATGAATGTAGGAAGCATGCGACAAACAAAAATAGTAGCAATGAATAACAGCACATAGCAACTAAATATGCTTAGAAATAAAGCATTAATAAGTAAACAACCGTATAATCACGAGAAAACCCTGAACTAAACCAGCTAGTAATTGATAAAATATGACAGAAACCCCGTATATATTTACAGGCTTATAGTGACTAAACCCCAACTACGGTTAACAGATGAACCCTTCTAGATGCTATTTCAAGTCAAGGGAACATCTTACATCCCTCCCGACAGTCGTACATAAATTCAACTGTCGTTGACATGAGCACTAAACACAAGTAACTTGTGCAAGTGATTTAGTCACGACCAATATATACGCAAACCGAAATAGGAGTGAATACCCTATGTGTGCCCACCAGAAGTCACACATGTAATCCAGTATCGATAAAATAAACCATGAATTCTATGAGGCATTCCAATTGGTTTACGCACCTCAATCCGCGCTCCGACTTCCTCGGACTCCCAAATCCATAAGTCCCTGAAGTCCAATTTTTATATATTTAGTATGTTTATAGGTGTTTGGGTATTTATTAAGTCAAAAATCTCAAAAACAACCATTTAAATTCAGTTTTCATATGTCATTAGCGCGCTAATGGGTCTACCTAGCGTGCTAGGCGGAGTTAGCGCGCTAGGGGATTTGTCTAGCGCGCTACTACTCTTCATTTTCAAAAATAGTTAAGTGCCCAAACTGGTTAGCATGCTAGTTAGTGCGCGAATTGCTCTCGGAGACAGAATTCTCAACTAGAGAATTCTATCCCAAACTCCCCTATTAGCTAACTAGACCCTACAAACATATTCTCCACTCCATGATGACATGAAAACATCATTAACATCAACAAAACAACAACAATTAGATCGAATTCATCAATTCTATATAATCACTAGTTTCTCCCAAATTCTCCCAAAATCCAAATTTCCATCAAAACCATTGTAAATTCTCATTTGAAACACTACTAATACTTATAATTCATCAAGCTAACATCAAAATCAGTCACCAACTCCTCAAATTTGAATTACACCAAAACACTCAAAATTTAGCTCATTTTCATGTAAATGAGATGGAAAAGATTATTACCTTGGCTTTGATCCTTCAAATTGACCTTCAAAGTGTTGAATTCGAGCTTAAATCTCCTCTTCAACTCTCCAGCAACTTAGAAATAAAAAATGTTTTGATTTACATATTTTGATAAACTCCTCTTTATATAGTAAGGTGGGGTTAATCCCTAGCCATTGATCTCTATTTTGGGGACCAAATTTCTCCTAGCCATTGATTAGCGTTAATCTCGGGGATTAACGGTAGCAATTCGGGTCGTTACAATTCTTCCAACTAGGATAAATTTGGTCCCCAAAATTTAAATCTCGAGGAAACTTTGGTGCATCTAACATATCCCCATGTGACAATGCTTCACACCTTGATAGTCCCATTCTATGGTCTGTTGAACACCCCACTTCTCCCATCGCAGGGAACGTAGTGTTATATTGAAACATAGGCGCATCTTGTCGTCGAGATGATAATTCGTCACGCTCTCCAACACCTCCGCAACCTATTCTCAGCTCGATTATGTGGTCAAGTTTCCCTAACCCAGTTACCTAACACCAGGTAACCGTAAACCTCTCCTATCATGTATCACAACATAATAGTCCTAACCAACCATTAATTACCATGACAATCTCATGTCATATCATAACCTACCTTAGTTCACCATGTCAGTCCCATGACATGCCACGACCTATCATAGTTTACCATAATCGACCATAGTACCACCATTATCTACTATAGTACCACCATAATCTACCATGCATGAATAAACCTTAACTGTAATTATTTAAAATTAAAAATCACTTACCCTGAACCCACTGCACCGACGTCTCTCGGCTTGGCTCAGTTACCACATGCACCGGCTCTCGAGTCTGCACCGGTGTCACTATTGCTTGAGTCGCTAATCTCTGTGAACAATCTCTCCAAACATGACCCTCCCGCCCACATCACCAACATGTGATTCTCCATCCTAGTCCTACTCGCTGACTCCCTGACCCATGGCCCTGACCTTGTGATCTTCAGTCCCTACCTCTTTGGTCTAGAGTTTGTCTCTACGGCGGCGCTGGTAGTGTGGGTACAACATAAGCTCTGGCAGCCCAATCATTATCTCTACGGCCTTAACCGTATTGTATATCCTCTCTAACATCCTGATCTTTCTGTCTCTGTTGCCCAGGACTCTATCCAATCTGTCTCTCTGACTCAATAGATGAACGACTATTGCCCATCTGCATCAAATGTGTCACATGGGTAAGCGCTCTATCATACATCTCTTGTAGTGTCTGAGCTCTAGAGGAAACAATGTCGTTGGCTATGTCCTCAATCAAACCTCGGACGAAGTAATGAATCTGTAGTCTCTCGGTGCCTGCGACGTCCATGGAAAATTGTATCAAGTATCGGTACCTATCCATGTATTGTAACACTGACGGCTGCCCTATCTCAAAGCCAGAAATTCCTCTCTCAATCTCAACCTCACTTCCAAGGGTATATACTGATCATAAAACAAATTTCTGAACTCTGCCCATTTCGCCGGCTCTGGGTAAGTATATGTGTACGTTGTCCACCACACAACAACATCCCCTCTCAGAATATGCCCTGATATCTCAGCTTGTATGCTCTCATAAACCTGTAGTAGCTTATGTAACCTCTTATGCGCAACCAGCCACTTCTTGGCTGCCTCTGGGTTTCCACCTCCATAAAGATATCCGGGATCGAGTTTCATAAACTCATCCATCGACTTGACCTCTACCGTCATCGAAGTTTCAAACATGTTGGTTTGTGTTGGTGTAGCAGTCTGCATCTCGATCTGTGCCACTATCGGTGCAATAACTACTACTGGAGTCTCCTGTACCACTTCATGAGTAGTTATAGTCTGAATAGTCGATGGAACTGTCGGAGCAATTGTTGTCTCAGTCGTGCTCTGTACCCGAGCGGCAGTGAGTGATGTAATTGCTGCTATTTGTGCGCGCATCATATCCATCAATAGCTCAAACTGTTTATCATGAGCTGCTAATTACGCGACTACTTCAAGATCCAAACCATCATCTCTAGTTTGATAACTCGCCTGACCAACATCTGTAATAGGTGGAGTCAGCTAGCCATCTATCATGATCTGCATCGAAAAACATGCATTGGATCACCTTCCGTATATGTGTATATAATATATACAATAAAAAACATAACACGTATATAAGCCCTATCACTACCCATCTCAAGTTTGCTTCCTTACTAGGATTCTAAGTCCGGATCTTCAGGTTTCCACATCTAAGGTTTGTTCGTTTAAGTTTTATTTGGTTTCATTTATCAACCTCGCTCTGATACTAAACTGTGGCGGCCCCAAATCTCGATAGCGTCGTGGGACTTGCTATGTCGCATCAGACGTCACCAAGCCCGGCCACGTCATGGCCCGCTTACTTTTGACGCCTCGCGACCTAACCGGTTGCTTATACTTTTCCAACAAACACTAATTTATCTAATTAATCTCTATATAAGTATTAATGATTTAATTAGCCAGTTAATCAATTTATCAAGTTGTATTACTATTTTACAGTAGAAGTCTTTGAATGAGTATTTTATGCAATATTTTTCAATCCTAAGTAGTGGAAAACTCAGCAAAAGATACCATGTATATATCAAAGGCGAGATAAGTACAATAAAAGATCCATATAGATATATTCAGTGTTCTATATCCCCCAAAATCCAACGAAAAGTAAATAAATACATACTGTAGTCACACACAAGCTGGCGTCACTATCTCAGAGGTAGTCGCCTAATATATCCTTGCCTTTGCCCTTGCCCTTGGTCGTCGAAGGATCTGCACTTAGTCACCCAACAATTACAGAGACAAGTCCAGTGAGTAAAATTCCAAGAGAAGTCCACACAATATTCATGAAATAAAATTGGTAAACTACGAGACACGCGAATATCACGCCTGACAATAATAAGTCATATTCCCATGAATGTAGGCAGAATGCGACAAACAAAAACATTAGCGATGAATAACATCACATAACAACTAAACATGCTTGGAAATAAAGCATTAATAAGTAAACAAATGTATAATCATGACAAAACTTAACCTAAACCAGCCAGTAATCGATAAAACAGGACATGAACCACGTATATACTTACAAGGTTTACAGTGACTAAACCCCAACTACGATTAATGGATGAACCTCTCCAGACACTATTTCAAGTCAAGGGAACATCTTACATCCTTCACGAAAGTTGTAGATATATTCTCTGCGTCGTCAACACAAGCACCAAACACGAATAACCCGTGCAAGCGATTTAGTCACAACCAATATATACGCAAATCGAAATAAGTGTGAATACCCCATGTGTGCCCACCAAGCAATACAAATGTAATCGATATCGATAAAACAAACCATGAATTCTGTAAGGCATTCCAATGGGTTTATGTACCTCAATCCGCGCTCCGACTTCCCCGGACTCCCAAATTCGACTCGACTAGCTCCCCAATACCCAAGCTACGATCTCCTAAATCCCTGAAGTCCAATTTTTACATATTTAGTATGTTTATAGGTGTTTGGGTATGTATTAAGTCAAAAATCTCAAAAACACCCCTTTAAATGCAGTTTTCATCTATCATTAGCGCGCTAATGGGTCTACTTGGCGTGCTAGGTGGAGTTAGCACGTTATGGGATCTATCTAGCTTGCCACTGCTCTTCATTTTCAAAAATATTTAGGTGCCCAGATTGGTTAGCGTGCTAACTAGTCTAGTTAGCATGCTAATTGCTCTTTGTATGCTAATTGCTCAATGTGACAGAATTCTCAACTTAAGAATTTGGTCCCAAACTCCCCAATTAACTAACTAGACCCCACAAACATATTCTCTACTCCATAATGAGTCCAAAACATCATTAACACATCAACAAAATAACAACAATTAGATCAAATTCATCAATTATATAAAATCGCTAATTTCTTCCAAATTCACCCAAAACCCAAATTTCCATCAAAACATGTAAATTCTCATTTGAAACACTAATAATACTTATAATTCATCAAGTTAACATCAAAATCATTCACCAACTCTTCAAATTTGAATTACACTAAAACACTCAGAATTTAGCTAATTTTCATGTAGGTAAGATGGAGAATATGATTACCTAGGTTTTGATCTTTCAAATTGACCTCCAAAGTGTTGGATTCTATTTTAAATCTCCTTTTCAACTCTCCAGCAACTTAAAAATAAAAAATGGTTTGATTTGCATGTTTTGATAAACTCCTCTTTATATAGTAAGGTGGGGTTAATTCCTAGCCATTGATTTCTATGTGTTTACGTATCCCGAGACTCATCTCAAAGCCTACAACTTGCCACTCATACCACTAACTCCCCACTAAATCTCTCTTAGTAACACTCATTTGATTCCTAGATGTGCCAATACGTATCTCTTGGACAATCTCATTGTTATAATTTAATTAACCAAAACTATAGGCCTTTATTAATTTGATCTAAATAACTTAACTTAGGCCCATTATAATACCTATGGTTAGTGTTCTTAGAAATTCCTATGGACACGCTAGTGGTCCCACAAATCCTCGCCTACTCGTCACCCGGTGCCCCATGTCTCAATACGCATTTCGAGGTACGTCATAGCCTATTGTTTTAATTTAATCAACTTAGCCTATGGTTACATTACCCATTTTAATTGATCAACTAGTCATCTTAGCATGAATTAGTCATGTTTCCTAGTGTACCTATAGTTTGCCTACTGGATACTTGTGTTGACACGCCTATTAAGGCGAATACCCGTCACACCAACTCGCCCGATAGCAACGTACACACATGCGGTGCAATACAATAATAATGATTTTAAGCACCACATATACACAACCATCATCCATAAATAACATATTCTCTTAGTTCTCATGTCCGAGTCAACCGAATTGTCCACGTAACGCCCGAATTACGACCGTTAATCCCTGAGATTAATGTTAATCCTAGTTTAATTAATTTGGGTCTTTACAATCCTACTACCATCAAATGTTGACAAGAATTCCCTTAACCTTTTAGGTTTTTATTATCTAGTCTTAACCTACTGAATAACTGTCATATCTTTTTATGCATTCAATAACATAAATCATCGCCTTAGACAATCCATAATCTCATCGTATCCCCTAATACGATATGACATTGCCTGTATAAACCATATAAAGAGATTCATGATATCATCAAAATAATTCTTGCCTAAAATTTTTTCTTCAACTGGTATTTTCATTTCGGAATCTAATGAGTCAAGTACAATTTCTCTAGACAGTTTAATCAGAATACAAATCCTTAATAGCCAAATCTTGGTGTAACAAGTGGTTCTCATTAGAATTTTTAATCACCTTATTACCCAATTAATCATACACTTGTTTCCGCTTCAAATCTGAGCTTCAAAGAACCGATATGTAATTATCAATTCCAACAACTCAATTAATGATGTGCCTGCAGGACTTCATTTCATCATCATTATTGCAAATCTCTCTCAAAAGATAGTACTGAGAAGTTCTTATTATAATTACATTTTATGTTCTTTTCTCTATTCAAAGTATTGATCACATCAATCACTTTGTGTGGGTGATTTCTCAGATTGAATTCAGTATATTCATGATTTAAGTTATTCACTTCACCTCTAATTTCTTTCACTCTAACTACTATACTCTTCAAACTCTCATAGCTTGAACATTTTCCGAGTCCCACCGCACCACTCATTGGTTTTCGTACTTCTCATTAATCTTTTAGTGTTTCCTTTAAAATTCTCTAATCTTATGAATAACTAAAAGACTCTCCAAGATCTTTTCACATGGATTCATAAATAAATTGGGATCTACACTCATATATCATAATCATAAGTCTCATCTTTAGGATTTATCATTGCAATTTATTTCATTCATTGTTTCATAAGTTTATATTCTACAAGTGATGTTTTAAACTATTTGGTACGACTACCGAAATAGTTATTTCACAATAGTTCTTCTCTACCTTCTTTGAACTATATAATAGTATAAACTACAATCTCTTGCTTCATTGTGTCAATACACAGCTACCTGAAATAGGTTAAACTTTTAACTTTTTCTAAATTCTCAGTATACCCAAGTAATTATTGTACTCAAACTACATTTCAACTTCTTTTCAAGGCATCCTTGTATCATTTATAACTTATCGCAATCTTACCCTTAGTTTAATTGAATATACAATAAAACAATACCACAAATCTTTGTATATGTGGTTTGTATCATTCAATTATTCCCAGATAACATTACGTTTCCTAATTCTGTATTGAATGTAAGACAATTCTCTAATTGTCTCAATCTTGGTCAAACTCATTGACTCGCAATACATATTCAACACATGTTTGAGGAACTTACATTTGAAGTTTAGTACTTGCACTAGCAATCATTGGTATAAACCAATTTATCGTCAGGGTTCATATAACTCTGCGATATTCCTTATAACTTTTTCTAAGTCTTCGAACTATTTTTATATTATCATGGATAACACAATGATAATCTTACCTCAATAAAGTTCAGCAACTCTATATTTTCAATTTATGAATATTGCATGAGCTCTAATGAGTTTTCATGGTTTCCACCATGATTTTCAACATAAACAAGTCATTGCCTGACTTCATTTTCACATATATTCTAATACTAATCTTGAATAAATGATAACCAGATCTCAATCAGCTCTTCAGAACAACTGATTTCATGTAATAAATCTAAATGAGTTGTCGATTCTGGGCAATGAATATTCATCCTTGATTTGCTTAAAATTGATTCATCACTCGAGTTGAGTTCTCAAACTCATACAATTTCCATATTACACTAAGTAAAATAGAATTAATTAATGGTTTGACATCAAGATCAAGTAATTTATGAACTTAGTATCAAATTGTGATAAGATTCTAAGAGAATCTGATAAACAAATCTCTTGAAACTTTTAGAGTCACAATTTTCATTCATCAAGCTTGAATTCTCATTAAGAATCTACTAAATTTCTATAACAAGTTCAAACCATTTGAATCTTGAGTGATAACTTATTTCTACACATCATTATTCGTAGATATTTAAAAACTTATACAATTTTGGATTAAAAGTAGCAGTTAATACCAACCTCTTAATATTCTCGCTTACCTATTCATTCCCAGGATCGTAAAGTATTTCTTAGATTCATTGACAACTCATTCTCCCCAATTTAGACTATTCCAGTCTATAAGATCAGACTAGAACATCTCACTAGCTCATAGCCATATTCTAACCCAAACTATACACATTCTTACAAATTTTTCGACTTCAAACTTTTATATGAAATTACCATAAAGTGATTTAAGTCCAACAAATAAGATAGAGTTGACTATCAATGCGGATTTTTCATAATCCTTCAACTTTTATCTCTTGTTGTGAATCTTCACTTTTAATGTAATTTCTCCATTAAGATCATTATATTAGTGAGTGCGGATAGACCACAACAACACTAATAAATTTTTTCTTATTTTAACTTTATCTTTAGTATGTGCAGTTACACCACAACTATATTGTCAAGTTTTTTCGCATAATTCCAATGAGTATCAATACCAAACATGGAAATCTTAAATTTCATAATAACTTATGAAGTATGAATAATTAGTGGTTATCTAACCTCAACCAAGTTCTTATCATCGTCTACAACTACATTCCTCATTGAATGACCATTAATCTCGTTTAACTAGTCTCAACACTAGTATATATTCACTCAAAGTGAATCATCGCCTTTGAGTTTCATTGAAGGTCATTTATTATTTTATTCACTTCTTAATGTTAATTCTCCTAATATATGTCTCAAAGTCCAGGTTCAATCGATCCTTTTACACTGACTATTATTAATCAAACAATATCAGTGAGAATAAAGACCATTGGAGACTATCCAATAAGAGAATAGTTCATTTTTAGTCGTTATAAGATTCTCAATATCTTTCCTTGTTCCATATATTATTAAGATTTAGGTTTCTACGAACCCTAAACCTCAATGCTTTCTCTTTATATAACATTTTTATAATTTTTTCTTATTATAATATCCATGAAGTCCAGGTTTCCCAAGAACCCTCACCATCTATTCATTGGATTCCAAAATAAGGATGAGAGATAAGACCATCAAGATAACGCATAGGAAAGACATTATAGTTATATCTATCGCATAGATACAATACATCTCAACACATAACATATCTCGGTCTTTAATCTTCCGTTACCCCCCGAAACATTGATAAAACTATTTATTAAGTCATAGGTTATTCAATAACTTGAGAACTTAATCTCAAAATCAATGAACCTAAACTTATATTCGATTTACATGGTAATGAATTCATATTTAGACAATATGTATCAAGGTTATTCTGAATTTTCAAACAATTCAAGAATAGGGAAACTTGTTTTATAAGAAAGGCTCTAATACAAACTGTAGCATCCCCTATCCCAATTAGGGTGATACCCAACCTGAAACCCTAATTAAGCCCTCGTACACTAGTCGGACTCAATTAAAGTAACAGTACAGTCGTCCTTCATACATGATAATCACAATTACATTATATTTTATATCGAATAAATAATTGAAAAAACAGCGAAATTAAAATTTTTTCGATAAAATATAAGATATACTAAAAAGTGGCATAAACATCGGTCACAAAATCATATCCTAACCCAGTTTACAAAATGTTAATTCAGTACAATATATAAACAATAGGGAAATTAACTCATTATAGAGAAGACTATAAACTCTTAATCTTCTCCATTTTTCAATCGAAGTGCACGTCGACAACCTGAAATGTTAATTGGGGAATGGGCGCTCCAACTTGCTTAGTAAGTGATGCATGTACATGTATCAATTATCAACTAATATCAATGAATAAATGAATAGCAATATGAATCCAAAACATATC
Organism: Stephania cephalantha; assembly: GCA_039657325.1. NCBI lineage: Eukaryota > Viridiplantae > Streptophyta > Magnoliopsida > Ranunculales > Menispermaceae > Stephania > Stephania cephalantha. Next base: position 45,934,569 of record CM077572.1, on the reverse strand, counting down.
TATTCATGCACTAAAAATGATATACTAATAGATAACGGAATGCAAGTTCAAATGTCAATTGCAACTATACTCTTGACTTGTATTTCTCATTTTAAAACTAAGCTGTAAACTCCTACTACCCTGAATTAAATTCCACAGAAACTCACATGTTGGCGGACGTGTGGTTTTTGGGGTGTATCCAGGCGTAGCGTAGCTACCAACTCAAATAGAAAAGCAACAATCGGGCACCTCAAGGTTGCTAAAGGGAAGGTTTCGGTAGCTAACCAATCACTTTCATCGTCACTCCAATCTGATTCGCCCATCCTACCTCTTTCCGGATAATTTCTCATAAAAATCAGTTCAAGTCACAGTACATTGCCTCTTTCCCAGTCCATAATGCTATATGAACTAATTATACTAATTACGTTGCATAATTGGTAAGAATACGAGTCTCACTTACCTATGCCAAGCTTTCCTAATTTTCTACCGATTTATACGACTCTCGATATCCATAAACTTTTTCTCGTCAACCAAGAACTAAAATTAAATTAATTGTCATCAATTTAGGTCCAAAACTCATTAATTAAAACCTAAGCCTATCCTAGTCGCATCCAGAACCAATTTATCTTTTAGGCCAATATGACAATTTCACATGTTTTGAAGTAAAACCTAGGTATAAAGTCTCGTGCGAATCCCAAATTTTTTTATTTTTCATTGAATTTCATCAATTGCTATTTATTTGGTCAAGACATTATTTTTCAGGATTTTTTTTTTTTTGGAAATTTTCTCCATTTTTCTAGTTTTTTCTTTATTTTTTTAAATTAGGTGGTTTGACCCTGAACCGGAACCGGTTCAGTCAGGTTCAGGTCAAAACCCTATTTCTTCTTCCTTCTTGTGACGTCCCCTAATCCCGAGGCAACATTAGGACCCACCATGTCGCATTACACGTCACCAAGCCCTGCCACGTCATGGCCCGCTTATCCTTGACGCCCCGCGACCTAACTGGTTGCTTACACTTTTCCATTTAACCTTAACTTAACTAATTAATCTCCATATAAATATTAATTATTTCATTAGTCAATTAATCAATTTATCAAGCTATATTACAATTTTACAGTGGAAGTCTTAAATTAAGTAAGTTATGCGTATTTAACAATCCTAAGTAGTAGAAAACCCGGCAAAAAGAGACCATGTATATATCGAGGCGGAATAAGTATAACAAAATATTCATATACATGTATTCAGTGTTCTACAGACCCCAAAACCTAACAAAATATAAATACGTACATATTGTAGTCACACACGAGCTGGCGTCACTATCTCAGAGGTAGTCGCCCAATACCTCCTTGCCCTTGCCCTTGTTCGTCGAAGGATCTGCACTCGGCCACCTAACAAATACAGTGATGAGTCCAGTGTGTAAAATCCCAAGAGAAGTCCACATAATATCCATGAAATAAAATTGATAAACTACGAGATATGCGAATATAACACCTGGCAACACTACGTCATATTCCCATGAATGTAGGCTAAATAAGACATGCAAAAGCATTATCGTGAAATAAATAAACTGCATATACTAACTAAACATGCTCGGAAATAACGCATTAATCAGTAAACAACCATATAATTACGAGAAAACCCTAACCAAAACCAGCCAGTAATCGATAAAACCAAATAGGAACCACGTATATACTTATAGGCTTCTAGTGACTAAATCCCAACTTCAGTAAATGGCGTGATCCCTTCCCGACATTGTTACACATCAGGTCACCCTAATCTCTTCTAACGGCGCAAGTATATCTTACTGTCGTCGATATGAGCACTATCACAAGTAACTCACGCAAGCGATTTAGCCACAACCAATGTAAATGCAAATCGAAATATGAGTGAAAAACTATGTGTGCCCACCAACAGTCACACATGTAATTTGATATCGATAAAACAAAACCATGAATTATGTGAGGCATTTCAATGGGTTTACGCACCTCAACCCACGCTCCGACTTCTTCGAAATCCCACATTCGAGCTGACAAGCTTCCCGACACCAAGCTATGGTCCCCTAAGCCCCTGAAGTCAGTTATGTGTGTTTATTGTGTATTAAAATTTGTTGAATAGGTTTTAAATCAATATTTCCAAATCAGCTCCTAAAGACTAAATTAAGTCTTAATTTCAATCTTATGTTATTATGCAGTCTTAGCTTTCCAAAAGGATTTAGTTTGCAAAATTCCGATTTAAAACGAAGGATATATCATAATTCTACTAAACATAGCCCTAATTGGAACCTAATCTGACCAGCGGATTTAGAAAATTTATTTTTCCCGATTTATAGTTCCGAGAAATGTAATTTTTCATTATATGGCAGCTAACATACCCAATAACAACATACTAAAAGATCAGCTCATTTGGATGAGTAGTTGGGGAGTTGTGCTTTTAACAATTATAGTTTCAAAAATTTCATACTACATACAATTACCTATTTGTGTAGCACTTTTGGACATGAAAACATTGGAATTACAAGATCTTCGGCTAAAAAAAGTTGTTCCCCTTTGAATAAACTTTCAAATGCCACTAGTTTGGGACGATTTGGATTTAAATTGAGCAAGTTATGACCAAATTACATAGGCTAATTCTTAATATAACATGCAGAATTCTAGTTTTGGTCTTCAATTTCGAAAATTCATATCTATTTGATTTCAAAACCAATTTAAGAACTTCAATATAGCTAGATTATCAGCTTGAAATGAGGAATCCAAATATATAAACCAATTTCAAATACTTAATCATCTACCCTTTGAAATTAGCCAAAAATCAAGACTTGTTTCAATTTGAACTAGAGAGATGTGTACCTAGTTGATGTATCATACTAGCTTGAGAAATTCTCACCAATCTCCCATGGACTCCTTCTCTCCATCAACCTCCTTCTTCTCCTGCAAGTTCTCTTTATTCATAAGTTGAAAATGAAAATGGTTTACTTGCATGTGTTAATCTTATGTATTAAGATAATATTGATTCCTAAACATTGATCTCCATGTATTTACGTATCTCAAAGCTCATCCAATAATACACACCATGACATGTATCCCACTAACTTCAACTATCTCAATCCAAGTGGCACTAATGAGCTACTCACATGGTTCCTAGATGTGTCAATACATATCTTTAGAAAAATCCTATAGTTTAAATTTAAATAACCAACTATAGGCCTTGATTTATTTAATCTAATCAACTTAGCTTAGGCCCATTATAATACATGTGGTTAGCGTTTTTAAAACCTCCTATGGACACATTAATTGTTCTACTAATCCCTCGACTACCCGGCGCCCGTGCCCCGCGTCTCGACACGCATTTCGAGGTACATCATAGCATATTGTTTTAATTGAATCAACTTAGCCTATGGTTACATTACCCATTTTAATTGATTAACTAATCATCTTAACATGAATTAGTCGAGTTTCCTAGTGTACCCGTAGTTCGCCTACCCGATACCCACATTGACATGCCTTTCGAAGCGAACACTCATCACAACAACTCGCTTGATAGCAACGTACACACATGCGGTGCAAATACAATAATAAAAAATTTAAACACCACATATACACAACCATCATTCATAAATAATATATTACATCGGTTCTCGTGTTTGAGTCATCCGAGAATCCACGTAACGCCCGAATTACGACCGTTAATCCCCGAGATTAATGCTAATCCTAGTTTAATTAATTTGGGTCGTTACACTTGCTGCCCCTGCAACTCAACAAACCAACTTTTTTTCATGTTCCTCTTCGAACAAACCGAGCCTCCCCTCTATAACAATTCATCATGTCCAACAACAACAGCCCATACAACAACATCAACACAACACAATAACAACTCACCATTGCCATCGCCTCCACCGTGGAACTCCTACACCCACTCCAACGTTTCGACGCTCTATTCCTCTCTTTCGATTTTCTTTTCTCTCTCGTTCGAATTCGAAAGATGTGACTGGGTTCTATAAGTTTTGGAAGATAAATATAAACCTTGAAATTCGTATGCATGAGTCTCGAGGCAGATCTAAATATTCAAGTCTAATGCACAATGTGTATCTCGAGATTGATCTTGTGAATGCTAAAAAGCCCCATTACCTCCTAACCGACTGAAGTTTAGTTAAATTAAAATTTTCTTTTCGGATTCTTACCCACGAATCTCGAGGCCGATCCAAGGGTATATGAACTAAAATAATACTTTTATACCACGTGCCAACCACCAAACTGTTCAACTCATTTACTTTTTCGATATATTCTTATGCCACGCGTATCTCGAGGCAAATGCAGTGTATAATTTATTTGATCTAAACTTAAGTTTAGTTAAATTAAGATTTTCTCTTCGGATTCGTATGCACGAATTTCGAGGCCGATCCAAGGGTGCATGAACTAAAATAATATTTTTATGCCATGTACCTATTGATTACTCTAGAGATGGAGTTGCACACATCTCGAGGCATCACAATGCCAACCACCAAACCGTTCAACTCATTTACTTCCTCGATATATTCTCACGCCACGCGTATCTCGAGGCGAATCCAATTTATACTTTTATTTGATCTAAACTTTGGGATTTATTTATATCTATATATATATAACTTCGTATTTCCGCCCCTATAAATTTTATGTGCACGCCAACGACCACCCTCGAGCATGCACACTATTGTACGTCCCACCAATTATTAATTATTTATTTATTTTCAATATATATTTATATGTACAATTTATATATAAATATATAAGCCTATATTAACATGCCTAAGACTCGCCATGCGCGCTAACGAGTTCACTCGGGCTGCACGCTATCCCATAACTTGTATGCGTCACCCTTGACCCACGCACAGTATAAGGCGTCCCATAATTTATCAATTATTCAATTATAGGCCAATTAATCTATTTAATTTCTAATAATTACTAATACACATCATACAAATGCCAAACATCACGCAAATCCACACACATGCTAATCGAGACAAGTCGGGCATAACCACGAGCTTAACTCGGGTTAATTAGAAATCAGATTAATGCTAATCACCTACTTAAGGTAACGGGTCGTTACACTTTGTATTTCGCTTTAAAATTGTACTCAGTACGATTGACTGCATGCTCGAGGTTCATACTTAACTTTTGCTAATGAATGTGAACATCATTTAGAGGTATAGGTGAATCTGCCAATTAATGGGTGGCAAATTCGTGGGCACAAGGAAGGTCAAATGTCCTCCGCAAAACATAACCACGTCTCATTGGATCGGTACCAACATTTTCTACGCGATCCACCTCTTTGCGAATTTTCTCTAACGCATATTGCGACATAGATCCTCGCAAGATACGGTACAAGGTATCGTAAAACCCATGTTGCACGACATTCAAACTCGTCTCAAAAGACGCCTTGATATGAGTATGTTGCTCTTCTACCATAATATGGATAACCCGCCACAAATCCTCAAAGTTTCCTGGCGAATGTCCAAGACGTTTTTCAAGGTATTATGTGCACTTTCAACTCTATCGTTCATACCATGTCCAAGATGCGATATCTGGTCTATCCACGCTTTAGCAAAGCAATCTTTGTTATCCTTAACCCATGTATCCATCAAATAATTAAGCAATCCAGGTACACGACAATAATTTACGGCCAAATTTTTCATCCTTGAGTTGAACCTAACTTCAGAGGTGGCATTTTTCAAAGCATTCCACCTACTCAAGAAAAGGTTGAAGTCTTCATTACATGCAAAATATTTCTTCGTGTTTCCTGCTACGCCCCGATTAATGTGCCAAGTACAAAGAAAGTGAGTCGTCATGGGAAAGACCAACTCGATTGCCTTCATCAAAACCCAACTTCATGTCAGTAAGTATCACATGTGGTTTAGACCACCCATTCATGAGATTATCAAGCTTCTCCAATGCCCAAATGTAGCTATCTTTTTTCTCTGATAATATAAATGCAAAACCGACAGCAAAAGATAACCCAGTCGATGTCACACCAATGATTTCTAGCAAAGGCATGTAATATATGTTAGTCTTGTACATGCAATCCATAAACAAAACCAATGGAAAACATCGCAGTAATTTGATGGAGTTGGGATGAGTCCAAAATAAGTATGTCATAACTTGATGGAGTCGGGATGTAGAAGATTCATCAAACCATTAAAATAGACCCTCAATCAAGAACTACAAAAAATTAAAAAAGACAAACGTAAAATAGTTCATTCGGTCAACTACTGATTAAAGACTTATTGTTTGGTCACTTGTAACCAATCGAAAGGATCAAGGATCATGTTCGCTCACCTGTGACCGAGCAGTAACTCTTCAATCGGTCTCTTGAGACCGAGCTAAAGCCTTTTGTTCGACCATGCGAGGCCGAACAAACGGCAAATGTGGGCACCAACACAAAAAGAAAAGAAAAGAAAGGCCATAAAAACTCACACAATACCTCTCCATCATGCACGTTTGTAACTCACACATGTCCTTCCTCCATTTTTTATGGTAAAAAGCTGCCAAACAACCTAAACCAACAATGCCCTAGCATGACAAAAAAAAATTGTGCAAACACTATAAAGTGCATAAGAAACCAGTGCAAATTCAACATTTTTGAACAAAAACAATGAAGAAATCGACTCTTACAATGTTGGTGGCCTCTGAAAGTACAACTTCGGATCGCCGGTGGTTGGAGGGGTTCATCGAAGTCAAAGGGTGGCAGTTTATGTGGGGTGCACAAGGTGAGAAAAAGATGAGGGCATGTAAGTCATTTTAGGATTTGGGAAGGGTAAAATTGTCATTTCGATTGAGGGCATTTTGGGAAGTGGAGAGCAAAAACTTTAGTGATTTACCTTTAATAAAATGTGGGGTGCACATAACCGCGCCAAATACCAAAAATACATAAATATATCAACTTTAAATTGTTGCCTAACAAGGAGAATGAAAAAGGAATAAAAGAAAAGGGTTTGGGGGGTATTAGAATGGAGTTTGGGAATTAAAGGAACAGGTCTACGTCAAGCTCAAGCCATCCAAATTTCTCTTTTATATTAACTCGCCCTCGAAGAAAATATAAGTGTCATTCGTTCTCATTTTTGGAATATGAGTGGATTAAGGCAGGCAAAATTAGGTGAAACTAAGCAATCGAATGATAGAAACATAAAAAACTTAAGTATAGGTGATTTGACTCCAACATGAGTCAAACTCGGACCCCTTAACCTTAATTGTCTTTTAACAAGTGATTCCAACATAAGTTTAGGTTAAATCTGGTATTCCCCAATTTTCGTAATTCTATTATTTTGTATATAATTTAATAAATGGAGTATTGTCTCCTTTTCATCAAAAAACATAAGCTTAGGTTAATTCAGGTCCTGGGGGATGACCCCACCTTTGATACGTAAATTTGCTACAATGTTGTTTAAGTCGTACATTAATTGATGTACATATATTTGAAATAAGGTGATTATAGAGCATATTAATTAGGATAAACTTGGAAGGGAGGATTTGTTAAGCCCATTTTGGCTTCTTTGATCTTAATTAAAAAAGTTTTGGGCCCAATATTTGCCAACAAGAAAATGAATCAGCTATAGTAGCACAATATATAGTATTAATTGACATGAAAATGAAATCTGCTTATGGTGAGATGAGCACTATATTAATTATTGAGCTCGGCTATACGCACCCCATCATTTACTTAGGGCACCCCAAGCAAAAAAGTCAAACTTAAAAAAATTCAATTCTACTGCAAAATGACCATTATGTCCTTACTGCGATTAGTGCACCCTGCCACCCTTGTCCTCTTATTTTGTGCACCTCACTATCATCCCTCCACGCACTCTCTTTATGTGATTTGTAGGACATCATTAAGTGGCTCGGCATTGCAAGTCCGAATCTCTAATTGAAGAATCGGTCAGAGCCCACTGAACATCTGGTTGGAGAGTCAATAAAAGTCTACCGAACCTTTAATTGGAAATTCGGTCGGAACCTACCGAACCTTTAGATCGGTATTTATCAACCAAATTTCATGAAAGAGGTTCGGTTGGTCAACACCGAACCTAAATAAATAAGTCTTGGCCAGATGTCATCAAACCTAAAATAAATGTCCCAATCAAAATTTTGGAGTTGGGTGCTTCGATTTGGATGCAGGGATATTTTGGTAAAAATGTTGAGTGCCCTAATAAATTGAAATTTAAATTTGGGGTGAACTCAAAATTTGGGTGCCCTTATGAAAAAGTGGGGTGGGTACGGCTCTAATTATTTGACCAAAAACTTTTCCAGTATAGAGGTACGTAACAAGAGAAATTAAGCTTAAAAAGCTATATATTGCTCCACCACTTAAAGTGAAGTTCCCTAATCTCTCAATTGAGCAATCTCTCCAATATGTGAGAGCACTATCCCTCAAATGTATATTTTTTGTAATATTAGATTCCGTGTAAGGCAAGAGATCGAGAGTACTGTGACGACTAGTTTATGTATGAAACTACTTTGTCAATTTGGTGATACGATTTGAAGGGAGATCCACACTTATGTACTTTTTTGAGAAGCTATTATCTCTTTTTGAAGGGAAATCGCGACACTTATGTATTCTTCAAGAAACCATAAATAATAGATGTCATGCTAAACCCCTTTCAGTCCAAGTCCAAAAATTAGTGTTCACCTTAGACCAATATTAAATTCATACAAAGGTCTTGTTTGGTATGTGGGTGAAATATGATATCTCATATGAGTTGTGCAACCAATCTTGTTTGGTTGTCCCCTCCCCAATAAGGAGATATCTCTCAAGAGTTCAATAGATAAAAATACCCCTCACGAATCATCTTTTTTCCAAGTCCCTCACAAATCATCTTTTTTATTTTAAAAATATGTTTGAAAGACATTTATGTCAATTCTCACATTTTACTATTTTTAAGAATTTACAACTTCCCTGCAAGTTTAAAGTTCAACTAAACATGAAATATGAACTTACACTGTGAGTTAACTTCATGAAGTTATTTCCACTCGCACCGTAAGTTGACAAAAACGAACCAAACGAGACCAAAGTGCATCATCAACTGAACAAAACCTCTTATTGTTTAGACCACATATAAAGGATTTAGCCACTCTGAAAATTAATTACAGAAGGTTGTACTTGTCCCAACAATTGCTGGCCCTAAATGGTTCACTAATTAATCTTATCTCAACAAATTAATAATTAACTAAAGCAATACTAAAATAAATTATGCAGTGCGTCTGCATCGAGCACCAAAAAACCTCATCCATGATCCATCCACATCATGAGCTAGCCTGGAAAGTGAAAGCCCACCAAATCAAACTTCCAAATAAATACAAACATTGTTTAAAAGAAAAAGTCTAAGAGATGGAGATAGAGATAGAGATAGGAACAAAGGAATATTATCCGGAATGGAGAATAAATTATTCGGAGTAGGTATAGCAGGTTCACTGGTGGACCTAACAACAGTCTTTTTTTTGGGTCCCACCAACTTTACTGTACAAATACAACTCACGAGCTCCATACAACAAAAGAAAAATACAAGGATGAGATCAACATACGGGCCCACCACCACCACCGCCACCATCATCAACACCATTCATTTTTTTCACTTTTTTTTGAAAGCCAAGCACCATGGCCCTTTGATGTTGCATACATACAAATTAAAGAAAGTTTTGGAAGGTAAGGAAACGCTGGAAAGGATGATAAAGATGCACAAACTCCAAACTCACATTGCATAACTTAATTTACAAACACAGCCAACAAGACAAGACAATAGAAGTCATCATCATTCATCACCATTAAAAGAGACCATTTCTAGCAGTTGGATTTGAAAGGAATGGCCCTGATCACCACTTGGTGGTAGATAGCTGCAAGAGCTGCTCCAATGAAGGGTCCCACCCAGAAAATCCACTGCATCCAAACATTAAAAATAACAATTAATTAATTAATTAATTAATCTAAATTATTACAATTTCTTATTTTTATTTTTGTCGAATTTCTTAAATTTGCATCTAATCTAGATTTCTAAGATAAATCATTTACCGACTCGTCTTTGGATATGTACAAACTACCACAAAAAAAAAAAAAAAAAAAATTTCAAATTTTTTCTTTCTACTACTACTAATCCTAATTTATTTTTTGTCTTCATATCAATTTCTTAAATTAATTTGATGCGATTATCTTAAAAAGTTATAAAAAATTATAGTACATAAATTTAATGCTCCATGATTATCAAAAAAAAAAAAATGTTGAACTAGAAAAAAAAAAAACACTTATGGGGGGACTTACGTGGTCGTTCCAGCCCTGATCCCTGTTGTAGATGATGGCCGCGCCAAGACTCCTAGCAGGGTTGATACTAGTCCCGGTTATGGGAATTGTTGCAAGATGTACCAAGAACACTGCAAACCCAATTGGCAGGGGTGCCAAGATCTACATATCAATTAATCAACACCACAAACTTAATCAATATATAATGTTTCATATATAGTGAAATCAATTAATTTTGATTTAATTGATTGAATGGACTAGTGCGACACATTTTTTTATGTGTATATATACTTACGGGGACGTGGGAGTCTCTGGCACTACGTTTGGCATCAGTAGCAGAGAAGACAGTGTAGACAAGCACGAAAGTGCCGACGATTTCAGCCCCCAGAGCGTCTCCTTTGGTGTAACCATGAGCGACGGAGTTGGCACCGCCGCCGAGGACCTCGTAAGGAGTCTTTTGGAAGCCCTTCACCACGCCAGCGCCGCATATAGCGCCTAAGCACTGCATGACGATGTAGAATAGGGCACGGGTCAGGGAGAGCTTCCTTGCCAACAGCAGCCCAAATGTCACGGCCGGATTAATATGCCCACCTGCAATACACCGATAATTATTCCAACTTAATCAAGTTTTTTTTTTTTGGTTGATGAATCTTTTGTGAACCCTTGGTGAGTTATTCGTGAAGCGCTTTGTTAGCAATCGTTTTTCTTCAAACTTAACAAAAAATACCAAATTAAAGTAGATGAAATGAAAGTTCAATAACGAAAAGTGAACTGTGAACTGCTGAAAAATTTGAAGATTAAATCGACCAAAATTTAAAAGTTCAAAGACCAAATAATACGGGGTTTTGTTTCACCCCATGTAAAGCCTACATCACTCTTTTGTTCTCTTTTTCTTATACTTGTCCATACTTATTTTTACAAATTAATATATATAGTAGTGGAGTATTGCCTCCTATTCATACAAAAAAAATTAAAAAAAATAAAAAAATACTTAATGCTTTTTTTCGTCAAATAAGTAAATTTATCTTCAATTAATTGAACTTAAGCCCTCTTTTAAAAAAAAGTACATTTTTATTCTTTTGGCGAGTGGATGAATTTCTTTTTTATTTTTTATTTTTTTGTCCCGGCGGGATTGTAGAGATCCCTCCATGTACACTTGATCATATACGATTTAATTTTGAGTTTTGAGGGCAAAATTAAAAAAGCTTTAAAATTTTCAAGTAGAGGATTGTCTTACTTCTAATATTTCTACTCCCCTCAAAATTCAAGATTAGCCAAGACAAAGCTCCAAATAAATTAATTAATATTATTATCTCTAAATAATTTACCAAAAAAAAAATATTGCATCTATAAAATTAACTTTAAAACTTTTTAAAAAGTATTACAATTGATCTCAATAATTGTAACTATTTAACTTACACGAAACAAAAATTCAACCAAACAAGTAAATATCGCCGGTAATTGTACAAATGAAAAAAAAAAAAAAAAAAAAAAAAAAACACCATACTTTTTTAAATAGCAAAGTTGATCGTATTTCATGAATTACCTGAGATTCCGGCCGTGCAGTAAACGAGAGCAAAGATCATGCCCCCAAAGGCCCAGGCAATTCCCTGGATGCCAACACTGGCACACATGTTGGGCGATCTTTTCACTCCCATGACTGTCAAGATGGTGACATAGAGGAATAAAAACGTCGCCACGAACTCGGCGATCCCAGCCCTGTAAAACGACCATGACGACAACTCGCTCGCTTCGAACAGCGGCGCCGGGGGCGGTTCCTTGTAGTCTCGGTCCTGGGCTGCCGTGCCCAGCGGCTGCCTCTCGGTGAACTTGTTAGCTCCCAAGTGCACATCCTCTTCCTTGCCCTCCATTGCAACACTAAACAAAAAACTCTTCCAAGTTAATTTGCTGTACTTCTTTTAGAGAGAGAGAGAGAGAGAGTGGTTTGTATAGTTGTAAGTGAGGGGGAGTATATAGCTTTATAGGGGGAGTGGGGGAGTGGTGGGTCTTAGTCTGTGAGTGTCGCATCAAATAAGAAATAAGAAACCTTAGGTGGCGACCGACCATCGTTCATCATCACAAGTTTGGGTTGGTTTTTTGTTTTCTTGTGTTGTGTGTTTACTGGGATGCCCTTGTGGTGGTTGTAATGACGCATGTGCTCCACTTCTCGAACCCTCGATCTGTAGAAGAAAAGTAAGATTGAATTATTTCTTTCTTTCTTTCTAAACATTTGCTAGTACTTTCTAAGTTATGTGTGACATTTGGTTTAATATTTCTAATGTGTTTCTTTTCAAAAATTAATCGCACTAGACTAATAGAGGGGTTGTGGACTACTATAAGTCCCTCCTATTTTAATCAGCCATTTCAACTTTTAAATCAAGAATAAAAAAGCAGCAGCTCCAGACCCTAAACCCCCTTTTGTTTTTTGTGATTCCTACATTTGAATAAAACGGTGTGTACTATATATTTTTTTCAATAAAACATATATAGATGTAATTAGATATGAGAGTTTCAATCCTGCATCAATTATATATCATTTTCATTGTCGGCACCGCTTGCTCCTTCTCTACGTGTGTATTTACCATCATTCAATTAGTTCATCTCCTTTTTTACTACGCGTGCATGGATCTGCGCTTAATTATAGTTGAATAGGTTATTTTTTTTGAATAAGTAGTTGTGCCTTCAATGTTGGAAGTTTTTGTGTTTGTCTTCCCTCATCGAAGTCTTTTGTTTGTCTTTCCTTGTTGAAAGATTCTATATTATTTTCGTTATGATTTTTATTTGTAAACTGTTGCACGTGTTACATACGTTTGTCAAGTGAATAGACACTTATCGTCATACTGTTTCATTATTACAGTTATAATTTTTCAAAATCAATTCTTTGGAAGTTGAATGTTGTTTTAAATAATTAGGATTAGTGAACCAATGTGCTTTTTATCATGGTAATGTATTCTATGTCTGCTCATGTTCTATTGAATGTATTGAACCATCATAATTAATAAAATTTCTAATTTTTTTGTTATACATAAAATTTCTATTTAAGTTCAAAGAAAATCAAAAAAAAAAAGAGGTCTTAACTAAATATATAGTCGTGCATGTATGCCTAAGAGAAATGTAGGGGAACGTGAGCCGACGCAACTCAAAACCTTAATTTTTTTCCTTTGATTCTCTTGTAATTCTTGATCATATTGAACCACCGCCGATCTTCTCTTTAGATCAGCGGTAGTTCCAAATACATATTTTTTCATTCTATTTATTCAATAAATTATTATATATATATATATATATATATATATATATGTACTCAAATATGTATGAGAAGATTGGTTTCAATATTAATTGAGGCGCATCTCTCTTAATGAACGTCTGTGGATTTGTGCAGCTGAGGGGTTGGTCTTTTGTTTAGTATTTCTATTTGATAGTTAGTTTGTCACCCGTTGTTGGAAGTTTTGCATTTTCTTCCCTTGTTGGAAGTTTTGTTCTTTGTCATGTGGTTCTAATAGTGTTTGTGTACTGTCTTGTGTTCCAAATGTTTGTAGAGAGCAGTCACATGATTGTCAAACTGTTTTAATTTTATAGTCGCATTCACAATCAAATGGATGACAATTCTTTTGAACGGATAAGATTAGCGAAGAATTAATATACTATATATATAGTCACGCGTTCTACAATATTCCTAAAGTTCAGAAATATTAGTCTTATCTACAGGTGGCAAAAAAAAGGGGTCCGACGAGTATGGGTCCAAACACGCCCCCTTAATAATGACTAAAAATAGTGTCTCGGCCCGTATTTATGAGACGGACATTTTATTTTTTCGGACCTGTATGTTTATAAAATTTGCAACACCCTTTTTTGTCTAGACCCATTTTTTAATAGAATAAATTACTTTTCTTCACCTAATTATTCACAAAATACACGATTTTCATGTCATTATGCATTCCATTACTATAAAAAAGACATTATGTATTAATTCAAAATTCAAGTCTTACAAGTTTCTACATAAAAATAACGTTACTGGTAGGGTTGCAAGTGGGGCGGGGAATCCTCATTCCCCGCGGTGTCCCGCCCTGGTGGGGTAAGGATCCGCTTTGTGCTCCTCGATGGGTGGGGCACGGGCAAAAATTTTCCCGCCACACTGGGGCAAGGCTGGGACGAGAATTGTTCTCGCCCCTGCCCTGCAACTCTTGCATAAAATTCTCCATTTTTTATGTTTTTACAAAAAATTTATATAATTTTTTTACTTAAAACATATGTAATATATGGAATGAAACTAAAGATCTTCAACAATAAAATTTATTTTTACCATTAAATTAATTATATAATATATATATGTTATATCATACATATATATAAAATTATATTTTGAACATCAATGAAATATATTTGTCATACTAGTTTTGAAAATCTTATATATTTAATTAAGTATGATAACTTGCAACTCAATTAACAAAACAAATCCACATTAATCCGTCAATTTGAGGAAAATGGTTTCTTAAAAAAATTGAGAAAGTAGCACTTAAGTGCCAAAATGACCAAGGAAGGAAGATCAAAATAGATATTTTTTACAAAATTGATCGATGGGGCACCGCGGGGATTCTCCGCCCCGCGAGGATCCCCGCGGGGTGGGGCATGGGATGACAAAGTTTGCTCCACAAGAAATTTGCGGGAATAAATCCACGCCCCGCGCACTGCGGGACGGGGACGGTAATTACGATCCCCGCCCCACTCGCAACCCCTAAGTGAAATTAAAATACATACATTATGAAAGTTCCCAAATGCCCTTATGATAAATAAAATACCATGGGAATTAATCGCTTAGTGCATACCCATTTTTTGAAAACTTTATTTGTCCATACTCAGACTCATTTTTTAAAACGGACAAAAAACATGTCCGGACCCATTAAAAGCAGGTTCGGACAAATGCAGACAAACGGATCCGAACACTTTTTGTCACCCCTAAAATAAGATCTACATGATACTTTAATATGAGCATTTAATTAATTATTAAGAAGACGTTTTTCATTTTACCCCATTTTAAAACTTTCTAATGTATTGACCCAATTACCCTCCATATAAAAGAGTTTTTTACGTCCATACACTCACTCATATTGTCACCCTCTCTCAAATTAATCGCATTCTCACCACCAATAAATCCAACGAAATTCGAGCAAAACCACATTGATTTGATGTCGTGGGTGCATTCTTTATCTCTTTTCGTGTCGGTTTCGAAGTTTTTTTGGGTTTTTTACTTTTTTGAGTTGGTATTGTTTGTGATTCTGTTGTTGAGTTTATGGCTTCGATTTGGGATTAAATCTTGCATTTTGGGTACAAAGTCTTAATGGAATCGAAAATATCAAGCGATTCCGAGCAAAACTCACTATTTTTTGGTCATCATCATGCATTTTTTAGGAATTTTAAAATTGTTTTTGTTCGTTCTTATTACCCACAAGTGTCAGCCATACAGGGCCGACAGCTCTGAAGAGGTGTCGGACACGATGGCCGACACCTCTTTAATTAAAGGTCTCGGCTGGATCCCTCCGTCACCAATTAAAATCGAGTTCATTTCGCATTATCGGTCAGAGTCGGCCGATACCTCTAAATAGGCATCAGTCGAAGTCGGTCGTTACCTCTTTAAGGGTATCGGTCGGAGTCGGTCGAACCCTGCAGACAACACTTCTTCACTTCTTGGACACGACGTGACCACATTCGACCTTGTTCAACGAAAAAACATTCTTATGATACTTGGTGACTTAGTACAAGTGCACATTTGGAGAATGCATCATTCATGTAAATCATATGGATCAATCTACGTGGAGTAAAACAGGGTTTAAATGAATGGTGCATTCGGAGAATGTGTCATTCATATCCACGTGGACTTCTAACACTACAAAAAAGGGACCAAATAGCGACAGGCTATTTCCCGTCGCTAAATAGCGACGGATTTGCGACGGGAGCCTAAGTTGACTCATTGACCAATTTAGCGACGGGTTAGCGACGGGGCCCCGTCGCTAATTGTTGCTTACATGGCAGTGGGGCCCACTTTCTCTCTCTTACACTAAAACCAAACCCTAACTTCTCTCATATGTAAACTACCTCACATTTTTCTCTCCTCTAACTCACCGCCTCCTCCCCTCTCGCACTTCCATCCGCCCCTACACTCTCTCCTCTTCTCCGCTTCCGCCTCCCTCTCTCCTCTCCGCTGCCGCTGTCGCCTCCCACTCACCTCGCTGATGCGCGACCCCTACTCTCATCCCCTCTCTCTCACTTCCATCCGCGTCCCTCTCTTGCCTCTCGCTAGATCTCCTAACCGATGTCGCGCGCGCCATCGCACTCCTCGCGTCGCCGCCCCATCGCCCCGCTCTCTTTACCGCTCTACCTTTTGCCTCAACGCCTCCGACTCTCGCTATCGTTACGCCGGTCAACGCATCCCTGCTAGTTGTTAGGTTTTTGTTTTTTTATTTTTTTGTAAATTTAAGATTTGTAGTTTTGATTTTTTTTTTCAAGTCTTGATTTAGATTTGTTTTTTTATTGTATTTGTTGTTGTTGTTGTTGTCGTTGTTTTGAAGATGAATAAATTTATTTTAGTTTTGATTTATATTTGTTTTGTTTTGCTGTATTTGTTGTTGTTTTTTTATTTAGATTTATTTTTTTAAGTTTTTTTAAACATCACTTTTTTTAGTAAAACATGTTTAAAAAAAACAAATATTTTTTTTTGTTAAACCGTCAAAGAATAGCGACGGGATTTAACGACGGGGTCTCGTCACTAATCCATCACTAATTCTGACACCTGTCGCTATTTCGAAATAGCGACGAGGCATCCGTCGCTATTCTGATCGATTTTTGTAGTGCAATTAGGCCATCACATTAATGGCACATTCACCAAATGCGCCATTCATGCAATATATATATATATATATATATATATATATATATATTTAAATATTTAAATATAATATATATTATATATAAATATATAAATACATATATTATATTTATAAATATAATATATACGCATTTTTTATTTATATATTTATACATAATATAGGAAAAAATGTTAAAATGTCACCCCAAGTGACACCCCTGTAATGGCGTGCGGGACCCACGTAAAAATGAATGTACGCAAAATAGTTTCTGGTGCATAACACGCGTGGTGTACATCTCGAAGCGTGCACGACGACTTCCATAGATGCAGGCCCACACGTTACGTCTCCATTTACATCTACAAATATGGCCGAATTCGATACGACCACCCTCGTCTCCATGTACACAACTTTCTCTCTCTACAAACCTGCAAGGTTAGCCAATCTCTCTCTCTCTCTCTCCCTCTCTTTTTTCATCAACTCGTTCGATAATGGCATGAACTGGAATTCATCCACAACCCTTTATCACTCACTTAATTGTCACTAACTGCGCTCACCTCATCGTGTTGTTCGCCAAATTAAAGTACAAACAAACTAGGGTTTCTGAAAATTAGTGTTTTTGAAAATTATGGTTTTTTTTAATTATTAAGTCAATAACCAATAAACATTTTCCATCAATTTTGTTGAAATACTAGTATTTATATATGTAGCCTAAATTGATCATGAGAGCTTCGGATTAAAGCAATAAAAAGATTTTATTCCACCACACATCGGTTTCTCTATCTCTATCTCGGTGTTCCCAATTTGTATAGGTTGCATGAGGTTTGCATGAGGTTGCATGGGTTTACAATTGCAATCGATATATATATATATATATATATATATATATATGCGAGTCGTCCATATCCACCTCAAGATATGTGCGTGAGGTTTGCAAGGGTTGTTCATGGGTTGTTCACCTCGAGATATGTGCATGATGTTTGCATAGTTTTGCATGGGTTGTTCACCTCGAGATATGTGTGTGACGTTTGCATGAGTTGCATGGGTTTGCATGGGTTGTCCACCTCGAGATACGTGTGTGATGTTTGCGTGGTTTTGCATGGGTTACATGAGGTTGCATGGGTTGAACAAATAACTCATTCTCAAAATGAGTAATTCATAAACTTGTTAGGTTGAACAAATAACTCCTTATCAAAATGAGTAATTCATACACTTAGTATTTTGTAAAAATAATTCATTCTCAAAAGAAGTAATTCATACATTTAGTATTTTGTATGAATAACTTCTTCTCAAAATGAGTAATTCATACACCAAGTCATCATCAATAGCACTTTCTTAAAAGGAGAAATACATTAGTTTTGTAATTTTAAATAAACCTTCTCTATTTTTTTTATATCAGAGGAGTCGGAAATGACTATTATTACATCGTGCAAAAATGAGGGAAAGTAACTTCTCTTACATCATCATTAAGAATTGAAGATAAGCCTACTGGGATGCCCGAAATCTCGTGAGATCCCAAATCAAAATTCCTCATATAGCTCGCAAGTTAATCCATTGATCGATTTCCTTCACGGTAGGAATGTTGTACCCGAACCTCCTAGTCACGTTCAATGTACTGAAAAATCAAAGAAAGAATACTCCAATGTTTACTTGGTGAAATCTTCTTGTTGTTGATTGTTTAAACCACCCCAAGATTGTCCAATTCCAGAATTATTTTATGACATCCATTCCGCCGTGCCATACGTAATCCTAGCAATACTCCCCAAAGTTCCGTGTTAGAAACCTTCTTTATTTGATTAAAAAAAAAATCCCCAATACTTTTTGAAATAGGCCGTTCAATAATAGCAATCCTGCCACTCTGTTCCCAATTGATGATAAGGCTTGATTCTAAAATAATGTGTTATGTCAGCTAAATAACGTTTGATATATGGTATTTATACCCTGTTATTCTGTGGACAAGAAGGGAAATGGAAACAACATGTACGTGACAAACGTAGGACAGCTATTTGCCCTTATAATGAGCCTCTAATTTAAATTGAATTTAGATAAACTTACAGTAAACAAGAAAGTATAATAATTAATCTACATGTACCACCTTACCCATTGGCTTTAGCGGTTATGTTCGAGTAACCCATGAAACTTGATGTACACGAGTCGGAGTAGCTAGCTACATCATTCCTTGAGACTTCTTAGGTTGTATGTGTTGGTGCCCCTATGTAGCTAGTGCACATCTGCAGCCCTCGTGAGACTAGTCCTGTAGGAGTTTTTCATGAAATAAAGTGGGTTTACTTTTTTATTCATCAAATATGGAGGATTACTTTAAAATTACAAAAGTACTGTATAACTCATTTTCAAAAGGAGCTATTGATGATGAGGTGGATATATGGCGTGGTATGGTTGATGAAGTGGAAGGAACTTATATGAATAGTTCTTTTTGAAAACAAGTTATCTATACAAAATACTAAAGTGTATGAATTACTCCTTCTCAAAAGGAGTTATTTGTTCAACTCAAATATCACACGCACGTATCGAGGTGGAGAACTCATGCAAACGACACGTGCGTATCGAGATGGACAACTCGCGTCACACACGTATCTCGAGGTAGACAACCCGTGTAAACGATAAGTACGTATATCGACGTGGACAACCCATGCAAACGTCGCGCACGTATCTCGAGGTGGAGAACTCAAACAAATGTCACGCACGTATGTCGAGGTGGGCGACCCATGCAACCTCGTGCAATTCATGCAAATGACGCACGTATCTCAAGGTGTGCCACTCATGCAACCTCGTGCAATCCATGCAAACGTTATGCACGTATCTCAAGGTGTACAACTCATGCAACCTCGTGCAATCCATGCAAACGTCACACACATATCTTGAGGTAGACAACTCTTACAACCTCGTCCAATCCATGCAAACCATGCAAAGGTCACGCACGTATTTCGAGTTGGAAAACTCGTGTAACCTCGTGCAATCTAAGTAAACCATGCAAACGTCACGCACGTGTCTCGAGGTGGACAACCCATGCAAATGTCACACACGTATCTCGAGGTTGACAACTCATGGAAACGCCATGCACGTATGTCGAGGTGGGCGACCCATGCGACCTCGTGCAAACCATTCAAACGTCACACACATATCTCGAGGTGGACAACTCATACAACCTCGTGTAAACCATGCAAATGTCACGCACGTATATCGAGGTGGATAACTCATGTAAACAACGTGCACGTATCTCGAGGTGGACAACGCATGCAAACGTTACACACGTATCTCGAGGTGGACAACACACGCAAATTTCGTGCGCGCTTCGAGATACGTACCACACATGTTATGCACTAAAACCTATTTTGCGCACATTCATTTTTATGTGGGTCCCGCATGCCATTACCTAGGGTCGGGTGTCACTTAGGTGACATTCTAATTATATTTTTCTATATTATATATAAATATATAAATAAATATATATAATATATATTTTTATATTATATATAATATATATTTATATATTTATATATAATATTATATATATAAATATAATATATATATAATATATAAATATTTAAATATTTAAATGTCAACGTGGGACTGGTCGATTTACATGAATAGCGCATTTTCCGAATGCTCTATTCATGTAAACCGAATTTCAGTCCACGTGGGCGTCCACGTGGACTGATCCATATGATTTACATGAATAGCGCCTTTTGAGAAGGTGCTATTCATATGTCCACGTGGCTAGAAAAATTCTCTCCCATTAATAGTGCATTTTGAAAAAGATAGTGCCTTTTGAAAAAGCGATATACATTAGTTAACGAATAAAAAAAAATCTACACCTATTTTACTCATTTAAGCTCTTTTTTTGCAGTACTTTTGTAATTTTTTCATGGTCCTATATGCAACGGACACCTTAAAATACAAAAAAGCTAATAACTAAAAAAATAAAAAAATAAAAAATAAGAATAATAAAACCCTCGGGTCATCCGACGATCACACCAACGTTTTGATGTCTGTACACACGATAATCAACGTGCATCTAAGGGATCTCAACTGAGCGCGAGAGAAAATGACATGTGAAGTAGCGGTCACACCAAAAGTTTTGTGAACATGTGGGCCCAATCCAAGTCTAGAGAGCATGGAAAGATTAATTGGAGTTCTCACTCATCCAAACTTACAAGTCATTAACTTTCGACTACAAACTAATGATATAGGACTTGTACGCAGAACTAAGGATGCAAATGGGGAGGGTAGAGGATGGGGGACTTCATCTCCTTCCCACGCGATACCCGGATAACGCTTAAAATAGAACTAAGGATGCAAATGGGGAGGGTAGAGGATGGGGACTTCATCTCCTTCCTTATCCCCGCTTAAAAATTTATCTCCCCATCCCCATACTCATTCCCACGCAGGATGAACTTTCGTCCTCATCCTCATCTCCACTTATAATATCCGCGGGGATGAGAAATCTCCATAGAGAAAAATTTTTCCCCATTTCATTCCCCATCGAAGATCTCTGAGGGGTTTCTTGTGGAAAATTTGCGAAGAATCATTGCGGAGAAATATTTTTTCTCACTTAATTTTTTTCAAAAAGTTTATAAAAAGTACGGTACACGTAAACAAGATCACAATTGTTGAAAATTTCAACCGAATAAATTATAACATATAAATATAGTTGCAAAACAAAGCATATAATTTAACAAAACAAGTTAAAATTATAAATCACATTAGAGTTTGTTTATCATTAGTGTTTTGGGTGAAAGCCTTGTAATATTATATAAAATTGATATATATTGTGACGACCCAAAGCCCAAAAGACCCGCCCTAGAGCAATTAAGTAATTTCACAAACCCTACCCTAATTAGCCCTACTATATAATCAAATTGAAAATCCTAGCCCCTCTTTTGGTTTGAAAATTTAACCACCACGGGGAGAGAAAGGGAGATTGAGGTATTAGAGGTCTAACTCAAAAAGAACTCCAAATCGAAGGTACACACTTCTCCCCCACCCTTTTAATCTTGTTTTTAAATGAACACTAAACTTGAACTCGACAAAACAATGGTGGAAAATCATGTTATTAGTGATTTGTGGAACGACAAGGCGAGCGGCGACCGAAGCGACCGGCGGCGCTCTCACTGTCGCCACCACCGGCGACTTCCTTGTCGCCGCCACCGGCAGGGTGGGGGTGCCACTAGGCTACCCCCACCAGCACAGTGGAAGAGGAAGGGAGGGAGTGGTATCATGACCACCCGCACCCCATGGTCGTCCCAACCGAGGCGGGGGGCATTGTTGTGCTCGCCGCCCCGGCTGGGCTGCTGGGGTGCCGAGGAGGTGCCTAGCGCCGGCCCCACCATCGCGTGGTCGGGATGGGGTTCCCCTCTTCCCTCGCCGACCATGCGTACATGGACCTGTTGATCGGTCAACACAAGAAAAAAAAATGTAAATAAATATATTTATATATAATACAATAAAGTAATATATATTCTAATAAACAAAGATAATATATACATATATAATAAAATAAAAGCAAATATTTGCTTTGAAACGGGGCACTACTGCGTTTCCAAGGGAGACCGACATGGTCCCACCCCTCGACCCTCGTATCGGACCACGGGGGACTCGCTGGAACCACACTAGTGGACCCCAAAGGCCAATAAATGTAAGATTTACTTAAATTTAAATTAAAGCATTTATTGATGAGATGTATTATGGTTGTATAGTGTCGTACGAAGGTTCACATTGGACCCCGGGCGTACCAGAAGTTGTTATAAGCATCGCGGCGAGTCGAGGTAAGTGGGGATCTTCGCTCAAGCAGTAAGTATGGCTTGATATTAGATAACTAAGTAGCATGTTTTGAATGAAAGACTTGGGTTAAGGGTTGCATCGGGGTATTGGTTTGAATCTCTGAATCTATGGAATGTGAATGCATTTGTTTCCCCATTTATGTCATTAAATGCCCCGAGATATTTGTGGAGTCCCCACTAAGGGTCTAATTAGCAAGTTATCCTATATAAATTCCCCAGATGTTTGTGGTACCACCAAGGGCCTTACTAGTTAATGCCCCAGGATGTTTTGTTGAATTCGCCACCGAGGGCTTTACTTGTCTAATTGAATGCATAAATGTGACACATAAGTATATGAGTTGGAGTTCCTACTTGTGTAACTTGGTGATAACGGGACATGTATCGGTGGCGGCTTCGGATGAACTCACCTTGTTGTGATGCTACTAGTTGGAAGACGCAACGAACATTATGTTCATTAATAATTGCATTAAAGCAAACGTGAAGGACTCAGTCACCGGATTCCCACCAATACCTAGCATGTAGGGGTGGGCAAACCGTGGTTTGGTGGTGAAAACCACCAAACCGAGGGTATACTGATTTGGTGATTTTCCAAACCACCACCAAACCGCGAATCACCAAAACCGCACCAAACCGAATCGCGGTTTACGCGGTTTGGTCGGTTTGGTTTCGCGATTTTCATGCGCCCTATTTTTAAAAAAAAAAAAAAAATAAAAATAAATAAAAATAAACAGCAAGCCATATGTACATATGAATTTGTATACAATCCACAAAAGCTAATTCATTTCAGAGAGACCGGAAGTTGTTATGTTGGAGAACGAAGTTATGGCAATACATGCAGCCGGCCAATTATCAATTTGATCTCTCGAAAGATTTTTCTTAGTACTAGTTTTAAATGGGAATCGTAATGTGTTGATTAGATAGATCATACTAATAGAAGCTAGAGCTATAAATAATACATGATTAGTCTCGATTAGATATGCTCAAAGCCTCAAATAATTATAGTGTGATAAAAGGGTGTATCGCATGTGCGTGCGAGCGGCTGGCGGTGGACGCGGCAACGGTTCGCGCGGTGGAAGCGGCACGACGATGACGATGGATTCGGCGGCGGCGGTGAGAAGGGGAGTGAGGAGGATGAAGGGCGGCGGTGAGGCTGCGGTGAGATGGGCACTCCGCGACCGGTCGACGGAGAGTGCTCGAGAGAGAGAGAGGAGACGGCGGGAGTGAAAGAGAGACGAGCGGCGGCGAGAGAGTGGAGACGGCGGGAGTGAAAGGAGAGACGGCGGCGGCGAGAGAGTGGAGCCGGCGGGAGGAGGAGAGAGAGAGAGAGTGGAGCCGGGAGGAGTGAGAGAGAGAGAGAGGCGGGTGTGAGAGAGAGGAGCCCGGTGGGGAGTGACGGGAGTGAGGAGCGGCGGGAGTGAGAGGAGGTGAGCGGCGGGAGTGAATGAGAGGAATGAGAGGGAGGTGAGCGGCGGGAGTGAATGAGAGGAAGAGGGAGTGTGAGGGAAGAGGGACGGGACACGTGAGTGAATGCTTTTAGGCTTTTAGGGTTTTTTTGTGGTTATTTACCAAAATGCCCTCGGTTTGGTTAAACCGCGGTTTTCCCAAAATGAAAACCGCGACCAAACCGCATTCGCGTTTTTACGTTTTCCAAACCGCGACCAAACCGCGATTCCGCGGTTTTTACGTTTTCCAAACCGCGACCAAACCGCGAGTTTTAAAAACCAGACCAAACCGTGCGGTTTGGTCGGTTTAGGCGGTTTGGGCGGTTTTTCGAAAACCGCTGCCCACCCCTACTAGCATGCATTGAATGAACCAATGAATTATAATTATTATTATCTTTTATGGTATATTTCTTGTAGACCCGTTGCATGATTTGTTTGAATCACGTTATGCTTTACATGAGTTTTGGAACTTGTTTCAAAAGGTATGAATGAATGACTATTTTCTTGTTTATGAAAATGAACCATACTTCCATGTTTCTACATGTTTTAGATCTTAACCACATGCTTAAATTTGAATTTGATCAATACTTATATGCTTTCTACTTAATATTTGAGATTTAATTTCAACTTCATATTAGATTTTGCATGATTAGTAGGTAGTACTTGCGTATTTAATGTTTGAGCGAGGTTTTCCTCTTATTGAGTTATGTTGTCCATTTTAGCTCGCCCCACTTACTCTCCAAGTGCATTTACATCTCGCATTAACTCGTGATAAGGGAAAGACACCCTCTTGAAGTCTTTATTTGCTTTGTGAGAAGTTGCATGCTCCTACTATCTATTTATTTGATTTTGAGAACAATAAAATTTGGGTTGTAACTTAAAGTAGGTTATTTGGGAAGTTTAAAAACCTCTTTGTCTGTTTTAGATTGTTTAAAAGATTTATGGTAGTATTGAAAGCTATTTGCAATGATTGAACTTACTTAGACTGCTGAACACTTATCATGTTGATATTATGGTATACATAATTCTAGTTTTGATTTTACTTCCGCATTTATTATTCCATATAGTTAGTATGTTACTCCGCAGGTTGAAATTGGCGTGCCAAACTGTGATTTGGGCCTAGTTCAGGTATTAGGTGTAACGACTCATTTTATTAACGCCGTTATTTATATCGTAATTGCAGACATGGACGCCAGCTCATATCCACATGGACGCCGCAGGTAGGCTAGGACACACGTCGACCTAGGTACACTAGTTAAATTGTGTGTTGGATGGCTTATTTGCGATGCAATTTATTAAATTATTTGTTAAATACATCGCATGTGTGTATGTTGAATAACGAGAGCATGCGAGGTTGTGTGACGGGTAGTTGCCTCGAAATACGTGTCAACGAGGGTATTGAGAGGCTTAGAACGGGTACACTAGAGAAACTCGATAAATTCACGAAAAATGATTATGGAATCAAATTGAAATGGGTAATGTAACCATAGGCTAGCCAAAATTTAAATTCGAACAATAGGCTATGACGCGCCCTGAAATGCGTGTCGAGACGCGGGGCACCGGGTACGGGTAACCGAAGGTTAGTGTGACCATGAGTTGGTTAAATTTGATAAATAAAATACTAACCATATGGTTGGATCAGGCTAAGGATAATATGGAATTAATTGAATAAATGAAACCTATAGTTTGGCATGAAATAAAAGTGACCTTAAGATGGACATCTAAACCATCATGGTGGTTAGTACTAGGAGGTGAGTGGGCTATTGGAGTCATCAGGAGGTGTAGGATAGCATGCTTATGAACCACAAGATAAGCCTCGAGATACGAACGCACAATTGATTCCAACAACATATAAATAGAGGACTTAGTGGAGTTTTTTTTTATCAATCCACTCAAATTTTGCCCATGCAATCTGAGAAAATCAGGGAGAGAGAGAGAGATAAATTCAAGTTGGGAATTCACATATTAGAGACCAAATCAAGAGCTCAAACCAAGGTAATCATCATCTTCATCTCCTCCACTCTCCGATGAACCCATTTTTTATTGAATTGAGTGAATTCAGATTGGATGGTTAAAACTCTGATTTTTTGTGAAACCTTGATGTATTACATGTTATTAGATCATATTCATAGGGAATTTACCATTGGTTTAATCTGAATTGATGGTTTTGATGAAATTGGAAAATGTGGTGTATGCATGAAATTGGAGAAAATTGGGTTAATTGAATGATCTGGAGTGTTCTAATTGATGTATTGAAGTTATTTTGATGAGAAAATGGTGTAAAACCAAGTAGAGTAGCTAATAGAGAGGGCTATGACAGAATTCTTGAATCGAGAATTTTGTCCCAAAAGGCAATTAACACGCTAATTTGAACAATTAGCGCGCTAATCGTCCTTGGTGTGCAACTGTTCTTCGAAATGAAGAACAATATCGCACTAGTTAAATTCCCTAGCGCACTAATTCCATCTAGAGCGCTAGGTACACCCCCTTAGCGCGTTAACTCAATTTAGCGCGTTAGGTAGACCATATTAGCGCGCTAATGAAAGATGAATATGGATTATAAAGGGCTGTTTTGGGGATTTTCAGTTAATACATATCTAAAACTTTGTAAACAACCTAAACTTGTAAAAATGGACTTCAGGGATTTAGTGGATCGAGGCTTGGTGTCGAGGAGCTTGTCGGGTTGGGTACAGGAATCCGGGAGGTCGGAGAGCGGTGTAAGGTTTATAAAACCTAACTAAAAGACTCTGAGTATTTATTATGCTTTACATTTCATTTCTATCATTCCTTGTTGTTCATTATTCTATTCAGTTACTTGGACGTGGGTTGAGGTTACTCCCCCGGATTTCCTGGTTGCGTGTTCATGATGCACTAGACTGTAGCACGTGTGACCCGACCCTCAGTGAATGGCGACCTAAGCTTGCCCTTGGTGCACGTGTCGGTGAATCAGCAGATTTGGCTAGCGCCGCGAGGGACCTAGTGTCGGGCCAGTTGGACGCGACCACTGGTGGGAACTTGGTGACCCGAAGTACAATCTAGTCCGTCTGGAGCAAGCACACACATTTGTTAGCTTGTATGTTGTCTATTCATGCGATGGGCCATTTACAGTTGTCTGTTTTATATTCCGCATGTTTACTTGACAACATTCCTTGCATTTCCTTTACTTTATTTTATGAATGCTCATAGAAGTTCCTTGAGATTTTACTTACTGTACTCGTCATCTGTCTTTTTGTGATGATTGAGTGCAGATCATAGTACCAGTAGGGGCAAGGGGATCCTAGGCGACTATATCTGATTGTCCGCTGTCGATGACCTACTTGTACGTGTTTATTTTTGATATTTTATACATTTTGGGTATTGAGAGACTTGAGATGACACAGTACATGTATATATACCTTGTTTGTGGTACCGTCGCTTATATACAGAGTACTTTCCGGGTTTTCCACAGTAGAACTTACCTTTGAATAATGTTTATCATACTAAACTACCTTGTTTAATTGGTATTAATTAAAGCTTCCGCTGAATATGTTAATTTGTAAGATACAACCCACTAGTATGGTTAGGATCTCAATAAATTGCCAACTAAGTAACAGTTGAAACAGTTAGGTTCCCCCAAAGAATGGATAGAGAATATAAGGACAATTTACTAATTTATCGGATAATACACACGTGGACACGACGTACGAGACATGAAGAGGACGGGCAGGTGTCGGACATGTGTAGTTGGGCCAGCTGGCAAAGAGTACACGGAGACACGTCACCCCGGGGCGGCAGGGCCGCCACATCGGGCTTGAGTAATATTTTGGGCCAAGTGACCCGAACCTAGTTCAGGTGAAGGTCGTTTCATATACAATGTATATAGATGTACTTGATATATACGATGATCTCCGCGGGGATCTCTATGGGTAATCCCCACGAGGATCTCCAATAGGGATGCCCACGGGGATCCCCACAAATATTACCAATGGGGATTTCCCTCGGAGATCCTTGCGAATATATTTTTTTTTCTCCATCCCCATACCCATACCCGTGTGGGTATGAGATTTTATCCTCATCCCCACCTCTATCCACATTTAAATTTCTCATCTCCATCTCCGTTGCGGGGAATCCCCGTCCCCGTGAAGATTCATTGCTCCACTTGCATCCTTATGTAGAACCCTTCCAAACACGATGACGCTAAAACTTAAAACCCTAGTGTGTTTGGTTGACTTTTTTAGGTCGGATTAACCATTTAGGATTAGTTAATCCAATGTTTGTTTCGTAGGATTATGTAATCATTCAGATTACTTTTTTTTTTGAGAAAGTAATCATTCTGATTACTCAATACAGAGTACTGGCGACTATTCTAAATGATCCTTTGGGGCTCGCTAGTCAATTCGGATATGCTCGCATAAGGGTGTGATGAAATTACCAATAAATCACTTAACTAAGTGAGTGTTAATCCAGTCAAGTTTAATAAATTAATGGCCAAAACTAGGATTAATCACATAATCCAACTACATATCATGTGTATAGGTTAATCCATTAGACTTAGGATAGTTAGGTACAACGAAGCGAACACACCAATTTAAGCACTTTGATATGGATTTTGTATCGATCATCTCCTAATTAACATTATCGATGGATATTAATGAGTGATATATAATCATTTTTTAATTAGATTACAAATTAATCGAATAATCATATCGCAAAGCTGTGATGAGATTTTGAAGATGATTCTTTGACAAAAAGAAAATTGAAGATGATTAAGCTCTATGATCATCGATTGAAATACATAAAAGAGAGTTCCGAATTAATACTAAAGGGAATCTTTTTATTAGGTTCACCTTTTACAGCATTTGACAGAAGAAAACAGAACCAAACAGAGGACAAATCCACGTCTCAAATTCAAATGAGTTGAAACAGGGGCAATAGTAGCACCACGATCATCATCCTCACGATCATAATCGGAATCAGCACTTAGATCTGAAAGGAATGGCCCTGATCACCACCTGGTGGTATAGAGCCGCTAGAGCTGCCCCAGCGAAGGGTCCCACCCAGAAAATCCACTGCCCACAAAAACTCAGTCAGTAATCAGCTCTACAAACCTATATACACCATCAAAATATGCATACACAAATATAGGTGCTAAGAGTAAACCCACTTTAGACACTTACTTTGAGCACTTAATGGACTCAAGTAGATGTTTAGCCATACAATACATCTCGATAGCGCGTAATCTCGAGACATGTGCTCATACTCTTGAGGTGTATCGCATAGCGACACCCATTTCACCCACTCGAGACATAGGTTGCAAAAATATTTTTCTTTTCAAAAAGGCGAGCATTAGGGTGCTCCAACACGATACGCAACACAAACACACGCCGTTGTTGTCGCCTATGGACACACCTCAGGTTGCATGCACTCGCAAGAATCAAGAGAGGTGACGATTGTAGTGTGTCTTTTGTGCATGTCCATGCCGAGACACCAAAACATTTTCCTCTCTAAAATATTCCACGGCTTTCAAATAGGTGTGTGACGTGTAACAATATTATTTTTCAATTCAAAATCGTCAAAAAAAATTTGTGAGTTTTGGTTTAATTACATGGTCATCCCAGGCCTGATCCCTGTTGTAAATAATGGCGGCACCGAGACTCCTAGCCGGGTTGATGCTAGTCCCAGTAATGGGAATTGTTGCAAGATGTACCAAGAACACCGCGAACCCAATTGGCAAGGGTGCCAAAAGCTACACATACACCACAACAAATCAATCAATTAATACTTTCTATATCAAATTAATCAACTCTGGTAATATATATATGTACGTGCATGTATATATATACTTACGGGGACGTGAGAGTCTCTGGCGCTACGTTTGGCATCGGTGGCAGAGAAGACAGTGTAGACAAGCACGAAAGTGCCGACGATTTCAGCCCCAGAGCGTCTCCCTTGGTGTAACCAGGAGCGACAGTGTTGGCGCCGCCGCCGAGTACTAGGTAGGGAGTCTTTTGGAAGCCCTTCACTACGCCGGCGCCGCATATCGCCCCTAGGCATTGCATGATTATGTAGAACAGGGCACGGGTCAGGGAGAGCTTCCTTGCCAATAGTAGCCCAAATGTCACGGCAGGATTTATGTGACCCCTGAAATGCACCAATTAGTTCATTGAGCAATATATTTTCTTAATCAACTCAAACTGAAATACTACTAATTACTACTTATTAGTGGCAGAACCAAAAAATCAAATACGGGGCGGCAAATTTCTAATTAATTATAGGAACCGTAAGTACGCGAGGGATCGACTTTAATATAGGTTTTGCAATCTAATTCAATAATTTCAATATAAATATATATGATTAGATTGAATTTTGATTGGAAATTAGTTGGACTAAACTCGAATGTTTGGCTACATACTTTCCTACAATTATATGGTAACATTTTAGCACACAATTTCACATGTTACCACTAGAATTTACTAGTAACAACAATTATATGGTGACATCCTTTTAAATTTGATTTTGTCCAGTTCGTAGTTAATAAATTAGACTGGACTGGATTGATTACTTAATTAACTACAAAGCTACGTACTCGATTTTTTTACTTGAATGTAAACGTACCGGAGATTCCAGCGGTGCAGTAAACGAGGGCGAAGATCATGCCGCCGAAGGCCCAGGCAATACCCTGGATGCCGACGCTGGCACACATGCTCGGCGATCTTTTGACGCCCATAACAGTCAAGATGGTGACATAGAGGAACAAAAATGTGGCCACGAATTCGGCAATCCCAGCCCTGTAAAACGACCATGACGAGAGCTCACTAGCTTCGAATAACGGCGCCGGGGGTGGCTCCGTGTAGTCTCGATCCTGAGCCGCCGTGCCCAGAGGTTGTCTCTCGGAGAACTTGTTGGCTCCCAAGTTCACATCCTCTTCTTTGCCCTCCATTTTCTTTGATGAGTGTTTGAAATTGCAAGTGTAGTTTAATTGATTGGTTTTTTTTTTTTTTTTTTGGTTTTTTTGTGTGTGCGTTGGTTTGGCTAAGTGAGGCCTCTGTTGTTTATATATTGGAGAGTTTGGGTTTTGGCGGGGAAGTGGTGGGACCTATAAGACAGAAAAATAGCTGTTGTTGTGACCGACCATCCTATAAGGTCCCTTTCATGGCTTAGCTGACTAAGATGCCCTTTTCCGGGCTTTTAATGACCATAATGTCCTATTGTTTGATTGGGAGTTTTGCGTCTTGGGATGGCATTTTTTATTATTGAGATTTTAGTATTTTAATTAGACCGTCCCTTTCTCCTTCATAGCTTTTCACTTCAATGCTTTTTTTCTTTAATGATCGTAGGTATCGAAATTACTATACTCACTAACTAGGGGTGCGCGCTTGTTTTCGAAAATCGTCCAAACCGACTAAACCGCACGATTTGGCTTGGTTTTTAAAGCTCGCGGTTTGGTCGCGGTTTAGAAAATGACCAAACCACGTAATCGCGGTTTGGTCGCGGTTTTCATTTTGGGAAAACCGCGGTTTAACCAAACCGATGGCATTTTGGTAAATACAAACCAAAAACCCTAAAAACCAAAAAAAAACCACTAATCTTCCTCTTCCTCTCGACGCTCATTCGGTCATTCCGCTCCTCACTCACCTCCCTCACCGCCGCTCCTCACTCACCTCCCTCACCGCCGCTCCTCACTCACCTCCCTCTCACCGCCGCTCCTCACTCACCTCCTCTCACCGCCGGCTCCTCCTCTCACCGCCGTCTCTCCTTTCACTCCCGCATCGCAGCCACCTCTCGAGCACCCGTCGCGGAGTGACGTGTCTCAATATTTCAGAATGGCTTGTTGTGAATTTGGTGTGTCGCCACCGTCTTGTCTTTGTTTAGGCTTGTTGTTTTTTTTTTGCTTGCTATTTTTATTTTTTTTTCTTCTGTTTTTTTCTTTTTTCTTTTTTCTTTTTTCTGAAAAATAGGGTGCATGAAAACCACGAAACCAAACCGACCAAACCGCGCAAACCGCGGTTCGGTTTGGTGTCTTTTTGGTGATTCGCGGTTTGGTGGTGGTTTGGAAAATCACCAAACCGTAGACTCAGTTTGTCGCGGTTTGGTGGTTTTCACCACCAAACCGCTGTTTGCCCACCCCTAATACTCACTAGTCCTGCAAGGTCCTAGTGCTTAGCAATGGGGAAACGGTTTTAATAGCCTAAACAAACTTGCCACACTGAGGAATCGAACCCAGCAGGATATTGTGCGCTTAACTCACACAACCCTACATTCGCCCTTATTATTGTGTCAACCCATCCGAGTTCTCTTTCTGTGTTTTTGTTCTCACTTAGTTAAGATTTTAATTTATCTATGGGACAAAAACTTTACTTTGAGAGTCTTAATCAAGGCTCTTAAATATATTTTTGTGGCTAATTTGCAAGTGCATCGCACGACATCAGACCGAGTCATTGGTCAAAGTTGGTGCTCAAAGTGGATTACCGCAGCAAGTTCCTTTTCAAATTAGTCAATTTTGTCACACTATTGTTTAGCCATGCATTGTAATTGGTTATTGCCTTAATTAATGTCGAAACAAGTTATAGGTATGTTTAATTTTGTAATATTAGGTTCAATCCAAAGTGAGAAGAGCGTGGTGACTAGTTTATGGGCTTTAGTGTAAAAATGGGATTCACTCTAAAAAATAAAGCAAGATGAGTGTCTAGTCCACACATATAAGCCCTTATTATAGTATTCTACTAATCGATATGGAACTATCTCAACTTCTCCAACAAGGTCACATAATATATAACCCGTTATTATGTATAAAGTTGTCAAATGTTGTAAACTTAATTTGTTTCCATATGGCACAAAATTGAATCACTGTAATGATAAAAGGATAATTTCTGTTACGGTCATTCAACTTTATGAATTATAACATTTTGGTCACAAAAGTTATCTTTGTAACACAAAAATCATAAATCTTTTAAAAATCTTACAACGATAGTCACATAAGCTTTTTTCTTATTATTTTCTAGCAAAATTGCCAACGTAGCAATAATGTGGCGCCACATTGGTAATTAAGGGTCAAAAATACGCCTCACTTTAAATCAGACAACTAATTTTTTATTTCATAATCCTCACGAATCTCAAAACATTATTCACCCCAAAAGAAAATTAAAGAACTCAAGAAAAAAAAAAAAGACGACATTTTAGTTTTGGTGCTGAACTATCTCTACATCATCCTAAACATTATTTTTCTTTTATACGAAAGTGATCTATCTCTGCAATTTTTTGGTGTAACAACATAAATTTTTTAAAAGAGTACGTATGAAAATTTATAATTAACAAATATAGATAAACCCTTTTTCACTTGGAACAACAAATTCCATAAATTAATTTACAGCAACACATCACCTACAACGTTTCAAAAAAAAAAAAAAACAATCCAATGCAAACAAATATCAATTATAAATAAAACGATTAATTAATTTCAAAACATCAAATGTAAAATATTCACACTATAGAAATTAAACTATTTTTTAGGAGGTTTAATTTCTAGAAATTGGAAATATATAAATTTTAAGATTTAATTTTTAGATGTAAATTTCAGGATTTATTTTCTTGGGTTAAAAACTTCTTGATTTTTTTAACAAAATTAAACAAGTTGATTAATTTGGAGTAAGGGTATTTTTGACCCTTAATTGCTAACGTGACGCTATGTCATTGCCACATTGGCAAACTTGCCAAAAAAAAATTGAAAAAAAGCTTGGGTGACTAAGTTGTAAAATTTTAAAAAAATTTGTGATTTTTATGTTACAAAAGTAACTTTTGTGATTAAAATGTTATAATTTATAAAGTTGGGTGACCGTAAAAGAAATTAACCCTAATGATAAGGTAAACAATTTTTTTTTACTTAAATATGAGTCAGACTCAAACTTATACAACCTCCTCAAATCTTGTCTTTGACAAATCACGTAACATGGATCCCTCTGAACTGAAGATGCTTTGGCAAGTAAACAAGCCATGAGTTGAAAATTCTTCCATCCAATCTATTCTCGTGGCCTCTTCACTGACTTCACTACCTTGTATCCAATTATTGCCCCAACAGGAAAACGCAATAGATCATTGGTTGGCAACGCAATCCCATAGAATCTGCTTACTTCCATAGCTCCATATCGTGGCCGAAAATGGTGAAAAAAAAAAATGTGTTTTCACACATCATACAGCCACGTGTACGGCTGCATTATCGTCTTCCCTTAACTACACAAAAGACCACACAGACGCATATAACGGTGGCAAAAATCTGGGTATGGACGTGTCCAAAATTGTACAACTCTTGACATAAAGAAGTAAATATATTATCTAGACTCGACCTGATTTTAAATTCGGATAAGATTAGCTTGTCCAAATTCGTTTTGTTAAAAATCTGAGTTGTCCGATTGTCTAAATTTGTCGCAATCTTGAAAACTAACTTCTTATATTAAAAGCCTATTCAAATATTAAAATACCCACACATTATAATCTCATGTGATGTAATTTAAAAAAGTACAGTCAAATTCATGTAATTAAACATTTAATATCTATAAACAATTATTCAGTATAAAAAAACAAATTAATTCATTCTACAATCATAATTCATAAGATATATTTAATACATTAAATTATATATATATATATTAGAGTAGATTAATGTTTGTTAATCTATTTAATAAGTAGTAAGAGTTTAATATACTATTTTATCAAAGATATTTTTAACTCTATTTAAAATTCGAATCAGGTCCGGGCCAGGTCTGAGTTTACAAGGCCCTGCCCCAGATCCGACCCGATTTTAAATTCAGACAAGAGATCTTTGTCCGCACTGCTCGATTTTATTAAAACATTAGAAAATCGGTCTGGTCTGGCCCATACACTAAATTGCCACTCTAAACACACACATTAAAATCGTTGGATAACATTAATAACATGGATACACACATCTTGCGGCGTCCCAATGTATTTCAACACATGCAAAATAGTCCCAAACAGTTAATCTTTTTCTAAGCAAATGCTAAACAGACCTAAAAAACTTGCTTAACGAACCTTAATTTAAGTTTTCATTTTCGCCCCTGCGCAAAATAATATTATTGCCCATATATATAAAAGAATTTTTGCTCACTCATCTCTCTCACTCACGATACTCTAATCACTCAATCGAACCCCACACCCAAATCACACTCTCACCTTCGACTCAAATTCGACAAAATTCGGCCGAAACTACATCGATTCGGCGCTGTGAAAACATTCCCCACCTTTTTTCATGTCGATTTTTGAACTTTGTTAGGATTTTTTGTTGTTTTGAATCAGTTTTTGTGTTGTTGTGTTTAGGGATTTGATTAGGGGCTTAAGTCTTGTATTAATTTTGAGCATAAAATCTCGATGGAATCGAGAATATCAAGCGATTCCAAGCAAACCCCACTATTTATTTGGTCATTTTCTTGTACTTTTTTAGAGTTTTGAAATCTTTTGTTCACTTGTTGTTGTGGGTTTTCGTCCATTGAGGACTCACACTCTAATATCCTCCAAGTTGAAACCTCTTTAAATATCTTGATTGGGTCCCTATATCTGTCTTCCATTGATTAAACCGATACCTCTTGACAAAAGAAAAAATATTGAACTACCTCTATTTTTTTTTTTTTTTTTTTTTGAGGAGGTGATCCGACCTCTTCAAAAGTCTTGAAGTATGAGGGATTCTAATCAGTCTTGTGGATTTTAAGTTCTCTAAAGAGGTCTATCTTATCAATGGGAGTGATAAGAATTCATTCATAATATATTGTCATAATTATAATTGTAGAAAGAGACAACAAGTTAGGAAGCTAATTTGTGAAGCAATTGACTTGTATTATACTATATATCATCATCATCATCATCATCATCATCTTTAGCAATGATTCGTTTTGTTTAAAAAAGTTATCTTAAGCCAATTAAGTTTTTGTTAATTCTAATGTTGGTGGTGAGCCCACCTGATCATTGTAACCAATTAATTGTCTTCTTCATTTCTCTCTCTAATTACTAGCCACAGGAATACTATGAAGAAATAATACTACAAACCGACCATCTTCGCTGTGCATTCTTTAATTATTACTACAATGATGTATGCTTAATGACGACCTAATCTCCTATTAGCTTAACACGTCGTATTTGGTGACATTAGGAGCAGATTAAAATTGATCAACCACTGAAAATGTGACACGTCGATGTGATGCGAGACCCAAACCCACGCGCCCGTCGATCCCCATGGACCATGTTTTGTAGGAATTGGCGATCCCATAAAGGCCCAAAGTGGCCTTAAGTATATATGCAATTTAATTGGGCCTACCTAAAATTGAGCTTTAGATATTTGGTTGGGCTTTTAGTACTAATTGGGCTAGGGGTACGTCAAGGGCTCGGTTAATCCATATTTCTTACTCAGCTTTCATAGAATCTTAAAACCTCGTGGAAAAGGAAAATGGTAAATTGCCTGAAAAATAACATTTTTTTTTTTTTTGCATTTGATAGCCAAAACTTTTTCGCAAATTATCTTCTCGCAATTGCCAATATTTTTCATATCAAAACCTATATATTTTTCCACCTATTATGGTGGACAAATTGAGTTTTCTTTTGAGAAAATCGGTTTCCATAGTAAAAACGAATTGACTTTATACTTTTTAAAAATATTATATTTAATATATGGTAAGTTATGGTTTGGAAAGCTCACCATCAATGCACTTAATCGAGCACAATGGAAGAGTTTGATCAATCCATGTAAGTGACCCCAATTAATTTAGGACTCGAGGCTATGTTGTTGTATATGATAAGTTTTAATATTTATTTCAAAACTTTTTGTTGGTGAGTTTTAAAGGAAATAATTTTTATGTGTGCAATCAAACACATGTAGGGAAACTTTTTATGAACATTTACTCGAAAAATCTTTCTTAACAAAATGTTCTTTTCTCATGAAACATTTTCTTTGTAATCAAACAAGGCCTTAGTCACCAAACAATCGTTAGCTCTGCTTTTTTTTAAAGCCAAATTTGTTAAAATATCCTAACCACTTAAGACTTTTGTTATTATATTAATTTTTTTAAAAAATTTGACATTATATCCTAATATTTTTAAATTACTCGACTTGTATCTTTAGCCACTTTTGACGTTCAAATTTGATGTTGTGACACTTAAATAATAAAATTTTAAGTAATAAATTTTTAAGTAATAAATTTAATAATTATTTTAATTAGTAATTATAAGTGATGAGGAGGCTTTTAAGTTTTATTATTTAGGTGCCACCTCATTAATTCTAAGTAAAAAAGTGACATATGATATGAATTAAACAATCTAGAAATGTTAGGTGTCGCGCGTCGAACGCGTCAATAAAATATAATTCATTGACCAACTATTTTGTAGATAGTGGTAAATGGTCGATCCCACAGAGATTGATAATCTTTCCAAAGTTCTAAAAGAAAGGGAAAACGGGGGTTTGAGAGCGAATGTTGAGAGAATTCAAAAAGACATGTGGAATTGAAAATACTTTGTAAAGAAATCAATCGGGAAAAGTAACCAAAACCCTCGGTATCTCAAACTTCCTCAATTAGCACAATCAACCCTATGATCGTCGATCTATATATAAAACATGCAATTCAAAGGTATTGTAGAATAGCTATAGACCCCGTAATGTACGCGGTTCCTCGCACTTCCTATTCTTGGTAGTCAAGGTACGACAATGACTATTTCCCTAACAAAACACATAACCCTGGACTCATGCGAATTAGGTTTTATGCGTTGATTGCATAGGGCTTAATTTGTGAAGGCACTAAACCTAAATAATCGGATCGCTAGTGCGTACGATTTTAGCCTAGATCCCTGAGGTACTTGACCGATCCCAAAAATGTTGAATCAATAGGTATGGTCAATTGCCACTTGTGTGGTTTTCTTGCATAACTACGGATGCGTACGATTTACTTAGATAAACCAAAGTGTTTGAATCAAATTTTAACCCTAATTAATCAAGCAATACCAAAGAGAATAAAAATACCAAAGAAAAGCTATGAAATTGAATTGAATTAGATCTCACATAGGTTTGATGCCAAAATAGTTTTTTGATCCACTCCGTTCTAGATTGATGGAGATTAGTTGGACACGATGATGGAAAACCTCAAATTCTTGATGTTATTTTGTAAACAAAGGATTGGAACAATGATTTCCCGAGTTGCTATTTATATAAAACCTAAACTAAAAATTGGGTTTCTTGTTCGGGGTCATGTGCGGTTCAAGCCGTGGGCATAAATCTTATAATTTGACCCACATTTTAAAATTATGTTGTCATTGTAATGCATGAAACGAGGCCGTGAAGCTTAGATTTGGTTGTGGCCCAGGACTTACAAATTGAGTGGTGGCCTAGATCGTTGGTCAACTTGATATTGCTTAGTGGAGCATGTCCATGCAATGAGTGCGTATAAAACATGAATGGTGGCTTGGATCACTGTTTTCTTCTTTCCTTGGATTGCCTTAACCAATTCTTCTAGTATTTGTACCAATTCTTCATTTTGAGTCTTGACACCTGTAAATCACATAAATGAGAGATTGTTACCACTAAATAGAGATTTATGGTTCAAAATCACACTAAACACAATATATTATAATGTCTAATTGTACACTTATCAAACACCCCTAAACATAGACTTTCCACGTCTCGAGCAAAAGAATGCATGACAACACACCCTACTACTAAACAAACTAGACTCCTAATAACTCATTAGCTAAATAATAACTAACCCACATTATACCCGATTCTAAGTTTAGCGGAGTTTCCTTTAGTTTCAATGCCACTGAATCAACCATCCCCTCAAAGAAGTTTGGAGTTAAGATTTGTCTAGAAATAGAGTCCAAACATCAATAGAAATCACCCTTCAAAGAACTAGACTCAATGAATACAAAGACCGTCTACTACTCAAGAGTTTTCTAGGCCTATACACTCAAGCACACAAGTTTACAATTTGAAAAAAAAAATTAGTGCTCCACACTCAAGAAGGTACCATATGTGAGAAATGTAACCGCACTCTCCATTATGTTGGTTTAGCATAATTAGGGGTCAATATGTCTTTAAAGTAAGTTGTAATGGGGCCAAGGTAGTGTGCCGTTCCGAGGAAAAAGATACAAGAGAATGCAAAGTAATGGAAAAGATCAAATCAATCTTACTATAATCACCTGAATGCTAATATACACAAGGAGTTTACATGGATAAACAAAACACTCTCTATTTGTATTCCTCCCCTTTTTTCAACCACTCGATTTTTCAATTTGGCTCTTTCTTTTTGAATTCTTTGTGTAAAAATAAATCAAGGTTTAAATCATAGTTTAACCCTAATTAATCAAACAATACTAAAGAGAATAAAAATTCAAAGAAAAGCAATTAAATTGAATTGAATTAGATCTCACATAGTTTTAATGCTAAAAGAGTTGTTTGATCCACCTCTGGTCTAGATTGACGGAGATTACCCGAACATGATGATGAAAAACCTCAAATTCTTGATGTTCTTTCATAAACAAAGGATTAGAATTATGATTTCTTGGGTTGCTTTTTATATAAAACCTAAAAAATCTATTCCAAAATGAAATTCCTAAAAATCCGACTAAAAATTGGGTTTTCCGTTCTAGGTCACGGTAAGGCCGTGGCGAAATCTTACAATTTGAGCCACAACCTAGAATTTTGTTGCTGCGTAATGCGTGAACGAGCCGTGAAGCTTAGATTCCAAGACATGACTTTGGACTTGCAACTCGAGTGGTGGCTTAGATCGCTGGTCCATTTGATATTGCTTGGTGGAGCGTGATTCCATGCCGTGAGTGCGTATAAATCATGAGTGGCGGCCTGGATCATTGTTTCCTTCTTTCCTTGAATCGCCTTAACCAATTCTTCTAGTATTTGCATCAATTCTTCATTTTGAGTCTTGACACATGTAAATCACACGAATGAGAGATTGTTACCATAAAATAGGAGATTTATGGTTCAAAATCGCACTAAACTCAAGATATTATAATGTCTAATTGTACACTAATCAAACACTCCCAAACTTAGACTTTGCACGTCTCGAGCAAAGGAATGCATGACAACACACCTACTAAACAAACTAGACTCCTAATAACTTCATTAGCTAAATAATAACTAACCTACCCTATACTCGATTCTAAGTTTAATGGAGTTTCCTTTGGTTCCAATGCCACCGAATCAACCATCCCCTCAAAGATGTTCTGAGTTAAGATTTTCTAGAAACGAAGTCTAAACATCAATAGAAATCACACTTAAAAGAACTAAACTTAGTGAAGATAAATACCATCTACTACTCAATAGTTTTCTAGGCCTATACACTCAAGCACGCAAGTTTACTATTTCGAAAGAAAATTAGTGCTTCAACATTCAAGAATGGTACCATATGCGAGAAATGCAATCGCGCTCTCCACTAATGTAGATTTAGCACAATTAGGAGTCAATAGGTCTTTAAAGTACGTCGTAATGGGGCCTGGATAGTATGCCAAAGAAAATGATACAAGGGAATGCAAAGTATTGGAAAAGATCAAATCAACCTCACTATAAGCATTGAGAGCTAATAGACACAAGAAGTTTACATAGATAAACATAACACTCTCAATTTGTATTTTTCCCTTTTTTCAACCACGATTCTTCAATTTGGCTTTTTCTTTTTGAATTCTTTGTCTCAAAATAATTGAATTTTTTCATTGAATTTAAAGCCCGATTTAATTTTTTTTTTTTTTGAAGTCGGTGGGAATTTATTTGACTCTAAAATACTCCCAAACTTTGGGTATTGTGGCGGCCCGCGCCTCGGGTGACGTGTCTCCGTGCACTCCTCGCTTTAGTGGGCCCATCTACACGTGTCCGACAACTGCCCGTCCTTCTCATATCTTGAAATTCGTGTCCACATGTATTCTATTAAACTAGTTAGTGAATTTTCGTATTTTCTTAACCTATTCTCTTTAAGTAGTTAAATATTTAATAGGTTCACTATTTTGTAGTTTATCATAATCCTAATCATACTAGTGGGTTGTATCTTACAAGTTAACTTAAATCACCGAAAGCTTTAATTGATACAATAAGGTAAAGTAATTAAACATGATAAACATTATCTATACGAGCATGTCCTACTGTGGAAAACCCGAAAAAGTACTCTGTATATAAGCGACAAGCACTCATAACATATGGTATATACATGTACAAGGTCATCTTAAGTCCCCCAATAACCAAAATAAAAACCAAAATATCAAAATAATATAAACACCTACGAGTATGTCCAAGCATCAAAGAAAGTGAGATAATCGCCCAAGATTTTCTTTTGCTACTACTTGTAGAAAGGTCTACACTCAGTCACCCAACAAATACAGTGATGAGTCCAGTGAGTAAATTTCCAAGAGAAGTCCATACAATATTTAGCAAGAAATCAAATAAAAGTATAAATCATGCATGTATGCTATCTGGCAACATAAATACATACTTACATGAATATATGGCAATACAAAGGATTCAGGCAGCATACCATGACAATTAACAAAGCGCAACAGACAATAATCAAACAAGCAGTGATTAACAACTAGTACATAACAACCAAACATGCTCGAAAATAAGGCATAATAGCAGTTAATAATATAAACAAGAATGTAAACACACCATAATTAAGTCAATATACACGTAAATACCCTTGATGAAAACCCGAGGATGTGTCGCGTGTAGCAGATTATACCATACTTCATAGCTAAGGATCTTTCTAGGGGCTTCTCCCACCACCTCCACTGCCCCGTCCTTATTCCACGCGACGCTAGCCAAATCCGCTGAGACACTGACACGTGTGTATTGGTGCAGCTCGGTCGCAATTCACTGAAGGCATGATCACACGTGCTATGGTATAGTGTACCCAAGTAAAATCCACACATCCCGGTGTAAAAACCCCGATAAATTGATTAATCAGTTAGACAAACCGGTAAAGGAAAACAATTCGGCACCCATCACACGCATAAGAAAAACGAACTGAATTCCATGAAGCATTCTCAAGGGTTTTACGCACCTCAATCCGCGCTCCGACTTCCTCGGACTCCCGAATCCAACCCGACTAGCTCCCGATACCCGATATCTCTGAGTTCGGTGTCTTCTCAGTTCAAATATAATGGGTTTAAGATTAGTTTAGTGTCTATTAACTTTTAAAACCAATATTTATTTCAAAACCTAAAAATTATTAAATAGTCTTTTATTAGGTTAATTCCTTCAAAATAAGTTAAAAATAATAAATCTAAGAATTGGTGTGTCGAAAGTGGGTTTCAACTAGCTAGGTTATTAAAACACATTTTTATCAAATTTTTGGTGTCAAGTTAGCACGCTAATATGGCTTATTAGAGCGCTAATCGCGAAACTAAATTCGAGTTTCTGCCTAGAATCATTGGCGCACTAATTTACCCTCTGTGACAGAATTTTCAACTCAAAAATTATGTCCCAAAGTCCCTAATTAGCTAACTTAACCTCATTCAACACCCTCTCCATATCAAATTGACCTCAAAACATCATTTACACTACCTCATAACATCAATTAGATCAAATTAATTAATTTCGTAAAATCCACTAATTTTTCCAAATTGTACAAAAAGCTTAATTCTTTAAAACCAGTTGTAAATCTTCCATTTATATGCTCATAAAATATGTAATTCATCAAGCTAACATCAAAACCAGGGATCTAACCCTCTAACTTGCATTTCATCAAATTTTCACAATAATGGGTTCAAATGAAAGTGTAGGAGATGAAAAAGAAGATTACCTAAGTTTTATGCACCAATTTGACCTCCAAATTCCAAAAATCCAGCTCCAAATCTCTTTTTTCTCTTTGATTCCCTAGCAATGTAGTTGG
This sequence comes from Stephania cephalantha, assembly GCA_039657325.1. Classification (NCBI taxonomy): domain Eukaryota; kingdom Viridiplantae; phylum Streptophyta; class Magnoliopsida; order Ranunculales; family Menispermaceae; genus Stephania; species Stephania cephalantha. The sequence continues at coordinate 45,891,373 of CM077572.1, read as the reverse complement.
TTAAATTTGCATGTGTTGATCAATCACCTTATATATATCAAAATGAGATGTATTTTTAACCCTTGATCCTCATGTATTTACGTATCCCGAGGTTTATCTAGTGATCCATCTCTTGCCATTTAGCCCATTGACTCCCACTAAGCAAACTCAAATGACACCAATTTGTTACTCACATGGTTCCTAGATGTGTTTAGGTGTATCTCAAGGACAATTATATAGTTTACAATTAATTACTCAAACTATAGGCCTTGATTTATTGAATTAACTCACCTTAGCTTAGGCCCACATAATATCTATGGTTAATGGTTTTATTCACCAAAAATTATCAACTTGCGGTCCCAGTAACCCTCGACTACCCGACACTCAGTGCCCGCGTCCCGACACGAAACTCAAGGTACACCATAGCCTATCATCTTAATTGAATTAACTTAGCCTATGGTCATATTACGTATTTTAATTCATTAACTAATCATCTTAATGTGAATTAGTGGAGTTTCCTAGTGTACGCGTAGTTCGCCTACTCGACACCCGCGTCGACACGCCTTTCGATGCGACACACCCGTCACACGACCTCGCCCGATATCAACATATACACATGCAGTGCAATATGATAATAATAAATTTAAACACCACATATATACAACCACCATCCATATATAACATATTTCCTCGGTTCTCGTGTGCGAGTCAACCGAGTGGTCCACGTAATGCCCGAATTTCGACCGTTAATTCCCGAGATTAACGTTCATCCTAGTTTAATTAATTTGGGTCGTTACAATTCTTGCCAACTAGGAGAATTTCGTTTTCGAAATTTAAATCTCGAGTACACTCTGGTTCATCTAACCTATCCCCGTGTGACCTTGCCTCACACTTTGATAGTCCCACTCTACAGTCCCTTGAACACCTCCACTACTCCATCACAGGGATCGTAGTGTTACCCTGAGATATGGTGTTTAGTTTAGGTGGTCAAAACCAATCACTCTCTTCCCAACGTCCTGCAACCTGTTCTCAGTTCGATTTCAGTGTTCAAGTTTCTCTAATCCAGTTACCTTACTCATGTAACTGTAAGCCTTTCCTAGTTCACTATGACAATCCCATGTCATACCACGACCTATCCTTACTCACCATTTTTCAATACATTGGGTACCCACTTGTGGGCCTATCTGACCCGCTCCACTGGCCCATCACCCAATAGCCCTTCACATAACTATATCCTTAGGCGTTGCCCCGCACGCAATATGCCCAGCAAGACCCTTCCTACAACCCTTCAGACCTTCGCATAACTGTATCCTCAGGCGTTGCCCCGCACACGATGTGCCCAGTTAGGCCTTTAATACAACCTTTCATATCTTCATCTTCATGGGGAAGAAGCTGTAGTAGAAAACATTCACAACAACGTTAGTCCTGGTCTTCTGTTCTTCTTTTCGTGGGGAGTAAACTGAAACATTCACAATTTCTAAACTCACTCCCAAACTTGACTAGACCATACTTTGGATTTCCTCCCAGGTTCCCACCAGTGAGCGTACCCAACTGGCCCAATACCTGGTATTTTCAATGGTTGGCGTAGACCTACGACGCACCAACATAGGTACTAGTACAGTAGCTCGGGTCGTTATCCACCGAGGACTCCTGATACACATGTTATGGTCTAGTTGTTACTCGTCTTTATCTGAAGGCGAGTCATGTCCACGAACATAGTTAACAATGTTCATGCTCATTATCAAGCGTCGAATACCGACTATTTCGGTCGTACTTTGATTAACTTTGCCTGTGTCCATACCATCACAACCATGGTATTTTTCTATTGTTTCCCATAGCACAAGACTCTAACTTAGGCAGTGAAATATGATCTGATAACACTGTGACTATAGCCATCATGAATAACTCTCGTTCATGTATAAGTCACGTATTGTCTCCTCCTGCCTTTGCATTGTATACCTATTAAGGTAATACACCTTGTATACAATACCTAATGGAGAGTACCACTCATCCATTAGTGAAAATTTCATTTTTTTATTCTCATGTATTCAAAAGCTTTGTATCTTCACATTCTTAGATCTGCAAGTCATATGGCGTTTCAATCTCTCTATCATAATGCTTATCCATTTCACTTACTCTGTGTACAACTATTAAACTTCTCCCAACAATCTCATGCGTTCCACTTTGTCCTACTAACCTATATCACCCCTGGTCCAAGTTGTCCATCTTCATTGAGCTTGATTTAAATCTTGGTATCAATGATTTGTTTGATGTCTTCTTGCACAATTGTAAGCTTTCTCTCAACTTGCACCGATTGAATTGTCCTTTTTCCAGATGAAGTGGCGGTGTGGGCCCCCACCAACCTCACTGTTTGAGGCAATCATAAACTTATGTGGAGTTACTCGAATTGTAATGATTGCGAGACTAACTCCAATGCTTTGGCCAGAACTAAAAGTGTATGTCTTCGCTTTCATATATATATATATATATATATATATATATATTGAGTCATCTGAACACTATCAGTTGTCCATAAATCTTCAAGCTGCTCCCCTGTTTCGCATCTTCTACCTATCCTAGTACGACTCTACTTACCATATCTCTATCACTTCCCCTACTTGTACACTTCTGAAACTCTTTATTTTAAGTCTTGTCATTATTGTATTTCTGTAGATCTTCGATCAAAAGCACCCTTGACCTACAACTCATGGCATGTATGACCTCGCCATCATACCCCCATGTCCTGTCGAGATCTAAGCTACGTATCCCAAGTCAACTAGGTTTGAAACTATCATGTCCCGGCTGCCGTGTCCGTGGTCCGAAATGCGCATAGACTGTGTAGCCTCTAACTAAACCATTATTTTCCCCTTTAGCATGAAATAACCACATATAATCACTTGCATTCACTATTATCTTCTTTAACCAGAAGTTTACACATATAATGCAGCAAAAACATCAGGTTCTCACTAACTATACAAAATGACATGGCATTCAAAATTTTCACCTCTACATACTACATATCAACTTCCTGAACTGGAGCTCTAACCCATAATGGTATCGCTGATATAGGCGGCATAAAGATCAATGGGTAGTTTAAACGATGACTCCTCTCCACTCCGCGATGAGAACACACTAGAGGGCACTCTTGTCTCAATGATGCAGGCTCGTCAGTATGCAAATCTAACTCTGGCGCAGGTGGCGCTGTGGTAACGACAACTGGTTTCCAAGGGCAATCTTTCTTATCATGTCCACGCTCGCCACATCGAAGACACCTACGTCGTCATTTCACTTGTCCCCGCCATCTCCTTGAACTCTGGCTCGAATTCCCTACATACTGTGCTCGAAATGGGGACACTAGATCACGCTCCCTACCTGCATGAAGACCTAAGAATGTCAACATGTACTCTTCTTGCGTCCTTTGTCTCATTTTCCTATTTTCATTGCCAGTGCTACGCTCGACGATCTCTGGCTCTAGTTGGGTTGCAGTGACTACTACTGGGTTTCGAGATGCCGTAGTTATAGCTTTAGTGAGTGTCGTAAGTGCGGTGGCCTGATCATGTAATAGTCCGAGTACCTCGGTCATCTGAGTCTTCTGGGCTACGAGTTGACCCTCCACACTCGCGGTAACAGGGGTATCCCTAACTGTAACACTATTCTGTCTGATCTCATAAGGCGTAATCAACTGTTTGTCCATGATCTGCATTGAGAAACGTGCTTCTGATCAACCTTAATATTTATATACGTGTACAACGTATAACATACAGTAAAAACATAACACGTGTATAACCCTAACTCTGCCTGCCTCACATCACTTCCCAACTAAATTTTTAAGGCCATAACATCGGGTTTCCACATCTAAGATTTGTATGTTTAAATTTTATTCAATTCCATTAAGCTTATCCAGAGGCTTCCTCGAAACCTCTCTCGATACCAACTGTGGCGGCCCTGCCGCCCCGGGGTGACGTGTCTCCGTGCACTCCTCACCCGGTGGGCCCAACTACACGTGTTCGACAACTTCCCGTCCTTCTCATATCTTAAAATTCGTGTCCACATGTATTCATGTATTTTATTATGTTCACTAATTTATAGTTTATCATAATCCTAACCACATGTATTCTATTAAATTAGTTAGTGGATTTTCGTATTTTCTTAACCTATTCTCTTTAAGTAGTTAAATATTTAATATGTTCACTAATTTGTAGTTTATCATAATCCTAACCATACTAGTGGTTGTATCTTACAAGTTAACTTAAATCAGCGGAAGCTTTAATTGATACTAGGGGTGGGCATCGGTTTCCCTAAAACCGCCCAAACCGCCCAAACCGTATGGTTTGGTTTGGTTTTTAAATCTCGCGCTTTGGGGGCGGTTTGAAAAACTTGAAAACCGCAAAATCGCGGTTTGGTGGTGGTTTTCAATTCTGAAAAACCGCGGTTCACCAAACCAAACCGAGGGTAATTTAGTAAATTTATTTAATTCACATTTTAAAACCTTAACCAATATAAACAACTTAACCTTAACTAATATAAACAACAAATGCGTTTCATTTTTTCATCTCCATCTCAAGATCCTAAACATATTCACCTCCACCAGTTGAGGTCATCCGTTGCTGCCTTCCACTAGTCGTCGTCACTGCCACTTCCCACCAGTCACCATCGCCATCTCCTACCAGTGATCTCTCACTGCCGCCTCCCACCACTATTTTTTTTTTTTTTTTTTTTTGGAAAACATGTAACAAGAAAAACCGCGAAACCAAACCGACCAAACCGCGCAAACCGCGGTTCGGTTTGGTTGCGGTTTTGGTGGTTCGCGGTTTGGTGGTGGTTTGCAAAATGACCAAACCGCAAACCCTCGGTTTGGTCGTGGTTTGGTGGTTTTCACCACCAAACCGCGGTTTGCCCACCCCTAATTGATACAATTAGGTAAAGTAATTTAGCATGATAAACATTATCTATACGAGCATGTCCTACTGTGGAAAACCCAGAAAAGTACTCTGTATATAAGCGACAGTACCATAACATATGGTATATACATGTCCCAGGTCATCTCAAGTCCCCCAATAACTAAAATAAAAACCAAAATATCAAAATAATATAAACACCTACGAGTATGTCCAAGACCGTCAGCAAAGTGAGATAGTCGCCCAAGATTTTCTTTTGCCGCTACTCGTTGAAAGGTCTACACTCAGTCACCCAACAAATACTAGTGACGAATCCAGTGAGTAAATTTCCAAGAGAAGTCCATACAATATTCAGTAAGAAATGAAATAAAAGTATAAATCATGCATGTATGCTATCTGGCAACATAAATACATACTTACATGAATATATGGCAATACAAAAGATTCAGGCAGTATACTATGACAGTTAACACAGAGCAACATACAATAATCAAACAAGCAGTGATTAACAACTAGTACATACCAACCAAACACGCTCGAAAATAAGGCATAATAGCACTTGATGATATAAACAAGAATGTAAACACACCACAATTAAGTCAATATACACGTAAATATCATTGATGAAAACTTGAGGATGTGTTGCGTGTAAGGACTATACCATACTTCGGAGCTAAGGATCTTTCTAGGGGCTTCTCCCACTACCTCCACTGTCCCGTCCTTAGTCCTCGCGATGTTGGCCAAATCCGCTGAAACACCGACACGTGTGCATTGGTGCAGCTCAGGTTGCAATTCACCGAGGGCATGATCACACGTGCTATAATATAGTGTACCCAAGTCCCTCTACACATGCCGGTATAAAAACCCCGATAAATTGATTAATCAGTTAAACAAACTGGTAAAGGAAAACAGGTTCGACACCCATCACTCGCATAAAAAAATGAACTGAATTCTGCAAAGCATTCTCAAGGGTTTTACGTACCTCAATGCACGCTCAGACTTCCTCGGACTCCTGAATCCGACCCGACTAACTCCCGATACTTGATATCCCCGAGTTCGGTGTCTTCTCGTTCAAATATAGTGGGTTTAAGATTAGTTTAATGATATTAACTCTTAAAACCAATATTTATTTCAAAACCTAAAAATTATTAAATAGTTTTTTATTAGGTTAATTACTTCAAAATAAGTTAAAAATAGTAAATCTAAGAATCGAAGAATCAAAAGTGGGTTTCAACTAGCTACGTTATTAAAACACATTTTTATCGCATTTTTGGTGTCGAGTTAGTGCGCGAATAGGGTTTATTAGCATGCTAATCGTGAAACTAAATTCGAAGTTTCTGCGCTATAATCATTAGCGCGCTAATTTCCTCTATGACATAATTTTCAACTCGAAAATTATGTCATAAAGTCCCCAATTAGCTAACTAAACCCCATTCAACACCCTCTCCATATCAAATTGACCTCAAAACATCATTTACATCTACCTCGAGAACATCAATTAGATCAAATTAATTAATTTCATAAAATCCGCTAATTTTTCCAAATTGTTCAAAAAGCTTCATTCTTCAAAACCAATTGTAAATCTTCCATTTATAAGCTCATAAAATATGTAATTCATCAAGCTAACATCAAAACCAGGGATCTAACCCTCTAACTTGCATTTCATCAAATTTTCACAAAAATGGGTTCAAATGAAAGTGTAGGAGATGAAAAAAAGATTACATAAGTTTTATGCACCAATTTGACCTCCAAATTTTTGAAATCCAAAGCTCCAAATCTCTTTTTTCTCTTTGATTTCCCAACAATGTAGTTGGTTAAATTTGCATGTGTTGATCAATCATCTTATATATATATCAAAATGAGATGTATTTTTAACCCTTGATCCTCATGTATTTACGTATCCCGAGGTTTATCTAGTGATCCATCTCTTGCCACTTAGCCCACTCGACTCCCACTAACCAAACTCAAATGACACCAATTTGTTACTCACATGGTTCTTATATGTGTTTAGGTGTATCTCAAGGACAATCCTATAGTTTACAATTAATTACTCAAACTATAGACCTCGATTTATTGAATTAATTCACCTTAGCTTAGGCCCACATAATATCTATGGTTAATGGTTTTATTCACCAAAAAATATCAACTTGCGGTCCCAGTAACCCTCGACTACCCGGCACTTAGTGCCCGCGTCCCGACACGAAATTCAAGGTACACCATAGCCTATCATTTTAATTGAATTTACTTAGCCTATGGTCATCTTACCTATTTTAATTCATCAACTAATCATCTTAATGTGAATTAGTGGAGTTTCCTAGTGTACCCGTAGTTTGCCTACTCGACACTCGCGTCGACACGCCTTTCGATGCGAACATTCGTCACACAAACTCGCTCGATATCAACAAATACACATGCAGTGCAATATAATAATAATAAATTTAAACACCACATATATACAACCACCATCCATATATAACATATTTCTTACGTTCTCGTGTCCGAGTCAACCGAGTGGTCCACGTAATGCCCGAATCTCGACCGTTAATTCCTGAGATTAACGCTCATCCTAGTTTAATTAATTTGGGTCGTTACAGTATTGTATATTTCACTCGAAAAATTTCTCTTCCTCCCTTTTACTACGGTTAACCGAATTTTTCAACTAGGTAAAAGGATGTAAGACTAACCATTAGGGGTTTAATGATAGGTATTTAAGAAAGTAAGGTTAAATTCGGCTCAAGTGGCTAACTAACGGGAAAATGATGGGTTGACATAAGGCTAAGGGTTTAAATGTGACATCCGAGAATTTCGTAAACTTGATTAGGATGCTAATTAAGTATTTTTTATTTTAATTTGTCATTTAAGTATCTGAGGTGCGACCCATGTATTACAGATTGAAGATTATATGTTTATATTTTATTTTTGCGTGTTGCATGCCTAGTGAATGTAATATACGTTATTTGTCGCGAAGTTAGGGTGTTGAGGTGTATCCTCATTTGGTAATACTCAGGGTACTAAGTGCTTGTCTGAAAGGCAAGAGTGAAAATAAATTATTAGTTGCTTGAAAAGTAATTAACCAAGTGTTAATCCTCACGTGAAAATTTTGTCTCGGTTTGCGTGCAAGTCAAGATTGGTGGTAATATAATGTGAGAACAAAGTTGGTATAAGACTTTGCCTCGAGTTTCGTATCAGTTGGGGGTGGTTGCGGTTGAGATTGAGTCTAAATCAGGGCACATTTGGCTAAATATTGCAAGAAAATTGGTCCAAAAAATTTTAGCATGTCGTGGACAAAATTAAGATTTTTAGAGTTTATGTGTGACTAAAACCAGTGTTATGAACAGTTTATGAAAATAGACTATTTTGTCAAAGGTTTGGTTCGATTTGGTGAAAAATCGGATTGAAAAGAAGCACCGGAAGTTAAAGCACATCAAAATAGGAATTTCGAGAATTAATGAATAAAAAGATTAAGCTTCTGACAAGCGGATGAGAGTTTATATATAAAAGGAAAAAGAAAAAAATGAAATGAATCGTTTCATTTCATTTTTTCAACAGAACGAACTGTTGTTGTTCTCTAAACCCTCTCACTCGAGTTTTTACTCTGCAAGCTCCCGACATTTGATTTTCGCCCAGTTTCTTTCTGCAAAACCATATAACATTGCGAGACGATCAGCTCAAGCTAAGTTTCTGAAGTGGAAACGAGATATTTGGCTCGCAATTTGGTAAATACTCAATTCATGTCATTTTCCACAATTCAATTTAAATTCTCGTGATTTCTCGATTTCTTTTGTGGGGTTTTGATAGAAATTGGTATGAATTGTTGAAAATTGATGGATTAGGTTGATGTGCACCGATTTGGAATAAATCCCACCGATGTGGGTTAAATTCTTGATAAATTGAACTAATATGATTAAGTTGATAACTATTTTTGAGATGTTTTATATTTGATATTGATTTAAATTGGGTTTTAGTATGAATGAATTATTGGTTTTGATTTGATTTGACTCAACGGGCTGTGAGAATATTTTGATGTTGGAATCGAGTGGTTTCGTGGTGTTTGTTGTCGAGTTTTGAAGATTTAATTGCGAAAATATCGATTTGGAGAAGTTTTTCAGTTCAAAATAAAATAAAGTTTGCCTAGTTGACGGCCATATTGGAAAATTCATAACTTCTCCGTCGGGGATCTTATTTGAGTGTTCTTGGAGTCTATGAAAATCATGATATGAGTACTACAAGTTTTTTTTAGTTCATCATGACAAATATTGAGGTTTTGAAGGTTAAAAAGTTACCCCAAGTTGGCTAGTTTAAAGGTAGTTGAAACAATTATATAATTTAATATTTTTGAAAATTGTTATCAAACGTACTTTGGCCACAGTTTTCATTGGGTTTCGTGATTTGGTTTCACTTGAAGCTTGACCCATATTATAATTGGGTATGTAAGGAAGCTATTGGGTCCATTTTCAAGGTGATCCGACGCTCTGAAAACCCTAAAAATTACGCTCAAAGTTGGTTTCATTGTAAGTAAACACTACAGTGATCTTTACTATTGCTTGAATATTTTTATACCTCTGATTGTATCATAGTCTGCATTGCATTTTATCATTCTTCGTCATGCATACATAGAGTGAGTGAGGAGGATAAGCTTATTTTGGAGTTTGGTTTAATTGAAACTAAGTTTTAGTCTTGCCTAGTGAAACTACCATAGTCTAACACCGAAAAATTATCTATGCATTTCATGATCTCTTAATACTGTCTCTATACTATTTTTGGAAGTCGATGTTTGATTATAGTTAGGAGATAGTGACATAGTGGATTTGCACGTCATGTTGACACATATATTTTATTGATTATTTGAAAATGCAATTACATGTCTCTATGTATTAAACTAACAATTGTAGGAGTACAAATCAATGTGGGAAGTTTGTTCGAATTTAATCATTTAAATATATTTTAAAAAGTAGAAACCAAATTATAAAAGAATTTACTTACGACATGACATCTTCGATTAACACGATTAATAAACAGTTGTTTTTGATGATGTCGTTTACGACTCACCACACGAATTTATGGGAATTTAAGACATCTTCGAGTTGTTTTTGATGAGATTTTATATGGACAAGGGAAGAATGAACAAAATTGTAATTGTTTTCAAAAGTTAAACTAAATTCTTGTTGTAAATTGTTTATATATATTATTTTGGGACTCTTGGGGTGAGTGTAGAACGTAAAGTTTCATTAAATGGTTATGAGAGTCTCCTAAGTTGGTTTAAGATAAATTGAGAGGTTTACATTTCAATTTTGGTCTACAATGAGATTATAAGATTAATTAAGCTTGAGGAGACTCTAAGTTAGTTTATCGATTTGAATTTGTTATATATTGTGAACTGCAGGGAGTTGTGAGTCCTTCTAGGCATCTCCCCATTCTGCTGTATATTAGGTGAATTTTTTGGCAGACCACTTTTAAGGGAGGTGCCACTGAAATTTTATTAAATATGGAAATGAATTCTAATTTGCTCCAATTAAATAAATCATGAATTGAGTTTCATTAAGGATATAAATTTAGTTTTGGAGCCTTGCAAAAGATTGAAATAATTATTACTTTGAGGTCAAAGTTGAAAGAATGGATTAGGCGGACAAGATTATCAGAGGATTAAGGTAATCTAGGCCAATCAATCGTCTCAATGACAAGGGGCGACATTAAATCTAAAGATGACATACTTTCCCCCTCTCCAAAAAAAATGTTTCAATCATGGGATTTTGCCTCGAAGCGGAGTTAACCATCGTTCTAACACCCTAGAAATCTAACTATTTCCCTTTGCATAGTTATGACCACCTACTTTCTTTGGTATCTAGCGCAAAGTCTCATACTAGCTCCCTAAACATGTAATCTCGTGAATGCCGATCATCGCTATTGATTGAGTGTTTCTCATAATCTTCAACAAATTGCAAGTCTCATAAGTGGCTTAAGTAACTCATCCATAATTAAAGGCACTCAACAAGGTTTCGGGAGACTCTAAACTCAATTAGATGGTCCTCACAGTGAACTAAAGTATGCATGAACACACTTGTAGTCACAAAAAGTACCATGAACATAAATAAACTACTATATAGCATATTATAACAAGATGGTGCATGAACAAAAATAATGGAAATAGATGAGAATGAGATAGAAAAGGTGAAAGAATAAGTGAAGATACACAACCATACCATACTAGTTAATCCCACGGAATACGCAACAAAAAAATGTAATTGTTATACATGTTGTCTTGCGCAATTCCTAACAAACCAACAAAAAAATGATCCTCAATACCTGAAAGCACCCCAAACGTATTCAAAAATCTTGTCCCCAAGGTTTGGTACAAGCGAGAAGCGAATAGGAACAAAGAATAAAAAGCGGGTGAAGGGGAAAGTGGAATATAGATAGAGTGAACATAAAAGTGAGTAAGTAAGAAATAACATGCTCAAGTGCTGATAAGTATGATGTTGAACCCGATCTGTCAAATTGCATAAGAAGATAAGAAAAAGCCTCTTATGTCTAGGTGACTAAGGAAACAATAAAAAAATCATAACAAGAGCAAGAACTAAGAAGCAGAGGAGTTAACTCGGATGATTCCAACCAAATCTTGCGAGCCCGAAGTCTTTCAACTAAGGGTGAAATCAACAAGATGGTAGAATGAAGTCTAAAATTATGGGTCTACTCAAAGACTGCCACTAATGCGACGACTTAAGTTGGTTTATGTCCCAACTAAGTCTTAAAACACCTAAAATTTTAATAACTTGTTAACTCCATAAAAATGCTCAAATTATTTTAAGTGACATAATCTAAAGTCAAACCTAACAAAACTTAGGGTACTTTAGTGTCTCTGATGCTCATCGAACATTCATGCTATCTGCACAAAGAAACTAAGTTAGGGTTTTATAAACATATATAAAAAAGCCAAAAATAAACAAAAATTAAAATAAAAGAAACAAAGATGGGTTGTCTCCCAATAAGCGCATTTCTTTTAAGTCTTAGGCTGGACTTGGTGTGATTTATCACGTGATACCCTCTCCATTCGAGATATCAATAACAAATGGTCCATCTATAGCTTTGGGCAATGAAACATGCACGCCCACCTTCAGACTTGGGAGCTCATTCAGGACCTCTAATATAAAAGACTTTGTCTCATCAAGATCATCCAACACAAATGTGTCAGCAGTGTAGAAAACATGCGAACACTTTTTTGCTTCCATCCCCATCACACAACCTTGGACTCACGCGAATTGGGTTTAATGCATTGATTGCATAGAGCTTAATTTGTGAAGACATTAAACCTAGAGAACCAGATCGCTAATGCGCCTGATTTAGCCTAGATCCCAAAGGCACTAGACCAATCCCAAAAGGGTTGAATCAATCGGTATGGTCAATTGCCACTTATATGGTCTTCTTGCATAAGTACGGATGTGTACGACTCACTAGTAATAATCAAGGTTTAAATCCAAGTTTAACCCTAATTAATCAAGTAATACCAAAGAGAATAAAATACCAAAGAAAAGCAATTAAATTGAATTGAGATAGATCTCACATAAGTTTGATGCCAAAAGAGTTGTTTGATCCACCTCCGATCTAGATTGATGGAGATTAACCGAACATAATGATGGAAAACCTCAAATTCTTGATGTTCTTTCGTAAACAAAGGATTGGAAAAAATGATTCTCCGAGTTGCTATTTATATAAAACCTAAAAAATCTATTCCAAAATGAAATTCCTAAAAATGTGGACTAAAAATCGGGTTTACCGTTCTAGGTCATGCAAGTAAATCTTACAACTTGAGCTACGACCTAGAATTTTGTTGCATGTTGTAATGCGTGAAACAAGGTGTGAAGCTTGGATTTCAAGCTGTGGCCTTGGACTTATAACTTGAGTGGCGGCCTAGATCACTTGTCCACTTGATATTGCTTAGTGGAGCGTGATTCCATGCGGTGTGTGCGTATAAAACATGAGTGGCCGCCTGGATCACTGTTTTCTTCTTTCCTTGGATTGCCTTAACCAATTCTTCTAGTATTTGCACAAATTCTTCATTTTGAGTCTTGACACCTGTAAATCACACAAATGAGAAATTGTTACCATTAAATAGAGATTTAAGGTTCAAAATCACACAAAACACAATATATTGTAATGTCTAATTGTACACTTATCAAATACCCTTAAACTTAGATTTTGCACGTCTTGAGCAAAAGAATGCATGACAACACACCCTACTACTAAACAAACTAGACTCATAATAACTTCATTAGCTAAATAATAACCAACCCACCCTATATCCGATTCCAAATTTAGCGGAGTTTCATTTGGTTCCAATGCCACCGAATCAATCATCCCCTCAAAGAGGTTTGGTGTTAAGATTTTTCTAGAAACGAAGTCCAAATATCAATAGAAATCATACTTAAAAGAATTAGACTCATCAAGACAAATACCGCCTACTACTACTTAAGTTTTCTCGGCCTATACACTCAGCCACGCAGGTTTACAATTTCTGAAAGAAAATTAGTGTTTCAACACTCAAGAAGGTACCATAGGCGAGAAATGCAACCGCGCTCTCCACTAATGTAGATTAACAATAATTAGGGGTCAATAAGTCTTTAAAGTAAGTAGTAATGGGGCCGGGGTAGTTTGCCAAGGAAATGGATACAAGGGAATGCAAAGTATTGGAAAATATCAAATCAACCTCACTATAAGCACTGAAAGCTAATAGACACAAGGATTTTACATAGATAAACATAATACTTTCAATTTGTATTCCTCTCATTTTTTCCAATCACTGAATCTTCAATTTGGCTCTTTCTTTTTGAATTCTTTGTCTCAAAATAATTGAATTTTTTTTCATTGAATTCAAAGCTTGATTTAATTTTTTTTTTTTTTTTTTAAGTCGGTGGGAATTTGTTTCACTAAAAAATACTCCCAAACTTGGGGTATTGCACATTTCACTCCAAAACTTTCTTTTCCACACTTTTACTACGTTAACCGAACTTTCTAACTAGGTGAAATGATGTAAGGCTAACATTAGGGGTTTAATGATAGGTATTCAAGAAATTAAGGTTAAATTCGGTTCAAATGGGCTAACTAGCGGTAAAATGATGGGTAGACATAAGGCTAAGGGTTTAAATCCAAAGATGACTACTTTCTCCCCCAAAAGTGTTTCAATCATGGGATTTCGCTTCGAGGGGTTACACCCTCAGTCTAGCACCCTAGAAATCTAATTTTTTCCACTTGCACAATTGTGACCACCCGCTTTCTTTGGTATCTAGCACAAAGTTTCAACCTCATACTAGCTCCCTAAACATGTAATCTTAGCAATGTCGATCAACGCTCATGATTGAGCGTTTCTCCTAATTTTCAACAAATATCAAGTCTCATAAGTGGGTTAAGTAACTCATCCACAACCAAAGGCACTCAACAAGGTTTTGGGCGACTCTAAACTCAATTAGATGGTCCTAACAGTGAACTAAAGTATGCATGAACACATATATAGTCACAAAAGTACCATGGACATAAGTAAACTACTATGTAGCATGTTATAACAAGATGATGCATGAACAAAAATAATGGAAATAGATGGAAAGGTGATAGAAAAGGTGAAAGAATAAGTGTAGATACACAACCATACCATACCAGTCAATCCCATAGAATACGCAACAAAAAATGTAACTGTTATACATGTCGTCTTGCGCAATTCCTAACATATCAACTAAAAATGACCCTCAATACTTGAAAGCACCCCAAACTTATTCCAAAAACTTGTCCCCAAGGTTTGGTGCAAGCGAGAATTGAATAGAAACAAAGAATAGAAAGTGGGTGAAAGAGAAAGTGGAATATAGATAGAGTGAACATAAAAGTGAGTAAGTGGGAAATAACATGCTCAAGTACTGCTAATTATGAAGTTGAACCTAATCTATCAAATTACATAAGAAGATAAGAAAAAGTCTCTTATATCTAGGTGACTAAGGAAACAATAAAAAAATCATAACAAGAGCAAGAACTAAGAAGCAGAGGAGTTAACTCGGATGATTCCAACCAAATCTTGCGAGTCCGAAGTCTATCAACTAAGGGTGAAATCAACAAGGTGGTAGAATGAAGTCTAGGATTTTAGGTCTACTCAATGACCCGCCACAATTTGAGGGGTTCCCAAATATATACCCATGCCATGAGAACCCCTCAAATTGTGTTGTGCATTAAATGTTTTATGCATTTATGACTCACAGATTAATGTGTTGGATTAGAATCCAATGGTTGTAAATGAGGTTTCCATTACATGAGTATTTTTGTGGTTCTCATGATAGTAGTACTATATATATACTCCATTTTAAGGCTTAAAACAATAAAAAATGAGGTACCAGAGTTTTTTTATTGCTTTTTATTTCTCAAGATTTTTTTATAATTTATTCAAGTTAATTTCATCTTTAGCTAAGTATTTACGTCATAACATTTTAACCGCAACTCAAAAATGTGTTTCATAAAATTATGGTGAAACTGAACTTCAAGACCTTGCTATTTCGAATGCATTCACATTGCAACGCAGCGAAGATCTTCCAAACCGAATTGCTTGAAAAACCACGAAGAAACTTAGGGCACAAGAAAATAACTCCAATTCTCTAAAGAAAAACTTAAGTTTTTATTAAAAATAAAAAAATTCTCGAATTACATGACCAAAAGGGTGCTTTATATAGCAAAACCCTAATTTTTACAAAAAATAGTAAAAATCTAAAACCCCTAAAACATAAACTAGACGAAATAAGAAACCCAACGCCACAAACGACGTCAAAAACGGAAACTCCTACTAAAAGTTATAATTATAATCAAACTAAAACTTTCCAAAAAATAGTAAATCTGCAATTTCAAAGGCTCAAACTAAGGAATTTGGCCAAAAAATGTCATTTTCACAGTTATGCTATAAGTATTGATGACCACGTCGTTTTCAATAAATCCATGTCCTTGAAACCCCAAAATTCTTTAGTCGATCATTTCAAGACTTTCTATTTAATTATACTTCTAAATAAATCATATTCTAATCAAAACTAACTTCCTAATTAAATATTAATATAATCTAATTAAACTCAACTTTCAAAATCCACATTTGTTGAGTTTGGTGTGCATGCCAACTTATCATACCGACCCACACGAAATTGATCTTGATTGCTCAGCATCATCAGATTGTAAAAAAAACTATATAACTTGCAATTTAATCCTTAGAAATGATCGATCCTCTCGAGATACAAATAAGAAACTTATTAGTATTATTGGATTTCACTGGAGCACCACATGAGGTGGTGTCCCACTTGATATGTCATCCTAATATTTTTCATTTTGTAATAGTCCCTACTACAATTCTGTTAATATATGGTCAAATTAGAAGTCCAATGAATTCTCCACATTTCTCAGCTAGTAAGCTGGCACCGTATATGTTTGCATACACACACATATACGTACACAAGAATTAATGCCCCTGGTTAATAAAGAAAAGAAGCGCACATAAAACAATAAATGAGAATGATTGCAGTGCAACTGAAAAAGAAAACAACAAACCGACGCCCATGTGTTTAAATCCCAATACTTTCCGGAATAAAATCAGAAAAAACGCTTCACATTTATAACCAACCAATTTAACATGCATTATAAGGAATTCTAACAGTTTCGAATCAATTAAATTACTGTAAATCAGTTCTTCTACACCATGCAACAATGTGTAAATAACATCAGTTCATCACCTTTTGATTATTAAGTCATCTAACTATATATATGCCAAACTTAATTTAGTGGAAGATATCACATATATATCTATACTTGCTAGTTAGGATCGGATCATGATGACATGCAACTATTAATTAATTAATTAATCATCACTAGCTAGCTAGGGTTTAGTGGTGGTACTGCTTTTGGTGCACATTTGAGAACATGAAATCATCTCAATAAGATCCATGTCTCTCTTGCCACCACAATAGTAATGACCTTGATTGTTCGGGGAGTAGAAGTCTCGGGATTCGTGTAAGCCGTCCATCGAAGGTGGAGACGAAGAAGAGGAGACTCCATTCAGAAAGCATGAGATGCAAACATCGGATGAACACATGTACTGTGATGGATTATTAGGGCCTGCATGATGGTTAGCAGTGAGTGGGACTACTCCATGGTCTTGGTCATCCATGATCATGAGTTGATGTTCATCGATGAATTCGGATAAGTCGAGGCAATCCAACGGTAAAGGGTGGCCTAGGGGATCATCAACCGTAGATGTTCCCTTCACTACCATGCTGTGCTCACTATTAGATGGTGGTGGTTTGTAGAAGCTGTTGAAGAAGGTCTGTATGAACTGCAACTCCTCGTCGTGATCCATTTGAGCGATAAGCGGCATAGACTCATCGGTGGTCACCGATGATTCTGACGTCTCATAGAGGCTATTAGACACACTTGGAGTAGTGGCATTAATTGTGATGGTGGGAGTAGTACTGTGAGTTGTGTTAGGGCTGCTACTACTGATGATGGTATTCTTGCTTTTGATGTAGTCTTGTAGTATAGATGGACGAGATTTCTCACCATGGTTGCCAGCCCTCTTGTTCTTTCGCTTCGAATTCTGCCTTCTCTTGGTTGCGTTCCAATGATTCTTTATCGCATTTTCCGTTCGTCCCGGAATTCTTTTTGCGATTTCAGCCCACTTGTTCCCGACCTTTTCATGTGCATCAACTAACAGCCTCTCTTCCTCTTCACTCCATGTATCCTTCTGCAACAAGTCACATAGAGAGAAGAAGAAATGACACATTGACAATGCATGCATGACGAAAATTAGACTTATATTGTCCATGTTAAAAAGGCAACAAAAGAAAAAGAAGGCAAAGTTCTTAGAATACTTGTGGAAAAGCTTAAAGCTGATTGATCTCTTTTTTAACGGTTTTATATGTGATTGATGTTTTGGTTGGAAAAGGACCTTCAAAATCACATGAAGATCGATGAAGATTATTAAACTGACAAGAAGAAGAAGAAATGTGTGGGTGTTGAAAAGGAGATTTTAGGGTTTCTTTTTTTTTTTTTTTTTGTGTTCTATGAAATTTTAGGGTTTCAATGTTAAAACAATTTTTTTAATGGAAACAAATGATGAAAAAGAATATAAAGAGGATGAGATGTATATTTTTGGGAGAAAAAGAGTGAAGGGCAAAAGATCGAAAATTCCTAAGAAACATGCATCTCCATTAAGATCTGCAGAAACCCTAAACCATGAATTTAAAAATTTTCAGTGTGATATATATAGTGAAACCCTAAAATATGTTTTTAATTTCCTGACAAATATATAGTTTGTGATTAAATCAAGATCAAATAAAAAATTTAACAAATAAAATCTTGAAAAACCAAATGAGTTCATAATAATAATTAATAAAAGTACCTTGATATCAGGGCGTAGATGATTGTGCCATCTTTCTCTACACTGTTTTCCAGCTCTTCCAACCAACTTCTGAGCAATCTGTGCCCATTTCCTTGAACCATGTTTTTCCACCAACCTCATCAGCAACCTTAACAAAAACCATCCAAAAATAAAATAAAATAAATATTAAACATCTATACCAATCTTTCAACATCAAAGAACTTAAATAAAAAAAAGGCAAGAAAGATCTATTAATAGAAACACAAGACTAATATTATTCAAGTAGTCTCATCACCTATCCTCCTCATCAGTCCACTGTCCTTTTATAAGATTGCTATTAGCAGAATTAGCTCCACCTTTCACTTTCTTTCCCACCTTTCTATTAACCCCTCCCACTTTCTTATTCTCCTTATCGAAATCCCATTCGAGCGACGGATCTCCCTCGACAAACAACCCATCAACAAAGCTATTCTGATGGTGATCTTCTAAATAAGCCAACCCAAAGTCATTATTTGATCGATTATACCCATCAATTATTGCACCATGAAAATTTGTCAACTCATGACACAACCCAATTGAAGAAACAACATCATTACTTTGTCTCTTATTCATCACAGCTCTCTGTTGGGCCTCCTTTTGAGAGTACAACTCATTAGGGCTCCACAGGAACCTCTCTATCGCCGTCAATGGCTGCGCCAGTGCATGGAAGCGATGGTGGTCGTCGATTTCCATAAGTCGGTGTCCGAAGCCGCCTCTGTCGCTCATTGAGAAGCCTCAAATGAGATGAAACCTAACAAGCTAAAAGAACAACTACAACAACAACAAAGGGAAACGCGTGGAAATAAGAGCTAGAACTAATTAAGCTAAGAAGAAAGAGAGAAGAGCACAAAATTTACATGAGAAAGTGAGAGGGGAGAGAGATGAGGTTATTATATATAGTTGATTTGTGGCCGTTGATTTGGAGAAAATCGGACGGACGTGGATGGACAGCAATAGGGATCGTAGTAACGGATCAACTTCTTATGAGGCAATAAGGTGGTGAAAGAGAGGAGGAGGAATTAGCGGAGAAGTAATTAATTAAGGGCTCATTCACTACTAAATCGTTTTGAATAGTAGTAATTTATAAATGGAAAAACGGAAAAATGGTCTCTACTAATTAAGTAGAGTTATGAGAGCGGAGTAAATCTTGGGAAAATTTTAAGCTTTGTATTTGACCATTTGGTTTGATCGTGAGCCCATATATTCATTAATTCTAAAGGGAGAACTACTTTTTTTTTTTAATGAAAAAAAAAGAACTAAGCTTTTTTTTTTTTTTTTTTTTTTTTTTTGAAAGGCAAAACTACTAACTTAGTTTAATTAGCTTTATATTTTTATTTTTATAAAGAAAAAAAAATGTGACATTCTCAACAACTATATCCAAGGATATACGTGAATGCATGTCTTTTCAAAAAAACTTGAATATCTTTGTACAAGCATTTTTATAGTTGTAATCATTTCTGAGCTAAACTTAACCTAAACTACTATATGTTGAGCTCAAAAAAAAAAAAAAAAAAAAATCACTTTGTAGAAAGTATATGTGCATCAAAATTGTAGTGTCACCCTCCAAAAAAGAACGGTTCTTCAAAAAAATAAAATAAAATAAAGGTTCCGACATTCACAACTAAAAAAAAAATAATTGTGACCCTAAAGATATATGTATATAATGTGCGTGTACTTCACCAATATATATATATATATATATATATAATGTACGTGTATCAGTAGTATTTCTTTGGAGTTATTGTTTTCACGTTTGGTTCAATTTTAAACTTGCAGGGAAATTTCAAATTTTTAAACAAAAAAAAATATGAATTGACATAAATAGCCTTCAAATAAGAGAGAGATGGGTAAAAAAAATGTCATTAATGAAGGATAAGTGTATCTCTCATGCACCTTAGGATGTAAGTTGAAAGATAACTTGCAGGCAAGTTGAGCAACCAAACAAGATTAGTTCACAAGTCCCTGTAAGTTATCTCTTGGGATATAACTCCACCCCCCTAACCAAACAAGACCTCATCTAAGTATATAAGAGCATCTCCAATGGTAAATGTGAATTTTGGCTATGGATTCATGACACATCATCGCCGTGGATGGGATGTCCATCCTAGATGACATAAATACACATTCAATGTTTAAAATAGTCTCCAATGAGTAATGTGGATTGCACCCTCTATCCATGAGGTGACAACTTTTTTTGAATTCAATAATTATTAAAGGATTATTTTTTTGAAAGTATTAAACGATTATATTTTTTGGTAAGAATTAATTGATTATACAAATATCATATTTATTAAATTCGATCGATTGCTATTTTTATATATCATGCAATGTTCAAGAAATAGCATAGTTAGTATTTATCATTTTTTTTCTAAAATTTATTTGTATTTATCTTATATATATATATATATATATTTATATATATATATATGATAAGTACACAAAAAAACTAAACAAAATAAAAAATGAAAAATATAATAAACTAGGAAACCTAAAGTATAAAACATGTAGTTCGGTTTTTTTTTTTTTTTTCGGTGCTTTTTTGTATTTTGTATTTGATTTTTTATGAGGTGGCATAGCGCACATTGTCTATTGCACCCTCTAGAAATAGAGGGTGCGTTAGACAGTGTGGACGGTTATTTTTGCCACAGTGTTAATCCACATTATCATTGGAGAGAGTTTTTTGATTGGAGTGTGTATTCTATCCTAGGTGGCATACATCCACCCCCAATCTACATCCTCATTGGAGATGCTCTAAGTCAAACTTGTATCGAGGATGCTACGAAGCTAATTATGTATCCAGAGCTAGCTCACTTCGGAGCACATGAAACACTTGATTTGATATGCTCTCTCGATCTAATCAAAATGGGGCTTATATTTTGTTCAACACCTCCGGGAACAGTACTGCAATATAATGACCTTGAGAATTCGGCAAATCGAGAGTCTGTATTTCTTTGATGAGAAATATTGAGGTGATATTGCTACTCCTCTATTTCCAAATACAGTATTTTTTTTTTTTTTGTCAAACCAAACACAGTATTTCAATTTAGGTTGTGCATAAGAATTAAGGAAATGCTTTTTGATTCCACTAAAAAATTCCACAGTAGGACTAAACCACCCACACAAATGACATAATTTAGTATTGATATTGTGGAAAAGAAGAGTTTAGTGTTGTCATTGACTAAAATAACTTGGGTTAGAATTGGAAAATGAAGTAAAAATGCTTCCTTGATTTTATAACATTACTGTTGTAAACTAAGTTGTAAGCTAACTAGAACTTAAGTTGGACTTGCTAGAGACTTAAGTACAGAAGGCATAAACTAAGAACTACTAGAACAAGTAGAGAAGATGAGACAAGAGAGAAGAGAGCTAGAGATGAGAATGTAGAGATTTCATTCATATATTGGTGTGTCAATTACAATGGGATTGACACCCTTTATATAGGTCATTTAGTTATGATGATAATTGTACTTATACAATGACTACGAGTTATACATACACCACATACAACACATCACAAGCAATATAGACAATACATGGAAGAGTTGGTGTACATTGGAGAGGATTACAAGTTACATGAAGTGTGAGAGCCATGCTTGATGTTATAATTCAATGTGAGAACCATGTCATGTGGTCACATACATGCACAAGTGTCCATCCATTTCATAACACTCCCCCTTGGATGACACTTGTTGAAAGAATGTGTCTCGTTAAACTTCTACTAGAAAAAACCCTGTGGGAAAAAATCTAGTACAAAAAAAAGAGTATAATATTTGTAACGACCCGTAAAGTATACGTACCACATGTCGTGTGGTCCACGTGGGTTTAGGCCGGGCGGGGCCCAGTGTCGTGGCGAACTGGGGTCGTCACAATATTGCTTTGTAGTACAATATTTGTTGATTGCCTCATTAAAAACCTTGCTAGGAAAACCCAGTAGGACAAAACCATAGCTAAGGAAAAGAGTGCAACACGTTGATACACTTAGAGATAATATAAATGTCTCATTAAAACCCCTACTAGAAAAACCCCGTAGGAAAAATCTAGTATAGGAAAAAAAGTACATTAATTGCTCTCATAAATTTTTTTTTATATGAAGTATAATAATGTTAGGATTGCTTCATTAAAAACCTTGCTGGGAAAACCCAGTGGGATAAAACCATAGCGAAAGGAAAAGAGTGCAATACACTAATCAATCTAGATACAGAGTTTTAATATTGTTAGAATTGCCTCATTAAAAACCTTTGCAAATAAAACCCAGTGGGATAAAATCATAACAAAGGGAAAAAAAGCGCAATACACTAACCAATAACTCATTTTGATTCTCTCCCTCATGTTCACATGGGTGAGACATCTTGTGCATTTTGTTGCACATGGACATCGTTTTCTATATGAACCATTTAATGTTGAAGCATATGATTGTCACTCTTTTGTATATAGTACTTGCATCAAGTAATTGATTCATAACTTGTTGCTACTGAATGATCATTTGAACTTTGAGTTCATATTAATTTATACATGGATCATAATACAACAAATTTAATGCAATTTGATGTGTTTCAAGCAATTTCACGTCATTCCTTTTGAATTGGCTTATATCTCCCCCTAATGGTGGGAAAACTACTTCATCAAAGTGACAATTAGCAAAACTTGCAATAAATCCCCTATTAGGGATCCAAGACATCTTATAATATGATTAATGGAGAGTTAAATCAATAAAAGTCTCATATTGATTTGCCTTGAGATAATCTCCAGCTGATAAAAAAATCCAGTTCGATAAAGGATATCCGTGCGAATTTACGATATTTTCGCATTATTGATGATTATGGATAATCAAATAGATCTTTCCACATTATGAATGTCATTTGATTTATGACGACATTCGTTTTAATGTGCCTTATATATTTCAGAAGTTAAAGCCGGGAATATTATACTCAGATTAAATCATATTCATATAGATAAATTTTCTATTATTCTGAGTAGACTTCTTCTGAACAAGACATTAACAATAAAATTGTTGTATCAGATATTGCCTGAACATTAGCCTCCGCTAAGTTCGAATTCCAAAAATATTTACTTTTATATTATAATGTATATGCATGTAATACACAAGACATAAACTCATCGCCCATATTTATGTCGCGATTTAAACGCATATCGATGTGCCTGTTTTATCGAGCCATTTTCAATGATAAAATTTATAATATTTTGCCTTTGATTTTGAAGGCATGGTAAAGGTCACAAAAATATTTGGATATATATATGACAATATTTAAGCAAAATAGCTTTTCATATATGACAAAAAAATGTCACAATTATGAGCGCTCATTGTCAATAATTATTTTCCCTTTGTAGTGGTGCACCACTTTTTGTTCCAATTTTTGGTGGAATTGTCAATACGACCTTTACCTGATATTTTCACATTTTCCACGTCCATAAATTTATTATTGCGATCATGATCATTATATGCAACATATGCTTCTTAATTTAAAGCTGAACTAATTGGACGGGAGCGATATTATATTTATAATATCTCATTATTTTACTCAGCTACCATTAGACAAGAAATCAATCCTTAATATTTATTGGATTGATGTGCGCACTCGATATTTGTTGCAGCAATAAATCGAGGCGGGCCACGTGACCTTATTTTTATTGTCTCATCAGTCATATTTCCACATAGCCTCAACAAAGAGGTAATTAAAATTGCGAATTATAATTAATATTTGACTGATTAAATTTTGTAGCTTGAGACTCAACCGCTCATTTTGAGCTTTTGGAGCATTACTTTTTTTTGGTATTTATATATTTATAACTCCATAGGGTGAAAAGATATATAAAGTGAAATATTCACTTTTCAAATCTCTAAAGAGATATTGACAAATGATTTAAATTTTGTATAACACAACTTAATCTTGCATAGATGTTTTATTCACAAATTATAGTATCTAATTGTCATGACAAGTAATTCTTGTCGGTAATATAATAAGGCAACAAGTTCAACTATGGTTGAATAATATTTTGAAAATAAATTTAATATAAAATAGTTTTCCCCTTTTTATGTAAAAACATAACATATGATTAAATATATGTTCACAACTTGATTCATTAATAAACAAAATGTACTATTCGTATGAGTTGGTGGGACAACCTCCAGGTTGGGTGGCGAGACATAGTCTACTTAATACCATGCCTCCTCGAACGGGATAACTCGTCTCCCTTTCAATGTTTAGCTTTACCGGGGACAACGTACCCACTGTCAACTCAAACTTAATAACATTTGTATTATAAAATCAAGAATAGAACAATAACTAATCGTTTGTAGTTTTAAGAGAAAACTATATGTCACACATTGACTTTTGATTTCTGATGTAGAAGATCGTATAAGACACAACTACAGAGCATACTTTCGCAATCGGTGACTTTATAATGCATAGTATATGAATAAAGTATGCATATAGAAGTGATGCATGTAATAAAAGGAAGCAACCATGATAATATAGAAATAAATTGGACTTATTTAAATAACAAAAGTTATACCTTCCTAGCTTTGTCTCCTTAACAAGCCTTCTTGAACTTCAAGATCTCCTTAATGCTAGAGCAAGCTCGTGCTGATAACGTGTTGTAAACTAAGTTGTAAGCTAACTAGAACTTAAGTTGGACTTGCTAGATACTTAAGTATAGAAGACATAAACTAAGAACTACTAGAACAAGTAGAAAATATGAGACAAGAGAGAAGAGAGCTAGAGATGAGAATGTAGAGATTTCATTCATACATTGGTGTGTCAATTACAATGGGGTTGACACCCTTTATATAGGTCATTTGGTGATGATGATAATTATACTTATACAATGTGTATAAGTTATACATACACCACAAGTCATACAACACATCACAAGCAATATAGACAATACATGGAAGAGTTGATGTACATTAGAGAAGATTACAAGTTACATGAAGTGTGAGAGCCATGCTTGCATGTACAAGTGTCCATCCATTTCATAACAATTACATATTTGTTGGAAAAAATAGCGCAAAAACATTACCGATATTTGGAAACGAATAAGAGTGAAAGTTTTATGAACTAGAAAATGCTAGAGTGACCCGCGTCCCTAGCGGGAACACTTGCCCCCTAAAGTTCTCATCCCTAAAGTTAAGCTTTGGTGAGTGGTGGGCCCCCACCCACCACATTAGCAAGTCCAGTTGGTCATCTTAGCATTTTCGAAAAAAATTATATTACAATCATCCAACTCCGCCTCATCCCTAATCTGATTACCCAGACCATTAACAGTGACTAGGGCATCCAATTCGAAGACTATTTTGTCGATCCCCAATTCACTGACTCAACTCAGTGATTCTCTCAAGTTCTTTGATCTTAGCATTGTATCGTATACAAGGCCAACCAGTTGACACATTCGGAGAGAAAAAAAAAAAAAAAAAAAGTTAACACAACTGATCTTGCGTCCAAGCAACAACTAGATATGCCAAATAAAACTATAAAGGGTTCATAATCAAAACTGATGAAAACAAAACACAACAGCAACTGCATATTCCTTTAGTTGTATCCTCCTACTTAGTTTTCTTTTTCGGAGAATTAATGTATCCTAAATAGCTTACTCAAACAAATCGAAACCCATGTCCTCATCCGACTCTTCTGCAGGTTCTTCATTCTTCTCTTCCTCCTTGGCAGCAGGTGCCGCAGACGCACCCGAATCCACTGCAGCAACTGAGGTAATGGCAACAGCAAACTTGCTCGGATCCTGCATTCATTACACAACAACAACCAACCAATTAGGAAGCTCAAAACGTAGTTAAGAACACACACCAAAGAGATTTATAGAGTTAATTAAGAGCAAGTACCGCTATGTATTCCTTCACTTTATCAGCCTGAGGGAAGGAGTAATCAGTGGCGACAGCAATGGCAAGAACATTCTTGTAGGCATTGATAAACATGTGAGGTGCTGCTGCCAGGGTCGGGTATGAGATGGCAAGCGAGAGAGCAGTAGCCATGGATATACCAGCAGCAAACTTCTCAATCAGGTCATCCTCAGTGAGATTGAGCACCTCAGGGCTGAAAACAGAACCATTCTCGTACACGGACAGCACCACAAGACCATATGAGAATGGCCTTATCCCCAGCTTTGCTAGCAATGCAGCCTCAGATGAGCCAACCTTCTCACCCTTCCTGATAAGCTCAACAGGAGTGATAATTTCAACAGTACCCTTGTTAATCTTAGTAGGTATGTTGAGCACCTAAACATCAAGATGTGAGTTTGTTAGGTCTATAATAATCTACATTGGCTGAACCAAGCATTGATTCTTGCTCAGCCAGAGTGAAACAACATGCAAGACACACAAAATAAAGCTGATATATTAGAAAAAGATAGTGATGGAAGCACCAAGCGGAGAGCAAATATACCTGAAAGAAGGAAGTCTGCGAGGGGTCCAAACCCGTATTGCCTGGTGGAACAACGACATCAATAGGAGCTACTAAGCCAACACGAGCAGGAGCTCCAACCTGTTCAAAATGACAAACAGCTAACAATATAAAGAACAGCAGGAATTGCAATTGCATACCACAGCTAAACTCTTAGGTAGGAGAAAGTGCATGAAGGGAGTCCCACAAGTCAAGCGACAGTAATTTATTCAATCATCAACAAAAAAAAAAAAAAAAATCTTAATTCTGAACTTTCTTGACAGAAGTAGCAGTGCACCTGAAACAAAAATTTGTTATTGTAATAATGTCTATTTTTCCAGAAGCATGGAAGGATAGGATAAAAATATTCTCAGGCATTCAAGTTCAGAAAATCTTCTTATCTAAAAAAGTTTAGAAAATGTTAAAAATAAAACACAGACATTTGCTGTTGAGATTACTTCCGCTCCAATGTTTGGCGAATCGAGACGCCAAAAACATATTTAAGTAAAAGAAGGTTGCACAGAGATTTATGGCGCCAAAATTAGGGTAAACTACATGGCCAAATGGTGTGATTCAGCAAATCAACATGACCCATACAATTCAGTGATGCTACTATCAAAAGAGAAAAAAAAAAAGTGACTAGGCAAACTGCTTCATCCGTATATTATTTCTTCACCCATATATAGATAAGCGTGAACAAACAAATATATATACCAGTACCAGGAAATAAAACAATTACCTAGGAGGATTGGGTCGTAATAGTCAATCGATCAAATAGTTGACAGAAAGAATTTTCATTCTTTTAACACATTTAGAAATGATAAAGTAATCTGCTATTCAATTCTTCAGTCTTTATCCAAAGCTTGTTATCATCTTGAACCAATGATTCCATTTTTTTTTAATATCTAATGTTCTTTCCTTGCAGTTAATTTATTTTTACTGTGCGTTGGTGCAATTCGACCCGTTGATACAGGTCTTAACATGATTTTGTTGTCAATCCAAAAATTCTTATTGTAATGGAACAAGGGAGAAATTATTCCACTTCTTCATCAACATTAAATATTAGACAACTTATCCAACAAAATGATTATACAACAGAATAAGGGCCGCAACGATCGGCGAATCAATAGCTATTCTAAAGTTTCCCAACTTTATGAATTAGCATTTTCACAGTTCCATTACAGAACATAACAGAGAGAAACCCTAAAATAATACAGTCAACATTTTTTTTTTATCACATACACAACAAATAGTTCCAACATAGAACTCATATTATATCAAATAAACAAATATAATACGTTCGACAAATAAGAGTCCAATATGTTAGGGTGACCTTTTTGGGACACTCGAAATAATTTGTGTGTGCACAAACATTGATGAGTAAATGAATGGACATCAACCTTTTTTTTTTAATTCCACATTTAACAACATTCATACCTTGTATTTGGCAACCTCCTCACTCACTTCCTTCAAATCTCCCTTTGTGAAAATCAACCCAACATTTCCCTAACAAATCAACCAAACCACTCAAAATCAAAAGAAAAAAAAAAAAAAAAAACCTAGAAATACAAAAACACCAAAACATGAAACAATGACAACAACAAGAACAAGTGAATACCACGAGCAGAGGAATTAGACTGAGAAACGCTTTGTTCCCGGTCTTATCAGAGTGAACTCTGACGGTCCTCTTCATCATGGTGTTCTTCCCCATCAGCACAACCGAGTGCCCTCTCAGTCCTCTCCTTATGTCCTGTAACTGTTTGGATCCGACGTTGTCCGCCGCGACGATCAGGATCTGAGTGCACTCATCGAGGAGCTCCGAGAGTTTTCTGTCGTAGGCGATCTTCTTGTCCGCCCTCGATGTCTTGCCCACCATTTTTTATCTTGCTTAGAGAGTTTGTTTGTTCGGTTGAATGAAGGAATGGAAACCTAAAAGGAGGAGGACCAAGAGAGAGAGAGAGATTCTTCTTCTTCTTCTTCTTCTCAAGGCGGTCTTTAACCTCTACACGGAAGTTTGATGTTGGGGCCATGAACGGTTTATATAGGGAGAGTGAAGACAAAACCTGTATCCGACGGTGCTATTGTTTAATATTATATCCGACGGTGGAGATTTAAATGCCTCAAGAGCCCAAGGTGATGGGTTTTTTTTTTTTTTTTTTTTTTGGTTAGGCCTTAATTAGCATAAATGGTTACATTTATATTATACAGTGGCCCGATACAATGGCCTTGTTTGGTTCACCTTTTACTTTTAGCTTACCTTTGAGAATGTGAGTAAATGTGTTTTTAAGAGAGTCGTAGAATCCGTACACATCCTATTAGAGCTAAATACCCTTCATACACATGCACCCCACTTTCTTCTCCAACCCTCACCACCATCCACTGTCGCCACCGTCGCCATCATCGTCGATGCTGCTGTGATCGCCCCCACCTTTACCGCCGCAGCCGCTGTCACCGTGACTACCGCGCGTCACTGCCACCGTGACCGTCGTCGCCAATGACCATATTTCCCTTCTCTTTCTCACTACTGAGCTTGAAGATTCCGACCACCCTCCTCTCCCTCTCTAAATACCCTTCACACACATGCCACCTTCTTCTCCAACACTCACCACCACCCACCGTCATCGCCTTCATCGTCGTTGTTGTCTTCATTGCCTTCACCGACGACGCCACCAATCACCATTTTCCTTCTCTCTATCCCTCTCTCCCTAGCATGGAGGAGGGCAACCTTACAAAATCATATGATTAGTGTTTTATTTATCCAATTTACCCAACTCATAGTCCCACTAACCTTCGGCTACCCGGTATCTGGTACCCCGCGTCTCGACATGCATTTTGAGGCACACCATAGTCTATTAATTAAATTTCACTATAGTTAGCCTATGATTCCATTACCCATTTCAACTTAATAACTTTTTCATATTTATGTAAGTTTGTTAAGTTTACCTAGTGTACCCGTACTTCGACTCTTGATACTCGCGCTAACACACACTTTGAGGCGACTACCCGTCACACACCCTCGCACGATATCGCTATTCAACATACAAACATGCAATGTATTAATAAATAAATTTATGAAATGCATCGCAAATAAGCAATCCAACACACAATTAACTAGTGTACCTAGGTCGACGTGTGTCATAGCCTACCTGCGGCGTCCACGTGGATCTGAGCTGGCGTCCATGTCTGAAATTATGAGATAAATAATGGCGTTAATAAAATGGGCCATTACAGATATAATAAGTAGTTGACTTTGAAATTGATCAATTCAACAAAAATGTTGAGTATATATTGATGAGAGCGCTATAGGCACCCCAGCTTGAACTGTGGGTAACTCGTTTTTTAGGCACGCATCAATTTTATGAGGGCACCCTAAACTAAAATGCTCCTGATGTCAACCAACGCACTCCACCACCTAAAACACATAAAAACAAACTCAAAATCTTCGTTCTCCTCTTTCGTGCCCTACTTCTCTCTCTCATAGTGTGACGACTCATGTCGCCACATACTAGGCCCCGCCCGACACTAGACTTATGTGGACCCTCGATCAACTTTCGTCGAGTCAACGCACACCTAGTCAGCCTCTATTTCAAATTAAGTTTCCTTATTGTCCTTATTAGAGTTATAAATTTCATGATGGTAACTTTATGTCGATTACAATAGTGGAAGCAATTTAAAACAATTTAAACAATATTTTTGATAATTAGAATTAAAGTCGGGACAACCTCTACGTGGAGATCCTGTAAACAGTGTTATATCATGCATATAAATGGTGGTAAAGAGTGTAAACAGTGTGATATCATGCATATAAATGGTGGTAAAGAGTATAATACGCATATACCTGTTTATTACAAAACAATAATTCAATACAATATATAAAACAATAGGAAAATCAATTCACCGTAGAGAAGACTATAAACTCCTAATCTTCTCTGTTCTTGAGTCGAAACGTGCGTTGGTTTTCCTAAAATGTTAATTGGGATGAGCTCTCCAACTTACTTAGTAAATGACTCACAATTACAATATCAAGTGTCTATCTAACAATCATGAAATATGAATAACAATATGAATCCAACAATATCTAACTGGGCATGATAAATAATATAAAAAATAGATAAACAGATGCAAAGTCATAATTCTATAGCCTCTGCACAAGTGACTTTAATTACATTAAATATATAAGAGTCTTCTCTCAGTTGTCCAATAATACCACTACCGAAATCCATACGGTGGCCGAATGTGTAATTTTGTTAGTGTATTCAAGAATAACTGAGTCTTGACACTCTTAGGACAATATACATATCAGTTGACGACCATATGAGGGACAGGGAAGGCATGGCCTAGCTACCACTTGTCGTCACAGGGAGAGGTTCCATCATGGGTCATCTGTCGCGTCAACTCATACCCGAAAACATAAGTCTACTCATCTCCTCATTTATTTTTAATGTGTTATGCTTGTCACTATGCAGTGCTCTCAGTCCCAGTCCATAACTACGAGAACTAAATATACTACAATAAATAGTACAAATAATATTGTAATTGAGTCCCACTTACCTATACCGAGCTTTCCCAACTTTATATCGACTTACATGATTCTCGGAATCCTTAAACCTTTTCTTTAATGATCAAGAACCTAAAATAGATTGATCGCCATCAATTTGATTCTAATACTCATTGGTTAGAACTCCTAAACTGGTCCATTTGAATCTAAAATCTGGGGACAACACAAAAATTGCGACAATACGCTTAAGAACTATTTATAAAAATAATACTTTATAACAATTTCAAACCGTTATCAACTAGCCACTTAGGGTTAACTTTTTAACTTTGAAAACCTCAATATTTGTCATGATGACCAAAAAGGAAGTTGTAGTACTCATGTCGTGCTTTCCATAAACTCCAAGAACACTGAAATCACTACAAGGAAAATGAAATTTAGAAACGGAATTAGCAACGGAATTAAGTTCCGTTGCTAAAAAAAGTAGTTAGAGACGGAATTGAGACGGACTAATTCAGAGACGGAATTGAGACGAATCAGAGACGGAAATAAAGACGGAAATAGAGACGGAATTTAATTTCTCTAAAAAATGGCGCCAACATTCCCACCAAAACTTTCTTTTCTTATAATCGTTCATCAAATCTCGAGATACGTGCGTGCTTGGATCAAGGCCCCTCCCCCCCCCCAAATATCCCCAAATCCCGTTCGATCGTCTCGTCCAAAATCCCCAAATCCCGTTCGATCGTCTCGTCCAAAATCCCCAAATCCCACAAGTTCGATCGTCTCGTCTCGGTCTCGGGCTCTGCTATCAACTCTCGTCTCTCCGTCTCTTGCTCAACCGGTCGCGGCGGTCTCTCCGTCTCTCTCCGGCCACCGCCCAAAATCCCCAAATCCCACAAGTTCGATCGTCTCGTCTCGGCCTCGGTCTCTCGCTCTCAACCCTCGTCTCTCCGTCTCGTCGCGCTGGTCTCTCTGGTCTCTCCGTCTCGTCTCTCCGGTCACCGCCCCCAAATCCCCAACCCCCAACAAGTCGATCGTCTCCGTCATCGGCTCTCAACTCTCTCTCTCTGGTCTCTCCGTCTCTTGCTCGGTCACGGCTCTCCGTTCTCTCTCCGGTCACCGCTCACCGCACCGCTCTCTGCTCTCACCGGTGACCGATCTCTCATCGGTCATCTTCGCTCACCGCTCTCTCTCTTTCATTGCTCTCTGCTCTCTGGTCGCTCTGTGCTTACCGCTCCGCTCTCTGCTCGTAAAGGTAACAATCAAAAAAAAAAAATTGTAACACCCTAATTTTCTTGAAATTGTATCTCGCTCACATTTTCCTCGGTTTGGCTTTCATGTGCATTTGTTGGTGTTCTTCACTTGATCTATTAAGTTAATGTTGTGTATTTTGTTTGGTTTAAAAGTTTTTGTTCTGTTCTTCTCTTGCATGCTTAGTGTTTTGTGGTTATGCTTGTTCTACCGAGTAACAATGAAATGTGAACTGCATTTCTCTGTTGTGATATGGGTTTTGTAGTTATGTTCATTTTGCCATGTTTTAGTTGTTGCAATGCTACTTGTGAGTGACACAGTTTTCCCTAATTCACTGGTTTTATTTGATGTCGTGCTATGCTCGCAAGAAGTTAATTATAAGAATTTAATTTTAATTTTAGAGAGTAAGAGATAAGTAGCATAATAGGTTGCCAAAAAAGATTAGATAAAAGTATTATGCAATAAATTTTAATGACATATGTAATATTAGAAGATAAATAATATCTAATTGAGATATTAGCGAGAGATTTGCGAAATCGAAAATTGAAGTGTAAAATTGTAATTCAAAGTAAGTTGTTTTATTAGTGCTTATTAAGTATTAGTATATATATACGAACCCATTGGGCCATTAAATTAGTTAGTCTTGCATATTCCAAATTAAAATAGTTAATCGAAGTTTGGATTTTCTTTTGGAGGAAAAAAATACATTCCATTTTGGATTTCTTATTTATTTGATAGAGACTTAAGTTGATGATCAACCTTCAATTTTTTTTAAAAAAAAACAAGATAATTATAAAGAAGCAATAATGCATGATTACAACAAATTTAATTAAATTAAGTTGATATATCAAGCCCATTTTGCCATGAGTGACATCCTCCAAGACCAAGTAGAACAAAGAATGTAGGCCTTGATCGGAGCTTAATGCTACCTTGCAACTTAGGCCCCATGAAATCTGCAGATAGAAGGTCCACCAGAGCCATGTAGATTAGCAACCCAAATTTGACGACGCGTTTAATAATCCAATAGTAATTAGTGAGCTTGGGCTATTTTCTTTATAAACACTAGATAATGCAATGCCAAGAGCAATCCCAAATGGAGTTGTGGCGAGAAGAAGAACACCATCATCGCTTTCTTAAAGAACTTGTACTCTGCTGTATAAGCATTAAAATATATTAGTTAATTAGTTATTCAATTAAGCATGTTAATTTGAAATCTAATTGTTCACTAATTACTTATATATGGTCACCTGAAGAATACAACCACCAAGTCCCATCCCTTCAAACATTTGATGGAAGCACAAAGCCGCTACTAATGGCTTAATTGTACAAGTATTATTTGATGCTCCTAATGAAAGTCCAATCACTACTGAATGAACAACAATACCCAGCTCCAACACCTGCAACATTCACACATTATATCATAATATATAACTCATTTCATTGCTCTATACCAATATAAGAAAGAAAGTAACAAATTTATTCCGTCTCTGATTATGCAAATCAAGCGTGCACAAATTTAAAGTAAATGTTGCTATTTCACATAAAATTTCAAGAGAATTGAATAAACCTATAACCTTAAGGAGGTACGAGTGAACAAGTAGTAGGAGCTTTGATACTATGTGGTATTTGAATGCCTCTTATAACTTATGATTTATTTATTTTTTTGAACTCCTTGTTGCTTTTATTTTTACAACCAATTATCATACTCTGTTTGGTATCAGTCATGTACCGAGCTAGGTATTAAGAAAGTTGTTTCCAACCCCCTTTATTCAATGGCTAGAAGCAAAGCTTTTTGTTCATGTAGTTAGGTAGGTCCTCAGATTTCCCCTTCTAATAAATTGTGTTAGTTGGACACACAAGTAGCCATGAAACTAGTTGACTAATTTAATTGCACAATTACAATAGGAATGTCATCTACAAGTCGAGACTGGATGTACAACCGTCTCGACAACGGCTTCGTTCGAATTGAATTCGCGGCGAAGGTTAAAGAATTCATATCATTTGCTAAGCAACATTGTCCTACATACCAAAGTGAAAGGAAGATTAGATGTCCGTGCAATTATAAGAAATGTCGACTTGTACCGTACCTGGACGTCGAAACGGTTGAGTACCACATATGTAGGTATGGATTTGTTTCGGGATATCACTGTTGGTACGAACATGGTGAGAACGGAGATGAAGGCCCGCAAAACTTTTACCAAATGGATAACCATATTGATGATGCTGATGTGGGAGGAGACGATCCGACAACTTACCGCGAGATGCTACACAACGTGGCAGGTCCAAGTTTCAATTGGAATCACGTGGAAGAATCACCAAACCGCCAAGCACGCCAACTATATGACATGATAGAGGCTAGTAGCAAACAATTGTGGTCGGGTTGCGAAACCATGACAACGTTGTCCGCAATGGCAAGATTACTTGCGATCAAGTCAGAACATCATATATCTGAACGAGGGTATAATGAAATCATTAAATTCATGAAGGATTGTTTGTCAAATGACAATTCATTGGTTGAAAATTTTTATGCCACTAAAAGACTAATGCGAGGTTTAGGTCTACCTGTTGAGAAAATAGATTGTTGTGAGGACCAATGTATGATTTATTGGGGAGTGGACTCTGAGTTGACATCATGTAAATTGTGTGGGAAATCACGCTACATTGCACAGCGACGAGGTCGTGGTCGGAACACCAAAAAACGCCCTTGCAAAAAAATGTACTACTTCCCTTTGGGCCCTCGGTTGCAACGATTGTATGCGTTTGAGTCAACGGCAAAACATATGCGATGGCATGGAGAACATTCCTCGCCAGAAGATGTTATGCAACAATGTTCTGACTCGATAGCTTGGAGACATTTTAATGATGTCAATAGAGACTTCGCCGCCGAGGTTCGGAATGTTCGTTTAGGATTGTGCACTGATGGTTTTCAAGTATTTGGGATTTCAGGGAAATCGTACTCTTCATGGCCGTAATATTGACTCCTTACAACCTTCCACCGTCGATGTGCATGAAATCTGAGTTTATGTTCTTAACGGTTATCGTTCCTGGACCGACCAGCCCAAAACAGAAAATCGACGTGTTCCTTCAGCCGCTTGTGAAAGAGTTGCAAGATTTATAGAACAATGGGGTGATTACATACGACGTGTCCACAAAGACGAATTTTCTCATGCAAGTGGCCCTTTTATGGACTGTTAGTGATTTCCCTGCGTATAGCATGTTGTCCAGTTGGAGCACACACGGTAAGATGGCTTGTCCATATTGTATGGAGGATACAAATGCATTTCAATTGCGAAATGGTGGTAAGACATCGTGGTTCGACTGTCACCGTCGTTTCTTGGCGAAGGCATCACCATTCGGGAAATATAAAAAAATTTCCTTAGAGGCAAAATGGTCATAAATGACGATCCGCCCGCTTTGCGTTCGGTGATGAAATTTTGGCGAAATTGAATCGTTAGGCTTGATGAAGTGACGAAATCGAGCGATTCGTGAATGGGCGGATAGCTAAGAATTCGGGATGGAAAAAAAAGTATTTTACGGGACTTGCCGTATTGGAAGACAAACTTGATCCGCCACAACTTAGATGTCATGCACATCGAGAAAAATGTTTTTGACAACATATTCAACACTATTATGTGTGTAGGGCAAGAGTAAGGACAATGCGAAAGCGAGACAAGATATTCGTGAATATTGTCACCGACCTTCTCTACACATTGATTCGGCGACAAATACTTACATCCTTGGATGCTATGCTCTTGATACATCAAAAAAAAAAAAATTGTGCAAGTGGGTTGAAAAGTTGTGTTTCCTGATGGTAATGCTTCGAATCTTGGTCGATGTGTGGATCCAAAGAAATTGCGAATGTTCGGCATGAAGAGTCATGATTGTCATATTTTCATGCAACGGTTGATACCAATTGCATTCGAGAGAACTCCTCCCAAACTCGGTTTGGGTTGCAATTAGCGAACTAAGCCTTTTTTCGATCCCTAGCTGCAAAAGTGTCGGTCTCAAAGATATGGAGGTCTTAGAGTATGAAATACTAAAAATCATTTGCAAGTTGGAGAAAATATTCCCTCCAAGCTTCTTCGACTCTATGGAACACCTACCAATCCACTTGGCCTACGAGCCCGTCCGCCGGTCCCGTTCAATTTCGATGGATGTATCCATTTGAGAGGTAATATCTTGAGCCCTTGAAATTATTTTCCCATTCAATAAGTTTTAAATCAACATTTCCTATACTCGACAGTACCTTAAACATTTGAAAAACAATGTTCGGAACAAAGCGAAGGTAGAGGGCTCCATGTGTAATGCTTATTTGGTCGAAGAAGTCACATCCTTTTGTTCTTACTACTTCGAAGATGACGTCTTTACGTTGCATGACAAAGTGCAACGAAACGACGATGGCAGTCTCGGGCCCACACCGCATTTTGTGGGCAATTTCTCAATTTTCACTTATCCTAGT
This sequence comes from Stephania cephalantha, assembly GCA_039657325.1. Taxonomy (NCBI): domain Eukaryota; kingdom Viridiplantae; phylum Streptophyta; class Magnoliopsida; order Ranunculales; family Menispermaceae; genus Stephania; species Stephania cephalantha. The sequence goes on along the minus strand of CM077572.1, from coordinate 45,854,460 downwards.
CGACCCATGGGCAAGTCGAAGGAGCGATACTTAACAGAGCAGGAGTATAATGCCGCTCATTCGTACATACTGCTCAATTGTCCCGAGATCGCTCCTTACATCCAGTATGTCCGTCGCTTTCATTCAATAATGCAGTACATTCATTATTCATCTTTTACTAAGACATCCTATGTACATGTTCGTTTCTTCTAGGATCTTCGTCGATGAAATCACTCAAGCAATGGGGGAGTCGGAAGTTTATAGTAGTCTAGAGCACAACTTTCCCATATGGTTTCAAACATATGTAAAGTTATTACTATTGTGCGTTATAGCTTCATAAATTTCTTTCATAAGTAATGTGTCTTATTACATTTCTAATTTTTTGTGAATAGGCTCGGAATTCTATCATAGACGAGACGCTCGTTGATCTTTCGGTTGGTCCTAGTCGATCTTGTACTGTCTACCCTGGTTACCTAGTGAATGGGTATAAGTTCCACTCCGCAACATATGACGTTAATAGATCGACGCAGAGCAGCGGTGTTTTGGTGAAGGGTTCTAACTACGCCAATGTTTCCCATAACTATTATGGAGTACTGCAAGAGGTTGTGGAGATTGAATATATCGGCCTCAAGCGTGTGGTCTTGTTTAAGTGTGAATGGTATGACCCTACACCGAATCATGGTGTGAGGACTCACCCAACACTTCAATTGGTAGAGGTTCATCGAAGTCGACCATATAACAACTACGAGCCATTTGTCCTTGCAATGCAAGCCACTCAAGTGTACTACCTTTCGTACCTTCTACATGAGGAACGACCGACAAGAATGGCTAGCGGTTTGTTCTTTGTCAACCAAAATTCACTGACGAGGAAACGAGCAAAGACGATAATGACCAGGGCTCGGCAGAGATTGCATTCCAAGATGGGATGCCCACCACGTGCGTAGTCGACGATGCAATTCAGGATATCAACAATCTGGATGATCCAAATGGGACTCGAGTCATTGTTGAAGCGGGTCCAAGTGAAGAAGTAAATGACTTCATTGTTGATAGTGGAGATGATTCAGAAGAAGAATCATCAACTTCTACTCATGAGAGTGAATTTGAAACGGATGATAGCGAGTAATGTATGTCTATGTTATGTCAACGTTAGGTCGATGTTACGTGAATTTTCTATACCTTTCTTATATGGAGTGTAACTTCTCGACGGTGCTTGGCAAAGATCAACCCATGTTTTCGCATAAATTGGCCTCTCAAATTACCTTGTTTGTCTTCTTATATTTTGAGCTATGTTTTAACCTTTCTTGCTCAATGGGTAGATAAGGGGAAATAATCACAGAAAAGGGAGAAAGGTTATCTTATTTCGAAAGATATTTTGCTTACCCTAAAATTGTTTTGTGAGATCCAACCATTTGTTATATTTTTAATTTGCTCATCCTTTCCATAGCACACTTTTGAAGTTTCCAGGTTAATGTTTGATGTTGGAGGTTATTTTTTATATAGGTTATGGCAAAACTACGTCCAAAAGCTATTACAATGTAGTCCCATTGGAGAAGGCCCAAATTGGCTATAAATATTTAATATGTTGCTTGATCTTTCATAGGTCTAATCCTTTTTCCATCAATTAGAGATGAAACATTATGATATATAGACATGCATACTTTTGACGATATATTTCTTAATTTCCTTTTATCAGCATGGATCTTGTGTTCTTAATTCCCATCAATTAGAGTTCATTACTTTTTTTGTATGTCTTTGTTCTCTAAACTTTTATTGGTATTTTGTTAGGTTTCATGGCGGGCAGTGATCACCCCCCACGTCGAGGGATACCTTTAGGATGACATCGTCCAGTCGTAAGAGGTGCAGCAGAGACCTCTGGAACCGAAATACCGACTGGGCGTCATGGTCAGGCCACACGAAGGGGTCAAAGAGGTCGTGGCGGTCGAGGTCGTGGGTCGATTCCTGTATTATCGATTCCGACTTCTCGTTCTCTCGAGCACGATCCACATTCAGCGTCACCTTCGCCTTCCATACCGTCCGCGTCGTCTGTACCATCAACCTCGTCATCAAGGACTATACCAAATTGCCCGTTACCGTCACCGTCGCCGACATCGAGACATGACACTCCTGTACCGACGAGGCCTGCACCCCCAGCCACCGCATCACCGGCAGCATCCCCATATTACGACGGCAGAGCAGGCTTGCAGGTGACAGGCCCTCCGCGGGCACCTCAGAGGACAGGGATCGAGCCCCCTCGCGTGCAGCGGATCCCGATCACACTGATTGCCAATGATACGTAAGTTTGTATTTGATGACAATGTGTACTTCTAAATATCGATGTAAATTATTAAAAAAGTAGTTAAGATGTTATGCATTTTCATGAAACACAGGGAGTTGCATCCTTCTCATTCTTGTGCACGGAGGATGACAAAAGTTTTCAAAAGATGGATGATTCCAGAAAGGTATTGTTGGAAGTCGGTACCGAATCATCATAAAGACCACTACTGGCGCTAATGGAAGGTACGCAGGACTATTAAATGTCTTAGGATTTATACTAGTTTTTCAATGTCTCGTAACAATTGCAATCGCCATTTTGTAGGTGCATTTTAGATGGGATGACGCGATTCCCGAGGGTATCATTCGTGCGGCGTACGACACGCATGCAGGCACAAGGTACACCGCATTGATGCACAAGTTAAAGAAGAATCGTGTTCAGACCGGTTTATGTTACGAGATGAGGCATGGAGAAGATACTTGAGTGCTTGGGAGAGCGAGGACTTCCTTGCAGGTCTAGGCAAGCGTCATTGAATAGGAACACGAGGTCGAAGGACTGGGACTGGACCCTCGAAGAACGGTGGTGGTTCGGTGTCTTTTGTGACTACCAATGAAACATTGGTAAGTTTTTTTTACACTCTAGATTTTTTTTTTACATTTATACACTTGTTCACTACGCAATTGATTTGTGTTTGGCGAATATGAGTTCGCCGACCTACTACTAATATACATATTTATGCTGAATTTATAACCGGTCATGTACGCAGACTGATTCATCCGAGACGCCATCTACCGTGAATGAATTGTATTTGCATCTCCACACCGTAAATCACGACGGGATGACATTCATCGATACTATATCAGAGCGGTTCTATGTAAGTATAGAAATGAAATGTTAAATAGTATTAAGTTCACTTTAAAGCATATCATGTAAGTTGTTTATTGTTGATACATGCAGGATAGGCTCCAGAGGAGACGTCTGGAGCTGACCCAGGCTACACAGGACCAATCGGTGGATGATGAGGCGGTGTACCTCAATGTGGCGGGTGAGTGTCCCAAAGGACGTGTCTACGGTCTCGGGTCTTTAGGGAGAAAGAAGATGAGATATGCAAATCCTGGTGCTAGCATGTCCCAGATGCCGGAGATGGTGCCACGTGCAGAGTTCGATATCGTTGCCGAGCAATTACGAAAGGTTATGGCGTTTATGCATCAGCATCTCGGGATGACCATGGACGGAGCAGGCCTATCTCAGCCACGACCACCACCACCACCACCACCACCACCTCATGACCAGCACCAGCCGCCGCAAATAGATCCCGCCGATCCACCACAACAAGGGGACAATGTTGAGCGAGAGACGCAAGAGTGGCTTACGAGAGATGAGCAGCTTGGTGATACATAGGTATTTTTCTTGTTGTTTGTGTAAATTTTGAGATTATACTTTTGCTTTTGTAGATAACTTTAGCAATTGTTCGCATGACTTTTAGATTATACTTTTGCTTTTGTAGATAACTTTAGCAATTGTTCGCATGACTTTTAGATTGACACTTCTTTTTGTGCATATTTAGATTGATACTTCTTTATGTTTCATTGGATTGTTGTTCAGGATTTTAAAAATTCCATTTACTTCTTCTTTCTTGCCTTTCATGCAGATGTTACATTTGCTTGTCTGAGTATGAAGAAGGTGATAAAATATGAGTTCTCCCCTGTCACCATGAATACCATATGATATGTGTTGATAAATGCTAAATATTTTCTGATCTCTGGTGTGTAGGGTATGCCCGCTTTGCCGTGGAGATGTTTGTGAAGTGTGTAGCCGAAAGTTCGGTTTTCAGCTCATGAAAAACCCCTAACGAAGACTTGTACATATATGCATATATGAGGCACTGGCGACCAATGCACTTTACAAGTTCGAGATGTTGCATGTTGTGTGTACTCATGGTTTTATCTTTATCTTGTTTTTTGAAGAAAATTTCCTTATCTTAAAAATTGTGATAAGATGTTAATGACAAGAAAAAATAGTTGCGGCATAACCGTTGCACTTTACATTTTAGCGATTTTACTTCGCGATCTTTTTGACTATTGCTCCACAAGCTCATTTTGATCACTATCGGGCTTGGTTGTTTCTCTACTTGAAATAGATTATCATGTATGTTTAAAAGCGTCTGCTTGAAGGTTCGTTGTACAAGTATTTTTTTTAATGATAGTGCATTTCTATCTATCGCATATTCACATTGCTTTAAATTATTTATTGTTAATAAATTTATGATAACATCTCGAATGCAGTAATTTTCACTTGATTTCTCTTGGAAATGTTCACGCTATTCAGTCATGTGTAGGTACCGTATGCTTGGAGGCCAGTTCTGGAGGATCCTTCAAACTCGCAAATCTTTTTTAACTACTATGCAATCGCAAAACCTCCTATCTCAAAGGAGGTTAGATCGATCTCATATTTTGTACTTAAGTTTCTAAATTAATTCATTTTTTAATTCACTCTATTCACTTCATCAAACCTTCTCACTTCTATGAAAAATTGAAGTCTTACTTGTAGATTTTGATAATCTAGTTGTTTTTGCTACTCATGCGGGTTACATGGTTAGAAGCGATATTTTCACTCTTTGGTCTTGGTTTTCTTATGCTTTATGTTGGTTGTAGTGGGTGACCAATATATTGTCTTTGCTAGTTTTGTTGATTTCCTTGCTTATGGTTTGGAGCTTATTATTTGGACTCGAGGCTATGGTCAAAGTCAAATAGTTACTCACAATCTAAAAGCTCCTCGCCGCTTATCAAATATATAGATTAACAATGATGGGGAAGTCGCTTATCAAATATATGGATTGGTTCTTCCATTCCACGTTTCTTTGTTGATCAAGTGTTATGATTTTGTAGGTTTCAATCTTGGTCGGGACCCTTGCTCGCTTGGATAGAGATGCTCCTCATTAGAAGAAGTATGTAGTAATTGTACTACTTTACTCTTGTTTTCATAATTGATTGAAATATAAACAGTTCACTGATAATTTATGTTTCTTTTCTATCAAGAATAAATACAGTTCTTCTTATAAAAAAAAGAATAATTAGAGTTCGCATTAATAGAAAAATGTAAAATTAATTGGAATAAGATAGTGACGAACAAAGTGTGAGACATATTATCTCTTCATTTACTTTATGGCCTGCCACAAAATACCTGAACCAAAGGCCCTTGTTGTTTGCATCTTGAAGCAGGCTTTATGTATCTTTCTATTTTTTTTTTCTTGAAATAAATTTACAAGTGCATGGATTGTTTGGTGAAGGTAACCAAGCTCCATCCATTGTTGAAGAAGTGAAAGTTTGTGGATGCATATTCATGTTATGTGTATGTAGTTCATTAACTTATTTTAGGTGTTGAATCTTTTTGTAATTTGACATCTTATACATGTGGGACTGAAATAATTTGTTCCTATTCTTCTTTATAGGGATGGCTATAATGACTTCAATACATTCTATATGCAAGTAAGCAATCGGATTGATAATGTAGCATTTTATAGTGTCTTCATATCATCAAAATGGCATCTTTGTACTTTTTTCCCAATGTTTATATTCATTCAAATTTTTGTCAAGCATCCTTGCTACAATTGTAGACAGATCAACTGGATAATCTATAGTTTATTGTTTACATTCTTCTTTGAAATACTTTTATTCTCTTTTGTTGTATATTTTCGTTTTCAATCGGTGAATCACTAGCATTTACCGAAACTCGTATGTAGCAATGTAGCATATATTTAGCCATCGTGCTATGGCTAATTGGTGCTTTAGGTTTGTGAATTTTTGAGTGCAGTCTTTTATAGATTGATGAGTTGATACCATTGATTGATCTATGATGATCAATTGAATTATTTAATTTTTTTATTTTTTTTCTTCTTCCACTACTTTCTTAGTTGCCCATTTTTTTGACTTGTGGTTTGATAGGCTGCATATGGAACAAAAGGAGGTTCTAGTGGTTCCCCTGTCATTGATTGCACACTTATTTCTCTAATTTCTTTGTGCCTTTGTGGTGTAGATCTCAACAACCGAATTGGCTGTTTTCACTACTCCTACTGCTTGTTCTCTTTGTTTGAGACCTTAAAACACCTTTTAGTTATTATTATTATTTTTTGGACAAAGTCTTCTATTGGCAAATACAACACTTGTGAGAAGTAGGAAAAACCTGTTTGGCTTATAATTCATTGACAGTTTCTGTAACTTCACTCAGAAATTAAGGTGGTTTCATGATTTCTTGTTTGAAATGTGATATTCTGAATTTTTTCTATTGGATTCTATTTTTGTACTTTAGGATCCCCAACTCCACAAACATGATCTAATTTTTTTTTAAATGAGTTTTCCTTGCCAAATATTTAGTTTGTATCAAGTTATCGACATTTAGTTAAGGCATTCTATATTTTCAAATGCTAAGTATTTGAATATTAGTTAACTTCCCCTATGTGGCCTGCTAATAAATATCTCATCCAAAGAATAATTTCTCAAAATCTACCTGTTACGGTCTAGATGAGATATTAATATTCCTATGAACTCTTTTATACATCATAGCTATGTGTACACCGCCTCCGCTACGAGAGCTTTCTTACTTCTTAGCTAGGATTTACGAATATTTTCCATTTTGATATTTGTTGTCAACCGAGATGGACATAGATTTTAATCATAAGGTCTCTCGACATTTGGTTTTTACATTTTCTTGACACTTTGGTTATGCAATTATTGTATTTGTTTCAACTCTCACAATGCCTCTAATCCCTTACTGTTACATTTGATGATTTCGGACTATCAAAAGTTGGTCTTATGAACAAGACGGATGATCTATATAGCCTCGCCCACAAGAAGACGACGTCGAGGATGATGAACCCAAAACCACAGAACAGCAAACATTGAATCGCGAACAACGCCAACAAGACTCATTGTTGGCACTCCAGATTACTTGGCACGAGAGATACTTCCAGGGATGGGACATGGTTTGTATTTTCCATTTGATTACGCAAATGATTCACTCTATTGAATGAAAATACCTTGGTTTTCACCATTTCACTTGCTCTGTTATTTTTGTTTGCAGGTGCAACTGCAGATTGGTGGTATGTGGGGGTAATCATTGTGGATCTTTGTACTTTTTGTATTCCCTTTGTTTTCACCTTATGTAGTTTTGTGATCATTAGACATTTTTAATGAAATGATTCGAATTTTCCTTTTGCTGGCATGTTGTCGTGCTTTAGCACTTAAAACGTTTTCGTAATTTTGCTTTAGCAAAGCTTTTTGTTCATGTAGTTAGGTAGGTTCTCAGATTCCCCCTTCTAATAAATTGTGTTAGTTGGACACACAAGTAGCCATGTACCGTCGGAAATTATATTAAAATATATTGTTTTCTTTTGCACTGTAAATGAAGATAGTTTTTTGGAAGTTTCGTTTTGTTTATCATGAGTTTGATCTATTTTGCAATATTTGCAGAGCGTGGCCCTATCAGTAGGTGACTGGTTCTTCGATCGAGTGGGAGTTAGTGCCATTGATTGCCCATATCCCCTGTGACAATACCGCCATAATCTGGTTTTCAAGTGAGAGATGAGGAATTTAAAGCGTATCATGTAACTTTTATAGTTGTTTACATGACTTTTAGATTGATAATTCTTTTTGTGCATATTTAGACGATTGTAAGTTTTTTTGTGGTTGTTGAACAATAGGATTGGTGGTTTTTGTTAATACTTAGAAATTTGGAGCATTTATTATACTTGACAATTTTTCGTGGATATATAAATCTTTTTCAAATTTTGAATTTTACATTTTTTTTCTCATTTGAATATTTGTTGATATATATTGTCGATGTATGAATGTCAAATTTTGCTTTTTTGGGGGATGTTACCACCCCCAAGGAGTTGTTAGAGGGGGTGCAGGCGATGGAGTAGGTCCTATGGTTGTATTTTCAGGTTAGAGGTTGGAGAACCAATTGGATTGAGTTTAGGTTTAAAAAATAAACAAATTGGAATTGAGACGGATTAGCAACGGAATTCAGAGATTCCGTTGCTATTCCGTCTCTAATTTTCGAGAAATATATGCATCAATCAGCAACGGATCAGACGGAATGATTATATTCCGTCTCGATCCGTTGCTAATCACAGACGGATCAGAGAAGGAATGCAATAATTCCGTCTCTGATCCGTTGCTAATCAGAGACGGAACAGAGACGGAATTAATACATTCCGTCTCTGATCCGTTGCTAATCAGAGACGGATCAGAGACGGAATTATTAGATTCCGTCTCTGATCCGTTGCTATTCAGAGACGGATCAGAGACGAAATTAATGCATTCCGTCTCTGATCCGTTGCTAATTAGAGACGGAACAGAGACGGAATCTAATAATTCCGTCTCTGATCCGTTGCTAATCAAACGGATCAGAGACGTAATGCATTAATTACGTCTCTGTTCCGTCTCTGATTAGCAACGGATCAGAGACGGAATGCAATTACAATTGTACCATTTAGAAAAATTTCCATTTCTGTTCCGTTTCTAAATTCCGTCTCTAATCAGAAACGAAATCACATTTCCGTTGCTGATTGAATCAGCGTCGACGATTTTAGAGACGGAATAAATTTTAAATCTATGTTCCGTTGCAGATTTCAATTAGAGACGGAATTTATGCAAATCAGAGACGAAAATTTCCATTTTTGATATGTTGTTTTTTTGTAGTGAATCGAATCACAACCAGAGAAGTTATGAATTTTCCAATATAACATGTTATATAGGCAAACTTTATTAATTTATAACTAACAAAACTTCTCCAAATCAACATTTTTGCAATTATATCATCACGACTCAACACCAAATACCAGAAAATCACTCAATACCACATTCAAAATATTTCTACAGACTGTGAAGTTAATTTGGACAAAAACTAATAATTCAATTTATTCAAAATCCCAATGTAAATCAGTATCAATTATAAAGACATCTTCAAAATAGTTATCAACTTAGTCGCATCAATTCAACTAATAAAAGCCTTAATCCACTACGGTGGGGTTTATCCTAAATTGACACAAATCAACCCAATACATCAATTCACAAGAAATCATACCAATTTCTATCAAAACCCAGCAAAAGAAATCAAAAAATAGCGAGAATTTAAATTGAATCGAGGAAAATGCCATAAATTGAGTATTTACCAAATTGCGGATTGAATAACTCGTTTCCACCACAGATAATTTACTCGAACTGACCGTTTCGCGATGCTCTATAGTTTTGCAAAAAAAAAACCGACCGAAAATTGAATGTCGGGAGCTTGCGGAGCGAAAACCCGAGTTGAGAGGTTTAAGGAACGAATGTTTTAACGTTCTGTTGAAATGAAAATCAAACGATTTTGATTTTGATTTCTTTTACATATATTTATACATAAACCATCAGCTGCTTGTCAGCATCTTAATTTTTTATATTTATTAATTCCTGAAATCCCTATTTTGACGTGTTTCGGCTTCCGGAGCTCATTTTCGATCTGATTTTTTACCAAACTGAGCCAAACTCTCAACAAAATAGTCCATCTTCATAAAACATCCATAATAATAGTTTTTGGTTACATCAAAACCTCTAAAATAATAACTTTGTCCATGACATATCAAACTCTCACAGACCAATTTTTTTGCCATATTTAACCAATCTTGCACAAAAATAGGCCCAATTTCAACCTCGACTATTGCCAACTGGAACGAACCTCTATGCAAGGTCTCGCACCAACTTCGTTCTCATTTACACGCCACGAACTCAACTTGCATGCAAATCAAGGCAAAATCTTCATGTGATACTTAACACTTGATTTACGAGGTTTCAAACAACTAATTATTTATTTATTTTACTATTATAGGTATTATATTAATAAATATTAATTTCCTATAATTTAATTAATTAATTTCCATGCCAAACACCATACATCACATCAACGCACTCACATATTATTCGAGACAAGTCGGGCTTAACCTCGAGCCTAATTCGAGTTAATTAAGATTCGGATTAACAATAATCACCTACTTAAGGTAATGGGTCCTTAAAGTCTCTCCAATTTAAGACAATTTCATCCTCAAAATTAAAAGAAACGTACAAGTTACCAGTAGTTTCGAAGAGAAATAGAATTTACTCTTCCATTTATAACTTTCGTTCCCTGATTATCTCTTCCTTTTCGTGGCACAACTATTTTACTGTAATCAGAATCTGCAAAGCCCTTTCATAGATGAGACTTTCAAAAGCACAACTATTATTTTCTTTTGAATTCTCCAACAATCTATGATGCTTATCTCCTCAATATTTTTTATCTTTGCCCAGTTGAAGTTATAAATCACTTAATCTGTCATACCCTCTTTGTGTAGCTCTTAACTATCTCATTTTTCGCAAAAGCTATATCTCCAATCTTAGTTCTGTACATCAACGTACAACAAGATTGAACCTATTTAGCTTTATCATCCGACGTTGTAATCTACCTGATTACCTTTATTATCAGATAGCTCACACAAAGGAATCTGTTTTCTTTAAGTGGTTAAACATTATGAGACACAAGCTCAAAATATTTATTCTTTAGAACCAGGATAAACAGCTCAGTTTCTTCGTCAACATGAAGAAAATATAATGTAAGGAGATTGAGAATGGTTTTCAATATATCAATAACTTCTTCCATCGCTGGAAGAAAGTATCGGATCTCAGTCTGGGGAATCGAACATTGAAACACTATATCTTCTCACATCTCCATATACATATATCTTGCTCAATTCGTCAAAAGAATAACATAATCTCACTGACAAGAATTTACAGACTTCGATCAATCTATCAACTACAACTCATACATCATTATGCTGACGCCATAATCTAGTTAATTTCATTACCTAACCCCCAGTTATGTTACCTTCTACCCTCAGATATAGATAATAATTTACTTAACCCTTAAGATTTTTATTATCCAATCTCAACTTACTGAATAACTCTCATATCACTTTATGAATTTAACAACATATATCATCAACTCAGATAATCCTTAATCTTATCATATACCTCAATACGATATGACATTGCCAATATAACTAATGTAAAGAGATCCATGAGGTCATCGATGTAATTCTTGCCTAAAATCCTTCCTAAACTAAAATTTCACTTCAAAATCTAATGCGTCCAGCAACTTCTATAGATTGTCTAATCATAATACTAATCCTTGATAGCAAAATCTTGACATATCAAGTAGTTCCCATTAGACTTCTGAATCAACTTATCACCCAGTTAATCAATTGGCTCAGCTCCAATTTGAACTTCAAAGAACATATCTGTAATTACTAATTCCAACAACTCAATTGATGATGTGCCTGCGCAGGACTTTATTGTATCATCATTATTACACATCTCTTTCAAGAGATAATACTGAGAAGTTCTTATTATAATTACAATTCCAGTTCTTTTCTCTATTTAAAGTATTGATCACATCAATCACTTTGTGTAGGTGATTTCTCAGAGTGAATTCATTATATTCATGAATTTAATGTACTTACTTCACCTTCGGTTTCTTTCACTCTGACAACAAAACTCTTCAAACTCTCATAGCTTGAAGATTTCCAAATCATTTTACACCAACTTTTTTGATTTTCATATTTCTCATCTATCTTCAAGTGTTTCCTCTGAGATTCTCTAATCTTAAGGATAACTAAAAGACTCTCCAAAACCCTTTCATTTAGGTAAATCAATATTTCAAACCCTACAATGAATGAATGAACTAGCGTAACCTATTCAATTGAATGGTTTTACAAATAAGTTGGGATCTACACCCATATCTTATAACTTTAAGTCTAAGCTTTAGGACTTATCTTTGCAATTTATTCAATTCAGTATTTGAAATACATTTTAAGCTTTTATTCTACAAGTGATAATTTAAATTGTTTGGTACAACTACCAAAACAATTTTTTTCACAATAGTTTTTCTCAAACTTCTTTGAACTATATAATAGTATAAACTAGAATCTTTTGCTTCGTTGTGTCAACACACAACTACCTGAAATAAAGTTACTAGAATAAGTCTCTAACTTTTCTTTAATCCAGGTATAATCAAGCAATTATTGTAGTTAAACTACATTTCAATTCCCTCTCAAGGCATCATTGCTTTATTTTGGCATATCTCAATTACACTTTTAGTTTAATTAAAAATACAACACAACAATATTACAAATCTTTGTAATATGTTGTTTGTATCATTCAATTATTCCAAGATATCACTACCTTTCTGATTTTGTGTTGAATATAAGACAATTCTCTAATTGTCTCAATCTTAGTCAAGTCCATTGGCTCGTAATTAGCATTCATCAAGCTTGAAATCACAATTTTCATTCATCAAGCTTGAATTCTCTTCATGAACTTATCACTAGTTTAAACAAATTCAAACCATTGAATCTCGAATGATAGCTTTATTTCTACTAATCACTATTCGTAGAAATTTAGAGATTTACACAAGTTTCAGTTACAAGTAGTTTTTCATTCCCAGTATCGTAAAGTATTTCTTCAATTTCTCAAATATTTAGATTCATAGATAACTCATCCTCCCCAATTTAGACTATATTATTCTAAATGATCAGAGTAAGACATCTCACTAGCTCTTTGCTATATTCTTACTTAACTATATAAGTTTTCAACTTTAAGTTTTCATTTAAAATTACCATAAAAGTGATAGAAGTACAAGAGATAAGATAGAGTTGACTAACACCATAGATTTTCTATAATCCTTTAACTCTCATCTTTCTCTGTGAATTTTTACTTTTAATGTAATTTCGCCTTTAAGTTCATTTTCTTATATTCCTAAGCATTGATCAACACATCAATCTGGTAATCTCATGTTTCTTTTCCTTGCGTGTGGATCCACCACAACGTTACTCTTTTCTTTCATTATTCTATTATAGATTGCGGTTAAACCACAACAACACTAATAAGTCTTTTCGTATTTTAACTTTACCTTCAGTATGCACGGTTACACCACAGCTATATTGTCGGGCTTCTTCTTATCATTCAAATATGGACTAGCACTATATTTGGAATCTTAAAGTTCATAATAACTCATGAAGTATGCATACACTAATGGTTATGTGTGACGACCTATGTCAAAATTGGGGCACCACCCAGCCTAATCTCATCATTAAGCCATAATCTCATCATATAGGACGTAACAAGGAATTAGCTAGCCTTTCACAAACCTCATAACTTACCCATTATTTTTCAAATAGACATTTACCTATCCTATGTCAATTTACAAATCAGAGTTAACTAAAATTTTACTTAAAAGTTAATTCAGCGAAAGTCTTAACAAATTAGCATAAGCTTATAATGTCATACCTAACAATTGTGGAAAAACCAGGGAAATAAAGATCGCATACATTTATACATATATATAACAAACAACGATAATATATCATAATGTGTCTGGTCAAGGTACTTGTCTCTCAAACTATAATAAACAACCCCAAAAGTATATGAAATACATATAAAATTAATACATCAAAATCAAAACCTACAAAATCTGGTGTAGCAACACTCCACTAGCTCAGAGGTATTCATCGATCTTCTCTTTGCCTGGCCTGCTATTCGATTGATTTGCACCTACCGTCATAAAAAGGATGGTGAGTATAGGAAAATAGAAAATACCACTGAGAGACATTTGTTCACATTCCCAAATATGCAACAAATATCTAAAAGCATGATAATATCAGCTATACTAAAAAGAGAACATGCAAAGAGATACTTTAGTTAAAAAAATGAAATACACTCAGCTAAGTAGTAATGATATAGGGATGGTTGGCCGTGATATTCATCACATCAGCCTTTCCACTATATAAGGATGAAGTTTGAGCTCTACATCAATGTGAAGGTCTGAGCAGTACTTTTTGCCTTTATAACCTTTCGTTAGTGCCAGTCACCTGCGATATATATTTCCAACAACCCCGGGTCTCATACCCCGTGAAGTCACCCAAGTTATGCTTGCAACAACCCTGGGACTCATTTCCCATGTACTGTGCAAGATAGTGGAGAGTTCTCTATAATGTAATGGCCCTAGATACAAGAACTACTTTCATATTTCAATAGTGACATGGTTTTGGAATCCAATAAAACAATTGCATAACTAATGCACAAAGGAAATAAATTATAGAATACCATAAACCACCACCTAATAGCATGTTATTTTATTGACTACATGTATCAACATTCAAAAATGACATAGCACATGATTTGGAGTCAACGAAATCATTTAATCAACAATCTATACCATGAAAGCAATCTCATGAAATGAGAAAGGACAATAAGTCATGGCATATGCAAGACAATGATAAATCAGTCCAAATGACAGGAAGTAAACAAGTGAATATGAATGAAATGTATATAAATATCTCGATTAGTTTACTTATAATCTACGTATTTTCCTAAGCTATTCCAGCCTCCCAACACCTCGTATCATGCATACGAACTCCCGATACTCTTCCTTATGTTCTTGATATCAAACTAATCCAAATAAATTAGGTTTAGGTCATGTCAAATGGGTTTAGGAACCTTAACCGAAAGCAACCCTTTAAAACTAAACAATATTGAAAATTTAGTCTTGTATTGCAGCCCACTTTTAGGCATGAAATTGTCCAAATCTCAATGTCTTCCCTTGTACAAAGTTTTTGTAACTTTACTTTTCAAATAGGTTTGGTTTACGTAATTCCGATTTAAAACAAAAAAGATATCGCAATTTTACTAAACACGGCTCAAATTGGAACCTAATCTGACCGACAAATCAAGAAAATTCATTTCTCCCAATCTATAGTTTCAAAATTCTTGACTTTTGGTCACAAGAAAGCTAACATAGCAAATAACAACATACTAAAAGATTAGCTCATTTGGATGAGTAATTAGTAAGTTATGCAATTTACAAATTTAGTTTCAAAAATCTCGCAATGCATTTAATCACTTATTTGTAAAGCACTTTTGGACATGATAATATTTGAACTACAAAATTTTAGTAGGATAAAGGTGTTCCCTTTGAGTTAGCTTTCAAATGCCACCAGATTGAGTTCATTTCAATTTAAAATAAGCAAGTTATAACCAAATTACATAGGTTGGTTCATAATACAACAAGCAAAATTTCCATTTTGGACTTAAAACTTCAAAAATTCATATCTTTCTTGTTTCAAAACCAAATTAAGAACTTCTTAATAGCTTGATTATTAACTTGAAATGAGGAATCCATATATATCAACCAATTTCCAAGACTTAGTCATCTATCCTCTGAAAATGGCCAAAAACCAAAATTGGTTTCAAACTTAAATAAAGAGATGTGTACCTAGTTTGATGAACACCTAGCTTGATCAACACTTCCTACTCCAAACCTAATGGTTTCTACTTTATCTTATTTAATTTCCCTTCGTCTCCAATAATCTTTTCTTCTCTCCTAAGCAAGCTTACTTAGCTCCTAAGGTATTGAAATAAAGTTGGTTTGATTATATAAGTTGATCACTAGTTTTTTTTATATAAAATTGATATGGT
Organism: Stephania cephalantha; assembly: GCA_039657325.1. Taxonomy (NCBI): domain Eukaryota; kingdom Viridiplantae; phylum Streptophyta; class Magnoliopsida; order Ranunculales; family Menispermaceae; genus Stephania; species Stephania cephalantha. The sequence continues at coordinate 45,838,668 of CM077572.1, read as the reverse complement.
AAACTAACTCAAGTAGATTTCTTTTTCTCACAGACGATGAAGAAAAAGAAACTTATTCTGCTTACCAAATAAGCAATCATCACAAGGGTTTAGGATTTTACCTTTAGCAAATGGGATGAGAGACTTCTTTGCCAACATCTGCAACCCTTTCTCATTCGTGTGACTCAACATCTGATGCGACAAATCTGGTGAAGAATCATCTTCAACTACATTCAGATCACATTTGATGGTCTTCAATTGAGTCTTGTAAAGTGTGTAGCTCAATTTTCCTCTAGCAACAACAATTGAGCTTTTAGTGAGTTTCCACTCCTTGCCCCCAAAGATGTTATAATACTTATCTATATCCAAAGTATGTGTAGAAATCAAATTAAAACGCAAAGTTGGAACATGTCGCACATCTTTCAGAATCATCGTATAACCAATATTTGTCTGCACACGGACATCCCTAATGCCAATTATATCTATAAAATTGTTGTTCTCCATCTTTGCCTTTCCAAAACTTCCTGCTCGATAAACAAAAGAGACATCATTCCTCGATGTAGTATGGAAGGATGGTCCTGAATCAACGACCTATTCACTATCTACATTAGTGACATGACATTGACCCTCAATAAAAGAAAGCACAACTAGTTCTTCACTTGCATTTGATAAAGTAGTTGTAGTGTTTCGATCATCCGCCTTGTTCTGATTTTTCGCATCATTTTGTTTCCTTTTCCACACTTTACAATTTCTCTTCAAATTCCCTTCCTTGCCACAGTGATAACAAGCAAATTTTCCTCTTGCTTGAGACTTATCTCTGGACTTGCTCCGCTCTCTCATTCCTCTGGATTTACTTCTAAATCTATGTTCTGATGTAGTAACAAGAGCTTGCAAAGTATCAATCTATTTATACTTTCTTCTTATCTCCTCATCATAGAGACTATCACGTACCATGGATAAGGATAAAACACCACCGAGGCGGAATTACTGAGAGACATCATCAATGTTTTTCAGCTTTCTAGCAAAGAACTCAAAATTAATAGTGCATGTAACTCATCCTAAAACATTATCTTCATGGCACTTAACTGATTAATCAAGTCTTCGACATCATTCAAGTGCTCTATCATTGACCGTCCATCTTTGTATTTCATGTTTGGAAGCCTTTTAAATAAAGGAGCCTTGTTCTATGCACCTTTTCTCTCACACATACTTTGTGATTTTCTCCACAACACTTGTGCATCAACTTCTTTATTGATGTGGTGATAGATATTGTCGTCGACCCATTTTCTAATAGTCCCAGCAGCTTTTCCGTGCATCTTCTTCCAATCAGCATTGGATGTTCCTTCTGGTTTGGTTTATCCATGATCAATTGGATCAAGAAAATCTTTGCAATAAATATGATCTTCCGTCAAAGGTTGCCAAATTGAATAATTCGAAGAAGTCAACTTGACCATACATGATTTTTCCTCACCCATCTCGATTCCCATAATTAATCCCTAGTCAGGATTTAACCGCGGTGCTCTGATACCACTTGTTGAGGTTACTCAACCCCTTTAATCAATGAAACGAATGAATAACAAATCCCACCAAACCACGATCAATACACGAAAATAAAAACACTACAAAACACGCAAGATTTAACGTGGAAAACCCTCCAAATCAGAGGTAAAAATCATGGGCCAAACTCCGAACAATTCACTATGTGAATAAAGAGTACAAGATATCTCAATTGCTTCAGATTCGCTAACAATGGAGTAATACAAAAAGACCTCTTCCAAGAACTTAGATGATCACACTAAGTATGAAGAAAACTATCTCAATTATATCAAACCTTTGCATCTCTTTTCTTGAACACCCAGAAATCACCAAAGCCTCTTTGCGGGTCTTCAGATTCAAGATCTTGATATGCCTTCAATGTAGAGAGAAAACACTAGAGAGATTGCATAAATCCCACGAGTGCACACACACACCGCGAGAGGTTTTCTCTTCTGCTTAAAGTCGAACTCTATGTCGACTTTCCACAAAACGAATTGTTAAATTTGTTCCTCACTTTACGTTTTCAATTCTAATCCAATTAGAATTCTTAATTGGGATGGACTTTTGGTGTAGGCTTACACCAAACCAACAAAATGTTCTCCTTAATGTGACACAATCCATTTCATAGAATTCACCATTAGAGAGAAATGCACTTTGAAGACCATATTAGGTACATGTAAGTTCCAAAAATAAGGACTACTTATATCAATATGTTGTCCTTACAAAAAAAGATACATCATTGCCCTTGTACATGTATTTTCTCATACACATGTAAGCAAAGTTTAAAAAATCGACAAATTTCGCCAAAGTTCGGCGAAGTTTGTCGATTTTGAGATAAGCGGAGTGAAATTCTGAAGCAGTATAAAAATTGCAAAAATTCAACTCAACTTGGGCTAACTTCGACCAAACTTTGAAAACATTGATTGAAGTTAATAAAACATAAAGTAAGATTGTTATATTTCGTGGAAGTTGAACAAATTTCGATGAAACTTCGCCTATGCTAGAAATAATACTTAAAATTCGGAATATCCTCTGGTGACATGAGTTTTATGCGTTATTGTTGTATGATTAAGTATATTTCTAGCATCTCTACGAAGAAACTTGAGTTTTCTAGCATTTAAAGTGAAATTCTGTAAACTTCTGTATACCGACGAATTTTTGTCAAACTTTCATCCTCAAAGTTAACTTCCTCGAATTAATTCTGAATTTTAAGTAAGCGAAGTCATTGGCGAAGTCGAAGTTTCGAACCTTGCATGTAAGTGTATATAAATTAGTTTTGCTAAAAAAAAATTAAGTTGTAATTTCGTTGTTTTGGTTTGGGTTTATGAGGAATTGATTGATTTGGTACCTATTTGGTTGAATTGTTAGTACAAGTGTTAATGAGTATAGTTATTTTGATCTATGAGGATTCCGCCTATTGCTTGGTTTTTTTTTAAATCTTCATGAGCAAGACAACTTAAGGTGCATAGTTCTTGAAATTAATGTATTGAAACTTGAAAATTGTAGGATTCTCGGTTTAAGATTTGGGTTTGTTATCTCCATTTACAATCATGAACTTGTATTTTTGTAGCAAAAAAGTAAAATGCGGTTTGTGTTACTAGTTCGAGTTTCTTTGATGAGAGAGGTCATTTGATGAATTGTTTTATCTTTGTTTACATTTTTACTTAACTTTTTAATGAGTTTGAGAGAATTACTCTAAAAGTTAGTGGATTTGATGCGGTGGAAAACTTTCTCATTATTTGTTGATTTGTATTTATAGTGAAATTCAACTCTAGATTTGAAAGAAAAAGTGAAATGTGATTTGTGTTACTAGTTCATGTTTCTTTGATGAGAGAGATCACTTAATGAATTGTCTTATCTTTGTTTACATTTTCACTTAATTTGTTAATGAGTTTGGGATAATTACTATTCAAGTTAGTGGATTTGATGCAGTGGAAAACTTTGTCTCATTTTTTGTTGATTTGTATCTATGGTGAGATTCAACTCTAAATTTGAAAAGAAAAAGTAAAACGTAGTTTGTGTTACTAGTTCGAGTTTCTTTGATGAGAGAGGTCATCTAATGAATTGCCTTATCTTTGTTTACTTTTCACTTCATTTGTTAATGAGTATGAGAGAATTACTATCACAGTTAGTGGATTTGGTATGCGGTGAAAACTTGGTCTCAATTTTTGTTGATTTGTATCTATGGTGAGATTCAACTCTAGATTTGAAAGAAAAAGCCTAGATCTCAAGTTTCTTGATTATAGTATTCATAGTCTTCAATTTGACCAAAATTGGTTGTGATGTTGTATGCATGTGTTGGGCTATGTTGCTTGGTTCTTCGATTTTGTTGAATAATATCGAATTTTATTGTAATTTTCAGAATTTGGATGAGATACACACTCTGCGAGTTAAAGAATTTGTTTAGTGTATATCTATGTACCAGTAAAAGAATGCTATGAGAATCTTGTGAGATGATCGATGCATATTATATTATGGTAGACTTTAATTTTTGGTGGGCTATTTTGCGATAGAAATTATGAAATGTTATTATCTTATTCTTCTGTACACAATGTATTAGGTAGTGGGATACACGATTTACTACTTTATTTATGTAAAATTACGATAGTATAGAAATATCTTTCTTATAAAAAAACATTTGTACTTTTTTTACTATTTTTTCAAATTTTACTAATGATTATTGTTTGTTCTTACTTTTTACTATTTTAAAAATTAATAATTTCAAAATTTACTTTTTAAATATTAGCGACAGATTAATGTTGCTGCTAATTTCTCGTAAATCAACGGACAGACGAAAATCTCTGATGAGATTCTCATCTACGATAGACGCGCAGTCTGACGCTAAACAACGACAGACTTACAACAAAAGTTTGTCGCTATTCAGCGATAGTCGCTAAACTTCATCAACGATAAAGAAATCAACGACAGACTTGTTCTGTAGTAGATCTGTTGCAAAACCTCATTGCGACAAATTTGTACCAATTCTCGCTGAATTGGTATTTTCTTGTATGGATTGTAAGATTTGCGCAGTTTTTAATTCTATGGACTATTTGTTTGAAGTATTCTAATTTTATGAATAAGATGTTGAAATTGAAGCATGTGATCGAGTTGTGAAAGTCACTAATCAGCCGCATTAGACGCCAATTCTAACGCTAATGCGAATAAAAATGAGAGGAGGGCTGGAGATTGCAGCAGTTGTCCTGAGATATCACATGGGGTTCGCAGCAGAGCAACTCAAGTTCCCACAAAGAACTACGTCCTTCCCCATGTGCTTCTTTCTTTGCTCCACAATATATCATGATATCTAAAGCTTATGATATGACGATACCATAATACAAGTCCAATATCCAGCCTCCTGACCTGAGACACAACAGACAACTGAGACAATAGAGAAAAAAGTAGGGAGAGACTGGGGCTATGAACTTTTTGTCATGGCTCACCAGGACGTGGGCCGGGGAATGGACCATGGAGCCCACTCGGCAATCAAAACAAACAAACAAAACACAACAGCTAGCTAGCTAACATTATATCATATGAAATTGGACTTCCATTAAGAAAGGCAAACAAAAAATCAAGTAAGAATGTCTTATAGAAAATACTAGAATGACAATCACAATATCACATCACAAGATACATTAGCTCACCAAAGCCTTTCATGCAACAATATACATGAGTTCAACATAGTCAACGACATCGACCTACATGTTATGAATAAGGATCTATGTACGTGAATAACTCTTGTGAGTCAATGTGTCTTGTGATATAACATTCAATTGTCTTTCTAACACTCCTCAGGTAATAATCCAAGAAGAACATTAAGAGTACCCAAAAAAAAAAAAAAAAAAAGCAAACGCATTCATACATTCATACATTGGTAATACGATCTGAATGAGCACCAAAGTACTGATTTATTGATTAAATAGGTTAGCTCCGGACACTTAACAAGGAGGGTGGTAGATAAGCACTAGAAGGGTCCTCTTGGGGAGGAGGCTTGAAAATAGAGGAAGAGGAGGGCATGATGAGTGCTCTTATTGGGCTTGCAAAATGCCATCCCCAGCTCTTACTAGTGCGACCATGACCATGACCATGTTGTCGTTGTTGTTGTTGTTGTTGTTGTTGATGGTGGGCGTCGGCATTGTTGGTGGACACCGAGTGAGGTGATGTGAGTGTGATACCAAATCCCCAAAAAGGCCACCGCACTTGACCCTATCCTTGATGGGGTGGCGGTGGTGGTGGTGGTGGTGGTAATCCTGCTTGGGCGCCTCTCTATGGGACTCAACCCTCCTCAGCACTGTACAATCCCCGAATCCCGTGGACAGCCTCTCCAGAAAGTCCCCAGAGAAGCTCATGCTCCTGCTCCCGCACCCCACAGATCTAGATCTCCCCACTTTACGCCCCAACGAAGAGCAGCTGTTGCTGGGGCTCTCCTTCTCTTCTCTGTTGTTGTGGTTGTTGTTGTTGTTGTTGTTGGGGGTGGGATGGATAGAGGGCTTGGCGATGGCAACCCCACCACCTTTGTTGCCTCTGCCTGATCTCCTAGAGACAGGGAGGTGGATGAAGGACCAAAACCTGGTGTTCCTCCTTGAAGCTGTAGCAGAAGAGGATTTGCTTCTGTTGAGTGATGATTCTTTGGTTGTGGTGATGGTGGTGGTGGTGGTGGTGGTGGTCGTGGTGGTAGAGGTGAAAGAAGTTGGGGGGGAAGCAGAAGAGGAGGAAGAGGAGATGGGGAAAAAGGAGGAAGAGTTGGATTTGGAGGACGAGACGAGCTTCCCCAACTTCTCCTGGAGGCACAACCCACAGATCCCGCCTGCACAGCTCTTGTTCGGGTGCTTGCTGCATTGCATCCCTTCTTCTCCCAAATCCTCTCCTCCTCCAACGCACTCCGCTTTATCCATCATTTCTACACAGACTACACACACACACTCTCTCCTTGTTGCTTTGTTGATGGGGGAATAGTCCACTGCTACGTTACTGCAAGTACGCGAACCCAACCAAATTTAATGTGAGGCATTGAATGTGGGTGCTCCCACCCACGGACCACGTGGGAATCCTCTGTATTTCACATTTTTCTATTACCCAACCCCAACCCCATATATATCTCCTACACTCTATCTACTTAGCTTTTTTAAAAAATTTTATTTGGGTTAACAACCCTCTTCGATCGAAAAAACAAAAAAAAAAAAAAAAAAAATAAAATCCTCATACATATCAAGCTTTGACCAACAAAATCCCCATCCCCCTTCCTCTGAAAATATATATAAATAAATGAAAATATATATAAATAAAGGAAAAGAGATTCCAACCAATTAACTTGGTGTCCATTTGCAGCGTGCATAAAATGATTGGGGTACTTACTAAGCACATCTCTCGAAATGTATCACATGACACTATGTGAACCTTGAAATGCATCCTTGCACATCTCAAAATGCATCCCACGACACTAAGTAAGTGTACGAACTCCCACGACACCTCCCCTTCATGACACTTGGTTCTCACAAACCTTACGCGTGTAAAAAATGGGACCCATATATCTCATACTCATTAACTGTTAATTTTTTACAACTTACCAACGCTGTAAATCCAGAATACAACTAATCAACTACAACACAAGCTGCTGCACTCTCTCCCCCTACGCTTCCAACCCACGCCAACTCACATTTATCATCTCAAATCAATAAATTTACAACATTAGCACCATAACCCTTTCAACCATCCAAAACACCCAAAGATTAAAACTGATTTTGCCAAAACATCCTTGTGAGATGGACGAATAATCACTTGCCCTCATTTTAGAGAGGAGTAAAAACAAAAGTTCCTCCGACAATACTTCATAAACATTTTTTTTTTGGACAAAGGAAGAAGCTAAACACACTTCAAAAACATTAACAAACCACGAGACCAATTTCCCAACATTTCATAAGGAACTTGAAATAAAGCGGTCCAAAATTTTCAAGATATTTAATCAGCACGAGCTAATAACCAAACAATACATCCCAAATCTTCATAAACATTGGAAATCTCAGTTGAGGTATTCGTCTAAAAGTTAATTGCAGACATCAGAAATAACCTAAATTAATAAAACAAAACCGCATAATACCCAATTATAGTCGCATAAAACAACCTAGTCAAACAAACCGAAACCCATATCATCATCAGATTCTTCAGCAGGTTCTTCCTTCTTCTCTTCCTCCTTGGCAGCAGGAGCAGCATCGCCACCAACATCTGCTGCAGCAACTGCTGTAACGGCAACAGCAAACTTGCTAGGATCCTGCATTCATGACAAAAGTAAAGCAAAATTAGCCTGCAGGGGTTGGGAGCATTATAAGGTTAATAGCAAAGAGGCTGGACAATTAACATTGAAAAGCAGAATTTGACAGTTTAAAGTGAAGACAAGTACCGCTAGATATTCCTTCACTTTGTCGGCCTGAGGGAAGGAGTAGTCGGTAGCAACTGCAATGGCAAGAACGTTCTTGTAGGCGTTGATGAACATGTGTGGTGCAGCTGCCAGGGTCGGGTATGAGATGGCAAGCGAGAGAGCAGTAGCCATGGATACACCAGCAGCAAACTTCTCGATCAGGTCATCCTCAGTGAGATTGAGCACCTCAGGGCTGAAAACAGAGCCATTATCGTACACGGACAGCACCACAAGACCATATGAGAATGGCCTTATTCCAAGCTTTGCTAACAATGCAGCCTCGGATGAGCCAACCTTCTCACCCTTCCTGATAAGCTCAACAGGAGTGATAATTTCAACGGTACCCTTGTTAATCTTAGTTGGAATGTTGAGCACCTATACATAACGATGCGAGTTTGTTAGGACTTTCACCAAGTTGGGGAAACAAGAATCGATTGTTTCACAACCAAAGTGGAACAGCAGAACACACAAATAATACCAACATTAGCAAAGGAGAGGAACAAAGAGCAGAGAGTAAACAAACCTGAAAGAAGGATGTCTGCGAAGGGTCCAAACCCGTATTGCCTGGTGGAACAACGACATCAATGGGAGCAACAAGGCCAACGCGAGCAGGAGCTCCAACCTGCAAATAAACGGAAAATATATATATATATATATATATATATATATATATATATATTAAGCACCGGTACCCACAGAAATGAACTGTGTCCAAGTATACATAACTGTTTCATCCAAAAATAGTAAATGACAGTCGTTAAGAGGAAATGAAAAATCATAAACAGTATAATACAAAATTTCTCATTAAAAACTAATGTCCGCTCTTTTATTTACGTCTAAAAAAGAAACAAAAAATTTAATACAGCATGTTAAAAAATGCAAGGAAAAAATCAAATGTATTATCGGAATACTCGAAAAATCGAAATCATTCTAGAGAAATATTCTATGAAAATTTGAAAAATAGAAATATACTTGATGACCATTAAACTCTACAGAATTTTGCATGCAAACTGTTTCTACACTACAACACATCAGAATACTGACAAATATAATCATCAAGTGTTTACAGAACCATAGAATAAAGAATCAATATGTATTAAGGTTTAATATTTCAGTGTTAAATAAAAATTCCTCCAAGTAGGATCTAATCATGTAAGTTCCAATCACGCTTGGACCAAAAACCCAACTGATTAAGAGGGACAACGGCACCAATTGATTAGGATAAGTCAAAGACTAAAAATTAACCACTAAATTCCATTTCCAATCCTCCAAAAAGCTAATAGAATCCTATAAACATTATGAGATTCGACGGTTGCTACTTGCTAGAAGATTGATGCAAAAAGAAAAGCAACACCATTAAAAATTTAATATGCATAAATGACTTTGGAAAATTGTAAGTAAAACGAGAAATTCGGGACAAATTTCAAAACGTGATATTCAATGAATTCGAATTCCGTGTGAAAAGTGTACTTCACATCACAACTAACTAAAGCTTATACGTCGAGGCATTGGCACCAACATTTGCAACCAAAGGCAGAGGAAATTATGGAGTGAAGCTCTTTCAAATTTATAAAAGGCCAAATGGGTTTACATAATTTTAACTATATATCCCAAGGATCGGCTTCGTTGCGGAAATGCAATCAATTATACAGGAGGCATGGAGTGTACATACATTTCATAATCATTGATTCGCAAGACATTCAAGAATTTGTCGCCATAGGATTCAAGAATGAACTACAATCAATATACTAGACAGTACGAGATATCTTCCCTGCAATAATTACAAATTGCGATCTTGTGTTGATTCAACAATTCAAAAATCAAACCTTTCACACAAAACCCTAACATAGAAACAGAATTAAACCCTAAATGAGTGTTTTTGGCGATTTTTAGTGTACCTTGTACTTGGCGACCTCCTCGCTCACTTCCTTCAAATCTCCCTTCGTGAAAATCAGCCCAACATTGCCCTAAAAAAAAAAAAAAAAAAAAAAAAAACCCAAATCACACACAAATCAACCAAACAAAAACCCTAGAAAAACCAAAACCCTAAATTACGCACCACAAGCAGAGGAATCAGACTGAGAAATGCCTTGTTCCCGGTCTTATCGGCGTGAACTCGGACAGTCCTCTTCATCATGGTGTTCTTCCCCATCAGCACAACCGAGTCCCCTCTCAGCCCCTTTCGAATGTCCTGCAACTGCTTGGATCCGACGTTGTCCGCCACGACGATCAGGATCTGAGTGTACTCATCGAGGAGGTCGCAGAGCTTCCTGTCGTACGCGATCTTCTTGTCCGCCTTCGAAGTCCTGCCCACCATTTTCAGAGATTGATGGTTTTTTCCGAGTTTCGGAGTGTTTGATTGGTTGTGCGAAGAGGAAACCCTAACCCTAAAACGCAAAACGAGGGCCAAGAGAGAGCGGAGCTTCTCAAGGCGGACAGTCGAGCCGTCGCTTTAACCTCTCTAGCTGAGATGAACAACTACACTGCTCTGTGTGGTGTTAGCGAAAGTGAGAAACCCTAGACGAAGATGAGTTGGCTGGGTCTATATATATGTGAATGGGACTTAGATCGGACGGTTGTGGTTTGTTGGGGCGAATCCTACGGTCTCGATTGAGATATAAATAAGAGTTAGGGTTCGGTTGTCATGTTACTTGGGCTAAGAATGTTTGGTTGGGCCAAGCTAGGGAGTTTATAATGTTTATAAATAATACTTGGGCCTTGTAGTACATGATGGGTTCCTATTTTCAGCTTCTTCTTTTTTGATTTTTTTGTACCGGGTGTTTGGAGCCAACTGCATCGATTAACTCGATTTTTTCCATCAACAAGACTTAAACTAAAAATTTTACTTAAAAGATGACTCGAAACCTTTACTACTTGGATCAACCGGCTATTGGTGTTGGTCGTTGTACTCGCTCATTAGATATTCCACAAAGTGTGAATTACAAAAAGTTCATCTTGCATACACTCGTGAATAAAAGTTGTGCACCTCTATTGTGAACGTGTTGATCGAAATATGATCTTACATAAGATAAATAAAAGATTTCTTAATGAATAATAGGATATAAAAGTGGATCTCATCCCAATTAGTATTGGGATCTATTAGAGGAGTTTTTGCACGATTAATAGAATTTAGAGAAAAAATTCCCAAAAAAACACATCTGCTTAAATAATTCCCAATATAACACACTTAGTGCCACGTAGGATGCCACATGGGACTTGAGCGAGTATTTGGGTGTGGGGAAAACGTGAGTGGAAATCACGTTTTAAGGGAAGTCGTGATTTCCACTCACGATTTCCCCAGTGGAAGTCGTGACTTCCAAGTCACGACTTCCATCTAATGGAAGTCGTGACTGCAAGTCACGACTTGTACTCGAGGGTAAGAAAAAAGAGCACGAGAGGCCTCTCTCGTCCCTCTCGTCCCTGTTTTCTTCCCCCTCTGCCATGAGATCTCTCATCTTCTTTGCTCTGCCTCTGCCTCATCGAGATCGTCCTGCGACCACCAGTCCCCGTCTCCACCGATCTGCATCCACCGTCCCGTCTCGTTGTTGCCTTCTCTCGGGCTCCACCAGTCCTGCCGTAGTCCCTCCCTCCACCGTCCATAGACCATCCCTGCCGCCACCGTCATTGCCTCCACCAGATCCTCGACCAGTCCTGCCTCACCAGCCATTTGCCTTCCATAGTCCCTGCCAGCCACCAAGCCTTGCCTTCATAGTCCCCTGCCGCCATCCACTGCCACCCATGATTTTGTCTCGTCTCTGTAGTCGTATCTGCCTCCACCGTCATTGCCTCCCTTGTCCCTCGAAGAGCCCTCAAAGGTCGCAGCAGGAGCCTCTTGTCTCTGCTTTCGCATTGGTCCCTCGCCGGTCCTTCGCCTTATAGGTCCTTATTTGCCTTCCGTAGGTATATTCTTTTGTTAATTTCATGTTCATATTTGGGATTAATTACAAATTATATTCATTAAATGTGAAGAAGCTATTTACCAAATCAAAGATGCTTTTGACAAATACTAAACCAAATCCCCTTGAACATCTTCAATTGAATCATTAGAGATGCATTGTCGTGTCTTGAATCATTTGCAATGCATTGTCGTGATAAGGCCATTTCCTATTTAGCTCATCTAGAAATGAACCCCTTGAACATCTTCAATTGACTTTGAAATCTCTATAAGACATTTATAGCGATTACATAGCTTTGTTTCCAAACAAAGCTAGTCTAGTGACTTTTTGTTTTTTATTTTTGGAAAAAAACAACAACAACTAGTCTAGTGATCAAGCAGTACTGTTGAGAATTGTTCCATTATGGTAATATGTTCAGAATTGTTCCATCTAGGTTTTAGAATTGTACTTTTGATATGGTATTGATTGATATGGTATTGATTGATATTGTTGCATTCACTTCTTTTGATCATGTTTTATATTCTACATATATAGATTCAATAATGAGTGATCGAAGAGTAAGTTTGTTGTGCTATATGAATGGGGACATGGTCGATGGACCATCGGGAATTTCATACACTAAACCGCTTGGATTCGACATCTTAGAGCGAACATGGGTTTAGGAGTACGAGGAATTTATGAGTTTTGTCTATAATTCTTTGGAGATAGACAATGAAAAGATGATATCGACCATCGCATATCGATATCCGGCGTACATCGGTAGTGAATGCGCCAACTACGTCCTGTGCGAATAGATGATGAGGCGAGTCTCAAAGATGTTTGGGAGATTGTGGCGAGAATTACCACCACCAAAATGCATGGAGTTTTATATCGATTTGAGAACGAGAGATTCGTATAATAGTACAAGCTGTAATATGGCGTTAGATTACGTAATTTGGACCTAGCACTCGACCAAATATGGAGCGAGTCATTGTGCATCGCCGCCTTCATGTTGGAAATCCGAGATAAACGAGGATCCTTGTTCTGTGATGAGTTGAACACTAGTGAAGACGGAGACTATTGCGGTAGTGACGAAGGTACTAGTGAAGAGAGTAGCGATGATGATACGAGATGATGAAGGGGTTGATGCACATCATGTTGATGATGCCATGATTCGCTACACATTAAATCGAGTCATTGCCGATGATGGCTCATTATCTTGTCCTCCAATTCGAGCGAGCTTGGGAACGATGATTTTTTCGACGAAGAAATTGCTTGGAATTGATGGTGCGCCGTTGGTGTACGTGAATTTGTCGTACCTTCTCCTGCATTTATGGAATTGAGTAGTGAGGCATTGCAACCCCTCGATGAGAATGCTATGATCCCTTTAAGGTCTATATGGAATGAGGGAGCGAGAATTTCAAAAGGGCATGCGGTTCATGTATAAAGTAGATATCCGACATGCGTGAAGTTGTATAGCATAAAAGAACACAGGCGATTTGTGGTGACTCATTCTACACGTAATGTATGGATTGTTCGATGTAAGAAATATGTAGATGGATGCACTTGGAGGTTGCGTTGTTCGAGAAGAAAATCGCATGGAATGTTTGAGATTAGTAAATATGCAGGACCACATACATGCATCTACGCCAATTTGTCCAAAGATCATGCGCATTTGGACTCCACCGTTATATGTCGTGAAGTTGAAAATGTGGTGAGAAGAGATCCGTCCATTTCAGTTCCAGTGCTGCATCAGATGATCAAGGACAAATACAGTTATGACGTTCGTTACAAGAAAGTGTGGTTGGGGAAGAAGAAGGCAATTGCTAAAGTCTATGGAGGCGGGAAGAATCGTATAAAATGTTACCGCGGTGGATGGTTTGCTCTTCAAGAAACCAATCCGGGGACACGTGTGGAATGGCGGCATGGGGAGCCTAACGCGAACAATGAGGTTATATTCAAATGGGTTTTTTGGGCATTTGAACCTTCTATTGCAGGCTTCAGACATTGCAGACCAATGATACAGATTGATGGCACATTCTTGTATGGAAAATACAAACACAAACTCTAATAGCCCTTGTTGTTGATAGTAAAAGTCATGTATTTCCTTTAGCATTTGCCATCGTTGATGAGGAAAGTCAACACGGTGGGGATGGTTTATGGCTTGCTTGCGACATCACGTGGTGATAGGGATGGTATATGTGTCATTTACGATCGACACCCGGTATATTGTTGGCTATGAACAATCCGCAAAATGGATGGACTCTGAAAGGGCTCACATGATTTTGTCTCGTCGCATTTGCGGTAATTTTAACATGAGGTTCGGGAGCAAAGAATTAAAAGATATGGTGTACTTACTTTGGTGCACAACATCAACCCCGAAAATTCAAGCGATCATGTGAACTTCAAGAAATTAATGCGGAATGTATTGCGTGGTTTAATGACCTTGATCGAGCACGGTGGACGACGCATACGACAAAGGATATCGATACGGATGGATGACTACCAATCTAATTTGGTATGGTTTATCGTGTCCATAATTTGGTACCATTGTTTATTTACTACATTTGATTTGTTACGTTTAGATGCTTATACACATATGCGTATTTTGTTCCTAAGTAGAATGCTTTAACGGGGTCCTTAAAAAGCGCGCGATTCTATCCCATCACCGCATTAGTGCAAGTGACATTTTATCGTGTCTTGGAGTTCTTCAACAAAAGGCGAGACGAAATAGGTGCAGCCTTAGGTAGGGGCGAAGTGTACACAAGTTACGCGTTGAAGAAGTTGTCAGATTGGGCAAAGTCTTCTGGCGGGCACAATGTGACATTAGTGAATCGCGATAATGGTACATTTGAAGTCGTCACTGCGCCACGTGGCCATCATTTGCGGAAAGGGTCTAACAAGCAAATAGTTAAATTGCAGGATCGTAGATGCACTTGTATGAAATGGCAGTGTTATGGCATTCCTTGTTCTCATGTTCAAGCAGTCTGCGCCAGTGTTGCCATGGATGCTCATCAATACATTGAGGATTACTACAGATTGGCTGTGTACAGTCAATGTTATGCTGCGAATTTCCATCCCATTCCGCACGAAGATTATTGGCCAAACGCCAGACTTCCATACTCGTTACTGGCTGATCCATCTCGAAAGCGAGTTAAAAAAGGTCGCCCTCAACAACGACGTCTCCGCACAGAGATGGATTGGAGAAGCAACCAGAAACAGCCACGTCATATGCGAGCGTGGCGAATGGAGAGAGACCCCGACCACGGCTGCGATGTAGTTTGTGTAAGCGGGACGGACACTGATAGACGCACTTGCTCTCGTCGTCGTCGGCAACAACAACACCAGAGTGCTTCATAGTGTCTCATTCAAGCAATGAACATTTACTTAAGCTAGCTATGCCTCTTGTCTGTTGAGGGTCATGATTGTAACTTAAATCTTATATATTTTCATGAGTTCCATTTACTTTATTCATGTTGAACTATCTCCATAGTTTTGTTAACCCTTTCCTACTTATTCATTTTGAGTGTGTTTGATCTTCTTGTTTAAAACCAAGTTTGTGGTGGTTTTATAGTGGTAGGAATTCCAATATAGCCGTTTATGACCGTTCTAGGAATCCGGAAATCAAAAATTCAAATTTCAAGCTTGATTTCAAAAGTCGAAATTGCGGGCGAGAGAGCAATTAGCGCGCTAATACGTGGCTTAGCGCGCTAACACTACTCTTAGCGCGCTAATGACGATATTAGCGCGCTAGCTACGAGGACCTCGAAATTTTTTGTCCCTTTGTGTTAGCGACCCTTAAAATTGTCAGGGACCTAACCAACCCTTATATAACATGTTATACATGTTTATTATGAGTCATTAACCTTATTTGGGTGGCCGGATAATTTTATAAACCCGAAAAACGGAAATTCAAAGTTTAACAACTTATTAGGGGCTTTCTGCAAATTTTCGTTTTCTTTTTAAATACATTTCAAAAACGAGTTTTCCTTTTTCAAAAACATTTATAATGATATTCTAATATGTAAATGACCATTCACACATAATTGATGTATGCACGAACTAATGCATTTGGCTTGCGTGAAAGAATTTGTTTACCTTACATTGATTTTACAAATTGCGGTTTGGACTTTTCATGTTCCTTAATTTGTAATGATGTCCCCTTGAAGCGCGATATGGAGCACTGGGCCTATAGATGATTCGGTTTTGAGTTCGCAAGCTCTCCATAGATCTACCAGAGTATGGCACGGGCCAGGGTATGACTTCTTGCTTAGATTTGCACTACAGTTATATCGGCGTCTATATATTCTAAACAATGTACCTTATAACTCGTATTTTCATAGGAGCCTGGTATATTGACTATCGGACGGAATTCATTTGGTGCACTACATCGGTTGGTCCAGTTGGATGAACGAATCGTCGAGCATCTCCACGCATCGGCTTTTACGGGACGGCGCGAGTAGGTTTCATCTCAATTGATTGGCATCTAATCTTGCTCTTGTAGAGAGGTGGAGACCGAGAAACTCACACGTTCCATTTTCTGTTGGCGAGATGACTATTACCCTTCAAGATGTACAAATTATCTTAGGGTTGCCGTGGATGGATTCCCTATCCTTTGGTCGTGTTGAGCAAGATTACAATGCCTTATGCTTGACACAACTAGGATTTCCATTCCCTGAAAATAACGGGACCGGTGGCGGATTCAAATTCGCCAAGCTGTCACGATGGTTTCAAACCTTCCACGGGATGCGATGATGAGGACGTGCAACGCTACGCAGAGAGCGTACATCCTACAACTTCTTGGCGGAACTTTATTTGCGACAAGTCTAACAACCTCGTGCACATCACGTATTTGCAATTTTGGAAGACTTTCGGGCGGCGGGACGATACGGTTGGGGTAGTGCAACTCGGCTCACCTATATAAACGATTATGTCTTGCGGTGACATTGATGGAGCGAGAGATAGCGGGACCAGGTCATTTTATTGCAATTGTGGGCATGGGATAGGTTGCCTTTTCTCGCACCAATTATGGGAAACCACATTAGAGATGACATGATAGACAATGAAGAATTATTTCCACCTCCTCCATTTGGTCATAGGTAATGATTATTTTTAAACATTACAATTTCAATTTGAGTATATGTACAACCTATTTTTCATGTATGCTCTGTTTTGTTTGTTTCATTTGGAAAGGTGGAGGCATGCGTTGGAGACCACGGGAACATCGATGCACGTCTTTGACGAAATACTGAGAGAAATGATTGACATGCAAGGAATGGGATGAAGTAATAAATATACTTAATCATTCTCTCCAACAAGCACTTATGTCGACATCTTGTTGATGACAGTTTTATTCAATTAATGTTATTTTCCATGCTACAGGTTGTTTGGGAACCGTATCCGGAAACATTGATAAGTGACCTGCCAGCATATTGTAGCAGTGGTCGAGCAATTTGGCGAACGAGGGCACCTTTGCTTTTCTTCTGCGTTGTCGAACTGTACAATCCGGATAGAGTAATGCGACAATTCGGTATGAAACAAAGGATACCTAATTTACATAGCACAAGTATGGAACTACATAAGATTGACTTGAGAGGGAAAACAGAAAAGGATTGGAGTGCAGAACATAGTGCTTATGTTTGCTTGTGGAACGAACGTGCTTCCAACTTAGCAACTGATGAAATATTAGACGAGCCTTTGGACTTTTACGACCCGTATATGCAATGGTATCGTCGCATTACACGTCGATTCATGTCTCGTCGTGGAGCTATTGCTGAGGCATTGGTAAGTGCAATTTCATTTTTCCCTCCATGAAGTTTCATATTGTTGTTTTCATTTTACTTTCACATACAAGTTCTTACATAGTTTATATGTAGGCACATGGAATGACATCGATCCATCAGTTGACATTGGGTGATGACGTGTCGATTGCACGCATTAGAGATGTATTGCATCGACTTTGCTGCGATACGAGCGGATTATCGCATGCATAATGTGCCCGCATCATTTGAAGCCTCTCATCATACTTCTCACGATGATACGCGTTCGAGGCATGACACTCCGGTGTATACGTCTTCGGTACCTCTCGATGAGCGTGACACTCCACATACTCCATCCGTTCCTCCCTACATGGCATTCGAACTGCGGAAGTCGTTCCATCTTCGCGCCATTTCAATACAACTCCAATAATGATGAATTTCTACGAGAGTACAAGTACACATGAAGGTGGAATACGTGATATCGATGATATTCGAGAGAAGATGCTCAAAATCCTAGTGATATGGGCCGGTCGAATGTCCCATTAGCGTTGAATCGTAATGTTCGAGTTGTAAAGAGAACACGTTGTGGGATTTGGAAGTCATTATTTGGGGTCGGAGTAGGACTTGTGTGTAACAATAACAAGACTTCTTTTATTATTGCTTTGTACTCAATCACTTTGCAATTTTATGTATGTATGTTATGTTTGGATGTATGTATGTACTCATGCTTGTTTTAGTACTTCTATTTTGATGAATTGTTTTTTTCCTTTGTTGCATTCTTTGAAATAACTTTTTTTCCTTCGGTTTAAACACTCCAAACTTATTTTTCCAATTAACATTTCATTAATTGTTTAGTTATTAACTTGGCCTTTGATTTTTATGATGTTAAGTCATTTTAAATAGCCATTATCATTCTTTGAATGGATTATGTCCAACTCTTTTCGGGTTTTGGTGTATAGAGGAGGCCTCGTGCTCTTTTTCTTACCCTCGAGTACAAGTCGTGACTTGCGAGTCACGACTTCCATTAGATGGAAGTCGTATTTGGAAGTCACGACTTCCACTACAGGGAAATCGTGAGTGGAAATCACGACTTCCCTTAAAACGTGATTTCCACTCACGTTTTCCCCACACCCGATCACTCGCTCAAGTCCCATGTGGCATCCTACGTGGCACTAAGTGTGTTATATTGGGAATTATTTAAGCGAGATGTGTTTTTTTGGGAATTTTTCTCTAAATTCTATTAATCAGGCAAAAACTGGTGACTTTTGTGGATTGGTAACAAATCTCGACTTTTATAAAATTTTTGTATAAAATACACATAAAGAAATCTTCAACTTCTCCTCACCTCAACCTATAAACTTTTAGAGACTTTTAATTTTTATTAGTTCTATTCTTCAAAAATGACTTAATTGTTCAAAAGATTTTTCTAATCAATTGTTTTTATCAACTTCTTCAATCACTCCACAACTCATGAATTTCATTGCTCACTCATTATATATATAATGTCTATGTTGATGAAAATGAAAATGATGGCATTATTAAGAAGACTTTATTCTTGCATCCTTTGTACATTTTGATGAGTTTTTTTTTTTTTTTTTTTACAATGAAGTTTCATTTATTAGTGTATTATTATAATCTCAAAATTTATAATATTATTCTTTTTGGAGAAAATAATTGTATTTTTTTTAAATGCAAAAATGCATTTTTAAAAACTTAAACTATCATTCTTAAGGAAAAATATAATGTTTTTTTTTCCTAAAGTGCAAAGTTTTTACACTAACACTATGATCTTATTTGGTTCTTTTCGCTATTATAAGATTATTTGTTTACCTATTTATTATGTTGATATTTATTTACTTATTTTTTATCCTACTACCTTGATCGTAATTCATTAATATATCTATATTTTTTTATTAAAAAAATTAGTAATAGTTCTTAAGAAAAAGAAATATAATTATTTATCTAATTTTTTATAATAAAGTGCAAAATATTTGTTTAATTATAAAAATCACAAAATTTTGCTAATATCAATCAAAATCATGTTTAAGATGTTCACAAAAGTCATTGAAAATCTTAAATGTTAATAAAAGTCATCAAAATGAAGTCTACATAAAAGTTTATCAAAATCTATAAAAGTCTACCAAAATCTATAAACTTCTAAAAAGTCATCCAAGTTATAATCAAAAGTTTATTAAAATCTCAATTGAATACACCCTTGTAAGTGTATTCAATTAAAACTTTTGAGAGTTTATAAAAGTAAAATGTATTCAATGTGAACTTTTATAGACTTTTTAAAAGTCTATAAAAGTTTTGAGGTATTCAATTTAAACTTTTAGAGAGTTTTTATAAAAGTAAGATATATTTAATTTTTTGTGACTTTTGTGGTTTAGTTACAAATCTTGATTTTTATAGACTTTTTGTATAAAAATACACATAAAAAGAAATATTTAATTTCTCATCACCACAACCCAGAAACTTTTAGAGACTTTTAATTTTTGTTGATTCTTTTATTCAATAAGGACTTCATTGTTCATAATGACATTTTCTTATTAATTGTTTTTATCAACTTCTTCAACCACTCCACAACTCATTGATTTCATTGCTCACTCATTATACTATAATGTCTATGTTGATGAAAATGAAAATGATGTCGTTATTAACAAGATCTCATTCTTGCGTCATTGTACATTTTTTATAAGATTTTCTTACAAAGAAGTTTCGTTTATTTGTATAATTATAATCTCAAAAAGTGTAATATTATTATTTTTGAGAAAATAAGTATATATTTTTATCTAAAAAGTGTAATATTATTATTTTTGAAGAACATAATTGTATTTTTTTTTCAAATGCAAGAAGTGCTTTTAAGAAATTTAAAATATAATTCTTAAGGAAAAAATATAAGTTTTTTTTACTTAAGTCAAAAAAAGTGCAAATTTTTACACAATGATTTTATTTGTTTTTTTTTGCAACTAAAAGATGATTCATTTACCTATTTGTTTTGTTAATATCTTATTTACTTATTTGTTATGTTACTATCTTGATAGTAAGTTCATTAATATGTATATATGATTTTTTATTAAAATACAAAATATTTTAAAAAATTAGTAATAGTTCTTAAGAAAAATAAATAATAATTATTTATCTATTTTTTATAATAAAGTGCAAAATATTGTTTCAATATAAAAATTACAAAGATTTATTTATCAATCAAAATCATGTTTAAAAAGTTCACAAAAATCACTAAAAATCTTAAATGTTAATAGAAGTCTTCAAAATGAAGTTTACATAAAAGTTTATCAAAGTCATTAAAAGTCTACGAAAATCTACAAACTTCAAAAAGTCATCCACTTATAAAAGTAACCAAAAATCTATTAAAATTTCAATTGAATACACCCCCGATAGTGACATATAATATAGCCGATCGAAGAATATGCTATATTAGCTATCTTTTATTGAAAAAATCAGTAGAGAATATAGCTAATAGATAAAAAAATCTATAGAAGTATAGAATATTAGCTAGCTATTTGATCGATATCAATTATTTTAATCAGTTACACAAATATATAGCTAAAATAGCCACCACATAATCTAAAAATAGATGTACACATAAATAATTCCATAAAAAAATAGGGAGTTTTATGACAAAAAAAGGACATCGAAAAATCAGACAAAGAACAAATACAATGCTAAGAATAATTAGCAACATGCCATGTGTCACACTCTTAGAGCTAAGAAAAATTAGTAACATACCACGGTCACACTCATAGAGGCCCTCACAAAGTGAAAAATCAATAATAAAAAATAGGGCCGCTAAGGGCACCCCACCTTTTCATGAAGGCACCCAAATTATTTGTAAAAATTCAAAGCAAATATGGAAAAGACCATTTTGCCCCTGTATATATAATGATTCAAACCCCACAAATCATTTTGACAAAGAAAAAGGGCACCCCACCACCAAGCTTGAACCACAAAGCCACATTGCGTTTGGCGAGCGTTTATCGATTCTTGCGGATTGACATCATCCGAAACCGACGATGTAACAATGTTTGACAACCATATGATGGTTTCTTAGAACTGTTTAGTTGGGTAAAAGCGTGAAAATGATGATTTGTTTGTCAACGTAGGGTTTGGTAATTTCCTCAAATCCGAACTTGTTTCCACTATATAATGGAGGATTGTACTGCTACGGTGCAAGAGGAGGTTGAACTTGAGGTAATTTTGCGAATTTATTATGTTTTTTATGAGGTTATCCGAAGTTTCTGTCGATGTGCGCGATTGTTTCGGCCTCGCAGGACCGAGATATATTGAAATGTCTCGGTCATAGAGGACCGAGCCTACTCTAACCCTCTCGCCGAGTGTACAACCAGAGAGTAGGAGAAAATTCTCGGTTGTACACCACCGACGCCACATTACCTATCACTAATTGTAGCTCTCGTCATGTCTCGGAGAGATGGCGAAGTATTCTCGGCCATGCGTAATCGAGACACTTTGTGAATTCTTTCGGCCTTCGTGGCGAGACTCGCGAGTTCCCAAAAATTTAGCTTCTGTCTCGGTCATGCTTGGCCGAGACAAGTCTAACACGATCTCGGCCCGCTGTGTGGCCGAGAACCGCGATTTTCCAATTTTTTTACCATTCTACAAAGCGCCACACACACATTACAACTACTCTACAAAAATGTAACTTAATTATACTATAAACTTAACTTCAAACAATCGATTTCGCGCAAAATCTGTGTGTTCGACGATCTTCAACCGAGCCCTAATTTGGAGACGAAATCGGCTCACACCCCGACCCTACAAACTGCAAAAAACTCGTACAACGAAGGAGAAACACAAGGGGAGACACGGGAAACACGATTTCGGGGATTCCTCTCACAGGTCGGTTCAAAAGAAATGGATTATTCCACAAGATTTCGGTGAAGGTGGTGGTGGGGTGGTGGGGTGCGAGAGTTTTTTGCACGAGGGGTATTTTGGGTATTTCGGGTCTAATTTTTGGATGCCCCAGGTAAATTGATTTGTGCCCACATTAACTGAGTGCCTTCATGAAAAGGTGGGGTGCCCTTAGCGGCCCTCTAAAAAAATTGAGCGGCTAATACGATCATTTATCTTACCTAAACACAAAGACCATAACATATACAAATACAAAAACATAAGAATGTTTTTTTTTCTTGAGAATCAATCGCTTGAACTCGTAAAATTTGGAGGATGTCTTTTCCACTACCTTTGGCCTATGACAATACAAAAAGTCCCTAATCGTATAGGCTATATTAGATGTTTGCAAATAAAAAGAAAAAAATCGGATTGAAGTATAGGCTATATTTAATATTTTACTGAAAAAATCAATAGAAAAAAATTGCCCATGAAAGTATAGGCTATATTAAATGTTTTGCAAAAAAAAAAAAGGAAACAAAATACAGTGACATAATATAGCCAATCGAAGAATAAGCTATATTAGAGCATCTCCAATGGTAATGTTGATCTAGACCATGGTTTGGTGCCACATCATAGATGTGGAGAAGATGTCTATCATATGTTGCACTAAATAGACATTCGCCTCTCAAAATGGTCTCTAATGGGCAATGAATTTAGACCATGAATTAATGAGTTGACATTGTTATTTTTAATTTTCATAATATTAATAAAAACCTGAAAAAAATAAAAAAACTTTAAAAAAAAGAGTCTATTTGTCTGACGTGATGAGTCACCATAATGTCTAGAAGTAGACATTATGGTAGACACCGTCCACTTTTATTCCATACCACATAGGATAAACATTATCAATTCATGGTTCCATTGGAGAACATTTTTTGGGTTGGATGTAGATTGTATCATATGTGGATCTATTTCCACTCTAATCCATGGTCCAATTAAAAATGCTCTTAGCTATCTTTTGTTGAAAAAAATCAATAGAGAATATAGTTAATAGATAAAAAAACATCTATGGAAGGAAGTATAGGCCATTAGCTATTTGATCATACATAAACACGAAGACCATAACATATACAAATACAAAAACATTAGAATTTTTTTTTTCTTTCTTGAGAATCAATCACTTGAACTCGTAGAGAATCAATCACTTGAACTCGTAAAAGTTGGAAGATGTCTTTTCTACTACCTTTGGCATGTAACAACACAAAAAGTCCCTAATCAGTATTGGCTACATTAGATATTTGCAAATATTAAAAAAAAACAGATTGAAATATAGGCTATATTTAATATTTTACTGAAAAAATCAATAGAAAAAATTGCCCATGAAAGTATAGGCTATATTAGATGTTTTGCGGAAAAAAAAAACAAAATATAGTGACATATAATATAGCCGATTGAAGAATAAGCTATATTAGCTATCTTTAGTTGAAAAAATCAATAGAGAATATAGCTAATTAATAGATAAAAATATCTATGGAAGTATAGACTATTAGCTATTTGATCTACGTTAATCATTTTAATCCGTTACATAAATATATATAGCTAAAATAGCCACCACGTAATCTAAAAAATAGATGTACACATAAATAATTAGATAAAAATAGGGACTTCGAAAAATAGGACAAAGAACAAATACAATGCTAAGAAAAACTAGTAACATGCCACGTGTCACACTCTTAGAGCTAAGAAAAATTAGTAACATGCACGTGTCACATTCTTAGAGCTCCTCACAGAAGATCTTCCTACATATAATATAATATATATAGAATATAGATATAGATATAGATTAGCCTTGTTATCAAACAAAAGTTAATTGTACGCATTACAATTAATTTTGAGATTTTAGTATTTCAATCTTAATCGGCTAAAGTTAAGTTTTAAAATAGAAACGTAGACATAGAGATTTGTGGTTTGGTACAAAATAGCAAAATACCCTAATAATTAGCTAAGTAAATTAACCGAAAAGATGTTTTATATATGTACCTTGATCAATTGGCTATTAGTAAAAAAAATAGAAAGCTAAAAATAGGAAAATAATTAAGAAAATAATCCATAAAAATAGAATCGTCTAAAAAAAGAAAATCTAATTTGAGAATCATTAAAAAAAAAGCCGAAACTAAAAAGAAATCCATAACATTGAAAAATGTCTAAAAATTAGCAATTAAAATAGAAAATACCGGATACTAAAAAATAGGAATAGTGACATCATCATGCCACATGTCAATCCGTGAGAGCTTTTTCACATGCCACATGTCACATTGTGAAAGCTTCTCACAAAAAAACAGTTCCTTTATATAATATAAAATAATATTATATTTTAAAATCTATTATAATCTAGTCGGTATCTCGCACTTCACGTGCGGGCAAAATTAAGAATTAAAATAAGAGATGAAAATAAGTTTGTTGAGAAAAAAATGTAAAAAGAATATATTTTGTAGTGTCTAATATGACGAAGTCAAGAATAACATCATCCAATTTTTCTATAGAAGATTTTTTTTACAAGAAAGAAACAACTTGCATCTACTATGGTTCTAAGGATGTAAACCGATAGAAAGTACAGTGAATTCTCCCTTGTGCGCTTTATGATACTAAAACTTGTATTGTCGCAAAACTCTTTTAGGGACGTGCAACTCTTTTAGGGATGTAAAGCTGGTAGAGTACTGCGCAAGATTTTCACTACATGTATTTGTTTTATGATTATAATATGCATAGGGAGGTAAAATAGGTAAGGTACCGATGAAATGTCTTCCCTATGTACACCGATCTCAAACCCGATTATAATGTGCAAAAAATTTTCACACATAGGAACCTTCCGCCCCTCACAATGTGTCTACATTCCTTAACTAATCCATGAAAGAAAAACAAAATTAATGGACCAATATGTACACTAAGTACTAAGAAATGTGTGGGAAACAATAATGCAAAATGATAAGGTTTGGAGCATACATGAGCTACACAATATTGCATCATGGCTAAAAAATAGCCGATTGTGGAAAAAGTGTAATGTTCTAATTGCATCTTACTCTTAATAGTCTAATATATATATAGTCCCTTGAATATAGGGTATCATTGGCTAAAATTAGTTAATTATCTCTTTAATTTTTTTTTTGAATGAGAACTAATTATCTCTATCTAATTACAATTTGTAATGTAATCTCACAATAATTAATATATGGGCAAAACAAATAGTGTTTCTTTTCACTAATGATTTAGTCTCATTAGAATTTATATCAAATTTTAGAAAGTTTAGGACTTTGTGAAACAATACGAATATAAAGAAATTAATCTTATATATAATCGATTAATTTAATCCAACTAAATGTATGTAAAACAGTCAATTTGTGTAACTTTTGCAATTTATGATTACAAAACTTGTAAAACAGTCGATTGTGTAACTTATAGAATTAGCGATTACGTATTAAGTGGAGTATAATGTATGACTTTTTATTTTAGATAAATACAAACACATTACCTATTTATAAAAATCGAAAAATTAAAAAAATAGTCGACAAAAAAACACCGTACCATATATTTTTTTAAAAAAACTCGCACATATAGATTTAATTTGCCGATTAATTTTGAAAATTAGTAAAATAGTTTAATTTTTGCAAATCCCTATTTTGTGTGTTTTTACCATCATGCCCCTCACTTAAATGCGAGAAAGGTTACGGTTTGTGTGTTTTATTTTTTCTTATAAAATCATAATTATGACCTCATAATACCACGTGTCAATTTAGAAGAGCTTTTGTGAGAGCTTCTCACAAAAGCAGTTCATATATAATATATATATATATATATATATATATAGATTTGAGTGGCACCTCCTCTAAATATGGTATCTTTGAAAGATTCACCTAATAGACGGTAGAATTGGAAAGAGTCCTAAAAGGACTCACAACTTCCATGAGTTCATAATATATATCAAACTCAATTTATAACCTTACTTAGAGTCTCCGATAACTTAATCACAAATATATAATCCCAAATAGACAAAAATTGGAATTGAAAACTCGTAACTTATGTTAAATTTATTTTGAAGACTCGTAAAACCATTCACCCAAACTTTAATTTCTACACTCACCCAAAGAATCCAAAACAATATATATATATATATATATATATATATATATATATATAATTTACATCAAGAAATATTTTTAAAATTTGAAAACAATTACGACAATCTTCGAGTCTTATCCAATTGTCTTTTGTCTTTAAATATAATACGAAACCATCAAAAACAACTCGAAGATGTCAGGCAAGTAAATTCCTACATTAAACTGTACTCCTGCAATTGTTAGTCTGATACATGGAGACATGTAATTGCATTTCTAAATAATCAATAAGATATATGTGTCAACCTGACATGCAATACACTCTGTCATTGTCTCCTAACTATAGTCAGATGTCGACTTCCAAAAATAGTACATAGACAATATTAAGAGATCATGAAATGTACACATCACTTGTCGGCGTTATACTCCGCTAGTCTCATTAGATTGCGTAGAGGCAGGATCGAAATCTAGTTTCAATCAAACCAGACTCCGAAACAAGCTTATCCCCCTTACTTACTCTATGTATGAATGACCAAGAATAATAAAATGCAATGTAAACTATGATACAATTACAGGTACAAAGATAATTTTCATAAATAGTAGAGATCACTTTGTAGGGTTTACTTACAACCAAACAAATTTTGAGTGTAATTTTCGGGGTCTCGAAGTGTCGAATCACCTTGAAAATGGATCCAATAGCTTCCCGCTTACCCAATTATATTACGAGTTAAGCTTTAAGTGAAACCAAATTGCTAAACCCAATGAAAAGCTGCGGCCAAAATACGTTTGAGAAAAGTTTCCAAAAATATTAATTTATATAACTATTTCAATTGGCTTTCAACTAGCCAACTTGGGGTAACTTTTTAACCTCTAAAACCTCAATGTTTATTATCATGACTTAAAAGGAACTTTTAGTACTCTTTCTATAGACTCAAAGAACACTCAAATCAATCACCGACGGAGAAGTTATGAATTTTTCAATATGGCCTCTCAACTAGGCATACATTTTTTATTTTGAACTGAAAACATCTCCAAATCAATATTTTCGCAATTAAATCCTCAAGACTCGACAACAAAACCACAAAATCACTCGATACTAACATCAAAATATTTCCACAAGCCAGTGGAGTCAAATTGGATTAAAACCAATGATCAATTCATCCGAAACCCAATGTAAATCAATATCAAGCTGTAAAACATCTCCAAAATAGTTATCAACTTAATCACATTAGTTCAATTCATCAAAACCCTAACCTATGTCGGTGGAACTTACTCCAAATTGGCGCAAATCAATTCAATATATCAATTCACAATAATCCCTACCAATTTCTATGAAAACCACGCGAAAGAACTTGAAAAATTGCGAGAACTCAAATTGAATTGAGAAAAATGTCCCGAATTAAGTATTTACCAAATTACGAGCCAAATACTTCGTTTTCACCACGGAAACTTGGCTCGAACTGATCGTCTTTCGATGCTTTATAGTTTTACATAAAAAAATAGGCAAAAATTAGATGTTGGGAGATCACGAAGCGTAAACCCGAGTTAAGAGGGTTTAGAGAACGAACAAGAACATTTTGTTCTATTGAAAAAAAATGAAATGAAACGATTCATTTCATTTTTTTTATTTTTTCATATATATCAATATAAACCCTCACCGCTTATTAGCAACTTAATTTCTTTTAATTTATTAATTTATGAAAACCATATTTTGACGTGCTTTAACTTCCTAGGCGCTCATTTTCAATCTAGTTTTTCGCCAAATTGAGTCAAGCTCTCGACAAAACAGTCCATCTTTATAAAACTTCCGTAACATTGGCTTTGGTCACGTCAAAACCCCAAAAATTTTAACTTTGTTCACGACATACTAAAATCTTACGGACTAATTTTCTTGTCATACTTAGCCAAACATGCACTAATTTAGACTGATCTCAATCACGACCACCACCAACCGATACAAAACTCGAGGCAAAGTCTTGTACCAACATCGTTCTCACATTACATTACCACCGATCCCGACTTGTACGCGAACCGAGATGAAATCTTCATGTGAGGATTAACACTTGGTTAATTAGTTTTCGAACAACTAATAACTTATTTTCACTCGTGCCCTTCGAGACACACACTTGCAACCCGAGTATGAGAAATTGAGGATACACCTCAACACACCTCGACTTCCCGACAAAATAACGTACATCGCTAAGCACACAACACATAAAGAAAAATATATCTTATGATCTCGGTCCGTAATGTGTGGGTCCCACCTTGGATACCTAAATTTCAAATAAAATTTGAAAAATACGTAATTAGCCTCTCAATCAAGTTTATGAAATTTTCGGATGTCACATATCGATTTTTGTGTTTGAACATCAATCACATGTAATTACGTTAGATCGCAATTCTAATTTGTACGTGGACTTGATTGGTACGTTCATATATATGGCTATATATTTATATATCAATTATATATAAAAGCACGAATCACCAATTAATCGACCGTAAAGAAAGTTACTATTTTGCCCTTTCACACCAACCCTTTCATCCCAACTCAAACTCACAATTTAAATTTTTCTTATATTAATGAGAGACAATAATTTCTTGTTACATGTGAAAAATTCAGGAAACGATACCCAGTAACATCCTCGCGTAAAATCGTAGCCAATGTCGATGGACAACAAGACAACGAGGTAAGTCCCAATCGAGTGATGTGTTGCAAATGAAGCTAGCCAATCCGCGGCCGGTTACCCTCATGATGAATATGCACAAGATACGAACAAACCATATCCGTGATAGAAGTTTGTCGGATTAAGGAAACCATATGGCAGTGTTGATTAATTGGAGTAGTTTCGCATTTCAACAAATAAACTATACTCTTATTATCTATCTCCAAGACAACCAAATGAAAATCCATGTCCCATGCCAGTGAAGACATTGAAGTGCACCCCGAGTTCCGCTCCAAAAACATAGCATGTCTCGATGTTACCGATGAAGCCACCTAGCCGCCACCGTCGGCATTCTGATTAAGCCACACGCACTCACCGCCGAACGCTCCTTTTTAGTGCTCCATTAGTGTTAATTTTGACCCAATTGTTTAGGTGGACATTCCCATCAAATTAAATGCTCCTTGCGGGACGGACAATGAGTGAAAGAGATGACCACATCATTAGCGCATTGAAAGGATTTTGGTTTAGCTACAATCATATGGCAAAGCTCTATATGAGTGACCTCCTCTTCACCAACAACGATACGATTGCGTATATTCCAGATGAGCCAACAGGTAGCGGCGAAAAAGTTCGACCATCCGACACCCATGAATTGGTTGCTGGATCTTAGATTTTTGACTAGCCAATCCTGTAAAGGTAGAGAAACTAGTGAGTCAAGTTGCTCTGAATTTAGAAAATTTCCCTGACCAAAGTAGATAAGGGACACTCCCCGAGGATATGATTAAGAGATTCATGGGCACCCCGCATAGACCGCAACTATTATAATCCATCATATGTCTTTGACATCGACTTCATTAGTGAGGAGCGCATCATTAAAGGCTAGCCATAGAAAGGTTCACACTCTCTCGGGACGATACTTTTCCGGATCACCTCCCAGCAGGGATTCCTTGTAGACCAAGTACACTGCGTTAGTGAAGAATATGCTAAGGAAGTTGAAAACTTACCGAGTTTGAGTGGCCTCAGTATATTGAATCTTCCATCAAGCTGGGCGTACGGAGGTGAGATGGTCGCGATACGGAGGAGCACCTCCATTGGAAGGTGTATGTGAGTCGATCCAACACCAATCACCAAAGCATTATTTACATATTTGCTAAATGTATCTTCCCAACATGATTCGGCATGGGCGATGTTGCTACCTCAATAAGACGTCTTTCTAGACCAAGCCATTTATCCAGCCAGAAACGTATTGTCTTGCCATTACCCAAAGCCCAATGCAAACCTTCAAAGAGTTTGTCCCACACTTTGCCTATATTCCGCCAGATATGTGAGCATTTTCCTGCCATAAGGCTCCGGGATCGTGTTTGGGGGTATGCTATATTTGGATCTCATGAGTTAACATGTAAGGCTTCTTGATTAGATAGTATACCCCGACCTAGTTTCATCGGGAAGGCTCTGTTCATATCATACATATTCGCATTCCCAAGCCCACATTCTTCTTAGGTTGACAAACCCTATCCCATGCAACCAAACTTGGTTTCTTAATGTTATCGAGAGGAGCCCTAGAGAAACTTTCTACAAACTTTGTCAATGTCTTCACATAGAACTTTAGGGAGAAAGGTGGTTTGCATTGTAAAGAGGGTATTGACATTAAGGATGATTTGCGAGTGTTGTCCAGGCCAGCTAGAGAGATGGAGGATGGTTTCCAAATCGTGCTCATGCTTGTATTTATTACTTCAAGGCACCATGGGTTGACTTAACAACTCTACCATGCGAAGTGGAACCTCAAGATAACGAACCAGATCCTTAGTGACCGAGAAATCTAGTTTTCTCGCAATTCTCCACGCCAAATTAGCCTCCATATTCGGTGAGAAGAATATTTGAGACTTATCGTGATTAATCCCATGTCCAGAGTGAGCACAAAAGGAACAGAGAGCTTTGGAGATAACAACAACTTGATCTTCTGAGGCTTCTGCAAAAAGAATAAGATCATCAACAAAAAATAAATGAGATATACATACCTCGCTACCAAAATTGGGTGCAACTCAAGCTCCCTGGTTTACTGCATCCATAATAGCCTGAGAAAGGCATTCCATACAAAGAACGAAAATGCAAGGTGACACCGATCTCCCTATCTTACACTCGTAGGTAAGAAGGATTCATACACCTCCCCATCCCATAGAAGTTGGAAAGAGCTCGAAGATAGGCTACTCAGCACAATTTTGGATAAGAATGTCGAAATGTTCGCGTCATGCAGAATGTCCTTAATGAAATTCCAGTTCGAGACGGTAGTAAGCCTTTTCCAAATCAATTTTTACCGCTAACCAACCCTTCTTCCCTCTGAGGAGTCTCATCGAGTGAAGGAGTTCCTGAGCAATCAAGATGCTATTTGTCATGTGTCTCCCTTCAACAAAACTCGACTGGGCAGGATTCACTAGATGTGGCATCGCCAATTTCAACCTATTAGCCATAATTTTGGTAATTAATTTGTAACTGACGGTGCACAGACTAATCGGTCGAAAATGGTGAAACCTTTCGGGATTCTCAATCTATGGGATGAGAGTAATTATAGATTTATTGATTGTGGTTTCCACTACACCCTGAGAAAAACAAGAATTGACCATACAACACAGAGAGTCACCAACAGTGTCCCAATTCCTTTGAAAAAAGAAGGTCGGAATTCCATCAATCCCAAGTGCTTTGTTAGGCCTCATCGCAAACAAAATGTCTCTAATTTCCTCATTCAAAACAGGCATTTCCATCTCTAATAGTAGTGCAAGCGACAATGCAGGAAATTTATTCTGCACTTCGTACGGTAAACTATTAGACGAATCACCAACATAGACATTACGGAAGAATGAAAGAGCCTCTTGTCGCAAAACACCTTGATCCTCACACCAAATTCCTGTTGAGATATTAAGACCTCGAATTCTCATTCGTTTAGCCTTACGTTTAACTTTCATATGGAAAAAGTAAGTGTTTCTATCCCCCAACATTGACCATTACGCATATACCCTTTGATGCCACAAGTAAAAGAGTAATACCATCTCAAGTTCCTCACGAAGTTCCCTATCCAGTTTCAACAAATTTTTGGATATATGAGATTTAAATGCCTTTTGGATGCCCCTCAGCCTTGCTAAGATTATCTTTTTTTGCTGGAAAATATTGTCGAATACATCTTTATTCCACTGACTTGCTTTTGCGGAGAATCGTGCGATAGATTCCTACAATGGTTTGTTACCATCCCAACATTCTTTCACAAAATTCTTCCAATCAGGATGTGTTTCCCAAGTCGAGAAGAATTTGAAAAATTTTGGTTTAGGATGAAGGGAAACCCCCACGTCAATATTCAGAAGAAAAGGGCAATGGTCGGAGTAGACTTTCGCAAGATGAGTTAATTTTAGAGTCACAAGAAAGTTTTCCCAGGCCGAGTTAATAATTGCTCTGTCCAAGTGCTCGTGACAAAGTCCCCTAGAGCAAGTAAATGAGGGCCGTGCTTGACAATTCGAGAGTCCAAAGCACGATCTACCCACCCTAGGAATTTCTTACAAACACGAGTGGACGAGAACCCATATTTTGTCCATTGAACGTAGAATGGCATTGAAATCTCTCGCCACCAACCAATGTCCGGGGTTAGAGTAGCCAAATTCTTTAAGCTATCCTATAATTGATGTCGAATGACCGAGTTCGTGTGACGAACCCAACTTCTAAACGGGGCATTGCCGAGCTAATCCGTAATCAAGTCTTAATCCTAACCACATAAGACTTAATTACGTATTAGTCAAACCTTTCGTCCATATGTTTCTTAAAACACATGTTAATATATTATCGAGATTTCAAAGTTAATTAAAACTTTATATCATTTTAATGTTATTACATATTTTAAAGATTTTGCGGAAGCTTTTATTATTCAAAATCCTAAGTGTGGAAAACTAGGAAAATACAAACATCACATGCATGTATATATGGAACTATACACTCAACCTAATGTACGACCCAAAATGTACGGTAAAACATAAGCGATAATAATACGACAAAAGTATAGACATACAAAATGAGATAGGAGAATCACCGAAATGCTCGAGAGAAAGTCGTCGATCTTCTCCTTCCCCGCTTTCGCTGCTTGTGAGACCTACACCTAATGTCACAAACTAGAAGGTGAGTATAGTGATATTTAAGTAATAAGCGGAAAATTATATGCTACATTTCCAAAATATAAGATAGGTATTTAAAAGCATTAAGTAGCGAAAGAATTGCTTTGAATCAAGTAATGCAAGTAAATACCACGATTAAAGATGTATACACGACACAAAGTGCTAAGTCGAGATGATCTACGTCCGGTCGGCGGTGAGAACTATCACCTAACTTTTCCCACTACTATATGGAGTTGCGCTCAACATATCTCACACAAATAGCGGAGCTGCGCTCTACGCTTATACAACATCAATCTCACTCTTGCCGACCACCCAGAGTCCCATAACTCGTGTGCCGCACAAGTGTAGTGGTGAGTGTCGGAACCCCGATATACCCATGTCCCGATGAACCGCGCATTTCTCATGCAATGGACATTAGATAATCCCTACTTTAGTTTTCAAAGACAATTAATTCCAAATCTCTAGGATTCAAAAACTAGATAGGCTACAAAGCCCAAAGGAATAGAATACAAGTCTAATCAAATCCAAATTATCCAATAAGCATGCTTTTCATCAATTCTTTATCAAAAAAAATGACATCAAGAGTAGGAATTGGAATCAATGAAAATGTCACATGGCATCATGTCACAATATTCAATCATGAATAGACACAAGAACAACATGATGTGATATTACAAAGTAGCAATGTCTACAAATAGACCAATAAATAATAAGAGTGAATGAAATGAAATATAGAATTCTCACAACTTTACTTACAATTCACACGCTTGTCCTAGCTTATCCGATCTCTCGACGCTTGAAATGCGTTCCCAAACTCTCGAGATCTCCCTTAGTTCTAAGGAGTTGTTTGATAGGTTTAGAGTGAGTTGGAACTCATTTATAGTGTTTAAACCATGTTTGGACTTTGCTAATTTTTGCACTAACAAAAGCAAATTAACGTGTTATTTTACACCTCTCTAATCAAGATTAGCGCGCTAGTTTTCTACATTAGCGCGCTAATTAAACATTAGCGCACTACTTCACTTATCTAGCGCGCTAGATTATTAACCTAGCGCACTATGTGCAACAGAACCCAGAATTCTGCACTTCGAATTCTGGGTTTTTGCTACACATAGGCTTTGTTTTCGCCTTATGGACCTTTATACACATTACAAGAGGTCCCTAACACCCATCCCAACACACAACAGCAACAACAACATCAATTTTTATGAAATCACAAAGTTTATGGTGTGCAGAATTTACCAAGCTTAATGATGATCTTCTTCCTCACCAAAGCTTCAATGGTTACACACTCCTCCTCTTCTCCAAATCACTCCAGCAACCTCTCTTCTTCCTCTCCTCCTCCTAGCAACGATTTGATGAAGATAAGAAACCAAATTTTTTTGACTTATAGGTTCATTTAACCATGTTGATATGTTTGAACCTTAGCCATTGATCATTGTGTGCATACGTATCTTGAGGCTCAACTCATGGACCTCCTTATCCCACTTTGTCCCTTAAGTCACCATTGAGTGACTCAACAAATTGACATCTTGTCTCTTGATGAGTTAATGCGTTTCTCGATGCACATCTAATGCTTATGGTTTTGTTAAACTAACTTTAGGCACTTAATGGTTTATTTAAATGTGACCACATTAAGCCACTAAAGCCACTTCCAAAACCAACATAAATTCAAATTTAACTTAAATTAATTAAGCTTACCCCATAAGCCGCTACCTCGATCCCACGTTGACACGCAACTCGAGACGTCCCCGCTCATCTCGATACCTATACACCTATATAAATTGACTTAATAGTCTACGCATATACAATACACTAGGCAAACATCACAACAAATATAAAATATAAATCGGCCATTGCCTCGGTCAATGGACATATCACGGTGTGGGTCCTACAAGTACGGATCGTTGATCTGTTTAAGAAATTAAATACGACGGTTAGAGAAATTTTTTGGGTCGTTACAATTCTTCCCAACTAATGAAAATTTCGTCCTCGAATTTTAAAATCGAACTAGGAGTTATACGACTCGAATAGGTACGAAACCTATCTCGCATATAGTCCTCCCATTCTAAGTGAGTTCCATATCATCGTGAAAGCGCCACTTGACAAACACTTTTGGGATAGACTTGCCTCTCAAGTTCGTACTAATCGATCCAAAATATGCACGAGTTGCTCCTCATATGAAATATCCTCACTCAGATCTATCGACTCAAATCTAAAGTCGGACGATCACTGCTTTCGATTCGGCTAATCGAAGCATGGAGATATGAAAGACTAGATGAACTTCGACATCTGTGGAGGTAACTCAAGCTCATATGCTACTTTTCCGACCCGTTTCTTAATTACGAAAGGTCAGATAAATCTCGATGCAAGTTTACATTTCACTCCAGAACCTCGAAGAGTTCGAGGGAAACCTTTAAATATACAAAGGACCCCTCGGTGCACGTGAGATCACCGCGTGATATCGTCGTATATACTGTTGTCTATCTTGGGCTCCCTTGAGTTTCGACGATGAATCAATCGTACCTTCTCTATGTGATCAACAACAATCTCAGCCCCACGGTCTCCCGGTCCTTTGGCTCATCCAACTCGATAGCGAGCAACACGGTATACCATATAAAGCCTTAAATGTACGTCATCTCAATCTTGGCACGATAACCGTTGTTATATGCAAACTCACACAACGGTAGGTACTCCTCCATGATTATCCAAACTCCAAAACACAAGCCCGCAACATATCTTCGAGAACTGAATCAATCTTATGTATGCCGTCGATTTGAGGATAAAAAGCCATACTAAATTGTAGGTGCGTACCATCTTCGCTCTTGCATACTCCCCCACATCCTGGACGTATACATAACATCTTGATTTGACGTAATAGTCACCTTTGGTACCCCATGCGGTCTAATAATCTCTCGCTCGAACAATATACTCAGGTGATCAAACGTGTAATGTGTGGCCTTCTGGTATAAAGTGAACACCTTCGTCGATCTATCAACTATAACCCAGATGGAATCATGTCTCCTAGCGGTTCTCGGCAATCTTCTCACAAAACCCATTGCAATGTCCTCACACTTCCATCATGGAATGGGAAGAGGCTGTAACAATCCTCCAGTCTGCGATGTTCAACCTTCACTTGCGACAAATCCCACAATTCGATAAACTTCGACACATCCGCCTTCATCTCGGGCCACAAAAATGCCTCTTCATGTCGTGGTACATCTTGGTCTGCTGGATGAATGGTGAATCGGGAACGGTGTGATTCTGAACAATCTCCTCTCGCAACTACTGGTAAGGATGTATCCATAGTTTGCCCCCGAACCTCAAACAATAGTCGGACGTCTTCGTCCAATCAACACAATCTACACTCTATGCTAACTCACTAAACATTGAGTACAACTGTCGGTTCTCGACCCTTCGACACTCTTTGTGCCGATACGGTTGTACTATCATCGAGCGCAATCTCAACCCGAGTTTAGTAGGAATCTCCGCATCTTCAACGGGTATCCTACTCGGGGCATCTACAACTACGTTTGTTTTTTCGAATGATACTCCAATGAAAAGTCGTAATTTTTCGAAACACTAACCATCTACGATGTCTCATATTCAAATCCTTATGTGTGAAGAGATACTTCAAACTCTTATGATCGATAAAAAGTGTAAATTTCTCTTCATACAACTAATGTCTCCATATCTTCGGTGTAAACACTCTGCTTTGCCAACTCAAGTCGTGCGTCGGATAATTCTTCTTATGTACCTTCAAGCGTCGGATGCATAAGCTATTGCACCAACACCTTGCATCGACACAAATCCCAAACCTTTATGAGAAACATCGGTGTATATTAAAAATCCTTGTCCAACCTCGAGTAACACTAACACTGGTGCGATAGTCAATAATCTCTTCAAGTCGAGTGAATGTCTCCTCACGTTCCTCGGTAACAACTCAAATCTAACATCTCTTTGGGTCAATCTCGTAAGTGGTGAAGCGATTTTCAAGAAATCTTTCACAAATCGGTGATAATACCCCGCCAAACCCAAAAATTCCTAATCTCGATCATCCTTGAAGTTGGTCTTTGGCCAATCCATAATTGCCGAAATTTTGGCTAGATCCACTTTGATATCACCTCATTGCCCAGACAACATGCCCCGAGAAATTTGACCTATAATAACCAAAATTCGCATTTACGAATTTGGCGTACAATATTAAAAGTATGCAACGTTTCTCGAGGTCTTGCTCATGATCCTCCCTCGTCTTTGAGTATATCAATATATCATCGATGAAGACTATCACAAACCGATTAAGAAATGGTATGAAAACTCGATGCATCAAATCCATAAACACTATCTTGGAGCATTAGTCAACCCAAATGGCATGACCGTGAACTAAAAATGTCCATATCTCGTTACGAAAGTTGTAATGGACCCATCCTCATCCACGATCTGAGCTGATGATACCACGATCGCACTATTTTGGAGAAAAACTATGCTCATCTCGGTGATCAAATAAATCATCAATCTCGGGAGTGGATATTTATTTCTAATGTGACTTTGTTCATTGTTTATAGTCGATACAAAGTCTCAAAATACCATCCTTCACAAAAAGGACGGGTGCTCCCCATGGCGACATAGAAGGTGTGATGAATCCCTTCGCCCCAAATCATGAAGTGAGTCTTCAACTCCTCTAGTTCTCATGGTGCCATCCGGTATGTGGGTATAGAAATCGATTTAGTACACGATACCAACTTAATAATAAAGTCAATATCTCGTGGTGGTGGTAAACCAAGTAAGTCCTCCAAAAATACATCAAGAAATTCTCTCACCATCGGAATGTCCTCTAACCTAGGTCCCCCGACTCTCTGTACATACGGTGTATAGCGAGATCAACGCCTCCATCTCCTCACTAGTCGCGAGTCGACCTCTCGTACCTCTTGTCTCTCGCCGAACTACCTCTATAAGTGAATGTCGACGCCATACGGGATCTCAAATATCATTGTCTTCCGAAAAGCTTGATCGATATATGAGCGTGGTATGCAGCTAACCAGTCCATCCCTAAAATCGAGTCGAACTCTAAAATTCGATGACAAATCAGCAGGTAGCTCTACCCCATGTATCTTGACCAGACATCCCTTAATAACACTATTAAAGTTAACCCTTTTCCCTAGCAGCAGTACTCAAAATCAAATGTATGCTAAGCCTAATAGGTTTCAGCCCTAAGATGTCTACCATGCGACCATCAATAAAAGATACGGTAGATCTAGAATCAAATAATGCATATGCATCTCTACAGTAAAGATAAATCATACCTTCAATAAGACATCATGTAGCGTCAGCGTCTGGCTGGGCTACCACATGAACCTCCTCTCGGGCCTACTGTGTGTACACGGCTGCAGGATGCAGGCACTCTCTCACTATGTGTCCGACCTGTCCATATCTATAGCATGTCAATTATTTGCGTTGACCCTAAGTCGAGAGATTAGCCATGTCGATCGACCCTGTCTCTGTATGTTCGGATCCTGTCTAATATCTCAGCCTCTACCTCTGCCTTGGCCTTTGCTCCATTGCGGCTGCTTGTTGTGAAGCCCTGTGGGGCGGGAAGTGCAAGAACAATGGGAGCTGGTAAGGCTGGTCGATTGGAGGTGGCAAGGGAGATCTGCCCAATGTGCTCTGTGCTAGAGCAATGGGTGATACAGGAGGCACATCCTGTGGGTGAGTGGCTGTCCCCGAACCCTGAGCACCTCTATTCCATCCCCTTGCTCCCTTACCCCTCTGTCTATGTCTCTCATACTCCATGGCCTGCTCTGCGGATAACACTGGACCCGATTCTCTGCCATAAGCAACTCTGCCCAAATAGTATGTCTCATGTGTTAGGGCTCGCTCGTAGATCTCGGTGAGTGTCCTCGCGCTTGAACTGACGACGTAATATCCAATATCGAGCCTGAGTCCATCACCGAAATAATACTCATCCTCGGACTCATCTCTCACCAAGTCCCAACAAACTGGCGTAAATAATCATATCTATCCATGTACTGCATCACAGGCTCCTCTAGCCCCTGTCTCAAGCCTATGAATTCTCTCATCAATCTCTTCAATACTGAAGGCGGAAAGTACTGCTGATAGAACTTCTGCTTAAAGGAATCCCTTGTCTCAAACTCTCCGTGAGTAGCCACTATCACACGCCACCTCACGTCGGTCTCTCTCGAGAGTGTATGATGAGATCTCTGCCCGAAGTATATCCTAAATCTTCAGGATCCGATGGTGCTTCTCTCAAGACATAATTAACTTCTCAATCTTCTGAAAATCTCGTACGCCATCAAAGTAGGCTGGATTGAGTCTAAAAAACTCATTCACCAGCTGAACTTCCACATAAGTGTTAAAGGATGGAGGCGTGGGAGACGATATTGCCTCAGCTATCTCCACCATTAGTGTGGCCACGGCTATCGGCGCTGCTAAAGCTGCAGTAGGAAGCGTTGGCACCTAGACAGTCGGTGTAGCAATCGTAGGAGTTGATGTCGATGCTGGCGGAGCAAAACGAGCAGCCATCATAGCGATGAAGTTAGTCAACTGCTGACCCTGCGCTGTCACTCGGTCAGACAGCCTCTTTAGATCCTCCGCAATAGTAGAAGGCTGACTGCCACTAGGCACTGCATCTCCTCCCCCCCGTGTATCAGCGATCGGGGTCTGCAATGAGTAGCGAACGCGAATCAGCTTCTACGTGACACGCACATATATATATATATATATATATATATATATATATATATATATATATATATACATACAGAAATTAACAAATACATATAACAAATCCCCATCTTACTTGCACTCACTTCCCAACTAATGAGTTATAGGCAAAGGACATTTGGTTTCCAGAACTAAGGTTTGTGTGTTATTCATATTGTACTCTAAACCTATTCTCTGTGTTGGTATCATATTGCCTTA
This sequence comes from Stephania cephalantha, assembly GCA_039657325.1. Lineage (NCBI taxonomy): Eukaryota > Viridiplantae > Streptophyta > Magnoliopsida > Ranunculales > Menispermaceae > Stephania > Stephania cephalantha. The sequence goes on along the minus strand of CM077572.1, from coordinate 45,798,367 downwards.
AGTCATATAGTTCTCTAAATCTGGCTCTGATACCAACTGTGATGGCCCCAACTTTTAAATAAGGCACCGCCTGGCCTAATCCCGCAATCAAGCCTTAATCCTAACCACATAAGACTTAATTACGTATTAGTCAGCCTTTTGTCCCTATGTTTCTCAAAACACATGTTAATATATTATTAGATTTCAAAGTTAATTAAAATTTTATATCATTTTAATGTTATTACATATTTTAAAGATTTTGCGGAAGCTTTTATTATTCAAACTCCTAAGTGTGGAAAACCAAGAAAATACAGCATCACATGTATGTATATGTGGAACTATACACTCAACCTAATGTACAAATCAAAATGTACAAGTAAAACATAAGAAGTAATAATAAAACAAAAGTCGATTAATACAAAATGAGATAGGAGAATTGCCGAAATGCTTAGAGAAAGTCGCCGACCTTCTCCTTCACCGGCCTGCTGCTGCTCGACGGACCTAGACCCACCGTCACAAACTAGACGGTGAGTATAGTGATATTTAAGTAATAAGCTGGAGAATTATATGCTACATTTTCAAAAAATAAGATGGTATTTAAAAGCATTAAGTAGCGAAAGAAATGTTAAATCAAGTAATGCAAGTAAATATCACGGTTAAAGATGCATACACCGACATAGGCTAAGTCGAGATGATCTACGTCGGTCGGCGTTGAGAACTATCACATAACCTTTCCCACTACTATATGGAGTTGTGCTTAACATATCTCACACAAATAACGGAGCCGCGCTCTACGCTTATACAACATCAATCTCATTCTTCTTGCCGACCACCCCGAGTCCCTTAACTCGTGTGTCGCACAAGTGTAGTGGTGAGTGTCGAAACCCCGATAGACCCATGTTCCCGTGAACCGCGCATCTCTCATGCAATGGCACTAGATAATCCTTACTTTAGTTTTCAAAGACAATTAATTCTAAATCTCTTGAATTCTAAAACTAGATTGGCTACAAAGCCCAAATGAATAGAATACAAGTCTAATTAAATCCAAATTATCCCAATAGCATGTTTTTCATCAATTCTTTATCAAAAATGACATCAAGAGTAGGAATTGGAATCAATGAAACACGTCACAAGGCATCATGTCACAATATTCAATTATGAATAGACACAAGAACAACGTGATGTGACATTACAAGTAGCAATGTCTACAAATAGACCAATAAATAATAAGAGTGAATGAAATGAAATATAGAATTCTCACAGCTTTACTTACAATTCACACGTTTGTCCTAGCCTATCCGATCTCTCGACACTCCGAAATGCGTTCCCAAACTCCCGAGATCTCCCCTTAGTTTCGTGGAGTTGTTTGATAGGTTTTAGAGTGTGTTTGAATCCATTTATAGTGTTTAAACCATGTTTGGACTTTGCTGATTTTTGTACTAACAGAGACAAATTAGCGCGCCATTTTACACCTCTAGCGCGCTAATTAACATTAGCACGCTAGATTATTGACCTAACGCGCTATGTGCGTGAGAACCTTAAGTGCACTTCGAATTTTGGGTTTTTGCTACACATAGGCTTTGTTTTCGCCTTAGGGACCCTCATACATATTACAAGAGGTCCCTAACACCTATCCCAACACAAACAACAACAAAAACATCAAGTTTTATGAAATCACAAAGTTTATGGTGTGGAGAAGTTACCTAGCTTGTTGATGATCTTCTTCCTCACCAAAGCTTCAATGGTTACACACTCCTCCTCCTTTCTCCAAATCACTCCAGCTGACCACTCTCCTTCCTCTCTCCTCCTAGCAACGATTTGATGAAGATAAAAAACCAATTTTTTTTACTTATAGGTTCATTTGACCATATTGATATGTTTGAACCTTAGCAATTGATCATTGTGTGAACACGTATCTCGAGGCTCAACTCATGGACCTCCTTGTCCCACTTGTCCCTCAAGTCACCATTGAGTGACTCGACAAATCGACACCTTGTCTATTGATGAGTTAATGCGTGTCTCGATGCACATCTAATGCTTATGATTTTATTGCACTAACTTTAGGCACTTAATGGTTTATTTAAATGTGACCACATTAAGCCACTAAAGCCACTTACAAAACCAACGTAAATTCACATTTGACTCAAATTAATTAAGCTTACCCCATAAGCCGCTACCTCGATTAGGACCCACGTCGACACGCTGTAAGGGTGAAAAAACTTGTGGAGGTATGTACAAATTGCCTTGTAATCATAATCTCATCTCGATACCTATACACTCCGTATAAATTGACTTAATAGTCTACGCATATACAGATACACTAGCAAAGCATAAATCATTCCATACAAATATAAAATATGCCTAAGAATGCCTTTGCCTCGAGGAGTTCAATGGACATATCACGATACGGCGTAGCGTCCCATTTTGTCCCAGGTTGCCTTTGAGATTAACGTGCTTGGAAAGTTCGTTGATCACGTATTTAAGGAATTAAACACGTGATTAGAAGATTTTCAAGCAGAGAGGAGACATGGCCGAGTGTGCGGCGGTTAAAAGCAGAGAGGCTCCTTTGGTACGACCGGATGAGAGGGCGTTGCAGGCAGAGAGGATGCCACGGCTCTGTCAAGAGGTGAAAAAAGCTTATGGCTTGTCTTGGATTCTTATGGGCTTTGAAGTGGGCCCATTGGTCACCGCATTAACCTTGGCCTTAGCAATCAGTTGTGTGTTTTGTTTAGCATGCGGTTTCGATGTCTTCGTCATATTCGTTTCCGCAATCGATTTGCTTCGTGGAAGTTACCTTGTTTAACTCCCTATATTTTTTGGCTGTGCTAGTGTTATTACCGTTGGCTTCTTCCATATTTGGATTAGCCAGTACGTCAAATCGAGTTTTGTTTTGGAAGGAAATATCCTGACTTTCCGACTTTCGATTCCCCGTATTCGCGGTCTTCGTCCTCGTTCGACGTATGCTTCGATATGCGTGTATTCATGGTCCAGTAGTATCACTAGACTCTTTCATGGTTATTTTCAGTGAAGGGGTTGTCTGTCCGTTATAATTGTGCTTGCATTGTCTCTAGTCACTAATGTGGATGTAGATTCGGCGATTGCAATCTGGTGTGATTTCATTACCGCAAACGGGCATACGTTGCTCACATGCCCATATCTTGCACACTTGTAACAAACAAATGGGAGCCCCTCATATTCTATAGTGCAAAGTTTACCATCGATGTACATTCCCCATACTAGAGGCTTGCATAGATCAAGTTTGACTGCCATTCGTGCAAATTGGCTCCGTTGTGAATCCACTGTCTTATAATCCATCTTAATGAACGTACCTACCTCTGAGGCGATTGAATGAAGTATGTTCTTGTGGATGTGGTAATAGTGAAAGGGAAGACTGGGAAAATGAATCCAAGCCGCCACGGATAAGACATCTCCTTCGTATCGAACTCCAAAGAATAAGGTTACATCAAGAGATAGTGACCAAAGATTGTCCATGGCCCATCCAATAGCGCCTTATGGCAATCGTTTGAGAGATCAAATCTCACCATGAAATATCCATTCTCAGCTTCAGTAATTCTCATGCGTCCCTTGGGTTCCACATTGTTTGTAGTCTTTGGGTCATAATTAGAAGACTCACATTTTTTCCTAGAAGCCTTACCATAATTGTATTCGCCGTTGCTTCTTCCATTTCTTTGCGGACTCGATCAGAAAACAAAATTGCAGTCAAGTTATCCTTTGTACCTCTTAAGAGATCCTCACAGCCTACCTCAAAAGTATTCTTTCATCATGGAATCTACATTAGAGTTGAGTGATTCTTTGAACGACTTCAAAACCCCATTAACGTCCTCAGAATTGTTTGTCTCTTCTTGACGATTCTTCACCTTCTTGGTGGATCTTTCTTCATCTTCGGATGAGGGCAGGGGGTGGTTTCTCACCATTGCTTGCTTGCAATTTTCCATATTTACCCACAATTTCAATTTTAATTCTTTCAAAGTTTTTGACAACCGCTCTCTCCAGCTCGTCCCTCGCATACCTTCTCGAAATTTGCTCCTCTCTCTCAATCTTCTCGTTCTCTCTCTCTCTCTCTCTTTCTCTCTCTCTCTCTCTCTCTCTCTCTCATCTCCTCTCTCTCTTTCTCTCTCTCTCGATGCATATTTTCGCGCATGAGAATATCAATCTAATTACCATGATAAGATGGTTCCAATGGTGAGGACTTCATTCAAATTGTAGTTCTCAAGTCCTTTTTGGTAACGGCTCTAGTTATTTTAACTACTGCTCTAACTACAACTAGCATGAGATCGATTGCGACCATCATTGTAAAGGCTCAGGTGGGGAACATGCATGCTCTGCATATATATTTTTTTGAAGGCACATATTTTATTTTTTGGTGGTTCTAGAAAACACATTATTATTCCTTTTAAGAACAAATGAAAAAGCGAATGTTTCATCATTTTGGCAGTGAATGTAAGTCATTAAACATATAATGATCTTTGTGTAAACAAAGATCATCTAATCTAAAATGCGGAAATAAAATAAGAATTACCTTCAACCATTGTTGTTCTTTCCAAAGCTTGATATTCCAACTCCTTCTTCTTCTCTCCTCAATGGTGTTCGGAGTCAAAACTTCAAGAGAATAGAGTTGGGGACCAAACTGCGTTGTTTATTTTCTCAAAAAGATAACCGCCCATCAACCGTTATCTTTAATCAAAACTTGACACTTGTAATGTGTGGGGCCCACATGGATCACTCATGATACGTATTAATTAATTAATACTTACATTCTCCTACTTGATCAATATATACATTATCAACAAAATTAAGAAATAAATTGCATGAATCATGGCAATAGGTTCTCTATCAAGTGAGTAGTATCTTCCATGCATCACATTGAATTAAATTTCTTAACATATTGTCATAACTTAATGAATAAACCTCATGTTTATTCTTGGTCCAAACTTAATGATATTTCTCAAATCAAATAAAACATGAATGTGTACACAATACATAAGTAAAGAAATATCCCTAAAGAGTTTCCACAAACAATATTCTTACAATGATAATCACATAATGGACCTAAGTCCCATCCTATCAACATGATCCTTAAACTTCATTGGTGGCATGCCTTCAATTTAAGGATCCGCAATCATTAATTCAGTGATAATGTGCTCAATGACCACTGTTTTGTCCTTAACACGTTCCCTTATAGCTAAGTACTTAATGTCGATGTGCTTGCTTGACTCCACTTTTGTTGTTCTTAGCCATAAAAATATCAATTGAATTATCACAATACATTTTCAATGGCCTAGAGATAAAATCCATGATTCTAAGCCCGAAATGAAACTTTTAGCCAAACACCTTGAGAAGTAGCCTCAAAACAAGAAACGAACTCAGCCTCCATAGTGGAAGTAGCAATCAATGTCTGTTTTGCACTTCTCCATGATACCGCTCCATCAGCTAGCATGAAAATAAATCCCAATGTTGATTTACATGAATCAATGCAATCGGCAAAGTCCGAATCTGAGTAGCTAGTGACTTCCAAAGTATTAGTTCGTCTATATGTAAGCATGTAATCCTTTATTCCACGAAGGTATCTCATAACCTTCTTTGCAGCTCTCCAGTGATCCGTACCGGGTTACTCGATATCTTCATAACATCCCAATTGCAAATGTTATGTCGGGTCTTATGCAAACTGAGCATACATTCAAGCTTCCAACTAGGCTGAAGCATAAATGATATTGAGCATTTGTTCCCGCTCGAGATCATTTTTGGGGATTGGTTCAAATTGAACTTATCACCCTTCACTGATGGGAGCTACACTTGGTGAACAATCCTTCATTTTGAATCTTTCCAAGACTTTGTTGATATAGGCTTCCTGAGACATTCCAAGAATACAACGTATCCTGTCTCTATGGATCTTAATGCCAATAACATAGGATGCATCTCCCATGTCTTTCATATCAAAACTATTAAGAATGAATTGTTTCACTTCATGAAGCATACCCTTATCATTTGTTGCAAGTAAAATGTCATCCACATATAGAATGAGAAAACAAATTTTGATCCCACTAACCTTTTGGTATATACAATTATCCATAATATTTTCAACAAAACCAAATGAAGAGATAACATCATGAAACTTCAAATACCACTCTCGGGAGGCTTGTTTCAATCCATATATAGATTTCTTAAGCTTACAAACCAAATTCTAATTGCCAATAGAGGAAAATCTTTACGGTTGTTTCATGTAAACCTCTTCCTCTAGTTAACCATTAAGAAATGCGATTTTTCACATCCATTTGTTGCAACTTAAAATCAAAATGTACAACCAAAGCCAAAATTATGCAAAGAGAATCTTTATTAGATACGGGAGAAAAAGTTTCCTTGTAATCAATTCCTTCCTTACGTGTGAATCATTTTGCAACAAGTCTAGCCTTGTATCTCTCAATGTTGCATAAGGAGTCATTCTTAGTCTTAAAGATCCATTTACAACCAATACCTTTGGCTCCTTTAGGCAACTCTACAAGGTCCTAAACATTATTAGATGACATAGAATTCATTTCATCAATCATAGCATCATGCCATAATTCGGACTCAGCAAAATTCATGGCTTGTGAAAACGATTCAGGATCACTCTCGACTCCGACATTATAGTCCAATTCTTGCAGATACACAATGAAATCACTAGGTATTGCTGACCTTTTAACTATAGTAGATCTTCTTAATGTTGCATCAACATTTTCTTGAAGATCATATTGATCAAACTTGTTCATTCACTTGAGGTACTTCATGAACAATTGGTTGTTCTACCATTTATGGTTCTTCATGAACAACTTGATATATTGGAGTATTGTCAACAATTTGTGGAATTTGAACTCGTTGTTCCTCAATTCTCAATGGAACTTGAGCATAACTTGGAATGACATACATATGATTACTTGTTGTAGAAGGAATATCATCAAAATGAACCCTTTTAGGGACATTATCCTGAAAATGATCTCTCCCACTACTCATATCATTCTCCAAAAATTTCGAGTTTCTAGATTTTACAATTCTAGTGCTATGAGAAGGACAATAGAAGCGATATCCTTTAGACCTTTCGGCATATCTAATGAAATACCCGCTAATGGTCCTAGGGTCCAACTTCTTTTCATGTGGATTATAGATTTTCACTTCACACGGGCATCCCCAAACGTGTATATGTTGCAAACTAGGTTTCCAACCTTTCATTATTTCAAATGGTTTTTTGAAATAGTATTAGTTGGAACCACGATTAATATATACACTGCCGTTTTGAGAGCTTCACTCACAAAGAGACATGTAGGGTTGCATTACTACGCATACTCTAACCATATCCATCAAGGTCCAGGTTTCTTCTTTTACGCTACACCATTCTCACTAGGAGAACCTAAATTGGTGTATTGAGTAACTATTCCTTGCTCTTGAAGAAACTTAGCAAATGATCAAATATTGTCCATCCTCAATATATCTACCATAATACTCACCACTCTATCGATATCTGATAATCTTAATATGTTTTCCACTTTGTTTCTCTACTTGACCTTGAAAACTTTAAAGGCATCTAATGCTTCATTTTTATGATGAAGCAAGTACACATACATGAAACGTGAGAAATCATAATAAAGGAGATAAAATATTTTGGACCAGTCTTAATGTCCATATCCAGGACAAAAAATATGTATGGATTATTTTCAATAATGAGGAACTTCTATGAGCACATTTCTAGGATATTTTAGTCTGATTTCCCTTTATGCAGTTCACGCAAATCTCAAAATCAAGCAAACTCAAAAAGCACTTAGTACTCCATCATTTACTAATCTTTTGATTCGATCCTTGGAGATGTGTCCCAATCTCAGGTGCCATAACACAGAAGAATCATCATTCATGACACTTCTTTTCAAACCAGTAACATGCATTGCAGTGGCATTATTTTCTAAACTCAAATAAAATAAGTCATTCATTAAAGTACCATGTCCAACGATATTTGATTTAAATATTAAATCAAAAGATGTTCCAAAAGAGTTGAAGCAAAATCCCAAATACAACAATTGTGAAACTGAAATCAAGTTTCTGGAAAAATCAAGTACATAGAAAAACATTGTCCAAATTCAAAATAAAGCCATTAGACAATTTTAACATCCATGTCCCAACAGCTTCCACGTGTGAGCGCATTTTATTTTCTGAATAAATGCTCAAATCACTTCCTGCTGGTTTCCACAGATTTGTCATATCCTGCAACGTATTGGAAACATGGATTAAAGAACCAGAGTCAATCCACCAAGTGTCACTTAAGGTATCAACCATATTAGATTCAAAACAAACATATGAAATTGATATACCTTTCTTTTGAAGCCACTATTGGAATTTGATGCATCTTTCTTCATGTGTCATTTCTTTTTACAGAAAAAACACTTGGATTCTTTCTTTACAATTCCACCTTAGGGTTGCATTTTTGCTTTCCCCTTCCAGTCAGCTTTCTTGTATTTCTTCTTGTCCGTCAATAGCAGTACACTACTCTCTCCTTGCTCCATAATCAGTCTACCTTCCTCATGAACACACATGGTCGTCAACTCGTTGATCGACCATTTATCTCTATGTGTGTTATAAGAGATCTTAAAGGGTGCATACTGAAGAGGGAGTGTGTTCAGAATGTAGTGGACTAAGAAGCTCTCAGACATATCAACCTCGAGTGTTTTGAGTCGGGCCGCTATGTCCCACATCCGCATGATGCGCTCGCGCACACCCTTAACTCCGATCATCCGGAGTGATGGGAATTGCATGATTAAGGTACTAGCCAATGCCTTATCAGATGTCTGAAACGGATCCTCGATGACTTTAAGCAATGGAAGGACCTTTTCATACTTCTCCACCGTACCAGAATACTAGCCGTTATGTTTGTTTTAATGAACATAACACAAATGCGTTAGATCTCTCCCACTTTTCGTAGAGATCAACCGCGTCAGGAAGACTAGCCTCGGTGATTGCTTTGGTGGTTCGTCTTACGTATGACAAAATCCATATCCATTACTCCCAAATGAAGGAGAATTCTCTCATTCCATACCCCTGTAATTCTCTCCATTAAGAGACGAGATCTCAAACTTTAACTCGAACCTAAGACGGGTATGAGTAGTACGCAAATATTAAATAAATAAATACATGCTTAATAACAAATAAAGACTACAAATAATATGTTTTGCCAATGCAAACATAATAAAATAAATAAATCAAGTGACGTAAAAACATGCCTGTGGGCTAATGCGTTTACTCAATAAGATTCATTAACCATATAATAAAACTATCAAATTATTTTTCTTTTCTCAATTCTTATGGGTAAATTAAGAAAATACAATTTGATATTCTATTCTAATTAATTATATGAGTATAATAAAATATCATGTGGATGAATTTTACCACAACCATATAACTAATTACGACAAATAATGCATGAATGATCCTATAATTAATTAAATAATTTTTCATAATGTAGATGTTGTGGCTACTCTAACATTATTTAAAATTTCACATGCATGGATCATCCTACATTTAATCAATGAATTTCTTAATGTATTGCATCCTTATTTAAGCAATACTAACAAATTATATACATGCATATATACGTCATGACACATAATAGCATATTAAGCAATGTGCCTAAAGTCCCAAATAGAACGATTATACTAAATATACATGCATATCCAAATTATACATAGCATGGCAGTAGACATATATTTATAACGTAACTTTATCACTGTTTGCATGCATGTAATTATACAAATTCTCATGTATCAATGAATTAACCATACAATAACTTTTATCATGTGTCAAAGTTATATATCTTAAGATAAAAAATAAAATAAAAATTTGCTATCTACTTATGGCCAAATCTATGTCCTGTACATTGCATGTGCATGGGTTTGTACATACTTTCAAAATTGAAATTTGTAATCATGTAAACCCACTGCAATAACATATACACATTACAAAGTTAAACGTGTAAAGTTAAACAGTTGATATGGTCAATCTATCCCTAAATTAATGGGATTGAGATAAAGAAATCAAACCACCTATTTTTAAAACCACGTGTATACTAGAATTCCTTATATGTATACACATGTACAAAAGGGTCAGTACAAATTAGAGGAATATGGTCATGATAAAATTTATGAATGCCTCTCTACTATTGATCAATCACAAATAGGTATTTAAAATATTGTCAAAACTCAAAATTAATTTCGAACATACGTGCCGAAATTAAAATAAAATAAAATAAAATATTTGCTATTCCGCCTAATTAATAGGAATCGAATTGAAACCCTTGTTTCGATGGAATACAAAAACAAAATACCTAAAACATCGACTTCTCTAATTCAAAAATAATTTTGATCAACCAAATAAAATATATAAAAACCGGCACAATCAAGACACTCCAAAACATGAATAGAAGATCAAACAACAAGGCAAAGGCATTGTTGCTCTGATACCAATTGTAAGTCATTAAACATATAATGATCTTTGTGTAAACAAACACAAAGATCATCTAATCTAAAATGCGGAAATAAAATAAGAACTAACTCCAGCCATTGTTGTTCTTTCCAAAGCTTGATCTTCCAACTCCTTCTCTTCTCCTTAATGGTGTTGAGTCAAAACTTCAAGAGAATAGAGTTGGGGACCAATGTTTATTATCTCAAAAGATAATTATCTTTAATCACAACTTGACACTTGTAATGTGTGGGGCCCACATGGATCACTCATGATACGTATTAATTAATTAATACTTACAGTGAAAAATTAAATCTTTATTGTTGTTGAAGATCATAATCTCCTCTTTAAGTAATTCAATTAGTTTAACAAAGGTGACTTTTATTGGGTTTTATTGAAAAAATACTGGAATTCGATTTTATTGTAGCCATCTTCATAAGACTTTAGTGTTGTAAACTTTTTTTAGGAGTATAATATGAATATAGCAAAATGCAGTAGTGACATGCCATAATTATAAGGAAGAAGAAGAATCCATAGCTGGTTCAAAAAAAATTCCAAATCTTTTCTTGTTCCAGCCCCAAGCGTTCTGATATCCTCTTGTCTATCGTACTCTCTTCACCCTTTCCCTTTCGCAGTCTATCGCACTGGCTCAAGTTCTTTACAACATATTTAATTGTTTATGTTGTATATTGTTGCAGCTTATCAATCTTCCACATTATGATTGATTATATATAATAGTTTCCCTATTGCCACTTCAGTTTTAAACTCGTGTGTTGTATGTTGAAGAATTTACATCCCTCACTTTACAGAATTTACAACATTCATTACATGTAATATTCTAATTCAAAAGGCTAGCTAGAGAAGTGTCGAGCAAGCAACTATTTTAATATATGATTTTTTTGATCAACAGTTTTTAATAAAGACAGAGTCCAGCACGATCTACCCACCCTAGGAATTTCTTACAAACATGAGTTGGACGAGAACCCCATATTTTGTCTGCTGAACGTAGAATGGCATTGAAATCTCTCGCCACCGACCAAGGTCCCGGGGTTAGAGCAGCCAAATTCTTTAAGCTATCCTATAATTGATGTCGAATGACTGAGTTCGTGTGACATCCCCAACTTCTAAACAGGGTACTGCCCGGCCTATTCTCGTAATCAAGTCTTAATCCTAACCACATAAGACTTAATTATGTATTAGTCAGCCTTTTGTCCCTATGTTTCTTAAAACACATGTTAATATATTATTAGATTTCAAAGTTAATTAAAACTTTATATCATTTTAATGTTATTACATATTTTAAAGATTTTGCGGAAGCTTTTATTATTCAAAATCATAAGTGTAGAAAACTAGGAAAATACAACATCACATTCATGCATATACGGAACTATACACTCAACCTAATGTACAACCCAAAATGTACGGTAAAACATAAGCGATAATAATACGACAAAAGTAGAGACATACAAAATGAGATAGGAGAATCACCGAAATGCTTAGAGAAAGTCGTCGATCTTCTCCTTCCTCGGACCTACTGCTGCTCGACAGATGACCTACACCCATTGTCACAAACTAGAAGGTGAGTATAGTGATATTTAAGTAATAACTGGAAAATTTTATGCTACATTTCCAAAATATAAGATAAGTATTTAAAAGAATTAAGTAGCGAAAGAATTGATGAATCAAGTAATGCAAGTAAATGCAACGAGTTAAAGATGTATACAACTTGACACATGACTAAGTCAAGATGACTTACGTCGGGTCGGCGGTGAGAACTATCACCTAACTTTTCCATATGGAGTTGCGCTCAACATATCTCACACAAATAGCGAGCCGCGCTCTACGCTTATACAACATCAATCTCGCTCTTGCCAACCACCCCGAGTCCCATAACACGTGTGCCGCACAAGTGTAGTGGTGAGTGTCGGAACCCCGATAGACCCATGTCCTCGTGAACATCGCATCTCTCGTGCAATGGACACTATATAATCCCTACTTTAGTTTTCAAAGACAATTAATTCCAAATCTCTAGGATTCCAAAACTAGATAGGGTACAAAGCCCAAAGGAATAGAATACAAGTCTAATCAAATCCAAATTATCCCAATAGCGTGCTTTTCATCAATTATTTATCAAAAAAATGACATCAAGAGTAGGAATTGGAATCAATGAAACATGTCACAAGGCATCATGTCACAATATTCAATCATGAATAGACACAAGAACAACATGATGTGATATTACAAGTAGCAATGTCTACAAATAGACCAATAAATAATAAGAGTGAATGAAATGAAATATAAAATTCTCACAACTTTACTTACAATTCACACGCTTGTCCTAGATTATCCGATCTCTTGACGCTTCGAAATGCATTCCCAAACTCCCGAGATCTCCCTTACTTCCCTGGAGTTGTTTGATAGGTTTTAGAGTGAGTTGGAACTCATTTATAGTGTTTAAACCATGTTTGGACTTTGCTAATTTTTGCACTAACAAATGAAAATTAACGTGCTATTTTACACCTATAGCGCGCTAATCTAAACATTAGCGCACTACTTCACTTATCTAACGCGCTAGATTATTGACCTAGCGCACTATGCTGCAGCAGAACCCGAGTTTTGCACTTCAAATTTTGGGTTTTGGCTACACATAGGCTTTGTTTTCGCCTTAGGGACCTTCATACATTACAAGAGGTCCCTAACACCAATCCCAACACACAACAAGCAACAACAACATCATTTTTTTATGAAATCACAAAGTTTATGGTGTGGAGAAGTTACCTAACTTAATGATGATCTTCTTCCTCACCAAAGCTTCAATGGTTACACACTCCTCCTCTTCTCCAAATCACTCCAAAGCAACCTCTCTTCTTCCTCTCCTCCTCCCGGCAACGATTCGATGAAGATAAGAAACCAATTTTTTTTCACTTATAGGTTCATTTAACCATGTTGATATGTTTGAACCTTAGCCATTGATCATTGTGTGCACACGTATCTCGAGGCTCAACTCATGGACCTCCTTGTCCCACTTGTCCCTCAAGTCACCATTGAGTGATTCAACAAATTGACACCTTGTCTTTTGATGAGTTAATGCGTGTCTCGATGCACATCAAATGCTTATGGTTTTATTGCACTAACTTTAGGCACTTAGTTATTTATTTAAATATGACCACATTAAGCCACTAAAGCCACTTACAAAACCAACATAAATTCACATTTAACTCAAATTAATTAAGCTTACCCCATAAGCCGCTACCTCGATCCCACGTTGACACGCAACTCAAGGTACATCCCCGCTCATCTCGATACCTATACACCCGTATAAATTGACTTAATAGTCTATGCATATACAATACACTAGGCATACATCACAACAAATATAAAATATACATCGGCCATTGCCTCGGTCAATGGACATATCACGGTGTGGGTCCTACAAGACGGATCGTTGTTCTGTTTAAGAAATTAAATACGGTTAGAGAAATTTTTTGCCGTTACAATTCTTCCCAACTAATGAAAATTTCGTCCTCGGTGCACGTGAGATCATCGCGATATCGTCCGTATACTACTCTTTGTCTATCTTGGGCTCCTTGAGTTTCGACGAATCAATCGTACCTTCTCAATGTGATCAACAACAATCTCGGCCCCACGGTCTCCCGGTCCTTTGGCTCACCCAACTCGATAGCGAGCGACACGGCCTACCATATAAAGCCTTAAAAGGCGTCATCTTAATCTTGGCACGATAACCGTTGTTATATGCAAACTCACACAATGGTAGTACTCCTCCCATGATCCTCCAAACTCCAAAACACAGCCCGCAACATATCGTCGAGAATCGAATCAATCTCTATGTATGCCGTCGTCAGCCCGAGGATAAAAAGTCATACTAAGCGTAGGTGCGTACCATACCGCTCCCGCATACTCCGCCACATCCTGGACGTATACATAGCATCTCGATCTGACGTAATAGTCACTGGTACCCCATGCAGTCTAATAATCTCTCGCTCGAACAATATACTCAACCGATCAAACGTGTAATGCGCGGCTTTCGGTATAAAGTGAACATCCTTCGTTAGTCTATCAACTATAACCAAGATGGAATCATGTCTCCTAGGAGTTCTCGACAATCTTCTCACAAAACCCATTGCAATGTCCTCACACTTCCATCTTGGAATGGGAAGAGGTTGTAACAATCCTCTAGGTCTGCGATGTTCAACCTTCACTTGCTGACAAATCCCACAATTCCTGATAAACTTAGACACATCCGCCTTCATCTCAGGCCACAAAAATGCATATTCATGTCGCGGTACATCTTGGTCCCGCATGGATGAGTGGTGAATCGGAAACGGTGTGATTCCCGAACAATCTCCTTTCGCAGCCTCGGTAAGGAGGGTATCCATAGTTTGCCCCCGAACCTCAAACACTAGTCGACGTCCACAATCTACACTCTACGCTAACTCACTAAACCTTGAGTACAACCTGTTGGTTCTCGACCCTACGACACTCTCTCGTGCCGATACGGTTTGTACTCTCATCTCGAGCGCAAATCTCAACCTAAGTTTCAAGTAGGAATCTCCGCATCTTCAACAGGTATCCTACTCGGGGCATCTACAACTACGTTTGCTTTTCTCGAATGATACTCCAATGACAAGTCGTAATTTCTTAGAAACTCTAACCATGTACGCTATCTCATATTCAAATCCTTATATGTGAAGAGATACTTCAAACTCTTATGATTAGTAAAAAGTGTAAATTTCTCTCCATACGACTAATGTCTCCATATCTTCGGTGCAAACACTATCTTTGCCTGAGCTCCAAGTCGTGCGTCGGATAATTCTTCTTATGTACCTTCAATTGTCTTGATGCATAAGCTATTGTACCAACACCTTGCATCGACACACATCCCAAACCTTTATGAGAAACATCGGTGTACATTAAAAATCCATGTCCAACCTCGAGTAACACTAACACTCGGCGCGAGTAGTCAATAATCTCTTCAACCGAGTGAATGTCTCCTCACATTCCTCGGTCAACTCAAATCTAACTTCTCTCAGGTCAATCTCGTTAGTGGTGAAGTGATTTTCGAGAAATCTTTCACAAATCGGTGATAATACCCCGCCAAATACGAGAAAATTCCCGATCTCGATCCATGAAGTCGGTCTTTGGCCAATCCATATTTGCCGAAATTTTGGTTGGATCCACCGATATCCCCTTCGCTCCGACAACATGCCCAGAAATTTGACCTATAATAACCAAAATTCACGTTTACCGAATTTGGCGTACAATACTCAAAGTCCGCAACGTTTCTCCGAGGTCTTGCTCATGATCCTCCTCGTCTTCGAGTATATCAATATATAATCGATGAAGACTATCACGAACCGATTAAGAAATTGTATGAAAACTCGATGCATCGGATCCATAAAAACTATTGGAGCATTAGTCGGCCCAAATGGCATGACCGTGAACTAAAAATGTTCATATCTCGTCTTGAAAGTTGTAATTGACACATCCTCATCCCCGATCCTGAAAGTGGTGATACCCCGATCGCAGTGTCTATTTTGGAGAAAAAGCTGTGCTCCTCTCGGTGATCAAATAAATCATCAATCCTCGAAGTGGATATTTATTCCTAATTGTGATTTTGTTCAATTGTCTATAGTCGATACAAAGTCTCAAAATATCATCATTTTTCTTCACAAAAAGGACGGGTGCTCCCCATGGCGACATAGAAGGTGTGATGAATCCCTTCTACCCCAAATCATGAAAGCGAGTCTTCAACTCCTCTAGTTCTCATGGTGTCATCCAGTATGGAGGTATAGAAATCGGCTTAGTACCGGTATGGGGGTATAGAAATCATACCTTCAATAAAACCTCATGTAGCGTCGGCGTCTGGTCAAGCTACCACATGAACCTCATCTCGGGCCGATGTGTACACGGGGCTGCAGGATGCGGGAACTCTCTCACTATTTGTCCGACTCTGTCCATATCTATTGCATGTCAATTATCTGCGCTAACCCTAAGTCAAAGGCGGCCTCGTGCCGATGCCGACCCTGTCTGCAAGCTCGTTCGATCCCTGTCTAGTATCTCAGCCTCTACCTCTGCCTTGGCCTCTTCTCCTGCATTCGCTGCTGTGAAGCTGTGGGGCGGAAGTGCGAGAACAACGGAGCTGGTAAGGCTGGTACGATTGGAGGTGGCAAGGGAGATCTGCCCAATGTGCTCTGTGCTAGAGCAATGGGTGATACAGGAGGCACATCCTGTGGGTGAGTGGCTGTCCCCGAACCCTGAGCACCTCTATTTTATCCCCTTGCTCCCTTACCCCTCTGTCTATGTCTCTCATACTCCATGGCCTGCTCTGCGGATAACACCGACCGATGCTCGCCATCGGCGACTCGCCCAAATAGTATGTCTCATGTGTTAGGGCTCGCTCGTAGATCTCGGTGAGTGTCCTCGCGCTTGAACTGACGACGTAATATCCAATATCGAGCCTGAGTCCATCACCGAAATAATACTCATCCTCGGACTCATCTCTCACCAAGTCCCAACAAACTGGCGTAAATAATCATATCTATCCATGTACTGCATCACAGGCTCCTCTAGCCCCTGTCTCAAGCCTATGAATTCTCTCATCAATCTCTTCAATACTGAAGGCGGAAAGTACTGCTGATAGAACTTCTGCTTAAAGGAATCCCTTGTCTCAAACTCTCCGTGAGTAGCCACTGTCACACGCCACCACACGTCGGTCTCTCTCGAGAGTGTATGATGAGATCTCTGCCCGAAGTATATCCTAAATCTTCAGTATCTGATGGTGCTTCTCTCAAGACATAATTAACTTCTCAATCTTCTGAAAATCTCGTACGCCATCAAAGTAGGCTGGATTGAGTCTAAAAAACTCATTCACCAGCTGAACTTCCACATAAGTGTTAAAGGATGGAGGCGTGGGAGAAGATATTGCCTCAGCTATCTCCACCATTAGTGTGGCCACGGCATATCGGACCGCTAAAGCCGAGATAGGAAGCGCCGGCGCCAGACGATCGGTGTAGCGGTCGTAGGAGTTGATGTCGATGCCGGCGTGAGCAAAATGAGCGATCATCATAGCGATGATGTCGACCAGCTAGCGACAATGCGTCGTCACTCTGGTCCGATAGCCTCTTTAGATCCTCTGTAATAGTTGGAGGCCGACCGCCACTAAGCTCTGCATCTTCTCCCCCAATGTATCGCCGATCGGGGTCTGCAATGAGTAGCGAACGCGAATCAGCTTCTACGTGACACTGCACATACATACATATATATATACATACAGAAATTAACAAATACATATAACAAATCCCCATCTTACTTGCACTCACTTCCCAACTAATGAGTTATAGGCAAAGGACATCTGGTTTCCACAATTAAGGTTTGTGTGTTATTCATATTGTACTCTAAACCTATTCTCTGTGTTGGTATCATATTGCCTTAAGTCATATAGTTCTCTAAATCTGGCTCTGATACCAACTGTGATGGCCCCAACTTTTAAATAAGGCACCGCCTGGCCTAATCCCGCAATCAAGCCTTAATCCTAACCACATAAGACTTAATTACATATTAGTCAACCTTTTGTCCCTATGTTTCTCAAAACACATGTTAATGTCTTATTAGATTTCAAAGTTAATTAAAATTTTATATCATTTTAATGTTATTACATATTTTAAAGATTTTGCGAAAGCTTTTATTATTCAAACTCCTAAGTGTGGAAAACCAAGAAAATACAAAGATCACATGCATGTATATGTGGAACTATACACTCAACCCAATGTACAACTCAAAATGTAAGTAAAAACATAAGAAGTAATAATACAACAAAAGTCGATTAATACAAAATGAGATAGGAGAATTGCCGAAATGCTCAGAGAAAGTCGCCGACCTTCTCCTTCAGGCTGCTGGCTCGACGGACTAGACCCACCGTCATAAACTAGACGGTGAGTATAGTGATATTTAAGTAATAAGCGGAAAATTATATGCTACATTTCCAAAATATAAGATAAGTATTTAAAAGCATTAAGTAGCGAAAGAATTGATGAATCGAGTAATGCAAGTAAATGCCACAATTAAAGATGTATACACCGACACGTACTAAGTCAAGATGATCTACGTCCGGGTCGGCGGTGAGAACTATCACCTAAATTTTCCCACTACTATATGGAGTTGCGCTCAACATATCTCACACAAATAGCGGAGCTGCCTTGTTGTACGCTTATACAACATCAATCTCGCTCTTCTTGACCACCCCGAGTCCCATAACTCGTGTAACGCACAAGTGTAGTGGTGAGTGTCGGAACCCCGATAGACCCATGTCCCCGTGAACCGCGCATCTCTCGTGCAATGGACACTATATAATCCTTACTTTAGTTTTCAAAGGCAATTAATTCCAAATATCTAGGATTCCAAAACTAGATAGGTGCAAAGCCCAAATGAATAGAATACAAGTCTAATCAAATCGAATTATCCCAATAGCATGTTTTGCATAAATTCTTTATCATAAATGACCTCAAGAGTAGGAATTGGAATCAATGAAACATGTCACAAGGCATCATGTCACAATATTCAATTAAGAATAGACACAAGAACAACGTGATGTGAGATTACAAGTAGCAATGTCGACAAATAGACCAATAAATAATAAGAGTGAATGAAATCAAATATAAAATTCTCACACCTTTACTTACAATTCATACACTTGTCCTAGCCTATCCGATCTCTCGATACTCGTAATGCGTTCCCAAACTCCCGAGATCTTCGCTTAATTTCTTGGAGTTGTTTAATAGGTTTTAGAGTGTGTTTGAATCAATTTATAGTGTTTAAACCATGTTTGGACTTTGCTGATTTTTGTACTAACAGAGGCAAATTAGCGCGCCATTTTACACATCTAGCGCGCTAATTAATATTAAGCACGCTAGATTATTAACCTAGCGCGCTATGTGCAGCAGAACCCATAATTACGCACTTCGAATTCTGGGTTTTTGGTACACATAGGCTTTATTTTTGCTTTAGGGACCCTCATACATATTACAAGAGGTCCCGACACCCATCCCAATACACAACACAACAAAAACATCAAGTTTTATGAAATCACAAAGTTTATGGTGTGGAGAAGTTACCTAGCTTAATGATGATCTTCTTCATCACCAAAGCTTCAATGGTTACACACTCCTCCTTTTCTCCAAATCACTCCGTGACCACTCTTCTTCCTCTCCTCCTCCTAGCAATGATTTGATGAAGATAAAAAATCAAATTTTTTTAACTTATAGGTTCATTTGACCATGTTGATATGTTTGAACCTTAGCCATTGATCATTGTGTGCACACGTATCTCGAGGCTCAACTTATGGACCTCTTTGTCCCACTTGCCCCTCAAGTCACCATTGAGTGACTCAACAAATCGACACCTTGTCTCTTGATGAGCTAATGCGTGTCTTGATGCACATCTAATGCTTATGGTTTTATTGCACTAACTTTAGGCACTTAATGTTTTATTTAAATGTGACCACATTAAGCCACTAAAGCCACTTACAAAACCAACATAAATTCACATTTGACTCAAATTAATTAAGCTTACCCCATAAGTCGCTACCTCGGTCCCACGTCGACACGCAACTCGATGTATGTACCAACTCATCTCGATACCTATACACCGTATAAATTGACTTAATAGTCTACGCATATACAATACACTAGGCATACATCACAACAAATATAAAATATACCTCGACCCTTGCCTCGGTCAATGGACATATCACTTGTGTGGGTCCCACAATGTTGAACTTTCATTGAGTTTGTATTGTATCCAATTTTAGTCCCACATGGGAAAAGAAATTTTTTGTTTCTTTCATTATAAAAATCTTTCACTTGAAGTAAATGGTTAAGTGAATGTGGGGTTGGAGGACAAGACCATGGGTATTCTCCATTGATTAATACACATTAAATACTTGATATTTAATATGTCTTTTAGGGATGGCCTTGGGCCTTGGGCCTTTGGAGCTAATGTTAAAATAACTTAGCCAATTCACAACACAAATTTTTTACTTTTTACATTAAATTTAGTTAATTTCGTAGGTATGATTAGTGGTGAACAGTTACCACTTTTAGTTTTTAAAAAGGTGTTTAATTAGTGGGATAATTGGTGGTTAATAAACCACACCACTAATGACCTCATTTTGAACAGTTGTAACTGTTCAAAAGAGGTAGTTTTTGGTTTATAAAAATGGTTTTTAACTTCATTGGTGAACTAAGGAAAATTTCGAAATTAAGATAGTTTTTCTTGTTTTGAGAGAGAGATTTTTCATGTTGCAGAAGAAATGATCTTTTGGTTGGTGTGTAATCAAAGATCAATCAGGTTGTATCCTAGAGACGAACCTCTTGAAGCATTCATACATCGAATTGGAGGAAATTTCATCTTATGACATTTCCATTAGTGCAAGCCTCTGGTATTATTTTATCTTGTTCTTTGTAATTGAGTTCAAGCATGGTATAATATTGTTCAATTATATGCATGTTTTGTGTATTGTTATAACAATCTAAGACGAAATTATTCTATTGTGTTTTATTAATGTTATCGCTGATTTACGTACAATAGTTGATTGCATATAATTTGTCACTGATTTTAGAAAAACTAGTCACTAATTTATACGAAATTGTTGTTTGCATACTAGTTTGAAATGACATATCT
Source organism: Stephania cephalantha (assembly GCA_039657325.1). Classification (NCBI taxonomy): domain Eukaryota; kingdom Viridiplantae; phylum Streptophyta; class Magnoliopsida; order Ranunculales; family Menispermaceae; genus Stephania; species Stephania cephalantha. The sequence continues at coordinate 45,777,196 of CM077572.1, read as the reverse complement.
TGTAACTGAGAAATCCACTTCTACTACCTCTGCCAATCCCAAAGATGAAAGACAAGAGAAGTTCAAAGGTCTTGATTTCTCGAAAGAAATATCGAATCGAAGATGCAGAGGCTAAAAAGTTCGTAGTAGGCAAGTTTTTGAAATACAATATGGTGAATTCGAAGTCCGTGGTAAAGCAAGTGGAAGAAGCGCAAGTTCTCGATACATGAATTGCACGCTGAAGGGTGCATTGTAAATGAACATTTTCGACTAGAGCCATTATTGAAAAGCTTCCACCATCGTGGAATGACTTCACGATCTACCTAAAGCATAAGCGAAGGGGCATGTCTATTGAGGATCTCATTCTGCGACTTCGTGTTGAGGAAGATCACGGGAAGGAGACAAAAAGGAAATGGCTAATGTTAATGCTAACATGGTGGTAGGACAATCAAGCAAGTCCAAATTTCGAAATTCCGAGAAAAGAATTTCAAGAAAGATTTCGAGAGAACCACCAAGCCGTTAGCACCAAAGGGGAAGGATTACAAGAAAATTAAGGGAAGTTCTTTGGGTTTGTGGAAAGCGGGGCCATAGGGCTCAAGAATGTCGCCACAAGAAAGATCGAATTACGATAATTTGGTTTGAACAACCAAGCAAATGTTACTGGACATGAAAATTGATGATACTAACTTTGATCTCACTGCAGTTGTTTCTGAAACTAATATGGTTTCTGATGCCAAAGGATGGTGGATCGATACTGGTGCAACAAGGCACATATGTAGTGACAAAAACTTATTTTCCGAGTTTCATCCATTTGATATTGAAGAGAAACTTTACATGAGAAACTCATCCTCCTCCATGGTTGAAGGCAAAGGAACAGTGAATATGAAGTTCACGTCTAGAAAAGTAATCACTTTACTTAATGTTCTTTATGTTCGATATTAGGAAAAATCTTGTATCGGCCCTTGCGAATAAGAAAGGTCAAACTTGTTTTCTAGTCTCGAAAAATTTGTATTGACCAAGGGTGGCATGTTCATAGGGAAGGGGTACCTTACTACAGGTCTTTTCAAGTTAAGAATTATAATGGTTAATGGCAGCGGCAATAAAATGATTGTTTATGCGTATATGATTGTCTCTCGCCTATATGATTGAATCATTTGATATTTGGCATGCTAGATTATGGCATGTAAATAATAGATTAATTCATAAAATGGTACATTTGAACATGTTACCAAAGTTTAAAATTGATTTAAAACATAAATGTGAAGTTTGCGCATAATCAAAGTTTGCTAGGCAAACATTTAAGTCTGTTCAAGAAATATCAAATGAATTATTAGATTTAATTCATAGTGATCTTTGTGACTTCAAATCAAATCCTACGAGAGGAGGAAAGAACTACTACATCACTTTTATTGATGATTGTAGTAAGTATTGTCATGTCTTTTTGATCAAGAATAAAAGCGAGACCTTTGATGTATTTAAAATATATAAGTGCAGAGGTTGAAAATCAACTTGACAAAAAGATAAAAGTATTAAGAAGCGATAGAGGTGGAGAATATGATTCCATTGAATTTACATAATTTTGTAATACAAATGAAATTATTCATCATACCATCGTGCCATATACACCTCAACAAAATGGTGTGGCAGAGAGGAAAAATAGAACTCTCAATCATATGATTAATTCTATGTTGAATGATTCGGACTTCCCAAAACTTGTGGGGTGAAGCACTACTTTGATCGCAAATCATATCTTGAATAGAGTTCCTTTCAAGAAATCGATAATTCTCCATATGAGATTTGGAGAAAAGAAAGTCCACTTACAAAACTTTAAAAGTGTGAGGTTGCTTAGCAAATGTTCAAATTCCTTTACCAAAAGGACTAAATTAGGACCTAAAACCGTAGATTGTGTGTTCATCGGCTTTGCTAAGAATAGTGCGCAAAGCATATAGATTCTTAGTAGTTAAATCATATACTTGAGATATCGGTGAAAATACTATTATAGAATCTGCCGATGCTACATTTTTTGAGCATATTTTTCCTTTCAAGGAAAAACAAAATGGTTCATCATGAAAAAGGACGGCTAAAGAAAGTCTAGAAGAACCAACCACTTCAAGTGGTTCAAGAACAAGAATTGGAACCTAGAAGAGGAAAAAGAATTAAGGTTCCAAAGAATTTTGGACTGATTTTATAAGTCTGTTATGGCGAAAATGAACCACGAGACTTATAGGGAGGCTATGTCTTCACTTGGAAGCGCCTTTATGGATGAAAGCAATCAATAGTGAAGTTGAATCCATTTTACAAAATAATACATGTGAATTGGTTGATCTACCATCCGAATCAAACCAATTGGATATAAATGGATATTCAAAAGAAAGCTTAAAGTGGCGGTACTACGATAAATAAAAGGCACGATTGGTTGCAAAAAGTTATAGACAAAAGGAAGGTGTAGATTACTTGACACATATTCTCTGTTTCGAGAATAACTTCCATTAGAATGTTGATTTCCATAGTCATTTGTTTTATACAATATGGAAATACACCAAATGGATGTTAAAACAACGTTTCTAAATGGAGAGTTAGAAGAAGAAATATATATGAACCAACTGAAGGGTTCATAGTCAAAGGCCAAGAGAATAAAGTTTGTAGACTTGTTAAGTTATTATATGGACTTAAACAAGCTCCAAAACAATGGCATGAAAAATTTGATCATACTATTCTAGCAAATGGTTTCAAAATAAATGAATGTGACAAATGTATGTACATTAAAGAAATGAAAAAATTTCGCGTCATAGTATGCTTATATGTTGATGACATGTTGATTATGAGCACAAGTAAGGATGCTATAATGTCAACCAAAAAGATGTTGAATTCCAGTTTTGACATGAAAGACTTGGGTCTTGTACCGCCCCAAATCCCGAGGTCGCCAAGTGGGGAGGCGCCACCAATGCCCCGTCCGATCCTTGACCCATCTGGGTCCCACGCGTCACCGACGCCATTTTCCACAACACGACTCCTCGATATGCGTGTTAACTCCTTCGTTAAGCAATTAGTTCGACATTTTAATCATTTTTTTATAACATTAAAAACAAAGCGGAAGTCTTAAATTGAAACCAATAAAACAATTAAATTTATTATCGTATTAAGCATTATTTTAATAGCAACTCCTAATGTGGAAAAACCCAGGGAAAGTACTACTGTATATAGACGACAATATTAAACAGTAATATATACAAGTACGATCTCTATTCGATCTCACATTTCCCAAAAGTAAACAAAATATCAAAATCGCACGTACTAGTAGGTCCTTGATCGCGCGCTTGATCAGATAAAGTCGCCCAAAATGTCCTTGCCCCTACTAAGGCGAGTGCACTCAACCATCACAAAAAGTAAGATGGAGAGTACAGTTAGTAAGATTCCAACAAAGTACACCGAGCATTTATAAGAGAAATAAACATATATCAATCAACATGTCAAGTACTCATGCGGAAACTAAACAGGCAACTGTGCTAAGATCATCACATGAATAAATAACACGAGAGAAACAAACCGTGTACTCCTCCCGGTCACACTAAACTGTACGTCGAACCCCCCAAGATCCTTTCGGTGGGTGCCCCACTTCCTTTCACCTGGTTTTCCCGCGTACAGCCTAGTGTGCCATAAGTACACAACGAATAGCAAAGTCTCGACCCCCAACCCAAATGTGTCACGGAAATCAATAACAAAGAATAGGGGGAATAACATCCAATAACCACGAATAGGAAATCAATGATAGAAAAGTAAACCCTCGGTGACTTTTAGATGAAATCTTACGTATCTCAAAAATGCACTCGCTCGCGTCCACGATACGCGCACCCGACACCCGACTATAGCATCATAAGTCCCTCGTTTCCATTTGTACCATTTAAGTTACTAAATCATGCAAATCACAATTAAAATTAGGTGAAGTACACCTTACCTCCATCGCGTCGTCAACATTCGTCGATTCGCACCTCCGATCAGTCAGACAACGTCATCGCGTTGTTCACCGCGTCGACGTCAAAGTCGCGCCCATCGGTTGCCATCCGCATCATTGTGCCGGCTTTCACTCCGCGCCCATTTGCCACTCGCCTGCTGCTGCAGCCTTTTCTCATTGTCGCCCCGCCGCTGATTTCGCCGCCATAAGTCGCCCATTCGCCATGCGCGCAGACAACGAAGCCGCTTCGCTGTTGCTAGCTCGCTGAGTTGCTATTTGTCTTATAGTCGCTGCCGCTTCTTCGGCCGCATTGTCCGCCTGGCAGAGCTCTGCCCTTCCGCCATTGGCCGCTGTGCTTAAAATCCGTCTCCACCATGCCGATTCTGCGATCCAATGACTCGCCATGCATGTAGCCCCAGCTCGCCGCCAGCGCCTGCGCCGCCCATCATCCGCTGCGCTTTTCGCATTGCCGGTCGACGCGCTTGTTGCTGTTTCAGCCGCTGTCGCGTCATTGCCGTCCGCCGCCGCATTGCTCTCTGGCCGATCGTCCACGCCACTGCTGCTGCCGCATGCGGCGCCGTCATGATCTGCCGATGTCGTTACGCTTGTCGCATCTCTCGCCGCCGCCTGCCGCGCGGCGTCCAACCACCGCACAAGATCGCGTCAGCTGCGCGGCCGTCATGCCGCCGGTGGAGTTGGGCATTGTGGCGGAGCTTCGTCGCGCGTCGATCTCCCCGATCTCGCCGTCGCGCCGTCTCTCTCTCTCCTCCCGGATCCCTTCCTTATTCCTCTCCTTTCCTTTTCTTTTCTCTCTGGTTCTCTCTCTCTTTTCTTTTCTCTCACGATCTTATATATATATATATATATACATTTTCTTTTGATTGCAAATCAAAAGTGTCCTCGAGATTTATGCAACACCAATCTCGAGGCAAACTTAATAATTTCACCTCTTTGTCCACCGCCTCATGCTTGACCTAAATTATCTCGAGTCTCGCAATTTGCGCATCTCGAGGCACCAACTGCCTCATTTCCAAAATTTTGATACTCGCTACACGCATCACGAGGCGTATCCAATGTACACATTAAAACCTTATAAAGCGACTATCTCGGTCCCCGCGTTGGCACGCGACTCGAGACGCGTCCCCGTTCGTGTTTCGGCTCACCGCATTCCTCGCGTATACCAACTAGTAAAACGCTCAACAATTAGCATTATAATCTCAAATATGATATTACACATTTCCTCGGAGTCTCCACCCAAGATTTAGACATACGTATTACGGCAAGTGGGTCCTACATACGACCCTAAAATGACACGTGGCACGAGTCAAATTTTCGGGCCAATTAGTCTTCCTAACTAAAAGAAATTTCGTCCGAAATTTAACCGTAACTCGAATCCCATACGCAGAGAATAGGCGAGAGGTAACGTTTCCTTATCGTCGACTCGAGCTCCCAGTAAGTCCCTATGTCCTATGATCACGCCAACGAACTAGAACCTTCGTGAGTTCCTGTTCGAAGAATCCGTGCCAGGGTCGACAATCTCTATCGGTCTCTCATCATAGATCACGTCAGAATGTATCTTCACCTGTCCCAACTCAATCGTCGATCTCGGCCCTGACCTAGCGAGTCTCAACATTGAAATGTGAAATGTCGGATGAACCCCAACTAACTCTTCTGGCAAGTCCAATATGTAAGCCACACTGCCAACTCGTCTTTGCGACTACGAAGTCCTATTGTATCTCGGCGCCAATTTGAAAATTCTAGACTTCGTGTCATGTCCTTGAACCTCGATACATCACATCGGCTCTCCGCCACTCCAACACGCGCGGAATGGATATTGTCGGTACTCTCATTTGTACGTAAATATGTGCCCTGCGACATCGGAACCTCGACAAACTCATAGTTGTTGCCACATCGAGTAAACAAAATTCGTATGTCATCTAGCAACTATCGTCTCTTTGTCCAGGTCCCTCTCATGAGTCCTCAACTAACGCGATAAATAAGCTATCACTGTCTCTCCCGCATCGACGCATCCCAATCCGGTGCCACAAGCATCCGTATGAACAATCAACTCTTAGTTCGACTCGACAACACTAATAACGGTGTAGAAGTCAACTTCTTATTCAACTCGTAAAAGCCACATCGCATTCACCTTCGATCAATCTAGTCTTAGTATTTTGCAATTTTGAAGAAGTCATGTACAAGCGTCGATAATATCCGCCAATCCTAATGACTCTTGATGTCGTCGTGCACTCTGGTGTGCGATCGATGAAAACGTGAATCTTACTCGGGTCCAGCTGAAGTACCTCGTCGGCGATCACGTGTCTAAGGGCTTCACCTCCGAACGCCAAAACTCGCATTTACTTAACTTAGCGTACCATCTCGCGCTCACTAAATCCCTGGTCGAAATCCTCGAATAAAGTAATGGACAAGTCGCTCGGTCTCGGCTACGTCCATCCATGTCGAATCTTCAAATCGCGAACAAGCGCAAATCGAGCGTCGTAATACGTGTATATAAGTATTACAATCAATATATACACATATAAGTCCTAGTACTACCCGCTCACTTTGCTTCCCAACTAAAGTTCTAAGGCAAGTACATCGGGTTTCCACATCTAAATTTTAAATTTTTAAGTCTTATGCTATTTCAGTTAATTTCCAGAGGTTCCTCGAACTCTCACTCGATACCACTTGTGGCGTGGTATCGGTTTAAGGACACCAACGCTTCCTCCAACGGAGTCGACCATGCTACGATACCAAATTGTAATGGCCCAAATCCAGGAGGTCGCCACGTGGGAGGCGCCGGCCCAGCGGTCCCGTTCGATCTTTGACCCATCTGGGTCCCACGCGCCACTAACGCCATTTTCCACAACACGACTCCTCGATATGCGTGTTAACTCCTTCGTTAAGCAATTAGTTCGACAGTTTAATCATTTTTTTATAACATTAAAAACAAAACAATGGAAGTCTTAAATTGAAACCAATAAAACAATTAAATTTATTATCGTATTAAGCATTATTTTAAGAGCAACTCCTAATGTGGAAAACCCGGAAAGTACTATGTATATAGACGACAATATTAAACAAGTAATATATACAAGTACGGTCTCTATTAGTCTCACATTTCCCAAAAGTAAACAAAATATCAAAATCGCACGTACTAGTAGGTCCTTGATCATGGCGATCGAGATAAAGTCGCCCAAAATGTCCTTGCCCCTACTAGGAGTGCACTCGACCATCACAAAAAGTAAGATGGAGAGTACAGAGTTAGTAAGATTCCAACAAATTACAGAGCATTTATAAGAGAAATAAACAGAGATATCAATCAACATGTCAAGTACTCATGCGGAAACTAAACAGCAATCGTGCTAATATCATCACATGAATAAATAACACGAGAGAAACAAACCGTGTACTCCTCCGGTCACACTAAAGCGTACGTCGAACCACCCGGGATCCTTTCGGTGGGTGCCCCACTTCCTTTCACCTGGTTTCCATACCCCAGGATCCTTTCGAGTGGAAGCCCCCACTTCCTTTCACCTGGTTTTCCCGCGTACAAACTTAGTGTGTCATAAGCTACACAACGAATAGCAAAGTCTCGACCCCCAACCCAAATGTGTCACGGAAATCAATAACAAAGAATAGGGGGAATAGCATCCAATAACCACGAATAGGAAATCAATGATAGAAAAGTAAACCCTCGGTGACTTTTAGATGGAATCTTACGTACCTCAAAAATGCATTCGCTCGCGTCTCGATACTGCGCACCCGACACCCGACTATAGCATCCTAAGTCCCTGGTGTCCATTTGTATCATTTAAGTTACTAAATCATGCAAATCACAATTAAAATTAGGTGAAGTACACCTCACCTCCATCGCGTCGTCGACATTCGTCGATTCGTACCTCCGATCGGTCCGACAATGCCATCGCGTTGTTCACCGCGCCGACGTCGAAGTCGCGCCACTGTCGTCACCGCGCCGCTGCCGGCACCACCGTCGCGCCACCGCTGCCACTCGCCGGCGCCGCCTGCCACTCGTCGGCGCCGCCTCTGCCGTTCCGCCGCCGGCCGCCGCTGTTCCGCCGCGCCGCACAGCAGCCGCCCCTGCTCGCAGCCGCTGCCGTTTCGCGCTGTCTCCTAGTCGCTGCTGCTGCTGGCCGGCCGTCCGCCGCTGGCCGCGCTGCCATCCGTCTCCACCGCGCAGTTGCGCAGTCCAGCAGCCCCGCCGCGCGGCCGCAACCACCGTCGCGCGCCTGCTGCCCGTCATACGCCTGCCTTCTCGCTGCCGGTCGACGCGCCTGCCGCGAGCTGCTGCTCTCTGGCCGATCGTCCATGCCACTGCGCTGCCGCCGCGCAGCCGCCGTCCGCGGTGCCGGTGTCGTCGCGCCGCTGCATCTCCTCGCCGCAGCCACCGCGTGGGCGTCACCCACCACCGCTCAGTCGCGTCTCTGTGCGGCCGTCCGTGCTGCCGTTGGAGTTGCCGCCGTGAGCCGGAGCTCCGTCGCGCGTCGATCTCCCCCGATCTGCCGTCGCCGTCCTCTCTCTCCTCCCGGATCCTTTCCTTCTTCCTCTCCTTTCCTTTTCTTTTCTCTCTGGTTCTTCTCTCTCTCTCTCTTTTCTTTTTTCTCCTGATCTTTTATATATATATATATATACATTTTTTTTTTATTGCAAATCAAAAGTGTCTCGAGGCAAACTCAATAATTTCACTCTTTGTCCACGCGCTCACATGCTTGACCTAAATTATCTCGAGTCTCGCAATTTGCGCATCTCGAGGCACCAACCCGCCTCATTTCCAAAATTTCGATACTCGCGCTACACGCATCACGAGGCGTATCCAATGTACACATTAAAACCACATAAAGCAACTATCTCGGTCCCACGTTGGCACGCGACTCGAGACGCGTCCCCGTTCGTGTTTTGGCTCACCGCATTCCTTGCGTATACCAACTCGTAAAACACTCAACAATTAGCATTATAATCTCAAATTGGATATTACACATTTCTCTGAGTCTCCACCCAAGATTTAGACATACGTATTAAGGCAAGTAGGTCCCACATACGACTATAAAATGACACGTGGCACGAGTTGAATTTTCGGATCGTTACAGTCTAGCTGATGTAATACTAGGAATTCAAATCAAATTAAAAGGAATAACGAAGGTTATATCCTCACACAATCTCATTATGTTGAGAAAATCTTAAAAAAGATTCAATCAATCCGATTGTAAACCTGCTCCAACTCCTTTTGACGCTAATTGTCATCTTAAGAAAAATAATGGAGAAACAATTTCTCAATTGGAATATTCTCAAGTAATTGGAAGCTTGATGTACTTGATGAACTCTACTTAGACGACATAGCTTATGCGATAGCGGTGAGTAGATATACAAGTAATCCTAATTATGCTCATTGGACAACATTAATAAGAGTTCTAAGGTATCTTAAATATACCTTAAATTATGGACTTTATTATACAAAATATCCACATGTACTTGAAGGGTATAGTGATGCGAATTGGATTTCGATAATACGAGAAACTAAATCAACAAGTGGATATATATTCACATTAGGTGGAGCGGCGATTTCTTGGAAATCAACAAAACAAACGTGTATAGCACGTTCTACCATGGAATCTGAATTTATTGCTCTTGACAAGGCGGTGAAGAAGCTGAATGGCTAAGAAATTTCTTAGAAGATATTCCTTGTTTGGCCAAAACCGATCACGACAATATGCATACATTGTGATAGTATGACAAAGACAAGCAAGAGCTAAGAACAACACATATAATGGTAAGTCGAGACATACACTACAAGGAAAATGAAATTTAGAAACGGAATTAGCAACGGAATTAAGTTCGTTGCTAAAAAAAGTAGTTAGAGACGGAATTGAGACGGACTAATTCGAGACGAAATTGAGACGAATCGAGTCGGAAATAGAGACGGAATTAAATTGTCTCTAAAAAATGGCGCCAACATTCCCACCAAAACTTTGTTTTCTTATAACCGTTCATCAAATCTCGAGATTTGATGAGTGCCCCTCCAACCCCCCGACCAAAATCACCAAATCCCACCGGTTCGTCGTCGACCAAAAACCTTAAATCCCTTCGTCGTCGCGTCTCGTCTCGGTCTCTCCTCTATACTCTCGTCTCTCCGATCGTCTCGTCAAGTTCATCGTCGACCAAAAACCCCAAATCCCTTCGTCGTCGCGTCTCGTCTTGGTCTCTCCTATATACTCTCGTCTCTCCGATCGTCTCGTTTGGGTGTCGTCTCTACTCTCAACTCTCGTCTCTCCGTCTCTTGCTCAACCCGTCGCTCTGGTCTCTCCGTCTCTCTCCGGTCCACCGCCCCTCAAATCCCCGACCCCTGACAAATCTCTCGTCTCGGTCTCTTGCTCTCAACTCTCTCTCTCTCTCGGTCTCTCCGTCTCTTGCTCAACCAGTCACTCGGTGTCTCTGGTCTCTCCGTCTCTCTCCGGTCACCGCCCCCAAAATCCCAACCCCCAACAAGTCGTCCTCGCACTCCTTTGCTCCCTGGTAGCGCTGCCTGCTCTCAGTCGTCATCGCGTTGTTCTGCTCCAGTCGTGCTTTTTTTCGGTCCGCGCCTCTGCTCCTCTCGGCTCTCACATCGTGCTCTCATTCGATCCCCTCTTCGACCTCTCTGCTCTCTCATTGTGCTCTCATTCGATCTGCGCCTCGCTGTGTTTCATTGGTGAGTTCTCCTCTTTCCTCTCAAAACATTGCTTGTTGGTTAATTGGCGGTGAGATGTTTTGTTTGCTTTTACAATGATTTGTGATTTTTACTCGGGCGTGAGATTTTATTGTTTCATGTATTTAGTTGTTTTTATGCTTCTTTATTATACACAAGTTGTTTTGGTGAGTAACAATTCGATTACAATGTTGCCAAAAGAATCTCGATTGAGAAACCTATAAGTTAAATCCAAATCCTCCTTGATGAGGGGCCCAATTAACATGTTTGTGTATTGAAGTTCTTGCATGCGTATTCGAGAGGTCTAAAATGAAATTCAGAATCATTTATTGATCACTTGTAAGGTACTTTTGTTTTATGTGTCAACTCTTTCTTTATAGTGATGGATCAGAGAAATTAAACATGTTGGAAATTCTTTGTGATTAGGCGTACGTATGTTTCTTAATTTCAACAATTTGATATGTGTAATTACTTTCAACTTGTTCCTTGTGGCCTTCACAACCTAATTCATAACAGATTACATACTTTCTTTAACAAATAAGTTAGTGAATCAATGCACTTTCATTTGGGCAATTGATTCTATGTTTATTCATATATCAAGTCATTGATGCTTAATGAGATTTCTACTGCATACTACAACAAAAACATCACATAAAGTGAACCAGTGGGAGTAGTTATTAGATGAGAACTCATTAGCATTGTTGAGGCACGTTTCTAACATTTATAATACTACATATTATTATTTTTACTACATGTCTAATCCTACCACATTAATAACATATTATTACTTTTTTTTGGGTGAATGCATATTAATTACTACTAGTAAACGGGCACGTGCTTCGCATGTAAGGTTCAAATATTTTTTTATAAGGAAAATGTGAAAGGCATAAAAATATTTAACTCATAATTCGAGATTGAGATTGACAATGGATGTTGCATTTCATTGGTAGATAATTAAAAAATGACCATAATAAATAATTTAAGCATAATTATCTAAACAAAGTTAAAAAAAAAAATGAACGGATTTAATGATCAGATAAAGCACTTGGATCAAAGGAGAGGAATTAACCTTGTACATCACACATATGACACCTAGTAATTCTCGATTGTTGGAAAAAAGTAATATCTCTTTTTGCTACTTAAGAAAAAGAACCAAAAACTAAGAAAAAGAAATATATGAAAGCAATTCTTACATACGCAATTAGTTTTTGCAAAACCACTACGATTCCAAAGTTGCTTCTAATTTTTTGTGAATAGGCTCGGAATTCTATCATAGACGAGACGCTTGTTGATCTTTCGGTTGGTCTAGTCGATCATGTCTTGTCTACCCTGGTTACCTAGTGAATGGGTATAAGTTCCACTCCGCAACATATGACGTTAATAGATCGACGCGGAGCGGCGGTGTTTTGGTGAAGGGTTCTAACTACGCCGATGTTTCCCATAACTATTATGGAGTGCGCAAGAGATTGTGGAGATTGAATATCTGAGGCCTCAGCGTGTGGTCTTGTTTAAGTGTGAATGGTATGACCCTACACCGAATCATGGTGTGAGGACTCGCCCAACACTTCAATTGGTAGAGGTTCATCGAAGTCGACGATATAACAACTACGAGCCATTTGTCCTAGCAATGCAAGCCACTCAAGTGTACTACCTTTCGTACCTTCTATGAGGAGCAACCGACAAGAATGGCTAGCGAGTTTGTTGCTTTGTCAACCAAAATTCGGCGACGAGGAAACGAGCAAAGACGATAATGACCAGGGCTCGGCAGAGAGATTGCATTCCAAGATGGGATGCCCACCACGTGCGTGAGTCGACGATGCAATTCGGGATATCAACAATCTGGATGATCCAAATGGGACTCGAGTCATTGTTGAAGCGGGTCCAAGTGAAGAAGTCAATGACTTCATTGTTGATAGTGGAGATGATTCAGAAGAAGAATCATCAACTTCCACTCATGAGAGTGAATTTGAAACGGATGATAGCGAGTAATGTATGTCTATGTTATGTCAACGTCAGATCGATGTTACGTGAATTTTCTATACCTTTCTTATATTGAGTGTAACTTCTCGACGGTGCTTGGCAAAGATCAACCCATGTTTTCACATAAATTGGCCTCTCAAATTACCTTGTTTGTCTTCTTATGTTTTGAGCTATGTCTTACCCTTTCTTGCTCAATGGGTAGATAAGGGGAAATATTCACAGAAAAGGGAGAAAGGTTATTTTATTTGAAAGATATTTTGCTTACCCTAAATTTGTTTTGTGAGATCCAACCATTTGTTATATTTTTAATTTGCTCATCCTTTCCATAGCACACTTTTGAAGTTTCCAGGTTAATGTTTGATGTTGGAGGTTATTTTTTATATAGCTTCTTGCAATACTACGTCCAAAAGCTATTACAATGTAGTCCCATTGGAGAAGGCCCAAATTGGCTATTAATATTTAATATGTTGCTTGATCTTTTACGGGTCTAATCTTTTTTCCATCAATTAGAGATTAAACATTATGATATATAGACATGCATACTTTTGACGATATATTTCTTAATTTCCTTTTATCAGCATGGATCATGTGTTCTTAATTCCCATCAATTAGAGTTCATTACTTATTTTTGTATGCCTTTCTTCTCTAAAATTTTATTGGTATTTTGTTAGGTTTCATGGCGGGCAGTGATCACCCCCCACGTCGAGGGATACCTTTAGGATGGCATCGTCCGAGTCGGCGAGAGGTGCATCGCGGACCTGCTGGAACCGAAATACCGGCAGGCGTCATGGTCGGGCCACACGAGGGGGCCATAGAGGTCGTGGCGGTCGAGGTCGTGGGTCGATTCCTGCATTATCGATTTCGACTTCTCGTTCTCTCGAGCACGATCCACATTCAGCGTCACCTTCACCTTCCATACCGTTGGCGTCGCTGTACCATCAACCTCGTCATCAAGGATTATACCAAATTGCCGTTACGATCACCGTCGCCGACATCGAGATATGACACTCATGTACCGACGAGGCCAACACCCCGACCACCGCATCACGGCGGCACCCCCATATTACGACGGCGGAAGCGAGCTTGCGGGTGATAGGCCCTCCGCGGGCACCTCGGAGGACGGGGATCGAGCCCCCTCGCGTGCGGCGGATCCGATCACACACGATTGCCGATGATACGTAAGTTTGTATTTGATTCATATATGTACTTCTAAATATGGATGTAAATTATTAAAGAAGTAGTTAAGATGTTATGCATTTTCATGAAACACGAGGGAGTTGCATCCTTCTCATTCTTGTGCACGGAGGATGACAAAAGTTTTCAAAAGATGGACGATTCCAGATGGGTATTGTTGGAAGTCGGTGCCAGAATCATCATAAAGACCACTGCGGTGCCAATGGAAGGTACGCGGGACTAATAAATGTCTTATGATTTATACTATTTTTCAATATCTCGTAACAATTGCAATCGCCATTTTGTAGGTATATTTTAGATGGGATGACGCGATTCCCGAGGATCTCATTCGTGCGGCGTACGACACGCATGCGAGCACAAGGTACACCGCATTTGATGCACAAGTTAAAGAAGAATCGTGTGCGACCGGTTTATGTTACGAGATGAGGCATGGAGAAGATACTTGAGTGCTTGGGAGAGCGATGACTTCCTTGCCAGTGTCTAGGCAAGCGACAACGAATAGGAACACCGAGGTCGAAGGACACTGGGGATGGACCCTCGAAGCACGGTGGTGGTTCGGTATCTTTTGTGTCTACCAATGAAAGATTGGTAAGTTTTTTTACACTCTTGTTTATTTTTTACATTTATACACTTGTTCACTATGTTGAATTTATAAGCGGTCATGTACGTGACCGATTCATCCGAGACGCCACCTACCGTGAATGATTTGTATTTGCATCTCCCACCAGTAAATCACGACGGGATGACATTCATCGATACTAGATCGAGTGGTTCTATTTAAGTATAGAAATGAAATGTTAAATAGTATTAAGTTTACTTTAAAGCATATCATGTATGTTGTTTATTGTTGATACATGCGGGATAGGCTCCGGAGAGACGTCGGGGAGGCGACCCAGCTACATCGGACCAATCGGTGGATGATGAGGCGGTGTACCTCAATGTGGCGGGTGAGTGTCCCAAAGGACGTGTCTACGGTCTCGGGTCTTTAGGGAGAAAGAAGAGGAGATATGCGAGATCCTGGTGCTAGCACGTCCCGAGATGCGGAGATGGTGCCACATGCGAGTTCGATATCGTTGTCGAGCAATTACGAAAGGTTATGGAGTTTATGCATCGGCATCTCGGGATGACCACGGACGGAGCGAGGCCTATCTCGGCCCGGCCACCACCACCACCTCATGAAGAGCAACGCCGCCGCAAATAGATCCAGTAGATCCACCACAACAAGGGGACAATGTTGAGGGAGAGACGCAAAAGTGGCTTACGAGAGATGAGCGACTTGGTGATACATAGATATTTTTCTTGTTGTTTGTGTAAATTTTGTAGATTATACTATTGGATTGTTGTTCGAATTTTAAAAATTCCATTTACTTCTTCTTTCTTACATTCTGCGAGATGTTACATTTGCTTGTGCGAGTATGAAGAAGGTGATAAAATAAGAGTTCTCCCTTGTCAGAATGAATACCATATGATATGTGTTGATAAATGCTAAATATTTTCGGATCTCTGGTGTGCTCGCTTTGCGTGGAGATGTTTGTGAAGGTGTAGCGAAAGTTCGGTTTCACTACTCATGAAAAACCCCTAACGAATACTTGTACATATATGCATATGTGAGGCACAGGAGCCAATGCACTTTACAAGTTCAAATTTGTTGCATGTTGTGTGTACTCCTGGTTTTATCTTTATCTTGTTTTTTGAAGAAAAATTTCTTATCTTAAAATGCAAGTTTGGTTTTAGGTGCAAGTTCAACCATCCAAAAGATAAGCTAAACTCTTTGGTAGGTGGCTTTGATGTATTTTTAATTATTGATGGTGAACCGCCCACTATACTATTAGTGGTCTTAGTGCGTGTCTTATATCCTAAATTGATTTTTCATTTAACTTAGGGTCTTTGAAGTGGACGTTTCTTGATAGAATCTTGATTTTTCAATAGATGGATCTATTCATCATAGATGGAAGAGTAGTTTTATTGCTTCCACATGTGTGTATGGCTTTAAATTCACTATTTTTTGATAGAATCTTGGTTTATTTGTCTTTGCAAAACTTGGGTAATATCTGTTCATCTGTTTATTGTGATCTTGATTTTTTATTTTTTTTGTTAATGAGTTGTGTAGTTGGACTTTGATAGTGCTTCCCCACCAGAGCATGCATGGAGGAGGAGATTAAACGACCATGCTAATATTCTTAGGGAATTCGGTGTTACTTTTAGGGAGGCGGTGAAGATGGTGAGGCGTCTTGTACTTTAATGAATTTCGTTTTACTTGGTTGTGAAACAATTGATGCTTGATCTATAGCTTGTAAGAATAAGATACCCTTCTATTGGTTTTCTTGTTTTACATGTTCAATTTTGGTATCTTGAATTTCATATTCGGCTTGGTCTTCGCCTTTGGTCTTACGTTAGGGAAGAGGCTTCACATGGAAGGGTAACCTCGAGAATTCCTAGATAATTTAGATTACTTGTGGTTGTATTTCGCTCTTGTATCTATTTGTACTGTGGTAGTTGAGAGAATGAATTGTTTTTAAATGATTTTGAAGCCACCTTTATTTTTCTCGTATCGTAGCCTTGGTTTTAAGAAGAAAATATTGGGTATTGGATTTTGCGAAAGCACCAATTGATCCATTCACAAGAGAAAGTTGTAAGCCATCGGCATCAAGAGAGTGCCATTGGGAGGAATGGGGTATCGTGGTCGTATCTTCTGCGATCCTTGGAGTACAAGGATTTGCCATTTGCTTTATAGTGATGGACAATTTTTTTTTTTTTTCAATTTTATATTTCATTGTATTAACTTTATTCATGTTTCTTGTGTTACGAAGTGGTAGCATCACAAGAGGTTTTAGGGAGATTTGGACAAATGCAAATAATTCGGGTTTATGTGAACCTTCTCCAATCATGGCCAATCGGTTTGTTGTAAACTCTCACTCCATGAGTTCTATTAATTCATTGCTTGCATATATTTATTTGGTATATGAAAGAATGTGTTCGATATAATTTGATGACATATGAATTTGCTCGTGTAGTGGATAATCGAGATAATGTTTATAATACCAAAAAGGCTTAGATGCGGCTTTTATTTAACTTAGGACTCATTAATTTTGGTCGAGGATCAGTATAGTTTTGACGCCTAACATTGACTCTTTGAGTTGGTGTATACTTCCATAAGGTTCTAGGGAAAAATAAACCACTTACGCCTTCTACGTAGATCGTATTTACGTTATAATGGCAATTAGTTTTGTTTTGGAGTGGCTTCATCTTTGGTTTTGGAAGCGTGTTGAACCCATTGATTGGTGAATCGTCCACTCTGTGTTGCAGATTTTCATATCCGAGAGATGGGGGAAATAAAAAGTATGCATCTGTTTTAGCACACAGAATGACATGAAGGTTTAGGGTAAGGGAGTTTCTTGGAGAATGTTTTACGTGTTACTTCATATAGAGCTATGTAATTTGGGCTTTGGTAGATCTTTATCATGATTGCTAATGATAGGTTTGCATAAAAAAAAAAAAAAAAAAAACAATAGAAAGGTCGCAATTGGAGCTGTCGTGATGTTTTTGATCTTACAATGCTAAGAACACGATTAATGCGGCTATTGCCATTTGTAGAGAGCAATCAGATTGATACTAGTTTGAAACTTGATGTTAAAAATGTTCTCTCGCTTGTGAAGTGCTTGACTTTTTGAAGTATTGGGATATAACTACAAATAATGCGTTGTGTTCCAAAGAGGCAACTATTTTAAGGCTACCATTTATATTATCAATTAGTTATGAATCTCTTGTTGGAGTGATATTGAACTACTCGAAGCTCTCGGTGTCAATTTTTTTGTTGGTCCTTGGTTGTTTAGGAGATTGCTATATGATTGTTTCACTAATTGATGTGTTTTATTCATAGTTTTTGTTTTATTGGAATTTGTAGCTTTGTTGAGGCGAAATTTAATAATGCAATTGCAACGCTTAATATTTGGTTGATTTTCGTATGAAGTAAATACCTTCTTGATGGTTTTTAACTCTACATTTTTGCTCATTTATCAATTCTCGGCCTATAGGCTTGTAACTTAAATCATTAGGTATGATTTAGTCACACGTGGGAGTAGCTATTGATTTTTCTGCTATAATATTCATGTGTCTTGTCTTTGTCTTTTTTCTTGAAGCGACGAGTAAGTCTTGTCCAATTCATGGCCTGATTCTCATTTTAAAAGCGATTTCACGATTATTATTGGTTCATTGCATAACATTATTGTTACTTCTTTCGAAACACGATGATCATGGGATATCATCGTGGGGATGGAACTTGAGTGGTCGGCATTCTACATATCATGCTTTATTTCCAAGGGCATGGACTATTTATGATGGTACTATTTTCCTTATTCTTTGTCCTAAAATGAATTACATTGTTAATTTTAGCTTATACCTCTGGTTTTCTATTTAAATACAAACAAAGCACGCGTCAACGCCACTTTAGCCTTGTTGAGTTGTGGTGCTTTTGTATTCGCTACGTTACTTGGACCTTGGAATGAAGTAAATAATCTACCTTGCCATTACAACTAAGCTTAGCTTCATCGTGTCCTTACAAATCCTTATTTATATTTTGTTAATTTTTACACAAAGCTTCCAATTCACTTTTTGATGTTTGACTCTATTACTTTCCTCTGTAAGTGCATGTTCTTTATTCTTACATTGCGGCCTTATTTGACTTATTATGTTCTCTTCTAATTTTTGCTAGACCTACGAGACACAAGTGCTTTGTTTTCATTATTTGCTCTATAATCTTTGTAAATTCTCAACGTATTATGTTCTCTTCTAATTTTTGCTTAATATTGTGGATCTTTGTACTTTTTGTATTCCCTTTGTTTTCACCTTATGTAGTTTTGTGATCATTAGACATTTTTAATGAAATGATTCGAATTTTCCTATTCCTGGCATGTTGTCGTGCTTTAGCACTTAAAACGTTTTCGTAATTGTGCTTTAGCAAAGCTTTTTGTTCATGTAGTTAGGTAGGTTCTCGGATTCTCCTTCTAATAAATTGTGTTAGTTGGACACACAAGTAGCCATGTCAAAGTCGGAAATTATAGTAAAATATAATGTTTTCTTTTGCACTTGTAAATGGAGATAGTTTTTTTGCGGTTTCATTTTTTATCATGAGTTTGATCTATTTTGCAATATTTGCGGGCGTGGCCCTATCGGTAGGTGGTTGGTTTTTCGATCGAGTGGGAGTTAGTGCCATTGATTGCCCATATCCCTGTGACAATACTGCCATAATCTAGTTTTCAAGTGAGAGATGAGGAATTTAAAGTATATCATGTAACTTTTATAGTTGTTTACATGACTTTTAGATTGATAATTCTTTTTGTGCATATTTAGAGGATTGTAAGTTTTTTGTGGTTGTTGAACAATAGGATTGGTGGTTTTTGTGAATACTTAGAAATTTGGAGCATTTATTATACTTGACAATTGTTCGTGGATATATAAATCTTTTTCAAATTTTGAATTTTACATTTTTTCTCTCATTTGAATATTTGTTGATATATATTGTCGATGTATGAATGTCAACTTTTGCTTTTATGGGGGATGTTAGCACCCCCGAGGAGTTGTTGGAGGGTGCGGCGATGGAGTAGGTCATATGATTGTATTTTCAAGTTATATGTTGGAGAACCAATTGGATTGAGTTTATGTTTAAAAACTAAACAAAAAGGAAAATTAGAGACGGATTAGCAACGGAATTGAGAGATTTCGTTGCTATTCCGTCTCTAATTTTCGAGGAATAGATGCATGAATCAAAGAACGGATCGAGACGGAATTATTATATTAAAATCTCGATCCGTTATAATCGAAGACAGTTCGAAACGGATCGAGAGCGGAATGCATGAACAATTGTACCATTTAGAAAAATTTCCATTTACGTTAAGTCTCGTTAGTTTCTAAATTTCGTCTCTAATAAAGTCTCTAATGAAACGGAATCACAATTGCGATTTGATTGAATCGGTGTCGACGATTTCAAAGACGGAATAAATTTCGTCTCTGTTAGTTAACGATTTCAATTAGAGACGGAAATTTCGTTTACGATCTATTTGTTTTTTGTAGTGATATAAGGCGTAGACATAATACTATAAGACAATTACTCACAAGTGGAGTAATTAGTATTGATTATGTTAAGTCTAAGGAAAACATTGCGAGATCCTTTGACTAAAGGCTTACCGAGAGTTCAAGTGAAGATATTATCGAGGCGAATGGGCTTAAAGCCTATAGAGTAAGTCAAGTCTAGCGGAAACCTAACCTAGGCGATTGGAGATCCCATGGTCTAGGTTCAATAGGCAAACTAGTTAGACTTGACTTAACAACAGGACACACAATTACTGTTCCTATGATGAAGTAAGTGTGTTGATAAGAAGTTTAGGGTATGCAATATTGCATTTAATGATTAAAGATAAGTCACCTATATGATAGTAAATGTGGGGTCGCATTTATGAGAATGAATAGGCTAAATTCTCTAAAGCTATCATGAACCCAGGATATGTTCAGGACCAAAATGAACAACATAGAATAAAGTGCATCAGGAATCATGTCATAAGTGAGACATATTGTCTTAGTTTACTATAAAAAGTGAACAGTTCAAGATACATGCATCACCGCGTCACGAAGTGAACTCGATATGATCTTACTAGGGTAAGTTCAAGTCTATACGACACTTTCCTGATTAACATGACATGATAATCTCTCTCAATTGTTTTAAAGTAATGTTTGTTCTTTAAAATTTGTGTTTGTGATTTGGCAAAGTAAACTCGGTCGGGGTTTAGATGGATACAATACAAATGTGGGGTATTGTTGAACTTTCATTGAGTTTGTATTGTATCAATTTTAGTCCCACATAGGAAAGAATTTTTTGTTTCTTTCCTTATAAGAAATCTTTCACTTGAAGTAAATGGTTAAGTGAATGTGGGGTTGGAGGACAAGACCATGGGTATTCTCCATTGATTAATACACATTAAATACTTGATATTTAATATGTCTTTGATAGGGCCTTGGGCCTTGGGGCCTTTGGGGCTAATGTTAAAATAACTTAGCCAATTCACAACACAAATTTTTTACTTTTTACATTAAATTTAGTTAATTTCGTAGGTGTGATTAGTGGTGAACAGTTACCACTTTTAGTTTTTAAAAAGGTGTTTAATTAGTGGGATAATTGGTGGTTAATAAACCACACCACTAATGACCTCGTTTTGAACATTGTAAGCTGTTCAAAAGATCGATTTTTGGTTTATAAAAATGGTTTTTAACTTCATTGGTTAACTAAGGAAAATTTTGAAATTAAGATAGTTTTTTGGTTTTGAGAGAGATTTTTCTTTGTTGCGAGAAGAAATGATCTTTTGGTTGGTGTGTAATCAAAGATCAATCCGGTTGTATCTGAGAAACGAACCTCTTGAAGCATTCATACACCGAATTGGAGGAAATTTTGTCTTAGGACATTGCCATTAGTGCAAACCTCTGGTATTATTTTATCTTGTTTTTTGTAATTGAATTCAAGCATGATATAATATTGTTCAATTATATGCATGTTTGGTGCATTGTACTAACATCAATATCTTCAAGTTGTGAAGAGAGACCAAAGATTTTAAATAACTAGCAAAGATTCTACTACTGACACCACGACAATTCCATACGATAGAAGGGATTAGCATAATAAATAAATGCGCAAAGTAAGAATGTTACTGTAAAGAACGAGTATGAAAGTTCCCCATCGAGGAGTTCGATACATTTGCTATATCCAGATTCTCTTAGGGCACCCCACCTTTTCATGAAGGCACCCAGTTAATGTGGGCACAAACCAATTTACCTGGGGCACCCAAAAATTAGACCCGAAATACCGAAACTACCCCTCGTGGAAATCCCTGAGCACCCCACCACCCCCACCACCACCTTCACCGAACTCCTTGTGGAAGAATCCATTTGTTTTGAACCAGGCCGGTGAGAGGAATCCCCGAAATCGTGTTCTCCGTCCCTCGCCGTGTGTTTCTCCTTCGTTGTACGAGTTTTACGATTCATGTAGGGTCGGGGTGTGAGCCGATTTCGTCTCCCAATTTAGGGCTCGGTTGAAGATCGTCGAATTAAGTTACATTGGTAGAGTAGTTGTAATGTGTGTGTGGCGGTTTGTTCAATTGTAAAAAAATTGGGAAATCGTGGTTCTCGGCCACACGCGAGCCGAGCTGTGTCAACTGTCTCGGCCAAGCACGGCCGAGACAGAAGCTAATATGTTTGGGAACTCGCAGTCTCGGCCACGAAGACGGAAAAGTTAACAGCGTCTCGGTTACGTATGGCCGAGAATACTTCAGTTATCTCGGTCGCGACATGACGAGAGCTACAATTAGTGATAGGTAATGTGGCGTTGGTGGTGTACAACCGAGAATTTCCTCCTACTCTCGGTTGTACACTTCAGAGAGGGTCTCAGTAGGCTCGATCGTCATAGGACGAGAGTAAGGTGAATTAAAATGGTCAATCCATCTCGGTGGTGTACAACCGAGAACTTGCTATTGGACTCGGTTGTACACTGCAGATATATTGGACTCCTTGTCGGTCATGGGTGATCGAAAATATGGGTTGTTTCAAGAACCTGCTTGACCGAGACATCAGAAATGGATGAATTTGAACATTACTTTTTGTAAAATTTTTTTGTGGTATGTCAAACTAACTATACAATATTGAAAATCCAGCACGACAATTTGCACAAAAAATTAATTAATTATAAATCTCCGTAACATTCAAACTGACTCTACAAGTATCCATCCATAAGTAAACAACAATCAAAATATAGCACAACATTTGTATATACATAGAACATTCGAAGTAACTGGTAAAATTTCTAAATGTTTAGCCATCAAGGTTTCTATGTACAAGCTTTACACTACGGTGTATCTAAATCTACAACATGTATGGTGGCTTCATCGGCAGTTGCAATGGACGCGATGTCTCAAAATACGAATCTATCTCGCCAACCTTTGGCGCAGTCCTCAACGTACCGATCCCACGATGGATATAAGGATGACACGACGCATTTGTGGAACAACCTTGTCTTTCTTCTGCCTAGAAGTGGAGTCATCTTTTGTGGAGTGGGAGGACTCAACTTGTTTTCTCTTCGACACTGCCTTGCCTCCGATTGGAGACCCCGGTGTCCTCCCACCCGCATCCTCAACTTCCTGCTCGCACTCCACAAAAGACGAAGGTGGACTAATCTCCATGAGCTGCTGAATTTCAGTCCTCTCACCCGCATCCTCAACTTCCTGCTCCCCCTTATCCAATCTTCATGCGGTGTCGTGATTGTGCCTCCCACATATAACAGTGACATACCATAAGGAGTCAGCATTTTCCTTTACGTTAATAAGGAAAGGGCATCCACATTTCTTCGTACCAGTTGAAGTCCTCGCCTTTTCATCATTTCTTGATTTCTTTAAAATTTTGGCCGCTTCCCCTTCCCTACTCTCTGAGCCAGTCCCCTATATGTCCCAGACCTCTCACAGGCAAGTTTCACCCTTCCCCTGCGCTTAATGCCCCCGGCATCCGAGCGCTTCGTTACTAACACAAACTTGTTCTCACCACTAATCATTTGAAGCCATGAAATAGCCGCTTCTCGAGAGGGGAATGACTTACAAGGTGTAAAAGTGTCCTTGTAGTCTGGAAAATTACTAGATCTGAGGCATTACCTGCAATACAAAACGAGTGTAACATTATAATCAACCAAAATGTACAACACAATCACATAACTCCCCAAAAAACGGGTTCTCGGTTGTACGGAGTCCGATACTTTATTCGAGTCTCGCTCACGTACGGCCAGAGAGTTACTCAAGTACTCTCGGTCGTACCATACCGTGACTGCGTGAAACCTCTCGGTCTCTATGGCCGAGACATTACTATACATCTCGGTCTGCGAGCCAGAAACGATCGCGCACCCGCAGACGAAACTTCGGATAACGCAAAAAAAAACACAATAAATTTGTAAAATTACCTCAAGTACGACCTCTCTCTTGCAGAAAGCGAAGTACAATCCTCCATTATATAGTGGAAACAAGTTCGGATTTGAAGAAATTACCAAACCTACGTTGACAAACAAATCATCTATCATTTTCATAGTTTTACACAACTAAACAGTTCTAAAAAACCATCATATGGTTGTCAAACATTGTTACCATTTGTCGGATGATGTCAATTCGCAAGAATCGATCAATCGCCAAACGCAATGTGGCTTTGTGGTTCAAGCTTGGTGGTGGGGTGCCCTTTTTCTTTGTCAAAATGGTTTGTGAGGTTTGAATCATTATATATACGAGGGGCAAAATGGTCTTTTCCATTTTTGCTTTGAAATTTTTACAAATAAGTTGGGTGCCTTCATGAAAAGGTGGGGTGCCCTTAGCGGCCACATGGCCGAATGGTGGGAAGTCGAAGGCATGGAGGACGCCGCGACATTGGGGGGAGACATGGCCGAGTGTGCGGCGGTTAAAGGCAGAGAGGACGTCGTAGCTTTGGTGGGGGCACGACCGGATGAGAGGGCGTTGCAGGCAGAGAGGAAGAAGAAGTCAGAGGAGACGTCCCGGAATTGGGGATCGAATTCTCATGTGTTTCAATCGTGGGCTTGGCTAGTGACATGGGCCCAAGAATGGTTTTGGATTGCTCAATTCTTATGGGCTTTGAGGTGGGAACCTTGGCCTTAGCAATCAGTTGTGTGTTTTGTTTAGCATGCGGTTTCGAGGTCTTCCTCATATTCGTTTCCGCAACCGATTTGCTTGTGTAATTGTGCTTGCATTGTCTCTAGTCACTAATATGGATGTCGATTCGGCGATTGCAATCTGGTGTGGTTTCATCACCGCAAACGGGCATGCCCATATCTTGCACACTTGTAACAAACAAATGGGAGCCCTCATATTCAATAGCGAAGTTTACCATCGATGTACATTCCCCATACTAGAGGCTTGCATCGATCAAGTTTGATTGCCATTCGTGCAAATTGGAAACAAAGATCATCTAATCTAAAATGCGGAAATAAAATAAGAATTACCTCCGACCATTGTTGTTCTTTCCAAAGCTTGATCTTCCAACTTCTTCTTCTCCTCTCCTCGATGGTGTTCGGAGTCAAAACTTCAAGAAAATAGAGTTGGGGACCAAAGCTGCGTTGTTTATTTTCTCAAAAAGATAACAGCCCATCAACCGTTATCTTTAATCACAACTTGACACTTGTAATGTGCTGGGGCCCACATGGATCACTCATGATACGTATTAATTAATTAATACTTACATTCTCCCACTTGATCCATATACACATTATCAACAAAATTAAGAAATAAATTGCATGAATCATGGCAATAGGTTCTCTATCAAGTGAGTAGTATCTTCTATGTATCACTTTGAATTAAATTTCTTAACATATTGTCATAACTTAATGAATAAACTTCATGTTTATTCTTGGTCCAAACTTAATGATATTTCTCAAATCAAATAAAACATGAATGTGTACACAATACATAAGTAAAGAAATATCCCTAAAGAGTTTCCACAAACAATATTTTTACAATGATAATCACATAATGGACTAAGTCCCATCCTATCAACATGATCCTTAAACTTCATTGGTGGCATGCCTTGGTTTAAGGATCTGCAATCATTAATTCAGTGCTAATGTGCTCAATGACCATTGTTTTGTCCTTAACACGTTCCTTATAGCTAAGTACTTAATGTCGATGTGCTTGCTTCGACTCCCACTTTTTGTTGTTCTTAGCCATAAAAATAGCAATTTGAATTATCACAATATATTTTCAATGGCCTAGAGATAGAATCCATGATTCTAAGCCCGAAATGAAACTTTTAGCCAAACACCTTGAGAAGTAGCCTCAAAACAAGAAACGAACTCATCACCCATAGTGGAAGTAGCAATCAATGTATGCTTTGCACTTCTCCATGATCCGCTCCATCGGCTAGCATGAAAATAAATCCCAATGTTGATTTACGTGAATCAATGCAGCCAAGCAAAGTCCGAATCGAGTAGCCAGTGACTTCCAAAGTATCGGTTCATCTATATGTAAGCATTTAATCCTTTGTCACACGAAGGTATCTCATAACCTTCTTTGCGGCTCTCCGTGATCCATACCGGGTTACTCTTATATCTTCATAACATCCCATTCTGCAAATGTCATGTCGGGTCTTACGCAAAGCACTGAGCATACATCAAGCTTCGAACGAGCTTAAGCATAAAGGATATTGAGCATTTGTTCCGCTCGAGATCATTTTTAGGGGATTGGTTCAAATTGAACTTATCACCCTTTTCTGATGGGAGCTACACACAGTGAACAATCCTTCATTCTGAATCTTTCCAAGACTTTGTTGATATAGGCTTCTGAGACATTCCAAGAATACGACGTATCTGTCTCATGGATCTTAATGCCAATAACATAGGATGCATCTCCCATGTCTTTCATATCAAAACTATTAAGAAGGAATTGTTTCACTTCATGAAGCATACCCTTTTCATTTGTTGCAAGTAAAATGTCATCCACATATAGAATGAGAAAACAAATTTTGATCCCACTAACCTTACGGTATATACAATTATCCATATTATTTTCAACAAAACCAAATGAAGAGATAACATCATGAAACTTCAAATACCACCTGTCGGGAGGCTTGTTTCAATCCATATATAGATTTCTTAAGCTTGCAAACCAAATTCTCATTGCCAATAGAGGAAAATCCTTACGGTTGTTTCATGTAAACCTCTTCCTCTAGTTAACCATTAAGAAATGTAGTTTTCACATCCATTTGTTGCAACTTAAAATCAAAATGTATAACCAAAGCCAAAATTATGCAAAGAGAATCTTTCTTAGATACTGAGGAGAAAAAGTTTCCTTGTAATCGATTCCTTCCTTCTATGTGAATCCTTTTGCAACAAGTCTAGCCTTGTATCTCTCGATGTTGCATAAGGAGTCCTTCTTAGTCTTAAAGATCCATTTACAACCAATAGCCTTGGCTCCTTTAGGCAACTTTACAATGTCCTAAACATCATTGATGACATAGAATTCATTTCATCGAGTCATAGCATCATGCCATAATTCGGACTCAAGCACAATTCATGGCTTGTGAAAACGATTCGGGATCACTCTCGACTCAGACATTATAGTCAAATTCTTGAGATACACAATGAAATCACTAGGTATTGCTGACCTTATAACTCTAGTAGATTTTCTTAATATTGCATCAACATTTTCTTGAAGATCATATTGATCAACTTATTCATTCACTTGAGGTACTTCATGAACAATTGGTTGTTCTACCATTTCGATTTTTCATGATCAACTTGATATATTGGAGTATTGTCAACAATTTTTGGAATTTGAACTCGTTGTTCCTCAATTCTCAATGGAACTTGAGCATAACTTGGAATGACATACATATGATTACTTGATGTAGAAGGAATATCATCAAAATGAACCCTTTTAGGGACATTATCTGAAAATGATCTCTCCCACTAATCATATCATTCTCAGAAAATTTCGAGTTTGTAGATTCCACAATTCTAGTGCTATGAGAAGGACAATAGAAGCGACATCCTTTAGACCTTTCGGCAAATCTAATGAAATACTCGCTAATGGTCCTAGGGTCCAACTTCTTTTCATGTGGATTATCGATTCTCATTTCACACGAGCATCCCCAAACGAGTATCTGTCGCAAACTAGGTTTCCAACCTTTTATTAACTCAAATGGCGTTTTTGAAATAGTCTTAGTTGGAACCTGATTAATATATACTTTCTTTGTTTTGAGAGCTTCACTCCACAAAGAGACGGGTAGGGTTGCATTACTACGCATACTCTTAACCATATCCATCAAGGTCCTAGGTTTCTTCTTTCTGCTACACCATTGTCACTAAGAGAACCTAAATTGGTGTATTGAGTAAATATTCCTTGCTCTTGAAGAAACTTAGCAAATTGACCAAATGCTTGTCCATCCTCAATATATCTACCATAATACTCACCACATCTGTCGAGATCGATAATCTTAATATGTTTTCCACTTCGTTTTCTCTACTTCACCTTGAAAACTTTAAAGGCATCCAATGCTTCATTTTTATGATGAAGCAAATACACATACATGAAACGTGAGAAATCATTAATAAAGAAGATAAAATATTTTGGACTAGTCTTAATGTCCATATCCAGGACAAAATATGTCGGTATGGATGATTTTCAATAATGAGGAACTTCTATGAGCATATTTCTAGGATACTTTAGTCTCGCTTTCCCTTTATGCGGTTCAAGCAAATTTCAAAATCAGCAAACTCAAGAGCACTTAGTACTCTATCATTTACTAATCTTTTGATTCGATCCTTTGAGATGTGTCCCGATCTCTAGGTGCCATAACATAGAAGAATCATCATTCATGACACTTCTTTTCAAACTAGTAACATGCATTACGGTGGCATTATTTTGCCATTCAATAAAGTACCATGTTCAACAATATTTGATTTAAATATTAAATCAAAAGATGTTCCAAAAAAGTTGAAGCAAAATCCCAAATACAACAAGCGTGAAACCGAAATCAAGTTTACGGAAAAATCAGTACATAGAAAAACATTGTCCAAATTCAAAATAAAGCCACTAGACAATTTTAACATGCATTTCCCAATGACTTCGACGTGTGAGCGCATTTTATTTTACGAATAAATGCTCAAATCACTTCCATTGGTTTCCACAGATTTGTCATATCTGCAACGTATTGGAAACATGGATTAAAGAACGAGAGTCAATCCACCAAGTGTCACTTAAGGTATCAACCATATTAGATTCAAAACAAACATATGAAATTGATATACCTTTCTTTTGAAGCCACTATTGAAATTTGATGCAATCCTTTTTCATTTGTCTTTTCTTTTTACGGAAAAAAAACACTTGGATTATTTCTTTACAATTCCACCTTAGGGTTGCATTTTTGCTTTCCCTTCCAATCAGCTTTCTTGTATTTCTTCTTGTCCGTCACTATCAATTACACTACTCTCTCTTTGCTTCATAATCAGTCTACCCTCCTCATGAACACACATGGTCGTCAACTCGTTGATCGACCATTTATCTCTACGTGACATATTCGCACATACATATATATATATGTATATACATACGAAATTAACAAATACATATAACAAATCCCCATCTTACTTG
The DNA here is from genome assembly GCA_039657325.1 of Stephania cephalantha. Classification (NCBI taxonomy): domain Eukaryota; kingdom Viridiplantae; phylum Streptophyta; class Magnoliopsida; order Ranunculales; family Menispermaceae; genus Stephania; species Stephania cephalantha. The sequence continues at coordinate 45,748,218 of CM077572.1, read as the reverse complement.
CACTCACTTCCCAACTAATGAGTTATATGCAAAGGACATCTCGGTTTCCACAACTAAGGTTTGTTATTCATATTGTACTCTAAACGTATTCTCGATACCAACCGTATTGATATCATATTGCCCTAAGTCATATAGTTCTCTAAATTGGCTCACGATACCAATTGTGACGGCCCCAACTTTTAAATAAGGCACCGCTTTGGCTTGAGAATCCCGCAATCAAGCCTTAATCCTAACCACATAAGACTTAATTACGTATTAGTCGGTCTTTTGTCCTTATGTTTCTCAAAACACATGTTAATATATTATTAGATTTCAAAGTTAATTAAAACTTTATATCATTTTAATGTTATTACATATTTTAAAGATTTTGCGGAAGCTTTTATTATTCAAACTCCTAAGTGTGAAAACCAAGCAAATACGACATCACATGCATGTATATGTGGAACTATACACTCAACCCAATGTACAACTCAAAATGTACAGTAAAAACATAAGAAGTAATAATACAACAAAAGTCGATTAATACAAAATGAGATAGGAGAATTGCCGAAATGCTCAGAGAAAGTCGCCGACCTTCTCCTTCATCGGCTATTCTTTGCTCGACGGACCTATACCCACCGTCACAAACTAGACGGTGAGTATAGTGATATTTAAGTAATAACTGAAAAATTCTATGCTACATTTCCAAAATATAAGATAAGTATTTAAAAGCATTAAGTAGCGAAAGAATTCTTTGAATCAAGTAATGCAAGTAAATACCACGGTTAAATATGTATACAACGATACGAGCTAAGTCGAGATGATCTACGTCCGGTCGGCGGTGAGAATTATCACCTAACTTTTCCCACTAATATATGGAGTTGCGCTCAACATATCTCACACAAAATAGCGAAGTTGCGCTCTACGCTTATACAACATCAATCTCGCTCTTCTTGACCACCCCGAGTCCCATAACTCGTGTGCATGCGCACAAGTGTAGTGGTGAGTGTCGAAACCCAGATAGACCCATGTCTCGTGAACCGCGCATCTCTCGTGAAATGGACACTATATAATCCCTACTTTAGTTTTCAAAGACAATTAATTTCAAATATCTAGGATTACAAAACTAGATAGGCTACAAAGCCCAAAGGAATAGAATACAAGTCTAATCAAATCCAAATTATTCCAATAGCATGCTTTTCATCAATTCTTTATAAAAAATGACATCAAGAGTAGGAATTGGAATCAATGAAACATGTCACAAGGCATCATGTCACAATATTCAATGAAGAATAGACACAAGAACAACGTGATGTGAGATTACGTGTAGTAATGTTTACAAATAGACCAATAAATAATAAAAGTGAATGAAATGAAATATAGAATTCTCATAACTTTACTTACAATTCACACACTTGTCTAGCCTATCCGATCTCTCGACACTCAAGTAATGCGTTCCCAAACTCCCGAGATCTCCCCTTAGTTTCTTGGAATTGTTTGATAGGTTTTAGAATGTGTTTGAATCCATTTATAGTGTTTAAACCATGTTTGGACTTTGCTGATTTTTGTACTCTCGAGGAGGCAAATTAGCGCGCTATTTTACACCTCTAGCGCGCTAAGCGCTATTTTACACCTCTAGCGCGCTAATTAACATTAGCACGCTAGATTATTGACCTAGCGCTATGTGTAAGCATAACCCAGTGCACTTCGAATTCTGGGTTTTTGCTACACAAAGGCTTTATTTTTGCCTTAGGGACCTCATACATATTACAAGAGGTCCCTAACACCCATCCCAATACACAACAACAACAAAAACATCAAGTTTTATGAAATCACAAAGTTTATGGTGTGGAGAAGTTACATAGCTTAATGATGATCTTCTTCCTCACCAAAGCTTCAATGGTTACACACTCCTCTTCTCCAAATCACTCCAATGACCACTCTTCTTCCTCTCCTCCTCCTAGCGACGATTTGATGAAGATAAAAAACCAAATTTTTTGACTTATAGGTTCATTTGACCATGTTGATATGTTTGAACCTTAGCCATTGATCATTGTGTGCACACGTATCTCGAGGCTCAACTTATGGACCTCCTTGTCCCACTTGCCCCTCATGTCACCATTGAGTGACTCAACAAATCGACACCTTGTCTCTTGATGTGTTAATGCGTTCTCGATGCACATCTAATGCTTATGGTTTTATTGCACTAACTTTAGGCACTTAATGGTTTATTTAAATGTGACCACATTAAGCCACTAAAGCCACTTACAAAACCAACATAAATTCACATTTGACTCAAATTAATTAAGCTTACCCCATAAGCCGCTACCTCGGTCCCACGTCGACACGCAACTCGATGTATGTACCAACTCATCTCGATACCTATACACCGTATAAATTGACTTAATAGTCTACGCATATACAATACACTAGGCATACATCACAACAAATATAAAATATACATCGGCCCTTGCCTCGGTCAATGGACATATCGGGGTGTGGGTCCCACAAGACGGGTCATTGATCCTATTTAAGGAATTAAACACGAGTTAGATATTTTGGGTCGTTACGGTTCGGGCTCCCATACACTCTTTGTAAGGGTGAAAAAAGCTTGTGGCTTGTCTTGGATTCTTAAATGAACAAATTGCCTTGTAATCATAATCACATCCCTCCAAAGAATCTAAATGCCCCGAGAAAACCTTGAGCCTCAACTCGATGCGATACGTCGAATCAAAGTCGTTTGATTAATCTATACGCTTGAATACGCTAATCCTCGTCTCTACTAGTATCAATATCTTCAAGTTGTGAAGAGAGACCAAAGATTTTAAATAACTAGCAAAGATTCTACTACCAACACCCTGACAATTCCATACAATAGAAGGGATTAGCATAATAAATAAATGCGCAAAGTAAGAATGTTACAGCTGTAAGAGAGAGTATCAAAGTTCCCCCATCGAGGAGTTTGATATCATTTGCTATATCCAGATTCTCTTCACAAGAGAGGTCATGTCTAACCAAAGTATCACATCTCATATATGGCGTAGACACTTTTTTGGATTTCCCATTTTGCATCTTGGGGTGTATTCAATTTAGATTTTAATAGACTTTTAGTTACTTTTATAAGTGGATGACTTTTAGAGACTTGTAGATTTTTGTAGACTTTTTAAAAACTTTGGTAGACTTTGATAGACTTTATTTTAATGACTTTTATTAACTTTGATGGACTTTTTAAGGACTTTGGTAGACTTTGATAGACTTTATTTTGATGACTTTTGATAAACATCCATGAACATTGACTTTGATGGACTTCTTGCACATTTTTTAAAGCTTCGGTTACTTTTTAATTGAAAAAATAAACTACTAGGGTTATTAAAAATCTTTATTGTAAAAATAACAAATAAAGTACGAAAGAAATAACATAGATCTAATGCATATTATTATTTACTACATCAACATCACTCCACATTTCAGTAGCTATAAAATTCCTCCATTGGTTGGCATTCTCCCTTTGTTGTTCTTGAGTCTCAGAAAGTATTTCAAAATCATCATCTTCTTCACTATCTGAGGACAATGCATCTTCAGTATCTAATTCAACTGGAAATTCATCAGAACGACACTCCTTGCGAAGATAGTTATGTAATCCCGCACAAGCCAACACCAGCTCTGCTTGAATTTTAAATGGAAATGGAGGAGTTGTTTTAAAAATTGTGAACCGCGATTTGAATATGCCAAACAACCTTTCAACCACATTCCTCAAAGATGCATGTCGAAGATTGAATAATTCATTAGCATTTTCAGGATGTCGCCCTTGCCGTAAAATCGAAAAAATGATAACGAACACCTCGAAAAGGAGCTAAAAATCGGGGTGTATTCAATTGAGATTTTAATAAACTTTTGGTTACTTTTATAAGTGGATGAATTTTCTAAAGTTTCTAGATTTTTGTAGATTTTTAAAAACTTTGATAAACTTTTAAGTAAACTTCTTTTTGATTACTTTGATTAACATTTAAACTTTTTAGTGACTTTTGTGAACTTCTTAAACATGATTTTGATTGATACTAGTATATTTTTGTGATTTTAATATTGAAACAAATATTTTGCACTTTATTATAAAAAAACGAATAATTATATTTCTTTTTCTTAAGAACTATTATTAATTTTTTATTTTTATATTTTAATAAAAAAATTATATAAACATATTAATGAATTACGACTATCAAGATAGTAATATAATAAATAAGTAAATAAATATCAACAAATCTTTTAGTGGAGAAAAGAACCAAGTAAGATCATTGTGTGTAAAATTTTGTATTTTTTTTTACTTAAGTAAAAAAACTTGTATCTTTTTCTATAAGAATGATAGTTTAAAATTTTTAAAATGCACTTCTTGCATTTGAGAAAAAAATATACGATTATTTTCTCCAAAAATAATAATATTACATTTTTGAGATTATAATTATACACTAAATAAATAAAACTTATTTGTAAGAAAATCCTATAAAAATGTACAATGATGCAAAAATGAGATCTTGTTAATAACGACATTATTTTCATTTTCATCGACATAAACATTAGAATATAATGAGTGAGCAATGAAATTCACGGGTTGTGGAGTGATTGGAGAAGTTGATAAAAAAATTGATAAGAAAAGGCATTATGAACAATGAAGTCCTTATTAAATAAGGGAACCAACAAAAATTAGAAGTCTCTAAAAGTTTATGGGTTGAGGTGAGGAGAAATTGGAGATTTGTTTATGCGTATTTTTATACGAAAAGTCTATAAAAGTCGAGATTTGTAACCAAACTGCAAAAGTCATCAAAAAATTAAATACACCTTACTTTTATAAACTATCAAAAAGTTTAAATTGAATACTTAAAAAACTTTTATAAACTTTTAAAAAGTCTATAAAAGTTCACATTGAATACACTTTACTTTTAGAAATTCTCTAAAAGTTTTAATTGAATACACCTAAACTTTTTAGTAATTAAAAGTAACCAAAAGTCTATTAAAATCTGAATTGAATACACCATGTTAATTTTTAGGTTGCCTTTGAGATTAACTTGCTTGGAAAGTTCCGGTGGACGGCCTAACGCATTCAAATAACGAATTAATGGAAGGCTGTTACCACCAGCAAGATGTTCTGCCAATCCTTTATTCGCGATCACCACCACCGAATGACGTTCCTCATCAAGACATCGTTCCGGTATCACCACATCTGAGGAGCTGATTCAAAGGCCTCATCATTAGTTTCCATTGCGTGGGACGCCTCCAGCATCAACACCTCTGTCTCGACAGCACTTAGGGTCTCTATTTTAGTTTCGTTGATTAGCGTCTCAATCGGCTTCGAAGACATGGCCGAATGGTGGGAAGTCGAAGGCATGGAGGACGCCGCGACATTGGGGGGAGACATGGCCGAGTGTGCGGCGGTTAAAAGCAGAGAGGACGTCGTAGCTTTGGTGGGGGGCACGACCGGATGAGAGGGCGTTGCAGGCAGAGAGGAAGAAGAAGTCAGAGGAGACGTCCCGGAATTGGGGATCGAATTCTCATGTGTTTCAATCGTGGGCTTGGCTAGTGACATGGGCCCAAGAATGGTTTTGGATTGCTCAATTCTTATGGGCTTTGAGGTGGGAACCTTGGCCTTAGCAATCAGTTGTGTGTTTTGTTTAGCATGCGGTTTCGAGGTCTTCCTCATATTCGTTTCCGCAACCGATTTGCTTGTGTAATTGTGCTTGCATTGTCTCTAGTCACTAATATGGATGTCGATTCGGCGATTGCAATCTGGTGTGGTTTCATCACCGCAAACGGGCATGCCCATATCTTGCACACTTGTAACAAACAAATGGGAGCCCCTCATATTCAATAGCGCGAAGTTTACCATCGATGTACATTCCCCATACTAGAGGCTTGCATCGATCAAGTTTGACTGCCATTCGTGCAAATTGGAAACAAAGATCATCTAATCTAAAATGCGGAAATAAAATAAGAATTACCTCCAGCCATTGTTGTTCTTTCCAAAGCTTGATCTTCCAACTTCTTCTTCTCCTCTCCTCAATGGTGTTTGAGTCAAAACTTCAAGAAAATAGAGTTGGGGACCAAAGCTGCGTTGTTTATTTTCTCAAAAAGATAACCGCCCATCAACCGTTATCTTCAATCACAACTTGACACTTGTAATGTGTGGGACCCACATGGATCACTCATGATACGTAATTAATTAATTAATACTTACATTCTCCCACTTGATCCATATACACATTATCAACAAAATTAAGAAATAAATTGCATGAATCATGGCAATAGGTTCTCTATCAAGTGAGTAGTATCTTCTATGTATCACTTTGAATTAAATTTCTTAACATATTGTCATAACTTAATGAATAAACTTCATGTTTATTCTTGGTCCAAACTTAATGATATTTCTCAAATCAAATAAAACATGAATGTGTACACAATACATAAGTAAAGAAATATCCCTAAAGAGTTTCCACAAACAATATTTTTACAATGATAATCACATAATGGACCTAAGTCCCATCCTATCAACATGATCCTTAAACTTCATTGGTGGCATGCCTTGGTTTAAGGATCTCGCAATCATTAATTCAATGCTAATGTGCTCAATGACCATTGTTTTGTCCTTAACACGTTCCCTTATAGCTAAGTACTTAATGTCGATGTGCTTGCTTCGACTCCCACTTTTGTTGTTCTTAGCCATAAAAATAGCAAATTTGAATTATCACAATATATTTTCAATGGCCTAGAGATAGAATCCATGATTCTAAGCCCGAAATGAAACTTTTAGCCAAACACCTTGAGAAGTAGCCTCAAAACAAGAAACGAACTCAAAGCACCCATAGTGGAAGTAGCAATCAATGTACGCTTTGCACTTCTCCATGATACCGCTCCATCGGCTAGCATGAAAATAAATCCCAATGTTGATTTACGTGAATCAATGCAACCGCAAAGTCCGAATCTGAGTAGCCAGTGACTTCCAAAGTATCAGTTCGTCTATATGTAAGCATGTAATCCTTTGTCCCACGAAGGTATCTCATAACCTTCTTTGCAGCTCTCCAGTGATCCATACCCGGGTTACTCTGATATCTTCATAACATCCCAACTGCAAATGCTATGTCAGGTCTTATGCAAACCTGAGCATACATCAAGCTTCCAACGACTGAAGCATAAAGGATATTGAGCATTTGTTCCCGCTCGAGATCATTTTTAGGGGATTGGTTCAAACTGAACTTATCACCCTTCACAATGGGAGCTACACTTGGTGAACAATCCTTCATTCTGAATCTTTCCAAGACTTTGTTGATATAGGCTTCCTGAGACATTCCAAGAATACAACGTATCCTGTCTCTATGGATCTTAATGCCAATAACATAGGATGCATCTCCCATGTCTTTCATATCAAAACTATTAAGAATGAATTGTTTCACTTCATGAAGCATACCCTTATCATTTGTTGCAAGTAAAATTTGCAAGTAAAATGTCATCTACATATAGAATGAGAAAACAAATTTTGAACCCACTAACCTTTTGGTATATACAATTATCCGTAATATTCTCAACAAAACCAAATGAAGAGATAACATCATGAAACTTCAAATACCACTGTCAGGAGGCTTGTTTCAATCCATATATAGATTTCTTAAGCTTGCAAACCAAATTCTCATTGCCAATAGAGGAAAATCTTTCTGGTTGTTTCATGTAAACCTCTTCCTCTAGTTAACCATTAAGAAATGCAGTTTTTCACATCCATTTGTTGCAACTTAAAATCAAAATGTGCAACCAAAGCCAAAATTATGCAAAGAGAATCTTTCTTAGATACAGGAGAAAAAGTTTCCTTGTAATCGACTCCTTCCTTCTGTGTGAATCCTTTTGCAACAAGTCTAGCCTTGTATCTCTCAATGTTGCCTAAGGAGTCCTTCTTAGTCTTAAAGACTCATACAACCAATAGCCTTGGCTCCTTTAGGCAACTCTACAAGGTCCTAAACATCATTAGATGACATAGAATTCATTTCATCAATCATAGCATCATGCCATAATTCGGACTCAGCAAAATTCATGGCTTGTGAAAACGATTCAGGATCACTCTCGACTCCGACATTATAGTCCAATTCTTGCAGATACACAATGAAATCACTAGGTATTGCTGACCTTTTAACTATAGTAGATCTTCTTAATGTTGCATCAACATTTTCTTGAATATCATATTGATCAACTTGTTCATTCACTTGAGGTACTTCATGAACAATTGGTTGTTCTACCATTTCGGTTCTTCATGAACAACTAATTGATATATTGGAGTATTGTCAACAATTTGTGGAATTTGAACTCGTTGTTCCTCAATTTTCAATGGAACTTGAGCATAACTTGGAATGACATACATATGATTACTTGTTGTAGAAGGAATATCATCAAAATGAACCCTTTTAAGGACATTATCCCGAAAATGATCTCTCCCACTAATCATATCATTCTCCAAAAATTTCGAGTTTCTAGATTTCATAATTCTAGTGCTATGAGAAGGACAATAGAAGCGATATCATTTAGACCTTTCGACATATCTAATGAAATACCCGCTAATGGTCCTAGGGTCCAACTTCTTTTCATGTGGATTATAGATTCTGTGACGGCTCCAATTTCCCATAAAATTGGACCCCGCCCGGCCTAAGCCCACGTGGACCCCCGAGCCAATCTCGCAAGGTCAACGAGAGCCTAGTCAGCCTTCAAATCCATCATTTTCAGTACATTTAACATTTTACAGTTGAGTTATTAATGTTTTTCAAGATTTAAAAATTTAGCGGAAGCGACTAATACATTAAATAACTCAACAAAAAGATCAGGGAGTTAGGCAACCTAATTGTGGAACCCAGTAAATATCATCAGAGGAGAGTAAATACAAAATATACAGAAATTCACCTAGCTATGAAGCCTTTCCTCTGCTACTCGTCCGCGGCTCTGCACTCGGTCAAACATAAGAATGACGAGCCCAGGTAAGTAAATCCGATGAGACGAGATATACAACATTTCACAATATCCAAAAGCAGTCAAATTCATGCAAATAGAACGAAAGGAATCAAGAACGCATGAATATAAAAGAGCGTAAACAATCCATCAATGAGTGAGGCCAAATAACAAGGAGTCCAGACCAAAAGGTCGTTGAGTCGCAGAAAAATCCCAGCAGACTCGGGTTGGGCGAGCCCCATGCCTCCCAACCCACAACCCTTGCGACTATGAGATATCTACGAACCCAGATTAGAGCCCCCAACGTACACTCAATTGGGAGATATCGACGGCGTTCGGATAAGAGCTCATATCGCAGATAAACAGTAACCATGACTCGCTTGCCAGTGGACCCACTCGATCGACAACAATTTCAACGATATTTATCATCACAAAGCAGTGAACAACAATAAAGCTATCAAATAACAGTAACAACAACAGCCAATGGAGATAAATGAAATAATGTATAATTCCCTAGCTGGTTTACTTACCTCGAGAAACGCGAACCTCAAAACGTCGCTCGCATCTCGATTTGCGCACCCGACACCTGACTCCTAAGTCCCTGGTGTCCATTTAAACATTCGAGGGCTAATTTACTTCAAATCATACAAAATTAGGTGAAATAAATCTCACCTCCATCGCGTCGTCGTATCCTACGGTCAAAAACGCGCCATCAAGCAGTTGCTGTGCCGTATCAGCTCATGCCGCCATCGCAATCGCTCGCCGCTACGCCTGCGCTCGCCGGTCATCGCCATTGCATGCGCATTGGAGTTTCTCGCGCGTCGCGTCTCGTCGCGTCGCGTCGTCGCGCTGTTCGTCGCCGCTGATCCGTCCGAAATCATTGCGCGCCGGAGTCGCGTTGCGTCTTCTTGGCGTCTTGTTGCATTGCGCTCGCCGCCGCGCCCTTGAGGCATTGCTGCGAACGCCGCCGCTCGTCGTTCGTTCGCGAACGTGGCGCGACCCTCGTTATGCGTGATCGCAATGCTGTTGCGCCGATCCGTGGCTCAGTGTGCATACCGCCGTCCGTCCTTCATTGGCCGTGCCAAATCCCGCCATTGGTTGCGCCGGAGCCATGCTCTCCTCTCCTCTCTACCGAGCTTTCTGATCTTTTTTTTTTTTTCCTTTTCTTTGATCTTATCCCCTCCTTTATATATATATATCCATATATATATATTTATTTATCTTTCTCTTTTAATTCCAAATCAAAAGTATCCTCGAGATTCGTGCAACACAAATCTCGAGGCAAACTCAACAACCAAGTAGCGCGCATCCCAATGCACCAACCCGCTTCATTTCAAACTCTCGATACTCGTGCTACACGCAACACGAGACGTATCCAATGTACATTTTAAAACCACATAAATCCACTATAGCCACATTTCGGTCCCACGTCGGCACGCGACTCGAGGCGCGTCCCCGTTCGTGTTTCGGTTCTCCGCATTCCCCGCATATACTTTTCTCAACAATTAGCATCTCCACTCGAGATTCGGACATACGCATTTCGACAAGTGGATCCCACAAACGACCCTGACCTGACACGTGGCACAAGTCAAATTTTCGGGTCGTTACAGTCTTCCCAACGAATTAGAATTTCGTCCTCGAAATTGATGCAAGTCTCAATGGACAATGGTGTTTTATGAACGAAGACCCAAGGCCATACCCGCCCAAGGCCATACTCGCCCAAGGCCATACCTCCATCTTACTCTGTAGGGCTGGGCTCCTCCGCGACATTTGGGCTCCTCCATGACATTTGGGCTCCTCCGAGATCTCCAAGCAAATAACACACCATCTGTCTCTTCCCATCAATATATGTCAGGGCAACATCCTCGCAACATATATTGGAATACAAATGAATACAAATGAACATTTTAATTTCATGATCCACCGTCAATATACGTATATCTGCTGTATATCCGCGAGAATGTAAATCAGTCTCTTTGACCGTCCGCTAGTCTCTCTGATCGAGTGAGTCTCAACACAACTCGTCGTACCCTATATCAGGTTACGGTGGATAGTAGTCGGACCTGACGTGGCAATAGCATGCATATGTTTCTGGCTCTGCTGTACATGGCTGTCCATACGCCCGTACAGATACGTTGAAATCTCGATCCAAATGGAACATGTCCATGTCCTTGTCCCTGTGCATGACTAGATCGTTGTCCTTGTCTGTGCACTCGACTGGATCTCTGACCCTGTCTCTGGCCACTACCATTGCCATCAACCCTTTGATGGTACATATGTTATGGATCTGACGGTGCTGGATGCTGTAATGTACTAGCGTAACTCTGCGCTGGACCATCTAACATTGGCGCCATATACACCGCATACGGTGGAAACGCAATACGCTATAAGGTTGCTCTCTTTGCCATGACCGTCTAACCCTCGTTTTCCTCCGATCATCTCCAGACCCTCGCACTGAATGTGACGATGCCGAGAATGCGACTGGTACTCCGATGCGTGTACCTCCACGCTTTCACTCACCATAACATCGACCGCAACCCAGAGCGTCCACAACGACGCCACCGTAGTGCACAACCAGACATCGGCCTCGCCGAACAACGAAACTGATACGATGCTCGACCTCATATGATCTGGTGTGGCCAAGATGTCATAAATCTTCGGCTGCTCCGCGATCCGTACCACCGTGAAAATGTCGCTGAACTCGCGAGACCGCCTCGCCTTAGCCGTTACTCTGACACCCGTATCAGCCATATCTCGGCCTGAACACGCGTCTCCTCGACCACTGCAGGTCCAACTAGTGTTGCTGACGACGACGGTGTAACATGTGTTCTTAGCAATCGAAGAATCTCCTGCAGTTGTTGGTCGTGCGATGTATGCAGCTCATCAGCGCTCGCAAACCGCGAACCTGCAGCCTCACGATCATTCATAAACCATGTCCGAAACGTCGTCGCATTTTCCATAGCCACGAATCCTCGATATCGTATATATACAAAACAAATATACCATATCAGATACATTTGTACAACATGCACTACTTGCACGTAAATTCCCTTCCGGTACGTTTACTAACGCATCTGAACAAATTTTATACGAACTCAAAGGATTTATACTTAGGTGACCCCTAACTTGTAGAACGAATTTGCAGACTCTACGTCAACTCGTAACACTTAATTCATTTACCAGTCCATAAAGGTGGTGGTCGACTTCACCAACCCCGAGACGATAAATGCATAGTGTCACTAAAGTGGAGTTACTTGGGCTTCTGATCCAACACTACTACTCCAAAGCTTTCGTCAAAGCTAAGGAGTCCGTACATGATGTAATCGTTAGCTCTCAAGTCATCTCAACACTATGTTCCCTTAAAGTCTGCAATTCGTCATTTTTCCTTCTTTTTCAAACTTTACTTTCCTATGAACGAACTCCCATTCAGATTTTCTTCTAGGAACGTATGCATAGGCAAAGTAATCAATTTCTCTGGATCCGATAAATTTATCGTCAATCCTTTTCAATTTACTCATCGTGTCTCACTTGATACATAAGAGTATACAACACATCAATTACTTTCCTCACTTCCCAACGAAGACTTAAGTCAGGATCATAGGGTTCCACTCTAAGTTCAACCATTCCTAACTTCCGCTGGTTTGTTTTTTCATGGCTTGTGATTTCAATCAAGAGTCGAGTATTGACAACTGCGTCTCTGATACCAACTGTGACGTTGGTATCACAATGTCTTAAGCCATGAGATTTTTTAAAATTTAGGCTTTGATACCAACTGTGACGGCCCCAATTTCCCATAAAATTGGACCCCGCCCGGCCTAAGCCCACGTGGACCCCCGAGCCAATCTCGCAAGGTCAACGAGAGCTTAGTCAGCCTTCAAATCCATCATTTTCAGTACATTTAACATTTTACAGTTGAGTTATTAATGTTTTTCAAGATTTAAAAATTTGGCGGAAACGACTAATACAATAAATAACTCAACAAAAAGATCAGGGAGTTAGGCAACCTAATTGTGGAACCCAGTAAATATCATCAGAGGAGAGTAAATACAAAATATACAGAAATTCACCTAGCTATGAAGCCTTTCCTCTCGCTTTACTCATCATGCGCTCGCACTCTGGTCAAACATAAGAACGACGAGCCCAGGTAAGTAAATCCAAAGATGACGAGATATACAACATTTCACAATATCCAAAAGTCAAATTCATGCAAATAGAACGAAAGGAATCAAGAACGCATGAATATAAAAGATCGTAAACAATCCATCAATGAGTGAGGCCAAATAACAAGGAGTCCCGACCAAAAGGTCGTTGAGTCGCATAGAAAAATCCCCAAGAGACTCGGGTTAGGGCGAGCCCCATGCCTCCAACCCTAACCCTTGCGACTATGAGATATCTACGAACCGGATTAGAGCCCCAAACGTACACTCAATTGGGAGATATCGACGGCGTCGGATAAGATCTCATATCGCATATAAACGAGTAACTATGACTCGCTTGCAGTGGACCCACTCGATCGACAACAATTTCAACGATATATATCATCACAAAGCGAGTGAACAACAATAAAGCTATCAAATAACAAGAATAACAACAAAACCAATGGAGAGAAATGAAATAATGTATAATTCCTCTATTTGGTTTACTTACCTCGAGAAACGCGAACCTCAAAACGTCGCTCGCGTCTCGATTTGCGCACCCGACACCCGACTCCTAAGTCCCTGGTGTCCATTTAAACATTTGAGGGCTAATTTACTTCAAATCATACAAAATTAGGTGAAATAAATCTCACCTCCATCGCGTCGTCGCGATTTCGTCGAAATCGCGCATCCGACCGGTCAAAAACGCGCCACCGCGCCGTCGCTCGCCGGCCATCGGCACCGTCGCTCGCCGGCCGCCGCCGCTCGCCGGTCGCCGCTGCCGCCGCTGGAGTTTCTCCGCGTCGCGTCTCGTCGCGTCGCGTCGTCGCTGGTTCGTCGCTGCCGATCCGTCCCGCTGCCGCGCCGGAGTCGCTGTCGTCTTGTCGGCGTCGCTGTCGGCGCTGCCTCGCGCCGCCACGCCCTGCCGGCGCCGCTGCCGAACGCCGCTCGTCCGTTCGCGCTGAACGTGGCGCGACCCTACTGCTATGCGCGATCGCAGCCGTTGCCCGGCGCTGATCCGCGAGCTGGCCGCCACCGCCGTCCGATCGCCGCTGGCCGCCGTCCCGCCGCTGGTTGCGCCGGGAGCCGCCGGTCTCCTCTCCTCTTCCCTCTCTTTCCTTCCTCTCTCCCGAGCTTTCTGATCTTTTTTTTTTTTCTTTTTTTTTTTTTTTTTTTTTTTTTTTTTTTTTTTTTTTTTCCTTTTCTTTGATCTTATCCCCTCCTTTATATATATATCCATATATATATTTATTTATCTTTCTCTTTTAATTATAAATCAAAAGTATCCTCGAGATTCGTGCAACACAAATCTCGAGGCAAACTCAACAACCAAGTAGCGCGCATCCCGATGCACCAACCCGCTTCATTTCAAACTCTCGATACTGCGCTACACGCAACACGAGACGTATCCAATGTACATTTTAAAACCACATAAATCCACTATAGCCACATTTCGGTCCCACGTCGGCACGCGACTCGAGGCGCGTCCCCGTTCGTGTTTCGGTTCTCCGCTTTCCCGCATATACTTTTCTCAACAATTAGCATATCCACTCGAGATTCGGACATACGCATTTCGACAAGTGGATCCTACAAACGACCCCGACCCGACACGTGGCACAAGTCAAATTTTCGTCGTTCTGATTCTCACTTCACACGGGCATCCCCAAACGCGTATATGTCGCAAACTAGGTTTCCAACCTTTCATTAACTCAAATGGTGTTTTCGAAATAGTATTAGTTGGAACCCTGATTAATATATACACTGCCGTTTTGAGAGCTTCACTCCACAAAGAGACAGGTAGGGTTGCATTACTACGCATACTCCTAACCATATCCATCAAGGTCCGGTTTCTTCTTTCTGCTACACCATTCTCACTAGGAGAACCTAAATTGGTGTATTGAGGAACTATTCCTTGCTCTTGAAGAAACTTAGCAAATGAATCAAATGCTTGTCCATCCTCAATGTATCTACCATAATACTCACCTCCTCTATCAGATCTAACAATCTTTATATGTTTTCCACTTCGTTTCTCTACTTCAGCCTTGAAAACTTTAAAGGCATCTAATGCTTCATTTTTATGATGAAGCAAGTACACATACATGAAACGTGAGAAATCATCAATAAAGGAGATAAAATATTTTGGACCAGTCTTAATGTCCATATCCGGACAAAATATGTCGGTATGGATTATTTTCAATAATGGGGAACTTCTATGAGCACATTTCTAGGATACTTTAGTCTGCTTTCCCTTTATGCAGTTCACACAAATCTTAAAATCAAGCAAACTCAAGAGCACTTAGTACTCCATCATTTACTAATCTTTTGATTCGATCCTTGGAGATGTGTCCCAATCTCGGTGCCATAACATAGAAGAATCATCATTCATGACACTTATTTTCAAACCAAGTAACATGCATTTGCGGTGGCATTATTTTCTAAACTCAAATAAAATAAGTCATTCATTAAAGTACCATGTCCAACGATATTTGATTTAAATATTAAATCAAAAGATGTTCCAAAAGAGTTGAAGCAAAATCCCAAATACAACAATTGTGAAACTGAAATCAAGTTTCTGGAAAAATCAAGTACATAGAAAAACATTGTCCAAATTCAAAATAAAGCCATTAGACAATTTTAACATCCATGTCCCAACAGCTTCCACGTGTGAGCGCATTTTATTTTCTGAATAAATGCTCAAATCACTTCCCATTTGGTTTCCACATATTTGTCATATCCTGCAACGTATTGGAAACATGGATTAAAGAACAGAGTAAATCTACTAAGTGTCACTTAAGGTATCAACCACATTAGACTCAAAACAAACATATGAAATTGATATACCTTTTTTTTAAGCCACTATTGGAATTTGATGCAATCCTTTTTCATGTCTCATTTCTTTTTACTGAGAAAAAAACACTTGGATTCTTTCTTTACAATTCCACCTTGGGGTTGCATTTTTGCTTTCCCTTCCAGTCCACTTTCTTGTCTTTCTTCTTGTTCGTCACCAGCCAGTACACTACTCTCTCCTTGCTCCATAATCAGTCTACCTTCCTCATGAACACACATGGTCGTCAACTCGTTGATCGACCATTTATCTCTATGTGTGTTATAAGAGATCTTAAAGGGTGCATACTTGAATAGGGAGTGTGTTCGAGAATGTAGTGGACTAAGAAACTCTCGGACATATCAACCTCGAGTGTGTTTTGAGCGGCCGCTATGTCCCACATCCGCATGATGCGCTCGCGCACACCCTTAACTTCGATCATCCGGAGTGATGAGAATTGCATGATTAAGGTACTAGCCAATGCCTTATCGGATGTCTGAAACGGATCCTCGATGGCTTTAAGCAATGGACGGACCTTTTCATACTTCTCCACCGTACCCCGAATACTAGCTGTTATGTTTGTTTTAATGAACATAACACAAATGCGTTAGATCTCTCCCACTTTTCGTAGAGATCAACCGCGTCAGGAAGACTAGCCTCGGTGATTGCTGGTGGTTTGTCCTTACGTATGACAAAATCCATATCCATTACTCCCAAATGAAGGAGAATTCTCTCCTTCCATACCCTGTAATTCTCTCCATTAAGAGACGGGATCTCAAACTTTAACTCAGAACCTAAGAATATATGAGTAGCTGCAAATATTAAATAAATAAATACATGCTTAATAACAAATAAATACTACAAATAATATGTTTTGCCAATGCAAACATAATAAAATAAATAAATCAAGTGACGTAAAAACATGCCTGTGGGCTAATGCGTTTACTCAATAAGATTCATTAACCATATAATAAAACTATCAAATTATTTTTCTTTTCTCAATTCCTGTGGGTAAATTAAGAAAATACAATTTGATATTCTATTCTAATTAATTATACGAGTATAGTAAAATATCATGTGGGATGAATTTCACCACAACCATATAACTAATTACGACAAATGCATGAATGATCCTATAATTGATTAAATAATTTTTCATAATGTAGATGATGTGGCTACTCTAACATTATTTAAAATTTCACATGCATGGATCATCCTACATTTAATCAATGAATTTCTTAACGTATTGCATCCTTATTTAAGCAATACTAACAAATTATATACATGCATATATACTTCATGGCACATAATAGCATATTAAGTAATGTGCCTAAAGTCCCAAATAGGACGATTATACTAAATATATATATGCAAAACCAAATTATACATAGCATGGCAGTAGACATATTTTTATAACGTAACTTTATCACTGTTTGCATGCATGTAATTATACAAATACTCATGTATCAATGAATTAACCATACAATAACTTTCATCATGTGTCAAAGTTATATATCTTAAGATAAAAAATAAAATAAAAATTTGTTATCTACTTATGGCCAAATCTATGACCTGTACATTGCATGTGCATGGGTTTGTACATACTTTCAAAATTGAAATTTGTAATCATGTAAACCCACTGCAATAACATATACACATTACAAAGTTAAACGTGTAAAGTTAAACAGTTGATATGGTCAATCTATCCCTAAATTAATGGGATTGAGATAAAGAAATCAAACCACCTATTTTTAATCAACTGTAGGAATATGGTCATGATAAAATTCATGTCTCTCTACTATTGATCAATCAACTAGGTATTTAAAATATTGTCAAAACTCAAAATTAATTTCGAACGTACGTGTGACGAAAAAAAAAAAAAAAAAAATTGCTATTCCGCCTAATTAATAGGAATCGAATTGAAACCCTTGTTTCGACGGAATACAAAAACAAAATACCTAAAACATCGACTTCTCTAATTCAAAAATAATTTTGATCAACCAAATAAAATATATAAAAACCGGCACAATCAAGACACTCCAAAACATGAATAGAAGATCAAATAACAAGGCAAAGACATTGTTGCTCGATACCAAGCTGTAAGTCATTAAACATATAATGATATTTGTGTAAACAAACACAAAGATCATCTAATCTAAAATGCAGAAATAAAATAAGAACTAACTCCAGCCATTGTTGTTCTTTCCAAAGCTTGATTTTCCAACTCCTTCTCTTCTCCTTAATGGTGTTCGGAGTCAAAACTTCAAGAGAATAGAGTTGGAGACCAAACTGCAATGTTTATTATCTCAAAAAGATAATTATCTTTAATCACAACTTGACACTTGTAATGTGTGGGGCCCACATGGATCACTCATGATACGTATTAATTAATTAATACTTACAGTGAAAAATTAAATCTTTATTGTTGTTGAAGATCATAATCTCCTCTTTCAGTAATTCAATTAGTTTAACAAAGGTGACTTTTATTGGGTTTTATTGAAAAAATACTGGAATTCGATTTTATTGTAGCCATCTTCATAAGACTTTAGTGTTGTAAACTTTTTTAGGAGTATAATATGAATGTAGCAAAATGCAGTAGTGACATGCCATAATTATAAGGAAGAAGAAGAATCCATAGCTGGTTCAAAAAAATTCCAAATCTTATCTTGTTCCAGCCCCAAGCGTTCTGATATCCTCTTGTCTATCGTACTCTCTTCACCCTTTCCCTTTCGCAGTCTATCGCACTGGCTCAAGTTCTTCACAACCTAATTAATTGTTTATGTTGTATATTGTTGCAGCTTATCAATCTTCCACATTATGATTGATTATATATAATATATAGTTTCCCTATTGCCACTTCAGTTTTTAACTCTTGTGTTGTATGTTGAAGAATTTACATCCCTCACTTTACAGAATTTACAACATTCATTACATGTAATATTCGAATTCAAAAGGCTAGCTAGAGAAGTGTCGAGCAAGCAACTATTTTAATATATGATTTTTTTGATCAACAGTTTTTAATAAAGACAGAGTCTCTCTAATGCACACACAACCCTTTTGTTTTCGTGATAAGAACATAAAGTATGGACTGATAATTTATATACGTCCATCTTGCATTATTGGAGAACCCGAAAAGACTGGACTAATCAAGAAAATTAAGAAATAAAATTGTTATTGCATCGGACGTTGACTGTTAAATCAATTAATTAACGTTTATTGGATAATGTAGTAGCTAGAAGCTACTCTTAGGAAACATTACCAACAGTAACTCTCTCAATTGATGAATGCTTAGGTGCTGACAACATATTACTAATTAACATGGTCTCAATTAGTTTGTCAAAAGCCTATCAGCTATAATTTTTCGGCATGTCATTGTGTGCATTTAACTTCTATCTATTATGCTCATTGTTGAATGTTGCGACAAGATACTTATATAATAAGCTCACTGATTCACTAGATCAAGACATTTTGTATTTCGTATTTCGTATTTTTCATATATACAAGTACATAATTGAATCTCTTGAACTAGATGTTCACCCACTACTCTCTTATTGCAACTCATGTTGCTTGTAATTATCGATCATTATAGTCAAAAATGAATTTTGAGTTGAGTCCAAACATGATTAATCGTTACAATCGCACTCTTGCTATGATTTTTCACCTCTTGCAAGCCACAAAAATCTTTTCTGTTGTAGTTTTTTATGATGATGTGCATCAGAAAAAAAAAGTGAGAAATATCTTTTATTAGTATTTCCATATCTTAGATTATTTATGAGGGCCATGACTTCTTAAAAACTCTCTGCTGGTATGCAGAAGCACATCTTTCCCACATTTTTATATTTATTATTATCAAGCGTTCATAAATTTATGTACTTTGACTTTCTTAAATTTTAGGTTAATATTTACTTCAAAAAGATTTAGATATATAAAATTTAATTACTGTGAAAATTTTAATATGTTTATAATTCATTTGCATTTCTACTTCATGACTCGAGTTATTCACATAAAAGTGTTGAAAACCAAGAGCTTTTTTTTTTTAATTTGCATATATTAACTTGTTAATCATTTAACCATTAGAATGCGATGATATATTTTCATATGTGATGTGGGTATTTTGATTTAAAGTTTATTGAATTTTACAAATATTCCTTAATTTTATTTTTAATCCGATAATTTGTGAAGTGTGTGCGTATTAGGGGTGGGCAAACCGCGGTTTGGTGGTGAAAACCATCAAACCGCGACCAAACCGAGGGTTTACAGTTTGGTCATTTTGCAAACCACCACCAAACCGCGAACCACCAAAACGCAACCAAACCGAACCGCGGTTTCCACGGTTTGGTCGGTTTGGTTTCGCGGTTTTTCTTGTTACATGTTTTCCATATATAGGTATCAAATATATAAAAGAGCCATTATGATTTTAATGAGTCGTTATCAAAGTTATAGTTTTACCTTTATTATTTTTACGTTTCCATTTTTGGCCTTCAACAGTTCAAACCTATCATCGTCTCCAACTATGGCTACTCTCAATTTCTTCCCCTATTCGTACGCAACCCGACTCCTTCATTTTCCTATTCGATTGATATTCTGCAACTCCACTTTTCACGTCTGACACTGGTTCTTCAGTATTCATGGAGTCTTACAAGAATATGAGTTTCTAGGGTTTCTTCTCTGTGTTCTCTTGTATTCATCGATTGCCTTTATGATCTTGCTAGGGGGAGAAACAACATTGATTGATTGGAGTAGTGTGACATTTGAAGATCTGATTAACATTCTTCACCAAGTCGATTGGTCATCACTTCCTTGACCTCTCACTTAGTTCTTTGATGGTGCCCTTGAAGTAATGTAGCACGTTCTAGACTTCTGGGCATTTTAATATACAGGGTGGAAGACTATCAATGGTAATCTTTGTCCCATATTTCAAGTTATAACTATATTGGGTTTGATTATTACGTGAGGGTGAAGGTGTTACAACTCGTGTGTTTCAAAATCTTGGTGTTGGTTTGAAGTTGGGATGGGTTGGTTTGAAGTTGTTTTATGTTTTCATTGGTCTCGTTGTCTGGAGTGCACATAAATTGTTTGATTTAATGCTTGAGAGAAATAATCAATGTCGTTTCATTACCTTAATTCATTTTCTTTGACCTTTAGGATGCTATTTCCAAGCATTTGCTTTAGTTTTGGTCTTTCTCACACATAATGTAGGAATTCTTCTACACTTACATTGATTGTTGTCTTTGTTCTTAACATACGTGGAGTGGTTTTGTATTAGTGTTATTTTCTGTTGTGGTTCATGTCATTATTATGTCTAAGTTTCAACACACCAAAATTATGTTTGTGCTCCTGTGCATAATTTATATTTATGTTTGTGTTTGTGCTCCTGTGCATAACCTTATTGTGAGATTAATTAGTTTTGTCCAATATGAAAAATACATTTTTAAGTTCCTTTTCTGATAAAATAAAAAAGATTAAGTTACCAAACACAAGCATTATTGTTTCTTCAATCATATTACTAATTATTTTAACATTTAATTCCATCTCCATTATCTTGATGTTAAATTCTGAGAATTTCGTTTATTTGCTACCATTCCAATTTCCATTACTTTATCTCATGTTACATATATAATCAAGAGTTAGAACTCTTCAGTTGCATATGGAAGACTGTACAACGAAGTACTGTACCTAAGCCACTCCCTTGCACCACGACCTCTTTGCTTTGATCACCAAATTGTTATTGAGTATGTGATGTTCATGTTTACTTGTTCTTTCTCTTTTATGACTGAATAGCTAGGGCTTTCCTTTGTATATTTATTACATGTTATCTCAGGGTGTCTACCCGAAAGTCATTTAACTGTCATGGTTGCGAATGCAAAAGTTAATCTTTGGAGAGCTTTTGTTTTGATACCTTAAATAATGATTCAATAATGTTGTATAACATTATTTTAGGCTTTCAGCAAGCTACGC
This sequence comes from Stephania cephalantha, assembly GCA_039657325.1. NCBI lineage: Eukaryota > Viridiplantae > Streptophyta > Magnoliopsida > Ranunculales > Menispermaceae > Stephania > Stephania cephalantha. Next base: position 45,726,351 of record CM077572.1, on the reverse strand, counting down.
ACATGTTTTAGCTCTATGCAACCAAAGCCTTCTCTCCAACTATGTTGAATTAGCTAACATCAAAGTCTTCTGGATACCCTTCATCTCAAATTGTCATTTATCAAGATCATAGATTATTTTTCTTAACAAACATATCAATCGCTCCTTATTGTTCATGTCTCAAGCCATCACAAAAAGGCAGATGACGAGTCCGAGTGAGTATTCTGAAGAAATTAAGTGAGCAATAATGAAAGTAAACACTTTGGAATTTAAACAAAACTATTAAATAAAAATGCGAAAATAAATACAGGCAACTGTGATCATCGCATGGATAAGTAATAGTGAAAGCTCAAAGTGTGTTCCAAGAGCCTAGGGTCGACTAGTGTCATACTTGGACTTTCGAGAATACTTTATTGGCGAGTACCACTCAAGCAAGGTCAGTATATGGATCCGCTAGGTGGTCGGCGTAGAACCTACGACACACCTTCACATGCCACGATGAAACTCTCAGGTCGAACTATTCACCGAGATCCCTGACACACGTGTTATGGCCTAATGAACATACACACAGAAATGACACGGAGGGAGAGCCTCAACGTCCGTCTATTTAAACCAAAACCAAGAATAGATTATTGAAAGACAGAATTTGAATTCAAAAGCCAAATAAGTAAATGCTCTAACAATGTTTAAGCAAAATGGTTGAATGCCTTTTCTCCTTGAGATCTTTCTCCTTAAATAAGAATAATGTACAACCTAAATTAGGCAACAAAATATACAGCTAATGTAATTGACTATTAGCTAACTATTCTAAGTAATATATACAAATACATGGTAAGAAGAATAACTTAATTGGAGCCACAAATCTTGCTAATAATTCCTGAATTAGTGTCATAAATCAATGCCATTAATATCCCCCCTCAAATTGATGTTGGATGATTGTGAAGCATCAATTTGTCAACCAGAAACTGATGACGGTCTCGGGAAAGAGCCTTCGTAAACACGTCAGCTGTTTGAAGTGCAGACTGATATGAGGAAGTGAAATAACGTGACTATCATAGGCATCACGAATAGAATGACAATCCACCTCAATGTGTTTCGTACGTTCATGAAAGACTGGATTGGCGACAATTTGGATGGCACTAGTATTATCCGCATGAAGTGCAGTAGGCTCAGCTTGAGAAAATCCAAGTTCACCCAATAATCCCCGAAGCCAAACAATTTCTGAACATGCTGAGGACATCGCACGATATTCAGACTTAGTTGAAGATTTAGAAACTCGTCTTGCTTCTTGCTTTTCCATGATACAAGAGAGTCACCAACGAACATACACCAACCGGTAATAGAACGTCTGCTGCATCGTAACAACCACCCAATCCGCATCATCGTATGCAACTAAAGGAATGGAAGTACCCACAGAAAGAAAAGACCGCGATCGAAGTTCCTTGCAAATAGCGAATAATGCGACGAACAACAACTAGATGGATGTGCGTAGGCGTTTGCATAAATTGACTAACTTGTTGAACAAAGAAATGAAATATCCTAGCCGAGTAATCGTCAAATAATTTAGGTTCCCCACCAAGCGACGATACAAAGAGGGATCGAAAGAAAATTACCATCATCCCGACGATATTTGACATTTACCTCTAAAGGGGTGTCAACCGAGCGACCATCTTGCAGACTACCCAAAGAAATAAGATCCCGAGTATATTTATGTTGGTGTAAAAAGAGACCCAGCAGCTTGAATGCACTTCAAGACCTAAAAAATATTGCAAAGGACCTAAATCCTTCATATGAAAGGACCGATGAAGGTGCTCTTGAAGTTGTGAAATCAAAGTAGAGTCAAGACCGTAATAACAATATCATCAACATAAACCAAGAGTAAAACTATGCCTTTCGAAGTTTTGCAAAGAAACAGAGAAGAATCATACCGACTCGGACAAAGGAGAAGTTCGAAAAGTGTAGACCGAAACTTGTCAAACTGGCACGTGGTGCCCGTTTCAAGCCATAGAGTGATCGTTTGAGCTTACAAACATCCGCCGATGGTGTAGAAAATAATCCAGGATGGTGGAGTCATATAGATTTCTTCCTTAAGGTCTCCGTGTAAGAAAGCATTCTTAACATCCATTTGACGCAATGGCCAACCTGAGAGGCGGCAATAGCAAGAACAAGTCGCACAGTAGTCATCTTTGCAACTGGTGCAAATGTTTCTTCATAGTCAACTCCATACTCTTGTCGATTACCAAGTGCCACCAACCTTGCTTTATATCTGTCAAGAGACCCGTCAGAGCGGAGCTTTATGGAATATACCCATTTACATCCAATGGGTTTTACACCTGTAGGGCATGGAACAATATCCCAAGTATGATTCTCTTGAAGAGCTTGAAGCTCTTCTTGCATGGCTTTCGCCCAAAGATGCCCTGTGTAGGTGCTTGAGAATAACAAGTTGGAACCGCAGTGTTAGCTAAAATGGCAGAGAAACCATACCGATTTGGAGGATGAATGGTACGGAGTGATCGCTTGAGAGCCACCGGAGCAAGCCACCTGAGCAAGCACGGATCGTGGTCGGGAAGGATTTGTGGAGAGGGGGCCGTCTTTCGATAGACATGGTCGCGTTTAAAACGCTCAATGGGTGGTGACAGATTATCAAAGGTAGGAAGACAAACATTATCAAAATGAGATACGTGCTGCTGAAAAAAATACTCGCTTTCAAAGAAAATCACATTTCTAGAAATACGCATGCGATTAGCAACACTATCATAGCACAAATATCCTTTCTGAGTATTACTATACCCCATAAAAGCACATTTTACTGACTGGGCCATAAGTTTGTGACGCTCATGAGAAGGCATGTGAACAAAACAAACACATCCAAAAGTGTGCAACATGTCATACTGAGGATGTGAACCGAAGAGACGATGGTAAGGAGAATCAAACCTCAATTGTTGAGAAGGTAAGCGATTGATTAAATACACTGCAGTGGATAAAGCTTCCACCCAAAACTTAGCTGGAACAGAGGACTCCAAGAGCAATGTTCGAACCATATCCAACAAGTGGCGGTTCTTACGTTCAGCCACCCCGTTTTGTTGAGGGGTATAAGGACACGATCGCTGAGATATAATACCTTTATTTTGCAAGAATCCCTGAAATTCATGTGACATGTATTCCCCTCCATTATCAGACCGCAATATCTTAATACATGTAGAAAATTGCGTCTCAATATAGGCTAGAAAAGTTTGAAAAACAGTGAATACTTCAGCCTTGGTGCGCAGAAAATAAATCCATGTGAAACGGCTGTAATCATCAATAAATGTTACAAAATATTTATATTGTGCATGCGAGATAACAGACTAATACCCCAAACATCTAATGTATAATCTCAAAACATGTATTAGCACGACTTCCATATGAAGGAAAAGGTAGAATTTTACTTTTTCCCAACTTACAGTAGAGCAATCAAAGTGGAAACGTTGATCTTTGTTACCAAGAAAACCACGATTCATTAAAGTAGACAAAATCACATTGTTCTGATGACCCAAACGTTTATGCCAAATGGCAAAGCCTTTATTCTCAACAATAATAGAAGATAAAGACAAATTTCTAGGAACCGAAAATTGCAAATGGAAAAATTATGCCCACTTTAGGCCCCTTCGCGATTACCTTCCCGACACCCGATCCCGCACAAGACAACCATTTCGAGAAAAATGCACATCACAATTATTATCCACCATTTGACCAACAAATAAGGCTAGTAGACAATCCAGGAGAAACAAATACATGACGAAAAGAAGGCGTAATATCACCAATGGCCGTAATTGGAAGATTATCGCCGTTGGCGATTTCAATATTTTGTGTGCCAAGATACTCCCGTACATTATGTAATAAATTAGGTGAGCTACTCATATGATTGGATGCTCCATAATCAACAATCCAAGGAAAAGTAGTAGGCTTATCGTTACCTTGAAGTCCAAGAGCAGAGAATGCCGTGAGAATCATTTGTTGTACCATTTCGGAGTAAGGGTTGGCTGATTTGCGTTTGGGGGCGTAAAAGCACCGTCATTAATCGTAGAAGACGAAACAACAAACTTGAAAGGCTTGGGCTTTCCGATTTTCGGACGAGTAGGACACTCCTTGATAATGTGCCCTTGTTGTTTGCGTAGTTGCATTTCTTAGTACAATTGCGTGCGATATGCCCAAACTCCTTGCAACTATAGCATTGCGATTGTCCTTTCCCTCGATTCCTCCTTGTGCAACATAAGCCGATTGACCAAAGCAAGCTAGCTTTTCTTTAGGCCCACTTATAACAAATTGGGTAGCCATCCTCTGCTCCTCACGCAATAAGTCACCAACACATATGTCTAATGAAGGAACCGGATTTTGCTCAACAATCCAGCCCGTACATAGCCTCAAATTCTGGTCTCAATTTCATCAAAAATTGATCCCGCTTACTTTCTTCATGAACAACCAAGACCTTCCAACGTCTCTTCGAGAGACCTTTGAATAGATAATACCGTAATATTCGCTCCATAGGTTAATAAATTCAGAATAATATTGCTCAATGGAGAGATTACCTTGATCGAATTGACTGATCTCAAGTTCAAGTTGAAAGCGTCGCGCAAGATTTTCTTGGTGGTATATGCGTCTCAAGTAATCCCACATTTGTTTCATTTGCACTCAAAAGAACGTAGATTGTTAACCATACGTGGTTCAATAGAGGCTAAGATCCAAGAAATGATGCAAGCATCTTTGGTTTCCCATTGCGTAAGATCCTTAGCGTCGTAGGTGCCGAAGAACCGCCGTCGATGTGATTCCGAGGGTTTTCCCTTTCAAAAACATTCTAAATCGAAACTCCCCACAACATAATTTTGCTGTGAGTCTAATGGCAAAAGTCTCCGAGGATTTGCAGTTTTAAAAATTTTCAGTAGACATCATAAACCGAAAAATTACAAAACCAAATTGTTGATAATAAATCAACCCGAAACGAAGAAGACAAAAGAAAAGAACCGAAAAAATTTTAATAGATGATCGAAGAAAAATTGCAGTGCTCGATACCATAACAATGTTTAAGCAAAATGGTTGAATGCCCTTTTCTCCTTGAGATCTTTCTCCTTAAATAAGAATAATGTACAAACCTAAATTAGGCAACAAAATATACAAACTAATGTAATTGACTATTAGCTAACTATTCTAAGTAATATATACAAATACATGGTAAGAAGAATAACTTAATTGGAGCCACAAATCTTGCTAATAATTCCCGAATTAGTGTCATAAATCAATGCCATTAATAGTTTCACATATATATCGTCAAGTTCATAACACTTGAAACCCACCAAAAATAGTCACAACACACCCCATTTGGATTCACACAAACACCCCAAATAATGGTACCGAAAGATGAAGAAAGGTGAGGTGATAGCAGATCTTACCTTGCTTTATTGAAATAACTTTTCTAAGTTCCTTAAATGATCACTTTTGTTGCTCAAAACCGTTGTTTTTTATCTCAAACTTTTGGATCATTTGAGAGAGAGAGAGAGAGAGAAGGTGGTGGAAATGAAGTCAATGTTGATTTTTATATCTTCCAATGATTTCTCCTCACATGTATATCCCAATGCCATCAAATGGAAACTATTTGCTCCATTTTTCAGCCCTTAATGACACATAAAATGACTCCAATGTAACACTCTCCCTTGTCCTTAACCCAATAAGTCGTCTCTCGGCCGTTTCGATGCCCAATTTCGCGTCCCAAATCGCGACATATGCGTACTTCCATGACCATAACCACCAAATGGGCATTACATATTGATTATTTAACTCATTTAATTCATTTCATGTGTATATTATTTTCCCCGGCCTAATTTTTCGTCTTTTAGCCTACCCGACACCCACGTCAACATGCATATCGAGGCGAATATGTATCACACAATATCGCACGTCAAACGTAACATAAATACACACATCGCAATGTCGTTTACTCTATTTTAACATAAACATCGCAAATTAGGTAAATCAGCACACAAAATAATTATTTACCTAACTCCAGGCGCGCCTTAGCCTAGCTGCGGGTCCCACGAGTGTCTGAGCTGTCAACCACGTCATTAATAACGGCAAATTAAATTCAAGCGTTATAGTTTATGTCTTTGAAAATTTTATAGATAAGTTCAGTTCCTTTATGCTCTCTACTTTCTTTCTAACATACTATTCTAGAAGCAGTTGGAGGTTGGTGGCTTAACATAAAAGTCGTGAAAGAAAGTTGATTGACCTTATCTATTCAATCCCATTTGCTATAAGATATACTTTGGATTTTGACTGATGAAATTTGATTAGCTGATAGTTGTTGCTTAGTGTTTGTACTCTTTCACAAGCCCACTCGATAATCTTAAGGCCTTTGGTCCTTACAAATAGATGTTTGATTAAATCTTCTTTTTGCGTTGCAAACTCTCGTGTTGAATAAGTATTTGTTTGGAAGCACAAATGAGGACTATTTGGAAATATCGAATCTACCCTTTTATCTTATGAGTTGGAATAGTTTTTTACAGCGGAACAAAGTCTTGAAGAAGTAGACATGTTTAATTTTAATCTTAGTCATATTTTGGATCACAAAAGTCCTAGGGATTAAGGCGGGGTTAATGAAAGTCCAAAACAAATTCAAGATTGTAGTGCTTGCTAATGTGGGGATAATGGGCAGCATTGGCAATAGAAAGTCGTGCTCTTAATCTACCTTATTCCTTACTTGAGTCATCTGTTGGAAGAACTTCAATGAAGCACAAATAAGTGAATAACCCTTTCATACACCGATTCCTGCTGTTGTCAACCTCTGTCCAAATTGAGTAGTTATGGAGCACATATTACAACATCTATTTAGTTTGCCCTTCTTAGATATGATCACCAAGCTTCCTCATGTACTTGTACAATTGCATTTTGTTGGAACAAGTTATTGAGTTGAGCCTTTCTAACTGTGAACTGTTCATTTAACACCAATTTTTATTTGGAAATGATTTGTTTGACTATATGTACTAATATACTGACAATACAGATGTGTCTAAAATTTCGTTTCCTGAATATATAAATACTAGCTACTATTTCAACAAACTGAAAAGAAATTGATTTTTCCAACATGTGTTTGTGAGGCTATGCTGATTTTTTAAAGCTTACTGCATTTGGGTAGCTTCAATTTTCACCAATTTGGTGAGCCCTTGTTGCAGAACTAGATTATTTAACCAAAATTTGTTATAGTTTTGTATAAATTTTTTTTTTGAATTTTTAAATATGTAATACTAATTCTTATAGTAAATATTTAACATGTTCATTGTCACCTATAATCTATTTAGTATAAATGTCGATATTAAGTTTTATATTTATATAGCTTGTTTAGTTTTATAAATATTATTTTACGTAGCATGCGTAGCAAGTGCAGTGCATAATGAATTTATATATTATGTATATAAAAGAGCGAATAGTGAATTTATGCATCGTAAGCAAAATTACTGATTTGTCAAATTTATATTCTGACATTTTTTCTTTATTTTTTGTCTTTTTTGCTGAAGATTGTGATTCGTTTGATTATCAATTTCCCCTTTACACAAATCGCAATCGCACACAACTACATTGTTTTACCCGATATGGTTGATAATTACCAAATTCGCTCATCTTCGTTCACAACTCCAACAACCATTCATATTCTTCTACAACAACTCCAACAAGGTTTTCCATCTTCGACAACAACCCCCATTGAAATCACATTGCCTAATTCTATCTCTATGTCTCTCAAAGCTTATGGTGCTCTCTCAAAGTTTCGCGTTGCCCAAATTTTTCTATCATAATATTTCATTTTGGTCTGAATCTTAAATCAATGGGGGAGATAGTCAACTTGATTTTGAGAGTAGTGTTTTTAACTAGGTTTTTTCACAATATCTCTATATAGCAGGGTTCCTAACAGTTGTTTTCTTTGTGTTTATTATCAAATTGGGAAAGAGTCAACTTGATCTTGAGAGTAGTTGTGCACTTTTGATTTACAATTCATTCTCAAACTGCAGTGAAAAGCTTGTGATTTCAGAATTTCTCTTTTTGTTTTTGAATGTTTCTATTGATTAAATTTATGAAAATGGTGTGTTTCTAATGTGGGCTTTTGTTTGCTTTTTGTTTTATTTTTCCAATTAGAGTTATTGAATGGGCTATGTCTATTACAATTGAGTGCTTATGTGGTGTTTGATAAAATGCCCATGAGGCCACGGGATGATTAGTTTCATAACATTGAGATGGCGGTATGTATTGATGGTTTTAATTGATGATTTAGAGAGGCATTCACTATTTAAATTCTCTTTCTTAGAGATTATTATTTCAAGGTGAGTTCCTTTCTAAATACCTGCGAACGAGTTCATGTAAAAAGATAGGTCCGAATTGATGTTGGAAAGCAAATTTTCGTGATGGATGGCATTGCTTCTCAAGTGTCAATTAAAGCTCTTGAATTTAGGAATCTTTGAATCCTTTATTTTCTAAACTATGAACTTCCTTTTGAGCTCTTATAACCTTGCATTCTTGAATTTTTTTGCCCCACATTTATAAACAAAATTGCCTAAGCATTGGAAAAACAAAAGCTATAATGCTATAATAATACCATAAAAAATTTGTTTCTTTGCTTGTCTATTATACCAAGATCTCCCCATAGTTGGAGTTTGATAAAGGCCATAAGACAAACATTCACAGCCTGACTAAATTAAAGAGGAGCTGTTAGTATTTTCAAACTTGTGAGCTTAATGCTACTATGAAGATACATAGAAGGATAGATTGCATTTCAGCTGAACTTATTTGTGAAATAAGGAGTTGAAGTTCTTTGTTTTCTTTTTGCTTGTTTATGCATTTGATTGACCATATCACATCTCTTTTGGACCTGATTTATTTGAAAGCTTCTAAATTGTAATTATCCTCTATAGATTTTTTATTTTATTTGTTTGTTCAATATTGTTGTATAAAGCTAGGGTTTTTAAATTAAGGAATGATCAGAGGCCTCTTAAGAGTGCAAGTTGGCTTTAAGATTTTCCTAAGAAGTATTAGATGACATGGTTGGTTGACTTGGTTCTGAATGGGATGAGTCGAAGATGGCTTCCTCCCGTCACTGTCTTTATAATTGATTTGGATGAGTTTCTCACATTCTTTCTCTCCCCTCTCTTTGGCACGCTTGTGTTTTTAAATAATATTGTAATGATTTATCTTTTGATTTAACTAATAGGTAAAGTGTGGAACTGTTTTGGTGATCTGAAGTTTGTAGGTTTGCTTCTTTTTTTATAGTTGTTCTTCAGGCTACTATGTTCTATGCAAATCTCATATAAGTCTAATTTCATAGGTTGAGCTTTTTAGGTTTTCTCATCACTCAGTCACTTGAATGATATTTGAGAATTATCGTTTAGTTGTAACATGATGTTTTCAATTAAATTGTTGTATTCATTAAGTAACCTTTGAAGCAAATATCTAATCCATATTTGTAATTTAATCAACTGCAACTTTGCCCTGCCTTTTCTATTGATCTGTTAAGTAATATTCTTCATTATTTATATAAAGTTGAACAATGAATTCAACGCATAATAACATTTAATGACTTACTTCTAATAACATTGTACTAGCATTAGCAATTCAAATTTGGCAATATGTTTGAATGGTTATAGTATGACTTATTATTGTTATTGATTTCAGATTTAGAGACATACAATGTCATTTGTGGCAGCAATGTCAATCGAGTTAGGGCTAATGATGGTTCAATTGCTAGAATCTCATTTAAGTCATTACCAATGGAATGGGGAAGCGTGACTAGTGGTGGGCGTGGTTTTCGAAAAACCGCCCAAACCGACCAAATCGCACGGTTTGGTCTGGTTTTTAAAGCTCGCGGTTTGGTCGCGCTTTCATTTTGAGAAAATCACGGTTTAACCAAACCGATAACATTTTTGTAAATAACCACCATATATCAAAAACCCTAAAACATAACAAAAAAAAATTCCTCACTCCTCTCTCCTCTCACTCCCGCTCGTCTCTGCGCTCTCACTCCCGCGCGCGGCTGCGCTCTCCTCTCCGCTCTTTCTACCGCGGCGCGCTGCGCTCGTCTCCGCTCTCACTCCCGCCGGCGCTCCTCTCTCCTCTCTCACTCCCGCCGGGTCACTCACTCCCGCGGCGCTCGCCTCGTCTCTCCGCTCTCACTCCCGCGACGCTCTCTCTCCTCTCACTCCATGGCGCTCCTCTCTCCTCTCACTCTCGCTGGTCACTCCCGTACGGCGCTCCTCTCCGCTCTCACTCCGCCGCGGCGCTCCCCGGTCCGGCCCGGCTCCTTCATCCTCCTCACTCTCTGTCTCACCGCCGCCACCAAATCCATCGCCATCGTCGTCGCCGAATCCATCGCCATCGTCGTCGCCTTCCACCGCGCGAACGTCCACCGCCGCTCGCACCAAAACCGCGAAACCAAACCGCGCAAACCGCGGTTCGGTTTGGTTGCGGTTTTGGTGGTTCGCGTTTGGTGGTGGTTTAGAAAATCACCAAACCGTAGACCCTCGGTTTGGTCGCGTTTGCCCACCCCTAAGCGTGACAGTTGAAGATCTAATGGACGTTTGTCACCAAGTCAATTGGTCATCATTTCCTCGAACTCTCTCTGAGTTCTTCTTTAAAATCATTGTTTAAAGAAAATGAATATGATGGTGCATGCTAATCTGATACACTCGATATTATATCCGCATCCTTATCCTCGAGCTCTTCTCCTACTCCAACTCTAACTCTATTCTACTACAATCTATTGTTGATCCCTCTTCTCTCGTCACTAAGTTGCCTTGTGCCTATGACATTTCTTTTTCTCTTACAGAAGAGCTTAATTTGTTAGCTTTGGTTAACTACATAATTATTATGAATGGACTTACTGAGTCGATTCTGTGTGGATTCACATGTTTTTGGTCGGTCAAAGATGAGAGTATGGAGTCGGTTTTGGGGTTTGAATGGGGTTAAGTCGGTGAAAGAGAAGAGAGGGTGGGGTATGGGAAGAAAAAACCCTTTTATATGAAGGGTAACTTGGTCATTTCCTCAATGAGCAGAATTGGAACTCATAAAAAATAAAAAAATTGGGCCCTCTAAGTAATAATTGAGTTTCGTTTAGCTACTCCCTTAATTTATTGTTATTCAAATTTTATCTTACACTGCGCTCTCAACTCTTTATGTATTAAGAAGTTATATCCCCTGTGAACACAAAAAAAAAAAAAAAAAATGTTGTAAGCATCTTACACATAAGAATTAGATCAAATAGAGAATTACCTCCTAAGCGATTATATAGACTCTTAAAACTCAAAGATCGTATCGCCTTCATGAGCCTCAACACATTCAACATGTTGTTTGATAGTACAAGTGCCCTTTTATAGGCTTGAGAGAGAACCTTTAAGCTTAGACATTAATACCAATTTTCATTAGGCTTTGGTAACGATAAGGGGAGCTCAAGAGTGTTTAGGTCTATACGTTACATAATGTATTCATTACATAAATTTAAAAGATTATGAGACACATTATGGTCTTAAATTGTCCCACTTGTCTCATAGTATCTATATTTCAATAATGTGGGTTACATGCATATAGTTTAATGGTTCTACTACTTGACCCACATTACGACCAAACATTACATAATTTGTATGTAAGCGCGCATATATTCTTGGCATCATTAAATCATTATAAAATAAATTAGCAATGAGAGTCATAGTGGTTATACATCAAAATATGACATATTCCCTTCCATATACCACGAGCATTACTAATTCATTTTAAATGATTTATAAAACATAATGTCTCGTCAAAGACTAAATTCGCGTAGAATCATCATAACATAAGTGCACACATATATTAGTAGAATTAGCATAGTAAAATGAGATCTCATAAACATAAACATAATCAAATCCCAAATTAAAATCATTAGGAATAACAATCAAAGCCTATTATGCAACATGTTCTTAATGCCTTTGGTAGTAATCCTTTCGTTAGGGGATTTGTAACCATAAGATCTGTACTAATATGTTTAATTGACACTTTTTTCTATTGAACTTCTTTAACTAATAAGTATTTTACTCCACAATTTAGTACCAGTTTAAAATCAATCATTTTAAGAGAAAAATATAACTGCAAAATTATCATATTGAATCGTAATGACTTGAAAATGAAGTTAACAAGACAAAGTCTTTAAATGAAGTTTCTTAAACATAATCCTTGATTTGTAGTTTTAAACTATAAACTTAGCTAGATTTCATAGTAGAAGTAGTTTAATTGTCTACTTAGCTCTTAAAAAGATTTCTCCATTAGTGAAAAGAAAAACATGCCGAAAAGTAGACTTTCTATTGTGAAGACAACCAAGTAAAGTATATATCTGAATAACCAATATTCTTAAAGTTATTAGACTTTCTATAAGTGAGCATGTTATCTTTTGCCCATTATAAATATTGTAATACCTTCTTTGCGACTCACAATTGGACCATGCAAATGTTACTTTGGTAACATTATCCCAACATGCCAACAGTAAAACTGAAATTTGGTCTGGTACATCGTTTATTTCAAAGTTATGAAAAAGAGACTATTTGATCTCACAAAGCATCTTGAAATCACTCTTATGAAGAAAAAATATCATTAAAGTATCAAAATATATATGAAGCGGCTCCCACCGACTTTCGGATGTATGCATCGATTGAAAGTAATTTTCTCAAGTCGAAGGATGTTATCGTATCATTAACTTAATATACCATTAACGGGAGTTTTTTTTAATCATTATATTGACTTCTTAAGTTTACAGACTTGGTGTTCAATTCCTTTTACTATAAATTTCCTTAGATTGATTCATTTAGACTTCATCTAAACTTTTATGAAAAAAAAAAACAATCTTTACATTAATTTGGCGTAATTCTAAATCAAATAATTGACCAATATTATTATGATTCTGAAAGTGTTCTTCTTAGATACATAATTGGAGAATATCCCCGCATGATCAATGCTTTCTTTTTGAGGAATTAAAACACTACAAAAAATAATGATTTAGATACGGATTAGAAAGGGAATAGCAACAGAAAAGAAACGGATTAGCAACGTAATAGCAACGGAAAGCCAGTTAGAGACGGATTAGCAACGAAATTAATTTCGTTTGTAAAATCGTCATTGCTAAATATTTAGGAACATAAATTATTTTTCGTCTCTAAATAGAGACGGATTATAGATGAAAATAGCACTGAAAAAATCGTTTTAAACTTGCATTCCGTTGCTATTCAGTTGCTAATTAGAAACGGAATAGCAATGGAATTCAAGAGTTCTGTTGCTATTCCGTTGCTAATTAGTAATGGAATAGCAACGGTATTCAAGTGTTCCGTTGCTATTCCATTGCTAAAAGCAAGTCATAAACCCATAACAAATGCTTGATGTCCAGTTACTATTTCGTTGCTATTCCATTTTTATGGCCATAATTCTTTTTCATTGCATTTTGTTACAGCACGGTTCTTCTAAACAACAAAATCTGCAGATGGCCTTCTCCAACGCCCGCACCCCCTTCAACGACTCCTTGGGGGTATTATAACATCCTTCAAAACCAAATTTCATACCATTCATTCATACAAAAATATCAAATATTATATACTAAATTAAACCCAAAAAAGAGAATTTTATCTCAATTTGCACAAAAAATTGTTTGAAGTTTATTTACAAACCCAAAAATTGTATTTACCAACTAAAATACTTAACTTTCGTCACCAAGGTGCTCCTCATCCAGCCAATCATGGTTGTCCTCCTCATCATCATCATCATCGTGCTATTCTTTGTGGTGAACGAGCGGATCCATCCCAACTCGCGATGATGCTCGGGAGGTGGTGGCGCGGTGGTGGCGGTGGTGGTGCCCTGAAAAGTGCTTGCTCGAAGTCCATGCGCATTCCCAATCGCGGCTCGCACGAATGCCTCGAAGCGTGCAAGCCTTTGAAAAATTGCATCAAGCTCGAACACCGCACCATCGGCTCCCGGGACATGCTTGGCACCAAGATCTTCATATCTCCTCTTCCTCTTGGCAAGTGACCTGAGCCCATAAACACGCCCCTTTGAGCACTCTCCGCCACATCGTAGTAAAGTTGCTTCTCATCAATCACCAGATCCAGTGTAGATTGAGTGTGCTCCTCATGCATCCTCACGAGCTCCGCCCGCACGAAACAAAGTCGTCAAAGAAAAAAATGAAAAAAAAATCATTGAGAAAATGAAAAAAAATTAAATAGCCCAAAATCATTTATAATGCTTAAAAATAGCAAAAGTCAATGTAAGAAAAGAAGCAATTAACTAATAGATAATTAAGAAGCAAGTAATTACTTGGATATCTTCTCTTCAATCATGTGCACACTAAGATATTTGAAATTGAGAATGCCAAAAGGACTTACAAGGATTATTTTTCTCTTACTAGGGTGGATAGTGAGAATGCAAATGGAAGAAGGTTTGAAGATTTTTCAACATTTGAAGATCATCATGAAGTGAAGAGCTTTGAAAGCATTTTTAATGCACAAGAGGGTGTTATATGGAAAAATGTAGTAGATAGCTTCATTTAATAGAGTACATGAAAATAATTCTCATTAGAAGTTATGGCAATTGAATAATTTACATGCATATATAAATCTCATTATAGATATAAGCAAAGAGATGAGCTTCTCATAAGTAGTACTCTAAGCTAATGCTTTGCACCTACAAATATGATATAAGTGGAAGAGATAAAACACAAGCCTTTATAGTAGAAAGGATTTGCATGAAAAAGCATTATATTAAGCTTAAGTTAGTCTTGTTTGTTTACTACAATGAAAAAACAAAGATTAAGTGTCTTATGCATGGTCCATAAAGCTGTGATAGGAACATCGAGACAAGAACATGGTCCATAACAAAATTCATGTAAAAAAAGAAGCAAGTAATTAATAGCTAATTAAGAAGCAAGTAAGTATAATCATAACATTTATTTATAAGCAATTATAAATTTTATATTAACAAGACACTTACATGAAACCGTGCTGATCTGTTATCAATGAATGTCACTCCAAATACTAAGATGTTGAATATGGCACTCCCAATTACGAACGATTTTGAATAGTCGGGATGATCACCTTCACTACCTAGAAAATAGCAAAACCAAGTTTAAGAATCGAGATGAAAACAAACCGTAGAAACATGCAAATGAAAAGAGAATTCTACGGATGATTGTAAGATAGTGGTGCTAGCTTGTATATAGTTAGCAACTTGAGATGAAACATCTCTAAACTTCCTTGAACTCTCTAAAGTATTTTAACTTCTCAAACTATAAACTAAGTTATATGTAAATCAATTTTTATAAGTTTATTAAATTTTTTAAAAAATGAAAAGGTTTTAAAGTTTCATAAACTTTCCTTTGTGTTCTACTTCAAATACTAAGTTATTAGGAAACAAAAATAACATGTTGTCAGTTTTTGCGAGAAGACATTTATAAGTAACGAAGAAAATAATACAATACAAGACGAGAGGTTAATTTCAAAGAATTTAATGGAATCCACAAATAAAGAAATAAATAGTAAAGAGTAGATATAAAAAAAGAGCAAGGAAGTTTACATATATATAAAGTCATTAACTTCTGAGACAAAAGATAGGCAAAACAACGTAAAAACAAACGTGCACTAATATGCAATTCACAAAACAAACCAACAAACAATAAGGTAAAATTGCAATTCCAAGAGTTAACACAACAAAATCTTTTCATATTTCAGCATTTAAAAGTTCCATCTCGATGAACTACTTACTCGTAAAAGGGAACCACTAGTAAGCATACAAGAATTCATTCCCCGGTCACAGTTCTACTGCACCTCAAGTTAAAATATAAATAAAATATTTCTATCTATTTAATCATTGCAAACAAGCTGTAAAAACCATGACAATAGATATATGCACATAGGCATTTCATATCGCAAAGTTCCACGAGTTAGAAACAAAACATAGTAAATTAAGATTTTTTAATTATTATAGTATATTAGGAAATGACAGTAGAAGTGGTAGTACTCAGTGCACATTTAAACTTTTGATGGTCATAAAGAAAGAAATGACTAGTAGAGAATTCATTTAATCAATAAAAACCCAAAAGTTCCAAAAACAAAAGTTCTCATTGCAAGAACAAATTCAAAAGTTGAAAATATAACCTAACCAACCCTCAAATTATTAAAATCCAAAGATTTGTACAAAATTTAGGGTTTATGGATTTAACCTTCAAAATACATGAACTTGGCATAAAACCAATTTTGCAAATTTGACAGTAAAATCAAACATGAATTATAGGGATAGATTAGAAGACTGCAATGAACGACATTAATAAGAACAAAGTTGACTCATATTGAATTATGCATTGTCAAAGAGATTGACATCTAAGACTTTGACAATTAAAAAAAATGCATTCAGAAGTTGGTGATGGCTGAGATAAGTACAATATCATACTAAAAGAAAGAGAGATATGTTGAAAATACAGTGCATAACGATGTTACTATGATAGAGCTTTTTATTTGAATTAAAAATGTAGTCTTAAACTCAATAAAAGTTTTCGCGATGCCAATAAAAAACTCCTCTCAATTATCTCAACATCTTTGTCCATAACTTATTAAATGAGGAATCCATGGACTTATGATAGCTAATGTTGATGTAACCATAACATTCAGAAAATATCTTGTTAGAGTATTAATTGAGATCGAAAAGATGCGAAATTTGGATCGTAATAAATTGACAACTGTAGAAGATGTATTGGTGTTTGGGAATTGATAATTGCTTTCTTAACACCACCATCTTTGTGCCACAATTCTTTTCTCATTGAAAAATCATTAGTTTTTTTTTCAAAATAAATGAATGTAGCTAATAGGACATTTTCTCCTTCATGAGTGCCGCTATTTGGCTTACAAAAGTTTCATTTTTCAAGTCTTTAGGAGTAACACATGGATAGTTTGAAGTTTTAACATTCATGGATTCATTCTCTTGAAAAGTATGTTGCCTAGAATTATATTGATTTCCTATGGGAAGACCATTTTTCACCTAATTGGGGAAGGCACATATCGTAATACTCCAGTGGTCTTTGTTTTGGTTAATTATCTCGCTTCTGTGAGGTTTAACTCAACAAAGGATTTCCCTTCTTAACTTTGTATGCCACTGTTTTAGTTGTTGGTGAAAATGAGGGTAGCAGTAACATAGTAATATATTTTTTACAAAGGATTTTGATAAACTACTTTACTTCGTATATAACATGCCTACATCATTTATAGAAAATGTTGCATGCCACTGACATCAAGTCGTACATTCCACGAACCTGTCCTACTAACATGGTGTTTTCTGAACTAGTCAATATTACCACCAAAGCCTTGATCCCGAGTTAGTTAAGGTCAACAAGATGAATCAAATTCTTCTACTCCGCTTAATTTAACGACGTTTACGATGTGAAAAAATAAAATTCACACGTGAAATAGAATATTGGAGAACATGAAATAACATATGAACTACAAAGATTGAATGAACATTACATTATGTGGCCAAAAGTATTGTAACTTGTAAGGGTCACAAAAGCACCCAAATTGAACAACCAAAAGAAAGATCTTTACTCCTAGGCACACTTTCAAATCCATGTACCAAAACATTGGCCACTTCCCATCTACAGAACAACAACATAACCAAAAGCAACATTTAAGTTCCACAATCACAGATAAGCTTGTCATCAAACTACTAACATTTTTAACAAAAAACATATTACTATGTTAAGATGCTCAACTAACTAAACCTAAATCACACAAACTAGCACACGATTGAAATAATTCAAAAAATATCAGTCAAAACCCACAAAAGGTGTGATTCAACTCCATCAAATTCACCAAGTCACCACATTTTAGAGTCCAATCAAAGATCATAAACACCACAATTGCTCAATCACAAAATCAACACACATAGAGATGAGCCTCCCAATTGGAAGGATTTAATTGGTGCTCTTAGCCCGTGAAGGCTAATTAAGCCTCTAAAATCAACGCGAACCCCCAGTTTGATGGCGATTATTTGAGGGGTGTCATTGCCAAACCACAATTTGCACTAGTTAGGGATGGCAATGGTATCACTATGATCACACAATCAATTTTGGTGCAAACAATATAATGACTAGGTGGCTTTAACATTCTTTTTTATCAAATAGGTATTTTTATTTAACATCATGATAGTGATTCAGAAGCATACACATGCAGTTGTATAATTAGACTAGTCTTTTGGATACACTTAATTTGTTATTTGTGAACACATCTCTCAAATACACATGCAGTTGTATAATAGGTGACTTTATTTAACATTTCAAATACTGATTGAATAATTCATCTTATGTATATAGTATTCTTTCATTATTGTTGTACCAAGTTGACAACCATAGATTGCACCATCATACATTTATTATTAATTAGCACCAATTAAATTAAAGGATTACAAATGGGACTGGGACATCATATATACGTATGTAGTCTTAGAAATGACCGACTTGGGGATTCAATTGAAATCAATATCATGAAATTCTCTTAAACAATACCAAGAATTAAGAGGTTGAGAAGTTATAGAGAAGAACACCAAATGACCAACAGAACAACAAAAACAACACAAACTTAGAAATTCAAACAATTATAACAAAATCAATACATCAATCATTCATTCTCAAAAGATCGACAAAACTCGGATCAACAATCAAATGGGGTTCCAATGAATATATCCAAATCACAAGAACTTGACATTCTAACAAAATCAAACAAGAAAACTCACCTCATCTTCCATTCACCACTCAAATCAATGGAAAAAGAAAACTGAGACTCAAACGGCGGCGACGTCAGGATGGACGCGGCGGACAGCGGTGATCTCGTCGAGGTGAGTGCGGACGATGGCGAGGTGAGTGCAGACGACGGTGATCTCGTCGTAGGCTGAGATATGGGCGATCTAAGGAGCATCGGCAAATTTGGCGGAGAAGGCGGATGGGAAGCATTAGCGGCGGGGCAGAGAGCGAAGGAGGGGAGGCGGTCGGTGCAGAGAGAGAGAGGAGGACGGAGAAGATAGTGCACCTGACAACGAAAATGGAAGATGAAGATCTCCAAGTCGGTGTTAGAGGCTAAGGCGGCGAGAGAGGAGTCGAAACCGGTGGAGGGGGGAGGCGGTCGGTGCGAGAGAGAGAGAGAGAGGATGGGGATGAGAGAGAGAGAGAGGAGGTCGGAGCGATCGAAGAGAGAGAGGAAGATGGAGAAATCTCCAAGTCGACGCTGGCGACGATGAGGGAGTCGAAACCGACGGAGGAGGGGAGGCGGTCGGTGCAGAGGAGAGATATGAGGATGGGAGCAATTAGTACAAGCTAGGTATATGTGTTTTATGTTTGTGTGTGAGTTCGTGTGTATTAATTAATTTGCAATACATGTTTTTTATCTCACTTTTCAATTTAGCAACGGAATACCAACGAATAGCATTTAACAACGGATTAGCAACGGAATCCGTTGGAAATCTATTGGTAATCCTTTGCGAGTTATATTTTGCAACGGTTTCACAACGGATTAGCAACGGATTAGGCAAATTCCGTTGCTAATCCATTGGTAATTTAGAATCAGTTGCTAACACTAAATTGCAACAGATTAGCGAGAGAATTTTAGGCGAGAAATTTTTGTGGGTTTTTTTACCAACGGAATTTATTTCCATTGCTAAATTCCGTTGCTAATTCATTGGTAATCAGTTTCTAATTGGTAAAACATTTTCCCTTCCATATTATGTTGCTATTCCATTGCTAATTAGCAACGAACATTTATTAGAGTTGCTAATTCAGTTTCTAATTTACTATTTTTTGTAGTGAAAAATCTAAATCTACAAGTCTAGCTTTATATCGTTTGATATTGCCTTTACAATCATGATCACTCTTGAAAATTCATTTATAGGTTTAAAATTCTTAGGCAATTCAATGAGATTCTAGACTTTATTTTCAGCTATTGATTTTAACTCATCTTTCATGACATCAATCCATTTTTGAAATTCATTACCTTGATGGCTTCATCATAAGAAACTAAGTCTTAAAATATAGGTCCCTATATCATAATTAGATTCATATAACTATACCATAAAACATCAAGAATTAATAGCATATCTACTCACAATTCGAGATTTTTGTTATGCATCCCCTGAATCATTAACATGTGTATTTAATTGCAGTGATCTCAATATTTTTTTTATGAGAAACACTATTAGGAGCAACTACTACTTCATTAAAAGTTATATGTAATATGATACATTGCTCCCACTAATTTCACCATTCTCGGTGTATCTAGCATTTTCAATTTTGATATTTTATATAAAATGGTTAGGATAGTAAATTCTATAGCCTTTAAATTTTATAAAGTAGCCAATAAAATAATAAATGATCGTTCGATATTCTAATGTACTTTCTTGCGAATTACAAGTTTTATTCTTAATTTGTTAGACAACCCAAAATGTGTAGATGTCTTAAGGTAGGTTTCCTTCTAGTCTAGAACTCAAAAGGATTTTTAGGAACTCACTTGCTATAAACCCTTTTTGTTAAAAAACAACATTCTTTAGGGTCTCCATCCACAATGATTTAGGCAATATAGAATTACTTAACATACCCCTAATTTTTGTCATCAATCGTTTAGTTACGTCGTTCAGCTACAACATTTTACTGAGGCGTATACCGGGCACTGTGTATTAAGTACAAATACCATGTCATTCAAGGAGTTTAGCAAATGGACTAGGACACTGTTTGATTATTTAATCCTATCTTTCATAATATTCACCATATAGAGTTCAATTGAGTGTCAAATTATCCATGTATGCCTATATGAATCATTCATAAGATTGGTAATATTGTGCTTTTCCTTTTGGTAAAAACACATTATACTTTATTCTATAAGTAAAGAATTAAAAGTGTATGGTACCTTTAGGTATCCATTCCATTTTTAACTTGTCATAAAATTTACATACATTACCAAAATGATGTGTACCTTTAGGTCAACCATAATATTTAGTAATTATTTTATATATATCATAAAATATTATTTCATATATTACTAAAAAGATGGTGTGCCTTTAAGCCAACCATGATATTTTAGTAATAAAAATTATCAAGAAGATGAGGTACCTTTGGGTATCCTAATCATTTTTAATTATCATTAGCATAATTAATATGGATTAAATCATGTTAATCATATATTATTAAAAAAGATTCACCTTTGGGCTAAATCAATTTTTAATATTTATCATAAAATCATAAGAAAATGCGTATAAAACTTCATATAATTTTGATGTTTAAATAATTTAATTGGATCACTTTAGTGATTAACGCAACTACATAATATAAACAACAAATTGTATCCATAATATTAACAATAATGCATTTTTTATTTATTAACGCATATGTAAATACCAATTCATTATATATTACTAAAATGTTGTAAGCCTTTAGGTCAACCATAATATCTTCTTATATATAATGACAATACCCTCTAGGATCTTCTTGAAGCCAAAATAGCCTTATTGACAAAATTATCCATAAATGTTAACGTTTCATTGAATGAAAAAATCTTTTGAAAAAAAATCAAAGTAGGGGTATTTAGGTAAATTGGACTTAACTAACTTAAATGTGCATGGATATTTAAAAGTGATAATCATTATCCCATGATTCACGAGAGAAAAGAAGAAGAAAGAGACTTTTTTTAAAAGAGAGCATAGTTAATAGTGATTGATTTGAGTAGTTAGTTTAATTGAATTATTTAGTAGTTTAGTCTTACTAAATATGTTGCACGTGCAGAGCCACCCTGCCACTAGTTTTAGTAATGTGTGTTGTATGTATATAGTTAGGTCACTTTGGTGACAACTAACTCATAAAAATAATTTGGTGACACTTAACCAAATTATATCACATTATAGGATTTTCAGGGACAATATATAAGATCATGATACGGTCATAATTTAATTAAGATATACATAGCGTTAAGCTATACATTATGAGAACAAATAAGTAATTTAATATAAAGTTTTAGGGATATGGCGGTTATATATAGAAACGGTAAGAATCATAATTAAAATAGTATTATTGTGTGATATGAAAATAAATAAATTATTATTTATTTGATTAATCACAACAGAAGGCATTAGCAAATATAATTTGAAAACTTGAAACACGCCAAGTAAGTTCCATAAGAGATAAGTTTGATTTTAATTAATTGAGGTGTATCTCGAGGTGAATCTTCATGTCTTAAAGACTTTATATGGTTGCAAGATTCATCCAATAGTAGATGTAAGACAAGACAATTGAACTTCTCAAACGGTTTAAGAATTAATCAATTATGACTAGTAATTAAAAGCATACATTGCCCCCACAACCATCTAATTTTGTTAATGTCTTAGTGGCAACGTTAGTAGGTGATGCCCGTTGTGAGGTATATGGCTTTGTTTGACAATACTAGCTGATAGTGATAATCTAGTTGAAAGCTGATAATCTAACTGATTGAAAAACTCGTAGCTGATAGCTGAAAGCTGATAATCTAGTTGATGAACTGAACTGTTTGGAAAAAAAAATAACTGATTGAGTAGCTGATCATAGTTAAATGACATAAAAGGACATTATTTGTTAATTTTTCAAAAAAATATTTGTGTGCTCACATAAGTAATATATTTAATATTATATTACATGTATAAACATATTAATTAAAGACTAATATTTGACCAACAACCAATTTGTTCGAGTGATAAATGACTCATTCTCTTAAGCAAAGTCTTAAGTGAAATCTAGACTGAGATGGGTCGTCCCTCAAATATGGCTCGATAGTGCTCGGACGTGAATTAATCGATAT
This sequence comes from Stephania cephalantha, assembly GCA_039657325.1. Taxonomy (NCBI): domain Eukaryota; kingdom Viridiplantae; phylum Streptophyta; class Magnoliopsida; order Ranunculales; family Menispermaceae; genus Stephania; species Stephania cephalantha. The sequence goes on along the minus strand of CM077572.1, from coordinate 45,703,501 downwards.
GATTGGTGTCGAACACCACTTGAAAACCAAAATATATATATATATATATATATATATATATATATATATATATATATATATATATATATTTGAGGTAGCATGTACAAATATATATACACTAAAGTTAAGTTTACACAAAATATTTGAGGAAAAAAAAAGTTAACACAAAATGGGCCCAAATACATAAAAAAAGCCCAATTAGTTTTAAAGCAACGCAAAGTGTGCAAACTTTTAATGCAACGCAAAGTTTGCAAAACTTTTAATTCGGCGCAAAATAAAAGGGGTAAAAGTGGGACAAAAAATGTAATCTGACGTTTTGGAAGTAAACGCTACTTCAACTAGCGTTTAAAATTTTAGAGTTTCATCTAGCTTATTTTGAAAATAAGCTACTAACCAAACATAGCTTATTTGTCAAAGTAGCTTATAATCTAGCTTATCGGCTAGCCTGATAAGCTAGTTTGTGCGTGTTGAATAGAGCCATAGTAATGGTGGTGGCTATTGGGTTCAAGTAATATGTCAAATATGAAGCATCATTTTGTAAACCGTATCTTAATCCACACCAAATAAAATAAAACAAAACAAAATGATTAAATGGTATGTGCCGTAAAACAACAATATGTTTACAACTATATATCTGTCAATTAAGGACGTGAGATTACATTCATAATTTTGACACAAGCATCTAAACAGAATTAAGCAATTGATCGAAGTTGATTTTTTTTTTTTTTTTTTAGTAAGACTTAACATCTTACATCAAATTAGTTCATTAAGACTAAGATAAAATAATCTAATTGATCTAAAAACCTAAAGTCTTTTTATGGAAAAAAATATAAAGGTTTTGTAAACCGTTACATAATGCTTAATCAAAATGGTTTTTCTTAATAAAATGTCTTTAATCCATTATTTAAGACATCATACGAATTGTAAATGTTTCCATCACCGTTACTCCGCTACTTTTACATTATGACATTTAGTGTCTTTGATAACATATAACAATTACTAATTAATATTATATATATATTTCATGAGTGCAAACAAAAAGATCCAAATTAATTTCGTATCTTAAGAGATAAGCAATTACAAAGAAGCCTTTTAATCTTCTTTAAACTAGAGAGAATGCGAGTCAACCTACACCACTTGTCGTTGCCGCGAACTTTGATTGTAGTGTAGATGGGTGTGTGCAATATTGTTGTGCCACTGTTTTGCGTCTAGCCATGAATCAGTGTGGATCTTGGTACTCTCAACATAGTTGTTACTTACGAGTATGTGACTTACCATTCAGTTCACATATAAAATAATCTCATGATCATAAAGATCATGAGATTATTTTACACCGAGATTATAGCATGGGTTTAGGTATTAGTCCAATAGAGGAACTTGTTTGGTTGGGGGTATAGAGGGTGGGATTAAACCTGATTTCAATAGGTGAAGTTACTAAAGTGCCCTTTTATATCTACAAACTCGACATTGTTACGGTTGAGGTTGAGGTTGAGCTTGACGGGGGAGGCATCGATGGCGCCGCACACGTTGGGGAGAGCGGTGAGGTCCCGGAAGGCGTGGATGATCTGGAGGAGGCGGTGGGAGACGGTGATCTCGAGGAATTCAGGGTAGAGCTTGGTGGCGAGGACGCGGGTGACCATGTTGGTGATCTTACAGACAAGGTTGGGGTCGAGGGAGTAGCGGTGGGCTAGGGTTTTGGTCGAGAGGTCGTGGGAGAGGCGAGAGAGGACAATGGAGAGGGTGTAGTCTGGTGGGAGGGAGAGGTCGGTGTGGAGGATGTGGCGCTTCGGGTGGTCGAGGAGGTTGGCGAAGACGGGTAGATGAATAAATGTGTGTTTAGGATGTTTATTATGATGGTATTTTGGTCATTTGAAAGTCACCAAGATTGAGATAAAATAATACCGTTGAATTCACGGTTTTATTTTATCTCAATCTTGTGGGTTAAAATAATCCTATGGACAATTTTATACTCGAACCAAACGCCAGTATTATTTAGTAGCATCACTTATCCCACCCTATCCTAGTATGAGAGATGTGCTAGACTAGTGTTAGATCCCCTCCGACACCATATTATAGATTTTCGATATCGAATGCATTATATATGCAAAGCAGCCAGTGACAAAGACACATGAGATCGTATCTACATCATAATTGATGAAGTCCAAGAATTAGCTTGCAAATTCTTGACGGGATAATTATGAAGTCCAAGAATTAGGAATTTCCGTTTTTATTGCCGTTTGCGGCATTTGTTTCTATTTTTCGTCTAGTTTTCGGTTTAGGGCTTTTATGGCTTTTTGGACTTTTTACTATTTTTGACAAATTTTAGGGTTTCGTTATTTAAGCGACCTATTGGATGTAATTCGTAGTTTTTTTGCTTGAATAAAAGAATTTTCGAATTTTGGCTTAAGTTCGACCTAGATCGAGTTGTTCGTGGATTCGTTCAACTGGTTTAGAAGATCTCCCACTGCGTCAGTTGGTATCGAGCTCGCTTGGCGTGATTGGAGAAATCATGCCGCCAAGAGGAACCAAAGACGTATCGAGGAGGTGTATGACCGTGACAATCTGAATCGACAAATTGGCCAAATAATTGACCAACGCATGGGCGCGGTGGTAGAACAATTAACTGCCAGAATCGATCAGTTGTTGGGTCAGAATATGAATCGTATCCGTAACCATCGAAGGGAACCTGTTGGTGATGAACCAGTAGGAGATTCTTCTACCGAATGGGAGGATGAGTATGTTGAGGCACCGAGGAGGCGCTACAGGCCGCGTGCAGTTGAGGATGATCACAGGCGGTGGGAGTGTGGGATGAAGACGGAGGTCCCAGAATTCCATTGCACCCTTCAACGGAAGAATTCTTGGATTTGGTTGGCGTCGATTGAAGAAGTCATAGAATTCAAAGGTGTGCCCGAAGACAAGCGTGTGCAATCGGTTGCGACAGATTCGCAACGGGGCCACGGCTTGGTGGCAACAAATGAAGTTGATGCGGAATAGGAATGGAAAGGCGAAGATCACCTCGTGGGAGAAGATGAAAAAGCACTTACGGGCTGAGTTCTTGCCTTACAACTTCCAACGCCTTATGTATCGAGGTTGCAGAATGCGAGACAAGGGCAAAGTCGATAGATGATTACACTTCGAGTTTTATCGATTAGTCGCTAGAAACGAAGCTGGGAGACTAACGATCAATTAGTGGCGCGGTATATTGGTGGACTAAGGGTGCAGATCCAAGATGTCGTCAACATGTTTGATCCACTTCCTTATCTCTGTAGCTGCACCAAATGAGCATTGTTGGTGGAGAAACAAATGGCGTCGGGGTGTGAGTAATGCTTCCAGTAATGTTAGTGTTGGGACAACCAATATTGGATGTAATACCGCTGCAATTAACCCGTCTAATCGCACGAACAGACCTAGAACTAGTGGGCTTAAATGTTTCGGTTGTGGCGAAGTTGGTCACGAGGAAGTCGAGAATGTAAAGGGAAGAAGACTCTCTTTATTGAGAACGAAGAGGAAGACGCAGGGAAGAGGCCAACATCACTGCAGAACCAACCTTTGATACTTCTGACAACACAAAAGAGGAGATCGTGACTGGAGACGTGGGTACTTGCATTGGTTATGAGGCGTTCTTGTATGACTCCTAGAACTATTGCGATGATGAGTGGGCGGAATAACATCTTTCGGTCCAAGTGCACCATCTTAGGCAAGGTGTGCGGAGTTCATGATTGATGCGAGCGATTGCGAGAATATCGTCTCGATTGAAGCGGTTGAAGTTGGGCCTTGCAAGCTGAACAACACCCTGAGCCCTACAAGCTAGCTTGGTGAAGAAGGGTGGTGAGGTGAAGGTGTCGAAGCGCCCCTTGGTGACTTTTTCTAATGGTGCTAACTACAAGGATTCGGGTCGGTGTGATGTTGTGGCTATGGATGCTTGCCACTTCTTATTGGGACGTCATTGGCGGTTTGATAGGGGAGTTGTGCATGATGGCGAGAACCAATAAATACACCCTTATGTTCAAAGGAGTGAAGATTGTGTTAGTACCCGCCAAGGATCCGGAGGAAGTTAAGCCTACTAAAGAATCTAGCGACTTCTTTGTCTTTGGCAAGATTTGAAGATGCATTACAGATTCGAGGTGGTTTACATCTTGATGGGAAATGAGGTAGATAGAGATTTTGATGTTCCTGAAGAAGCTGCAATTCCTATTGTGGAGAAGAGAGAAAGAACAGTAAAGAGAGAAAAGAAAAAGGAAAAGAAAGAAGCGAGGACGCCGCGAGAGCTCGCGGAGGACGACAACCTGGCGGCGGCGACGGCTCCCAGTCTGCAGCGACGAGTAGCATAGCAGCACGCAGCGTGAGCATGGCGTGGCGTGGCGATGGCGAGATCAGACCAGCAGGCTGACGCGGCGGCGACAACGCGGTTCCCACGTCAGGAAGCGCTGGCTGAGAGCGACGGCAACAAAGCAAGCGATGGCGCTGGACGGCGGAATTGGCCGGCAGCGGCGGACAGTACGACACTGCAACGGTGCGAAACTGCAGTGGCGCGGACGGCGGCGACGTAAGACGGCAAGCAGCTGGCGGCTGCGTTGGCTCAGCGCGGTGCGGCAGCGGCGATGATGCTGAGGACGGCAGCAGCGGTGATGCGGCGGCGGCGCGGAGCGAGTCGGCACGCAGCGATGGCAACGACGCGGTGAATGGCGCGAGCAAGCTGTGATGGCGCGTTGTCGGACCGTCGATCCTCGACGAGGGTGCAATTCGACTAAATTCGACGACAAGATGGAGGATAAGTCGATGATGACAATTCGAGGCGAATTCTGTCCACATTTGGGAGAATGATGAAGTCCAAGAATTAGCTTGCAAATTCTTGACATGATCATGATGAAGTCCAATCTTGACAGGATCATGATGAAGTCCAAAAATTAGGAATTTCCATTTTTATTGCCGTTTGCGGCATTTGTTTCTATTTTTCGTCTAGTTTTCAGTTTAGGGCTTTTAGGGCTTTTTGGACTTTTTACTATTTTTGACAAATTTTAGGGTTTCGCTATTTAAGCGACCTATTGGATGTAATTATTTGCTTTTTTTTGCTTGAATAAAAGAATTTTTGAACTTTGGCTTAAGTTCGACCCGGATCGAGTTGTTCGTGGATTCGTTCAAGCTGGTTTAGAAGTCCAAGAATGAGCTTGCAAATTCTTGACGGGATAATGATGAAGTCCGGTCTTGTGGGATAATGATGAAGTCCCGAGAATTAGGAATTTCCGTTTTTATTGCCGTTTGCGGCATTTGTTTCTATTTTTCATCTAGTTTTCAGTTTAGGGCTTTTAGGGCTTTTTGGACTTTTTACTATTTTTGACAAATTTTAGGGTTTCGCTATTTAAGCGACCTATTGGATGTAATTCGCAGCTTTTTTTGCTTGAGTAAAAGAATTTTCGAACTTTGGCTTAAGTTCGACCTAGATCGAGTTGTTTGTGGATTCGTTCAACCTGGTTTAGAAGATCTCATTGCGTCAATAATCCACTGAAGATAAGGAAATCAAATACGTACAATTTGATTTACAAATGCATATAATATCTTATCATCAACAACTAACTTGGTTTCATATATTAATCCAATTCATACGAGATTATATGCAAACATATTTTGTAAAAAATATTATAAGATTAACTCAACATCAAACTAGATGATAAGCTAAAACAGATCATTCATGGAAAACTCTAATGATTTAGTAGTCTCTGACACCGCATGTAACCATTCTTAAACATAAGATTAGATCAAATAGAGAATTACCTGCGAAAGAGATTAGATAGACTCGTAAAACTCAAATATCATATCACCTTCATGAGCCTCAACACATTCCACATGTTGTTTAATGATACAAGCACATTTTTATAAACTTGAGGGAAAACCTTTAAGCTTCTCACATTAATACCAATTTTCATCAAATTAGTAACGATAATGAGAGCTCAAAAGTGTTTAGGTCCTTACGTTATAAAATGTATTCATTACATATATTAAAAGGATTATGAGACACATTATGGCCTTACAATTGCAACAAATCAAATAGTTGATTTGCTACATATGGTTGATGATGTTTTTTCTACAGGAATAAAAATGACAGTCATTCAACATTTTGACTGTCTTAAATACTTACAAATATAATATTGACTATTAATTTATTTATCATGATTTGTTCGGAGTTATAAAAGAACTTATATGAGATCTTATTTTGCATGGGGAGCAAACACATTATGTAAAACTAAGCAACAGATATTTAAATGAACAAATTAATATTAAAAAGTGTTTTGGCAGTTGGAATTGACGAAAGTGACACTCTTCAATAATCAAAGCTTAAGAAGTAGATGGTGAGTTTAGGTCTTCTATTAAAACATAATTAAAAAATGACCATCAAAGTAACTAATATATATATATATATATATATAATGTTTTTCTTTATAACAAATAACTATTATTTATTGAATATATAAATACTACTATATTTTTAAGCATGTATACTACTATCTCAAGTCAATGTTATTCAACAAGCGTTCCAACATGTTTTGTGAGGTTATGTTGATTTTTTTTTTGCTTTTTGGATTATTGTCTCGTTAGTTTCAATTTTCGCCAATTGTGAGAACCCTTGTTGAATAACATTGACTTGTTTAACCATAATTTGTTTTGGTTTTGTATAAACTTTTTTTTCCAATTTTTAAATATATAGTAATAATTTTTTATAGTTAACATTTAACATGTTCATTGTCACTTTAATTTATTTAGCATGGGAACCAAATATATACCGATATCATGGACACAATATTTACAACCATTGGGTTTACGATCCAATATATTAATGAGGTGTCATAAATGCACAACACATTTATTTTGAGGGGTTTTCATGGCATAGGTATATATTTGAGCCTCATTGTAGAATTTCCTTTTATATATATGCATGTGGGTCACAAAATCGATTAAGCATAGTGTTGAGTGCAATTAAACATAGTGTTTCTGTGAGTTGTTTGAGAGACGAGAGATTGTGTGTCATAGCGTACGGGTCTGCGAGTGGGAACGCGATAATGTGAGATTGAATCTTGTTGAGGTATCTATATGGGATTTAGATAGAGGAGGTTTTATGTTGTATAATAAACTATTGATAGTGGATTGTCTCGTTTTTTGTCCGTGATTTTTTCCCTGATTTTGGGGTTTCTCACGTAAATCCTTGTGTTCATATTTTCTCTGTGGTTTACTTATCTTTGGGTGTATTTACATGACTGATATCTTGGATATTTCATGGTGATTCGTCACAACATCTTCTCTATATATAGGTCTCGTTTGGTTTGTTTTTGCTAACTTGCAGTGTTAGTTGGAAGTTATCTCCTTAGAGTTAATATTTTCATATTTGGTTCAACTTTAAACTTGCATGGAAGTTTTAAATTCTTAAACAATAAAAAATATGAATTGACATAAGTAGCCTTCAAACAAGAAAGAGATGAGTAATAAAAGGGTCATTAATGAGGGGTAATTGTGTTCACAACTCCTGGGAGATAACTCCCAGAGGGGGCTGGTTGGGTGTAAGTTGAGAGACAACTTGCAAGCAACTTGGGTAACCAAACAAGATTAATTCTCAACTCCCTGTGAGTTATCTCCTTGAAGATATCTCCACTTCATACCAAACAAGGCTATACTCTAGGTTTGAACTCAAGATCTCTGCCTTCAAAGGGATTAATGAATGACTTGTCTAGCACATATTCCCTAGAACTTGAGGTTGAGAGAAGGCGCGCACTGGAGATGGAAGGAGAACATTAATTCCAAGTTGGCCCTTTTAAGGCCTTGTCTACATCCCTAACTAAGTAACTATTAGTCTATGACCTCTCTCACCCTTTTAGGAGTTTCAAAATGGTCCTTTTATTGGTTTATTAGGAACACAAAGAGGGCAAAATGAGGAGTCCCATACAATAAGCTTGATATATAGAAGATCCGCTAAACTATCAACACAAACTAACATTGTTTGACAAAGGCCACTAAGCCCTAGAAAATATACCTTATCATCAATGTTCCACAATGAACTCAAGGAGTTGATAGACAGTTAGGAGAGCACCACACTAAAACCTCAAGTTGAGAGCATAACGGGACATTAATAGTCATTTCATGGCCTCAACTTGGAAGAAAAAATGGGACGTAACACAAGCTATGGTGGCATGATTTTTAAGGTGCAAGTCATAGTTTGTTTTATGAGAATGGAAGAAGATTCATGAGTGAATAGATTGATGGGAAGGGTATCTCAATTTCTCCCATTCAACAGGGGAGTGCAGAGCAAGTGCACCTCCTTGCCCAACATTCTTCACTCTCTCACTTCTCTCTCTATGGGCAGACAAGTGAGAGACAAGCCTTAAAGATAGTGTGAAAATGAGGTAATGGGCTGTGCACAACAGTTGCTTTCATGGTCATGTCATGTTCACTATTATTGGTATTTGTCTACTAAATGCTAAGTCCCGCTGTTCCCTGTTTAACTTAAGCAGATAGACTAGTTGATTTAACAAATTTTGATAAAGGAATGTACCGCATTTAATTATTTGAGATAGTTGCATTAACGCAAAAAGAATCGTTTGGTCCTTTAACTTTCACGTTTTTTTTCATTCGGTCCTTAAACTTTCGTCAGTTCACTTTTAGTTTATGAACTTTTATGTTTATCTACTTTTAGTCCTTTAATTAAATTTTGAGAGTAACAGTCGCTAACGAAGCGATTCACGAACAATTCACAAGTAGTTCACAACTGATTCATCAACCCAAAAAATCGATTGTTGAAATGTCTTACCTGAAAAGTTAAGATGTTTTGGGCTGTTGAGGTCTTGGGGGCCTCCATTTGTGAGGTTGACGAGGTTGGGGACGCTGATGGAGTCGCTGGAGGCGACTGGAAAGCGGTTGTCAGACTTTGCGGAGGGTTCACCGTTGGATGGGCATTCTGTTGAGGTTGTAATGTTTTTTTTTTTTTTTGCTTGTACATAATATTTTCAAGATAATGGAGTATCACCTCATTTTCATCAAAACAAAAAAACAATTATTAACCGTTTCGTTAGCGACCGTTACTCTTCAAGCTTAACAAAAAGATTAAAAGTTCGAAAACTAAAAGTGAAGTGATGAAAGTTTGATGATGACCAAATCAAGAAAAACGTTAAAGTTCAGGGACCAAATGATATTATTGTAGCGTAGTTGCAGTGAATAAGATCTAATCATATATAGGGGAGAAATGAGGGTATAATTACAGCTGTACAGTTAATTTTTATTTAAATTAGTAAAATAAGTTAACTTTTCTTTTTATTCCTTAATTAAGGTATTTCTCCTTTTGAAAATGCGTTATTAATGTGAAAAAATTGGGTTTACATGAATAGCGCATTCATGTAAATCTTATGGATCAGTCCACGTGGACTAAAATTGAGTTTACATGAATAGCACATTCGGAAAATGCGTTATTCATGTAAATCCTATGGATCAGTCCACGTGAACGCCCACGTGGACATTTAAATATTTATATATTATTTATATATTTATACATAATATAGAAAAATATAATTAGAATGTCACACCAAGTGACACCCCTATGCAATGACGTGCGGGACCCACGTAAAAATGAATGTGCGCAAAATAGGTTTTGGTACATAACATGCATGGTGCGTATCTCGAAGCGCGCACGACATTTGCGTGGGTTGTCCACCTCGAGATACGTGTGTGACGTTGCATGGATTGCACAAGGTTGCATGAGTTGCTCACCTCGAGATGTGTGCGTGACGTTTGCATGAATTGTAAGAAGTTGCATGGGTTGCCCACCTCGACATACGTGTGTGGCATTTGCATAAGTTGTCTACCTCGAGATACGTGCACGACGTTTCCATGGGATGTCCACGTCGAGATGCGTATGTGTCGTTTGCATGGGTTGCTCACTTCGAGATACGTGCGTGACGTTTGCATGTGGTGTTCTCATTGAGATACGTGCATGTGGTTTGCATGAGTTGTCCACCTCAATACATGCGTGCGTGACGTGAGGTTGGATGGGTTGAACAAATATTTCCTTTTGAAAAGAAGTAATTCATACATTTAATATTTTGTATGAATTACTCTTCTCAAAATGAGTTATCCATATAAAGTTCCACCTCATCAAACCACCCCGTGGATTCATGAACAACACACCATGGTGTATCCACCTCATCATCAATAGTTCCTTTTGAAAATGAGTTATACATTACCTTTGTAATTTTAAAGAAACCTTCCCTATTTGATGAATAATACAGCATACCCACGTTACTTTGTGAAAAAGACCTATATTTGAGAATATAGAGAGTTATATAGATCTTGATAGCTAGCTAGACCTTTTGTGGCCCATTAGGCTCAACCAGGTTCTATGGATTCGATCACTACATGCACTTTAATAAAAATGAAATTAATTTGCTTATTGCGAACTTGTAAATGGGTTCATTATGACCCAATTGCATTTTGATATGATTGGAATTGCTTCTCTGAGTTTGTGATGGAGATAAAGATGCCAACTACACTTCCGTAAGATTAGAACTGCTCCCCGTGAAGTTATAATGGGGACTATTAGGCAAACATGTTCAATTGACATATTCTTGTAATAACGTTGTTGTGATCCTCTGGTGATTTGATGATTCTCTCCATATGTATTTGACCATTAAGTTATCGTAATCCAGTTAGTATCCTTTTTTCTTAGTACAAACTATTTTTTCCCTCCTAACAGAGTAGAACAATTTGATCTAAATAGTTGACATTAACTAATTTAGTATTGAGGCTTTATTGTTATTTCACAATTATAAAAATAAAAACCCTAAAGGAAAGACAACCAAGATCATCTTGTTTTATAATATGATAGATCCATGGCAAGGCATACCACCATTTTTTTTAATCACAAAGTAATCCCACCAATGTTGACTACTTAAGTTGGGCATCTTTTAGAAGAATTCGGAAAGATTAATGTGAAAAATGAAGGGAAAAGAAAACGAGTGATTTGTAGTGCATATGGCAAACATGGTTAATCAAAGTGCTTGCTTATTTGAAATTCTGTCGACTAAAAAAAAGTACAAGAAAAACTTGAAGTTCTATAGAAGTGGTATTAATACTCTTTTTTTTTTGGCAGAATGATATTAATACTCATTATTTCTCTGTTTCCGGAGCATCTAGAATTTTTTTTTATCCAACTTTGATGATTTGTAAGTTCTTTAAAAAAAAAAAAAAAAAACTTTTCCCTGCATTATTTTTTGTAGGAAAATTATACAATACAGTCTTCAGCTTACATTTTTTTAATATTAAAATAAGAAAATATAAGAAATCTCATATTGATTAATTATCGACCCTCAATGCCTCTTTCAAGGGTAAAGACACGCCAAGCCAGTATATCTACCATTTAGTTAATAATGTTATTCATGCATACAACAAGGGTTTAATTATAACCAAACAACCAGTTGGCTTAAGTGGTAAGGGACTTCATTTCCCTTAAGCGAGGTCTCGAGTGTGAGTATCATGAATATAAAAAAATTGAGTTGAGATGGTCGCCCCTTGCATAGGGTTTGGCAGTGCCCGAACGTGAATCAGTCGATGTGGTTGATATCGAACACCATACGAAAAATAAAAAAGGGCCTAATTAAGGACGTCGACGACAAATAAGAAAATAATTTTCATCTTTCTTTTAGGATGAAATTTCTATTTTAGCTTGCTATTTTTGTCTTTGGCTCTACCTACTCAATTCAACTCATCAATTTAGTGATCACATTATATCTCAATCTTGAATCAAAATTGCATTTGCTACGACAAGTAGATATGAATGAGAATTAGTACATGTTGGAGTGTTTAAAGTGTTAGGGCATCGTTTATGATGGATGGTCATGAATCATGATGAACATATGGTTTGTGTAGGGAGAGGAATTAGTGTTGGATTTGCGCACGCGCTGCCCGTGCTTCTACTATCTATGGCACGCATTCGGACCGAGCCATATGGGTGGCACGCGCGCGCGTGTGAACCATGTCGTTTGTGCTCGTTAAGAGCTGAAGAAGGACGAGGGACCAAGGCCTTCAAGGCCACGTGACTTTGTACTCATCAACCCCAACATTGATATCCGATGGTCTCTCTAATTTCACTTTTTTCACTTATTTTGGTTTCCACCTTGAAAATGACTTCGTCGATATAGTCTTGAATTAAATAAAAATAAGGTCCTCTTTTTAAATCCTCCCAAATTCCCAATTAATTCACAAAATTACAGGTCTTGGACTTTGAAAGAATTGACAAAAGTTTATTGTTTGTGAAACAAATTTAAAGCTTAATTAGAAAAAATATACCGGGTGTATGACTCTTAAATAAGATTTGAAGTTCGAGTTTTGTGAATAGAGCAAATAATAAAAATCTTTAGTATGATGCACGCTGAGATCAACCGCATTCAACTTGACTATAAATTAGCTAAAGGTTAATTAATACAAATATCATAATCCAAATATTGAAGGATCGGGGACCACAAAAAGATATAATTTCCTCTTGGTAATGTAATGTTTATTTTGTTTAAACATTTTCTCTAAATTAATATTTCTTTTTTTAACTAATTCTTCTTTCCACTACAAAAATGAAAAAGAAAATGTCACTCTTTAAAGTGCTTTTTTTTTAAGGTTGCTCATAGAGCGCCTTGTATTAAGTAAAGATATCAATAATGCAGTGTGGTTGGATATTGGCGTATAGCATCACTAATAATGTACTCAAAAGATTTCAATTGATAGCCAAGTGGATGGCTCATTGGTGGTATGGGTTATTTGGATAATAGGTAGGGAGTTCGAACTTCGTAGTGGACAAATTGTGGTTTTTTCGTTATAAAAAAAAAAAAAAAAAGATCTAAGTTGATGAATAAAGTTTTCCCTGTTGGGATTTCAATTAAAAAAAGTATATGTTTTGGATGCCATCTCCAACAAGCCCAAAATGTGTATATATATAAGAGATTTCATGTTATAGAAGCATCCATTTTGTGGGGATTACTTCAGTACTTGCTTGGCTCATGATCACCACAATCCTCAATGTGTATTATAACACTTTTAAAGCCCCTACCATCTAGCCAGGTTCTTATAAATTGGCTTAAAAGAGACCCTCAATGCACAAGCCTATGGTATAGGCTAAACCTTTAATCACCTTCAAAACTATGGCAACTGACCAAAATAAAATTACTACCTAGTAGCTATCAATAATCAATACATAGTGGTATGGTATCTTACTAGGGAGCATATCAAAGACATAGCAGTTCAATTGTGTTAGGAAAATTGACTACAAAGGGACCAATTGTCAGCTACATCTATGAATTGCCCATCTCTTTCTCTCTTTTTTTTTTTTTTGGCTAGCTGCTTCTATATATTGATTTTGCAAATTAAAAGGGAATGCCATTTAAAATAAAATGTGTTGACTCCATGTGCATTAAAAAAGAAGTAGCATCCACAAGACAAAAAGTGAGTCAAATTGTTGATTAACATTTTTCATATTGATGATGCTTTGCTTGGGAATGTAATAGGACCTTGCCCTCACAATTGTTATTCTTTCTGTACCATCACATAAGCAAATTCTTTAGGTCTCTATCTATGAAGAATTCTCCAGTGGAAGATGAGTTCAAAAACTGAGAAGTCCTTGTCAAAAACCTAATGTACGTTGCTATCTGCTCAAATTCTAGAAATTCTCTTTTTGTTTTCGTATTTATCAAAAAGGGATCGAATGCTACATGCATGCAACATTGACTCCAGAAAGTCACACACTTCTTTGAAGAACGATGCAGTTGAACACATAGATTGAGTGGCCCAATGGTTTGATATGAAATTTTGAAGTAAGAGGTCATGGGTTCAAACCTTGATGAATGCAAAAATTGTTTCTTTCCTATCAAAAAAAAAAAATGCGTGCTAGCAGGGGCGACCCAAAGGCCCCTTATACATATTGATTACATATATACAAATGTGCGGTCATCCTCCATCTCAGCCCCCTCTCATATAGATTATGATTTTTCACAATTTCTTTAACACCAATATTATAATTTATAACAATAATCTTTATCGGGGTGAGTGTTTTAAATTTAAAGAGAACATTTGTAGTCATAAATTGTTCAACATCTACTTAAATAAGGTGACAAATAATTGATGATGTATTTTTTAGTGCTTAAGAGTTGTTGGTTTTCTTGTATTCTTTATGTTTTTATGATTTTGCTTTACTATGAAAATTTTAATTCAAATTAAACCTTTGTAATTGTTTGGCCTCCCTTACAATAAAAAGAGGACACATACAAAGACATGAATATTAGGCACTTATGAAAAAATAACGGATTTTTTTTTATTAACTATGGTATTCTGACACTTGTCTAATTAACTAGTTTCATGAGCCATGAGATAGCGGATTTTTGATTTGCAATTAATTTTAAGGATTCCTACTGCAAATAGCTACATTAGGTATTAATGGAGGAATAAATTAATATATAACCGGCAAAGAAATTAACATGAAAAAAAGAAAGTAAATGATCAATTAGATGATTAATGAGAATTCTATATATTTTACTTTGAAAAAGAATTATATATATAATATAACCATTATATAGAGTAGGTATACGAGTGGTTAAAGTCTAGCATTTCCACGGGATAAACGAGGTTCGAGTATCATATAGAATACAAAATAAATGTTAGACTTTTAGTGATTATTTTGTGTAAGACTCTATCTACGAGTTTATTATAAATTTCGTTAGAATAATTTAGGTCTACTATGGACCCTTAAAGTTATGTGCGCTCGTCGGACCCACTAGCTAGGCTCACTTACACTCTCTGGTTCCAAATTAAGATTATGACTTCCACATAGTTATTAAGAAAAAAAATAGACATAAAGAAAGGAAAATGCTTTGGTCCTCAAGTAGGACACGCACTCGTCTAGTCGCCTTTGGTTCTTGGACGAGCACACATCCCGAGGTACATATTGAATGGCGGTCAATGAATGTGTGTCGTGCATGTGTCACGTGCGTGTCTTACCTATGGCACTCTAGCACTTCTCATAACAAAACAAAAAGAAGGATTTAAAACTAGGTGAGATGAATAAGAAGCAAAAAGTAAAATCAAAACCTTCTTAAAAAAAAAAAAGAAAAGGAAGTAAAATCAAAACCAAGCAAACATAAAGGTGGTTGGTTGGTAATGAGTGAGGAAACCGAAACCTCGCCTTTTTGGATGAGAAAGCTCGCGCGCGTGCGCATTAACGACTCGACCCAACAAGCGAGTCGGTCCATGCCCGAGACTTCTCGTGCGTTGGGTGATCACTGTCGAACACCAACCACTCAACCATCACAAAAGATATTTAGGGTGACAAACTTTTGATAGAGTCATTTGTCACACAGTCGCTGGTGTCTCCGAGTGAGCACAAATCTCGATGTATTATTTCCAATGACATTTGCAATTGTGTATTAATATTAAGGAAAATGCTACAACGACACCTCAAAGTCACTTTCATTAACGTGACGTGGGGGTCCACATTATTATTGGGAGCCGTCGATCTATGCATCTGGATACACATTCCACACGTGTTACGCATCGAAAACTATTTCCGCACATCTTTTTTATATAGGGTCTACGCACTATGTCACCGGGGTGACTAGCTTTGAATGTAACTTTAGAGAGTTATTGTAGCATCTTCCATGATTTACTAAGTTTTGTTTTGTGATCCATTACTCTCACTCACACACACACGGCAACCTTTTCTTTCCCTAATGAGATTCCTTTATGGATGCCAAAAAGAACCAAAGCACGTATATATAGACACACTAATTGCATTCATCAATGCTTATTCCTTCGAAATATATCCCTGTTGGCTGTTGTGCGGTTTCACATGCATCTCCAACAAACTAACTTTAATTTGGGAACTAAACAAATAAAATTTATCTTTATTTGATAACTAGTCGTTTCTGCTTTCAAGCGCAGTGTAATAATAATAATAATAATAATAATAATAATAATAATAATAATAATAATAATAAAACACTATATTCATAGTTATTATCATCGAGTCAAACGAAATGTTCATAAAAGAACAATAATAATAAGAAAGAGCAAAACACTATATTGCCTTCTTTAGCTTTTGTAGCATTCTATGGACTGAACAACATCTTTAAGCAATGGTAATCCCATGCAGTAGTGTATATTGATCCACTATAACCGTTAAATATAAATTCCTCCATATCGTATGTTCACTCCAATTGAAGAATCTAAACCAACAGACAACATAACAAAGGCAGCATAAAGGTCACGTGATCATTGATTTGTGTTATAGATATAATGATTCACTTCAGTCTTGAACTTATGGAAAATGTATCAAACGATTAGATCCAATATAGAGCAAACATACCTAAAGGAGGCGATCAAAAGTGGTTTAGGTTATAAGCGTTGTGAATGGTTGTTATATCTTTGGATGCATGAAGCTATGGGTAAGTAGAACGACTTTTGAACAAAGCGATGTTGAAATCCATCGATCCTATCTTGAATTTATTGGGTGATAATTGGTTGAGAACTGGAGGAATCTAAGGTTATGTATAATAAAATTGGTTTTTTTGTGATTTTTTGAATGACGAAGGAAAAAAAATCAAGTCGATTGCAAGAAGAATGGATGAGAGTTGAAATTTATAGGGAGAATGTAACTTGCACTACACTCAATTCCTTGTATTTACCCATGATTTCAAGTTCAACGTACTCAATCTATTAATTATTAATAAATGTACACATAATGTATAATTATATCTCTTGAAATAATAAATAAATAAATAACAAAAAATAACTCAATTCCTTGTATTTACCTATGATTTCAAGTTCAACGTACTTAATCTATTACTTGATAATTATTATTAATAAATGTACACATAATGTCTAATTATATCTCTTGAAATAATAAATAAATAAATAAATAAGAAAAAATAAGAAAGTTAAGAAAAATAGAAAAATAGAATGGTGAGATAAGGTAACTTTTAAACCTTCTCTCTCCTCCGACTTTTATATATATATAGATTGTTGGGATATGCGTATTGAAATAGCCTCTTAATATATATGTTCCAAAGGATTTCAAGAGACCCTAGGTATTAAGTTGATCTCCCTTTCTCTTCTATATAAAGCGAAAAAGAGTATCTTATAATAAAAAAATAATAAAAAAAAAAAAAATTATAACACTTAAAAGACACCACTTTTGGCACTGCTGAGGTGGTGGTTGATCTGGCGATTCCAACTCAGCAGTGTCAAAAGTAGTGTCTTTTGAAGGGTCACTCAAGATAACGGTTGTAAGTTGTCACATCATCAAAAAGGTGGAAAAATATCCACTGTACTTGTCAGATTTTGTCAGCTATGTAATGATGACAGCACAACTATTTAAAAACAAAAAATATCTCTTACTCATCTCTTTACCTCTCTCTCTTTTCCCGCCAGTTTCACCAACTTCCATTGCAAGATAGCAAGGGAGTTTGCTCAAAGGTTGAGTCCGGATTCATCCACAAAGAAGACTGAGAGATTTTCTCATCAATCATGTCAGCCAGTAACACTGAAGGAGAGAAAGAAAACAGCGCATCGCATTACGAGGTAAGAAATCTATCTAAACTACTTTGTGGCACTGAGAAATTTGCATTCATTGTTCATTCAGTCAAAAAAGTTTGATTCATATTGTATTCAAGTAGAGTATTTTTTATTCGTAATTGTTAGAAAGGCTAAGATTCTTCTTGTTTTCTAGGGTAGATTGATGTTGAATGTGTCGAAAATCTTTATGGTTCTAATGTTTTGATTGTACTTTAGTCTTAGTATGTTGGTCTATATTTTTCTCTTCTCTTAGGCCATTTGATCTCGTTGAGAATCAATGTGAAATGAATATATATTGTGAACATGTGCGTATGTATTGTGATGTATGAATGCTCTATTGATGTTGGTGCAGGTACTAGATAGTACAGACTCGAACGGAACAACTATTGAAGTGATATCTAGCGACAAAAGTGGAGATGTAGGTGTCGTCAAATGTCGACCCCCAAACTAAATGAAAGTGATGACGATCTAGTTGAGCTGCCTTGCCTTGCTCCAACTGTTGGCATGACATTCAACTCATGATAGTCTGCTCAGAAGTACTACAAGAAACATGCTTTTTCACTTGGGTTCGGGACAAAGTGGCGAGGCACGTATCGACATCCTAGCGGGGAAGTTTGGAAGTACATATTTGCATAGAGTAAGGAAGGGGTGAATGTGCACAAACATGAGAAGAAATGAGCATCTGCTATGTCTACAAGTACTCAATGTCAAGCACGTGCAACCGTGCATTGTTAGAAGAAGATCTATGACATTTCATGTCCGTAAATTCAAAACACAATCATACTATGAGCCCGAGCAAGTCAAGATTTTTCGAAGTCACAAGTTCATGAGTAAACGGACTAAAAGGAAACTCTTCATCAATGATGAAGCGGCATACCATTACAAAAATAGTTATGTCCATAGCTAAGGAGACCAAAGTGGGCTGGATTTTAGTAAGATTGATGCAAGGAATTATGTGAAATCGGTAAGGAGATTGAGGCTAGAGAAGGCGATACAGAGGCATTCCGCTTATATTTCACTTGCAAGCAAAAGCAAAATGTTAATTTCTTTTACTTGATGGACATAGATAAGCATGGTCGGCTGAAAAATGTGTTTGGGCGGACGCAAGGTGTAGGAGCGCCTACACATATTTCAATGATGAGGTCTCTTTTGATAGTACCTACTTGGCAAACCATTACGACATGCCTTTTGCCCCATTCGTTGGGGTGAACCACCACGGGAAACAATCTTGCGGGGTTGTGCTCTTTTGTCAAATGAGTAAGTCAAGATGTACAAATGCCTTTTACAAGTTGGCTCACTTGTATGAATGGAAAGGAACTAGGGGCAATAATCACCGATCAGTGCTCATATATTCAAGCAGCGATTGCAGACGTCTTCCCAAATGCACAGCATCGCTTGTGTCTATGGCACATTATGAAGAAACTGCCTAAAAAATTAGGCAATCGCAGAGGACCGAAATGTAATCATTGAATTAATGAAAAGAGTCGTGTATGACGTTTGCTCCCTACCGAGTTTGAGCAAGGATGGAATGAGGCGTTAACGCAATTCGGATTGGAGAGGATTGATTAATTTTAATCTATGTACACTATCGGACTAAGTGGGTTCAAAGAACGTGAAAGACCATTTTTGGTCTGGCATGTCCATAACACAACGATCCGAAGGAGTTAATGCATATTTCAAAAAAACTTGAACACAAAGACGTCTTTGAAGGAGTTCATTAGACAATATGACGTTGGATTGGCCAAGAAATACAAACAAGAAGTTGACACTGACTTCAAATCTTCTAATTTAGATCGAGAACTTGTTTCTTTTCAGCTTTACGAGGAGCAAATAAGAGATACGTACACATATCCAATGTTTGTTAAGTTTCAAGTTGAGATGAGTAGAAAAACGTACTGTCGCAAGCATATGGTGAAGGTGAAAAACATCTATTGGTTGTTCGAGGTGGAAGATGTGACTCCCCCCAAAGGCGTGTCAGGGCCATACTTGCGTAAATACCAAGTCCTTTATAAATTTGATACTGAATATGTGTTTTGTATCTACATGTACTCTATATTACGGAGGTTTAATTTTGCATTATCTTTACTATAGTAGTTTATTGCAATCATTTCGCTTTTTTCGGTATTATATGTTGTCATTCCTTGTGTGTATTAGACTACTTTGGCGTGAAGGCTATCCTTAACAATTACATTATGCAAAGGTGGAGGAAAAACTTCAAGAGGCAACATGTGCTTCTTTCAGTGAGGAAGATTTTCGTGTCGCCGCCTCAACTTGTGATGAACGTTACGACGCCCTAGCTTGAGATGTGCTAAGTTGCGCGATTTGGCTGTAATTCACCGATGAATTTCGATAGGGTTCTAACTTGCATCAGAAGACTACATGAAGAGTGGCTCGCATTGACATTGTATAGGAACGGAATGAGCAAGCTCAAAGTGGTGTGCTCTAAAATCCTTTGCGAATGAGCGAAGGGGAGAGACACAAAAGAAGGCAAATGGTGTGACTCCACAAAAGAAGGCGATTGTTGGCAGTTCACCAAAATGAAAGGGAATGGTGAAAGTACACGAAGATCCTCCACGTCTACTGGGAGTCCACAAAAGAAGAAAATGAAGGCAAATAAAGGCAAGAGTTCTGGGAAGGAACCGGCAGTTGAGCATGCTCAAGAGGGCTTTGCTCAACCCGACAATGCGTTTGAGACACCCCCACCGCATGTTGGAGGCACTTCTTCTACCTTCAACACTCGAGCCCAATGGAGATAGATCTCGGTGATAGTGTTCCACTAATGAGATCCCAACATTCCTAGACATTTACTTCAGAGGACGTGCTTGGGAATAATTCATTTCAGACTTTGTTGAGAAGGTTCAATTAAACTGTTGTTGTTGTTTTATTTTGGTGTGGGTTTGCTCATTTTTTGGAATGTTTTGCATGGTTTATTTTTAGTTGGTTATAGTTATTTTTTTTGGATCGAGGGGCTAGAAAACGCTAGACTTAAGCCTCTCATCACTATAAAAGGATACTTGATTAGCGACGGGAAACCCGTCGCTAATCAGTGTTTCCCTATGCCCCGTGTTAGCGAAGGGATTAGAGTCGAGAAACCTCGTCGCTAACTTGGTCGTCGCTAACTTTTTTAGCGACGGTGTGTCAGGTTTAGCGAAGGGATCCGTTACATTAATCTCGTCGCCACTCCCCGTCGCAAATGTGCAACATGGTTTTGGTTGAAACTCGTTTGACCATGCCACGTGGACAATTAGCGACGGGCCCGCTCGCTAAAACCCCTGTCGCCAATTGTCCACATGGTTGGTTAGCGACCACGTGGATTGGGGATTAGCGACGGGCCATCGCTAACCCCCATCGCCGTGAATTGGGGAAAAAAAAATTAAAAAAAAAGTTTGATACTATATATAATATATAATATATAATATATAATATTTAATATTTATAAAATGCATAAAATATTATATATAATATAATATAATATTTAAATATTTAAAATATAAATAATTTATAAATATTAAATATTAAAAACTTTATTAAAATTATTAAATTTTAAATGAAATTAAATTTAAATATTTAAAATATTTAACTATTATATATTTTTTATATAAATGCAAAAACTATTATATATAATATTTAAAAATTTTATTAAATTTGTGTTAATTCAATTAAAATTAAATTTTAAATGAAATGTTTCAAAATAATATTATTTATAAATAATATTTAAATTTAAAATTTCTTTATAACACTTTATTAAAAATTATTATCAAAATAATATATTTTAATCTATACTATATAATTTATTCGGAATAACTATAAGGACAAGAAAATTAAAGGAAATTAAAGTTAATAATCGAAGTCCATCATCAAAATGAATAAAATGCAACAAAAAAGTTAATTACAAGTATGAAAATGTACAAAATAAGATATGAACAACCTAAGGCTAAATATACAAGGAAGTCAACTCAATCAACGAGATCGTCGTCTGGTCTCTCGAGTCATCAGTGGAACATCTCTGAGGCGCTTGCGCGAATGAAATCCCAAATCTGTCCATTAGAGCCGCTCCATGCGATGCAACCGGCCTTGACCTCTCGCAATCGATTTTGGGTTAAAGTGTGATCATGCATAACCCGAAGAATGAGTGTCTCGCATCTCCCGGAAGTCCCTCCGCAAAGCTCGACGGGCTCATTAGGAGAAAAAATAGGCCGAGAAGATCCGCTC
Source organism: Stephania cephalantha (assembly GCA_039657325.1). Lineage (NCBI taxonomy): Eukaryota > Viridiplantae > Streptophyta > Magnoliopsida > Ranunculales > Menispermaceae > Stephania > Stephania cephalantha. The sequence continues at coordinate 45,681,706 of CM077572.1, read as the reverse complement.
CATTTCCATCTCCGCCTTGGCTCCTCCATTTGTAGAATGTCCGCACCGTGACCCGACGGTGTCCACCCTAGTCAATATATACGTCATTTGTCGTCATGCTCAACGTCGGACAAATATAGCTCTGCCTCATCTATCGGGGTGTCAAGTTGCGATCGTGTCACTCAATCCGCTTATTTGGATCGTCGTCTAAATTTAGAATTAAAACATTTACAAGTCATTAATACCTATCATTAATTAACTAAACAAAATTTAAAAACAAAACTATTTATTTACGACGATCTTCTCTACTCTTGAATCGAGGAAAGTTACGCCATCATGATCTTTCGTATGGAAGTATAGGCATAACTCAAAAGCGATCGGAGGTCGACTCAACTTTTCCGCCTACAAAACATATATTTAAAGAGGATTAAGTTTGAGACGAAATCCATATATATTACATATATAAACTTATTATAACATAACTTATCGCCTCTCTGCATGCCGATAAATGGATATTGAGCCACCAATATGCACCTCGCAATCCTTGTATCAGTCCCCCTGTCTCAACTCTCCGATTCTTACTTGCTCGTTCTGACTTCTTCTTAAAATCAGTGGTGGACCGCATCTTCTTATAGTGGTCAAAAATTTCACTAGATACATGTGTAGGCTTTTTATCTTTCGAGCACATCTTGCTAACAAAATCGGCATACCAGAGTGGCATATCGCATATTGTACGCCTCTCTAATAGTTGCGTCATTCGATGGCTCCCAGTCGAATGACAATTATAGGCAAAAAATAATAAAATTTTAAGTTTATCTATAAATACTTTTCAATTATTGTTTGTAAATCCTATGTGAATGAAACAACCTTAACTTAAACAACTTTACCTTCCATTGATTCCAATAAATATCTCGAATGTGTTGTGGAACATGCTCTCAAGAATAACCGTCCTTGTGTAGAGAGTGTTTGTATGCCCTAGTCATCTCACGGCACTCACTAGACGGGAGTAATTTTCGTCCACTAAATTGAAAACGAGGTATTAGACCAAGTTTATAAGAAATAAGTAAATGTAAAACTTCATACGCATACTTACTATCTATCATCTTTCACGACCAATAATATCCGCCCGAGGGTTGGCTAGTAGTACTGCTTCGTCGTCGTCCACGTGGGGCCGTACCTATGGACGAGTCACTCGAACGATGTGTCGAAGAATTCAGCGATCGCTCTACCGACTCGACTCGGAGAAGGCGAGGCATGCATATCGGGATGAAGTGGTGGTGGGGTTGTACGGTGTTCGTGCGTACGATCATGAAGATGTAAGGAGATGTTGATCCCCCGATGAAAAATTAGGTCCGAAACCGGCCTAAACGTACCACGACCATCAACGAGTGGAGTGGGTAGATAGGAAAGTAAAGTGGAATACATCTGTGCATAGAGATGGGATCATCACCAAAAATAGATGGCAAAGACATGAAAAATGTAGAGGGATGTGATGGATGTGCATAATGTAGGGGAGGCGTCGATGGAGAAATGGAGTTTCTTTGAGAAGGGTGGTATGGGTACGGATGAACTGTGGTCTGCTGAGAAGGGTGGTATGGATATGGATGGAGACTCTGATGACCCTGACTAGCCTGTGCAGGTGGACTAGCATCATCATGAGAACGTCGGTGTGATCCACCCAATCGTCAATCTCTAGTAGTGCTGGATCGTCCACTGGATCGACTACCAGATCGTCCACCGGATCCCTCACCAGAAGATGGGTCGTAACTTTTGTCTAATGACATAACTTTATAAAAAATAAAGACTAAGTTAGATACGCCTGAACCATCAACATTTGAAATATCACGTAACAAGTAAAAAAATATAATTGCATCATTTACCAACAGAACAAGATAGTATCATGGTTCGTCGTCACCGTCCTTATCATTAGATGAAATCTCCGAGTTATCGATTTCATCATCTTCTTCGTCGACGTTTGACATGTGTGCACCACTAGGATCACTAGCGAAGTTGGAACATTGTTGCCAATATCGACCTCAGTATCATGCTCAAGTAGTTGCTCCTGAAAAGCGTCTTGTTCTATAGGCGCACTGTCAACGTTTTCGACTAAGTTTTGTTCATCGATGAATTTCGGTTGAAGTTTGCACGTAGCTTGTCAATTGTTCTGCGCATTTCTTACACTTGGGTATGAAAGAAAGTACACCTGACTAGCTTGCATGGCTAGTACGAAAGGCTCGTACTTGTTTATTGCAGATTTCGATGTACATCGACGATTTTTAAGGATCGGTGAACTCTTGTCCCGAAATTGATCGTGGGATCGAACCATTGACACTTGAATAACACAGTACGTAGGAATCTACCGTATTCGATTTCAATCACTTCTTCTAATTGCCCTTAAAAGTCAATGTCACATTATGCGTAATTCGTGCCCCTAACGCACACCCCGCTAATACGCATATCTTTGTTTGAGTGACGCGACACGGTCTGAAATTTGTAGCCATTAACAAGATACGCGTAGTATACAGTGCAAAATCGACTAGGACCGTATGACAACATTTGAAGTCTTGTATCTTGAAAAGATGATGGAGCCTCGCCGCAAAAAATGTTTCATTCATAAACTTCAATTTCAAATAAATAACAAAAACAAAGAATTATCTTAATATGCATGTACAAATGACGTATGAATTATTGAAATCAACTGGAGAAATGTTTCTCAAGATATTCATCAATTGCACTTTTTGTAATATTCACGTGTTTGGAATGCAATTCGATACGTACATCCTAACGAGGAGAATGGAATAATGTAAGGATTGCAATTGAATAAATTAAAGATAATAATTAAGATTAAAGCATACCTAATGAATGGAACGACCTCGGGACAATTTAACAATACATATGAGTGTGCGGCGTTACACTCGTCATCCGAGAGATAACGCTTCTTTGATCTCCGTAGGCCCGACACTGGGTAGGTGAATATTGAAAAGTTGCCATTAAAATTTTGAGTTGGTCCGACTCCACCATCGTAATTGCTTGGCATATGGTTATGCAGGTGGTAGAGACGTGTTCATCAAAATAATAGGTACAAAATGCGCGCTTCTTCCACTAAGTAAGCATTGCATATTGAGCCTTCAAACCTTACCTTATTCATATCATATGATGATATGATGTCGAATATTCATCCATTGGATCATCACCTCCATCGTCCTCATCGCTTACTATTTCTTATTCCCCATGCGCGGTCTAACAATAGTAATCGGGAATGAATCCACCCTCACTAGATGAAGCTATACGGTGTCTACATCGTAGTATTTGTCGTTGCGACATTTTCGAAAAGGACATCAAATTTTCGCTCCGTTCAAGTAAGTGGTGCAAAGTATTGCATGACAAATTTTATAAACTCCTTCACGTCGACCACAAACTCTAATATAATGTAACCGCCTTCAATACGGTTGTACATCCAATCTCTAGACACAGACTTCTCGAAAGCCCTAAACAACCCTAATTGAGTACACGTACATATCAATCAATACATAAATGTTAGTCGAGTGTTAATCGTAATTAGTCGAATCGGTTGCATTTGCACATACTTTGCGTAATATATTTTATACATTTTAGTCGATTGTTTACCGTAATTAGTCGCATTGGTTGCAATATATACACATACTTTCCTTAGTAATTTTATATTTTATTTCAATATTTGTAGTTAATTTTAAAGTGCTCAATTTGTTCTAAAACTTTTTGTTTACTTCATTGTTTTCTTCATTACATATATATTATAAGTTATATATATATGTTATATAAATATTATTTTGTTCAACCAATTAAATATTCCTTATTATTGTTAAATTGCTTTTAACTACTCTATATGTGTATATATAGTACAATATATTATGCTCTTCTTTTTTTGGTCCTAATTGAAATTTCATTTGTCCAATGAATTTTAATCATTTAATTAAATTTTTATCAATACAATGTATTATACATATTAATATTTCATTTAACTTGTAAACTTCATACTCATATTTATTTCAAGTTAACATAATTTATATATATAGTTATATAGATGAATATCAATCCTCCCTATAGCGATATATATATATATATATATATATATATATATATATATATATCATAAATAAGCGTTGTTATGTAAATATTATTTTGTTCAACCAATTAGAAATTTTCTTATTATAGTTAAATTGCTTTTAACTACTATAATCTATATGTATATATAGTATAATATATTATACTCTTTTGCTTTTGGTCCTAATCGAAGTTTTAATTTGGCCAATGAATTTGTAGCATTTAATTAAATTTTCATCAGTACAATGTACTAGCTAGTGTATTAATATTTAATTTAACTTGTAAACTTCATACTTAATTTTTATTTCAGCTTAACATAATTTATATATATTCATTTTAGTCTTTTATTATATTTATATTTATACTATATATAATAACAATCATCTCTAGCTAGGATTCAATTACTCTCATATTTAATATTTTTCCTATATTACCTTTAATTTATGTCACACATAGAATTCAAGTTGGATGGAAGAAATGGCGGAGTGCAACAGGGGTGATTTGTGATCGAAATGTTTCTACTAAGTTAAAAGGAAAATTTTATAGGACCACAATTAGGCCAGCTATGCTCTATGGTAGTGAATGTTGGGCGGTAAAGCAACAACAATTACATAAAATGAACGTAGCAGAAATGAGGATGCTTAGGTGGATGTGTGGTAAAACTCGTAAAGATAGAATAAGAAATATAGAAATTCAAAGACAAGTAGAAGTAGCATCAATTGATACAAAGATTAGGGAATGGCGATTGCGGTGGTTTGGGCACTTGCAAAGATGACCTACAAATGCCCCACTAGAAAACTTGACTCAATAGAAACTGTAGAAATTCGACGAGGTAGGGGTAGACCAAAGTTAACATGAGATGCATTAATTATGAGGGATTTGAATGGTTTGGAAAGTTCACCATCAATTGCACTTAATAGAACACAATGAAAAAATTTGATCCTTGTAGCCGACCCCAATTAATTTGGGATTGAGGCTATACTGTTGTTGTTGTTGTTGTACCTTTAATTTGATTTTTTAATTAGTTTAAGAAACAGATTAAATAATAATTAAATTATAACAAATTACAAAAGATGTACATATATCAATACTAAAAAATATATATACAATAAACATCACAAATAATCACAAAAAAAACTATATAAATTCAAATCACACACATGCATTAAATGTGTCACAAAAATTAATAAATAATAAATATCAACTTAAAAAAAATTTCCACATCTTAATCAATTTAACAAGTTTCCTTCCGAAAAATATACATGAAATACATATTTTACTTCCAATAATTTAGTCTAACACATATAATAAATTTATTCCAAATTTTTAACCAAAATACATTTATTTTTTTAATGAAACCATTAACTACATTTTTTTACATATAAACAATTTATATCAAAAAAATTTACATTAAAATGCAAAAAACAGAATAAATAAATACAACAATATATATTGACATATTTTAAGTTTCTAATCAAATTTGTTAATCAATATTTATTCCAGATTTTTTATATCAACTACAAATTACAAATTATTTAATATTTCAATAAATATATACAACAAATATTGACAAATTAAAATAATATATAAAAAATTATACCTAACAAAAACGAAAAGGAAGCCGAGGCGGAGCAGAGGTGGAGGCCGAGCCGAGGGGAGAGCGAGGCGGCCGAGGCGAAAGCGGAGAAGGCGGAGGCCGAAAGAGAGAGAGGGAAAGCGGCGGCAAGGGATCGAGAGAGGGAGAGGCGAGTGGGAAGGGGGAGGAGGAGCAGGGTAAATGGTGACGCCCAAAAAAAAAAAATAGTGGCGCGTTACGTGATAATAACATACTAATATTAAGAAATTAATATTATGATGTTGTTAACATGTTATGTTTGACCCTTTTGTATGTACATGGGCTTATATATGTATGGGATTTGCACCCATCCGGCAATATTTTGGTTCCAATCAATGCATGTTTTAATCTTTCTTTGTTTTTTCTATATGGTACAATATTTTTAGGTCCAATTAATATGATATAATGAAAAAAGATCTATATGCTACAATATTTTGGGTCCAATTATTAGGCAACATTACCTCTATCACTATCGGCCAATCTCTTCACTCCATACACACACACACAAACACACACACACACGCAAACACACACACACACACACACACACACACACACACACACACACACACACACACACACACTCTCTCTCTCTCTCTCTCTCTCTCTCTCTCTCTCTCTCTCTCTCTCTCGTCGTTTCATCTTAGTTAGCACATTAAATGTGTCGTATGGTAGTGGATACGCACCATCATGCGTATCATGAGCACACCCAAGAAACGCCTCGGTTCTCAGGGATGTGTAATGGCCCAAATTAATTAAACTAGGATTAGCATTAATCTCGGAGATTAACGGTCGTAACTCCCAAGCGTTACGTGGACTACTCATTGACTCGGACACGAGAACTAAGGAAATATGTTATTTATAGATGGTGATTGTGTATATGTGGTGTTTAAAAATTATTATTATTATATTGTACCGTATGTGGGTATGTTGCTATCGAGCGATGTTTGTGTGACGAGTGTTTGCCTTGAAAGACGTGTCAACGTGGTGTCGGATAGGCGAGCTACGGGTACACTATGAAACTCGACTAATTCACGTTAAGATGACTAATTAATCAATTAAAATAGGTAATGTGACCATAGGCCAAGTAAATTCAAATTAAAACAATAGGCTAAGACGTACCTCGAAATGCGTGTCGAGACACGGGGCACCGGGTGTCGGGTAGTCGAAGGTTAGTGAGACCACAAGTTGGTTAATTTTGATAAATAAAACACTAACCATATGTATTAAAATGGGCCTAAGTTAGTGCAATTAAATTAAAATAAATAAAGGCCTATAGTTTAGTTCATTGATTGGAAACTATAGGATTTTTCTAGAGATATGTATTGATACATCTAGGAGTCATGTGAGTAGCAAATTGGTGTCACATGGACTGAGTGAGTGGGAGTGAGTGGGCTAAGTGGCTAGAGGTGGACCATTAGACAAACCTCAGGATACGTAAACACATTGAGATCAAGGGTTAGAAATAAATCCTACCTAACCTCAGTTGATCAATACATGCAACCAAAACTAATTCATTTGCAAATATGAAATCGGAGAAGGAGTGATTCAAATCTGGACCTCAAGGATTTGGAGGTGAAACTTGGAGTTCAAGCTTAAGGTAATCTTCTTATCCATCATCATCACTTTCAATTGAGCTAAAAATTGGGCATTTTAGTGTGATTCAGGTTTGAAGAGTTGGTCTCTGGTTTTTGGGTGTTATTCTGATTAAATTCATGTGGAGAGTGTGTTAGATAGGTTTAGGTAGCTAAATTTGAAGGGAAAAACATAATTCTTGACTTGAGAATTATGTCCCAGAGGCTAGGTAGCGCGCTACTGGAACGGTTAGCGCGCTAATTGTTCTAGGTTTCCAACTATTCTTTGTCCTGAAGAATAGTAGTGCGCTACATCAATTACCTAGCGCGCTACACCAAGCCCATAGCGCGCTAACATCAGATAGAAACTGAACATAAAGGGTTGTTTTGGGATTTTTGACTTAATACATATCCCAAACACCTACAAACACTAAACATGTAAAATTGGACTTCAGGGACTTAGGGGACCGTAGCTCGGGTATCGGGGAGCTAGTCAGGTTGGATACGGGAGTCCGGGGAAGTTGAAGCACGTGTTGAGGTGCGTAAACCCATTGGAATGCCTCACATAATTCATGATTTGGTTTATCGATTTCGTTTTTCATGTGTGACTGTTGGTGGACACACATGGGGTTTTCACTCCTATTTCGGTATGCGTATATATTGGTTGTGGCTAAATCGGATGCACGGGTTACTTGTGATAGTGCTCGTGTCGATGGCAGTATAATATATCTACGATTGTCGAGAGGGATTAGGGTGGTCCTGATATGTAACAGCGTTGGGAAGGGACCATGTCGTTTATTGAAGTTGGGGTTTAGCCACTGTAAGCCTGTAAGTATATACGTGGTTCCTATTCGATTTATCGACATGGTGGGTTTAGGTCAGGGTTTTCTCGTGATTATACGGATGTTTACTGGTTAATGCTTTATTTCTAAAATGTTTAATTGGTATATGTTGTTTATTTATTTCACGCTACTGCTTTTGCTTGTCGTGCGCTGCTTACATTCATGGGAATATTATGTATTGTTGCCAGGTGTTATATTCGCATGTCTCGTAGTTTATCGTTTTATTTCATGAATATTGTGTGGACTTCTCTTGAGATTCTACTCACTGGGCTCGTTATTGTATCTGTTGGGTGACTGAGTGCATATCCTTCGACGAGCAAGGGCAAGGGCAAGGAGGTACTAGGCAACTACCTCTGAGATTATGGAGCCAGCTCGTGTATGATATCAGTGTCTATTTATTTTACTTTTTTTGGGTATTGGGGACCATAGAACACTGATTACATGTATATGGAACTTTTGTTATACTTAACTCGCCTTGATATATACATGGTATCTTTTGTCGAGTTTTTCACTACTTAAGATTGTTGAATATTGTATAACTTACTTAAATTAAGACTTCTCCGTTGTAAAATTTCATTATAACTTGATAAATTGATTAACTGGCTAATGAAATCATTAATAATTATATGGAAATTAATTAGCTAAGTTAGGAATAAATGGAAAAGTGTAAGTAGCTAGGTAGGTCGCGGAATGTCAAGGATAAGGGGCCATGACGTGGCAAGGCTTGGTGACGTGGGATGCGACGTGGCGGGTAGCAAGGCGGCCTGGAATTCGGGGCCGCCACAGATGCACACGTGGCCTGAGGAGAGAAGCGATATGGAGGCTCGAGAGATGCCATCAATCACGTCATTTAAAGACGTCATTAAGTCGTTCGTATCATCACACCAACTCCCATCACATCAAAAGTAAACCACTCCACCACCCCCGTTCGCACCTCTCCACTATCCCCTTCCTCTACGTTGTAACCATCTTCTTGTTTGTGCCCTCTCTATCATGGCCATTAGCAGAGGCAGAGCAACTCATAGTCGTACCTCTTCTCGTCGTGGTAGCAAGAAGGAGAAGGAAACTAAGTATTTTCCTATTCCGACCATAAAAAAGAGAAGTTGGTAGCTCCAGTAACTGTTGTCGAAAAGTCAAAAAGAGGTAGCCCAAGAGAGGAGGCCGCTCCAGTCACTCCGGCGGCCAAGAAGCAGCATCTGTCAAAAGCTGACAAGGAAAGGAATGAGAGGGAAGATGCCTATGCTCGAAGGGTTTTTTTGTCAGATGAGGCCGTAGAGGCCTACAAGTCCAATTTCTCAAAGTGGTCAATATTATTTCCTCGTCGTGTGGACTATGATTTCTTTGATAAGTCCGAATTCAATCTTCGAGAGCTTTTTGATCGTCTTGGTTGGGTTTCTTTCTTTGAGGTTGACCTACTCTTATACCCCAGTCTTATTCATTTGTTTTACTCTAACATGTACGCACCTAAACCCTACGACCCTCTCGCAATGAAGTCTGAGATGATAAGGCATCATTTCACAATCAATTCCGACCAACTCAAAAAATTCTTCAAACTTCCCAACGGAGAGTTTGAGTATTTCAACAACCAACACTCCGCCCGTGTTGAGGGCTTCGATCGGGGGACGGTGCTCCACCAGATATGCAAGAAACCCCCGAGACATCTCTAAGATACCTAAGACACGCCAATTGACGATGTTGGCTAGGCTTTTCCACATTCAGATCACCCGTAGCATCACTCCAAGAACTAGTAGTTTGTCATCCATTCTGCACTTTGATATGTTCCTCATATAGTGCATTTTAAATGGGAAAAATATCGATTTACCCTATGTTATTTATTATCACTTGAAAATGGCCCAGAAAAAGAAATTTGGTTGTTTACCCTAGGGTTATGCACTGTTTCTCCTGGTCCAATTGGCCTGCCCGGCCTGTCAAGCCCGAGCGCACTTTGGGTCGGGCCCATACTTAATTTTGAGGGAATCGAGCTAAAGCTCGACAGTGTGCAATTTAAATCAGTTCGATAGCGAGCTCGAGTTTAAGGGTCGGGCGAGCCCGAGCCCAAATGACTTTAAAAAATAAAAAGAAACCCTAACAACAACATGCATTGCAGACCCACCACTTCTCTCACTGTTTCAACTTTCACCGAATTGGCGAATTCACTATTCATCTTCTTTTCTCTATTGCGCGTTTGCCGTTTTTCACACCCCACTGACGGGATTGCTCTAAATCTGACTTTTCACCTTTTTGGCTTCCTCTTTCTATTTCTTCTCAGCATTCCCGCAATACTACAACTAGTGGGCACTGCTCATTGCTCGGCACTCGCACGGTATCGTATGTTGACGATAAATATTTTCACCGCATTGTTATACGTTGATCAATGATTCAAAATGAAAATAGTTTGTGTGTAGTTTGTTTGTTTGTTCTTCAACAGTACTCTAGTTGTGTTAGGTCTCATTCTTATATAATATATAGTCATGCACTCATGCGTTTGTGTAGGAGATGAAGAAGACTTGAAGAGATTAGAGCCATTGAATTGAGTAATGGACATGGCAGCAAGAGAAGACATTTTGGCAATTCCATATATTCACAACTGTTGGAGCTCTTAAAATGCATGTTATTTTTTTAATGTAGTAGAAAATAAAAGCTTATCTATTTAATCTTTACTACTTGAATATTTGTTTCTTTATTTGCTATTTTTTATTTCAGATGTCAAATATGACTGGTGGAACTGGTGATGAAAACCTTAATGGAGATCCTCTCACTCATGATGCACCACCTATTGATCCATCAACGCTTTCTAATGCTAAGAGTCTGCCACCATTGTCAAAGAAGAGAAAAATCACTACTAACAAGAGAAATTCACCCACTTGGGATCATTTTCAAAGGTCGGAGGATGATTTTAATGTTGCTGCATGTAAGTACTGTGGAGAAAAAATATGGATGTCACCCTAAAAATCATGGCACAAGGAACTTGAACTACCACTTAGAAAAATATGAGAAACATCCCCTTAAAATTGCAAAGCGAGAGAAAAAGCAATCAGTACTCTAGTTTCAAAGAAGTTCAGGGACATCAGGAGATGGTAATGATAATAATAATTTTGTTGTACATCAAACAACGAAGAAAACAGAAAAAAGTTGCTCGTTAGGTTAATCATCATTGAGGAGTTGCCTTTTATATTTGTGAAAAAAGATGCTTTCGTTGAATTGTTGAAGGGTTTACAGCCCAAGTTTCCTATTCCAAATAGGTCTATGATTGCAAGAGAGGTCAAGAAAATGTATTTAGCTGAGCAAGCTAGTTTGAAAATGATATTCAAAAGTATGAAACTGCGAGTTTGCCTCACTGCCGACACTTGGAGGAGCATACAAAATATTGACTACATGGTCCTTACCGCACATTTTATTGACGAGGGGTGAAAATTGCACAAAAGGATTCTTAATTTTTGTCAAGTTGCCAACCATAAATGAGACACTTTGGGGAAAGTGATTGAGAAGTGTTTGCTTGAGTGGGGGATCAACAAAGTGTTCACAATTACAGTTGATAATGAGAGCTTTAATGATTTAGCCGTGTCTTATCTAAAGAAGAAAGTGAGAAATTGGAATGGGTTGTCTTTGGAGGGGGAACATATGCATGTCAGATGTGTTGCTCATATTTTGAACCTTGTAGTTAGACATAGGGTACATGAGTTGGATGAGTCCATTGCTAACATTCGAGCAGTAATTACGTATGTGAGCTCATCTCCACAACGTTCACGAAATTTAAACAATATGTGGAAGAATGCAAATTAGGTACAAAAATTGTTGTTTGCCTTGATGTCGAAACTAGGTGTAACTCGACTTATATGATGTTGGAAACAACAATAGAATTTTAAAATGCCTTTGAATGGAAGAAGGATGTCACGGGGACACTAATGAGAGGTTTACCCTAAGGAGATTTTTCTCATTTAATGCTTATCCGTGGTGCCTAAGAGCCACCTTAGTTCAAAGCACAATTAATACTCGAACTGAATGAACAACAAACAAAGGCACAAATGGAATGTATTACTTAGCTCATAATGGGAATACAACTCCAACACTCTATGCTTCCCCAAGCATAGTGCTCCAGGCTTTATAGATCAGCCTGCAAGTAGTTACATAACCGATAAGGACACATGTCCTATTTACATTGCTTCAGAGACTAAGTAAAACCCCACTCCATGTGGTGGTCAAGGTAGTTACTCAACTGCCACACTCCCTTGCCGCCACCTGGTTCCATAACTCCCTTAACCATTTAGTCAATAAGCACATTCTCCACATGTTAGGGACCTGCTTGGACATGCCTTGGTCATACTAGGGGCCATGACCAAGACAGTTACATAACTGCCTGGAACTACCTTGGACTTGGTCCATCCGAGCCTAAGGTGACTTGGTCCATGCTTTGCTTTGGGACAAGATCTGCTTGGTGGTGCGTAGCTGAGCCTAGGCACCCTGGGTGCTAGCTGGGGCTCGGTCAAGTCCGAGTCCCACCGGCTCGGTATAGCTATATCATGGTCCTTGGGCATTGCCTTGGCATGCTTGCCTAAGGCATACTCTGAGGTCTCCTTTGCCTTCATGCCCATGCCACCCCTAGGAGAGGTTCCCCTCCTTATAGTAGATGTTAAGCCGTTCTTGGAACTCAAATAGGAAACATTCAAAAGTGAGACCAATCATACTTTGACTTGGTCAACGCTCAAGTCAATTTTTTTCAAACCTTGTGCGCGCCAAGGCGACACCTTGCCCGTGCCGCATACGATTTACCCACGCAAATGCGCGGTATGCGTGAGCCTCCGCGCGCTACCCCCATGAACCATCCCGAATGCGTATCCCGTCTCCAAGTGTATGTAAGTACGCGCGTCTCCACGCACTATTCCCGTCAATGCATCCATATGAGTGCGCGTATGCCTCAACGTATCACGCGTTATCCATCACCGTGCGCGTGTACATGCGTTAAGTGGATGCTCGCATGCATGCCTCTACGCTACGCGCGTTGACAACATGCGTGCGACACCCGTGTATCTTTGTTGAGTTTTGAGGTTCATACGCAGCGAAATTACAAAACAATTTTGACAAAAACCCCGACAGATCTCGAATCTAATTCCATTAAAAACGTTTAAACCATGAAAACTTAATCATACCTCGGTCGCAATATACCTTTCGAAGGTTGATCGATCTATAAGAAGCGCGCAACGGCGAACGCCTACTTTACCCGGTCCACACACGAACAAGCGCCGAGATTCGAAGTGCTAGCTTCGAGAGAATTCCAAACCTTTTTGTTTCTCTCCAAAACGATCCAGGGCGTGCAAAAAACCCTAATTCGTTTATAAAACGAAAATAGAGTTTCGCCCTTAATCTTTCATACGTGTGTTCTAACTTAAAACGTCTATTTATACAACCCTTGTATATAGACGGTTAAGTAAATTACACATATACCCCTACTTAAAGAAGTATAAGTGTAATACACCACAAGGACGTTTCTGTCATGAATTTTATCATATAAAATTCGTTTTCTGAACCATCTTAAAATCTCGCAAAACCATTCTTAGTGTGCGACCCAATAGGCTCATACAACGTTGGCAGTGTACCAAAACACATTTTGGTATACAAGTCATAATCGGCCTCTAGCAAGACATTACGACTACCCAAGTTGTACAAATATCAAATCGATACAACCTAATCAATAGTGTATATAACATCCTTTTGTCACACGATATCTTTTTGATCAAACATAAGGCATGGAATTGTCATCTAACATGTTCAATCGTACTAGTCTCGATCTCTAGGTAGGTGAAAACATTCAAGTGACATTGATCAATATCAATTCACTTAGACTAGGCCTTTTAATAGTCTAACACATCGAGGGATCCCCTTTGGATATCTCTCTTTATATGAGAGGGACAAATTCTATTTCGATTACACAACTTCATCATATTGATCACACAAGAACCAATCACAACCTTTATAATCATCCGGTTAAAGACAACGTTTGATTGTGTCAAATCACTTGTGTTCCTAATGTTGAAGTCTCTGGTAATCTCAAGTCGAGGACCGAAAAATATATCTATCATGAGAAACAACTATGACTTAATTCATGTGATGTTCTCATACCGGTCAGGCCGACCCGACTCGAGCACATGGGGTAGCCCGACCCGGCTACCCCCTTCTTCTTCCGTTCGTGAAACAGAGCATCGGCTCTGTTTCATTTTTTTCTTGAAGCGTTGGGGTTGGCTCCCAACCCTAACCCCAACCGGTTTCGATGGTAGGGGAGATACCCCCGCCATCTCCCCACACCTCTCTCGGCCATGGAGGCCGAACCTCCATGGCCACTACACCAACAACAAACCACACAACAACAACGACAACACAAACAACAACGCCAAATCCACTCACCTTGCGTTCATTTCGTCGAGTTGTCGGTCTCTCACCTTCTTTCTTTCTTCTCTTCTCGGTTTCTTGCTCTCTGCGTTTTTTTTTATTTAAGAGATAAGGTTGGACTTTAGGGGTGTATTTGACCCGTATATATGGTTTATATCATTTGGGTGGCTTAAATGTGATCCACACATCTCAACCCACACACGTATCTCGAAGCACATCGGGTGGTCTTGCTCACCACACTTGTCCCACTAGTCCATGCTTGGTTGACACCAAACTTAACACCACTTGTGTTGAACCATGGTGATGCGTGTCTCGAGACACATCAAGTGCCTCATTTGTTTTTCCAACTATAGGCCCATTTATTTTGTTTCATTCTATGTGGTGTTTAGGCGGCCACATTAACACCACACATTTCCAAGAATTTCACATTTTATGTATATAACTGAATCTTATCCAATATGTCGCTACCTCGGTCCCACATCGACACGCGACTCGAGGTGCGTCCCCGCTCGTCTCGGTATCTCGCATACCCATAAAATTGACTTAGTTGTCTACATATGTATAATACACTAGGCATACATCACAACGAAATAAAATGTACCTCGGCCCTTGCCTCGGTAATGACACGTATCTTCCGGGTCCCACGTCACGAGTCATTTTGTCCCGATTAACGAAGTAAACTAGGATTAATTATTTGGGTCGTAACATATGGCCTTCAAAGATATATAGCATTTGTATGTCGATGATGAGCTTCGAGTAAGAAGGCGAGATCGGGAATTATCTTGCTAAATAGTTGTAAAAAGCAAAGGAAAGACTTCAATATACTTAATTGGTGGAATGACAACTCATCAAGGTACAAATTCTTATCAAAAGTAGTTAGAGACATTTTGGCAATTCGAATCACGATTGTTGCATCGAGAATCGCGCTTAGTTTTGGAAGACATACTTTGGATCCTTTTCATAGTTCTTTGAGTCCAAGAACTATAAAGGCTCTCATTTATACTTAAAATTGGCTCAAATCCTCTAAGATAGCTTGAGTTGATCTTGATGAAACATTGAAAGGAATCAAGGAAATTGAAGAAGGTTTGTTTTATGTTTTTTTTATCAACTTTTATTAAACTCGCCACTTTTACTTTAAGTAATAAATATTAGTCTTGAAGAACTTGCTTAAGTATATTAATTTTTGCTAAGTTATTTTTTTATTTTTTGTTCTAACTTTTTTTGATAACCATGGGTGTCCACACCCTTTAGGTACGATTAATCCCATGGGTCAAGTCGGTCCCACCAAATCCATTGATCGAGAGAAAATGAACCAATGGGAAGATGAACCGTTAGTCTTTGATCCATCAAATGACCCACCAAATGACATTGAGTGAATGAATCGAATTGTAAGTCATTAGTCTTTACTATGTATGTTTCTTTATTACCTTATTAATTAACTATTATTGATCATGTTGGTTTTTATAAGAAAAAATAAAACTAAATATGATTATTCTTTTTTTGTATATTGGAGGACATGAACAAGATGAACACTTACTTATTCACTTTACGATTTTCTTTGATAGTGCATGCTTTTGGACCTTTTGGTTTTATTATGAGATATTTAATTAAACTTAATGGTTTTTATAAGGAAAAACAAGACTTCCAACTTCTTTTAGTAGTGTGAGACTTGGATTGTAATAGTTTGATGGTTATTATGCTCTGCAAGTTTAATGTTACACTTTCATTAGTTTCATATTTATATATGTGTGATACATTGTTGATGCAGTGATGTATTGTGGTTTGTGAGACTTGTAGTTGTGGTATTTAAGTCAATAATATTGAGACCATGTTATGCATGTTTGTATTAATTCATGCATATTTAGCAAATATGTTGACCACTACTTACTGCTTAGTATGTGTTTGTGATGAGTGCCTCATGGTGCATAATATGCATATGGCAGTGACGAATCAATGACGTTCGGTAGCTAGACGGGTATCAGTTTTCTTTTTATAGATGGAACATAGAGTGTGCGGGCTGGCAAAAGGCCTTTAGATGATCGAAAAAATCAAAAGGGCCTTAGCCACCCCGCCCACCCAACTATTACATAAGTGGCGAGCAAAAGATTTGCGGATCGATGTCGGGCTTGCTACGAGCTTACACTCGTTCGGCCCGACTTTCGGGCGGGCTCGTTTAAGAGTCGAGGAGCCCGAGCCTGACCCATGCACATCCCTAGTTTACCCTATGGCATGCATCTAACCAACTTGTTTAGGAGAATGAACCCTTCCATTCTTACTAGTGAGGAGGGTTTTATTTTCGAGTTTGACCGCAATCATATTCTTGGGAAGAGCAATCTATTGTTAATGAGATTGACTTTTGATCCAAATATAGGAACATGGGTAGAAAAATATGGCCATTGTAGTTCGAGTGAGGAGGATGATCAGATGATGGGCATCAGGATGAGGTGATGTGAGTGGAGATGATATGAGTGGGGGTGAGGGTACTTCGGTAGAGTTTGAGTATATTGACGGTGAGGTTGAATGAGATAAGAGTGGGGATGGGGAGAGCGAGGAAGATGAGGTGAATTGTGTTAGTCATGAAAGTTCTGAGGAGGAGGTTAAAGTGAGGGACCATGTCAATGGGGAACTTAGTAGGGAGGAGGTTACCATCGACGACCATGTAGTGGGGGATCCTACTGAGGAATATGTTAAGGATAGAAGTAGAGGGGAAAACACTATGGATACACCATTGGAGGCTGCTCCAATAGAGCATGAGCATCCTCCAATGGAGCATGAGCATGAACTTATAGGTACCCCACTGGAGGTTGCTCTAATGGAGCATGGAATTGGAGGGAAGACATTATGGGGGAGGCTACTCCATTGAAGCTGCCTCCATTGGACAGCTATCAATTGGAGTAACTTCATCGCCATTGATGTTGCAGGGAAATTAACAAGTTGTTGGAGGAAGGTTTTCATAGTTTGCGAGGTTTTCAGTGGAGGCTCGGTTCAAGGTGGACAACATGTTGCTTGAGCAGTCACGCATTGCTAGATTTATTGATCAACTTGATAAGAGGTGAAGAAGTTGGTCGACGTCTTGACCAAGTCATTTGGTGATGCTAGCTACGGCTTTGAATCTCGTTGTATAGGGACATGGAAACAATGTTGATCCGTACGCAAGATCTGGTGGAGAAGATCAACCAATAAGAAAAATGGTAGCGGATTTCATGGAGCGGTTGATGTATTGTCGTTGTAGAAGTACGTAAAGAGTAAAAGTGAGCCAAAAAGAAGCGCGGAAGAAATGGAAGCGCACATGGAAGCTCGACCACTTCAACCTCGATGCTTGACCTTTAGTTTACTCCTCTCTATCTCATAAACTATCTCATTTTGATCAACAATGGTTTGTAATATTTAAGGCGTTGAGCTAAGCTCCACCACATACTTGTATGTGTTGGTATTTTGGGTGTTGAGCTATGCTACACATCGTACATTTGGTGTTGGACTTTGCAAAATCTTGGAGCAGAGCTCAACACAATCTATGCTTTAATATTTATGCTCATCTAACATTGAATATTTTGCTTAAATATTGGGTGGTATGCTATGGTACGCTATGCTCGGCTAACTTTGATGATGTAGGGATCCTTGATTGCCTATCTCGAGTCCAATCTCCTTATGCACATCACGATATCGATTAACTAACGATGGGCCAATGCTAGCACAAGCGCACTTTTGAAAGGCATGCATTACTTCTTGAGGTTGTTAATTAGAGGATATTATCACTTTTATTCTAAATGTTATCTTTTATTATCTTTTCACTTGATGAAGCTATATGATAAATCAATGTATGGAGACAAAGTTAGTTGTATCAAGTCAAACTCTCAATATCAATACAACACGCCTTGTTCTTGTGTTTCCAGTTTCTTTGTTCTATCATTCCATATAGCTCTCTACATTATAAAAATATTTTGCTTATATTTGGGTTGTATGTAATATGCAAATTTGTAAATGTCATATCATGTTTAGATTCCATCATGTTTAGGTGCTATAATCATTATAACATGCAAATATGATGTGTATGTTTGGTATTTTGAACTTGTCATCGAATTACAATAATCACAAACTCAATTCTTAACTTTTTTGTATATGTAGTATAAGTAATATATGTAATATATATAAACAAACCATTCTATCTACAAGAGGTGAACATGGTCGTGTAGTAGGATAGGAATACTCTCGCAAAGAACCTATCAATTACACATAAAAAGAACCTACACTTAAGGTATTTATTCGACATCATTTCTTCAATTCCCTAGTAGTCAATATGAGTTTAGGGTGTGTCATTAGATACGTGAATCAATGACCATTTTGACCTTTTTAACATGCTCAACTATTAGCATGCTCGACTTTGAGAATACATGCGCACTTAAAGGTTGAGTATGCTTTGATGCATAACATGATTTTGATTATGTTAAGTAGGATTTTGACTAATGATATAGGAAAATAAATGATGATTTGAGACTTAATTAGTATATTTTTTGGATGTACTAGGTTCAATGGACAAGTGCAATGGAGCGAAATCGGGTGTAGTAAGGCTAGAAAGTGAAGGAAGAGAAAAGAATGAAATCTCCTGGTTCTCGGCGCCACGAGTTGCCCCACCTGCGTTGTGGCACATCCCGCAACATCATTTGGCTAAGGTTCTGGACATAGTGCCACAACGCCAGTCCAGGACAACACTAAAATTGGGCCACTCCTGGCACCCTAGGCGCCATAGTGGTCTAGCCAACTTGCCGAAAGGCGGCGTTGAGCATGGCGCGCAGCGCCTACCTCGTGCTGGCCTTCGAGTTAGGGTCATTCTTTGACTTTTTAGGGTTTTATGCCCATTCTATTGGACCAAAATACCCTTAGACTATATATGGGTATGAGAGATAGAAGAAAGGAATTTTTTGCTTTGGAGGACTTGAAGAGAAACTTGTCGAGGCTTGAAGATTGGGTGTTGAATCTTGGATTTCTTCTCAACTCTAGGTTTGAATTCATGATTTCTTGCATTTTCGTCATGTTTTGTGTTGCATTGAACCCACTTTTGGGGTAATCCCTTTTGTTCAAGGGGTCTTTGAACCCCAAGTTGGATTCCTTTTGATTTCAATGTGAATGTGTTTGTTCTTTTAATTCAATATATTGATTTGTGTATTCTTGTGTGCTACGCTATACTTACCTTGATCAAGTAGGTGTAGAACTTAGGGTTAGAGAGTCATAATGACCATTAGGGCTCTTGAACCCAGATTTGGGGAAATACAACCTTAGAATATATGGCGCATCGACCGATGGTCATTAGCTAGGAGGCAATAAAATTGTTGCTTAATGCGGCTTCTCACTTACGCTACTCACGCCGACCGGCAGAGTCCAAGTGAGATGCAAGAATCTTCATCACCGAGACCTCGGGATGGAGTAAATTTTAGGAATTTCGCCTATCATCACACGAATTGAGAGACTTTCTAATTACATTGGACTTGAAGGATACAACTTGGGTGAATTAGATTCCTTAGGACGTTCTCTCAATAGCTTAAGACCATTTTTAATTAATTGCAATTAGTTAGATTAATTTATTTGTTGACTTTCATTTTACATTAATTTATTTGTTAACTTTCATTTTACAAACCCAAAATCAATGTGCCCAACTCTATTCCTTAGTTAGACTAAACATTAGCGCATAACCGTCCTTGTGGATACAATATACCCGGCACCAACACGAGTTGGTGCCACTATTACTATGACGAGTGTCGTACACTTGTGCTCACTGTCATATGCTCACAATAATATTATCACCGCATAAAATAGCATACTGAAGCAAAACAATCATCAAAATAGTATAAAAAAACATAGGCTTCTACAAGAAGTCATCAAATTAAACACTTTTGATGGTAGAGAAAAGCAAGCAACACCAGACTTCACCATTAACTTGAAAAACCACAAAGAAATATCCTTCTTCTTGACGTCTAGGGTTCGACAATTCTTCTCTGCGGTGGCAACCGCTTTCTCAAACGTTACGGTCATCATTCTCATGGTAGCGTCGTGGTCCAAGCGGACTCAATTCTTCATCCTCACTTTCACTCGAGATGGGTTTTCCTTTATTTAATTCCGCAAGTATTTATCCATATGTGCTAGTTTGATATTTCGCAGTTGTTTTAGGCGTGCCTGAGACCGCTTGCTCGGGCCCGATTAGGTTATAGGGCCTTGGAGGAGCGATCTGGGTCGGGCAACCCGACCCAGGTCGAGGGAGGGTTCCACACAAGATTTTGATGGAGGAGGATCATAAGCGGTTAGTGGAGCATCAACGCCGCTTAAATCCCGTGATGAAGGAAGTGGTGAAGAAGAAAATTTTGAAGTGGCTTAATGCGGGAATCATATATGCAGTTTCGATAGTTCATAGGTTTCACTAGTGCATGTTGTCCCTAAAAAGAGAATGATCATAGTTCAAAATGAGGGAGGAGAGACGTTACAGACGAGAACTATAATGGAATAGCGTGTTTGCATTGACTACATAAAGTTGAACAATGCGATAAGAAATTATCATTTCCTATTACCTTTCATTGATCGATGCTTGATGATTAGCGAGGTTTGACTACTATTGTTTCCTTGATAGGTATTCAGGATACAATCGTTTGCGATATCGTTGGAGGATCGGGAGAAGACTACTTTCACATGTACATATGGTTTGCATTTCGGAGAATGCCTTTTGGTCTTTGTAACGCATCGACAACATTTCAACGGTGTATGATGGCAATCTTCTCGGATATAATGGAAGTATTCATGGATGATTTCTCGGTCTTTAGAGCTTTTTTTGACTCGTGTTTGCAGAATATCTCCTTGGTTTTGAAAAAGTGTCAAGACTTCAATTTGATCTTGAATTGGAAAAAATATCACTTTATGGTCCGAGAGGGTATTGTTCTTGGTCATCAGGTGTCATCTAATGGGTTGGAGGTAGATCGCGCAAAATATAGGCGCAAATGAGAAGCTTCTTAGTGCTTAGAAATGTCAAAGTTATTCTGAGCTTCTTGGGGCATGCTAGGTTCTATCGTCACTTCATTCGAGATTTCTAAAATTACGAAATCTTTATATGGATTACTTGAAAATGATGTTCCTTTTAAGATGAATGATGATTGTTTGACCGATTTTCACACCTTGAAAACGGCATTGATTTCGATGCCTATTGTGGTTGTCCCTAATTGGAAGTCTAATTTTGAGATCATGTGAGATGCGAGTGATTTTGCCATGGGGGTCGTATTGGGACGAGATGAGAGAGTGAATCTTCCGGCTATTTACTATACAAGCAAGACGTTGGATCCCAAATTTCCAGAGAATTACACTACCACTGAGGAGTTGTTGGCAGTGGTGTTCGCTTGTGACAAAGTTTATCCCTATATTGTGGGATCTAAAGTCACGGTGTTCACTGATCATTCGGCCATTCGTTATTTTTGCCAAGAAATATGCGAAGTCGTTGTTGATTTGATGGGTTCTTTTATTGCAAGAGTTCGACCTTGAAATCAAGGACAAGAAAAGCAGTGAGAATGTGGTAGCTGGTCACCTTTCGCACTTACCACATCGAGAGGCGAATACAAAGAAGTCGGTTCAAGACACCTTCCCAGATGAGCAACTGTTTAGAGTGGAAATTCAAAAAAATGCGTAATGGTTTGCAAATTTTGTGACTACTTGGCATGTCGAGTGTTGCCTCCTGATTTGAGTCCGTCTAAACAAAAGAAATTGAGTGATGTGAAGCATTATCTATGGGATGAGCCATATTTATTTCGGCGATGCAATGATGGGTTGGTCCGATGATGTGTTCCCGAAGATGAGTTCATGGGAATCTTGTAGGGATGTCATTCTTCTCTCGTTCGATAGTAACCCGGTGTGCAAAGGACAACGGCAAAGGTGCTTCAATGTGGTTTGTATTGGCGAATCTTTTCAAAGACACTTATATCTATATCAAGACTTGCAATGAATGTCAAAGAACCGATAACATTTCGAGACGCTTCAAGAAGTATAATTGTTTGATGTGTGGGGAATTAATTTTATAGGTCATTTCCCAATGTCCCATGGGAAACAATACATCCTCTCGTCACCGATTGATTATGTGTCGAAGTGGGTTGAGGCGGTGGCAACGACAAAGAATGATGTTAAAGTTGTAATTGATTTCTTGAAAAAGTGTTTTTTGTCGGTTTGCGACACCTCGGGCCTTGGTAAGTGATGAAGGGTCTCATTTTTGCAATAAAACATTGGAGATGGTATTCGAAAGTTTGGTGTGCGACACAAGACTTCTTTGGCTTATCATCCTCAAACCAATGGCCAAGTCGAAGTGAGTAATCGAGAGGTGAAACAAATTTTGGAGAAAAGCATAATTTTTGTCGAAAAATTGGGCATTATATCTTGATGAGGCATTATGGGCGTATAGGACGGTATTTAAGACACCAATCGGAACATCTTCGTATAGGTTGGTATATGGGAAGGCATGTCACTTACCGGTTGAGATAGAGCACAAAGCATATTGGGCATTGAAGAGGTTAAATCTTGACATCAAAACACCGGCGATGCTCGATTATTTGAGTTGATGGAGTTGGGTGAGTTCGACTTCATTCCTACGAAAATGCAAAGTTTTATAAAGAGCAAACAAAAAAGTGGCATGATCAAATGATTGAATATAGAACCTTCAAGTCGAGACAATTGGTCTTACTCTACAATTCGCGGCTCAAGCTCTTTCCGGAAAGTTGAAATCAAGGTGGTACGGACCATACACTCGTCATTCAAACATGGTCTTTTGGAGTGGTAGATCTTTGAAGTGACAATGGCTAGACATTCAAAGTCAATGCTCGAGAGTGAATAGCTATTACGATTCGAATGTACGGCAAAGCGAGTTTGCCGCGACCAAAAAATGATGGTCCGTGTTAGGCGTCTAGCTAACGACGAAGAATCTAGTGCTATTAGGAGGCACCTTAAAGTTACTTTGTTTAATGTTTTAGTTAATAAATGATTTGATTTATTTACAAGACTAACTAGGCGTATATATAAATTGTTTTAGATTATTAAATTGTACTAAAAACAATGTTTAATTGGTGTGTGTATGTTGATCCAATTAGCGGGCATGGGGCCGAGAGCTTGAGTAAAGAGCTCAAAATATCAAAAGTTGACATGTTGGTTTGGGGCGCTAATCCCGGCGCCGACTAACTTGTTTCGTACACTGCACCGAGGCCGGGCGCTCTTAAACCCTTTGCCCGGGCACCATGGCGCTTGCTTAAGCGTCGGGGCAGCGCCCGAACCAAAAAAAGCAGTTGCGATGCGCGAGACGGTCGCGCACGGCGTCGTGCCTCGGCGCTTACACACACAACATCAAACACGGCGACCACTAGCGCCGGGCCCACGCCCGGTTATTATATAAGGGATTTGCCCTTATTTCTTCCCTTTCATACACATTTTTCACCACTTCTTGTCGACCCTAACATCTTCCCTACCCTTTCCAACTCTATCCAACACCACATATCTCTCCTCTAATCCACTAAATAATACACAAATTGAGTAGGAAAGTTATAGATCTACTTATTGCTTTCACTTTTGGATTTCGATTGTGGTGTTTGGGTTGTGATTTCTTCTCCTCTACGAGGTATGTACTCACACCACTTTGGATTTCTTAATTTTAATTTGAGATAGGTCTACTTGATGATGAGTTTGATTTCTTTATGATTTTGTTGTTGATGTTGATTTTGTAAAATAATTGGAGATTTAGATATGTGTGTGCTAAATGCTTTTAAGGTGTTTGATGAAATGCCTCAATGACACCATGTTGCTCAATTCATTGTATGTCTCTCATAGCCATTGTATAATCATGTGTGGGTGCTCTGAATGTGTTCCAACTACCTTGTTTCCTTGTTGTTCAATTGCCTCGTTAATGTGTTTGTGTGCTCTTACTCTATGATCAATTTTAGTGCTTGTTAAATTGCATTCAATATATCCACTTTGCAAAGGGTAATACTTCCATGAATAACAATTTTTGAGGTTAAGACGTCGCATCACGTACTTTCACTTAAGTTTGGGGGGAATTTGTGCTATAACATGCTATATCAAATAATGTGGTATAAGAGACCATGCGAATGTTTTTGATCTATTATTTTACCTCACTTCATATGTTTGTTCATAGATGACTAAAATTTTTGTGTCTATGTTCGATATTGCTAGGGACTCTCACTTATCTCAGCCCGTATTTTGCGTTTTTATGTTATTCTCACTTGGACTTACTAATTCATTTTTTTTTCTCTTCTCAGGATGAGCACTTAACGAGCTTCTCGATCTAAACTGCCGGTAATTCAACCCCCTCGCTCGTGTCGTCAAGTTGTTGAATCTGAAGCCGAACCTGACGAAGAGGAGATTAATTATTTCCTTAATATAAAGGCATAAGCGGGGTATAAGAAGTATTCTTCACAAAAAATAAAGCTTGAGCGCCTTTTTACGGTGTCCAACAAGTATAAAAAGTGCATTTTGGACATTGTGGCTCATCGATGCTTAATTAGACAAATGCATGGCTTTTGGGCGAGATTTGAGTTGACACGCAAATGGATACCACACTGGTACGGCGGTGAATAGGGCTCTTGGAATACCATTAGATCCAAAAAGTCCTACTTTCTATGGCGTCCTTGGAATTACACCCAGTAACAGATTGCAGATATTATTTGTGTTCCAGGGAGAGCAGTATGGAAAATGAGTAAGGATGGAGTTAGTGATCAATAGTTAGCCACATAAAATCTACGGCGGTTCCATCGAGGTTGGCTCCATTTCATATGTGCAACCTTATGTCATTCGGGAACACGAGTAAAATCACACTTGAGCGCTCCACTTTATTGGCGCATATTTTAGTAGAAGATGATGTAGACTTTGGCAAAGTCATTGCACGCTCATTGAAGAATTTTATTCTTGGCCCGCCAATGAAAGTCCTTTATCATCCATGGATAATCACTCTTCTTTGCAAGGAAGCATCAGTCCATTTTCACGGTGATGAATATGACGTAAAGTTGGGCACAATTTTAGATGCTACGCTACGGGAGTGTGGGCCGCCTCCAGGATTCATAGATTTTGATGATGAACAGTCAGAGTAGTAGCCAGGACCATCATGTAGGTCACAACGACATTCATGCCAACAGGCACCGACTCAAACTATGGAGCATGGGGCACAACATGAGGAAACAACGACTAATCAAGGTGATGCGGATCCCAACTCACCAGCTATGATTGCTCATCCCCAGCATCAGCAGCAGCACCCTCCAGAGAATAGATACTTTCGACTATCGGAGGAGATGCAGCGAGATCAGCGAGCGATGCAACAACTAGTTGGACAGGATGGAGCAAACACAACGATCATATCAACGTGCTAATGTGTTACATCTAGATAGGATGGCGCGCTATACGAGACACATGTTTCGTCACCCTAATGATCATAGTCACCCGCTTCCACCTTCCGCATGTTATTATGATGATACTGGCGAGCATTGAGTGAAGGACGACTTCCCTTCCTTATCTGAGGATTGATCTCGTATCTCATCCATGTAAGCATCAAGTCTTTCACTCAAGGGAGTCTCAGTTCCTACACTCTATCTTCTTTTTGTTTATTTTGTTTCCTTTACTTTGGTATTATCTTGACTTCTTTATATTTGTCTATGAGTTATTTTTAATGCTTGCCCATTTTCATGTTTTTCTTTCATTTTGTTTTAGGAGGGTAATGTACATCTTAAGTTTGGGGTGCATAACACCTATTTTTGCAAACATATGCATGTTAAGTAGAGATTTCTTTTGTTTCTTTCCTTATGTGGCCGACAGTCTATGATATATTTGTGATCAAATCAATGAGACGAACTACCTGGGGAAGAGTAAATGGCACATGTGCTTAAGTGTTTAGCTTAGCTAGATCGGGGTTTCTCCGGAAATACCTGGTGTAGGGAAGGACTTATGCCAATATAAAAAAAAAGGATAAACTAAAAGTAAAGGGCTTTAATGAGGATTATGGGATTCTAGAACTTATTCTAGAGCCACTTGAGGCGATAAATTTTGAACTTAAAGGATTGAGGAGAGGAGTTAGGCCATGTTTGAATATTTTACACAAGATCCTATATGTCATTCCCATACACGTGATCAATAGTTATCCCGTTGAGCCTTGCTTATCATGAATTTTTTGCACCCTCATTGTCCCGAGCTAAAAAAGCTTTAGACCTCCTAAAAATTAGATTGATGAGCAACACTTATCCATGATAAAAGAGCTTGTGAATTATGAGTGAATGAGAAAATCAACCCGAAATAGGGGAATGTCAAAAGAAAGTGAATAATTCCACCAAATTAAGTCCAAAGAAAAAGAGAAATATGGATTTGGCGTGATGAAAAAGAATGGTTATGAGTGAACTCCTAAATGAATGTGAAAGTTTGTATTTTTGAGAGTTTATTCTTATTGAGCGCTCTATGTATGTAAGGAATGGGTTTGCGAATTCTATCTAACATTGTTTGAGCTTAAAAATCTGCTTTTTGATACACCAAGATGTGGCCCCATTATAACCTACCAAAGACCTAAGAATTCTTGGTCTTTTAAGTTTGATGATAGTGGAGAGTGGAGTGAAAAATAAGCTTATGGAATCTCTTGGAAGTTGATGCTTTAAATGAAGAATTATTGAGGTTTCAAATCTTTTTATGTACTCTCTTGAGTAGTGGCGGCTAGAGTTTCGGGAACTGCACTTGGGTTGTTGAAAGTGAGATCGTTAGGTTGAAAGGTTGGGTTCGTGGGCAATTGAAAATCTTTGGGTTGAGTCAATATTTGGTTTGAATTTGAGATTGGAAGACGCCACTAAGGTTGAGAAGTGAGAATTACGAAATTTGAAAATAAGTTTGTGTTTGCATATACATAATGTTTTCAAACTGTAGATGGATGCCTTTTATGCTTAGTTTGTTGATTTAAAATAATTTGCATCTCTTGGTGTGTAATTCTTTCCTAGAGACTAGGAAAATCTCAAGTTTATGGGTGTAATGCGTAGCATGATTTTAATTGTGTTAAGTAGGATTTTGACTAATAATATAGGAAGATAAATGATGATTTGAGACTTAATTAGTGTATTTTTTTGGATGTACTAGGTTCAATGGACATGCACAATGGAGCGAAATCGGGTGAGAGGCAAAGGAAGAGAAAAGAAAGAAATCTCCTAGTTCTCGGCGCCATAGTGCCCTACCTGGCTGTATTTGTGGCTCCCACCACAGCCGCTAACCTTGGCGCTGTGGCACATCCTTGCAACACCATTTGGCCAAGGTCTAGGACTTGGTGCCACCGCCTGGTGCCACAAAGTGTCGTGTCCAAGACAACACTCAAATTAGGCACCGGACCTCATGGCGCAATCGAGCCAACTTGCGAATGCGACGCGAGCATGGCGCGCAGAGCTCACCTCGTAGTTGTCGTCGGCTAGGGTCATTCTTTGACCTTTTTAAGGTTTTGTGCTCATTCTATTGGACCAAAATACCCCTAGACTATATGTAAGGGTGTGAGAAATAAAAGAAATGAATTTTTGCTTTTGAGGACTTGAAGAGAAACTTGTGGAGGCTTGAAGATTGGGTGTTGAATCTTGGATTTCTTCTCAAATCTAGGTTTGAATTCATGATTTGTTGCTTTTCCATCATGTTTTGTGTTGCATCGAACCCACTTATGGGGTAATCCCTTTTGTTCTAGGGGTCTTTGAACCCCAAGTTGGATTCCTTTTTATTTCAATGTGAATGTGTTTGTTCTTTCAATTCAATGTGCTAATTTGTGTATTCTTGTATGCGTTGTTATACTTACCTTGATCAAGTAGGTGTAGAACTTAGGGTTAGAGATTCATAATGACCATTAGGGCTCTTGAGTCCTGGATTGGGAAACATAACCTTAGAACATATGGCGCATCGACCGATGGTCATTGACTAGGGAGGCAATGAAATTGGTGCTTAATACTGACTTCTCACTTACGCTTACTCACGCCGATCGGCAAAGTCCGAGTGAGACGCTAGAATCTCCATCACGAGAGGCCTCGGGATATAGTGAATTTTAGGAATTTCGCCATCATCACACGAATTGGGAGACTTTCTAATTACATTGGAATTGAATGATACAATGGGTGAATTAAATTCCCTAGGACGTTCTCTCAATAGCTTAAGACCACTTTTAATTACTTGCAATTAGTTGGATTAATTTAGTTATTAACTTTCATTTTACAAACCCAAAATCAATGTGCCTAACTCTATTCCTTAGTTAGACTAAACATTAGCGCATAACCGTACTTGTGGATACGATATACTCGGCACCAACACGAGTTGGTGCCATTATTACTTTGACGAATGTCGTATTTGCGGTTTCTATCATATGCTCACAATAATATTATCACCACACAAAATAGCATACCGAAGCAAAACAATCATCAAAATAGCATAAAAAAAAACGTAGGCTTATACAAGGAGTCATCAAATTAAGCAGTTTTAAGGGTAGAGAAAAAAGCAAACACCGAGACTTCACCATTATAAAAGGACTTTCTACTTGAAAAACCTCAAAGAAATCTCTTCGTCTTGACGTCAGTGGTACGACCATTCTTCTCTCGGTGGCAACCGCTTTCTCAAACATTACGGTCACATCCTCAAGGTAGCGTCATGGTCCAAGCGGACTCACTTCTTCATTCTTACTTCCACTCATATCGAGAATCGGGCATATGAACTTTTTTACTTCTCTTTCTTGACCACCTTCTCCGTCGCGTCCGATTTTTAGCCTTGTCCGCCCAAAGAAAGACGAGGCACCACGCAAGATTGTGCACGTGTAGAAACAATCGACTCTTATTCTAGCGACATCTTCTTCACTCGTTTCAAAGACCAACTCACAACTCGTTTCAAAGACAACTCACAACTCGTTTCAGCACCAACTTACCGTTATTGCATTTGAAACATGGCTTCTCATTAGGACAATCTGCAAAGGCATGAGACCGATCCTCGCAAAAACAACATATTTTGTAGTCATTCCCTACAAACCAACAACACAAAACATAAACAACAAATCCAGATCTAAGAAAATGTGGAGTGGAGGTTGTCTATTTTTCCTCTCCCTAGCGTCGTCCTCTCTGATTTCCTTCTCTTCCTTCTCTTTTCTTCCCTTCCTCCTTCCCTCACTCCCGATCTTGCTTGGATGTTATTAAACAGAATGAAAACTTCCTCCACAAGTT
This sequence comes from Stephania cephalantha, assembly GCA_039657325.1. NCBI lineage: Eukaryota > Viridiplantae > Streptophyta > Magnoliopsida > Ranunculales > Menispermaceae > Stephania > Stephania cephalantha. Next base: position 45,652,008 of record CM077572.1, on the reverse strand, counting down.
TGATGAAGAGAGTGAAAGTGAGAGAGTGATTTGAAATGATGTGGAGTGATGGAGAGATAAATGACAAAAAGACAAAAAAAAAGTACACAAAATTTAACGCATGAAGTGATGTGAAGTGCAGTGATAAGATATTGTAAACCTCCATTTAAAAAACCCTTACAATGACACTATCTCTAACACACCCACCACGTCCCTACCTTTTTAATGAGATGGTGCTCCACGTTACCAGCCACCTCAGCAGTGTCAAAACTAGTGTTATCATACTAGCTCCCAAAAAAAAAAAAAAAATTGAAAAGAGGAACTAAGTAGATCATACGTACAAACTGCATAATATAAAAAATGACAATAAAAATTACCTTGAAATCTATATTTTACATGATGAACCTACATATTCAATATTCTATTTCATTAATTTGATGACCCGTGGTTGAAAAAAATGAAAGAAAAAATAGTTGCCAGTGTCTGTTGATTATTCCTGTGAAGAATATCTCTTTTGTACTGGTTGACATGCATATGCTACATAATTTCCTTCACGATGTTGCACCTTTGTCTTTCAGTACTGTCGATCAATTATCTGTAGTACAATCAAGAGAAGTTGTTAGTGTATGTTGATTAGCATTAATAATCTTCTCTGAGAGAGAGACGGTATGCCACCCGTTTATTATTCATTTCCACTTTCTGAAAACCTAAGCTCCAAGGTAATGTTAATTAGTCGTGTAAGCGCTCCCCGCACAACTCTACGTCATGACCAACACACGATCTTAATAAATACATTCGGTTATTTTAAATGTCTCTTGCAACATAATGAAAATGAGTAATAATTAATAAATAATTAAATTTTTTCAGAGTGTCATTTATTATAAATGTTTTTTTCTGCCTTTTGTGCTATATACAAGAGTTTTTTTTATTAAGAGTTATAAACTTTTATATGTTAAAAGTTGGTCCCTAAAATTTCATTTATTTCTAATTTAATTAAGATAACAATTTCCTCCGATCAAAGTAATTTGTAATCACTTAGATAGTTTTTTTTATTGTATATCATCTAATAAATCATTAAATTTTGCTTTTTATTTGGTAAAATAAATTTTATTTTTTATAAATAATAATATTTTATTATGTATTGATTATATGTTATTTAATTCTTAACAATTAACGTAGCCTTTAATGTCATATATATTATTGTTTTAAAATATAATTCTTTTTTATTGTGTTTCAACAACAACAACATGCCTTCTTGAATCAAACTTTTTATTTGAGCAATTTTTATTGTGTTTGTTCTTATAATTTATTTGAGTAGGTCAATAACGACACATAACTACAAGAGAAAAATGAATTAAGGAAATAAAATATAAATAACTAAACTAAAACAAGAAAAAACAATTTTTTTCCATATTTAACTAATTAATGTATTACAAACTTACTTTAAATTGCACGAAACTTGGTGTTGCTTGTGTAATATCATAATTATTTGCATTCCTAAAGTGAAAAGTTTTGATAACTTAACTCTTCAGTATGCAATTAAAACATAATCATGCAATTAAAGTTTAGATTTATTATTTGGAAAAAAATAATAAATTTGTTGTGCTTTCGTGATGGCAAAACTATTATCAATAAAACTCATTGCAAGAAGAAATTATTTTTTAAACCAAAATTATATTTTGCTAAATATTGCTTTGTTAAATTTGATTTAAATTTAATGAGTACCTAATGAATTTTCGTGAAAAGTAAAAATTAACATATAATAATTTATATATTAAAGAATATAAAATAAAGGATTTATTCATTTACGAGTCATTACATATTATTTTTTGTAATAAAATATATTTGTTATATATATATATATAGTACAGAGTGAGCGAAAACATTTTTTTTTCTTTTTTATATATATAAAAACCAAATAACTCAATTGCAACATCTTTGAAAAAACGTTATATTTGAGTTGTCAATTTTTTTTTATTTTTTTTTTATTTTTTACTTTTATTGTAGTGATGCTAGTGCACCATTATAAATCTTTCAAAGATATTCAAGCTCAATTTATTCTCAAAGGTGACGGAGTGAGCGAAAGAGAGATATGATGTACAGCTTAAGAGAGACATAAACAAGCGGATATTTTCCACGTGTCATGAAAACCGTTCAATTCAATCATTGCATCTCCCACTAGAACCAAAGCTTGGAAATCAAAAATGGCGATTAAGTGAAACCCAACTCAAACGGTCCGCCAGCAACACAAGCAGCAACCCAACACAAACCACTTTAATTTTTCAAGTTTTGATTCCCTCGACACACTTATATAACATGCACACACATACTATAAACTTTTATAATTCACCATTTTAAGTGCTGGTGACGTCAGATTTAAATCAGTTTTTAGTGAATGGTGTTCCCTTATTAGTCAAAATTGGTCCACCCATTTCACTAAAACGAGGTTATTATGGAAAGCAAAATTTCATGTTATCCCAAAAGTGTTGGTTTTTTGTAGTTCTATGAATAGTTGTGGAGAGACAATGTTGAGTGACCTGAGTCGTGTCCGAGTTAGTGCGGCTCGGCCGGTCGAGTGGACCGCAGATCGCACCCTCCCCCTCACCGAGCCGACACATCCCACTTGAACCGGACTGTTTCACTTAAGTGGGATCACTTATTTATTTATATATATATATATTAGTAAAATAAGTTTTTTTTATTTTACTTAAAAAACCAAATTCTTGATTTAATAAGGGTTTTTAAACTTCCCCAAAGAGTGCTCGACTGTGCTCTCTCAAAAGCTTTTGCGAAATTCATCTGATTGAAGTAATTAAATTCATACATTTGACAAAAAAATAAGTAATTAAATTCATACGATCGAAATAAGAAGTTAATATCTTTGATTACCCACAACTATATAAAGTGTAAATTATAGTTTTTTTTCCTTAGGTTTGTCGTGTTATGTACTTTAGTCTCTTTATTTTGGGCTTCAAAAAAATCTTTTTATTTTAAAATATATATACTTTTGTTACTCAAAAATAATAATATCTAATAGGTCGAAGGACCTTCCAAGAAACAAAAACAAATTAAAAAATCTAAAGTGCGTAATTTAAAAAAGAAACGTAGGTGATATTAGAGAAAATTCCAGGAAAGTATTTACGTATCTAAAAATATGGGACTAGTAAAAATTATGTCATGCATGCCATCGCAGAAACAAGAGGATAACATAATGACATATTTGCAACGAAAATAATTTTTTAACCCACTTTTGGCACGGCCAACTCGACACTGTATGTGTGTCATCCGGTGTGAAGCGCATGCATCTTGAGGTGCGTCACATTATACAGACTCACTCGATGTTGATTTGATGAAGTCAAAAGTAGGTTACTTTAACATTTTCCTATTTGAAATGTGCATTTTTCAATTAAATTTTTTAACTAAAGGATTGACCTATATACATTCGTGTAGAAATGAAGGCCTAAAGTGACTAGGGTAAAGCTGATGGGTTAATATTCAGTTGGGAAATGCTAGAATGACCCTGTAAGTGACACCCTTGTGAAATGGCACGCTGGCCATGTAAAAATGAGTGTACATAAAATAATTATTAATATATAACACACGTGGTGTGTATTTTAAAATGCAGATTATGATTTCAATAGATGTGAGTCTTCACCTCCTGTGACAGGAGTGTCATTCTAGAATTTTCCTTTTCAGTTTGCCCAACAAAAACGGAAAAATTACAAATGTACTGCAAAAATTAATATAAATGAATAAAATAAGTTAGGTTTTTTTTATTCCAAAACTAAGGAAAAAGGTCTTTTGGAAATGCGTTTTTAGTTGGAGAAAATTAAGTCGGCTGAAAATACACGAATGGCGCATTCGGAGAATACGCCATTCGTGTCCTACATGTGACGGGGTCAAAATACACGAATGACGCATTCAGAGAATACGTTGTATTGTGGAACAATCCACGTGGCATCCACATGGATTGTTCCCTAACATGAATGGCGCATTCTCCGAATGCATGGGTTGTAGTAGATATGCATGGGTTGCCCCCTCGAGATACGTGTGTAACGTTTGCATGGATTGTTCACCTCGAGATACGTGCGTGTTGTTTGCATGGGTTGTCCACTGCCAAATACGTGCGTGACGTTTACATGATTTACTTCGATTGCACTAGATTACATGGGTTGCCCACCTCCAAATACGTGTATGACCTTTGCACGGTTTGCATTGATTGGACGAGGTTGTATGAGTTGTCCACCTCGAGATACGTGCGCGACGTTTGCATGGATTGCACGAGGTTGCATGAGTTGCACACCTTACGATACGTGTGTCACGTTTGCATGAATTGCACGAGGTTGCATGGGTCGGCCACCTTGACATACGCGCGTGTCGTTTGCATGACTTCTCCACCTCGAGATACATGCGTGGCGTTTGCATGAGTTGTCCACGTCCATATACGTGCGTGTCCTTTACATGAGTTGTCTACCTCGAAATGCGTGCGTGATGCAGGTTGTCCATCTCGAAATACGTACGTGACGCGGCTTGTCCATCTCGATACGTACATGTCGTTTGCATGGGTTCACTGCTTCGAGTTGAACAAATACTCATTTTCATGAATAAATAAGAGGTTTTGTATTTTGTATAGATGACTCCTTTTCAAAAGGTGTCATTCATTTTGTATAGATTACTCATTTTCTAAAAGGAGTCATTCATTCCACCTGTTCAAAACACATCAATGCATGGAGCCACATTATCATCAATGACTCCTTTTCAAAAGGAGACATACCTTAATTTTGTAAATTTAAAGTAGTCATCCTTATTTGATAAATAAAAAAATATTATTACCTTAGTTTGTGAAAAACCCCTCAATAAAACACTACGGAGTCGAGCGAAAATGGGACTCAGTTGAGTTCAAGTGAGGAGACGTGAAAGATCTTGCGGTGGTGGTGGTGGGACCCGCAATAGGCATAACGGCCCATATTACGCCGTCAGATAAAACTAAATAACGGAATAAAAATGCGGCGCCAGCCGTAAGTGCGCGTGCTGTATGCGTGACTGAGAGTGCTTTAAAGGCGTGGGAAATATTTGATAACTTGGCTTAACTCACTCTGCTAACTTCGGCTCGGCTCAAGCCGATGTATTATACCATCTAAACGGGCTTATTGTTACAGGATTTCTCAGGCCCACGGCCCATTAACAGACCAATCAATTCACTTGACAAGACAGCGTAACAGAACGATTTGGCACGTCTCTGCTGTCCATCGAACCGCTCAAAATGCATCAAAATTTGCAATCATGCATCTCGAGCTAAATCCAACAGTTTAAGACAAATAGTTCTCTTTTGGTTTGATTGGTAAATGAACGAGAAAACATCGATAAGTCTTTTAAATTCATCTTAATTAATAAGTTGCATCTTTTGGTTTGATTGGTAAATGTTAAGTTTGATCTACCATTTCCTTTGCATCGTTTAATTTAGTATTAAATAAAAGTTTTACTCCATTCGTCTCATATTAGTGGTCGCATTTTGACCTTAACACAATAATTAAGAAAATAAATAATTTACCGTTAAAATTTTAGAAATAGACTAAATTACCTTCTCATAAATAATTTCATTTATTAAATCAATGTTGCCATTAACTTATTTAAGTAGATTTAAAATTGAAAATGAAGTAATTAATGTTTCTTTAATTTTCCAACGTGTCATGTATATTGAAAAAATAAATATATAAAATGCGACAACTATTGCAGCAGAGGCGTCATTTGACAAAAGATAATGTTCAGATAAAGATAATGCTAGGATAAGTGGTGAGTTCGACTCTTAATTGAGTAAAAAAATATGATTAATTAATTAATTAGGAGGCCGAAATATTGAGGGAAGTTAAGTTGATTTTTGGGCCTTTAAAAGCAGGACTAGTTCCCTTTCATTCTTTACTGCTCAGAACAAAGAGTCCCATTTCATCAGAGATCTTTGATTCTCCAAAACCAAACCCAGAATCGAATCACCATAGCATAGCAGTAGTTCCCCATCCTCCTCATTTCCTTGTCTCTTCCATTTCATTCTCTCACTAACAATTTTTATGTCCTACAAAGAGTCCTAACTAGCTAGTTGGTTAGTCCCCTACAGACCCTGTTTTCCTCCAATCAATTGAATCACTAGCTGTGCATATCTCAAAGAGATTTGGCATAGCAGATTGTCAGCCATTTTTGGAGAAAAATTTAATGCTCTCTATCTCTCTTCTTGGGTTCTGGATTACTACGTGAATACTCTGTCTACGAGTGTGTTTTAGAGAGAGAGGGAGAGAGAGAGAGAGAGACCCATCAATTTGTTTACCAAAATTTTGCTCTCTTGAGTCCTCTACATAACCAAACAGGGCAGAGCACTCTGTTTATGCGCTCTTGTCATTCTCCTTCACTGGTTCGTTCTACAGAGATTGTTTTCTTGTGTTTTTGGGGGTTTTTGAGATGTGGGTTTGGTTTGATTTCTCCTTTTTGTCTCATTCTTTTGTACGTTTTTTGGGTTTCAGATCTGTTGCTGATCAAAGAATGTTGCCTCAAAAGCAAGCAGAGGAAGCCATAGTTTCAAATTACAACGAAACCGGAGAGCTTGACGCGGTTGATGAGAAATTAGAAGACAACAGCAAGTCCGGGTTCAGTGTCGGAAGCCTTCTCTGGCATGGCGGCTCTGTCTACGACGCCTGGTTCAGTTGTGCTTCAAATCAAGTAATCAACCAAACCCCAAAACCAAATCAAAATCCCACAAAAACCCATAACCCAAATCTCCCAAATCAAATACCCTTTTGTTGATTTTGGTTCTCGGTTCACAAATCAATCAATCTCTTCAACCAAACTTGACATCCCAATTTGTTGTTGCTCTGTTTTTCAGGTCGCGCAAGTGCTCTTAACGCTCCCATACTCGTTTTCCCAACTTGGTATGCTCTCAGGCATCATGCTCCAGATCTTCTACGGCCTTTTAGGCAGTTGGACCGCTTATCTCATCAGTGTTCTCTACATCGAGTACAGAGCTCGAAAAGAGAAAGAAAACGTGAATTTCAAAAACCACGTTATTCAGGTAAATCCAAACGAACCCCATTTTAAAACAACCCCAAATCCTAAACTACTTATTCATTCAAATCCTTCGTAATTAATTCACAGAGAGTCTTCGGTTTCTTTTGAATGAGCTTTTTAATAGAAAATATTAAAATGACAACCCTATGAAACATTGCATTCTCGAGCCTAATGGAAGAGGTTGATCTACGTGGTCGACGTTAACTAATTTTGAGATTGAGATTATGGTGTTGTATTCTCTAACTCAATTGTTTCATCGATAGTGGTTCGAAGTGCTAGATGGGTTACTAGGCCCCGCTTGGAAGGCAGTGGGACTGGCTTTCAACTGCACTTTCTTGCTATTCGGCTCAGTCATCCAACTCATAGCCTGTGCAAGGCAAGTCCAATAATTAATCGTTTTTTTTTTTTTTTTCAATCTGCCAAACTGGTCTTAAATCACTCACTACTAATTAAGTTTGGTTGGTTTGGCTTGATCATTTGATTGAACAGTAACATATACTACATAAACGATCGGCTCGACAAGCGTACATGGACGTACATATTTGGTGCTTGTTGTGCAACCACAGTGTTCATACCTTCGTTTCACAATTACAGAATTTGGTCATTCATTGGGCTCGGCATGACTACTTACACTGCTTGGTACATGACCATCGCAGCTGTTGTTCACGGCCAGGTTTGGTTATTATTCTTGGACAAGCTTTTCTTGGGTTGTTTGTTTTGTAGTGTACTGTTATTCTGTTCAGGTTCTGTTTTGTTTTGTTCTTATTTTGCGTACCGAGTTTGGTGTTGCTCACTCACTGAGTTGACTCATTGGTTCAGGTTGAGAACGTGACCCACTCAGCTCCTACGAAACTCGTGCTCTACTTCACAGGTGCCACTAACATTCTGTACACCTTTGGTGGCCACGCCGTTACTGTGTAAGCACCTCATCATTAATAATGAGTTAAATCAAATTAAAAAAAAAAAATCAAATGTGTTTTATTTATTTATACCTGGTGGGGCCCTTATATCCTATGCAGCTAGTGTTAGATGAGTTGAAAATGCCCTTACTAATTTTGAGTTCGGAGGAAGGGTAGCTCTACAAGTGCTTCAATCTCTACTCAAAAATTTTAAACGTTGTGCATGAGCAAGTCTTGTAGAGCTCCTCCTTACTTAAAAGAGGGGGAATAGTCGGAGCTCTTAATTAATCAAATATATTTTAAAATAAAAAAAATTTATATGCATAAATTTTAAATTTGGAAGATTCTATTTTTATTGGGATTTGTGGACAGCCTACAATGGAATTTTTTCATGTGGGGAGCTTTAATTTCTACTGACATAGGTTGAAGGAAAAAAAAAACAGTAATCTCGAGTTAAGTGATTTTTTTTAAAAGAATACTTTTAAAATTGTTTTAGTTTTTAGTGAATTAAAGAGAGGCGCCATAGCCATGTACAAAGCTGGTTTGGGAGCTTGAAATCCTGACTTTGCATATTTTTGTTCTTTTTATTTTTAGAATATTTTTGGGATTACATTAATAGTGGTCGTGGTGGTGATCACAGAGAGATAATGCACGCGATGTGGAAGCCACAAAAGTTCAAGTACATATACCTCATTGCCACCCTCTATGTCTTCACACTAACGTTGCCGTCAGCCAGCGCGGTTTACTGGGCGTTCGGCGACCAGCTCCTCGACCACGCCAACGCCTTCTCCCTCCTCCCCAAGAACGGTTTCCGTGATGCCGCCGTTATTCTAATGTTGATACACCAGGTACTATCACCATAATTATTAAATGACCGATTGGCCTTGAGAACTAGCATTATTTACAAGCCAAAGTCTCTCTAGTGAGATAACAGAGGCATCGATTGCCAAAAAGTAACATTTGGGAAGATTGTGAATTCAACTCTCACCTAAGTAAAAAATAAAAATAAAAATAACATTATTTAAGAAAAGACATTTTACGTGCTATGCAGTTTATTACGTTTGGGTTCGCATGCACTCCGTTGTACTTTGTGTGGGAGAAGGTGATAGGAATGCATGACACTAAGAGCATATTCTTAAGGGCGCTCGCCCGGCTGCCGGTGGTCGTCCCGATATGGTTCTTGGCCATTATATTCCCCTTCTTTGGCCCTATAAACTCGGCTGTTGGGGCACTCTTGGTCAGCTTCACTGTCTACATCATCCCTGCTCTCGCTCATATGCTCACTTATAGAAAGGCCTCGGCTCGTCAGGTAAGGGTACAACTTTGTCTCTACAATATTTTTATTTTCTTATCCCTGCCCGTGCTACACTATAGTCTATTTACAGTAAGCACAAAAGTGCACTTTTAGGGGTATTATGGTCAATTCGGGTAATTGATGAGTTTGGCATCTCTCATAAAAAGAGAATATGTGTTTATAGTTGTATTTGATGGGGTAGTCAAGAAATAGGAATAATTGTTTCCCACTAGAACTTTTGCGAAATAACAACATTATCCGATGAATATATAGTGTTGTATTAGATATATATAACCAACTAGGAGGCCCTTGTGGAAGTGGACACGGTTGGGGGACGTAAAATTTGCTACGCAGTTATAGAGTTCTTCGGTTACCCTTCCTTGGTTGCGGGCACACATCTCGACGCAATCATCAAAATATAGTATGAAATAATTATATGTATGTAGCATATATAGCAATGTACAGAGTCTCACTAGGTTGTAAATTTTGATTTTTTGATCAATATACTCTTAAAAAATAATTTTTGGTGAGAGAAGTTTGCTAAAAGACTAGGTTTAAAAAAGTGGTGGGTTTGACTGCTGCTGAAGTAAAAAAAAAAAAGAAAATGTCAATAATCCTTGAATCAATTCCATTTGACCGGTCAAAGTTAGTTGACCCCACAGGCCACAAGTCTTACCCACTCTGATTTTTGGTCTTTTGTGTGTTTGTTTTTCTCTCATTATTGAAGGCATTTAAGCCCACCAAGAGACACTTTGCCTGTAATTCCCTTTAGAATTTATTAGATGGATTTGTACATATTGCATCAAATCTCCATGGTTTAGAGATATTTTAATTTTATGGAGCCGAGTCAATGTTTGGTAACCTACTACCTATTCCAACACGCGACATGTGTACCTGAAACTAATTGCCAAACTATGGTTACTCTTCACGACTATAGATTGGTTAATTTCATTTCAGATTATTCGTTGCATTAAATTTCTCGTTCGACTCGTCCATTTCAAATTTAATGACTTAAAATGCAGGTCCTTTTTACTCGATAGAGACTCCCACGTGACATGCACATGACTAAAAAAAAGAGATTTCATTGACTTGCCAAATTTTAGTTAGGGTAAACTTGGTGAACATACTCCGTGACACAATGTCGAGATGCAATCTTGCGCATTTTGATATGCATAACACAGTAGTTAATTAAAGAAGTGTCGCTAATTTTAGTATTTTCTTTATCCGCTTAGAGAGGATAGGGTATATAAGACATGTGTCATGTGCTACGTAGGATAAGTAAGTGTATTCACCTAAGCATGTGTAGTATTTTATTTTAGTTATATTTAGTTTTGATTCAACTGACTCGGTGAGTCGACTCGATGTAACTCACCTAATTGTTATATTTATGTGGAGAGTTCAATATAATGGTGTTTTTGTTTGATCATCAATGCAGAATGCAGCGGAGAAGCCTCCATTCTTTCTCCCAAGTTGGACGGCCATGTATGTTTTGAACACTTTCATTGTGATATGGGTTCTAATCATCGGTTTCGGGTTCGGGGGATGGGCTAGCATGACTAATTTTGTGAGGCAAGTCGACTCGTTCGGGCTCTTCGCGAAGTGCTACCAATGTCCTAAGCCTCATCCGGTGGTGCCCTCCGCACCCTCGCCGCAGCACCACTGATGAGCTGCATTGAGTTGACTCGAATGTGGAACTCGGTCGTGGTCTAACCAACAATGTTACCATCAATCTCAGTTTCTGTCATTGTGTAATATACATGGGGGAGATGGGAACATGTCTCCATCTTCATGTGGTGTGTTTTGCTTTTCATTTTTTTTTTCTCTCTTTTTTAGTCTTTACTCTCTCTTTTCATTTCTTTATAGTGAGTGGTATATTTAGTTTGGTGTTGCATGATTCCTTTGCTACAAAGCATAAGGCAGTGAGATTAATTATTTTAAAAGAAGATATATATGCTTTATAGTGTTTTGGATATCAAATTAAGTATGTAGCCTTCAAAGACGATATTAATGCACTTTTTTTCGACGTTGTGAAGTTTAAAGATATGTGGTGTAGTGGTTTCGCATAGGATTTTAATACTCTGATTAAGGCAGAGGAGATAAGTTCGATTGCAACAATTGCACAATTTCTCCTTCAGCTTCTAGATTAATAGTATGGTGCCCTCTTAACCCTGAGGGATTAGTTGGGTTCACTGTCAGCAATGTAGTTCGGGTACCTTCAGTTATCGAAAAAAATGTTCTCTCTAACTATTCCACGGAAGAGGCAGTCTACTTTACAAGAAATGTTTTGAAAGATTTAGAAGATTCGAATTCTAACCCTTGCGATTTTGTAATATTAATGCACTTGATTTTTTTGTCATTGACTAACATTTTTTCCCCAAGTTATGGTAATATATATGTATGGTTATAAAATAGATGATGTGGGCCAGTGCCACGTGGAATCAAATCTGAGGATCCTTTTGACTTGGAATCTATAGGGAAGTGGGGTTGGGGTTTCTTTCTCACATGGGTGGCACATTAGTGCACCTCTTTGTCACGTGCCACCCTCCCCAAGCTAATATTCTCTCATCACATTTGCCAGGGGAGATGCATCAACAAGTTATTGAATGACATAAATGTAGCAATGTATGGAGAGACCCCCTTTGACATATCTAAACTTTTGACTTTTATATGATTAAAGAAACAAAAAAATCAGTTGGACTCAAAAGGCTTTTTACAAATAATATACACAACTAAATAAAAAGACACAATTACCTCCACCCTTAACACCAATACACATAGACACGTTGCCGCCGTCAGCTTTCCCCACCGCTGGCGACCATTTTCTCCTTGGCATGGAGACCCCTCTTTCTCTCGATCTAGGGTTTCGTTTTATAAGTCGAAACACAATTCCTTCTCTCGCAAGCTTGTTCGCTTGATTTCTGAATCTTTAGATAAACTCTGCTTTAGTTTTTGATTGAAACCCAAAAAAATCACAAATTGAAGACCAAAACAAAGAAAAGCAAAATCTAGCAATTCTACAACAACACTCATCAAGAAAACAAACAGTGAGGCATTTATACAAACATGTGGAGTGCGCGACAAAACGACATTAAAAATTGTTCTTTTAACAAATTCGATCAAAACCCATGTCGAGTCAAGTTTGAGAAGAATCAAAAACCTAGTTAAACCTATAAAGATAGAAACTTGCACAAGAAATTAACTCTTTAAGATCAATGAAGAAGAAATTAACTGTTTAAGATCAAAGACGGTACGGAGAGTCTCGAAGAGGATGTGTTAAGGAAATAATAGTAGTTGTTATATTTTGGTATTTAAGTAGTATAAGGAAAGTTTCATAATACTACTTAAATACCAAAATATAGAAACTACATAAATACATAAACTACGAAATATAGCAACTACTATTATTTCCTTAACAGGATGCATGTTAGACTCACCAAGCAATGGTGAATGATGAAAGCGTGCAGTCTTGTGCGGTGGTCGATGGTCACGGCGATGTTGGCGTCGACTATAGTCACGACGACAATAAATGAACGGTGGATTAAAGAAAAGGTTGAAGAAAAAGCGATGAATTTATATAAAGGGTATTTTAGTCTTTGTGATTATTTGAGTCAGACTCATTGAATCTATTTAGCACCAGACGCTAGGCTTAATTAGTCACTCATTTGGGCACTTATTAAATTTGTAATATTAGCTATAGTACTACTCCACCTTTTACGTTTAGAAGATCAATAGTGATACTCTCGTCTCCCAAGGAGTTGGTGGTGGAGGTGGGTGGGGAAAAACTTGAAATCAAAGAATTCTTTAATGGTTTTTTAATTTTTTTTAATGAGGGGAGAGGTGAGTGTTCACAAAAGCACCCAATGATGTAGAACAAAAGCTAGTCATTGTGGTATGGGGTTATATACCCTTGCCTTTATTCCATATCCTTGATTAGGAAAGTTAGATAAAAATCTATTCTTGTCTTTCAGCTTTCCATTCTCAAATCAATGTATAGTGATGTTGTAGAGAGATGCATTAGTTGCTTTAGTATCATTTCCTCTATATATTAAGCGTTCATCTTATCAATTACTATATGGTTTAAATAGCACAACCTAGTTGTAGCTCGATCATTACCTAGGTGTACCCCGCAATCATGAGGTTTGTGTGAATTCATGTTATGAATTTAATCTTCAATGAGTAGATTTTGCGTGGGTTTTCCTCGAGGTACTGTCTGCACTAATCAAATTTGTCGTGGTGTTGCTGAACTTCTTTAGTGACGACTAATACATGACTGCCACTAGAGACAAGTTCCAAGAGTTTCAACCCCAATCATGTTTCTGTCGCAAGTAGTGTCATTGTTATTAGTGTTATGATAGACCAAAACAAAATAACCTTAAATCCTCCAAAAAACTTATATAGTGTTTAATTATGTGACAAATCGCGTGAGTTTTAATTTTTAATTATTTTCTTTTCAAGAAAAAATAGAAATGGAAACAGAATGTAAGAGTGTTTTTTTGCAGTTCTTTTTTCAGTTTAGGGGATGGTCGATATTCTAGATTAGGGGTCAATATCTTTAGGTGTTTTAGTAACTAAACTGTTTTAAGTAATAAATTTTTTCGCACCACTTTAAGCTCTAAATTAAGATTTACATATTATTTTGTAATCAAAAGAATTGCATATAAATTGAATCTCACAAAAAATTATAATTTGCGGCTTTTTAAGCTAGTTGTGATTAAAAGTTAACAACCAGTGTATAAGCAAATTACACACTAAAAAGTACAAAAAGGAAAAGGGCATAATTATAATGAATTGCTAAAAGGATAAAAATCACAACAAAAGATAGAAAACCATCAAAATCGAACTAAAAAGTACAAAAAAGGGAAAGGGCATAATTATATTATTCACAATACACCTCAAAATAATTTTGACAAAACTCAGCATCTTACTAAGACCTCAATGAAGTTATCTATACTTCTCTATAATACTAAAATATAACAAAAATTTCCTGCATTGAGTTCGACTTTCCTGAACTAATCCTAACTTTTAAGCGGCCGATGTCTCAGGCAAAATTAATATCCGTTCGATGAACCCGCCGCTGGCTATATTCAAAAAAATGTGATCTCACAGGTTGAATGCCTGCACCATTGCCCCTGCTGTGATCAGGTTGCCAACATTATCATCACCTAAGAAAGTAAACCACTGGTACTAGGATGAGTAGGATTTTCAGGCCTTCCATTATTAGTCTCTCAACAATACAACAATTCCCATGTACTTTTTCCATGCAATTCGCAATGTTTTCCTTGAAATAATGAGATAAGGTATTTAGAGTAACCCGGTTCTTCATTCGCTTGAGCCGCAACAACTTGTAGACAACATCGACGAGTTAAACTTCCTGAAAAATTGAAGCAAAGAAATTAAAATCTATATAACATTATTTCAATCAACATGTGTTAAAGGTGACAAATCTGACAAAAGTGCTTCAGGAGAAGGGCTCTAGTATCAGTGAGACCTAAAAAACAAGAAAATGTCTCCTTTGAGGTTCTGCAGTGACTAGTGAAGAAAACAATTATAACTTAGAGAGATCAATAGCTAACAACATACATGGTAAACCAGTATTGTTATGTCATTACACTATGCACAACGCACGAATGAAAATGCAATAATAAATGCACACCCAACTGAATTTCAGCCCTTAGTAATCAGAAAACAAGATGTCCTACAAATGTTCCCACTAGAAAACTTGACTCAATAAAAACTGAAGAAACTTGACGAGGTAGGAGTAGACCGAAGCTAACTTTGGATGCATTAATTAGGAGGGATTTAAATGATTAGGAAAGCATACCGTTAATTGCACTAAATCGAGCGTAATGGAAAAGTTTGATCAATGTAGCCGACCCAAACTAATCAGAAAACCATTTTTCAATAATTAATGGTTGATCGCAAACCATAAGAAGTGGAGTTCCTAGATGGACCATCAGATCCAGCACCGCCAGGAAAAGGGAACCTGGAGTGGATGAGCAGGATTTACTTCATCTTGGCATGGAATTAAACAATTTCATGCAAACACATAATGAAGGGTACACCAGATTTCTTATCTAAAAAGAAGTGCCTAGCCGATTAATTACTCGACCAAGTATGCAAGAGAAAAGACATACAACGATTGATTCAACAATATCTTTTTCATTAAAAAAAGGAAAATGCCAAATGACACCCCAAGTGACACCCTTATGAGCATTCGGGTCCTATGTAAAAATGTGATGTGGCATGTTGGCCCACATCCATGGGAGTCGTCATGCGCACTTCGAGATACACACCACGCGTGTTATGCACCAGGAACTATTTTGCGCACACTCATTTTTACGTGGGACCCGCACGCCACGACATAAGGGTGTCACTTGGGGTGTCATTTGGAGTGTCATTCTAGCATTTTCCTTAAAAAAATACCTGATCCTAAAGCTATTTCTCTACTAATCATCTCCGCTATCACTTTCGGATTCATATTCTTCCCCGTAAACCAATTCATCAACATCCTCATCTTCATCTTCACCATTGGCAACCATGTCGTCATCAGGTGATGATGTTTGTATTTCTTTCTGTCCAACCTTGTCAATCTGTGAATGAATATAGTTATATCTCAATATGGTCACACAAAAAAATGGAAAAAAACACGTGAGGAGACATTCCTAACCTGTGCTCTTATTAGCTGCATACGCCCAGATAACTGCAACAAAGGCTGAACAGCTAAGCACTTGGATTCAGACATCTGGAACCAGAAAAACTGGATGTCAATGCCCACTATTGCATACCAATGTACAAGCTCTAGATTTTCACTATAATAATAAGGAAATCTAGAAAGTAGCAAAGGTAAAAAAAATGAACATTTTATATTTTCACTCTAGCCAAGTAAACTAAATAACTTGCAAGAACGGAGACATCCAGCATTACTTTTCTCCAACATCTACAACTACGTCCAGTATCAAGGCCACCGAGAATCATGAGTAAAATTTATATGGTCCATTAAGTTAAACTCGCTTCATCATTGATACCAAATTAAGAGAAATATCAAGCTATTGTATAACATGCATAGTATTATGAGAAACACCAAGGTACTGTTGCCTCCATAAGGAATCCAATGTGTCTATCCACCTCAAAGCCAAGAGCCAACCAGTAAGTTTATTTAAGCTATTGTATCAACTGCATTAAATGGAGTAAAATGGAAATGCTGGGTCCATGTAGCAGAGACCCCAGCTAGCTTGGGACTTCTGTTTTATATTCAATTTCAATGATATTGGACTTTCTACAAGGAATTCAATTCATCCCTCTCGCAAAGGACTGATTTCTTGTTTTGCATAATCTCATTCGTTTCTATGCTTTAGGAGCCCTCCCAAAAATTAATGCATAGTTATGATCTTCTTTCACTCTGATCTAAATGATTTTCTTTCACAACTTAGTATTTGAAAAAAAAATGAAAGGATTTTTTTTTCAGAAAAGGATTTTCTTTTAAAATTTGCAAATTATATTGTTTTTGCACAACTTCAATGGATTTATTGTAGAAGTTCATTTACTGGTTACTAATTTATTGTTTAAAAAATATAATCAATTTGGAGAACTTCAGTGAATTTCCATATGCCAATAAGGCATCCACTTCAAAAACAAAAAAATAATTGCAGTTCACAGCAAAAATAAATAAATAAATAAAATTGCAAAACAGGAACTCGGTGGCCACTCATTTCCTGCATCTAGCTTACCTTCGGGAATTTGCAAGAACGAGGATTATATGAGACATTCTATAAAACCATTACATAGACTCACAATTGCAACTGTTGGTTAATTCATGTTTGAATGCAATACATGGAAATGATAACATACACTGATTATCTGTAACATAGACTGAGTTCAGAAAAGATGATAAGCATGTCATATACATTCTATTTAAAATCCTTACCTTGGAAAGGTTGTCTAGGACTTGGGAAGCAGGCTCCTGAGACTTGATGTAGCTACCATGATACACTAATAAACAACATATACAAGGAAGAACATACTTGCCGCTGCCTGATCTGTCAACAACAAAATGTTATGATACTTGTAGACTTGTAGTGCATGGAGTCGTTGCGATATGCATGTACGTGTTTATTTTGGAAAAAGAACTATTTATATAATATTAGTATATTACAATGCAAGATGGTTAGATGAGATCCCATAATTCCCATTATACATTAACTTGTAGCATTGGACTATTGGTAGATAC
Source organism: Stephania cephalantha (assembly GCA_039657325.1). Classification (NCBI taxonomy): domain Eukaryota; kingdom Viridiplantae; phylum Streptophyta; class Magnoliopsida; order Ranunculales; family Menispermaceae; genus Stephania; species Stephania cephalantha. The sequence goes on along the minus strand of CM077572.1, from coordinate 45,634,556 downwards.
TTGATACATTTATGCATGTACAAATCCTCTTAAAGAAGATCTGTTTGGAATCATTTTGAAGTTGGTGATATCGATAGCCATGCTATTAAACTTCTGATATAAATTTCTGCTTCATAGACTTGTCCCTTTACGATGTTATGCAAAAGGTATGACGGTGTAGGTAAAATTTATTTATTTATTTTTTTCGGATGCAAGTACAATTTATGACCGACAGTTAGTATATTTTGGACAAAGTAATTGGTTTGGCTAAGGCTTATAGGGTCTTAGTCACATTATGGAGGTTAGCATTACTGAAGATCTATGTTACCTAGGCCCGGATATGGATGCCTAGTATGGGATGTGTCTAAATGTCGGACCTGCTAAGTCTCTAATTTAAGAACAAAGCGACTCTAATCTAAGAACAAGGCGACTCAAAGCAAAAAGTGTCTAAAAAAACTTATACACATATGCTTGGATACATGCCTTAATGAATATATACTAGCCAAAGTTGTCAAATCGGAATCGAATCGTAAAGTTGGTAGGGGTGGGTTGTGAATCAAATCGTAAATCGTAAGATTTTTTCTGATTCTTTTAAAATGCTTTTAAATACTTTTAAAATCGGTAGGGTGTGTAGTCTCTCTCTCTCTCCCTCCCTCCTCCCTCATTTCTCTTTCTCCACTCTCTACTTTGCGAGTTAATAGCCACCTCAACTCGTTCTTCTCTTTTACTGAGTTAACTCGTAAACCGTACGAGTATAAACATATACCCTTTCTTAGTTTTCATTTTTTATTCTACGTTAGGAAGTTCTTGTTTTTTTTTTTTTTTTTTAGTCTTCTATAGCTTTTAAAATGGAGTGTCAAAATTTGTTTCAATTTGTTTGACACGAGTACATTGAGTTAGAATAAAGGTCTTGGAAAAAAAAACAAAAACAAAAAAAAAAAAAATTTGGTATCCAGCAACCCCATCTAGTAAAGGAGTTATAACTCGTAAATCGTACGAGTTAGTTAAATCGAATCAATTTATGAATCATGCGATTCTTGTGGGCTTGCGATTTAATAGCCACCTCAACTTGTTTTTCTCTTGTACCGAGTTAACTCGTAAATCGCACGAGGTTAAACATATACCCTTAGTTTTCATTTCTTATTCTATATTAGGAAGTTCTTGTTTTTTGTTTTTTTTGTAGTCTTCTTTATACAAAAAGCTTTTAAAATGGAGTGTCAAAATTTGTTTGAATGTGTTTGACACGAGTAACTCCACCTATGTTGTACACTACGTGCGCTACATAGCCGGTCCCAAGTCCGGATAAAGGAGGAGGACTCTGACGCCCATTTTTTCATACCGAAAAATGGGTAAGGGAGGTCCCAAACTCACTTTTCATACCCGAAAAGTGGGGGAGGGAGGCCCCAAGCTCATTTTTCATTCTTGGAAAATGGAGGAGGGTTGCGATAGGTTGACAGCCAGCGTAAAACTTTTGTCACTTTTCATTAAATGGATCAAACATATTGCACTTAATCGAGCACAATGGAAAAGTTTGATCCATGTAGCCGATCCCAGTTAATTTGGGACTGAGGCTATGTTGTTGTTGTTGTTGTTGTTGTTGTTGTTGTTGTGTTTGACACGAGTACTTTGAGTTAGAGTGAAAAGTCTTGGAAACATAGTTGAAGATGCCTATAGCACAATCACTTAACATTCCAATGTTCCATTTGTTAAATTGTTGAAAGTAGTGTGGTTCAACTCGACGGTCGCCACATGGAAACATACTTGTAGGGGTTTGAGTCAAACGGGCAACTCGAAGGCATCAGACCTAATATACAACAACAACAACATGAAAGCCTCAATCCCAAATTAGTTGGGGTCGCCTACATAGATCAAACTCTTCCATTGTGCTCGATTTAGCGTATTTGATGGTGTGCTTTCCAAATCCTTTAAATGCCCTCTAACCAATGCGGCCCAAGTTGGTTTGGGTGCACCCCTACATCGTCGAATTTCTTCAGTCTCTATTGAGTCGAGTTTTCTAGTAGGGGGCATTTGTAGGTCGTCTTTAGCACCCGATGCCTTAGCATCTAGTCTCTAGAACCCGATGCCTTAGCATCACTTGATTAACAACTAAGAGATCATACCGAAAAATGAATTCATCCATTGTGGGATGGGTTCAAACTATATCAAAATGAATAAAAATTGTTGTTGTGCACAAATAATGTCTCAAACATTGTTGTTAGATCTTATAGGCAATGCTATTGAATCTACATTCAAATCAAGTGATACAGTTAATGGATCCATAGACCGCTAAAGATTAACACTCTCCTCTTTATCGATATAGGTGCTTGCACCAACTCTTATCTTGGTTTCAAAATTGTGATTTGTGACATACATGGAGCCTCGTGTCTCATTTGGAACCTTGATAGGCATGATTCATAAACGAATATCAATGCAACCAAAAAAAGATCTTGCTCCTTTTTTTTTATAGGAAAAAAAATCTTACTCCTTACTCCTTACTCCTTATTCCTTATTATAGTACTTTCCGAAGCTTGTGGTAAGGATTATCAAGTGGGTGCCACCCAAGGTTTAATCAAATAATTGCCAAACATGTTTAAAGGGTAACACCTCTATGCCGGTGGTCATAAGGAATAGGCAATAGTCTTGTTGTTTTCTTTTCTTTTCCTATTTTGGGTGATAGCAAAGTTATAATGTGATAATATTCTACCAAGAACTATATCCTGGTAACGATCTGTGAGAGATAGAAACATACCTCGATTCCCACATTTCAACCAAGACAGTCAATAATTTGTATGCATCACGAGAAGCCATGGATGATATGGCCGCTTTTATCTGATAAACACAAAAGTGGGTTTAGGATCATTGAAACACATATGTTTTGTACTATATTAGCATAATCAATTATAAAAGGGTGATGCCATACAATTGCTTTTTATCTGACTCAAGATGTACATTTCAGGCAACAAATAATACAAAACTTAGATGTACAATCTAGATACTGATCTGTATCTAAATAAAGACAATTTCCAACTTTTAAGAGGGGGGAAAAGAAAACCACCTTTTGTTTAATTTTAGCATCAACGTGGACATCACTGAAAGTGGCAGAACTCAAGGTCAAGTCGTTGGTAATCCACGAATAATTTTCTGCTCCAATATCGCCTTCATCACTAAGAACCCCTGATGATCTAAGTAGATCCTCCATGCATGTTGCAACAGATTCTTCATCTTTTTTCCTCTCATTACCTGAAGACATGTCATGAAAAATATTACTAAGTATCAACTTCCTACATCCATAGACATGTCAAGAAAGTTAGATTATTGAATAAAATAAAAGCTAATCTGGATACTATACTAAGTACACATATTCTAACTAAATTAATAATCTATGTTTAAGAAAGAATACTACAAACCAAATTTGTTTAAGAAATTTTAAGTCGCTCTTAGTCAGTAGAGAACCGATCATAAAATTTATCAGAGAATGACTTACGAAGAAATCAGAGAACCTGGCAATATAAAGACAAAAATAAAAAATCAAAGTACAGATTGTTTAGAGATGGAATACAAGAAGGACAAGTAATATCTTTATCCTTTTAGTTCAATCAGCTGGTTGTCATCAAATTAGCCCTTTTCTTCTCTTCAATCTCAGCAATTAAACAATTCTAATCAGTGGCAGATTTTGCATGTAGACACTCTTATGTAATAACTTTATGACTGTTGCATGATATTTATGCAAAAGCTTGCATCAGATGTGTGTTTTCTTTGATAAGATTGTAAACCACTGCGAGCTGTAAGAAACCATCAGCTGCAAATGCCTGACAATTTTCTCATCCACTACAGTGGCTTCTCCACAGTAATATAAGACATCCCTAGAACAGTAACCCACACTCATGAAACCCTATATCATGCCATTCATATTGTCTCCAAGAATTTCATCAACTCTACCTGAGTTGCGCAGTCGCTAATTATATTGATCAGCTAATGGAGATGCAAAAGAAAGAAGCAAATGAGACGAAAGATGGAAGTAGAAGAACAAGAAGAAATTGGAATGACTGAATAATCAACATAAGGTTGCTGAAATAACATTCTAGCTGTTTATATCTGTAAGTTTTCAAAATGCACACTGTTCTTTCAAAAAAAAGTTTGTCGTCTCGGAGACATTTGCCCCCATCCATTTTTGGCCCTTGTCTAAAAACATAAGACTGCAAATCCAACTAGGAATGTCAAGTCCTAATCAACTTATAATAACATCCCAATAAAATAACAAAAAATTATACACAAAAATCCAATTTGCTTAAGGACTCTCAACTAAAAATAAAATTCTAATAACTCTAAAAATAGAGTTCCTACGAATGGGCCGAACACGTCCTGCATCACATCATTCTTTTTAAGTTCAACAGTGACTATCTTATTACATTTTACCTTGGCTTCACAGTTTCCTCTGTTAGAACAGGTCCCACATTTTTTCTTTGGTATTTATTAACTACACTTGCAATCTAGTGCTATCAATACCTCTGCCACCTTTCCTTTCCCCTTGTCTCTTGCAAATAAGAGTCCATGTGACATAAGTTTATTGCAAAAGCAAGAGAAAAAAAACTACTAGAACAAGCAAGATCCGTAAGCTTTGTGTTTCTTTACCACTATTTGCCTCTAGTAAATTAAGATTTAAGAGTGCCTTTGTGCTTTTTACACTATTATTTTCAACATCTCAGAAACTTCAGAAATATATAAACTAAGTCATCGTTAGACCTTTCTTCAAAAATAAAAATAAAAATTCAGTGTTAGACATTAAATGTTTAGACATTACCTTCAAGATCCATGAGCTTAGATTGGCTTTTGTTGTTGTTGAAACTGTTGACCGCTAATTCCCCGTTATCTTTTACAGACTGTAGCAGCACCAGCTTGTCATCATGCAAGTCATGAATTTTTGGAATTGGAAGCAATGCATCTTCTGCATTAGCCCGGCCCAAAGCAGTGACTGCATATCAATAGATAAAGTGTAAGTTATGTACAATCAACTGAATTGCAAACAAATGAATAGGATTACAATGTTAATGATCAATTTCTCAGAAGTAGTTAAATTCACAAGTTCAAGACTTAACGTTTACGCCACAAGCACGATTGCCATCCTAAAAACTTTGCTCGGAAATCTCAAGACACATCATTAATGTCAGAAACCAGGTAAGAGATCTCCTAAACGAGAAGTCTTCCTAATTATTCCATCGGCTGCATTGCATCTCTTAATAGCCTCACAAAGTATTTTTTTTTTCCAATAAGAAATCAATTTGTGCTCGTGTAAGACCAAGGACAAACCGATCAGCCAATGGAAGCCTATTCAATTGGCAGCACATCAACCAACTGTAGTACTAGTAGTGCATTGCCATTTATATGGAATATCACCACCTCATGCAAAGAGGATTTATTAGAATAATCAGCATAACTTAATAGGATATACCTTCAGTTTTTACGGCTTTTTCTTTCTGAGACCTGATTGATTGATGTGCTGGTAGCAGCATCCCATCAGAGCTGCTAAGCAACTTCACATCTTCACCATGACGGACCAAAACTTTCTCAAATGACGGCTTCACCAACGAACCATATGCAATAAATACTTGTGCAGAACCAGGCTCAAGAATGCCTTGCAATTCTGCAGCATATATGAAAGGTACTGTCCCTTTCTGATACTTGGGGATATGACTCATGGTAGACAGTGAAATTTTTGTAGGATTGGTCCGCAACTCTTGAATGTCTTTGGCATACCAAAAATAACAAGATCCTATCTCTGAAATAGCCAAAATATATAAAATAGAGCCAACTTTATCTGTCTTATTTACACACTTGCTATGAAGAAACACGGCAGGATGCTCTATTGGAAGCACACAGCATGCGGATTGTTTTTTGACACCATTATCTATTTTCCAAATAGCAACACTTTTTTCTCCAACTGCACAAGATAGCAAGTATTGGCCATCTTCAGTGAACGTCATATAACTGACAGGACCCTGCATAATAGAGCGAAAACTTATAACTCATTCCATAAATCAAGGAACAAAAAGGTGAAGGTTCCAATCTCAAAAATAATGAAGTTGTGAACAACATGAAAACTTTAACATGGATACATTAAACAGAATCTGTGACTTGAAAATAATTATAACTTACGGGATGCCCAGTGAATTTCTGCATCTTTTTATTGTCTGAGCAAGAAAAGATTTTCAACTGCGCAGCAGCTGTTGCTAATAGCTTCCCATCTGAAAGTGCAGCGACATGACAGTTTATAGCCGAAGCTCATCAAACATGTAAACCTTCTAAATATTGGGTGTAACCACTACCATATCAAAGTACTTATCAAAGGAACCAATCAAAAGAATTGGCAACAAGAAGAACTAGGTCTAATCAGCAAATAGGAAAATAAGACAAGACAATAAACATGACCACCAAATAATAAATGGAAAACAACTGACAGTCAGAAGCGTGTAACAGGTTTGTGTGTGAACATATTTTAATCATTGAGACAAATCAACTTATAAAGATGGTTTACTTGTTAAAATATATATCCTTAAAATGCATAAGTCATACCTAAGTTATGTAAATAAAGCAAAATTTAAAGGAAACTTTATTAGATTCACAAATCAAGGAGGCATTTTAAATTTGTCTAACAAAGAGTTTTTATTTTCTGTAAAATCATACAAATAATTTGAAAACACTATGTCTTATGAAATTAGTTTTACGAGGTCCATAGAATCACGAAAATACTTGGATTCATAAAAATCATGAATTCCACCACAAGCAATTCATAAGATTCTGGGATCCTTAGAACAGGCGATTAAAACCATCAGATGGATTTACACCATTTCGCAGAAGACATACCAAATGAGATGGCCATGGAAGATATTGCCTTTGTAGAAGCTCTAAATCTCCCCACCGGGTTCCCAACCATGCCATCTATCTGGCAAACTGTACCATCAACTCCCGCAGTGTATATACATGAAGTATAGGCAGAAAATGAAATGGCACCAACACCCCTGAACATTATATGGGAGATATCACAGTTAATCATATTGTAGTCCTAATATATCATATCATTAGCCCAAAAAAAGAAAAAAGTCAAAAGTTGTCAAAAGTTTTTTTACGATCATTAGCAAGTCAGAATTAATTGCTTATGATATTCAAGTCATTTTCCAAGTGAGAGTTTTTTTTTTGGTTGGTAGTAAGTGGGAGTTGTTGACCCCAATTAATTTGGGACCGAGGCTATTACTAGATATATAAGTTGTTTTTGTTATAGTGGGAGTTTTACATGTTAGTTACATGGTGGTAAAAGTAAAACAGACCGCTGCCTATGATGTTATATTACTAGATATATAAGTTGAACGGAATTACCCTTCCATTTGAACACAAGTATTATTTCTATCCACAAGATCATGGAATGAGTCTAGACAGCAGGTGCTGTTGGATACTAAGAGATTATTTCAAAGCAGGTACTAGTAAGAATAAAGTCCCATAAATCACCCCAATTAACTTTCCTTTCCTAAAAGAAGAAAGGGCTATTTTTAAAAGTAGTACCATTGATCAAATATGCTACTTATAAACAGTGACTAGCATGGAGAAAATTAATATTCCTTCCATTGATATCTAAAGTTAAATTGCAATGACATTTATAAATTTCAAATATGTAACTTATAAACATTGACTAGTATGGAGAAAATCAATATTCCTCTCATTGTTAACTAAAGTTAAATTGCAATGAATTTTATAAATTTTACTAACTGCAATAATTTTTCTCATTTGTAAAAACAAAATCTATCTATGCAAAAATTAGGGAAGGACGGTAGTGATGGTTTAGACACATCCAAAGATAGCCTGCAAATGTCCCAGATAGAAAACATGACACAGTAGAAACTGAAGAAATTCAACGTTCAAGATACGTTGGGATGCATTGACTAGAAAGGATTTAAGAGATTTTGAAAGTACGCCATTAAGGGCATTGAACCGAGCAAATGGGAAGAGTTTGATCCACATAGCAGACCCCAAGGCCCCCAAATAATTTGGGATTGAGGATTTCTTGTTGTTTGTAAAAACAAGGTTCATTTGAATCAAAATGGAACATAAAAGTGGCATAATGTGATATAGGAAACTGCACATCCTCATGGGGCTTTCAATTTCTCTAATGCATGCAATGCAGTCATCCCACCGTCTTTATAAGATATTTGGATGGCGCTGGAAATTCAGAAAAACTTACATGCAGGAAAACTTTAGCAGCCACCTAATGGTAGCCTGACTGTGAATCGTAAATTGAGTCGAATTCAGGCCTTATGACCAATTGATGATTGCACAAAAAAATAGGAGCAAAAGGTGGGCACCACCCAGACTCAACTAAAAAGAATGGACTAAAACAAATAAATGCACTACTCAATGATTTTAGAAGTGCATTTCTGAGTTTTGACAAGCGGTAAGCACTCAACAACAACAAACAACAACATAACCTTAGTCCCAAATTAATTGGGTCCGCTACATGGATCAAACTCCTCCATTGTGCTCGATTAAGTGCAATTGATGGTGAGCACAAGCAGTAAGTACTCCCAATTATAAAATTGCGGAATCTGAGTTGTAGCCAAAATTGAACTAATAAAGATTCACCACAAAACAAAGGTGAAAATCAGAAAAGAGTAAATTAATTAGCAGAATACCAGCTACTCAACATCAATAAAACAGATAAAAATGAAGAAAGAGAAAAGGAAATTGAACAAACTCTCACCCAGGATGACAGTCACTAATCCTCCACTTCAACTGACCAGCAGATACATCCAATGCTAAAACATCACCGCCACCAGTCCCTAACACCAGCAATGAAGACCCAACCTTTCTTTTTCTCTGCAAGAGACAAATAGAATTGGAGTTCCAAAACAAACCACTGACCTGCACATCAAAAACCCAGAATCGAAAGTAGAAAGAGACCTAGGACCTACGATATACCTTTCTCACTATAGATACCCACTTCATGCATTTGTAGTCAAGTGATAGATGCCCACTCTCGGACTTTTGAAAGAAATCTGTTCCATCGGTAGATGCAACATCCGTAAATTCTGTTTGGAGCTGGCCCTTTAAAGTGTCCCAAATCTGAATCAAAACGCAGGAAACAAAATATTTAAAAACCAAAACACCGAATTAATGAATTTCTCGTGATAGTTAAGTTTATTTACTAAACAAAGTGTGTAAAATATAGTCATCTGCCATCCAAAAGACAGATTCTTAAACAAGTGTTCCGTTTTGACTTCAAAATGAGAGCCATCTAGAGTAGACAGTGAGACATTTTCAGCATGTTATTCTTTCTTGAAAACAAATCACCCAAAAGATTAACAGAACCACTACATTTTCTCCGATTAAATCATGTATTATACAACAACAACATAGCCTCAATTCCAAATTAGTTTGGGTCGGCTTAATCATGTATTATAGATATGTAAAAATAAACAAAAAGTTGCCATTAAAATTTTACTCTTAAAGCATTCATCTTTTAGTTAACTTGGCAGACTTAATTATAAATTTATAAAATATTTCTATATACTTCATAATTAAGATTATCTGATAAAATGATGTGACTTATTTGTCATCCAGGATTTAGAGAATGTTTAGCATGTGTACTAGATGCAGAACCATCGCTGTAACAGATAAGTGAGAGTTTCACGTGTACATTGAGAGTTATGCTAACAGACACCAAAAGGATACATAAATATTCACTACGTACACATTCCAAGTTATCTTAGATCCACCCCTATTCCGTCGAATTCTGTCAATTTCTATCATTTCAAGTTTTCTAACTAGGGCATTTGCGGGTTGATTTAGGATGTGCCAAACCATCGCAACCACTCTTCTCTATTATTTTCCTCTAACAGTAATTGGTGTTGCTGCTACTTTTCTTTAAATCTCTGCATTATGTCCTTACAAATCTTAACACATTCATCCAAGCATCCTCATCTTCATACACTCATATTAGGTACGTGTTGTTTCTTTACCACCCACCATTCACTCATAAAAGCTTCACTAACCGAACTCTAGTCTTATAGAAGCCTTCTTTTTCGTTTGACAAGGATATTTCAATCACATATCATACCTTCTCGCACTCCACTTTTTCCATCCAACTTGAAATCTATATTTAACATCATTTTCAGAATCATTAAGTAGCTCATTGTTGAAGGGATTGTGTGTTTTTCATTCCAATAAAACAACTTATATTCATGGAAAACAAACCCTAATACATTATGCTTATTTCACGAGAAAATATTCAATATGTCAACCCTTAACATGATTGGTCTTAAATATCTAAAACCGTCCAGCTTTTGAACTTAAACTTCTCCTAATTGTACTACTCCATTATCTCGATCTTTGTTGTCCGTGAGCTTCCACTGGTCATTAAATGAAAAAATAATCAAGACTTATATCTTCTTTTATCAAATTCGTCTTTATTTCTTTCGAGATTTCCAATTTCTCTTATTTCTTTAAAAAAAATTTCTTAACTTTTCTGCTAACCAATTATAAAGAAAAATGGAACTAATTTAGTAAACTCTAGTTAACTTCGAGAAAAACCAAATCCTCTTCTCAATTTTTTTTTTCTTACTATTCACTACACTTGGGTTGGAAACCCACCATCAATTACACTTAATTGAGCACAATGGAAGAGTTTGATCCATGTAACCGACCCCAATTAATTCGGGACTGAGGCTATTCACTACACTTCTTATCCAATTCGACTATTGTAAAAAAAAATGCCAAGTAATCATGATTGGTAAATTTGAACAAAATCACTACCCAAAAACAGTAACAGCCACAGTAATTTTGAAAAATTACCTTAATTCGACCATCCCCTGAACAGATCGCCAGAAAGTCCAATGAAGGACTGTACGATGTTAAGAGATCCCTAATATTTGACGAACCCATGTTCCTGCAAACCAGAAACATTGAACCATCCATTATGACTTGTGAGATATGTATTTGACAGAGAAATATCAAGATCACGCATTGACGCGCCTCACTAGACGGTCCCCGGAGAAGTCGTCGGAGAAGAAGAAGACGGTGGCCGGAGGAGTCGTCGAGGGTCGGGAGAGGTGGAGATGGCGTCGCCGGATGTGGAGGTGGTGAAGTTGGGAGGTAGGGTTTAGGGTTTTGTTGGTTTTGGTGTTGGTGTTTGATTTGCGTAAAGAATAGAAGTAAAGTAGTGTTGTACGCACATTTGTACACAGTTGTAGGAGTTGTTTAGATGCACATTGGGACTATTCCGTATGTATCTCGATGCTAATATCGAACAGTTGCGGAGGTTCCTGAATCCTGATATGCACATTTCATAAAAAAAAGTGATGGGATCAATGACCAGTTTGGCTAAAGAGCACCAAGGTCTCGACTCTTGAGTTTGAATATCAACCATTGTCTTGGTATTGTGTTTTTTTCCTTAATAATTTTCTTTTATATAATGGTTGAGACATATTAATTTTTGATTTAGGTCTTATTGAATTAGCAAGTTTGGATCTCTTTATTTTTGAGATGTATTTCTTATAAGGTGAGGTATATCATTTGTGGAATAATCTTAGATAACCCTATATAAATGAAAGGACTCTAACGTAATTTCGATAGGACACACACTTTTATACGTCCCTTTGATGCATTCTATGATGCGTAAATGTACACGTGCTGCAAAAGCAAGGGATGCCTTGTTTAGAGCATCCACAATAGTTCCACTAAAAATGAGTGTAGTGGAGTGTCTTTGCATCACCAATCTATTACACTTTCCTCTGTTATACTATCTCCCACAAACCATAAAACGATTCACTACACTATGATGGGACCCACTTTACTTTCACTTTTTGTATTTTTTTAAATAATAAAAAAAAAAACTAAAAACAAAAACAAAAACAAAAAATGTGGGCCCCACTTGCGGGGAGCCCGTGCATTGCACCGCTTAAGGCAAAGCATTGCACACCCACAATGGGCGTGTGCAATGCTTTTGTATCCACTCCACGCCCATTTGTGTGGATGCTTTTATGTGTTCTATCAAAGTTACACTAGTATTTTTCAAAAAAAGGTCTCGAGTTTCAGTTCACGAATGAAAACAACTAAGTTATAAGAAATCGCTCAGTATAAGTTTGGACAAAGTGCACGATGGTGAATTAATTAATAGCGGCCCAGTCGAATATCATATGAAAAACAAAAACATGGGTCCCACTAACCTTATATGGAGGATGCTACCCAAGCTTAATACCTCTCGTATATGCCTTGATTTTTGGTGTGATTATTGTGGGGGGTTTTTCAAAAAGTTGGGTGGAGATAGTTTTTATTTCCCAAAATATGGAAGTTTACTTTTAAATTCTAAAACTAGGGGATAACTCATTTTGAAAATGAGGTATTGATGATGAGGTGACATGCATGGTGGTGAGGTGGAAGACAATTATATAGATAGCTCATTTTGAAAATGAGCTATTTATACAAAATTATACACTTTATGAATGACTCCTTTTGAAAATGAGCTATCAATACAAATTTTTTTCCCCGTGAACAACACGTGCATATGGAGATGGACGACCCGCGTCACTCGCGTATCTCGAGGTAGACAACCAATGTAAACAACGCGCACGCATATCGACGTGGACAACCCATGCAAACGTCACCTATATATGCTGAGGCGAAGATTTCATGCAAATGTTAGGCACGTTTGTCGAGGTGGGCGACCGATGCAACCTCGTGCAACTCATGCAAACGTCACGCACATGTCTCGAGGTGGTAAAGTCAATGCCAACGTCACACACGTATCTCCTGGTTGACAACACATGGAAACGCCGCGCACGTATGTCGAGGTGGGCGAGTCATGCATATCCACTACAAAACCATGGACCTCATGCAAACGTCACGCACGTATCGCGAGGCGGACAACCCATGTCGAGGTGGGCGAGCCATGCGTCATGTTTCGGGAAGGAGAAAAGAGGGTACACAGATAGCGCCTTTTGAGAAGGCGCTATCTGTGTACCTCTCGGCCCATGGGTTCGGCCCATGTCCACGTGGATCCACATGAACGTTTACACCACACATATATCGCATTTTGAGAAGGCGCTATATGTGTACCCCTCGGCCCATGGGTTCGGCCCATGTCCACGTGGATCCACGTGGACGTTTACTCCAATAGCATCTTTTGGAAATGCGCTATCGTGTAAGGTCGTCCACGTGGATGGACACATCGCATGAAAAAAACTCACCCAACTAATAGCGTCTTTTGGATAAGCGACATAGCCTAGTTTTGAAATATAAAAAACGCCCTTATTTTCCTCATTTAAACTAAAAACTATTGTACTTTTGTAATTTTTTCTTATTGTGTACATGTAATACCTTGCGAAACCACTTTGTGTATCAAAGACTATGAAAAATATTAGAATGACAACAATAATATCATACCGTAAGATATATTGCCTCACGAAACTTTCTACGTGACCTCAATCCGCATGTTATGCGTCAAAATTAATATATGTACGCATCTCAAGACACACATAAATGACTCTTATGAGCCAATTCCTCGACGGTGTGACATACTCTCCTCATTCTAGCACTTCTCAAGATAATGAATAAATCTCTAGAATCGACTGCTCAGAAACGTCCACGTAGACACCATTTCATTTGATCCCGAACACAGTCGAGTTGATATTATTCACAACACCCGTCACATTCTCATTCGTCCGCTCGGTTCGCCTTTCGATGCGCGAACTAACGTACAAAAAACTCAGAAAAAGAAATCCATTCGAAGATAAGACTCATTCGACAGCGAAGAACCGCCTGAAAATTCCCCCCAAAACCCCCAAATCGACAGCCACAACTCTCAATTGACGAAATTAGGGTTTAACGAAGACGCCATGATTTTGATTTCAAGCGCTTCATTGCACTGCTAGAGATCACAATTCGTTGAATCGAAGAGAGCGGAAATGAATGTCTCGGCCACTCTGTGTTGCCACAGATTTTCTCCAATTCTGCAGTGCAGTAGTTCTTGCTGTGATGCTCGGTTGCGTCAAAGGACGAGGTGTTCTTCGGTTTTCGTGAGTCAAAGGACGAGGTGTTCTTCGGTTTTCGTGAAACAGAGATGCTTTCGACGGATGGCTTTGCGGTCAGTGATTTCGCAATGTGATTGGTTTGATTTTGGTTTTTGTATTGTGGTCTCAAGGTTTTGGTTTTGTCTCTGAATTAGGTTGGTTTGTGGAGGGAAGCGGAGTAGCGTTGTATGTGGAGCGACTGAGACGGAGACCGAGCCGGAGAACGATAACAATGAGGTGCATTTTGCTTGAACTATGATTTCATTACTCAAATTATGCTTAGTCAGTAGTGAACAGTGATGCTTGAATGATAAAGTAACTACTGAGTGTTTTTTCGAGTTTTAGTGGGTTTTTATTAGGAAGTTGTGGGTTTATATGAGCTAATTTAGTTGAGTCGTTGATTTCGCTGTTCATGCCATTATTTTCAAGGATGGTGAGCAAACTGGGAAGCATGAATTGAACAGTTCTGTGGAAAATGGGGAGCAAGAACTTAAGACTGATGGTGAAATTAAGGTAATGACAATTGACAACCGTTCTAGTATATAATGTTATTGTGGTTTAATTTTACACATATTTTAAGAGATTGAGGTTTATCTTGCCGTAATAATTGGAGGATTGATAGTGTTGGGCTGTTTTTGATATGCAACAACAGGATTGTAGCCGCTTTCTGGTTATTTTAGGAGTAACCTGTTTGTTGTTTGAAGTCTAAGTAATAGAACTGAACACTATGAACAAATTTCATGGCAATAACCACTTATTAATGAAAGTAAATGTTTTATGATTTTGTCATCCTTATTGTATAAGCAACTATTCTTATGTCAGTGCTCATTGGATAATTTAAATGTTAGGTTCGCCAAGTTGATGATCAATGTTGAAGATGATGCTCAATCATCGATTGGGCGTTTTTCAAAAAATAAGAGAGTAATGATCATATTGAGCATAGCATTCTTATGGATAATCATAGCCACAATTGTTGCCTTTCTGATTATTTGAGTTTCACTTGCAAAAACGTGTTTTTATCAAAGAGCGGTCTTACAGGCTTCAAAACAGAAGTGGTCTTACTGATATTTTTTAAAATATATTTATCTCCCTCCCACTTAAACTCAATTTATTGAAATTTTGGGGACAACTTCTATAACTCTAATTATGAGTCTATGTCTATGACTATTTAATGGATTATTTTTGTATGATAAACATAATAGATTTGTGGTTTCGAAATAAATACATATATATTTGTTTCCCTTATGGTAGTATGAGGCAACATGTTTTTCAAGACCTCCTTGTAAGCTCTATCCATCCATATACGTTCCGAATCTTCCGATCGCCAGCTCTTATTAGATCCGGTTACATTGGTGGCCCCATGGAGTCTCTATTCAAAACAAAAATGCATACATGCTACTTTAGTTATTTAAACTTATATGTCTCTTTTCCAGATTTTTTTTCCCTACCTTCGAGTTGAGGACTTGGTGACGTTTTTGTTTTTTCTTGTTTTTCTTAAAGAGGATAATGATGTTTATATCTTGTGAGGTGGAGGTGGTCATAAATCTACGAAAATGTCGGTTGATCATTAAACCAAGGTAGAAAGAGGTCAGTTGTTTGTCTTTATGAGTACGAAGATCTCATCTCCTTCTGATGTGGCAAATTTATTTGCTTTGTTGGTCAATTTCCTCTTTGTGAATTTTGCACAAGTAATATTTATTCAATTTCAAAGTTCCTGGACTTATGAAGTTTTTCCTTAATCCTTATCCTCTCTAATGGAGTTAATGTCAAAATCATCTGTGGCATAACATGGCAGATATCTCATTAATAATATTCCCTTATAGCAATATATTTGTCAAAAGAGTACACCTTAAAATGTTTAATCAAAGCTCATGGACTATCCGAATGAGACTATTTTGGCGACATTTTCTGCCGCTGGCTTTTACCCTTGTTAATTATAATTTTATATCTCACAAGTTGCCTGTTATTTTTAAATTAGATTATTGAAGTTTTTTTTTTTTTTTTTTTTTTTTTTTTTTTTTTTTCTGTTGCATTTTTTTTTTTTCCCTCAGGAGGGTGATAATGCAGAAGTTACTAGTGGATCTCCTCTGCCAGGTCTGAAGGTGCCTAAAAATGGAGCTAATAGTATTCTTTTGAATCTATTCAGAATACTACCGTCTTAAAATCTCATTACCCTGTCTTGTCTGCCAATCCATTTGAATAATTCAAAATTTTCCTCATATAATCTTAACTTTTGCAATTGATTCAGCAACTGGGTGAACCCATCAAGATCCCTAAGGAAACAATAGACATCCTAAAGGACAGAGTTTTTGGGTTTGATACCTTTTTTGTGACAAATCAGGAGCCATATGAGGTGCGTTCATGTTGTGGATTTGTTTTCTTTTAATTTGATTGTTTCTTTGATACGAATAGGAACTATTTATGTGCCAGTCTCTAATTGACTTTTGGTATTAGATAGTTCTTTTACCTATATTTCTTTTTTGATTGTCTGATAGTCTGATTTCCTACCTGTTGTCTTACATGATATCAATTTTTATTTTTGGTTTTCGGTTTTGCTCCACCAGGGTGGCATTTTGTTTAGAGGAAATCTACGAGGACAACCAGCTAAAAGTTATTCAAAAATTACGAAAAGGATGGAAGTGAGTTGATAATTTGTTATCCTATCTTTAAGAATATTAATCACTCTTGAGTGACAATTTCGTATATATTGTCCACTTTCATTCTCAGGATATATTTGGAGATCAATATAAGTTTTTCCTTCTCATCGATCCGGAAGATGATAAACCAGTTGCAGTGGTGGTGCCTAAGAAGACTTTGCAGCCAGAGTCAACTGGTAATTACTGATCTTGATTTTTTCCTCATTTTATTTGGTTTCTTATTTGCTTAGTTGGTAATGAATGTTTGCAAGTTCTCGAAGGTATTTTTGTAGTAAGACTTTTAATTGGCTTATTATTATGGTTGCAGCTGTACCAGAATGGTTTGCCGCTGGTGCTTTTGGATTGGTCACTATTTTTACATTACTTATTCGAAATGTCCCGGCACTTCAGACAAACTTACTGTATGTAATATCTCAATTTTTTTTCCTTCCCTTCCCACCTGTTCTTATTTCTCTTTGGCAAGGGAGAGTGGTTTACTAATCGAACTTCTTCCTCCCGTGTCCTTGTAGTGATGGGAATCTCGGATTTAGTTATCGGTGTTGTGTTTTTGTATCTTCCACTTGACGCGTATTTTCTTCAGTATTTTTTTTTTTTTTTTTTTTTTTGAAATGGCTTTTTTTCTTTTTTTTTTTTTTGTTGGGTTATATGAAATGGCATTTTTCTGCAATTCTGTTATAAAGTCATTTTCTGGATTACGAATATAGCCTATAGGGTTAAAGTCAATTTCATGGTTGTCAAAAATATTCTTGTTTTTTTTTTCCTTGGAGTTGACAGTGATTAAATCATAAATATCTATTGATCCTTTAACTTCATATACTCTTCAGTTCTAGGACTTAAAAGTTATCTAATTATATATCTCCTTATCTGTGGTCGGTGTGAAGAAAGGCCTTTTTCTTTCTCGACTTGCAGACTGAGAGAGGGAAGTACCTGCTGACTGGGACCCTCTGAAAACTTTTATATTTCGTAGCTCTTGAGGGCTCTGCCCATACCATAACTATCCCACTTTTAATACCAATTTCAATGAACCAATAATTGCAAAGGACAGTGATGATCTATTTGGCTGTAATTCTTCTTCTTTTTTTACAAATAGTTTTCTTATCCCATTGTAATTGTATTTTTCAAGCCTTAATTATGAAGCTTTCTTTATTTATTTATTCGTGTCATGATATTTCATGTCTGATTTCTCTTAATTCATACATAGTTGACATTTCAGATCGGCTTTTGACGATCTTGGTGTATTGAAGGATGGAATTGGTGGAGCCCTTGTGACTTCACTTATTCTGGGAGCGCATGAACTTGGCCATATTTTAGTTGCAAGAAACTCGGGAATCAAACTTGGGGTGCCTTACTTCGTTCCTAGCTGGCAGGTGAAATATTGATGTGGAGCCCAATGTTTTCGTCTCAGAAGAATAAAGTGTTTCACTATTTTTTTTTTCATATTATGTGATTATTTCTGATGAGTTAATTTTTGTGGCAGATAGGCTCTTTTGGCACCATCACTAGGATTGTGAACATTGTTCCTAACCGTGAGGAGCTTCTGAAGGTTGCAGTTGCTGGACCTTTGGCTGGATTCTCATTGGGTCTTGTGCTTTTTCTTTTGGGATTCATCATACCACCTATTGATGGTATCGGAATCATAGTTGATTCATCTGTTTTTCATGAATCATTTCTTGCTGGAGGTATTGGTAAGAACTCCATCCTACACCATTCTTCTGTTTTTTGAAGTTTGAATTTTTGATAATCCTTCACCCTTCATTATTTTTAGAAATTTTTGCATGTATCCATGTAGCCGACCCCAACTAATTTTGGATTAAGGTGTTGTTTCCATATGTGACATATGGAAGTTCTGTTTTGTAATAAAAATTTCGGTACCATGTTCATTTTAAGTGTTTATGTATGGCAGATTGTATCAAGAGTGCTAGCGAAAAGGGAGATGAAATTGACTGTATTTATTTTGCAGCTAAGCTCCTTCTTGGAGATGTTCTCAAGGAAGGAAATCCTATCTCTCTTAACCCACTTGTAATATGGGCGTGGGCTGGACTACTTATTAATGCCATCAACAGCATTCCTGCTGGGGAGCTTGATGGAGGGCGCATCTCCTTCGCTCTTTGGGGAAGAAAGGTATTGTCTTTTGTAACTTGATATTAAAAAGATTATTTGTTAAATGTTAAGTCCAAATAATGTTTGTTATATGCGTCCATTCTATGAATGGAGGAGGATTTCCTTGTTTAATATATATATGTGTGTTTGTGTGTGTACAACCTATTCTTTCAGATATTAATATTAATTGAATATAGTTTTTTGTTTTTTAGTTTGCCGATGTGTAAGCAGACACAAAGACTCACAATTCTTGTAAAATTCCAAAAGATATTTATGAATGGACAAGAAAAGTTGGTACTTATCAATTTTTTGAAATGGCAGGTCTCAGCTCGCCTTACTTCGGTCTCCATTGCTCTGCTAGGACTATCATCTCTGTTTAATGATGTGGCATTCTACTGGGTTGTTCTGATATTCTTCCTGCAAAGAGGACCGATTGCTCCCCTCTCCGAGGAGCTTACTGATCCTGATAACGAGTATGTAGCTCTTGGTGTCATAGTTCTGCTACTGGGGCTGCTTGTGTGTGCACCTTTTCCGTTCCCTTTTACAAGCGAAGCTATGTTAGATTTTCAATAATACATTTCGTCTTGATTTTGTTGTGGCTTTGCCATTCTATTCCAGAAGAAGGAAACGTAGTCCCAGAAATAAGTTGTCCCTTTGCAGCTCACAATTACTGAGCTATACGGTATATTCTGTACAATAATTGAGTTAGAAAAAAATGCCGCTAGTTGATTGATCCAACCCATTCAATGAATCTAACATTTGTGGTATGCATGTTGTGTGTTTGTGTATATTCTGTTTGATCTATTATATAATGGGTGCAAATATTTTACGCTGGTTGTAAATCGAAGGAATCACATTCACACATTCACCTTCACACTGATTACTAGATGAATGCTTCCGCCATTTTAGTCTATGTTTTAGATTATTGACTAATCGCCCAAAATTGAGGTTTCTTATAACGTTGTTGTAATCTGACCTTATTGGTATCTAAGCTGAATTCTTCATGGAATTCAGATTGGCTCTCTGATCAATGTTTTGAAGGTTTATATCCTGGCTGTTCTAGATATAGTTTTGCTACAGTGTTGTTTGAGTCCTTTAAATTTTGCATCCTCACGTGTGCGCACAGATCCCACAATTACCAAATGTATGCATCTGACGAATGTCACCCAAATATTTTTTCTTGATGCGAACAAGCCAAATGTACATGCAGGAGCCTGTACTGACTAATTGATATATGCTTCTATGGAGGACTATTTCTTTTTATAGTTGATAAAAAAAGCCCTACAAATAAGGTTGTTGTTGATTTAACAAGTTGTTTAGTGGCCTACCTAACTGCAAGTTCATGGATGTGCATAACCTATTAATTAATGGTTTTTTATTTTTTATTTTTTTTCAAACTATTGATTAATGGTTCAAACGTTGGAGAAGCTGAGTACATTATTGTCTTCATCCAGCCAAGCTATTACCAAAAAACCTATAGAAGCATGAAATATTCTTTGTTGCCGTCTTATATATTTACTTATTCATTAACCCTTAATTTATGCATTATTTTGGCTTTTGCATTGATTTGTACTCAACTTATGTATGAAATCCCATGTTAAATTTTGATGAAAAACTTGGTTACTTAGTTCCTGCTTTCCATGAAGAGCACCTCAGAAATAGTTGAAGAAGGCGGCGACGAACAAAGCCTATTCGCCGATTTCAATGCGGAGACCAACAAGCAGAGAATCAGAGAGATCATAAAGTACCAGAAATCCATGTATCTATCTTCTTCTCCTTCTCCTTCTCTTTCTTCTTGCAATGCTCCTTCATGTTCTTCTTTTTATTCCTCTAGAAGAAGTAATAGGTTACTTGACCTTATGCGAGAAGGGAACACTTCCCTCAGAAGATTATTTGACATGGAACACACCAGTCTAGAGACTCATTTTAAGGACTACAGTGGTTCACCTATAACCAAGCCTGTTCTTCTATGGGGAACTGATACAGATGATGACGTTGTTGGTGAGAATTCCTCTACGTGGGCAGGCATTGTTCAGCCAAAATCTGGGTTTACTAATGATTTTGAATCTGTTGGTGACGTGAAGGGACATTCTCATTTCTCTAACAGGAGATCAAGGAATAACAAGCAGAGGTTGAGAAGGAAAAAATCATTTAGAATGTTACCTGGTTTAAGGCTATGGAGGCACATTAGATTCAGATTCAGGTTCAGGTTAAGAAGGCTGAGGATCATGATTTGTGGTAGAAAATTTTGAATAAGTGTATCATAATATCAATCAAACTATTATTCTAGAGAATACGTATTGGTGTTTATTACATTTTTTTTAGTTACAAGCTCATGAGGAGCAACACTCGCCACATATGAGACAATTTTGTTTCAATTACAAACTCACGAAAACAATTACAAGCACGTTTGGTAGAAATACCTAACTAGTCAGAGTAGAGTAGGCCCATAAAACCTAAGTGGGCTATATAAGTCATAATGAACCCATAGAGCATAGGTGAGCCTAATAGACCTGCATAACTACCAAGATCCAATGGACCTGAATTATTCTACCAATATCCATGATAGACTTGATAAATTTTTTACCACTAGACTGGAAGATTCACAACTGTACATCATGTATTCTAGAAATTTATTACCTTGTAAAAGGAAGGTAAATATTTTTTTTTTTCTTAAACTTGTTTCTGTGGTTATCATTTATCTTAGAAATTTTAGTGGCACACTATATTTATATTTATTTAAAATAAAAACAATCATAAACTGATTATCATTTGTTACATTTCATCCTTCATAGTATTTTTTGCTTCTCAATCATGTGATTGATGTCTAATTCAACTAAACTTTCATGGTGGAATAAAGTCAAGTAATATAGTCTCTCTTTTTCTTGAAATCACAACTTTTTTCCAAGTTGATTTAAATCAGATTAAATCATTGGTTATATAATTATATGTTGTGCTTCTAATTAAGTAGGAGCTTTTGCCCTCAATTTGCATTTGTGCTTTCTCTTGGACAAGAGAAATGTTTCTGTTCGCCCAACTATATTTGGACATTTGAGACGGCTTAATTTGATAACATATATGGTTCATGTAGTCCTACGTCGGGGACAAGTGGATCGAAATATTGTTGTAAAGAGCGATTTAGAACAAGGAATGCATAGTAGTGATTAGGCTTATACGGTGTTCACTAAAATTCCTGAGAGAGATGTTGCTTCTCGGATTTGCAGTGGTAGGAGTCATCATGCTGTGAATATTGAAGGGATGATGAGGGGGGATATGAAGTCCAATGAAGTGATTATGGCGGGGTGATCTTCGGCTTTGTGTATAACTTCGAGTGTGGAAGGCGGTTTTGCTCTTTTGTCGATAAAAATGAGATTGAGAAGAGCTTGTTTTTGAACAATGTGTTGCTTGATATGTGTGCTAACAATGAAGAAGGTTCTTGTGAAGCTCGAAAAGACAATTTGTCATGGATGACTATGCTATATGGGTATGCAAAGATAAGGGACATTATGCGGCTAGGCTTGCCTGGCGATCATGCCATGCCGAGGGCGAGTCAGTTTCTTTGTACAATTCCTTCATTTCTAGCTTATGAACGGGATGTTCATGCGAAGGAGGGGTTGTCTATTCCAGAAGTTGCAGCTTAGCAAGAATGCTAAATCTTATCAGACAACTGTTATAAATTAGGATGACATACAACTTCCCTGATTCATTTATGTGCAAAATGTGGGGATCAAGACAACGCATGGATCAAATGTTTTATGGGTTTGGTGTGTTGATCATGGGCCGAGAAAGCATCGTCCAATCGAAGACTCGGTTGAGCATGCAACTTCATTTTTGATGGCTGATGTTCCGAATGCATGAGTATGTTCTCTCTCTCTCTCTTGTGATTTCAACTTGTTTAACTTTTTTCCTTTTCAATTAGCGCTTAGAATTGTGTCATTACATGCATGAGAAGAGTCTCTTTGCTTCGTCATATTCATTGGCATCCATTTCTATGGTCTCAAGGGACTTATTTGCACCGATATGGATGTAATGCGGCATGACATATCTTTTCTAACAGTAATGTGCTTTGGATTTGTAGGTTCATGTTCCGATAAACATAGTCTCGAAATCTCTACTTACAATGTGCAATAATTTTTGTGCTCTTAATGTGTTGTCTTTGACGGTTTAAGGGGATGAAACTGTCTCCAAACCTAGTGCAGAATCTAATCTCATAAAGTGCATTAGCATGTTTTGTACCTAAATCTCATCACAGTGATTGTGCTTTAAGCAACTAATTGAATTAAAATTACCAATATTTGATAGTATATTAATATGTTATACCGTACCAATTAATATTGAAATTGTTATAGTTAATGTTTGTGATCAAAATATAGTTGTTTCTTCTTCTTCCTTACCTGTGCAAGAGTACATACTCAAATATTGTGAATTTCTATCTTGTTATGCTTAGGTTTGGCGATAACACTGAGTCAAGTTGACAGTGTGACTCGAGGAAACGTCAATGTCCGGATAACTCCTTTTACGAACTTTCTCTACTCATGACAACAAAGAAAAGAAGTGAAAGAGCCATTAATTAGAAATCAAAATAGTCACTGATTTATTTAAAAGCAAACCGAGGCCAAAACATGTACACCTCTGAAGATTGATCACTAGTTAATTCCAACATCAAGTAGAGTTTTCCTTATCAAATGCAGCTCTTTGATGACATTTTTCATGTCCATTCGTTCTCTCGGGGCTTCCATTGAGCATTCTACTCCGATCCTCACTAGTCCTAATATGCATTCTTGCATTTTGTCTCTTCGGTCACATGCTCTGCGCGTGCTGGTGCTGGTGCCTTCTTCCTCTGTCATTTTCTTTTCTGTCATTAGTAGGCTTCGATCCACCACTCGCATAACTTGTTCTGGTAATGCCATCTTTGCAAAGATATGAAGATTTAGGCCATCTTTGAAGATTTCATCTGTTGGCCTTCTTCCCACCACCATTTCCAGCAAGACAATCCCGAAACTGTAAACGTCCCCTTGCGTTGATGCCTCGCCACCAATGCCATATTCTAGATTAAAAAAGGATAAGAAAAACAAGTCACTTTATAAGATTAAAATTAAGTCATACTGACAATTGATGTAAATAGCTTTGGTAGATGCTTATATAGCTTCTAAAGTTTTTAGATATGAAATATTTGATAAAAGTTTTTGATAGTTACCTGGAGCCGCGTAACCAATAGAACCTTTTAGCCCAATTGAACTACTTCGTGTGAAAGAGAAGTTTTGGTTTGTTTCTGAGAAAAGCCTTGCTATGCCGAAGTCACTAACATGTGCAGTCATGTCATCATCAAGAAGAATATTACTTGGCTTCAAGTCACAGTGAATGATGCGTGTATGGCAATGATGATGAAGATAATCCAATGCCGATGCAACATCGATCAAAATGTTTATTCTCTTGGTGAGACTTAACTGCCTAGATTGACTGTGTTCATCTTCAAAGCTTTGATCCAACCATTGCTCTAGACTCCCATTTGGCATGAACTCAAAAACAAGAGCCTTAAAGTCATTACCTTTGGAGTCTATACTGGAGCATGAGCTTACAATCTTAACAAGATTTCGATGCCGAACGTTTCTCAATGCTTTGCATTCAGCTTTAAATGTCTTTGTTGCTCCTCTTTGTTGGAGCTTTAGTACCTTCACTGCGACAACTGTCTCACCTTGATTAAGAACCCCCTTGTATACAAGTCCAAAACTGCCTGAACCAATCAAATTCGCGGAGGAGAACCCGTCGGTAGCTTTGAATAGGTCGTCGTAAGAAACCTTCATCTTGCTGAACTTGTCCATTGAAGGTGCGGATGGCATTTTCCTCTTTGTCCTTGCCCGAAAAGAAATTAGAGCAACTAATAGAATGAATAGAATTGTTGCCACACTAGTTATAACAATAATGATTAATTTGAGATGGAGATTCCTTCCTCTCTTATTTCTGGTGCTGCACCTTGGTAGGTGAAGTTCAAGTATACCTCCACAAAGATGTTCATTTCCACCCAATGCTACTCTGCTTGAATTTCTAAAAACCCCTCCTTTTGGTACCTCTCCTTCTAGTTTATTGAAGGAAAGATTCAAGTTTACTAGGGGAAGGCTCTCTAGGTACTTTGGGATTGCACCAGACAGGTTATTTTGCGAAAGATCCATATCCGAAATGGCTTTGAGAGCATTCAAAGTCATGGGAATTTCTCCTACAAATAAGTTATCTCTTAAGACTAGATGTTCCAAGCTCTCACATCTACCAAGCATGTGAGGAATTTCACCATTCAGGTTGTTGTGAGAAGCTTTGAAAATGCCGAGTTTCTTTAAATTACCAACTTCCGCTGGTAGAGGACCGGTCAAAGCATTCTCGGATACATCAAGCGCCATTGATAGGGAAGAAAGACCCAGGAACACTTCCTTAGGTATGGTACCGCTGAGATTGTTTTGAGATAGGTCCAGAACTTGCAAATTACTGCACAGTCCTAAGGTGGAAGGGATTGGACCTTCGAGGCGGTTGGTCGATAAGGACATTTTCAAAAGTTGAGTGATGTTTCCTAGAGAATAAGGGATCCTTCCAGTCAATCTATTATCATACAAGACTAATTCTTCGAGATTTTGAAGTTTCCCTAGAGAGGAAGGAATACCACCAGTGAAAAAGTTGTTCTCCATCCCAAGCCTATGTAAGTTGATTAAGTTTCGAATGCCTGTTGGGATTCTCCCATGTATTTGATTTCTTCCAAGAATTAAGATAGTAAGCTGGGTCGTGAGGTTTGAAATGGAGTCGGGCAAAACACCTCCAAATCGATTGTCATTTATTTGCAGTGTGTCTAGACTCTTGCAATTGCTCAAAGAAGTTATGAAATTCAGATCACCCTCTCCCCCACTTCCTAGATGATTGTTATCCAAACCTAGCCAATTTAAACTTTGTTGGCCAAGTCCCAAATTAGTTGGGACTTGGCCTACAAAATTGTTCATGCCTAGATCTAGAACTTGAAGTCCTGTAATATTAGACAAAGATTCTGGAATGGTTCCGGAGAATTGATTGTCACCTAGTGCAAGAAATGTGATGTTAGGAAGAGGACCAATGTCTATCGGGATGTTCCCGCTGAATTGATTCGAAGTCATTGTAACGGCATTGAGAGATGAGATGTTGAAAAGCATTGGAGGCAATGTACCAGAGAATTTATTGGCCATTGCAGAAATGAACTTCAATCTTGTCAACTGCGCAACGGTGTCTGGAATGCTTCCCTCCAAGCTATTGTATGCGACAGACATGAATTTGAGAGATGACAGGTTCCCTAAAGCTTGCGGGATTCCTCCTGTTAGATTGTTCAACTTGAGAACTAAGCGCTGTAGCTCAGCCAACCCGCCAAGTTCAGCCGGGATCTTCCCTTCGAGATGGTTTTCAGATAAATCTAGCTCTTGAAGGTGGAAACACTGGCTTAAATTTGATGGAATGTCTCCTCCTAATGAGTTGTCAGGCAAAATTAGATGCCGAAGTCGGTATAGCTGACTTATTTCTTGTGGTATTCTGCCATAGAAGCTATTGTTTCCAAGGTTGATGGACCTCAGAAAGCTGAGGTTACCTAGTGAAGGTGATATCAATCCAACCAAGCTTTTCTCTGGCAGTTCCAAGGCAGTGACTCTCCTGTGTCGACGACCGCACACAACGCCTTGCCACTTGCAAAAATTGGAAGAAGAATCATTCCAGGAACTTAAGACTCCTAATGGATCATTGCTTATTCCTTGTTTGAATGCAAGCAAAGAGACTTTGTCAGTCTCATCGCCTATGCCAATCCTTTGGATGACAGCTTCTGAATTTCCAAACTTCATGCTTGAGATAATTATTAGTGATAAAAGCACCCTTACTCCCATCATCATATAAATGTAGAAAAATCAGTTTTTGGGTGAATGAAAGGCTTTATGAAGAGAAGAGATTGAATTGAACAATCTGTCAGTGCTGCTATATATGAATATATATATATATAGGAAGCGAGTATTAGCCCCCCACTACCCTATATCAGCCCCCCATAATATTTAATCTAATACATTTTTAAACTAAAATATCTTTAAGCAAAATTACATAAATAACCTCACTCTAAATCACGAATCTATTTCGTTTCTTTTTCCCCTTCTACTTTACCCCTCCTCAAATTTACTTTTCACTTTATATATGTCTCACCTAAATTAAACTATAGACTCATCACTTTGTCTCTTCTACATTCTAATCTCTACACCCCTTCTCATCTCTTTATCCATACACTCAACAATCCATAATCGAATATAACATCTTAATTATAGTATTTGGTTGAGATTTAATTAATATTCTTGAATGGTTAGAATCATTTATTTGTGTTGAATCTTAGCTTTAAGGATCAAAGAACCAATCTTGGAATGCATATGGAGCAAATTGAATTAAGGGGAGAAAAAATGATATGCAACAAGGGGTTGGAGGTTGAAGATCACAAAGATGAAAAGAGAGCTTTCTTTGGGGAGGGAGATGAGAGCAAATATAAACTAGGGGTACAATTGAGAGTTTACTAACAATTAAGAGGGGACTTAGAGCATGAACTAACTTTTTGGGGGCTATAAATAACATTAAATTAAATGGGGGGCTGATATAACATATAGGGTGCTAATAGTAACTCCCTATATATTTGTTGCTTGAACTCTTAGAATTCTTAGTAGGCATAGTATCATCTGAGACTAAGAAATGAAACTTTCAACAAAAAGATCCAACATTTCTTTTTGGATGGTATCATCTGAGATCTACAACAATGAATTTTTTTTTTTTTTTGGTAGAAAACGGGCCTAAATCGGCCCCAATACAAGTTAGCAATAGTCTAACAAATCATGTTTTAAAAACATCAAAATACTGAACGGTGGGGAGTCAATCTCCCTAAAGTCTTCCTCCATTTCCAACGCTTCCTTAGCCATGTGATCAGCGCAAGCATTATTCTCCCGATAGGTATGCATGGCGAGTGAGAGTGTCCTTGTCTTGGGATAAGAGGTGTTTGATGTCCATTAAAACAAAGTTTCCGACATTTCTTTTCGTGATGCTTAGGTTTGAAAATTAAAGAAAGATGTGGATTTGATTTCACGACGAACTTTATTGTTCGAATCCTCTTCCGTGCCCCATTCTGGTGACAGATTTGATCTCTCTCAAGTGCTCGAAATGATCGGAGTAATCCGAATACCGGAGGTTACAAAAAAGATGTTGAGTTGGAATCATTTTATTAGTGAATTAAGGGTTACAATAATTTCTACAATCAATTATATTGTTTGAATTTTATGGTGTAGTAATTGGCGGGACTAGTACTCCCTAAGCTTATGAAATTGAGAAACCTATGTCATTAAAGTAAAGATAGGAATGACCTTGACATTCACAAATTTAACTTTTGTGAGGACTGAAAACTTAGGTGTGTGAATTTAACTCATGTTTACACACTAACATAGAACATCACAACTAAAAAAAGAAGAAAAAAGAAGAAGCATCAAATACAATTTTAAGCTCCACCAAAGTATGTCTAAAGTATAGGGTGGACTTGCAGTCAACAAAGTGTTTCAATAATTTCATTACTACTGTTCGGCTACTCACTTAAAATTGGGAAAAATTACAAATCTACTGTCAAAATTAATATAAATGAGTAAAATAAGTTAGGTTTTTTTTTTTTTTTTTTTTTTTTTTTTTTTTTTTTAAATTTCAAATGTAAGGTAAAACGCATTTTGGAAATGCGCCATTAGTTGGAAAAAATTTTTCCGCTACGAATGGCGCATTTCCAAAATGCGTCATTAGTGTATTGTGGAACACTCCACGTGGCGCCCGTGTTTAAAAAACATGAATGGCGCATTTCCAAAATGCGCCATTCG
This sequence comes from Stephania cephalantha, assembly GCA_039657325.1. Classification (NCBI taxonomy): domain Eukaryota; kingdom Viridiplantae; phylum Streptophyta; class Magnoliopsida; order Ranunculales; family Menispermaceae; genus Stephania; species Stephania cephalantha. The sequence goes on along the minus strand of CM077572.1, from coordinate 45,605,894 downwards.
TGTATTGTGGAACAATCCACGTGGCGCCCACGTGGATGTTCCCTAACATGAATGACGCATTTTGGAAATGCGCAATTCATGTTTTCTGAACACGGGCACCACGTGGAGTGTTCCACGTGGGCGCCATGTGGATGCCAAAATAATGTGGGATTGTCCACCTCGAGATACGTGCGCGACGTTTGCATGCGTTGTCCACCTCGAGACACGTGCGTGACGTTTGCATGGAGTTGTCCACCTCGAGACACGTTTGCATGGGTTGGCATGACGTTTGCATGGATTTGTCCATCTCGAGATACGTGCATGTTGTTTGCATGGGTTGTCCACCGCCAGATACGTGCGTGTTGCTTGCATGAGTTGTCCACCTCGAGACACGTGCGCAACGTTTGTATGGATTTGTCCACCTCGAGATACGTGTGTCGTTTGCATGGGTTGTCCACCTCGAGATACGTGCGTGACGTTTGCATGGGTTGTCCACCTCGAGATACGTGCGTGTCGTTTGCATGGGTTGTCCACCTCGAGATACGTGCGTGTCGTTTGCATGGGTTGAACAAAGTACTCATTTTGAGGAGTAAAATAGTGGTTGTGTATTATTTTGAGGAGTAAAATAGTGGTTGTGTATTTTGTATAGATGACTCCTTTTCAAAAAGAGTCATTCATTTTGTATAGATGACTCCTTTTCAAAAGGAGTCATTCACTCAACCTCATCAACACACATGCCACATGGAGTCACATCATCATCAATGATTCATTTTCAAAAGGAGACATACCTTAGTTTTGTAATTTAAAAGTAGCCAACCTTATTTTTGGAATAAAAAAAGTTTCCACCTTACTTTTCTAAAAACCCCCTTAAAATTGCACTACACATATATTCTCCATGTGGCATCCACTACACATATATTCTCCGGTGCCGCGGAGAATGCACTGCGCATTCGTCTGTGGATGAACGCGTAGTGCAGACGAACGCGTAGTGCAGGGGCCCACATGCAGCTTTTCTGCACATGAGCCCCGCAAAACAATTTAAATTTTTTTTATATGATTTGAGTTTTAAAAAAATTATAAGTATAATTTAAAAAATCGAGATTATATATATAATTATTATAAAATAATTATTGTAATAAATGTGTGTTTTAAAAAATGAAAAATATGATGTGATTGTAGGCCCTGAAAAGTGTGTATTAAATGTTTAATTATAGTGGAAATAAGTGTAGTAGAAGAGATGTTAGTTAGTTAGTGACGTGGCTTTCTATTCATGTGTGTAACCATTGCTCATGCCCTAACACTTCCTAAACTCAAGTACTGTAACAGTTGAAAAATTATTCATGGATTTCCATCATTTCCTGTTCTCAAAACCTGTGTTTTAGGCTTAAAAAAAAAACCTGTGTTTTCAAAAATATTATTTCTGTATATGTTTATGGTATTTGTTAAATTAAAAAAAGCCTAAAAATCGGCTTAATTTATTAATAAAGTTCTCACTTGTTCTCAAAATCATTTTGTTGATTGGCACAGAGGCAGGAAATAACTGGTTTTTTTTCGATCAATTTCAAGAACGATGGTATTTAGTTAGCTATGTAATGTATTTTTTTTAAAAAAAATTGATGTATGTACACATTTACGTGTGAATGTACGCATAGCTTTTTTTTCCTTTGTAAAGAGAATGAGATAACTCATTTTTCATACCCAAAAAATGGGGGAGGGAGACCCTAAGCCCATTTTTCATTCTTGGAAAATGGAGGAGGGTTGCGATAGGTTTACAACCAGTGTAAAACTTTTGTCACTTTTCATGAAATGGATCAAACACATATAAGCGTTGGGGCGACAACAATTACATAAAATGAACGTAGCAAAAATGAGGTTGCTTAGGTAGATGTGTAAAAAAACTCATAAAGATAGAATAAGAAATATAGAAATTCAAAGACAAGTAGGAGTAACACTAATTGATACAACGATTAGAGAAGGGCGGTTGCGGTGGTTTGGTCACCTGTAAAGACGTCCTACAAATGCTCCCATTAGAAAACTTGACTTAATAGCAACTGTAAAAATTTGACGAGGTAGGGATAGACCAAAGTTAACATGGGATGCATTAATTAGGAGAAATTTGAATAGTCGGAAAGCTCATCATCGGTTGCACTTAATCGAGCACAATGAAAAGTTTAATCCATGTAGCCTACCCCAATTAATTTGGGACAGAGGCTTACGTTGTTGTTGTTGCTGCTGCATGTTGTTGTGTAAGAGAATGAGATCATTTTAGTTTTTGAGATACTAGGTCCGCTAGGTATTGGTTTTGCTATTGAAGATTTTTCTGTAAGACTTCTTATTTTATCAGTAGAATATATGGTATATGTGTAATCCACTAGAAAGCTTAGTTACTTATTAGGAAGTGCACACACCACTATCTGTTTTTGGTTTCAAGTTTTAGTGGAAGGTCTGCAATTGGTGGTAAGTAACAAAAGATAACCATGTTATTGAATAAATTATAAAAAAGAACAACTTGCTGTCTAATAGTTTGGCTTAAAAACTTGATCTTTGATGAAAAAAGTATCTAGAGGCACATATAAGGTGCGCGATAGTTCATTGGTAATCATAACTAACACATACAATTGAAGATCATAAGCTATTACTAATGGAGTTCAAAATAAAACTGTTTATTTTCTTAAATAATCTACTTATTATAGACAGTGACACCATATTTGTATTGAAAATTTGAAACAGCAGGATAAATGTTGAAGATGTGTGGACCGAAAGTTAGTCCCACATCGATTAAATGAAACTTCGAAATGAAGTATATAAGTGATTAACTCCTCCCAATTAGCACCGGGGCCTTTTAAATTAAAATCTCACCCCTAAGAGTTGAAGGTGGTCAAGTTGGGGACAATATCGGTCCTAGTGGAGGAGATCTATGAGCTCGCGCAAGCATGTGCGGCGCGACCCGGTGAATGTGGACCGAAAGTTAGTCCCACATCGATTAAATGAAACTTCGAAATGAAGTAAAATGAGTACCAACATCCAGAAGAGTGTTCAATCTCTTGATCGAGATTGATCAAGAGATTGATCGAGACTTCCCTTGTACACATATCCAAAACTTCCCGAACCATTCAAATTTGTCGAGGAAAATCCATAAGTAGCTTTGAAGAGAGCTTCATAGGAAAGCTTAATTTTGCCAAATTTGTCCATTGAAGGTGCAGTGGGAAATTTCTTTTTTTTTTCTCGTTATCCAACAATGATCCGTTATTTTTATTTATTTATTTTTTTTGTAAAAAAAAGAAAAAAAAGGAAGTTGAGTTGGTTTCAACTACTTATAGTTAGTTCCCACAACGAACACGTTTCCAGGGTTTATCTCTTTCTCTGTATCTATCACAACATGTGTAGAGAGAAAAAAAAATACACAGAGATATTTGAGAGAAAAAAAAAAGAGATCAGGAAGTAGAGGAAATTTTGAGGGAGAGAGTTTGATACCGAGGCTTTCAGCTGAATTTGGTACTGCTTTGTAAACTTTCTTCATAGTTGATTTTTTTTTACTCTACGGAGCCGTGGATGTTTTCCCAATTAAGGTTCTACCATGTAAAAAGAAATTCTTGTCTCTTATTTATTTTGATTCTATAAAATTCTATTTCTTTTATTTTCTGTTCGTGGGGATATTGGGATCAAGTTTCTGGTATCAGAGCCTAGTTTTGACGATCAATTTCTTCTCGAATCTATTTTGATAGGGGTTTCGTTGAATGCACTGACTTTGATCAAAGAGGGAAGAAGTAGTTCCAATAAATCCTAAAATCGACAAAAAAAAGAGATCATCAATGTCCACTTCGCAAAATCCTCAAGGTGTGTCTGTTTAAAAGCTTGCGGAAGACATGAATGAGATGAAGAAATATATGAAAAAGGATGATGGAAATCATGCGAGTCTCGATGTCGGCGACAAAGGCTCCTCAAGTTCTACGACGCGGAGGTTTTATCCTCAAATCTTCAGAATCAGAATACTGAAGTGGTGGATCAGACTCCGTTCAAAATAGAAGCGAAAATTGAGATTCTTATCTACAATGGAGAATTGGATGCAAAACAACTCGACGTTTGGTTGAAATCTCTAGAGGTATACTTCAATATTAAGATGTATTCAGATCTGCAGAAAGTCAGTTTTGCAAGATTGAGATTGGGATCTTACTTGGTGGGAAGCACATACCACATGATTGACTCTCAACAATGAATCTCCAGTTACTACTTGGGCTCAGTTTGCAACTCTAGTCAGAAATCAATTATACCCTATTGGCTACAAAGAACAGCTACAAGAACATTAACAGTTTCTCAGGCAAGGAAATTGGCAGAGTGTGCAAGATTACAAAGCGAATTCGAGAAAACAAGTTTGTGGCTTTGAATATAAATCTACGAGATCCTCAAATCGTACATAAATATAAAGGGAGTTTCTTATAAAGTCTTCGAATAGAATTGTCATTTTTTCCAACTACGGACATCAACGGTGCTTCGAAGAAAACAATGTTTCTTGAGATGAAAAGTCATCCTCACAACAATTGGGAGCCAAAAAACTCTCTAGAAAATAGGTTTTCAAAGGAGTGCAAGAAAAATAATGTAGTAGCAAATAGGGGGAAGCAATATTGTGACAATTGCAAGACAAGCCGTCATACTAGATAAATATGCTAGAAATTACATTCGGAGTTGAGACCGAATTGGTGGAAAGATCATTAAAAAACAACCGCTTGCGTTGAAGATGAAGTGATTGAAGGTTCTTCAGAACCTAATGAGAAACTGGTATTTACCACCTACAAATGAGAGTCGGGCACCTCCAAGGAAGTAGCTTGTTCTCAAATTCATGTTCCCGTAGCAGAATCCACCAAGGAAGAACTATTTTGGGTATATGCTCAAATTGAGTGAACTCTAGAAATCACATTATTTGATAGCGGATCATAGCAGAACTTGATTGCAGAACAGTTGGTGAAATAGTTGAAATTGAAAACTTCACCACATCCTCAACCTTACCCATTGGGATGGTTGAAGAAAGATTTGGAGTTGTAGTAAAAAGCCAATGCACTTTCAAATTTGCAATTAATGAAAAATTTTATGATAAGGTGACTTTTTATGTCGTACCATTAGATATAGGCCAAATTATTTTTGGTAGTCCTTATTTATGGGACCGAGATGCTACTTACTACCGGCGATAGAATATTTGGCGGTTAGTGAAAGATGGCAAGGGATTCAAAATTATGGCATCAAAGGAGAAAAAGAAGTTGCAACTTATGATTGCACAACCGACCAAGTATATGGTTAACTCCAGCTAGAAATTCAATTTGTTGACGATTCAACCAACCCAAGATGAGTTTGTCAATTAAGTAGGACTTAATTTTAATGATTGTTCAGATGATCAAAAAAAAGCTTCATCGGTCATTAAATGATTTCGAAGGTGTCATGCAAGAACCTACGAGTTTACCACTTCAGAGGATGCTTTCCAAAAATAAACCAGCTATATAGGTTTGAAGGAAAAAAGAGCATTGAAGACTTTGAAGAAAATAACTTGTAAGGCAACAGTTCTTTGAAACGTGAATGATAGTTCCATGAAACAACAACAAAATACTTAGTTTTAGATAGGAAGACTTAAAAGACCAGAAAGGGAAGTCTAGAGATTTTCTGGATCTATGAAAAGGGCCAGTGTTCAAATCATGCAAAGTGGTACTCTGAAGAACAAGTCAGAGAGAAGTTTCCTCACTTAGTTAGTGAAATGTTTTTGAGGGACCAAAAGCCTCTTATGAGGGAGGTCGGATCCGTTATTTTTATTTATTTTTTGTAAAGAAAAAAAAAAAAAAAAAAAAGAAGAAGAAGTTGAGTTGGTTTCAACTACTTCTCGTTAGTTCTCACTATGAATACGTTTTCAGGGTTTATCTCTTTCTCTGTATCTATCAAAATATGTGTAGAGAGAAAAAAATAAACAGAGAGATTTGAGAAAAAAAGAGATTAGGAAGTAGAGGGAATTTTGAGGGAAAAGTTTGATACAAAGACTTTCGGCCGAATTCAATACTGCTTTGTAAACTTTCTTTATAGTGAATTTTTTCTGCTCTTCGGAACCGTGGATGTTTTCCCAATTAGGGTTTTACGATGTAAAAAGAAATTCTTTTATGTTTTGTTGGTTGGGATATTGAGATCAAACAAAAAATTAGAATAGATGACAATGCAATGATATATCCAACAGCACTAATTATAATTGCAACAAGAACTTTGCGATGAAGACACTTTCCTCGTTCAACTGACTGTTCAATATTGCATCTGGGCAAGCAAAGCTCAAGAATACCCCCACAAAGCTTTGCATTTCCCAGGACTGCCATTACACTTGAATTTTTAAAAACTCATCCTTTTGGTACCTCACCTTCTAGATCATTAAAGGAAAGATTCAACGTTGTCACAACAGGAAAACTCTCTAGTTATTTTGGGATTGGACCAGATAAGTTATTTTTTGATAAATCTAAGACATAAATCGCTTTTAGATTACTCAAAGCCATAGGAATTTCTCATACAAAAGAGTTATCTTCCAAGTAAACTTGTTCTAAGCTCATAAAACTACCAAGTGCGGCGAGGATTTTACCACTCAACTTGTTATGAGAAACATCTAAATGGTCGAGATTCTTCAAATTTCCAACTTCTAACGGTAAAGGACCATTCAAAGAGTTCGAGGATACATTAAGAACAATTGATAAGGAAGAAAGGCCTAGAAGTACTTCCTTAGGTATGATGCCACTGAGATTGTTTTTAGATAGGTCCAGTGTCCGCAAATCAGTACACTGTCTAAAACCAGAGGGAACAACGCCTTTTAGATAATTGTTTACCAAGTCCAACAACCAGAGCTGAGTAATATTTCCTAGGGAATAAGGGATCCTCCCTATGAATCTATTCTCATATAAATACAGTTCTTTTAGATTCTTAAGCTTCCCTTAAAGAGATAGGAGTACTACCTATAAATAGATTTTCCTCCATCCCAAGCTCATTTAAGTTGATTAAGTCCTCGATGCTTTCGGGTACGTTCCCATGTATTTTATTTCTTCCAAGAACTAAGACATTGAGATTGTTTGTGAGGTTGGAAATGGAGTTTGGCAATACACCACCAAAAAGATTGTCATTTAGTCCCAAATTTAGTAGTTTGTTCAATTAGTTAAAGAAGTAATGAAATTAGGTCGTTTGGTTTCTTATTTTCGAGATGGTTTTCACCTATATTAACCATTTGAGGTTCTTTAGACTTCCTAAACTAGTTGGCACTTGTCCCTCGAAATTACTGCTAAAGATGTCGAGTACTTGGAGTCTTGAAGCATTGGACAAAGATCAAGGAATGGCTCCCAAGAATTGATTATCTCCCAGTACATATCTAATGTTAGAAAGAGTGAGACCCATGTCTAGTGGAAAGTTCCCACGAAGACGGTTCAAAGCCGCGTTGAGAAAAGTGAGAGATGACATGTTGTAGATCATGGAAGGCAACACACCTGAGAATTTGTTTCCTGGAAAGGATAACAATTTTAAGCTTGTCAACTGGGCAATGGCGAGTGGAATGTGATAGAGAAGGAGGGGGTCGCCTCGCGAGATCTTATTGATATACCAAAAACGGGTACAACGCACCACGGATTACAACCAGAGACGGAGAGACTCTCTCCCTTCTCAACCAAAAATGACTTACATACTTCTAGATAACCCAGACGATAAACAGTTCGTCTCATATATACACCCCCCTCAACCGACTTCACACTCGCGTGTGGCATGACACGCGCGTCATCACTTCTTCACTTCTGCTGACCGCACCCCACTGCCACCTGACCCTGCTGACTGCACCCCACGTCCTTCTGATCACCCAGTGACAGGGTGGGCCCACGAATGCCCAACTTATCGGCTCCCGCTTTGTAAGCGATCCGGTGTTCCCACCCTTAACCAACTTTCCAAAGCATTTCTCATTTGGTAAACCTTCCTAATTGGGGACGTTTCCTAATGCTATCAATACTCCCCCGAACAATCACCTTGTCCTCAAGGTGGAAGGACGAAAGGACCGCCGAATGTGACGAACCAATTCCCAAGTAGCTTAGAGAGAGGAGAGTAGTCCATTTGATAAGGACCTCGGCCGTAGAAAGGTGTCGATAAGCCAATGCGATTCCTAATTTGCGATCGAGCGCAAGAGAGTCCGGCAAGACGGGAGGAAGAGTCGGGGAAACAGAGTGAACCCGCGGCGACCTTCGGTGAGAAGCATATAAGACATGATGAATAAAGGAAGATGCGGGAGGTCCAATTTGTAAGCAGCAAAGCGCCAAATGCGCGCCAAAACCTTGAAAGGCCGTAATACTTCAGTGAGTTTCATGTTAGTGCGGCGGGAGCTGTCAACCGCCAATAAGGACGAAGCTTGAGATAGACCATGGAGCCAACATCAAACACTACTTCCCCGCCGACCTTTATCGGCTATTGTTTCATTCGATTTTGAGCGAGAGAGGAGTTGAAGGCGGAGCTCCCTCGGGGCATGATCCCGTGCGACCAACATAGTGTCAAGATCGGAAGGAGCGCTGGCCGATGGGACGCCCAAGCTTGGATCGGGGGTGGAGGGTCACGCCCGTAAACCACCTTAAAGGAGTACGATTCGAGAGAGGAATGGAAAGAGGTATTATACCGATTACGCCCAAAAGAGCCAATCGACCATAACTTGGGGCGTTGGCTTATAAAACAGCGCAGATAGGTTTCAAGGCAACGATTGACTACTTCAGTTTGGCCATCACTTTGAGGGTAATAAGCTGAACTTCGGTTAAGTTGAGTGTGATGAAGGCGAAATAGCTCGCTCCAAAAATGACTGAGGAAAATTTTGTCACGATCAGAGACCATAGAGCGGGGAAACCCATGAAGACGGACTACCCCCTGCAAAAAGACATCAGCCACCTTCTTCGCCGTGAACGGATGTTTCAGGGGAAAGAAATGGCCGTACTTGCTAAGCCGATCCACGACCACCAAAATGGAGTTGAACCCATGTGAACAAAGCAGACCTTCGATAAAGTCGAGGGAAATGTCTTCCCAAATAGCTGTTGGAATAGGAAAGGGGGTTGTAAGAGACCCCATGGGGATAACGTCTCATACTTGCTGCGCTGGCACACCTCACAGGCTTGAACGAAAATCTTGACATCCCTGTGCATCCCCGCCCAATAAAACTCAGCCGCCAACCGTTTGTAAGTCTTCAAGACGCCCCCATGGCCCCCCAGTGGGCTAGCATGGAACTCAGTAAGCAATTTGGTCTTGAAACGTGAGGAAGCGGAGATTGCGAGACGGTTGTGGAAGAACAACCTATCATGGGATAGAGACCAGCCTGGCTTGGACATGGGATCCGACAGTAGTGCGGCACGGATGGAGGACAAGGTCGAGTCAGCTTCTGCCTCCTCCAAGAGCAAGGGCACCTCTGCCACCGAAAGCACAGATAGGGAGAGGAGCTCGGCGGTGACGGGAAATCGGGAAAGAGCATCGACCACGACGTTAGAGGAGCCGGGCTTATGCGAATATCGAAGTGAAAACCCATTAGCTACAACAACCATCGTTGGTACTCCGGTGCAACCAGCCGTTGCTCAAAGCCAAAAAACTTCAGTCGCGCCGATCGGTGCGGACAAGGAAACGCCGCCAAGAAGGTAGTGGCGCCATTTACGAACAGCGAGGACAATAGCCATTAATTCATGCTCATAAGCAGATTTGGCCGCGCCGCAGGGAAGAGCTTGGCTAAAGAAGGCGATCGGTCGGTCATGTTGGGAAAGGACGGCGCCTACCCTTACCCCGGAAGCATCGGTGTCGATCATGAAGAGGGCCGAGAAATTCGGCAGGGCGAGGACGGGAACATTTTTCATAGCCTGCTTCAATTGATTGAAAGCGAATGTCGCTTCCTCAGTCCACTCGAAGGAATCTTTGCGAAGGAGGAGTGTAAGCGGGGCGGCTATCTTGCCATAGTTCTGCACAAACCGTTTGTAGTACCCGGTAAGGCCCAGAAAGCCGCAGAGGTCTTTGGTAGAAGGCGGAGAGGCCATAAGTCCATGGCCTTCATCTTTTCTGGATCTGCTGACACTCCCTCCTGAGAAATGATGTGGCCCAGATAGTCCAAACTGGATTTGGCAAAGCAACACTTGCGAAAATTCACGAATAAGGAATTAGACTGGAGAACAGAGAGGGCATGAGATAGATGTGCACAATGATCAGGCATGGACTTACTGTAGACCAAGATATCATCAAAAAAGACTAACACAAAACGACAAATACTTCCCTTGAAGATGGAGTTCATTATGGACTGGAACGTCGCAGGAGCGTTGGACAAGCCGAAGGGCATCACCAGAAATTCGAAATGGCCGTCATGGGTGCGGAAGGCCGTTTTGGGCACATCAGCCGGCTTCACTCTGATTTGGTGGTAACCCGATCGTAGGTCGAGCTTTGAGAACACACAGGCCCCATGTAGTTCATCCAGGAGCTCATCGATATTAGGAATGGGAACCGGTCTGGGACGGTGGCCTTGTTTAAAGCGCGGTAGTTTACGCGAGAATCGCCAACTTCCATCCTTCTTTTTCACCGAAGCACGGGCTAGAGAAAGGCGAAACACTTGGGTTGGATAATTCCTGAGAGCATTTCGTTAACCATCTTCTCAATCTCAGACTTCTGAATTTGGGGGTAACGGTATGGTCGGACTCGAATGTGATCAGTACCCTATTTCATGAGTATGGCATGGTCACAGTCACGAGCCGGCGGAAGGGACACCGGAGCATCGAACAGAGCGGAGAAGGATTGAAGCAAATCACGAACACAGGGTATCTCGATTGAATCCCATGAAATAAGCGGAGATGACTCACCACTGAGGCATTCGATCAGAAAACAGCCCAACACTGAGTCTAAGGAGCGCTGAATAGACTTACAAGACATAAAGGCACGATACAAGGAAGGGTCCCCTTTGATAGCCACCCAACGCCCTTCATGATGGAAATACATGGTTAGGTTAGGCCAATCCTCGGCGGTGAGTCCCAAAGACACGAGCCACTGCATCCCGAGAATCACGTCGGAACTCAGCATCGAAATCGGGTGAAAATCAACGATCACCGTTAACCATTGAAACCGCAATGGTACGTCCTTACACCCCGAACCGAACCGGGATCCGCCTCCGACGAGAACGCTATAACCAGCGGTTGAAGAAATTGGAAGACGGAGGGTACGAACCAACTCAGGAGAGATGAAGTTGTGGGACGCCCCACTGTCGATAAGGATCACCACGTCGACGCCGTGGACTTGCCCTTTAACTTTCAATGTCCGCGACCCTGGGTGCCCATCGACCGCATGCGCCGACAGCTCCACCGTTGGTGTGTCGGGTTGCTCCTCCCCCACATCCGTTAGAGGCCCCGGAGAATCCTCTTCGTCATCATCGACTAACATCACATGCAACTCCTTCCGCTGGCAACGATGGCCATTGAACCACCGAGCATCACATCTGTAGCAAAGCCCTTGTTTCTGGCGAGTCTCGGCCTCAGCCTCCGTTAGTCGTTTGAACTTAGGGGGAGACACCTGCGGTGTGGCGTGCTTGGAGGACGAAGGGCTCGAAGAAGACGGAGATAACGGACTGGGCGTAAGTGCTAGACTTCCATGACTTGGGCTTCTTGGCAAACCCGGTCCATTCTCACGAGTAGGGCTTGTAATAGTATGGGTGACCCACCCAGGCCCTTTTGAATCAGATTTGGAAGTTGGGCTTTGCAGTGAATGGGCTTTTGGGCCTCCTCCCGATCCCAAGCCCATCGCGTCTCCTTGGCGGTGCTTGCGCTCCACCTGTGTAGCCCGGTCGACGACGGCCACTAGGGTATGGGGTGGCTCCACCATCACTTCCAGGCGGAGGGGGTCGGTCAACCCGTTGATGAAGACGACGATGGCGTGGTTTTCCGACAGATTCTCCAGCTGCAGATATAGCGGCTCAAACCGTGCGATACTCACCACGGATGATTCGCTTGATGGAGAAAAGCGTTGACTCGACTAAGAGGATCGACATCCATGAAGCGCCGCATGGCCTACGCTTTTAAGCTCGGCCCAAGACGAGAACGACTTAGTCTTCTCCTCCATACGCAACCGGATCTGCGCCGGTCCCACTAAGCATATCCGAAGCGACCACGAGCTTCGACTCTCTCGGCCATTTCATGCAAGGCAAAGTAATGCTCGGCCTGGTTGAACCAGACGAGTAGATCGTCGCCGTTGCAGGTCGACATCTGGATCTTCCGTACATCGGGTCCAGATCTATATGGTGGAATCACCAAATCTGCCCTTCCGGCCATCTGGGCTCGACCTCGGAAACCCGGATCCGGTGGATCTGTTGGGAAATGGGTCTCTCCTCACCGTCCTGATCGATCCGTGATCGTGGCGCGATCCCTGGTGATGCGGTTCCGGATCAGCCCACCGTCGATCGATCCGTGGATCGTGGCGACCATGCTGTTTCAAGGCCGGAATCCTCTGCAACTCCGTCGGGACATGCTTCAACTGCTCTTCCAGAGACTCAACTCGGGCCTCCATTCTTGACGGCATAGGTGGTTGCTCTGATACCACTGATAGAGAAGGAGGGGGTCGCCTCGCGAGATTTTATTGATATACAAAAAACGGGTACAACGCACCACGGATTACAACCAGAGACGAAGATACTCTATCCCTTCTCAACCAAAAATGACTTACAGACTTCTATATAACCCAGACGATAAACAGTTCGTCTCATATATAGACCCCCCCTCAACCGACTTCACACGCGCGTGTGGCATGACACGCGCGTCATCACTTCTTCACTTCGCCGACCGCACCCCAACGCCACCCGACCCGCTTGACCGCACCCCACGTCCTTCGATCACCCGAGTGACGAGTGGGCCCGAATGCCCAACTCATCAGCTCCCGCTCTCGTAACTGATCCAGTGTTCCCACCCTTAACCAATTTTCCAGCATTTCTCCTTTGGTAAACCTTCCTAATTGGGGGACGTCCCCTAATGCTATCAGAATGTTTCCCTCCAAGTTGTTGAATGCCACATTCATTTTCTCAAGAGTGAACAGGTTGCCAAGAGAAGGCGGGATCCCTCCCGTTAGATTGTTGTTGAAAAATGTCAAGGTCACAACTTTAGACAATGTGCCTAATTCTCTTGGGATCTTCCCTGTTTTTTTATAGAAATGAAACTTTATTTTATATAGCCTATAAATAATATGTACAAGGTAGGAAACAATGTGTTTCCTAAAATAGAGTCGAGAAAAACCCTACCAATGTAATAGGGGAAAAATGCGTTGTCCCTCATAATACCTCCTCCCCCCATATTGTATTGAGGCTATAATGTACACTCCCCATAATATGGTGCCGCACTCTCACCGAATCAACTACGTTGAACTTGTGATTATGTGGCAGGGGTTTACAAAAGTGGGAAAGAAAATACATCCATGACTTTTCTTAATACAGCTTACCCTTTCCTAACCTGGCCTAAGAACACTATGCCAACTACTTTGTAAAGACATCCAACCCCATTTCTTTGCAACACCCTTCGCCCTCAGCCATAACTCGACTCGCAATTTGATTGCTTCCCATACCTCCCACCAAGACCGAGATTTATCCTCAAATATGCGCATGTTCCTCTCTTCCCCAAAGTGCCCAAACAATCGCTTGAACCAAACAATACCATAAGCTTTGTTTTTTTTTTCCCTATGTTCTCAAACAAGAGATCGTGTTGGCATTCTTGAATGCATCTTTTGGCCATACCCATCTTAGCTTTAACTCATTTAACAAAAGAGCCCAAATTAGATATGCAAAGGGGCAATGTAAAAACATATGATCAAGTGTCTCACATTCTTGTAGGCATAGTGCACACAGAGAGGGGGATATATACCAATTTGGTCGGCGTCGTTGAAGAATGTCGCAAGTGTTAATCCTCCTGTGGTATAATATCCAACAAAAGAATTTGATATTCATTGGCGAGGCTGCTTTCCAATTCAATTGATATCCTCAAAAGTTCCCATGTGGGGCTTCGTTTCTTAGTAACTTCTTCCTTGAATGTACCGAATATCCCTCATCACCACCATGTGTCCATTTTCGTTGGTCTCTTTGGGAAGAGTTGTTGGGGCATGTGTCATAGGTCAATCCATTAACTGTCTTTATGAATACTTTTAGTTAATAAAATAGAGGATTTCATTTGCTGTTTATTATAATTAATTTACATGTTTACATTATAATAAGATCCATGGGTATTTGCGAAATATCCTAAATGTCCATAGTCGATCATTATACGGGAACTATAATGAATTAAGACTAGTGTGAGTCTTGATTGATGATCATATGATGATTATACGTATAGGGATACGAATCAAGATCACGAGTACTTGTTAGGGAACAAAAACTTGAAATGACCGTATGAGAACATCACATGGATTAAGTCATAGTTGTTTCTCATGATAGGTATATTTCTCGGTCCTCTTCCGCTTGAGATTACCAAAGACTTCAACATTAGGAACACAATGATTTGACACAATAAAAAACCGGACAATTATAAAGGTTGTGATTGGCTATTGTGTGAGCAATGTGATGAAGTTGTCTAATCGAGATAGAATTTGTCCCTCTCATATAAAGAGAGAAATCTAGTGGATTCCTCGATGTGTTATTTGTTAAAAGGCATAGTCTAAGTGAATTGATATTGATCAATGTCACTTGGATGTTTTCGATCTACCTAGAGATCGAGACTAGTACGATTGAACATGTTGGATGACAATTCCATGCCTTATGTTTGATCAAAAGGATATCGTGTGACAAAAGGATGTTGTATACACTATTGATTATGTTGTATCGATTTGATATTCGTACAACTTGGGTAGTCATAATGTCTTGCTAGAGGCCGCTTATGACTTGTATACCAAAATGTGTTTTGGTACACGCCAACTTTGTATGAGCCTATTGGGTCACACACTAAGAATGGTTTTGCGAGATTTTAAGATGGTTGGAAAAACGAATTTTATATGATAAAATTCATGAGAAACGTCCTTGTGGTGTATTACACTTATACTTCTATAAGTAGAGGTATATGTGTAATTTACTTAACCGTCTATATACAAGGTTGTATAAATAGACGCTTTAAGTTAGAACACACGTACGAAAGATTAAAGGGTCGAAACTCTATTTTCGTTTGAGAAATAAATTAGGGTTTTTTGGTACGCTATGGATCGTTTTGGAGAGAAACAAAAAGGTTTGGTATTCTCTTGAAGCTAGCACTTTGAATCTCTGCTGTCGTTCGTGTGTTGACTGCTGGTAGAGGGCGTTCGTCGTTGGCAGCGCCTTAGAGATCGATCAACCTTCAGAAAGGTATTTTGCGACCGAGGTATGATTAAGTTTTATTGGTTTAAACGTTTTTAATGGAATTAGATTCGAGTCCTATTGGGGTTTTTGTCAAAATTGTTTTGTAATCTCCATTGTGTATGAACCCCAAAACCCAACAAGAGTTTAGTCGAATTTCTTGCGATCGGCCCATCAAATGTGCTAGTTCTGTGATTCGGTTGGTGTGTGCCTCTTCCGTCGTGCGATCGCAAGTTCCATGTAGGAGCATTCGAGGCATCCCCTAACTCTTCACACATTTCATTTATCCGAGCTATATAGAAACGAGATGATTCATATATATATATATATATATATATATATATATATATATATATATATGGGAAGGCATCTTTAAAACATGCCTCCCCCACCCATTTGTCCTCCCAAAACATAACATTCTGTCCATTTCCCACCTTAATGGTACTTCCCTTCACATATTCGGCAATCATGACATTATGAATCTCCATGGACATTTTGTTGAGGCGCGGATAGGAACTTCAGAATCTCATTCATTTTGGTGCATCCCATACTTGCTCTTAATAACTGAGGCCCGTAGTGAGTGTTGTTCAGATTGAAATATGCTCAGCCATTTCATTGCAAAAGTTCAATTCGTTACTTTGTGGTGGACCTGGTGGTTAACTCCGAGGCCTCCAGTTCCTTCACTTGTGTTTCCCAATCCCAAGCCACCAAATAACTTGGTTTACCAACCCCTATTTTGCTCCATAGAAAGCTCTTCATCATTGATGTAATACGATTGGCCACCCCTTTCGAAATTTTGAAGAGAGAGAGGTAATACATTGGTAGTGCATTCAGTACGGCTTGCAACATTGTTAATCTACTACCTTTAGACAACCATCCTCCTTTCCAACCATCAATTCGCTTGGATATCTTCTTCACCACAGGGTCCCAAAAGATCTTGTTAATTGGTGATCCTCCCAATGGGAGGCCTAAGTATTTCATTGGCCAATGTCCCATTTGGCATTGTATCCCGGTAGTTGTCGTTTCAATCTCTACTTCGCCCATGTTTATTCTTGACAAGAAACATTTGTTCATATTAAGTTGATAGCCAGAAATTAAACAATATGATTTTATAATTTGCATCATAGTTTCAACAGTACTAAACTCCCTTTCAGGAAAAAAAACAGTGAATCATCGGCAAATTGCAAGTGTGTCACGTCGATTCCATCTCGCCCCACTTCAATGCCTTGAATAGTACCTCTCGCCTTAGTCGTATCAAACATACGACCCAAAACGTAGGCCAAGATGATGAAAAATGATGGGGAGAGTGGATCTCCTTTCCATTGTCCCTGTTGAGCCTTGATTCTCCCCCGGGTCTACCATTGATGAGGATAGAGTTTCGAACTGAGCTTACACACCCATGCACCCATGTTTGCCATTTGTACCCGAACCCTTTCTTTTAAAGGACATAGTCTAAGAACTTCAACTCCACCCGATCATAGGCTTTAGTAAAGTCTAATTTGAGTACGTAGGCTGGCTTCTTCTATGTACGTGCCTCCTCAATAACCTCATTAGCTATTAAGACCAAGTCGAGCATTTGTCTTCCCGAGATAAAAGCATTTTGCTCATTTGCTATGGTTGTATCTAGTACCACCCTTATTCTTGATGATAAGACCGTGTAGATAACCTTATATATATATATATGTCTCATTAGTAATGGCATTGATAACCCCGTCTTGGTGAAAACCATGGAATGCCCTCATAAGTTCATTTTTAATGATTCCCCAACTATTCTCATAGTACTTCATAGTGTATCCGTTGGCTCCCGAGGCCTTATCCCCTCTCCCCCATAATCATTTATTGCTCGCCACACCTCTTCCTCCGTAAATTCTCTCTCCGGGTTGATTGCATTAGCTTCGCTTATACAACCCCACTCTGTAACGGCTCAAATTAATTAAACCGAGATAACGATCGTAATTCGGGTGTTACGTGGACGCTCGGTTGACTCGGATACGAGAACCGATGAAATATGTTATTTATGGATGGTGGTTGTGTATATGTGGTGTTTAAAAATTATTATTATTATGTTGCACCACATGTGTGTATGTTGCTATTGGGCGAGTTTGTGTGACGGGTGTTCGTCTCGAAAGGCGTGTCAATGCTGGTGTCGGATAGGCGAACTACAGGTACACTAAGAAACTCGACTAATTCACGTTAAGATGACTAATTAATCAATTAAAGTGGGCAATGTGACCATAGGCCAAGTAAATTCAAATCAAAATAATAGGCTGTGGCGTGCCTTGAAATTCATGTCAAGACACGGGGCACCGGGTAGTCGAAGGTTAGTTAATGTGATCAAATTAAAATAAATCAAGGCCTATAATTTAGTTAATTAATTAGGAACTATAAGATTGTTCTTGAGATACACATTAGCATATCTAGGAGCTATGAGAGTATAAATTGGTGTCACATGGACTTGAGTTAGTGGGCTAAGTGGCTGGAGGTGAACCATTAAACAAACCTCGAGATACGTAAACACATTGAAGATGAAGGGCTAGGAAACAACCTCACATTGATATATAATATTAGTTTGATCAACACATGCAAAACAAAACCAAATCATATAAATTTGTTGGAGAAGAAGAAGGAGATTGCTAGAGAATTTGGATTTCAAGGCTTTGGAGGACAAATTAGAGGATTTAAACTAAGGTAATCAACATCTCTATCATCTCCTCTATCTAATGAACTCATTTGTTAGAATTTTTGATCGAATTGTCGTTCTGAGGTTGTGTAGTTGCTGTTTTGGTGTAAATTGGGTATAGAGAACGTATTAGATAAGTTTAGGTAGGTAAATTTGAAGGGAAAAACATAATTCTCGGCTTGAGAGTTTTGTCCCAGAGGCTAGGTAGCACGCTAATCGTTCTAAGTTTTCGACTGTTCTTCGTCCTGAAGAACAGTAGTGCGCTACATCAATTACCTAGCGCGCTACCAGCACATAGCATGCTACGCTATTTACATAACGCGCTAACAACAAACAAAAATTGTACATAAAGGGCTGTTTTGAGATTTTTGACTTAGTACATATCCCGAACATCTATAAACATACTAAACATGTAAAATTGGACTTCAGGGAATTAGGGGACCGTAGCTCGGGTATCAGGGAGCTAGTCGGGTCGGATACGGGAGTCTAGGGAAGTCGGAGCACGAATTGAGGTGCGTAAACCCATTGAGAACGCTTTAAGGAATTCATGGTTTTGATTTATTGATATCGCATTTCATGTGTGACTGCTGGTGGGCACACATGAGGTTTCTCTCCTATTTCGATTTGCGTATATATTGGTTGTGGCTAAATCGCTTGCACGAGTTACTTGTGTTTAGTGCTCATGTCGACGGCAGTAGGATATACTTACGACCATCGGGAGGGATTTAGGGTGTTCCCTTGACTTGAAATAACATCTGGAGGGGTTCATCCTGTAACCGTAGTAGGGGTGTAGTCACCGTATGCCTGTAAGTATATACGTGGTTCCTACTCGATTTATTGATTACTGGCTGGTGTAGATCAGGGTTTTCTCGTGATTATACATATGCTTACTGATTAGTGCTTTATTTCTTAGCTGGTTTAGTTGGTACATGTTGGTTATTTATTTCACACTATTGCTTTTTCTTGTCTTATGTTGCCTTCATTAATGGGAATATGATGTATTGTTGTCAGGTGTTATATTCGCATGTCTCGTAGTTTATCAGTTTTATTTCATAAATATTGTGTGGACTTCTCTTGGGTTTTACTCACCGGACTCGTCACTGTATTTGTTGGGTGACTGAGTGCAAATCCTTCGACGAGTAAGGGCAAGGGCAAGGGCAAGGATGTACTGGGCGACTACCTCTGAGATTGTGGAGCCAGCTCGTGTGTGATATCAGTATGTATTTATTTTACTTTTGTTGGGTTTTGGGGACCAGAGAACACTGATTACATGTATATGGGACTTTTGTTATACTTATCTCACCTTGATATATACATGGTATCTTTTGCCGGGTTTTCCACTACTTAGGATTGTTAAATATTGCATAAGCTACTCATTAAAAGACTTCCATTTGTAAAATTATAATATAACTTGATAAATTGAGTAACCGACTAGCTGAATTATTAATACTTATGTAAAGGTTAGTTAGCGTAACTAGGGTTAGCTGGAAAAGTGTAAGCAACTCGTTAGGTTGCGAGGCGTTAAGGAGAAGCAGGCTATGACGTGGCAAGGCTAGTTGACGTAGGATGCGACGTGTCGGGTAGCAAGACGATCGAAATTTGGGGTCGTCACACACTCTATGCCTCGATTTCCCAACATGCATGAGACCTTGAAGAATATAAGTCCTTGTAAATCAGTAAAATTATATTTTTAATTTGTACTTCATCCTCGGTAAAGTCACCATTCACATCTTGTAATCTACCAATGTAATTTTTTGATCTCCACGAACTCATCATTGTGTGGTAGTATTTTGTATTTGCATTCCCGTCCCGTAGCCACTTGAGTTTGGCTTTTTGTTTGATCATGCAATGTTCCCTCACACGTACCTCTTGTAAATCACTTTTCAGCTCATCCCTTTTAATTTTTTGTTCCGCCCCCATGCACATATTTCCTCTGCTTTATCCGACTCCTCAATTCCCTTTGTTATTTTTGCCTTTATACACTCGGTTCTACCAAAATGCTCTTGATTCCATTGTTCGATGTAAGCTTTGAAACCCTTTTACTTGTTCATTAATGCGAGCCTCTGTCCCCCTCATTAGATGAGTTACCCACCACTGTTTTAGTACCTCTTGGAATTGTTTGTGGCATAGCCATGCATTCTCGAAACGAAAAGGCGTGGGGCCCTATTTTTCGGTCCCATTTCAAGCGGGATGGGAATATGATCTCGATGTAATTTGAGACCCCAAGTATTGTCTTCCATTTGTGAAACTCTCCTCCCATTCTCGAGTAAACAAAAAACGATCTAATCGTTCGCATATCAGCGTCTCACGATAGTTAGACCACGTGAATCTTCCCTTCGTAAGAGGTAGATCAATTAACCGCATTTCCCGAATAATTTGATCAAAAGTTATCATGCTTCGTGTTAGACAGGGGCTGTTTAGCTTTTCCTCAACAAACCTAGAAACATTAAAGTACTTGATAACACACCAACAAGGCTCGCATAATCCATATAAGTCACCTAACTCTTCCCAAAGATTTTCTTGAGTAGATATAGTCGTGGCCCATCGACACTGATAGCCACCAAAGATTCCTCGTGTCTTCTTTTATTTGTATAGAGACTGAGAAATTTCCCACCAAACAGTCCTTCACTTGGACTCTTCGTATGTCCCACATCACAATAATCCTTCCCCTAGTTCCATACGATGATAAGACAACCCATTGTTTGTATCTATTTCCCCAAATAGCTATTATATCTCATATTGAGGCGCCATCGTTTTGATTCTTGCAACACAACCACATCGGGATTTATTTTCTTCATTTCTTTTTTACTAGGCGTCATTTACATCGCCAAAGCTTCGAATATTCCAGTGACTATCTTCATTTGGGAGGGGCAAGTCTCTTTTGTTGTTGTTGTTATAATTAACCTCCCAAAGTGTAATCGTTTCAATTCTCTCTCGCACACTAGTTTGTCGGTCCCCCACGATGGCTCGTTGCCTCACCCCTAGGGGTGGGCGCGATTTTTGAAAAACCGCCCAAACCGCGCGGTTTGGTTTGGTTTTTAAAGCTCGCGGTTTGGTCGCGGTTTGGAAAACCACCAAGCCGCGATTCCGCATGTTTGGTCGCGGTTTTCATTTTGGAAAAACCGCGGTTTAACCAAACCGAGGGTATTTTGGTAATAACCACCAAAAACCCTAAAGGGCTCAAACAAAACCAAAAAAAAAGAAAAAATCTCTCACTTCTCTCACTCCTGTTCTCCCTCCAGCCGCTCACTCTCTCCGTCTCTCAAAAAATCTCTCCTCCCTCTCCTCCCTCTCCTCCCTCCCGCCGCTCACTCTCTCCGTCTCTCGTCACCTCTCTCTCTGGATCTCTGTCCTCCCTCCCGCCTCCCGCCACTCACTTTCTCGTCACCTCTCATCCCTCCCGCCTCCCGCCGCTCGCTCTCTGGATCCAGGGTTTGGTGGTACGAAAGGGTTTTCTCAGCCACGGTTTTCGTCGAAAACCGTGGCGAGAAAACTTTTCGAGCTTCCGCAATCGTCATCCTTTCGCCATGGCCGACCTCACCAATGCCGACTCCAATCCCCGCCTCTCCGTCGACACTCACCCCCACGTCTCTAAAGGTGTGCTTCCCCTCTCGATCTCGCTCTCTCGCCGATTCTTTCGGTTATGGTTTTGTTCGATTTGGTTACGGTTACGAGGGTGTTCAATCCGTGCGATTCTAGGGTTGCGGGTTGTGTTTTGTTCAGATCGAATGGTTGATGAGTGGTTTTGTAGAAACCCTAGCTCGATTCTAGGGTTGCTGTTTTTTTTTTCTTGCTTTTTTTTAATGCTTGTTTTTTTTTTTTTTTTTTTGCTACTTGAATAGATGAAAACCGCGAAACCAAACCGACCAAACCTCGCAAACCGCGGTTCGGTTTGGTTCGGTTTTCAATTTTCGCGGTTTGGTCGCGGTTTGGAAAATCACCGAACCGTAGACCCTCGGTTTGGTTGCGGTTTGGTGGTTTTCACCACCAAACCGCGGTTTGCCCACCCCTACTCACCCCCTAATGTTTCGCCTTGTACTACTTGAGGTGTGAGTGGAGTGGTCTCTAGTTGTTCGTCTTTGATTTGTACATCTTCTTCCACTAATTCATCCCTAGGTATCGTTGGCAACTCAATATTTGATGGCTATCCTTATTTTTCATATTGTATTTCATATATTGTGGGTTGGCAGATAATGTTGTTCAAAATAGCTTCATCAACTTTCTCTAAAATTGAGTCAGTAAAAAATTCTTAGTCCACAAGGAGCTCGGTTACCTCATTATTCAAGCATTGCTCATCATGATACTCCTCATGTTGATCGAAATCATCATTCCCCTCCTCATAAACTACCAGGGCCAGTATATCTATCACGGCCCAAATCTCTAATTTGACTTTAATATTTTAATCATGATCAAATGACCCGTGACGTGGGACCCGCTTCGATATACGTGTCGCAACCGAGGCGAGATGGCTGAGGTAAATGTTATATTTGTAATGTTGTATGCCTAGTGTGTTGTAGATATGTAGACTACTAAGTCATTCCTACTTGTGAATAGGTGTCGAGACGCACACCTCGAGTTGTGTGCCGACATGGGACCGAGGTAGGGAACAATATGGTGAGTTGGTATAAGCTCTATATTGTTTTTATAAGTGATATAAATGGGGCTATGGTTGATTAAGTATCAAATATACTTAAGTTAGTAAGTTAAAACAATAGCTACTTGATATTTCTCAAGACACGTATTGACCTATCTCAACACCAATTGAGTCACTTATTGGTGTCAATTGGCATGAGATAGTGGGACATATGTTAATAGGTGTACCACTAGTTAGGTATCGAGATACGTATGCACAATAGGATTAATGGCTATCAATCAACCATATCCAATTTATGTATATAAGCTTTTGGTCAACTCAAGCAACTCGACTCTTTCATTTCATTTGCTTAAGGGAGAAGCAAAGTTGTTAGAGAAGGGGAGTTCTTTGGAGAAGAAGAAGATTAGTAAAAACTTGGTGATTTAGTGAATGAGAGATCAAATCTAACTAGTGTTCATCAAGTTTGGTAACTTCTCTACACCAAGCTACGATACCAAGCTATAACATCCCCTAACTTGATTAAGACGATACCCGGATGAAACCCTAATCAAACCCAAATTACCCTCACTGAGACTTAACTAGAGCAATGACCTTACCACCTTCACACGATAAACACTAATGTATATCAATTATCGATATAAAATAATTAATAAATGCATCAGAAATTTAAAACCTTTTTCGATAATCCAAAACACAATATATAGTATTAAAATAAACTAGAATAAACCTCGGTTATACAAATCTCCCATCCCTTGTGATGTTATAAAATTGTAATTCAATACAAATATATAAGACCAGAGAGAGTCATCACATCGAAAAGAAGATTAAGACTCCTATATCTTCTCCGTCCCGTAGTCGTAGCGCTCGTCGGTTATCCTGTGATGTTAATTGGAGTGAGCGCTCCAACTTACTCAGTAAGTAAGGATTCACATAACCATCAACATTCCATATAATAGTCAAGAATATCATGCAATAACAACATGCACTAAATCTAACAAGAATATGGAAATCATATAAATCAATAAATAACAGATGCAAAGCAAATGTCTTGGACTATTACACTGTGATCCCCATTTTATTTATAAAAACTAGGGTCGATTACCCACCGGCGCCATTAATGCGTTTGTTAGACCAACACATTGCACATTTGTGCTCTTTAGCCCATCCATTAATGCCCAATGGTTCTATCCCAAACCCCTAGTGAGAATGTAACCCACGCAACCTATAAACTGAGCAGGAAGTTACATATATGCCAGGAAGGTAATCTATCTCCTATATAACCTGGTCTCAGTTTCAGGAACTTACTCTCCTGAATCACAGTAAACATTGTTTTTCGTTTATTGAAAACCATCACAGTGTACATAGTCTCCCATTCCAGTCCATAAACTACATGAACTACGTATACTAAATAGCCGGACAATATTAATAAATAAGCGAATCCGTACTTACCTCGGGTTAAGTCTCCGTCCAAACTTCCTAAGTTTTCGGTCATCACCTCCTTTCTCGGTGTTCCACAATCTATCATCAATCTTTTGTACTCAATTTAGGTCCAATATAATCTATTTAGAACCCCTAGACCAATCCCTAAGTCCTTAAGGAATTCTATGAAAAACACATTAAACTTGCTATTTTTAGCGGTGGGAGCGCGCTTCCTCACTTAGTGGGGCGCGCTCCAGCAGCTGGTTTCATCTTCACTGATGAAGGGAACGCGCTCCTCCACTAGGTGGAGCACGCTCCACCCTGTCGTTGTTAAAACAACACGCAGGGCAGCAGCCACCGTCACTCTACCAATTCTTTCAAACTCATCCAAACAATAATATAAACCTCCAAAATCGATCAAGGAGGACCTCTAATGAGGTAACAAAACATAATTAGTCAACAAACAACATGAATAACTAAGATTCTAGCATCACCATCGAATTGAACTTTGATAATCATAAGAACAAATCATACCTACGTGATGCTCTTAAGCCTGTTGGTTCAATTAAGCTCCTCATTTCGCGTTGATTTAGCCCCCTCAAATCATCCCCTTAAGATCCGAATCGAAATCGATCCCTCGGCTTCTCGAATGATCGATCGAATGAATTGATAAGAATGAGCTTTTTATTTTTATATATGGATTTCTCTCGAGATACGCGTCGCGCTATCTCAAGACCGATCGAGTGATTGATGCGTTAAAGTGACACTCCTTAAAGTGACCCCGATTTTGACACATCAAGCACCTACGCTTTGTTTGAGATGATCAAATGATCCATATATTTCAATTATTCTTTTATTTTCCAATATATATATATATATTTATATATCTAAAAACATATAAATATATATATCTCGTGTATTATTCATCGATAAACTCAACGGACGCGCCTACATGTGTCCTTGAGCGTGTACATTCATGCCACGACCGATGCGAGCTATACATGTCATGGCCGAGGCGAGATGGCCCATGACGTGAGACCCGTAAACATATAAACATATATTTCAATCTCTAATTTGACTTTAATCTTTTAATCAGGATCAAATGACCCATGACGTGGGACCTGCTTCGATATATATGTCGTGACCGAGGCTAGATAGCCGAGGTAAATGTTATATTTGTAATGACGTATGCCTAGTGTATTGTATATGTGTAGAATAATAAGTCATCCCTAATTGTGGATACTAGCAGTGGGAGAGCTGAGAGATGAGATTCTTCATGACTCACACCGTTCCTGGTTCACTGTTCATCCAGGTAAGACCAAGATGTACCATGACATGAAGAGACATTTTTTGTGGCCTGGGATGAAAGCGGACGTATTGGAGTTTATTAGGAATTGTGGGATCTGCCAGCAGGTGAAGGCAGAGCATCGTAGACCCAGAGGATTATTACATCAATTTCCCATTCCACAATGGAAGTGGGAAGACATAGCCGTGGATTTTGTTAGAGGACCGCCAAGAATTGCCTGTCGACACGATTCTATCTGGGTGATTATGGACAAACTGACAAAATCTGCCCTTTCATACCAGTTGCAGCTCATTACTTATTTGACCAGTTGAGTATATTGTTCGAGAGAGAGATTATTAGGCTGCATGGAGTACCATTTACTATTACATCAGACAGAGATGCTATGTATAAGTCCATGATGTGGCAGAGTATGCAGGAGCAGTATGGTACGCGCCTACAGTTTAGCATAGCCTTTGACCCTCAGACTGATAGACAGACTAAGAGGTTAATTCAAACTCTCGAGGATATGCTCAGGGTTTGTGTACTTGAGTTTGGCGGATCATAGGAGGAGTACCTACCGTTGTGTGAGTTTGCATACAACAACAGTTATAGGGCTAGCATTGAGATGACGCCATTTGAGGCTTTACATAGCAGACCATGTCGCT
Organism: Stephania cephalantha; assembly: GCA_039657325.1. NCBI lineage: Eukaryota > Viridiplantae > Streptophyta > Magnoliopsida > Ranunculales > Menispermaceae > Stephania > Stephania cephalantha. The sequence continues at coordinate 45,579,938 of CM077572.1, read as the reverse complement.
CACCATATTGTTCGGCTGAGCCAAAGGACCGGGATATTATAGGGCCTCAAATTGCCTTTGATCACATAGAGAAGGTACGACAGATTCGCTAGAGGCTTAAAGGAGTCCAAGAAAGGCAAAAGAAATATGCAGACACATATCGCAGCGATCTCACGTATGACGAGGGAGCCTTAGTGTATCTAAAGGTTTCTCATCGGAAGGGTATTCACAGATTTGGTTTGAAAGGCAAGTTAGCACCGAAATTTATCGGGCCTTTCAAGATCAAGAAACGAGTTGGAAAGGTTGCTTATGAGTTGAATTTACCTCCACAAATGTCGGGGATTCATCCAGTGTTTCATATTTCTATGCTTCGACTAGCCAAGTCGAAGGCAGGCGAGAGATCGATAGTGGACTAGAGTTAGATTGACTTGAGTGAGGACATATCATATGAGGAGCAGCCAGTACAGATTCTAGATCATAGGGTACAACAGTTGAGAGACAAGTCTATTGCGGCCTCTACCGCCCAGGGTGACGTGTCTCCGTATACTCCTTGCCGATTGGCCCAACTACACGTGTCCGACATCTGCCCGTCCTCTTCATGTCTCGTAAATCGTGTCCACGTTTGTATTATCCCATAAATTAGTAAATTATCCTTATATTCTTTATCCATTTTACGTGGGAATCTAACTGTTTCAACTGTTATTTAGTTGGCAATTTATTGAGATCCTAACCATACTAGTGGGTTGCATTTTACAAATTATCATATTTAGCGGAAGTCTTAATTAATACCATTTAGTATAAGTAATTTAGCGTGGTAAACATTCTCCAAAAGAGCAAATTATGCGGTGGAAAACCCTGGAAAGTACTATGTATATAAGCGACAATACCCCAAATAAGGTATATATACATGTACGGTGTCATCTCAAGTATCCCAATACCCAAAATATACAAAATATCAAAAATAAGCACATACAAGTAGGTCCTCGACAGCGGACAATCAGATGTAGTTGCCTAGGATCCCTTTCCTATCTTGGTACTAGGATCCGTACTCAATCATCACAAAAGACAGATGACGAGTACAGTAAGTAAAATCCCAAGGAAATCCTCTGAGCATTCCTATAATAAAGTAAAGGAAATGCACAGAATGTTGTCAAGTAAACATGTGGAATATAAAACAGACAATTGTAAATGGTTCATCGCATGAATAGACAACAGACAAGCTAACAAATGTGTGTGCTCGCTCCAGATAGACTAGACTGTACTTCGGGTTACCAAGTTTCCACCAGTGGTCGCGTTCAACTGGTTCGACACTTGATCCCTCGCGGCGCTGGCTAAAATCGGTTGAGTCACCGACACGTGCATCAAGGGCAAGCTCAGGTCGCCATTCACTGAGGGTCGGGTCACACGTGCTACAGTCTAGTGCATTATGAACACACAACCAAGAAATATGGGGGAGTAACCTCAACCCACGTCCAAGTAACCGAATAGAATAATGAACAATAAGGAATGATAGATATGAAATGTAAAGCAGGATAAATACTCAGAGTCTTTCAGTTAGATTTTACAAACCTCACACTGCTCTCCGACCTCCCCGGACTCCTGTACCCAACCCGACAAGCTCCTCGACACCGAGCCTCGGTCCACTAAATCCACGAAGTCCATTTTTACAAGTTTAGGTTGTTTACAAAGTTTTAGATATGTATTAACCGAAAATCCCCAAAACAACCCTTTATAATCCATATTCATGTCATTAGCGCGCCAATATGGTCTACCTAGCGCTTGATTGAATTAGCGCCCAGGGGTGTACCTAGCGGGCTATATGGAATTAGCGCGCTAGGGAATTTAATTAGTGCATTACTCGTTCTTCGTTTCGAAGAACGCTTGCACACCCAGGACGATTAGCACGCTAATCGTTCCAATTAACGCGCTAATTGCCTTCTGGGATAGAATTCTCGATTCAAGAATTCTATCCTAGCCCTCTCAATTAGCTAATCTAACTGGTTTTACACCCTCTCCTCATCAAAATGACTTCAATACATCAATTAGAACATTTCAGATCATTTAATTAACCCAAATTCTTCAAATTCATGCATTCACCGCAACTTTCCAATTTCATCAAAATCATCAATTCGAATTAAATCGTGGTAAATTCCCTATGAATATGATCTAATAACATGTAATACATCAAGGTTTCCCAAAAAATCAGAGGTTTAACCATCAAATCTGAATCACTCAATTCAATCAAAAATGGGTTCATTGGAGAGTGGAGGAGATGAAGATGATGATTACTTTGGTTTGAGCTCTTGATTTGCTCTATAATGTGTAAATTCCCAGCTTGAATTATATATCTCTCTCTTCCTGGTTTTCTCAGATTGCATGAGAAAAATTTGAGTGGATTGATCAAAACCTCCATTAAGTCTCGTATATATATATTTGATTAAGATCAAGTGTGCGTACGTATCTCGAGGATTATCTTGTGGTGTATAAACATGCTGTAACACACTCCTTAATGACTCCAATAACACACTCATCTCCTAGTACTACTCATTATGATCATCTAAATATTCATCTCATGGTCTTCATTATTTAGTGTAAACTATAGGCTTAACTTATTTGATTGATGTCACATTACATTAAGCCTTACAAAAGCATATGGTTAGTGTCTTATTTATCTAATTTAACTATCTCATGGTCCCACTAACCTTTACTTTCAATTATCCAGGTGTCTCGCTATCGACACGCATTTCGAGGCGTGCCATTGCTTATTGCTCCAATTTCAATTTTAGCTAGCCTATAGTTACATTACCAATTTCAATTTGATTCCATAATCTTTTTCGTTAATTTATCGAGTTTCTCTAGTGTACCCGTACTAAGCCTCTCGATACCCGCGTTGACATGCACTTCGAGGCAGCTACCCGTCATACAACCTCGCATGCTCTCGTTGTTCGACATACACACATGCGATGTATTTAAAAAATAATTTAATAATCTGCATCGCAAATAATCCATCTGACACTCAATTCAACTAGTGTACCTAGGTCGTGTGTCCTAGCCTACCTGCGGCGTCCACGTGGATCTGAGCTGGTGTCCATGTCTGCAATTATGATATAAATAACGTCGTTAATAAAACGTGCTATTACAGTTCTTCCCAACTAAATAAAATTTCGTCCTGAAATTTAACTGTAACTTAAACATCATACTAGGAAATAGTTGAGGGTATCGCTCTCTCATCGTCGACTCGAGTTCCCAAGCGAATCCCTCGGTCTATGATGCGCCAACGAACTAGAACCTTAGAGAGCTCCCCTGTTCCCGAGAATATGAACTATGTGGTCAAGTTTTCTATCGGCCCCTCCATAAATCACGTCGGGGTAAACCTCAATCTCCCTAACTTAATATTACGTCTTGTGCCCCGACCTAGCTAGTCTCAACATCGAAATGTGAAATGTCGGATGAACCCCAGCTAACTCAGCAGGTAACTCTAATCGATACGTAACACTGTCCACTCGCTGCGCAATCCTATATGGCCCAATGAATTTCGGCGCCAATTTCCCCTTAGTACCAAACCTATGCTAACCCTTCCAAGGGAAACCTTTAGATATACCATGTCGCCTTCCTCCTAGCTCAGTCCTTTGTGATACCGATCCGTGTATTTCTTCTGTCTATCATGTGCGGCTCGTAACCTTTGTCGAATCTATCTGATCTTTTCTATGTGATCAACAACTATCTCAGACCCAACTGTCACTGTATCTTCCGGCTTCGCCCAACACGCAGGTGATCTACAAGGCCTCCCATATAGTGCCTTAAAAGGTGGCATGCCAATGCTTGCCTGATAGCTGTTATTATATGCAAACTCACACAAAGGCATATAATCCTCCCACGAACCCCCTAACTGCAATATATTAGCCCTGAGCATATCCTCCAAGATCTGTATCAGTCACTTTGACTGTCCGTCGATCTGAGGATGATAAGCCATACTAAACTGCAACCTAGTGCTAAACTGCTCCTGCATAGCCTCCCAAAGCTTCGATGTCAACCTGAGATATCTATCCGATACAATGAAAATTGGCACCCCATGTAATCTAATAATCTCCCGTTCAAACAATATGCTCAGCTAGGGAAACGTGTATCTCATGGAAATCAGAATGAAATGAGCTGATTTCGTCAGTCTATCAATCACTACCCAAACTGCATCGTGACGCTTCGATGTCTACGGTAGTCCACTAACGAAATCCATGGTGATGTGCTCCCGTTTCCACTATGGAATGGGCAACGGCTGTAACAATCCACCCTGTCTCCTATGCTCAGCCTTCACCTGCTGGCAAATGTGACAACTCCTAACGTACACGTGTACGTCAGCCTTCATTCCCAACCACCAGAATAGTCGCCTCAAATCATGGTACATCTTGGTCCGACCAGGATGAACTGTGTAGCGAGACAGGTGTGTATGCTCCAGAATTCCGTCCCATATCTCCTGATTCGTAGGTATCCATAATCTCCCTCGGTGTCTCAAACACCGATCCGTGGTCTCTGCCCAATCAGTGCACTCCAGATCCCGAACCAGAACACGGAACCGCTCGTAAAGCCCATCGACCCTATAACACTTGGCAACCCTCTCAATCGATACGGTCGGCGCTCTCATCTGACCACAAATGTGCTGCTCAGCCATAGTGGTTACCTCTGTCATACACATAACTGATGCTGCTTGTAACAGACTATGCTCGTGTGTCATAGGTTGCAGAACAGTCTGACTGTCAACCCTGCTCCTGCTCAATGCGTCTGCTACGACGTTCGCTTTTCAAGGGTGATACTTAATAGAGAAGTCGTAATCCTTCAGTAGCTCAAGCCATCTCCATTGACGCATATTCATATCCCTCTGAGTGAAGATGTAACGTAAACTCTGGTGATTCGTATACAAGATGAACTTCTCCTTATAGAGATAGCGCCTCAAAGCCTTCAGTGCAAAGACGATCGTTGCAAGCTCCAGGTCGTGCACTGGATAATTCCCTTCATGGGGTCTCAACAGTCTGGATATATAGGTAACTAGTCTACTATCCCGCATCAGCATGCATCCAAGACCAATGCCCGATGCATCTGTATAAACTGTCAAAGTCTTGCCCGGCTTTGGCAATGTCAATACTGGTGTGGAAGTCAACCTCCTCTTCAGCTCACAGAAGGCCTGCTCACACTCATCTGACCAATCAAACCTAACATTTTTCTTGGTCAGTCTCGTCATCGATGCTGCAATCGAAAGAAAATCCTGCACAAATCGCCGGTAATATCCTGCCAGTCCAAGAAAACTCCATATATCGGCAACAGACTCGGGCGTTCTCCAGTCAATAATAGCCCGAATCTTCTTTGAGTCCAAAGAGATACCCTGGTCACTGATGACATGTCTTAGAAATCTCACCGCACTCAGCCAGAAGTCACACTTACTCGAACTTGGCGTACAATCTCGTGCTCTCTTAGTGTTGTCAAACCGCACCGAGATGTCCCTCGTAATCTTCACGAGTCATGCCGTAGATCAAGATGTCATCGATGAACACTTTGACGAACTCGTATAGATATGGTCTTAAGACCCTGATCACGTGTCGTGCGTGCCAAATATAACCCGCAATTGAGATACTAACCACAAGGGTGTAGTAGTGGTAAATATGAGGTCGAATCCACAGGACTTGAGTTTTACTCCAAGTTAAGTAAAAATGGGGGGTTTTCAGGAAGTTCAAGGAAATAATTAACTAGACTAACACAAATAAAAAGTTCGCAAAAATAATATCAATTCCACAAGCAAGAATCAAGATCCAATGGCATTTAATGGTCCTCAATCATTCCCAAAAGCTAATATTTCAATTTCTCCTAGATTAGCAATGGAAAATCGACGTCCCCCATAAATTCATAGTTCCTCTAATCTCGATAGCTAGGACGTCCGGCACTAACTACTTCCCTAATCAATGTATAACCCCTAAACATCCGCGAATCGAGTTTAACATACTAACCGCAGTAATTTGGATATGTGGGAACAATAATACTAAATCACTGGATCGTATCCGTTTCCGATTTAACCTAGATTCAATTGTTGCACACTCAAAAATCGAAAGGGTTTTGACGGCAAATGGGTGAGTGTTCGTCACTTTATTGGTCCAAAAGCACAATTACACGGATACTAATGGTCCAAATAACTATATGTTGTCCCCCCTTAAGCATCACTGGTCACATACATACCCTAGATCTAAACCATATACTTTAAAATCAACAACAATGAAAAAATGAGAAATTAAATCAAATTAAATAAAAATCGTAGATCTCACATAATATATTTCATGAATCATGAATCCTACTTGTTTCCCCTTCAACCTAGGCGAAGATTGGTATAGCCGGACATCATCTCTACAATCTCCAAGTATGAAAAGTTGTGTGCGGCGGCTCCAATGTCGACTCCCCGTATGAATACCCTAGTTCCTAATATGAAAAACCACTAAAAATTGCTATCAAGAGGTGAGAGAAACTAATTTTGGGGGTTAGTCTCGTAACACGTGCGCCGAGGAGCATCTAGGGACTATTTTTGGGGTGAAAATGGGTTTCGTACACGTGGCAAACACCTAATTGGTCTGTTTTCTGCCGTGCGCTGACGTGGCGCGAGCCGATAGACCGAATTTTGCTTGTGATGCTTGTGTGTGGAAGACGTGACACATGGCGGGACAAGATTGGCCGAGAACAAGGAGCGACGTACTTGGCGTGGGGTGAGTGCGACACGTGGCGGGCAAAAGGTGATGAAGAAGGCTCGCACAGAATCGGCAAAGATTTGGTAGACGATGCTTGACGCGCATCCCGATGAACATCTTAAGGCAAGCTGAAACGTGAGAAAACCGCGACGACATGTGGATGAGTGACCGAAGACGCGTGACAGTCATGTACGAGTTGGAAGAATGGAAGGCCGACAAGTGGCTAGTAGTGGCGATTTGGACGAATGAGCGATCGCCGCGTGGCGTGGACTCGAAATCGCTTACGCGTCATTCTCGGAATCGGGGTTTTTGCTTGATTAGTACACCTAGAAAAATTTTTTATCAACCCAACACATCTTCAAAAATTATTCCCCAACTAACACATTTTTGCGTCGTCGCCGCCACCTCAGCTGGGTGAGGTGGCCACGTTGACAAAACGTGACCCGAGGTCACGTTGACAAAACGTGACCTGAGGTCACATTTTGCCCCCACCGCCGTCACCGATCCTGCCGTCGGTCGTCATCTGCGCACTCGCTGCGCACCGAGACCCGCCGCCGCATCAGCGAAGATCCGCCGATCCCAGTCGCATTAGATCCGCCGCCGCCGCAAGATCCGCTTCGCCCACCTCCCGCCGTTGCACAGCGATCCTCCCCGCCGCCCGCCGTGCTCCAATCCACCGCGCGAGATCCACTCGCCGTCGCAGCCCCCGCTTCGCATCGCCATGATCGCATCAGCAAGATCCGCCGCCAGTGCATTAGATCCGCCACCGCCGCGAATCGTGTATAAGCGATGACCAAACCGGCGGACGCGCGGCGGCGGCTGGCGGCAGCGAGAGCGGGAGCGAGCGGGACTGGAGCGGAACGGTGGGCGAGTGGGGGAGCGAGAGCGCGCCGGTGCTGGGAGACGACGGCGGGCGACGGCAGCGGCGGCAGTAGCGGCCGGCGGGATCACCGACGTCGGCGCGAGCAGCAGCAGCGGCAGAAAGTTGGGGGACTAGGGTTTGTGCGGGGGTGTGTGGGGGGGGGGGGAGAGATGGGGGCAAAACGTGACCCCAGGGTCACGTTTGTCAACGTGGCCACCTCACCTAGTGAGGTGGCGGCGACGGGCAAAAAATGTGTTAGTTGGGGAATAAGTTTTGAAGATGTGTTGGGTTGATAAATTTTTTCTTAGGTGTACTAATCAAGCAAAAAATCCCTGAATCGTGAAAGCATGTAATTCGAGAAGATCCAACGCTTTTGAAGCGAGTCACTTGCTTGTTCATTTGATCTCGCTTTCTCCAATTCTAACCACCACGCATCACGTAACTCAAGGCAAATTGTCCCGCTGTTCGATCAATGCGAGTAAATACTCCATTCTAAGTATTTTTCCGCTACGAATTCAACCACGCACTCGTTTCACCGAAAACGACCAATAAATATAATTAAATATATATTTTGGAAACTTTCCACATTAAATATACTAAAATAGCCTACTAAAAGCATATAAAAAACAACTTATCAGACCCTGTGCATCAAATCCATGAAAATCGCTGGGGCGTTAGTCAGCCCAAACGGCATGACTGTAAACTCAAATAGCCCGTATCTCGTGCTGAAAGCAGTTTTCTAGATATCCTCTTCTTGAATCATCAACTGATGATAACCTGAGCGAATGTCAATCTTTGAGAAGAATCTGACACCTGCTAACTGATCGAACAAATCATTTATCCTAGGAAGTGGGTAACGATTCCTAACTGTCACCTAATTCAATTTCCTATAGTCTATGCACATATTCATGGAACCATCATTCTTCTTCATAAACAATATTGGAGCTCCCCAAGGTGACATACTAGGGTGAATAAAACCCTTCTCCAGCAATTCATCCAACTGTCGTCTAACCTCCTCCTGCTCCGATGGTGACATCCTATATGGTCTACTGGTGATCGGCTGCATCCCTGGTATCAATTCAATGATAAACTCAACAGCTCGTGGCGGTGGCAATCCCAGTAGGTTATCCAAAAATACATCAACAAAATCTCTAACCACCGGTACATCCCCAATCCTGACCTCCATCCTAACCTTCGGCTCAACTATAGCTGCAAATGCCCCAATCTCCTACACTGTAGCTAGTCGGTCTCAAGTGATAGGTAAGTCAGTTGCAGATTCAACTAGTGCAAACTCTGGTATCCCAGGAATACGAAACTCTATCCTCTTACCATAACAATCTATCCGTGCATGATAGGGTGATAACTAATTTATCCCGAGTAGCATGTCAAACTTTAGGTACTCTAATACTCGAAGATCGGTTGGTAATTGATGTTCCTCAACCTCTATCATCACATTTCTACACATCCGGTTAGGGTATATCTTATCCCCAACAACCGTACCGAGGACAAGGTGTGTGTCTAGTGTCTGTGTATCTATCCCTAACTCTCCAACAATACGCCCAACAATAAATGATAAAGTACTACCAGAATCTAACATAGCATGCATAGGTCGACCAGAAATATGCAACGTACCTCGATAAAAGTGTCTGTCGTAAACCGTCATCCAGTTGTGCTACCGCATGAGCTATCTCTGGCATACTCTAGCTCTCGACGAGGTGACGGTGGTGTCATGCAGTCTACTCTCAAGTGTCCTCTATGACCGCACCTGTTTCATCTACGGCCGTCCTGCCTACCCGTCTGTCCGTCTCTAGATCTCGGACCACGACCCAGTCTCTCTCGATCTCTTCGATCCCGCCCGACGATATATCTGCCATTTGTGACCTATGCTGATCCACCATTGCTGATGTGATGGCCTGAACTTGTTGTTTCTCCTCATATTGGAACTGACTGCCTTGATGATCATCCCTGCGGCCCTTGTCCCATATATCATCCCTCCGGCATCTATCCCGATGATCCCTCTGTCTCTTCAACCTTTGGTTCGACCGAGAACTCTGTCCTGTATGTACCTCTGTACCAGTCACACGCCTGCCATCTCTCTGCATTAGATGTTTTTCATGTGCTAATGCTCTGTCAAAGATATCCTGCATAGTGGGTGCCCCAGAGGATACCACTACTGAAACAATCATGTCATCAACTCCTCTGGTGAAGTAGTAGATCTGCAGATGCTCTGTCCAGCGACATCCATCGAGAAGCTGAAGTAGGTACCATAATCTCTCCATGTCGCATCAAGGTCCGGTTTGGGTCAAGAACTCCTCCTCGGTCTCAATCTAACCTCCATAGGTATGTACTGATCGTAGAATAACTCTCTAAACTCAGCCCATGTCGTTGGCTCTGGATGCGTATCTTGATATGTGGTCCACCATACCGCTGCATGGCCTCTCAAACATGCTCTCGACAATTGTGCCTGTGCACTCTACATTCCTCATCAGCTTATGGAATCGCTGATGAGATACAATCCACATCCCCGCAGCCTCGGGGTCACCACCTCCATAAAAGAAACATGACTAAAACTTCAGAGATTCCCTCAACATCTTGGCCTCTAGAGCTAAGACGAATCCTGATGTAGTAGCGAGTAGTAGTGGGACGAATCTCGATCCGTACTCAATCATCACAAAAGACGGATGACGAGTACAAGTAAGTAAAATCCCAAGGAACTCCTCCGAGCATTCCTATAATAAAGTAAAGGAAATGCACAAAATGTTGTCAAGTAAACATGTGGAATATAAACAGCAGACAATTGTAAATGGTTCATCGCATGAATAGACAACAGACAAGCTAACAAATGTGTGTGCTCGCTCCAGATAGACTAGGCGTACTTCGGGTTACCAAGTTTCCACCATGGTCGCGTTCAACCGGTTCGACACTTGATCCTCGCGGCGGCGGGCTAAAATCGGTTGAGTCACCGACACGTGCATCAAGGGCAAGCTCGGGTCGCCATTCACCGAGGGTCGGGTCACACGTGCTACGATCTAGTGCATTATGAACACACAACCAGGAAATCGGGAGTAACCTCAACCCACGTCCAAGTAACCGAATAGAATAATGAACAATAAGGAATGATAGATATGAAATGTAAAGCGGGATAAATACTCGAGTCTTTCGGTTAGATTTTACAAACCTCACACCGCTGCTCTCCGACCTCTCCCGGACTCCTGTACCCAACCCGACAAGCTCCTCGACACCGAGCCTCGGTCCACTAAATCCACGAAGTCCATTTTTACAAGTTTAGGTTGTTTACAAAGTTTTAGATATGTATTAACCGAAAATCCCAAAATGACCCTTTATAATCTATATTCATATGTTATTAGTGCGCTAATATGGTCTACCTAGCGCGCTAGATTGAGTTAGCGCGCTAGGGAATTTAACTAGTGCGCTACTGTTCTTCGTTTCTAAGAACAGTTGCATACCCAGGACGATTAGCGCTATAATTGTTTTAATTAGCGCGCTAATTGCCTTCCGGGACAGAATTCTCAATTCGAGAATTTTGTCATAGCCCTCTCAATTAGCTACTATAACTGGTTTTACACCTTCTCCTCATCAAAATAACTTCAATACATTAATTAGAACACTCTAGATCATTCAATTAACCCAAATTCTTCAAATTCATGCATTCACCACAACTTTCTAATGTCATCAAAATCATCAATTCAAATTAAACCAAGTGGTAAATTCCATATGAATATGATCTAATAACATTTAATACATCAAGTTTTCACAAAAAAATCAGAGGTTTAACCATCAAATCTGAATTCACTCAATTCAATAAAAAATGGGTTCATTGGAGAGTGGAGGAGATGAAGATGATGATTATTTTGGTTTGTGCTCTTGATTTGCTCTCTAATGTGTAAATTCCAGCTTGAATTATCTCTCATTCTCTCTCTTTCTCTTTTCTCTCTCTCCCTGGTTTTCTCAGATTGCATGAGAAAAATTTGAGTGGATTGATCAAAAACTCCACAAAGTCCCGTATATATATTTGATTAAGATCAAGTGTGCGTACGTATTTCGAAGATTATCTTGTGGTGTATAAATATGTTGTAACACACTCTTTAATGACTCCAATAGCACACTCATCTCCTAGTACTACTCATTATGATCATCTAGATATTCATCTCTTGGTCTTCATTATTTAGTGTAAACTATAGGCTTAGCTTATTTAATTGATGTCAAATTACATTAAGCCTTACAAAACCATATGGTTAGTGTTTATTTATCCAATTTACCCATCTCATGGTCCCACTAACCTTCGGCTACGCAGTATCCGGTGCCCCGCGTTTGATACGCATTTCGAGGCGCGCCATAACCTATTGTTCTAATTTAAATCTTGGCTAGCCTATGGTTACATTACCCATTTCAATTTGACTCCATAATCAGTTTTTCGTGAATTTATCGAGTTTCTCTAGTGTACCTGTACTAAGCCTCTCGATACCCGCATTTACACGCACTTCGAAGCAGCTATCCATCACACAACCTCGCACACTCTCGTTATTTGACATATACACATGCGATGTATTTAACGAATAATTTAATAAATTGCATTGCAAATAATCCATCCAACACACAATTTAACTAGTGTATCTAGGTCGATGTGTGTCCCAGCCTACCCGTGGCGTCTACATGGATCTAAGCTGGCGTGACGATATAAATAAGGGCGTTAATAAAACGGGCCATTACAAAGTCTATTTTGAAGGTGTTGGTCAAGTGGCAGTTCCATGGGGACTCGGAACTCACTTAGGAATGGGAAGACTATATGCAAGATACGTTTTTGTACTTCTTCGAGTCGGGTATAGCTTTAGGTTAAGTTTAATTTCGAGGACGAAATCTCCATTAGTTGAAAAGAATTGCCACGGCCCAAATATTTAATTTGACTTTTAATCTTTTAATCAGGATCAAATGACCTATAACGTGGGACCCTGCTTCGATATATGTGTCGCGACCGAGGCGAGATGGCCGAGGTAAATGTTATGTTTGTAATGATGTATGCATAGTGTATTATATATGTATAGACTACTAAGTCATTCCTACTTGTGAATAGGTGTCGAGAAGTATGTGGGGATGCGCCTCGAGTTGCGTGCCGATGTGGGACCGAGGTAGAGAACAACATGGTGAGTTGGTATAAGCTTTATATTGCTTTTATAAGTGATATAAATGGGGCTATGATTGATTAAGTATCAAATACACTTAAGTTAGTAAGTTAAAATAATAGCTACTTGATATTTCTTGAGACACGTATTGACCTATCTTAATGCCAATTGAGTCACTTATTGATGTCCATTGGCATGAGATAGTGGGACATGTGTTAATAGGTGTACCACTAGTTAGGTCTCGAGATACGTGTGCACAAAAGGATCAATGGCTATCAATCATCCATATCTAATTTATGTATATTAGTTTTTGGTCAACTCAAACAACTCAACTTTTCATCTCATTTGCTTAAGAGAGAAGCAAAGTTCTTTGCCGGAGAAGGAGGAGGAGCTTTGGAGAAGAAGAAGATTAGTAAAAACTTGGTGATTTAGTGAAGGAGAGATTAAGTCTAACTAGTGCTCATCAAGTTGGGTAACTTCTCTACACCATAAAGTTAGCTTAATTCAATGAACTCATGAATCGATGTTGTTGGTTGTTGTTTTATGTTGTGGTTGATGTCATGGAACTCTGGAAGTGTGTATGGAGGTTCCTTATGCATTAACATGGCCTATGTGTAGAGAAAACTCAGAATTCTGATTGTAGAATTCTGGGTTTTACTGCCATAGCGCACTAGGTAGATCAACTAGCGTGTTAACTTGGATTAGCGCGCTAACCCCAGTCATTAGCGCGCTAGGTCTATGATTGCATAAAAACAACAATTTTCAAAAATTCCTTAAACATTATAAAAAAGTCTAATATGCTAAGTAAAGGTCCAAACGCACTCAAAAACCTATAATATGATGTCAGGAACTTATGAATGTATTTCGGGGATATAAATACGAGTTTCGAGGTGTTTGGAGGCCGAAGTAGCATAGGAAATTGCATGGATTGTAAGTAGACTGATCGATATATTTATGTACATTTCATTCCTGTTTACATGTTCATTTTCTGTCATTTGGACTGATTTACCTTTGTATTCAATATATCATGACTCGTTGTTCTTTCTCATTATATGAGGTTGCTTTAATGGTATAATTTGTTGATCAAATGATTTTATTGACTCCAAATCACGTGCAATGTCATTATTGATTGTTAATACATTTGGTCAGTGAAATAACATGCTATTAGGGTGGTGTTTCATAGCATTGTAATCTATTTCCTTTTATGCATTAGATATGCAATTAATTTATTGAATTCTCAAACCATGCTATTTTTTGAAATATGAAAGTATTCTTGTATCTAAAATCATTACATTATATAGGTTTGTCGGACATACGGGGTCACTAGACTTCCGGGGTGATCGAGATCTCTTCACTATCTTGCATTAATACCCCACGAGAAATAAGTCCGGGGTTGTTGGCAAGCATAACTTGCGCAACACATATGGTATGAGACCGGGGTTGTTGGCAAGTATATATATCGCAGTGACTCGGCACCAAAGAAATGTTATAAAGGCAAAATCGCTTCGGACCTTCATAATTATGTAGAGCTCAGCTCCATCCTTATATAGTGGAAATGATGATGTGATGAAGATCACAGCCGACCGGCCCTAGATCATTACTACTTAGCCATGTGTCAGTTTCTTGTTGTTTAACTAAAGTATCTCTTTGCATGTTCTCTCTACAGTATAGTGGCAATTATCATGCTTTTAGATACTTGTTGCATAATTGGGAATGTGAACAAATGTCTTTCAATATTACTTTCTACTTTCCGTACTTACTTGTCTAGTTTGTAATGGTGGGTGCGAGATCCGTCTAGTAGCGAGACCATGCAAAGAGAATATCGACGACTACTCTCGAGCCAATGAAGCTTAACTCGCTACACACGATTTTGTAGGTTTTGATTTTGATGTATTACTTTTATATGTATATGATATACTTTTGGGGTTGTATATTATGGGTTGAGTGAGTAGTACCTTGACCGGACACATGATGTTATATATCGTTGTTTCATTATATATATGCATGTGATTAGGCTGGCAATTCGTGTCGTACGAAGTCGTAAACGTGTCGTGTCGTAAACGTGTCGTGTCATAATTATCCTAAACCCGCACACGACACGTTTATTAAGCGAGTCACTATTTGTAAACACGACATACGACACGTTTAATAAACAGGTAAACTGTTTATTACACGTTTAACACGTTTATTAAACATATCATGTTTTAACATGTTTAACTCGACTCGTTTGTGTACTGTTTAACACGTTTATTAAACAGATCATGTTTAACTGTTTAACTCGACTCGTTTGTGTACATGTTTATCAACACTGTTAAACATGCTACTAGATTAATGATATCTCACTACAAAATCAATACAAACAACATAAAATATAAAATTATAAACCCATCTAATACAAGGAAAAATTAAAAATACAAGTTCTCAAATAGTCAAGTTCAAGTTTAATAACCCAACATAGAAGTAAGAGATAAATTCAAGGTTAATGAACAAAAAAGGCTTGAGTTCTCTAGTTTCCAACGAGTTTGAGCAAGTAGTTGACCGTGGATCATCACTCACACTCAAGTTAAGTACATCTTACATTATTTGTAATACTCTCCAAATCCAGCTTGACATCTTGCCCTACAACAAATAAAAAATGGAGTTTATTAATAATTATAAAGCTTGAGATACTAAAGATAAATAACAGTAAAAATGTCAAAAATAATATAACCTTCTAATCCTGCACATATCCAATCTCGCAAGCAAATAATTGCTTAAATTCTTAAGCTTCCCATGAAAAGTGGAATTCTCACAATTTATTGCATCTTCAACGACATGCAAGTATGCAACGATAAGAGATTATCATGAAAATCATTTCCATTCCAAAAGCAAATTAAACATATATGCGGGCGCAAAAAGCAAATGAAGGGCATTTTAAACTTCCAAGCATTTCTTGACAAAGCATCAAAGTACAAATAAAAGGCATTCAAAAAACAAACATGGAAGAAATGATCTCTCAGATAGTTATATCCCAAAACTACTTCATTGCCTAAACAATGTTCATTCTCTTATTCAATATAGTGGGCAAAAATTATGAGCTAGGTTTAAACAAATACATAATCGGCGAATCGCCCCATTAATTCTTACAACAAAGAATAAAATTCCCTCACCTCCATTTCTTCATTGCTTGCCTAATCAATACTCAAATTTTCATATGAATGAGAACAAAACTTCTCAACATTTGTAAAAATTAGTAACAATTAAGATTGAAAAAAAAAAAATCCATACCAAAACTCCGATGCAATGCAATGCAATCAACTCCTCTGATTCCTCTCCCTCTCTTCGTCCTGGGCCTGCTGCGCAGCGAGGCGGCGGCGGCGATCTTCTTCTTATTGGCGTCGATGGCCTTGGCGACCTCGCCGGCATATACTTCTCGTCATGCTTAGCCGGGACCTCGGTGGCGGAAAGAAGCGGCCGATCCCCCGGCCTTCTCGGTCCACGACCGCCGCCGCCTCCTTATCGGGATCCTCCAGGGGCCTAACGAAGCCCTCGACGACGGACAGAGAGTGGCCTTCACGGAACAAGTCGGGAGGGGGCCCTGGTAGCGGACAAGGATGTCGGTGATGAGGTCGGTGACGACGAACTCCATGAAGGGGGAGGAGGCGGGGTGGAGGCGACGCGCCTCGAGGACGAGCCGCCGAGGCGGAATCGGGACTTGTTAGGGTTTTGGGTGAACTTATCTAGGGCTTCCGTGGGGGTGATGTAGAACACCGGTGCTGCTCCTCGAAGGAGCTCGGGACCACCACGATGAATCCCGCCACGTAGTGAAGCTCAGCTGCGTAGGTCCGAGCCGCCGGTTCGGAGGTTGCTGGCGCAAACATTCTTTGTTCTGGCGGCGCTGTTGGAGGTGGTGATGGGGGCGATAGTGGGTGGTGGGGGGGGGGCGGGATGGGTGGAGATGGGTGGAGGTGGAGATCGGTCGAGAGAGAGAGAGAGAGAGAGAAAGAGAGGGGTTGAGAGAGATTTTGTTTGGTTTTGAACTTTTGATAGTTTTTAGGGTTGGAAATGAAAAATTTGTATTTATATGTAAATAATTATGCGAGTCATAAACGAGTCACACGGGTTAACACGTTAACGACTCGTTTATTAACCGTGTATAAACAGGTTAACCTGTTTATGACCCACATACATTTTTGCCAAACCCACGACATGTTTAAGGTCGTGTCGTGTCGTGTTAAACGTTTCATGACCCAAATTGCCAGCCCTACATGTGATCTTTATTCCCTGGTTTTTTCCAAAATTGTTAGGCCTCATGTTATAAGCTTTATTTGAATAAACTGTTAAGTAAGCAAAGTTTTAACTAACTCTGATTTATGAATTGATATAGGATAAATATAGGTTTATATTCATTTAATTTTTTTTTAAATAATTGGTGTGTAACAAGGTTTTGGAAAGGCTGACTAGTCTCTTATTAGGTCCTGTATGATGAGATTATGGTTTAATAACGTGTTTAGGCCCGGCGGTGCCCTAATCTCGAGAAGGGGCCATCACGGTATCCTCCCTAGCCAAAATAGCCTCATCAGATGAAGTAGATTATGTCTCCCTACCATATTAACCGTATCATCCCCCCCTCAGATTGTTCTGTTTCTACTTGTCATAAAATAAAAGAGCAACTGCCTATAACCTATGTGTGAGACTGACCTCCTTGTATCTCACCCATTGAAAATGCCCTCCTCTTGTTTTTGATTTTTTGTAGTAATTGGGCTTTGGTAGTTTCCACTGTTTTTGTAATTTGCTCTCTTACACTGTTAGGTATAACCTCCCCTTGAGATCTACCTCTACCATCTTATGGACTATGCCGAACATGGGCCGGGCTCAATAGTGCAACCCTGGGCTTCATTGACGTGATGCCCGTTATTACTGGACCGCATTCTCTACCCCAAGAAATATTCGACTCTTCCATCGCCTCATTTTGGGCCACCTCATTTGAATTTTCCTAAATGACCGCTTTGCCTATCCCAGTATAAGTGATATTTTGAGGGGACCGAATATTTAGTGGAGCATATCCTACCCCTTCAGTGATTATGATTCCTTTCTTTCGAAAGGGATTTCTTGATTGGACATCCGTACCAAGTATTGATTTTCTAGCCATCACAGTCGCTTCCAACGCCCTTTCATTTGTCTTCTCGATACCCAAATTATGAGCCTCTACCCTTCCCTCTCTGCGCTAGGTACGTTTGGCCGCACGGCGCCTATTAAGCCCCTACTCCCATCATGATAAGTGTCAATTCCCCATTGTTCCTTTGTTCACCGAGTCCTACTGCACCAGGGCTTCTTTCCACATCATCATCTTCCATCCCGGTTCGACCTCGAAATGGACATGAAATTGAAACAGGGACCGTGTTACCCCAACATGGTACATAAAATTTGAGTAGAAAAAAAACTATTGGGATCTCCTTTTACCTTTAACCAGATGCCATCTTTCATCAATTTGTTCTCGGTCGACTTAGCCACCTTGATTAAGCCACCAAATCAGTCTCTTATCTTTTGATATGCATCCATATTCCATAGATTTAAAGGGATTCCCTCAACACAAATCCATTCGTTAGAGCACCCAATCCATTTATCTCTATGATGTATGAGTGACCAGCTTTCCACCTTGTCAAGCAGCACACCCCCAATTTGTTTCCGTATTGAAGTAGACTTGCTTTTTCATCGATTGAGCAACAGAAGAAATTGCACGATCCTCTCCAAATGGTTGGAATGATATGTCTCTCTTTAGGCCGACCTATTACATACTCCATTAGATTCCATCCAAAAATCGGTGACGTCGAACACAACATTAGCTAAGTGCCACTCTTGAATTAGAGCATTCAGTTATTGGAGTTCAATTATGTGAGTCGAATTTATTGGTGGATCCCCTATTTCCCTAATCGGAACAACCCTCTCTCTCTCTCTCACCGAAACAGCCAACTCTCTTAGAGGGGGATCTATGGTCTGATTCCCCTCCATTCGAATAGCATTCACTAGTGCCCTCCATCCCTTCCCTTCATCGTGTGGCACCAAGATATTCTTGCTAACCCTCCATAGCCTCAACATCTTCCCTAAATAATTTTCTAGGATTAGGATATAAAACATTCTGTGTCCCCTATATACCCTTATCGGATCCACTGCATTGATTCCACCACACTTGCCACTACGCGGTAAGCCCAGTTCAATTCTCTGGCGTCGAGGTTCACGGAGAACTGACGACCTCTCATATTCTCCTGAATGATAGCACCGCCCCATGGAGGAAATATATTGTGAATCTTTTCTTTTCCACCCATAATCTCCTCCATGTGCAGTTCTGCAAGAGTCGATAATCCATCCGAGCAAATATCTAACCGTCGTGTCCTTCATCTCATTGTCTTCCTCGTCGAACCACGATCTTCCACTCACCTTCACCATTTCTCCATTTTAGGTATTTTTTTTTATTTTAAGGTGAAACTTTCTTGGGATCTTCCCTGTGAGACTAATATAAGATAAATATAGTTCACTAAGAAGGAAACATTGGCTTAGATTTCATGGAATATCCCATCCTAGAGAGTTATTCGACAAAACTAGACTTTTAAGTCTGAAAAGCTGATTGATTTCTTATGGGATTCTTCCATATAAGCTATTGTTTTGGAGGTTGATGGAATGTTGAAAGCTGAGGTTACCTATAGAAAGTGATATCCATTCAACAAAGTTGCTCCCTGGCAATTCCAGCGCTACGACTCTCTGGTGATGCCGATCGCATTGAACACCTCGCCATCGGCAAAAATGTGAAGTAGATTCATTCCAAGAAGTCCTAATTCCTAATGGATCATAGCTTATTCCTTGTTTGAATGCAAGTAAAAAGACTTTATTAGTCTCATTTCCTAAGTTCATTGTTGCAGTAGTGACAACTTTGGAGGACTCAATGCTAGAGATGACTATGAGCAGCGTAAGAAACACTATAATTAATCTCATCATCCTACATAGCAGAGGGAAAAACTACATCCGTACCGCACAAATTTTTTAAAATTATTAAAATAGGATAGGTTTTTTTATTTGCTCAATAAGGTATTCTGGCTTTTGAAAATGCGTAAATCATAGGAAAGTAGTGTACCACGTCACTTTACACAAATAACGCATTCTCCGAATGTGCCATTCATGTTATCTAAATGGATAAGCCCACGTGGATTGCCATTTCGTACAACACAAATGGCGCATTCGGAGAATGCGCCATTTATGTAATATTTTTAAAATCAGTCCACGTGGATCTGTGTAATATTTTTGGGATCCGTCCACGTGGTTCACGTGGACTTATCCAATAAGCCTTACAATCTCAAACGAAAAAAAAAAGAACCTATAAAAAAATAAGATGAAACTTTGTATCGTTTGCTTTATTCTTTTTTGTGGTGCACGGATTTTCCCCATCGATTCATTTATCTTTTTTTACAAACTATAATCATTTTTTTTAAGAGGGTTTCTTAGATTATGTATTTTATTGGATTCTATATTTCGAATATGGAGCCTATGAACTACGGGCTCAATCAAGATATCTATATATATATCTTGATCGCTTTACTGTCGCAATTTTTTTTCATTTCATTGAAGATTTGCGTTTTGTCAATGAATTGCGCCATTTTTGTATTTTTTTGGGATCAGTCCACGTGGATCCACAAGGACTGATCCACTTTAGATTACAAGAATGGCGCATTCGGAATGGCGCATTCTCCGAATGCACCATTTTTGTAATCCAGTCTTTTTCTCCAGTAGTCCAGAATTGGGTCTAGGGGTACTGGTTCAGGTTTAGGGTAGCTAAGTGAGGCTTTCAATGAGCTGGGTGAGTGTTAAGTTTCTATTTAATGGGGTGGAGAGTTGGTGGGGGTGTATTTAGGTCAGACTTCAAATAGAGAGAGAGAGAGATAGAGAGAGAGAGAGAGAGAAAGAAAGAGAAAGAGAGAGAGCCAACTAGTTTTTGATAGAGGGGAGAGATACGAGATTGAGAGAAGGTAAGGAGGCTGGAGAGAGAGGTAGTAGGGTCGAGAGAGACGGGGAGGTGAGACATGCAAGAGGTGAGAGAGGCAAGAGTGGGCCTTTGTGAGAATGTAAGGTGAGAGAGGGGAGGGTCAAAATTGGGTTTATTATGTATTTAGTTTGTGTATGTGTGTGTGCGCGTGTGTTTTAGCTTGTGTGTGTGTGTTTGTGAGTGTATGCCATAACCATGTGTGTGTGTGAGTGAGAGATTAGTCCCCAATTTGTGTTTGTTCCTTGAGAGAGAGATATGGAAACCCAACTGTTCCAAAGTGTGTTGAGAGAGACACCCCACCCAACTATGTGTTCGACGGTGTGTGTATGTGTGAGAATGTGTCTTTCCTCCCAAAAAGAGTCGTGTGTGTCTATGTTCGACGGTATGTGTGGGTGTCCATTTTCATTCATCCAAAATAGTGTGTGTGTGTGTGTGTGTGTGTGTGTGTGTGTGTGTGTAATAGTGTGTGTGTGTGTCCAATTTAAATAGTGTGTGTAAGTGTGATTTGTTTATTTTCGAAAATGTGTATGTTTCCTTCCAAGATCCAAGTATGTGTTATTTCCAGAGTGTGTGTTTTTGCCATTTTACGAGTATGTTTGTGTGTTTTAATTTTTCATTTTCTAAGTTTTTTTATATTTATTTTACGGGGAAAATGACTTGAGGATCAAATGAGGCACCACAATAATTAAACCGTAAGAACAATAAATATTTTATAGTGATTATAACATTTTATCATCAATAAATGATGTAGATAAATGTTAATTATTAGGTATGACTTTAAAAAAATTTGTAGCATAACAACTAAGTTTTAATAATTTTTCTTTTTCTTATTTAAATTTTGAAAAAAAGAGACAATAATTGAATGAATACTAAATTGAAGAACATAAGATGAGGGAAACAATAAGTAAACAAATTTGTTTTGTTTTTCTTTAATTTTTTATTTGATTTGTTATTAAATTTATATTATGTAGTCACGTAGTTTTTTTTAAAAAAAAAGTGGTTAAGTAGCACGTGTTCAATGCGGGTTATGTGTAGTTTAACTGCGTTTTTAATTTTTTTATGCTTAAAAAACTTTTTTTAATAAAAAGAAAATATTATAATTGGCATAGCTTATTGTTTGTAGAAATATATTTTTCAAAAAAATAGAGACAATAATTATGTGATAAAAAATATATATAAATGAACACCGATACAAATAAAATGGTTGCACCATAAATATTTTTTTTATCCAAAAGTTTAATCTTCATTCTATTTTTCATTTTGACTTCATGTGTAATTTGTTATATCATTTTTTAGAATTTAAATACGAGTTATTAGTTTGTACTTGATGCAGGTGAATGAGTATGCTCTGTAGTTGTGATATTAAGGCGATCCTCTACATCAGAAAGTTCAATTGCGGTTCAAATCCCGAATTCGATCAACTTTTTGGTTTGATATTTATGTAATCATGTTACATTATCAATTCACTAAATTATGTAGGACATGTTAAATGCATATTGGATTCCATGACCTTAAATATAGACTTATTTTAAAACGTTTTGTGAGAGTATTTTCACCTATACATATGTATAAAAATCGGTAGACTAGTTAATTTCATCAAGATTTCTCAAACTTTGATTAATTTTTATCATATATATAGATATAGCTAGGTATACATATAAAAAGTGTTCATATGTCTTTCTCTAATTAAATTAAATGGAATTATAAATAAACCTACTACTTGTTAGCTAGATATACATGTTGATATTCAGTAGTAGTGTTCATGTAAAGATTAAAAGTATAATTTAGGTGCATGATGTTGTAGTTTACAATTAACACATGATTTTCAAATACCTAATAGATTATAAGTATGTTATAGAGTTTTTTTATTGAAAATACCCAAATATTTATGCATATTTAAAAGTTTTTACATACCTACATATATGGAGTAGCCAATTGTGGATCAAACAAATATACCATATGAATCTTAGTATACAATTATCATGTTATAAACTTTATAAAAAAAGGATTCCATCAAATAAAATTAAGCTTGGTCTCTTTTAGAAGAATAGAAAGCAACGACTTCGCACTTAAATATTTCTTCTTGTGTACTTGCTTGATGAACCTCATTTAGAGAAAGATTTTGTCTTTGATTTGTATATTTATGGTGCTAAATATGAGACATAAATCAAGAAGATATAAACTTTGACGAAATACATGCTCATTTTTAATTAATTTAGTAGTACTCATTATTTAGGATGCAAATATGAGTTATTAATTGTTACTTCATGAAGACGAATGAGTATGCTCTGTAGTTGCGCTATTAAGGCGATCTTTTACATTAGAAAGTTCGATTGCGGTTTAAATCCTCAATTTGATCAAATTTTTGACTTGATATACATGTAATCCTTTTACATCATCATTGTCTAGTAAAATTATGTAGGTCATGGAACATAGGAACATCTCATTTCTATTTTATGCATATGGTGAAGTTGTAAACAATTTGAATGGCACCGGGTACAACACACCCTCGTCAGCAGTGCTGATGCTTAAGTTTGGGACAAGTAGACAACAATTGATGGATCACGTGTGTAATGCATTCAATATCTCATCAATGGAGAATCTAGTTAGGATGAATTATTGTCACTTGATAATCCTCCCAGAAGGTTCGCAGTATTTCGTCCCCGTATTGTTGCAAGACGCGACGCACTTCGACTTGATGTGGGCAACGGTGGCCAATCTACCATTATCTGCAAGGATATATATTTATTTAACATTTGAGGCAATCGGTTCTTTTCAAAATCATACAGTTCATTCACAACTGGTAGATGAAGATGTCGGCATGTCAGATACTAGATCGATGATGGAAAGACTTCATATGCAATCACCGCAATGTGATGTCGCGTAAGATAGATTTGTTAGTCCAGTAGATGATGATATTAATGCATCTAGTGACGGTGAACCCAACGACGACAACGATAGTGACACGGATGATGACGTATATCCCTTCGAGGATCTGCACCATCTTTCATTGGGAAAACTTAAATGTTGTTATGAATGACCCAATGAATGAACCTCCAAAGGCGAAAAACGTGCAAGATGATGAAATTTACTTTACTATCGATGAAAAGAATTTCATGAGGAAGCGAATGATGAAGAAGTTCACCAATAGTTGCCGGTGTATAATGAAATTGATCGGGAGGTGGCTAACTTTATTGTGACCCAACATTTTCATCAACAGACTGGGTGGGACATGCCTAATTCTGAGTTGGAAAAAGGATTGTGCTTTGACAATAAAAAGACTCACAATATGCCGTCAAAGTGTGACATGTTAACAAACATTGTCAATATCATGTGATGGAGTCGATTACAACTCTATAGGCGATCAAGTGCGAAGTGCACAAGACGGGTGCATGTGGCGTCTCTGTGCTTGTTTGCGAAAGAAAACACAATTGTGGGAGATCACGCAATTAGACGAGCCGCACAACTATATAAATCTCGACGTAGAATGCGGTCATGCCTAACTCGTCGCCAACATGCTTGCGCAAGATGCAAAGCGTTGTCCAAGATAGATCAAACAACATCTATTAAGGCATTAGTGCAAATAATCAAGGGAAAATACAGACACGAAGTAAACTACAAGCGAATGTGGGATGCCAAAAGGAAGGCGGTTGCAAATGCATTTGGAGATTGGGACGCGTCATACGCTAGATTGCCAAGATGGTTGGCGACTATGAAAAATAAAAGTCGAGGACAAAAATCAAGTGGTCACATAGACAGTGGCTCCTGATGAGATAAGGACAGAGCATCCTTGATTGCATCGTGTGTTCTTCGCATTCGAAGCATCAATCGAAGCTTTCAAGTATTACAGGCCTCTTCTACAGATTGATATGATTTTCTTTTATCGCAAGTATAGTGGTAAGCTTATGATTGTCATCTCTGTTGATGGTAATGGACACATACTACTAGTTGCATTTGTCACTGCAGAAATTGAATCTATAGATTTGTGGGATGGTTTTTGAGGATGTTGTGCAAACACGTGATGGATAAATATGGTATTTGCCTTATTTCTGATCGTCACCCTGACATTCTCAAGGCGGTCAACACACCCAGCCAATAGTTTTTGTCTTCCAAAATGTTACCACTGTTATTGCCTACGACACTTGGTTAGTAATTTCAACATCCATTTCAAAAGTGAACCCTTGAAAAACCTCCTTTCTCGAGCTGCTACTTAACATCAAGAACGGAAATTTAATGCGTGCATGGAGCGTTTTGCATACTTATCATCATTGTGCAAGATGTCAATGCCATCACCAAAGAACTATTGACTCAATCGCATAACGGAGACATGCGATACGGATGGATGACTTCTAATAGTGTTAGTATGTATGAAATGCAAGTTTCATTCATTTTTCGACGATTTAGTTAATATTGCTTACACAAAATTATTTTTCAATTGTAAAGTGTTTTAGCTGTGTATTGAAGGAGCACGATTCTTGCCAATAACAATGATGACTCAAATGATTTACTACAGATTGGTGACATACCATGATCGATGCAGACATGAGATCAATGAGGAAATCTTTAACGGCATCTCCTACACAAAATATGTCACGAATAAACTCACACATTATGAACAATCTGCAAGGAGGCATCAAGTCAATTTGATAAATCGTGAAACGTGTGAGTTTGAGGTGCTGATTGAATGACATGGAGATCGCATGCATAAAGGCAACAATACTCAAGTTGTCGTCTTGAAGGATCGGGTGTGCAGTTGCAATAAATGGCAATCGTTTGGTTTCCCTTGCTCGCACGTGTTAGCTGCATGTGCCCTTATTCAAGTGAACTACTCGCAATTCATTGAACCATACTACATGATGGATGTGTACGCGTAATGTTACTCCTTTAATTTCAAAGCCATCCCAGATGAGAAGTATTGGTTGACTTTTGCGACGAAGATCTTACCAGATCCAAGGTGCAGGCGTGGCTGAAGGAGACCCAAGGGAACACGAAGGCAAAACGAGATGGATCTTCCTAATGTTTCTAGGGCCTTGCGATGTGGCATATGTCATCAAGAAAGACATAGATGAACAACATGTCTTAATAAAGACTATGCTCGAGTCCCTACTTGGAAGAATCTATGCCGTATTTGTCGTGCATAGGGTCATGAAAAAAAAATTGTCCAACCAGAGTTTAACATTCCAATCCAAAACAATAGTCGATTTTGTATTTTGTTTGTAATTGGCGTGAGTTGGTAATTTGATTACATTGATATTTTTGAAGTATCCTGGAAATGTTACGTCATGAAATGTTTAGGTATTCGTTATTGTTTTAACCTATATTAATGATTTGTTGTGACTTTCCGAACAACACCACTAATTTTCTTAAATCACTCAATTGTAGTTTGTACACAAATGGATCCAAGTCCATCAGATGCTTCACTTTTACATTTCCAATCTACGCATAGACCCTCGTAAGCCTGAAGTGGTCAGGTAAGATTTTTAAGATGTATATGTTCAATGTTTATGCACGAACTTATAATACATATATATCGACCAAAATATTTTCAATTATAAGGTGTACGAAACAATGCGCGTGCGGCGAAGACGAGGTGTCGTTGATCGAACGGTAAAGTACCATTCTCGAATGATCCCATATCTACGTTCCAGTGGGTTCTACGGGATTTCGCGCGTATAATTTTTAAGCCTTGATTACTGCATTCGTTGAGAGATGGTGGCCAAAGAAACATGCATTCCACATGCAATGTGGCGAGTGCACAATTACACTCCACAATGTGGAGGTACAGCTGGGTTACCTATCGAAGGTATGCCTGTAACATGAACCACCAATACTGACTATGTTGAGGTGTGTGAGAGGCTACTTGGTGGGATTTTTGTTGGAGATGAAATTATTGGGAATCGACTTAAATTCGAATGAATTGAAAGTAATGTATCGGCTATACAAGACAACAACAATGAGGAAACGGTGCATCGATCGTATATACTACAACTTATCGGTGTTTGTCTATTGACCGATAAGTCAAACCGATTTGTACATTTGATGTTTCTACTTTTGCTCGAGGATCTTCAAACAGTTGGACAATATAGTTGGGGAAGTGCATGTTCGGCTTATTTGTACAGGGAGTTGTGTCGCGGATCTCACTTGGGTGCTCAGGAGGTTGTAGGTGCGTCAATTTTTATACAGTTGTGGGCATAGGACAGGTTTCCATTTATAGCACCAAGGCGCATGTGTGTTTCTAGAGTCCGGCCTCAAACAGTGGATGAAGAATACATGCCTATTGAAGTTCCATTGGGACATAGGTAATAAAAATATCTTTCGTTATTTCTATAATATTAAGTCTATTTTATTTTTAACTAGTTTATTGTTTTGTATACATATGGATCGATGCATTTTCGGCTACTCAGAGTGCGACACACGTCTTATCAGCTTACCATAATGCATTCGACTCGCAGAAAGAAGATGTCGTGGTGTAACAACCTTATGCCGATGTCATCAGGTCTCTTCCCGAATACCGTGTTGAAGGTCACGTGAGTTGGATATCGACGTGTCCTCTAATTTGTTTCCACATAGTCGAGTGGCGAAAATGGTAATGAGACAATTTGGAATGATATAAGTCGTGCTATCAAAGCTGTGATTACGATACCCGATTGCACCGCATCGAATTGCAAGGACACACTCAAGAGAATTGGATGGTTTATCATGCAAATTTTATACAGATGTGGAAAAATCGTGGTGATAACATAGTGACAATAGAATAAGAAGGAGGACATGATCAAGAAGACTACATGACGTGGTATCGATCAGTCACCAGATAATTCATTAGACACGACGGGGCTCTACGTGACTATTCGGTAAGCTTAAAACTATTAGTTTGTTTTCCTTACGAGTTATATCTTAAATTGCTTGTATTAACACCTAATTTTTTATATCAGTGTAACTTGGTGCATCAATGGCGAGTGCTCATTGAAGATGTGTAAGAGCAAGGTCTTGCTGCGCTTGATGAAGGCATTAAAATAATAGATGAAGATGAACGAAAAGGTCTACTTTGTGGAATTATGGAAATGTTGTCGAACTGGAAATACATGATGAGACATTTAAACAAGAAAATGAAGAACATGATAAGGTTCGATCAAATAGGGGTGAGAAGAAGAACAACACATACATACATAAAGTAGCGGGACATCCTCGTCCACCATGTCCATTTCATCGAACAGAGACTGCTGCCGAGAGTAGCATATGTTCTCCTCCACCACGACCATCTCGTCTAAGAACGAGAAGGACAGAGACTGTTGGTGAGAGTAGCCAACACTCATCCCCACAATGTCCTTTTTCTTAGGGGTATTCCTACATTGTCCCCAATGCGAGAGGGCCACTGACCATGAATCTTCCTCCTTACCATTTTGATTCTTATGTACCTGGGCCGTCGTCTTCATATATGGACCATGGAATGCCTAGACATTCAATGTATGGTTCATTACCTCAATACATGTCGAGTCCATTTACTCCACTATGTTATAATTAGAGTATGTATAGTGGAGATGACTTATTCAAAAACCTGTTAAACATGACGCCGCCTCATGTTCCTTTTGGCCAACCACATATAGGAAGTCAATATTTTGGAACGGTTCAACCTCCTATCTTTAATAGCATTGGTACCAGATGTAAGTCGAGTGAACCGAGAGGAAGATCAATCGACTCAATGAAATTCAAGGCAATATCAACAACCTTAACAAACTCATTTGGATGCACAAACAAAACGTTCAACTCGACATAGAGTACGTTCGGTTTGCATCACAAAGTCGCAACGTCAACGTAACCATCGATAAACCTGTATGAGTTTTTTTGATGTCGTTGTGATTTTTTTTAAAAAAATTATATCTTAGGTGAATGAAATTGTAAAGTTTATTTTTCATAGAATGAACTTATTTTTCAAAAGTTCCTTATTATTTTAATTTTAAAATTCTAGACAAAGAAATAATGTGGTTTTGGCCTAAAAAATATTTTCATCTTCATATCTATTTCGATGATCACGAGATAGAAGTAAGATAAAACTTTAATGAGTGCAAAAAGTGCCTTTGATCTATAGATGCACCATGTAGAGTTTTATTGATGAGCGAGGCCAATGAAGGCAAGATAGGCGGTGGGGTGCGAGTGGCTAGATTAACAAGGTATTCATCCTCACTAATACTTCGTTTAAGAGAAACTTATTTGAGATCTTCATTTTTCTATCGACTAGTTATGCTAATGGATTTTTCTTTTTTTAATTATTAAGTCAATAACCAATAAACATGAGGTTGCATGGGTTTTGAATTAAAGCAATAAAAAGATTTTAGTTTTTATTCCACCTCTCATAAGTCTATCTATCTCTATCTCGGTGTTCTCAATTTCTATAGGATGCATGAAATTTGCATGGGTTCGCATGAGGTTGCATGAATTTACAATTGCAATTGGTATGAGAGTCGTCCATATCCACCTCGAGATATGTGCGTGATGTTCGCATGAGTTTGCATGAGTTTGCATGGGTTTGAGTTTGCATAGGTTGAACAAATAACTCATTCTCAAAATGAGTAATTCATAAACTTATTAGGTTGAACAAATAACTCGTTATCAAAAAGAGTAATTCATACACTTAGTATTTTGTATGAATAACTCCTTCTTAAAATGAGTAATTCATAATCACCACGTCATCAAAGTCATCATTACGTCATCAACAATAACGCCTTGTCAAAAGGGAAAATACATTAATTTTGTAATTTTAAAGAAACCTTCCCTATTTGATGAAAAAACTAAAATAATCCCACATCACTTTTTGAAATAGGCCTAGCATAGGAGCCATTGCTTTCGAGCGGATGAACTAAGAACAATATAAAGCAACAGATTGAGCGTTGTGACTTGTAAGGATGAGATGGAACTATCAACATCACGCGGAATTTCATTCCTTTCTTCAAGTATGGGGTAGAATGTTACCAAAAAAAAGTATGGGGTAGAAGTTAAGGAAAGTTGATTATCTAGTCATTTTAATAGTAGTGAACAATGTCAATTTGTTGGAGACTAATGTGATATGATTTGTGAGTCCTCCTGAAACTTCATACGATGCCCCGAATTTTCATTTCTTCAAGTCTGGTTTGAAAATTAAGGAAATTTAATTATTGCTTTTGAAAGTCATGATGTTTGAAAGTTGGCAAGGACTAATTGATGGCATGTCTGAGTGCTTGAAGAAAATGGAGGCAAAAGCATCAACTAAATAGTGGGGAATGTAATGTTGGCCCGCCCGCACCTTTTATCCTGTGGATCTCACTAGTACCACCTTTGGGTCATAAGTGTATGATTTTACTCTAAAAGGCCTATTTCTTTGTGAAGTCACACTTAGCGATGTGAGACTATTATCATACATCTCAACATGGCAACATGTAATAATTAGGAGTAGGGTTGCAAGCGGGCGGGGAATCCCCATTTCCCATGATGCCCTGCCCCGGTGGGGCAAGAATTCTCGCATTTTTGCTCCCCGCGGGCGGGCACGAGACAAAATCTTGTCCCGCCACGGGAAAGGCGAAAGGGACGGAATTGTTCTCGCCCCGTTGGGATTCCCCTCCCCACATCTCTCGCATTAAATTCTCCATTTTTTATATTTTTACAAAAGGATTATATAACTTTTTTACTTAAATATGTAATATATGAAATGAATCTCAAGATCTCCAACAATAAAATTTATTTTTATCATTAAATTAATTCTATAATATGTATATGTTATATCATAAAGATATATAAAATTATATTTAGAACATCATTGAAATATATTTGTCATACTAGTATTGGAAATCTTATATATTTAATTAGGTATGATAACTTGTAACTCGATCAACAAAACAAATCCGCATTAATCCTTCAATTTGAGAAAAATAATTTCTTAAAAAAGTTTAGAAAGTAGTACTTAAGTGCCAAAATGACCAAAGAATAAAAACCAAAATAGATATATTTTACAAAATTGATGGGGTCTTGTGGGGATTTCCCGCCCGCGTCGATCCCATGGGGTAGGGTGTGGGGTGGCAAAATTCGCCCCTCGAGGAATTTACGAGAATAAATCCCGCCGTGCGGGACGGAGAACGATAATTACATCCCATTCTCCAGGCCCACCCACTAGCAACCCTAATATTTTTTTTTATTTTTTTGAAAAGTAGAGGAACACCAAGAAAGAAACGTAAACTATATACGCAATATTAGAAGTGTAGAAGTTAAATAGGCATTGAAAAGAATGAAAATAGAGAAAGCATGTGGCCCAGATGAAATACCCATAGAGGTTTGGAAATGCTTAGGAGAAATTGGATTGACTTAGTTAACAAAACTTTTCAATAAAATTTTAAAATCAAAATGGATGCCAATGGATTGGAGAAGAAGCACGCTTGTGCCAATCTTCAAAAACAAAGGAGACATTCAAAGTTGTTCAAACTACTAGGGAATTAAACTTATGAGTCACACTATGAAACTTTGGGAGATGATAATTGACAATAGGCTAAGGAGAGAAACAACAATATCAGAGAACCAATTTGGTTTCATGCTTGGGAGGTCAACTATGGAGGCGATTTTCCTTGTAAGACGATTGTTAGAAAAATATAGAAAAAAAAAAATCTTCATATGGTATTCGTAGATTTAGAAAAAAACATATGATAGGGTCCCTAAAGATGTTCTTTGGTGGGTTCTAGAAAGAAAAAGAGTGCATGCTAGATAAATAGACACTATTAAGGATATGTGTGATGAAGTAGTAACGAGTATAAAGACATTTGGAGGAGCTACAAAAGAATTTCCCATTACGATAGGACTACATCAAAGATCGGCTTTAAGCCCATATCTATTTACTTTAGTTATGGATGAACTAACTAGACATATTCAAGAGGATATACCATGGTGTATGTTATTTGCAGATGATATTGTCATAGTGGATGAAACAAAAGATGGAGTGAATAGGAAATTAGAACGCTGGAGGAATACATTAGAATCTAAAGGCTTTAAGTTGAGTAGGACGAAAATCGAATACATGCATCTTTGTGAGTTTAGAAACACTAGACATCGAGATGACGGAGTGGTAAAATTAAGGGAAGTAGAAGTTCTTAAGGTAAACCACTTTAGATACTAGGATCAATCATACAAAATGATGGTAACATTGAGAATGATGTCATACATAGAATTCAAGTTTGGATGGAAGAAACGACGGAGTGCAACATGGACGATTTGTGATCAAAATGTTCCTACTAAATTAAAAGGAAAATTTTATAGGACCGCAATGAGGTCAGCTATGCTATATGGAAGTGAATGTTGAGCTATAAAGCAACAACAATTACATAAAATGAACGTAGCAGAAATGATGATGTTTAGGTGGATGTGTGGTAAAACTCGTAAAGATAGAATAAGAAATATAGAAATTCAAAGACAAGTAGGAGTAATACCAACTGATACAAAGATTAGGGAAGGGCGGTTGCGGTAGTTTGGTCACCTTCAAAGACGGCCTACAAATGCCTCAACTAGAAAACTTGACTCAATAGAAACTGTAGAAATTCGACGAGGTAGAAGCAGACCAAAGTTAACACGGGATGCATTAATTAAGAGGGATTTGAATGGTTTGAAAAGCTCACCATCAATTACACTTAATCGAGCACAATTGAAAAGTTTGATCCATGTAGTCAACCCCAGTTAATTTGGGACTGAGGCTATGTTGTTGTTGTTGTTGTTTTGAAAAGTAGAGGCGATACTCCGATAGTATATATAATTATGATAAGTAAAGATATTACAAATCTACATAAATGGCTATTTACAAAATGCCATGAGGCCAAACAAACTAAAGTAGCCTGAATCCAATTCACCTCGTATGGCTAGGCAAAAACATGTCCTGTGAATCTTCCAAAATACCCCGACACAATTACTCCACCATTGCTCCCATGGGCACCAACCGTGAGAATACACAGCCTCCATTAATGCGTGTCAAACTAACTCAAACTCTTCCATCACTTTAGGAGTTTGTTTTCTTCAATACCATAGATTTCTCTATTAAGAGAAGAAAAAAAAAACGAAAAATTTAAAAAGATGGAGATCATCATAAGAAATCGAATAATTAAAAGAAAACTACGATGAATTTAGAAACTGAAACATACCGCTTCTTGTAGTTCATCTAATAATTCGTTGACACGGCTCTAACGCTCCCGACATCAAGAAGAGTGTTTTGGATCAAATGCAACTCTTTGCGGTTGAGCAGTCTTTGCAAAAATATGAAGGTTTAGGCCATCTTTGAACATTTTAAGAGGTTCGATTCAAACAAAAATACTGTGACTCATGCATCCATGGAATTTTTTTCCTATCTCAGTTGCTGTCATGCTTTCTTCAATTTGTACTTCTAGGATGAGTAAAACTGATCTACATGTCCATTGTTCATTCTGGTAAATATATCATGCCAAAATTATAGTTTCCCACCATCTTTAAACTTTCCATCTATCTTTATATTTCCTTTGAACGGCTCTAGCTAGAGTAATAAAAAAGGACTATTAAGTTACAAAATAATGGTGCCTCCATCTGCACAAATAACACATTTATTATTTTGTGAGGTTTCAAAAGCAAGAAAACAGTTTGAGAGAAGTTGTTCTCAAGAATAATAAATCACAGTCTTGCTAATCTTTTGAAAACTTTTGCTAGATGTAGGCCTTGTTTGGTTAAGGGTGGAGTTAAGGAGTACTTATCTCCCCCCGCACTCTAAGTTGGCAAAAAGGATCCGAACAAGGCCATAGATTGTTATTTTCTACAGAGGAATATAAACTTTTAGTGAACCGTTTTGATCATAAAGCCAATTGGAGACACAGATCGATGATCAGTGCACCTGCTCGGTATATTTATCCGTTCAACAAAAAGTTATAGAAGTTAAAAATATAATTAGATGATTAACAACAATAGGTTGAAGAACTAAAAGCAATTGAAATCGGTTCCAAAGTTTTGAAAATATTTCGAAGCTGTAGACTTCTTTTGTTGATGCCTAGCCGCCGAGGCCATATTCTGCATATTTCATATAATGATTAGAGAAGATATTTCTCAAAGATGCATGTGTAGTTGCTTTGCTTTCCAGAGATTATATAAGATTTTGTAAGTTAGATTAGTAACCAGGAGCAGAGTAGCCAACATAACCCTTTAATACAAGTGAGCTGCTTTGAGTAGAGGAGAGGTTCTGGTCTCTACTCAGTAAGAAAATCCTTGCTAAAACGAAATCTCCAACATGGGCAGTCTTGTCCTCCTCGAGAAGGATATTACTGTTGGAACAAATCTTCAGACAGAAAATACTAGTTGAGAATAGACGAACCAAACAAAGACTTGAGAGCGAGACTTGAAGCGCGTAATCGCTCTCAAGTCTTTATTTGGTTCCTCTATTCTCAACTAGTATTTTCTATGCGAAGAGATTTGTTCCAATAATTTTTAGACAAGATTTCAATGAAACCGCGTATCTGCAATGGGATTAATCGAAAGATTCGTAACTTGCATTCAGGATACAATCAAGTCTCTAATGGTGTTGGATGATGTGTGTATAACACAATTCCAACCAAGAACACTCTTGTAGGATATCTTGAGAGAATGATGCTATGAACAAGAACACACTTTGATTCAAAAGCCTTTTGTGTTTCAATGTTTTTCTCAATGTGTTTAGTACGTACTAGATCTCTTTAATTTATATAAAATCAAGAGATTTAGTGTCTATCCACAAAGGGGTGAGTTTTGGTGCGAATAGATACCAAAAAATGGATCAAATAACACTAAAAACTCGCACCTATTCGTTCAGGGCACTGATGCACCGACTCGACACTTCAGCGCCAAAAACTAGAGGCTTCTGGCGTTGGGCGTTAAGGCTGATGCTTCAGCGCCAAGCTCAGTGCCAGACACCAGTGTTGGAACTTGAAAAGTTTGAATAGAAAGTTTTTAGTCCCACATTGCTCACTTACAAATAGTATGAACTCTTTATATGTATATGCCCTCTCTTTAGTTTTGCTTTAGAGAAACCTAATAGATAGAGCCCCAGTGGCATTGGGTAATAGGGTATAATATATATATATATATATATATAATATTTAAATATCAAAGATAGGGCCTTGGGGCTTTGGGCTTAGATTGTTTGGCTTTATAAAAAAATCAATTTTTATTTTTTGAGATTATTATTATTATTATTATTAATTTCGTAATTTCGAAATTAATTAATGTGACAATTAATTTTATTATTTCAATAGGTGCTTAAATTTGTTTAATAATACCAATGAGTATTATTTCGGATTTGGATAGACACCTTGGTTGGTTTGAACAGATTCTTCAAGTTCTATTTAAGTAGAACTAAAACACTTTGGATACTTCACTAAATTTTCGAAATAGATATACTTGAGAGAGAGAAGCAAATCAGTTTGGCAGACTTTCGGAATTGGTGAACTTTGGTTTCGGGGGGCATCCGATTGTATCCTGGGGGCAGATCTCTGTGGGAAATTCAATCACTGAATTCAGAGAAGTTTCTGTCTTAGGACATTGCTTCTGTGCAAGCCTCCGGTTAGATTATTTTATTTGTTGTTTAATTATGTTGTTATTTATTTGTAAATTCGTTTTATTCATAATTATTGCATCATTATAGATTGTCTTGTCCTACAATCTAACGAAAATTTTTTCAGAATTTACGAGATATAGTTTTGTTATGTTGTGCATTTTCGAAACTCGAAAAAATGGCGAACAATCGAGCGTGAACACCAACTCGAAGAAATATGACGAAAAGCTTTGAGAAGTTCGAATGAGTGGATTTCAAAAGGTGGCAACAAAAATTGTTGTTCTACTTGACAACCCTCAATCTTGCGAATATTGTGAGGGATGAAGAGCCTAAAGCGATGAGGATCCTCTCTCGAAGGAGACACGATGTCCATAGAAAATTGGAGAAACTCTGATTTTCTTTGCCGAAATTACATCCTTAATTGCTTGGATGATAATTTATATGACATATACTCTTCATATAACACGGCAAAGGAAGTATGGAATATGCTTGAGAAGAAATATAAAATAGAAGATGTTGGTGCGAAGAAATTCGTGATTGGTAAATTCCTCAAGTATGTCATGGTGGACTTTAAAACAGTGATCAAGCAAGTAGAACAAATTCAAGTTACGATTCATGAATTGCATGCCGAGGGATGTTCTATCAATGAACACTTCCAAGTTGGTGCGATTATTGAGAAGTTACCTCCTTCGTGGAAAGATTTTAAAATCTATCTAAAACACAAAATAAAGAAAGATGACTTTGGAGGACTTGATTCGAGGCTTCGAGTTGAAGAAGACCATCGCAAGGAGAAAAAGGCTGAAATACATATTTTATTTGCCAAAGCAAATGTGGTTAAAGGAGAGCCTTCAAAACACAAGTTTCGGAAAAAAAGGGAAGAAGTTTTCTCTGAAAAATTCCAACACTCTTGCACCTAAAGGCAAACCTTTTAAGAAATTTAAAGACAATTGTTGGGTGTGCGGAAAGCCTGGACATAAGGTTCATGGATGTCGTCACCTCAAAGACCTACCCGCAAGACATGTTACTCAAAAGAACCAAGCCAATATCACTACTACGATGAAGACTTGGTTCTTTGTTATTTTTGAAGTCAATATGATTGATAATGTCAAAGGTTGGTGGATTGATACGGGAGCCACTAGACATATTTGTGGCGATAAGGCGCTGTTTTCAACATTTGAATATATTATTAATGATGAAAAACTCTACATGGGGAATTCATCCACTTCAAATGTCAAGGGAAAGGAAAAGTGTTCTTTGAAATTTACTTATGGGAAAACTCTTACTTTGGTAGATGTATTTTATGTTCTGAAATTAGAAAGAACCTAGTTTGGTACTCTCCTTACTAGAAGGGGATTCTAACTAGTGTTCGAATCTTATAAGTTTGTGTTATGTAAGGCTATGGACTATATAGGAAGATGGTACTTAGTCGATGGAATGTTCAAACTAAATGTAATGGCTACCAATGCTATGAATAAAGTGAATGCTTCTATTTATATCGTGGATTCTTATGATATTTGGCATACTATATTAGGACATGTAAACGGTAGGTCTATAAATAGAATGGTTAATCTCAATTTATTACCTAAATTCAATATTGATGTTAAACATAAATGCCAAACTTGCAAGAATCTAAGTTTGTTAGACAAACCTTTAAAACGGTTCAAGGAAGGTCAAATGAATTATTAGATTAATTCATAGTGACCTTTGCGATTATAAATCAACCCCTACACGAGGTGGGAAGAATTACATCACTTTTATAGATGATTGTAGTAAGGTTTGCTATGTTTACCTGATCAAGACTAAAGATGAAGCCTTTAATATATTTAAGGCATATAAGTGAGAAGTTGAGAATCAATTAGACAAAATGATTAAAGCAATAAGAACGGATAGATGTGGAGAATATGAATCATCTGAATTTTTGCTGAATTTTGTGCGATCATGGAATTATACACCAAACTACGACACCATACACACCTCAACAGAACGGTGTTGCGGAGAGGAAAAATAGAACTTTCAAAGACATGATAAACTCCATGTTAAATAGTTCGGGACTTCCACACAGTATGTGGGGTGAGGCACTACTTACAACAAATTATATCTTAAACAGAATCCCAATTAAGAAGACAAATAAGTCTCCTTATGAAATATGGAAAGGTAGGATTCCTACTTTCAAAATTTTAAAAGTGTGGGGTTGTCTAGCAAAGGTACAAGTTCCTATCACCAAGAGAACTAAATTGGAGCCTAAAACTATAGATTGTGTATTTATTGGATTTGCTAAAAATAGTGTTGCATATAGATTTTTGGTAATTAATTCTGAGATTAGTGATATCCATGTTAATACAATTATAGAATCTGTAGATGTAAAATTCTTTGAAGGGGTTTTTCCTTATAAAGAAGAAAAGTTCAGCTCATCAAACAAGAGAGTTCGAGATGAATTGTTTACTTCTAATGTTCCAACATTAGATGAAGAACCAAGAAGGGGAAAAGATCTAAAGTTCAAAAAAACTTTGGGCAGATTTTATAAGTTTCTTGATGAAATTGAATCACAAACATAGCTATGACTTCTACTTGAGGCTATTTTATGGAAAGAAGCCATAAATAGTGAAATAGAATCCATTTTAATTAACACACGTGGGAGTTGGTTGATTTACCTCATGGTATTAAACCAATAGGTTATAAATGGATTTTTAAACGAAAATTGAAAGCCGATGGTTCAATTGATAAATATAAAGCCCATTTAGTGGCTAAAGGATTTAAAAAAAGAGAGGTTAAATTATTTTGATACTTATTCTCAGTTTCAAGAATTACATCTATTTGGATGCTAATTTCAATTGCTACAATTTATAACATGAAAATACATCAAATGGATGTAAAAACAACATTTTTAAATGGAGAATTAGATGAAGAAATATATATGGAACAACCCGGAGGATTTGTGGCCCAAGGTCAAGAGAACAAAGTCTGCAAACTTGTTAGGTCTTTATATGGACTTAAACAAGCACCAAAACAATGGCATGAGAAATTTGACCATACTATGATTGCAAATGGATTTAAAATAAATGAATGTGACAAATGGTCTACATCAAAGAAATGAAAAATTCATGTGTCATAGTATGTTGATGATATGTTGATAATTGGGACTAATAAGGATATAATTATTTCAAAAAAAATGTTGAATTCTAATTTTGACATGAAAGACTTAGGTCAAGCAAATGTCATTTTGGGTATTCAAATTAAAAGAAATGATTATGGATATATCTAACCAATCACATTATGTAGAAAAAAATATTAAAGAGGTTCAATCAATTTAATTGTAAACTGTTTCTACTCCATTTGAACCGAATTGCAAACTTAAAAAAAATAATGAAAGTGCAATTTCTCAATTGGAGTACTCCCAAGTAATTGGAAGCTTGATGTACTTAATGAATTCTACTAGACCGGATATTGCTTATGCATTGAACAGACTTAGTAGATATACAAGCAATCCAAATAATGATCATTGGGAAGCATTGATAAGAGTGCTAAGGTATTTAAAACATACTTTAGATTATGGATTGCAATATTCAAAATATCTACCAGTGCTTAAAGGGTACAGTGATGCCAATTGAATTTCTGATAATACTGAGACTAAGTCAACCAGTGGATATATTTTTACATTGTGAGGAGCTGCGATTTCTTGGAGATCAACAAAGCAGACGAGTATAGCACGTTCGACAATGGAATCGAAATTTGTAGCCTTAGACAAAACTGTCGAGGAAGCATAATGGCTAAGAAACTTCCTAGAAGATATTCCATTCTGACCAAAACCAGTGCCAGCAATATGTATACATTGTGATAATATGGCAGCACAAGCTAAAGCTAAAAATAATGTATACAATTGTAAGTTAAGACATATAAGGTGTCGACATAATACTATAAGACAATTACTATCAAGTGGAGTAATTAGCATAGATTATGTAAAGTCAAAGGATAACATTGCGAGATCCTATGACAAAAGGCTTACCAAGAAATCAAGTCATATTGTTATCGAGGGAAATGAGTTTAAAGCCTATAAATGAGTTAAGTCTAGTGGAAACCTAACCTAGGCGATTGGAGATTACATGTACTAGGTTCAATAGGCAAGCTGGTTAGATGAAACTCGAGAAAAGAACACACTCTCTCATTCCTAAGATAAAAATCGTGTTGGAAGAAGTACAAGGATATGTTTAACATTTAATGACAAATAAAAATGTCACATATATGATAGTAAATGTGGGTCGCATTTATGAGAACGAGACAGGCTATGTTCTGTAAATCTATCATGAAACCAGGATCTGTCCAGGAATAAAATGGACAAAAACATATAAATTGAAATTTGATAATCATGTCATGCGAAAGGCATATTATCTTGGTTTACTAAAAAAATGACCAATTCAAGATCCTCTATATCCATCACGGCACGAAGTAAATTCAATATGTTTTACTAATGTAAGTTCAAGTCTTTTAGATAATTTTCCTGACAACATGACATGATACTTCTCTCTCTTTCGTTTATTATTATTTATTATTTTTAATTTTTCGATTGAAAGCCAAATTTGAACAGAAATGTGAGGTAAAAGTAAAATTTTCTATTCAAATGTGGGGTATTGTTGGAACTTGAAAAGTTTGAATAGAAAGTTTTTAGTCCCATATTGCTCACTTACAAAGAGTATGAACTCTTTATATGTATATGCCATCTCTTTAGCTTTGCTTTAGAGAAACCCAATAGATAGCGCCCAAAGTGGCATTGGGTAATAGGGTATATAATATATATAATATTTAAATATCAAAGATAGGGCCTTGGGCCTTAGGGACTTTGGGCTTAGATTGTTTGGCCTTATAAAAAAATCAATTTTTATTTTTCGAGATTATTATTATTTTTTAATATGCGATAATTAATTTCGTTATTTCAATAGGTGCGATTGTTGAATAATACCAATGAGTATTATTTCATATTTGGATAGACACCTTGGTTGGTTTGAACTAGTGCTTCAAGTTCTATTTTAGTAGAACTAAAACACTTTGGATACTTCACTAAATTTAGAAATAGATATACTTGAAAAGAGAAGCAAATCGGTTTGGAGACTTTTGGATTGGTGAACTTTGGTTTCGAGAAGGGCATCCGGTTGTATCTGAGGGCGGATCTCTCGTGGAAATTCAATCACCGAATTCGAGAGAGATTTATGTCTTCGGGACATTGCTTACATGCAAGCATCTGGTTACATTATTTTATTTGTTGTTTAATTTTTGTTATTTATTTGTAAATTCGTTTTATTCATAATTATTGTATCATTAGAGATTGTATTGTCCTACAACCAGAACCCCTTTTTATTTTCTACAATTACTTGGTTTCAAATCACAATGAATGATCAGTTTGTGACAACGACGATAAAGATAATCTAATGCGAAGTAACATCAACCAAAATGTTTATTCTTTGGGTAAGACTTTGTTGTAGAATATAATCTTACATCGGAAATATAATAAGAGTTGAAATGGTATATGAGAGGAGTAGATTAAATTCTAGTACAAATCAATTGATTTTGTGCAAGATAGGCTCAAACTACGTTTATATACCTACGCCCAACTCTCTTCGGGCTCCATAGGAGAACATAAATTCCTGGCTCCTTGTCAAACAAACTTTAGATGGTGGGGCTAGTGTTCTTTTCAAAAAAGCTCTCTTATCACTGTTCTTTTCTTGCTGCCGAAAGAACTGTCCCAGGATTTGTGTGGGGGCTACCAGTAAGGCCGGAGCTTACTCCGGCACCGGTGGCCCCAAGGGTCATCTTCTTTGAGTTTATTTTGCTTTGTGTTTTTGTTTTCTCTCTTCTTCTTTTTCTTTCTTCTTCCCTTATCTTCAGTAGCATCGAGATGAGGGTTGTAGGGTTGTTTAAGGGAAATGAATGAGATCTAAAATGAAACGCCGAGACGGGAGTTTTTGGGAAAGCCGGTGGTTTTAGGAAGCAACGCTCGGCCAGCCTCGCCGTCCCTCCACATGGATCCCCGCCGACAACGATGAAAGCAAGGGTGTTGTGGGTGAAAGAGAGATCGCTTCTCACGGCGAGTCAGATCCATTGTTGCTCACTTCTCCATATCAGAGGCGAATCCAGGATTTTAAGTAGACTTAAATATTAATATGTATTTTTTTTGGAAAATACTTTTTAAAAAAATACTTTTGTAACGTAGAAAAGTTGACACTCACTTAGTAACATCTCTTGAGTTTCCCCGACATGTGTGCTTGCGCGCATCTTGATGCTTATTAGAGGACGCCAACAAATACGTGACTTTTACGAGTTACGGTATATAGTAGGGTCTTTTTTTTGTTTAAATAAATAATTTTGAAAATATATCGCAAGTGTTAATTATATTTTTCTCGAAAAAAGATGATATAGCTATCACTATATTATATTATAAAGTTCATCTCGATTCCAATCGGGACGATGGAGGTGTAATTCAAATTCAATTACGTTGTTACACCAACTACTCTACCACCAAAATTAGCTATTTTATTTTTACTTCAATAAAAATCGAATCACCACCTCCTGAAACATTGCCTTTAGGCAAATGATGTCTCTGCCAAAACTAGCTCACTCTAATTTTATTTCAATAACACCAATTCAATGAAATAAACATTTTTTATTGAATCAATGAAATAAACATTAAACTTTGCTAAACTTTTTTCTTGCTTTTCGTTCTCTTTTATTTATTTATTTTTTGCTTAAGAGGGAGTCGAACACACGACCTCCTCGCTTTACCTTTTAGTAAGTGATGTTTCACCGAGATGTTTTTGACTCCTTATTTTTAATTGAATGTCGACAAATGAACTTTACTTAATTTATTTCTTTTATTGACTTTTTATTTGGGTGGATTAGGCTTGAAAAATCTTAATAATGGGTGGACTAAACTTCAAAAAAAAAAAAAAAGTGGCCTATGTATATATAGGGGTTACATGTATCTTGCCCTGGTCATCCCTGGGCTATAGACAGGGCAAGATACATGTAGATCCGCCCCCGCCCCCGACTCGTTTTGTCTTCTCTTCTCCTATTGGTATGTTTTCGAAGGGACGATTTGAAAAAAAAAATTGAGATAGATCTTGATAAGGAGAGATTTGGGGAAGAGGATGACGACACTCAAAACGGTGATGGTGGATGTGTTCTTTAACTTCTCCAGTGGCTTTTTGGTTGTTCTATCTACTTTATTCCAGTCTTCTTTCTCGTATGCTTTAAGCTAAGGTTTATGTG
Organism: Stephania cephalantha; assembly: GCA_039657325.1. Taxonomy (NCBI): domain Eukaryota; kingdom Viridiplantae; phylum Streptophyta; class Magnoliopsida; order Ranunculales; family Menispermaceae; genus Stephania; species Stephania cephalantha. The sequence goes on along the minus strand of CM077572.1, from coordinate 45,537,418 downwards.
TAGTGTTAGTTGTGTTTCGGTGTTTTAGTTACTGGGATGTTGTCCCCAGTCGCGAGAGTGGTTGTCCCTGTTGTGGGGGTGGGTGTCCCTACCTTAGGGTTAGGGTTGGGGTCGCACTATTGTTTGCGCCATTTTCGAAATTTGTCCCGTGATTCTTTGTTGTATTATCTATTTGTAATAGATGCTTGTCCAATTGACTACAACACCTCAATATAAATCACTTTGAAAAAAAAAAAAAAAAAAAAAAACACTTCAGCCTCATGGATTTCTATATGATGTATCTAAGATTCTAAGTGGTCCATATAGTGGCCTTACTTATCCCTTGTTTGAATGCAAGCTAAGAGGTACTTGACCAGTCTCATTTCTGGAGTTGATAGCGTGGCTCAACTTCATAGAGTGTTTGAGATAGCCATTAGTGCTAGAAACAGCATCAACGAATCACTTTTGTTTTTTGGATGAATGAGGAACTATTGGAATTGATGTTTTTTTTTTTTTTTCAAACTATTGGAATTGATGAATAAATATAAATTCTCAGCACTGCTAATAACGTATATGGAATATTCAAGAGAGGACATAAATTTTCTTTTTGCCAAGTACGATTTAGAATTTTTTTTTTTTTTAAATAAGAACAGCGAGAAACAATGTATTTCTTTAAAAATAAGTCGAAAAATCTCTATCGGTGTAATAGGGGAAAAACACGTCATACTTATATAATACCTTCATTTCCCTCCAAATGAGGTAATTAAAGTCAATGGTATAAATTTATTCTCGTGTGGTGCACATTCTCACATAGAATCAAGTTAAGTTGAACTCATGGCATAAATTACAAAATTGGAAATCAAAATACAAAAGTAGAAAAACAAAAATACAGCTATAAGCCACCAACCAACTGCCTTTGTAGAAATACAATCACCCCGTCCTGTCCCCTGTTAATCTTGTATTCATGTGTCAAAGTAGGATGTAGAAAATTAGGAAAGGTTGCTCGTATATATGGTTTTGATATGTTCAGTCACGACAATCAAATTAATTTTTATCTAATATATTGACATTCGGTCGTACCCGCTGGTTGGCTGCGGACTAATCACATAAATTTGTGTAACAATACGAAAACATTAGTAAAATAATTAAAAGTTCTCAAATAAAGCAACCTAAGTCGTTGTAGTATAGTGGTAAGTATTCCCGCCTGTCACGCGGGTGACCCGGGTTCGATCCCCGGCAACGGCGTTTTTTTTTTTAATCCTTTAAAGAGACGCACTTGTTTCTGTCCCTTAGATATACACATCGCGATGCGTTCTCCCACACACGATGCACAAATCAAGGTTGTTATTTTGTTCCTGATTTCAGTACTGCAATTCTTTCACGATTGATGGAAGTGGAGAAGAAGAAATCTTGCGAGATTTGAGGTTCTTCGTCAATGGCGGTGGAATCGGCTTCGAAGGTGCTCTACGAGACTCGCCGTCATGCGAGTCGTGCCTTCTCTCCTCGCTATCCTCATCAAAAGGTGCATCTCTTTCGATTGAATCTGAGTTTCAATTTCAACAATTAGGTTTAACTTGTTGGTGTGTTTCTAGGAAGATGGCGGTGCCGCCGCCGGAGGCTTGTTTTCGTACCTATCGATGCGAGGTACGTATCGCGCGTTTGACGCCTTTTGGGGATGGAGATAGATCAATTGAATTGGCTTAGTTTGTTGTTTGCCAAGCTCAGTGAAGTTCTTAATTGTGTGCTTGACATAGAGAAATTGAGTAGTGTAGGGCTTCACAGGATTGAAGTGTTTTAGTAGCATAATTTTACTTGCATTATGCCCTATGCCTATCTTTATATGCTTCTAGGGTTCTTATTATCACTATCACTCTCTCTAGATACATTCTGGGATCAAATCCACATTTCAATCGATCTATCTGAACGATTGTGGGAATTTGAGTGTTCGAAGTAGAAGACAATTATTAGTTCATGCTATTGATTGATCATAACCACTTCTGAGCTTAGCATATAGAAATAGAGCTCTCGGACTGGATAAAAAAGATAGCATTGGAAACACAAAGCAATGCTTATGCAAGATAAACTATTCTCTTTGGAGTCAATATTGTTCGAACTATGTTCACGTTTGAATTATTTGGTTTAATTTGAGCTCAATTAGGTAGATTATATGCTATTTATCATTACTGTTTGAGGATAACTGGGGCATCTGGCTGAACTAGTTCATTTAGAGGATTGAATTGAGATGCTTACTTCTTGATATGAGTTTTTGACCATCTCCCAAACTATTTTGTGGAGGCTTAATTTTTTTCATTTATGTATGATGCATATCGTATGCGTTGATTAAAATGTCGCAGTTTTTCATGCAACTTAATTGGATAATTGATTGATATCTTGTGTTACTGTGTTAGTGATTGACGATTGACTAATAGTTTTCATTCTGACAAATATTGTCTTTCTGATGTTTGACATTTTGTTTTTTCTATTTTTTATTTATGGTGAAGGTATAAGCCAACTTAAAGATAAATGGGATAAATATAGGCATCCAACAAAAGGGAAGAAATGGATATCCCTATTTGTATCTTCCAGTGGCGAACATGTTGCTGTGGCTGCAAGTAACCAAATTACAATCCTTCATAAGAGCGATGACTACCAAGACCCTTGTGGCATTTTTACCAGTAAGGTCTAATGCCTATGTGATTTTTAATGTCTGATTATTTATGTTTTAATGGCATCAGTTCCTTGCAGCCGTTATACTACCCTTTTTTTTTTTTTTTTTTTTCTTAATTCTGGTATTTGCTGAAGATTCTTTGATTTTGGTGAGAACCGTGAGATTATTTGGGCTTGCTGATTCAAAATGATAATGTGACTTAGAAACAAAATTTGGATGTTATTGTTTCCAGGAAAATGACGATAGCATTTAGAGGAAAAAAACTTCTAAAACTGTATACAAGTTCGAGAGATCAAATGCATGTCTATTGTCTTCAGGCAACTTTTTTTTTGCTTTTAGATAAGAAAAATTGTTTCCATAGTGGGTCCAAATGCCGCCTTAGATATGCATAATCTGTCTATTGATGTTTTGATCAAGACGCCTTTGCAATCAAATTATGGAACTTTTCATGTGAAGCTGGTAATGTATATATTTTTTTTTTTCTGAGGAAAGGAAAAGCTGGTAATGCATATCTATCTAAAGAAGATTAGCATGTAAACATCAAACATTTCAAAACTTGGAAGCAATCTTTTTTGTACTTGCCACTTAGAATAGATCAAACTGTGTAGCTCTGTAGTAGACTGGACATCTTATTTCTTTCTTTACATTTGCCATTTAGCTTGTAGAAAATGCAGAAAATGCTCAAAACAGATCTTATTTAATTAGGTAATGACAGGCTTTCCACATTCATTCTCGGAGCTTGGTCAGATTATCATGATGTTCTGGCAGCTGTTGATGATTCAAATACACTTTATTTTATCAAAGAAAACGGTGAAGAGATAACAAGAATGACCACAAAGCAGTTGAAAGGGTCTGCACCTATAGCAGGATTGATTGCACATTGTGATGCCCAGCCTGAGAGTTCTTGCCTGTAAGTGTTCTCTGCCCAATCTATGGATTGGTCTCTGCCTTCTTTTGTTTCCATCAGAACTAGGACATGTTAAAAACAAATAAGAGGTTTGGTGCTATGTTGCGGAAGTTTCATCTATGCAATCATTATATTCGTTCTTGAGTGATATTTTAGATTTTTATCTCTGTTTAAGCTGTTTTTGTTAAATTTTATACAGGTGTAAGTTTATTATTGTTACATCAGATGGTTTGCTTCATCAAGTTGAGGTTGTGCAGGGGTCAGTGGCATTGATTCCCTCCATAGCCACCAAGAAGCTGTTTCCTCGAAACATTTTGTGCCTAGACTACTGTCCAGAACTTTCGTTACTAGTGGTAGTTAGTGCTAGTTCATCTGATGGTATGATTATGTATAACTGATAATTTTTATTTCTGAGTTTCATTACTTTTTTTGGAAATTTTGATATTTAGTTAGAAATAAGACAGTTGCTAATTATACTCAGAAGGACCTTCTTTATATTTCGTAGTTTCAGCATAATGTTCCATAGGTTACTGCTGCTGAGACATCTTTTACTCTACTTTTCTTTCAGGATCCTTTTCCCTTTCTTTATGGCACATGAAAAGGAACTTAGATTTGGAGCCAGTGATATGTGCGGCTCAGCTAGAAGGTTTTTCTGGCAAACCAAGCAATTATGTGGGCCCACTGATCACTCCAAAAGTGGTTCTCTCCCCACACGGAAAACGAGTCGCTGTTCTTGATTTGTCAGGGAGACTTTCACTTTTATACGTGAATGATGAAGGGCATTCTCTATCCAGTGTTGATTTTGCTGAGAATAGCTCCTATCAAAGTGCAGAATCATCAAATGGGAAAAGTAAGTTCTTAAATGATGTTACAGATTTTACTTGGTGGTCAGATAGCGTCATTGTAATTGCAAAGATGAGTGGTGTCACCATGCTTGATTCTCATACTGGTAAAGAGCTTTTGGATAAAAACCCAGTACTTTCCACACCTCTTGTGGAGAGAGTTCAGCACCACCAGGCATGTATTTTCCTCTTACAGACCAATTCTTCTGAGGAAAGAAATCCACTTGTTGATGACCAAAGTTTTGACACCTCGATTAAAGGGGCAGATACTCGAGATAGGCTTCATTAGTTTGACAGAAGCAGGCTAAGCTGGAGCTTGTTGTCTTTTTCAGAGAAATCTGTTGGAGACATGTACCAGATTTTTATAAACAATCGACAGTACCAGGATGCAATGGACTTTGCTGATTGCCATGGTCTGGATAGAGATGTAATTTTCAAATCACAGTGGTTGCATTCTGCTCAAGGAACAAATGATGTGAGCATGTTTTTGTCAAATGTAAGAGATCAAGTTTTTGTTCTGTCGGAATGCATAGATAAGGTAGGGGCTACTGAAGAAGCTGTGAAGGCTTTACTTGCACATGGCCTCCAGATCACTGAAATGTATAGATTCTCAGAATCTGTTGATGGTGAATGTAGTGAAGTTTGGGATTTCCGCATGTTCCGACTCCAGCTACTGCAATATCGGGACAGACTGGAGACATTTGTTGGGATAAACATGGGCAGGTATTAACTATCTTGGCCTTCCTTCTTTTCTCTATCTTTTTTCTCGTTGATGAAGATTATTACGTTCAGATGTCATATTTTGTCTTTAGGAATTAATATGCATTTTTCTTCTTCCTTTTGAATTGCCCTGCAGATCGCTTTTTTTCCCTCTTAATAAAATATCCACACAGAATGTGTTAAGTTGCATGGCTGCACTAGTCGGGAATCATGACTTTAACTGTTGTTACTGCTTTCTGATTTTTTAAGATAGAAGGTAGTCCATGCAGTGCTTCAGTTCCTCCCTCGTGGTGGCCATGTTCATGCGTGACACTTAATGCTGTAGGCTCCACTCAGGGAAGCATCATGGCATGTGGGATCCATCATAGGATTAGTAACATGAGTGTATGCTGTAATTTTTATTCTCTTTTTGGTTTTCACATACTTACACTGGGTAAGGATAGTGGAGTCAATGTGCAAATCCCCTATTGATCTCTGTTTTATTCATGTGTTTTCATTTTCACAATTTGACCATGCTTCACAACTTTGTTGCTTTCCCAAGTAGTATCTCTATATCATTGATTTATCAAAAAGCGTGGAATGTTTCTTTTCAGTATTATGTAAATGGTATTTTTATATTTTTATATTTTCTTTTTTCCTACTGCTACTACACGATTACATTTCTAACAAATCTGTGGCAACTTTTTATTAGATGTGAAAGTGAGTAAATATTCTTTAATATGTCGAACTTTAAATCTAGTTGATCTTTGATGTGAGTCATAAAGTGGATGAAAGTCAACTATTTCATTTAAAGATCATCAATATAAATGCTTAAACAATCATACTAGCATTATCTTGGGTTCTGATCACTTTTTGTGCACTATTGACGCATAATAAACGTTTCTATGGCCTTCGCCAGTGGAATTTTCTTATCGTGCTTCCCATTACTTATCATATCTTTTGTGATTGATTGCTCTTTTTTTTTTTTTTTTTTTTTTTGTAGTTTATATAAGAACTTTTCAGGGTGTTCCTTTACTGATAATTTGGTGTAGATTTTCGGTGCTGGAATACAGAAAATTTCGAATAATGCCTCTCAATGAAGCTGCTGTCTCTCTCGCTAGGAATGGAAAAATTGGTGCTCTAAATTTACTTTTCAAACGTCATCCATATTCCTTGGCACCATTTATGCGGGAGATTTTATCTGCTATTCCTGAAACAGTGCCTATTCAGACCTATGGGCAGCTTCTTCCGGGGAGATATCCTCCTACAACCATTGCCTTGAGGGACGAAGATTGGGTTGAATGTAGCGAAATGGTGACGTTTATTGAAAAATCGCCTGAAAGAGACAATGGTGCTTCTGTAAGAACAGAGTCCATTTTGAAGCATTCCTTTGGTTTTGTTTGGCCATCAGTTGATGAACTTTCTATCTGGTATAAAAATAGGGCTATGGACATAGATGCCTTGAGTGGTCAACTGGATAACTGCCTTAGTCTGCTGGAGTTTGCATGTGAGAAAGGAATTGTTGAGTTGCAGCCATTTTATCAATCGATCTCATATTTGTATCAGCTTATTTATTCAGAGGACGTTGATGAAGAAGCAAATATTGTGATTACTCTTGACTCTTGGGAAAGATTGTCTGATTATGAAAAGTTCAGGATGATGCTTGATAGAGTCAAAGATGACAAGGTTGTAGAAATATTACGCGACAAAGCAATTCCCTTTATGCTAAGTCGGTATTCACCTTCAACAGTTGACGATAAAGTAACCGATGAATATTGTTCTGGATTTAGCTATCCAACTGACTCATTTCTTGTAACATGGCTTAAAGAGATTGCTTCAGACAATAAATTAGACGTATGCCTGGTAGTCATTGAGGAGGGCTGCAGAAACTTCCATGATAATGATATTTTCAAGGACGAAAGTGATGCTGTTAGATGTGCTCTGGATTGCATTTATCTTTGCACTCTTACAGATAGATGGAATATAATGGCATCCATTTTGTCAAAGCTTCCTCAGATTAAAGGTAACTGTTATCACTTCCAAGAGCCTTGATTTTTCGAGGATGTTGATCATTTGTGTTTGTTCTCCTTGTCCATACCTAACATAAATATGCAAGTATACATAAAACTTGTAAAAGAAACTGTTAATTTTCTTCGTTAATGTTTTTTCCTCGACCTGCTTATGACCATTTTATAAGAAAACATTAGTGATTCACCAGTTCGTTGTTAATGTCTAGGAATCTGAAGTTGACTAAGAACTTCGTCATTGGAAAGTCGTGTGATTGTAAAAATATATCTTTCTGACAAAAATTTGTATATTTTATATTCTAGTTTGGAATTATAAGGTAGATCTTATTGGAAAATGGAGGTATTTGGCATGTGCCAACAATGTACATGGTTGACTTGCTGACTTCAGCTTTTATTTGAAATTTGTGCAAAGTCAGGTCTACTAAATATTCTCTTACCTTATGAAAGTGCTATTGCAAAAGCTGATTCTAACTGGCTTCTTCATGCAACCGAAGTTTGGCGATTCATGACTTTTTTAAGACTATCACACAAGTTCACGAATAGTTCTTGAACTTGGCCAAGTAGTGATTGCCTTGTCAAAACCAGCACCAACCAGTCTCTATGTAAAGATTTTGATCTCTTGAGATTTTTTTTTTCTGCACAATATTGAATGATTTTATGTAATGGCAGATGGAGGCTCTTCTACTGAGAACCGAGAGAAAAGAGTGAAAATTGCAGAAGGCCATGTGGAAGCAGGAAGGCTTTTGGCATATTATCAGGTTCATATATTTTCCTTTCTTAGTCATCTTTATATTTTGTTTTATGTTCCTTTTATTGGTATCACTGTCTCCATTTTATTGGCGTGCCTTCTCTGGACTCTCCTCCTTTTTCTCTTCCTTTTATATGCGTTAGATCTTATTTTCATTAAAGGGGCGAGGGAGAAAGAACGAGAGAAACCTAACTTAAAGGTCCCTGGGGAACAAGGATTCCTGCACTTGCCTAATTTAATAATTTCACTTAGACTGCATATGGCTAAAAATGTGTCTTCTTTATGGTTGAGTGGCTTGTGGATCCTCTGTATTTGACATCTGTTAATTATGTAAAGTGCTTATTCTTTTTTTTTTTGTTTTGGAATCCTTTAACAGGTGCCGAAGCCCTTGGACTTTTTCTTAGAAGCTCGTTCAGATCAAAAGGGCGTGAAGCAAATTCTGCGTCTTATTCTCTCAAAATTTGGTAGACGGCAGCCTAGCAGATCGGATAATGATTGGGCAAATATGTGGCGTGACATGCAATTATTCCAGGAGAAAGCATTCCCTTTTCTGGATTTGGAGTATATGCTGACAGAATTCTGCAGAGGACTGCTAAAATCTGGCAAGTTTTCACTTGCCAGAAACTATTTAAAGGGAACAGGAACCATTAATTTGGCCATGGAGAAGGCAGAAAATCTTGTCATTCAAGCAGCAAGGGAGTATTTTTTCTCAGCTTCAAGTCTTGCTTGCTCGGAGGTCAGTGTCAAACTTATGTCCCTAAAATGATAATTTATTCACAAATGTGGCTAGGATATTCTGAGCATGGATTGATTTATCTATATATTTCAGCTACAGCTTATTGACATGCATCATTCATGAACAGCGGATGTTACTTGGATTTCTGGATTCTCTCAGAGTATTTGTGGGTTTAGGAGTAAATATTGAATTCAATTATTTATGTCGAGCAAGTTCTGCCATTTGTATTTTTCACCCTTCCTCATTGAAGTGTTTTTCGTGATATTGTGTTTTCAAGTTCGAAGTATTTGGAAGGTCATTTTAATTATTATATTTTCTGGTATTACCTTATATAAATGGATGATTGTACTCATTTAAGTTGCAGAGAAGGCCATATCCAAGAGATCGCAGGGTATTTATTACCTTCTATCCCATTCCATAAAAGCAGGGTATTTATTACCTTCTATCCCATTCCATAAAAGCAGGGATCTGTGCTAGATAGTTTTCCATTGAGAATCCTGCTTTCTATCTGCTAAACGTTGCTAGTTTTGATGCAATTGAGTCCAAACAATTTTAGTTGGTGACTTGAGATTGATAGTTATGATCTTATGATTAGGAAGATCGCTATGTTATTTTATGACTTAGTTTAGTCTCACTCTTCGTTTGGCACCAAACAATTGGATTAACCTACATAGATGGGTGTAAAAAACATTGTCTTTGGCTTGTAGTTGCTTCAGTACTTAAGAAAATGGATAGCTGATAACAGGATGGGCTTCCATTTAAATATCATATTTATGTAACGCTTAAAAAGAAATATAGCTTGCACATTTTTTGATTATTGTCTAATGCTCTGTCCCATTGATTATAGAAATCTTGACATTTCATATTTGGATTAACTCTATGTCTATTTCTTGTTGCTGGTGTCGGATAAAATATTCTCCTTTTCCTACCATCTTTATTTTGTTGATGACTTCTTGTCAGTGTAGTGTTTTGCTCTCATAAAGTTGTCATTTATGCAAATTGAAAGGACCGTGGGATCCTTCTTTCTTTCTTTTCTTTTTTCTATTTTTTTTCTCTCCTGTTGCTGTCTCCCCTTTTTGTCCTTTTACTTAGAGAAGTGATTTTGTACATCGTTTCAGATATGGAAAGCAAAGGAGTGTCTGAACATTTTTCCGAACAGCAGAAATGTTAAAGCGGAGGCTGATGTCATTGATGCTCTCACCAATAAACTTCCAAATCTTGGAGTGACTCTTCTGCCTGTGCAATATAGGCAAATAAAAGATCCAATGGAAATTATAAATATGGTAATCAAGAGTCAAACTGGAGCATATGTTAATGTTGATGAACTCATTGAAATTGCACAACTTCTTGGATTGAGCTCCCAAGAAGACATAGCAGCTGTCCAAGAAGCTGTAGCCAGAGAAGCCGCCGATACTGGTGATTTTCAGTTGGCCTTTGATCTGTGTCTTGTTTTAGCAAAAAAAGGGCATGGTCCGATTTGGGACTTGTGTGCTGCTATAGCAAGGGGTCCTAATCTTGATAATATTGATATAAGCTCACGAAAGCAGCTGCTGGGTTTTGCTTTGAGCCATTGTGATGAGGAATCCATTTCTGAGCTGCTACATGCATGGAAAGATCTGGACGTTCAAAGTCAGTGTGAGACATTGATGATGTCTACTGGGTCAACTCCCCCCAACTTCTCAATTGAAGGTTCTTCACTGATATCACTTCCCAGACATGGCGTCCAAGAGCTTGCTAACCTAAGTGATCGCTCAGACGCTGTAGAAGGGATGGATAATGATGATGAGCTTCATATTGGAAAAGTCAAGAACATCCTTTGTGCTGTTGCAAAAGACTTATCTGTCAAGAACGAGTCCAACTGGGAATCTCTTTTGAGGGAAAATGGAAAGATTTTGTCCTTCGCTGCTTTACAACTTCCGTGGTTGCTTGATTTGAGTAGAAGAACGGAGTATGGGAAGATGTTTTCTGGCACAAAGTCTACTGATGGATGTCAATGGTTAAGTATAAGGACACAAGCTTTGGTAACCATTCTATCCTGGTTGGCGAGGAACAGTATTGCTCCCAGTGATCATCTAATTGCTAATCTGGCAAAATCAGTGATGGAAGCTCCAGTTACTGATGAGGAAGACACTCTTGGGTTCTCCTTCCTTTTAAACCTTGGTGATGCTTTTCATGGGGTTGAAGTAATAGAGGAACAACTTAAACTAAGGGACAAGTATAATGAAGTCTCCCGCATTATGAACATGGGAATGTTATACAGTTCGCTGCACAATTTTGGTAGTGAGTGTGGTGATCCAACTAAGAGAAGGGATCTGCTGCTGCAGAAATTTCAGGATAAGCATGCACCATTCAGCTCAGGTATTTCATTTGTTTTAGTTTGTTTCTTAAGATTGACCCTTGAACTTGCTCATCAACTGACTGTGATGACAACGTATCTCGTCTCCTTTTATGATCCGACATTTTTCTCTTAATTTGTTTTCTGTTCTTTTTTTTTTTTGTGCATAAGATGCCATTGATAAGATAGACAAAGTTGATTCTACATTTTGGAGAGAATGGAAATCGAAACTGGAGGAGCAGAAGCTTTTTACTGATCGATCAAGAGCATTGGAGCAGATAATACCTGGTGTTGATGCTGCAAAGTTTCTGTCTGGGGATTCTCAGTACATCAAGAGTTCTCTGTTTTCTCTATTTGATCTGGTGAAGCAGGAGAAGAAACCCAGCTTGAAAGAAGTTCTGAAGTTTGCTGTCACTTATGGCTTGGATCACAATGAGGTCTCTCTCTGTCTCATGCACATTCATACATGTTTATTGGTTTTATATGTGAAAATAAAGTTTAGCTGTTCAACCCTGCTTTTCAAAGGTTTTGGGAGTTAATATCTGCACGAGGAAAATCATCCTCGGAAGAGGGCATTCTTTTAAGTGTTTCTTTTTTTTTTTTTTTTTTACTGGTAGGAAAGTAAGCTTATATGTAAAAGGTCAACTCCTTGGATAATCTTGACTTCTTCTCCATCTTAGATCATGGTTGCACATGTTCTATACAGGCATGTGTGAAGGTTTTGAATGCTCACAATCTTTCCATCTTTGTTGAAATCAAACAAGAACCTACATTAAAAAGTTCTGGAAATCGTAACTGAATTGATTGAAACCGAAAATATTTGAGTTGAACCTCAATAAGTGTTTCTAATGTTTCATCCATTGTTTTCTTTCTGGAAATGACAATTCAAGGAGAATGGCATTAATAATCTTGGTATTAGCTAGTTATTTCCTGAAGATTATATATTAAAGATTGAAGACTTATAGGGCCTTGCATGTAGCATGGTTGAGCCTGTAAACTTTTAGCTCTGAAATTTACAGGTTTTATTATTTATGCTTGCAGATGCTGCTGCGTTACCTATGTTCCGTCCTTGTTTCTGAAGTTTGGGAAGATGATGATATCATAGCTGAACTTTCAGAGCACCGAAAAGAATTGATTACTGGTGCCTCCCATGTTATTACTGCCATAGCATCAGATGTATTTCCTGTAATTGATGGATGCAACAAGCAACGCCTTGCCTATATATTTAACATCATTTCAGACTGCTACTCACTTTTGAACAATGCTAACGATCCGTTGTCTGCATTATGCTCGTCAGATCAAGCATATAAGTTGTCTGTGGAGCTGTCTCTGTTTTACAAGACCCTTCATCAAGAGTGTGAAAGGGTGTCCTTTATCAAGAACTTGAATTTCAAGAACATTGCTGGAATAGGCAATCTAAATGTGGAACATTTTAATGATGAAATATACAAGCATATTAATGAGTTTAGTGTTGAATCTCTGGCAAAAATGGCGCAGAACCTTGGCAGCATCTATACCGATTCCACTGCAATATCATGGCGGGATGTGTACAAGCACTACATCATTTGTTCAATGACTAATTTGGTCTCTGAGAGCAGAGCACATGCTAAATTTGAAGATCAAGGTGACTTTCAAAATTTTTTTGATAGGCTTGAGCAGAACTATGATTGTGTCAGGATTTATTTTAAGGATTTGTCACTAGAAGATGTTCTGGACATTGCAAAGAAATACTGCATATCAAGTGTGGCACTTGATGTTTCTTCTGTAAGTCTACAAGATGAACCATCATGGACAGATTGCCTCGTGCTAGTGTTAAAACTCTGGGTCAGGTTGGTCGACGATACACAGGAAATACTATCCAGTGACAGTTCTGAAGAAAAAGCCTTGAAGTTCGACCTGGAAATTCTTTCAAACTGTCTCAAGGTTTTCATGAATATGGTGGAGGAAGGAAAAGTATCTGCATGTCAAGGCTGGGCCGTTATTTCGGAGTGCGTCAAACATGTTTTCAGTGCTTCTGATGCTGAAGCATCTAATTTTTGCAGAGCTATGGTAGTCTCTGGTTGTGATTTCCAAGCCATTTCTGAAGTATTTTTGAGGGCAGTGCATCAAGAACAAACTAGCCCAAGCTTGGGAGTGGATGGCAATGAAAACATAGATAGAGTTCAGGATCTTCTCCTTCTTTATTTAAACATATTAGATAGAGTTTTGCTTGACATAGCAAATGAGTATGATGATCGCCAGGTTTTGTACAATTTACTGTCTACTCTTAGCAAGTTGGAAGGGGATCTGGAGGATTTAAATAAAATAAGAAATGCAGTATGGGGAAAACTCTACACATTTTCAGAGAAGATGCACCTAAAGAATCATGTTCGTGTTTATGCTCTAGAACTTTTGCAGTCAATTGCAGGAAGAAACCTCAAAGGTCTTCCTTCCGAGCTTCTGTCCAATGTTCATCCGTGGGAAGGGTGGGATGAGTCTGAATGTACTAGTTCTAGTTGCGAAGGTGCAAACCAGGGTGTGCCAATTCAACGAGATGCATCAAATAAATATACTAGCACACTCGTTGCCCTTAAATCAACTCAGCTTGCAGCTGCCATTTCTCCAAGTGCAGAAATTACTCAAGATGATCTCCTTAGTCTTGACGCAGCTGTATCTTGTTTCCTTGGTCTATGCGAAGCAGCTGAAACTCAAGTCCATTTTGAAGCCCTTCAAGCTATTTTAGAAGAGTGGGAAGGGCTTTTTAATGTCGTTAAAGATCAGGATGATCCAGTTAAAGAATCTGATGCTGCGAAAAATTGGAGTAGCGATGAGTGGGATGAAGGTTGGGAAAGTTTTCAGGAAGAGCCACTGCCTGAGAAAGAAGAGAAACCTGTCGTTGTACATCCATTTCACTTGTGTTGGATGGAGATCATAATAAAGCTCATCTCTTTATCTCGATATACACATGTATTGGAACTACTCGACCGGTCCTTATCTAAGTCCAATACAATTTTTCTTGATGAGGATGACGCTCAGAGATTGGCTGACCTTGCAATTGGGGTAGATTGCTTTGCAGCTTTGAAGATGACATTGTTGTTGCCTTACCGGTCCATTCAATTGCAGTGCCTTGATGCACTTGAGGCTAAGCTGAATCAAGGAGACATTCAGGGTGCAGTAACATTGGATCCTGAGCTTTTTACTCTGATCTTATCATCAGGGATTATATCCATCGCTGCCACCAACTCTGCATACCACACCATATTCTCATATTTATGCTTTATGGCTGGTCGATACTCCCATCTTTGTCAGGAAAGCCAGTTATCACATATTAATTATATGAGCAGGGAGGTAAGTAAAACTAAGGATGATGCTTTCTATGAACTCTTCAGAACTACGCTCCTCCCTTGTTTTATATCAGAACTTGTGAAGGCTCGGCAGCCACTCCTAGCAGGGTATGTAATCTCTCGGTTTATGCACACTAATGAATCACTTGGCCTTGTCAATGTTGCACATGCCAGCCTCAAAAGATACTTTGAGAGCCAGATTCACTCGCAAAAAAGCAGTGATATGCTTCCACCATGTGAGATGGGGGTATGTCAACGCTTGAGAAATAGTGTCGCCGACTTGAGGAGTAAGTTGGCAGAGTTGCTTCAAGCTGCTTTGGATTCCCTTTCTGATAATGTTAAATGACCATGGGGGTTTTAGTTACTGGTGTGTTATCTCTTCTCTAGATCATTAAAAGGGGAATGGGCTGACCCTGTTCATTGTACAGCGTTGTTGCAATTTTACGCCATTTCCATTCAACTCCTTTTCGAGAACACATCGTGATTTGGCATGTGAAGACCATTCGATTAAGAAATGAGAAATAGAGGTCGAGTGTTATGAGGAGTGGAAGGGTGACATTTTGTATTTCTATTCGACGAATACATCTTCAGCTTCTGCCATAGTTATATATCTGCCAAAGAATCCTATGAAGTCTGAAGAACTGTGAAGTTTTGTTCTCAGGTATATACATGTAAACCCTAGCTTTTGATTTCTTTTTTGTTTTTCGGCTTTAGTTGTTTTTACATGGATTGAGGCTGGAATAGGAGTATTTTATTTATTGACTCTCTTAATCTCGATTTATATCTATTTTGATTTGATTGTGGTTAGAAGAGGAATTATTTTTCATTTATGAATTCCAGCCTTTTCTATATGAAGAATGATGAGATTTGAAATAGGTACTCTCTACCGTGGTTTTATTTTGTTGTTAAACTTTTGTCTACCAATTGCTTTTTTTATTTGCCTCTATTGTTGTTAACAAACAATCTATGTGTAATGTGTAAAAGGGGTTGGTGCGTAACCATTAGTTTTTCTAGGACTTCTTCCTTGAAAATAAACGACCAAGAATATGTGATCGAGGACTGCGCCATGCTAATCATGAAGAAAGCTACGGAATAAAGTTAACCTCCCAATTCACCTTAACGTCAGATGGATGAAAAATATGTGCAATACATACAGGTAGTGAATTGAAGGAGAGTTAAATAAAGTAATTTGAGCAGCACAATGGATTGCTAACAGCGAGGGAAAAAAACACACTTGAAATTACTGCAATGGTATGAGACTGGCCCACTTGAACTGTAAGCAAACCTAACTGATAAATGAACGCTAGAACATGCATGGAAAATTTTAACAATGCTACATGTTTAATTTTCACTGAAATATGTGGGAAAGTTTTATGTTTGATTGAATTTTGCAGTTTACATGTTTATAAATTGTATATTGACTTTTTCTTTTGTAGTATCAATGTAGCCAACCCCAACTAATTTGGCTCCTCGATAGAAAACCTCAGACCTTTCTAAAAAAGATTTTTCTTATTAGAAATAGAAACTAGTGAATTGTTGCAATATCTGATATGACCAGCTGAAAGATTTATCTGAGAAAACTAACAATGATCTCATATCACAGTAGTACCAAAAACATAAATAGGTTGCAGTAAAGTAATCTGAACGGCACTATATTGGATTTGTTCTGTATGTAGTTATATTTTTCATTGAATGTGCTCATATTTTCTTATAGTTTTGATGTTATCTTGTGAATGTCTTTATTTTCCATTTGGTCCTATATCACTATTTTTAATTTTCTGAATGTGCACTCCAAGATATGTAGACCCTAACAAACAACTAGAATGTTATCTTATGTTCTTTTTTTTTTTTTTTTCCCCATATTGATTCCTTTCAAGAATTGGAGTACATTATTTGTAGTTTCTGGTTTGATTGATGATAAGCTTTTTCCCTTCCATTTTCCGGAGTTAGTGATTTTCTCGGTTGGATTTTGACACCGAGGATTTGAAAAGTCACAATCGAAAGCGCTCTACAATCATTTATTTTTTTTCTTTCTTGTTATATATGTGGTTTTTTTTTTTTTTTTTTTTTTTTTTTTTTACTTCAACAGGAGTCGAACCCACGACCCCCTCTAAACCTTGTCTCTTGACAAGTGACGCTTCATTCATCTCATCAGAGATGTTTTGGCACCTGCTTTCTTCATGGTAATTCTTGTTCAACTATCAGTCTTTCACCTACCATAGATAAGTAACTATTTTTTTTTTATTATTATTATTATTCTTCTTTTTTGGAAGAAATAGGTAACACTTGTTTGTTGAGTCCAATTGGTGATCTTTCACTTAGGTCGTATCTGGCACGGACTATCTAGGTAAATTACAGCCTTAGTAAAGTAATTGTCTAGCAAACTCATTTGACTCACAGTTGTCAAAGTATTTTAGACATACATTATTGCTAGATGAGTGCAACTACGCCTACATCTCCATTGAGTACTTGTTGTCATTCTATTACTTTCCCAGCAATAATAGGTGATCTATATTTAAGGGGAGTGACTATTAGCACTCCTAAACCTTATATTAGCCCCCATTTAATTTAATGTTATTTGTGGCATCCAATAAGTTAGTTCATGTTTCAAGCACCCTCCCTTAATTGTTAATGAACTCCCCAATGTACCCCTAGCTTATATTTGCCCCGTCACTCTCTAAAAAAAATCATATTTTCATCTTTGTGATTCTCAACCTAAATGTAAAAGAGAAAATAAGATTAGTTTATGGTTTAATTTGGGGTGGTTTATAAAAATTAAAATTTAAGTAGAAGGGATAATGTGAGTGTAGTGAGTGAGTGAGATAAGAGTTGGGGGTGAGTTTAAGGTTTCATTTAGGGAGGGGTGTAGAGAGTGAAAAGTAAAATTGAGAAGGGGTGTAGAGAGTGGAAAGTAGAAGGAGAAAAAGGAAATATGGGTTGATGATTTAGAGTGAGGTTATTTGTGTAATTTCGCCTAAAGACATTTTAGTTTAAAAATACATTAAATTAAATGAGGGTTGATATAGGGTAGTGGGGAACTAATAATAGCTCCCTATTTAGGAATTTTTCAAGAAATAAGGTGGGTTTATGTTTTTATTCATCAAATAGGGGGATTACTTTAAAATTACAAAAGTAATGTATAACTCTTTTTCAAAAGGAGCTATTGATGTTGAGGTGGATGTATGGCGTGGTATGGTTGATGATGTGGAAGGAACTTGTATGAATAGTTCATTTTGAAAATGAGCTATCTATACAAAATACTAAAGTGTATGAATGACTCATTCTCAAAAAGAGTTGTTTGTTCAATTCAAATATCACACGCACGTATCGAGGTGGAGAACCCATGCAAACGACACGTGCGCATCGAGATGGACAACCCGCGTCACGCACGTATCTTGAAGTAGACAACCCGTGTAAACGAGCACGTATCTTGAAGTAGACAACCCGTGTAAACGACACGCCCGTATATTGACGTGGACAACCCATGCAAACTTCACGCATGTATATTGAGGTGGAGAACTCATGCAAATGCCACGCACGTATGTTGAGGTGGGCGACCTATGCAACCTCGTGCAATTTATGCAAACGTCACGCACGTATTTCAATATGTGCAACTCATGCAACCTCGTACAATACATGCAAACATTACACACGTATCTCGAGGTGGACATCTCATACAACCTCGTCCAATCCAGACAAACCATGCAAAGGTTATGCACGTATTTCGAGGTGGACAACCTATGTAACCTCGTGCAATCCAAGTAAAATCATGCAAACGTCACGCACGTGTCTCGAGATGGACAACCCATGCAAACGTCACACAAGTATCTCGAGGTTGACAACTCATAAAAATACTATGCACGTATGTCGAGGTGGGTGATCCATACAACCTCGTGCAAACCATTCAAACGTCAGACACATATCTCGAGGTGGACAACTCATGCAACCTCACGCAATCCATACAAACCATGCAAACGTTACGCACATATATTGAGGTGGATAACCCATGTAAACAACACGCACATATCTCGAGGTGGACAACACACGCAAACGTCGTGCGTGTTTCGAGATACGTACCACGCATGTTATGCACCAAAACCTATTTTGCGCACATTCATTTTTACCTTTGTCCCGCATGCCATTTAATAGGGTCGGGTGTCACTTGGAGTGACATTTTAATTATATTTTTCTATATTATGTATAAATATATAAATATATAATATATATTTTTTATATTATATTATATAAATATTTAAATATTTAAATGTCCACATGGGCGTTCATGTGGGCTGATCGATTTACATGAATAGCGTATTTTCCGAATGCGCTATTCATGTAAACCCAATTTCCGTCCACGTGGGCGTCCACGTGGACTGATCCATAAAATTTACATAGATAACGCTTTTTGAAAATACGTTATTCGTGTGTCTACATGGCCAACAAATTTGTCTCACATTGATAACGCATTTTCAAAATGTGACATACATTAGATCACGAATAAAAAAAAAAATCACACTTATTTACTCATTTAAACTGCCTTTTGCAGTACTTTTGTAATTTTTTCCCCTATTTAAGTTGGTCTACTTTCGAAAAAATAAAAAAAGTATAGTGGGCTAGGCAGCAGAACCAATGAAGAATCCAATGAGGCCGTGCATATCCACCTCCACCATAAGGATCAATGAAAGCAATGGCCAAATGAAAGTCGAAGAAAGCTGGGGCCAAGTGAACCCCCAATCCTAGGGGACTTAGGAGTCAGGACCATCATCTTTTTATCTTTCTTTTTTTTTACTGTTGTGTCCAGTATTACCGTAATTACTAACTATTCCATAAGAGAGGACCATCGTAGTTTGAATCTGATTGAGAGGAGCATATTTGCACCTCCGCATAAACTAAGGTATACTTCAATTGCATTGTGGGCTACATTTATAGAACAAGTGATAGGCAAATATTGAGTTGATGCATCGAGAGGCAGCACAGATGCACTCCTCTACCAATAATGTATATAATGTATATCTAAAAGACTTTTGATAACTGTGTCAAATAATGGCCGACCGAGTAGACAATTACTTTATTAAGGCTGTGATTTTACCTGGAGAGTATTACTATAATATTGGAATCAAAATTCATTCAATATGCAGCCAAATAATGGCCCTTGCCTTAACAAATCGAATCAACTGATGGTTGGTCCCCTCTTTTTTTTTGTTTTTTTTTTGTTTTTTGTTTTTTTTTGTTTTTTGTCTAGACAACTTAGAGTCTGTTTGGTTCAAGAATTGGTGAATCCTTTCATATTTGCTTATTTAACAAAAGTCATATCTTAGCTAATCCTTTATTTGCATCTACACAAAATTATGGTAGGTTAGATTTTTTGTCGGGCTGTTATATTCATTCCACATCATCTTCATCTTTGTCTTCTTTTGATTGGGAGAAGATAAAGTTGTATTTTTTACCTTCTTAAGTTAAACTTACTTAAAAATAGGGAGATGTGTGTCTTTTTGTAAGAAAGAATTTGAGTGTTTAAATAAGATAAAGTGTTAATTAACATCTGAATTAAATACCAATCTTAAACTTAAGTCAAGTCTTAGCTATGCTAACATTTGAAACCTGAAGCAAGCGGCCCTTAATTAAGGATACTTTGGGCTTGCTCAAGAGTCAAGATCAGCTCGCAATCAGGGTAAAAAACTAACAATGTTTTGCACTTAGAATTCCATATTTTCCACGTGCAAATAAAATGATTACTCCGTCCACACGTGCCACATCCCACACTCACGTGCCAAGACTCTATAAATGCACCCCTCCTTTCTCCATCATATAATATCACCCCAATTACACCAATTCAATGGCCAGCCTCCTCATCCTCATCGCCTCCCTTCTCACCCTCCTCCTCCTCCTCAACCAGGGACCCCGGCGGCCCCGGCTGCAACAGCTGCCACCCAGACGACTACAATGCCCTCCTCAGAATCAAGAAAGGCCTCAACAATCTCCCTACATCATCATAAACTGGCAAGAAAATGGCAACCGCAAGGACTGGTGCTGCATTGAATGCGACGACGCCACCCACCGCGTCACCTCCCTAGACATCGGTGGCGACACCTTCAAACAGCCGCCAACATCCCCGCTGCCATCGGCGACCTCCCCTACCTCACCTCCCTCACTCTCCGTAAACTCCCCAACCTCACCGGCCCCATCCCTCCCTCCATAACCAACCTTAAAAAACTCACCTTCCTACGCCTAGACTACAACAGCCTCACCGGCCCCGTCCCGCATTCCTCTCCGAGCTCCGGAACCTCAACTACCTCCGCCTCTCCAACAACAAGCTCTCCGGTAACATACCGGAGAGCTTGTGAAAGAATATCTTCCTCTCCTTTCTCATTAACGAACTCGAATATATACACAAATTACACCAATCGTAGCATGATCCTAGGCTAGATAATTGGAAACTAACCATATACAAAGACCGATTCTAGGCTAGAGAATAGGGCTAATCAATATATGGAAACTAACAATATATACTATATTTAACACACCTTCACAGCGAAACGGGAGGTTTACAGATGTTGAGACTGTTACGAAAATCTTCAAACAATACTTGCGGTAGACACTTTGGTAAAAATATCGCAATTTGATAACGGGACGGCACATGAAGAACACGGACTTGTCCGCGTGCAACCTTCTCTCGAACAAAATGGATATCCATTTCGATATGCTTTGTACGTTGATGTTGAACTGGATTACCCGACAAATAAATAGCACTTACATTGTCACAGTATACTAAAGTGGCCTTCTTAATCGGACAATGTAACTCTAAGAGAAGATTCCGGAGCCAACATGATTCGGAAACCACATTGGCCACCCCACGATATTCGGCCTCGGCACTAGAACGAGACAATGTGGGTTGACGTTTAGAAGACCATGAGACCAAGTTGTCTCCCAGAAACACACAATACCCGGATGTAGATCTTCTCGTATCAGGGCACCCACCCCAATCTGCATCAGTGTAAGATACCAGAGTAGAAGAAGAAGATGGGTACAAATGAAGACCATGATCCAAAGTACCCTGAACATATCGAATAATCCGTTTGAGAGCAGACATATGATCAACCCTCGGATCATGCATATGGAGGCAAACTTGTTGGACGGCATAAGAGATATCCGGCCTGGTGAAAGTGAGATATTGTAGAGCCCCTGCAAGACTCCGATACAGAGTTGGATCATCAAAAACAGTACTAGCAGTAGCACTAACCTTAGGCTTAGTGTTAACCGGAGTAGCAGACGGGTTACATGATGACATTCCTGCACGCTCAATTATTTCTTCGGCATATTTGCGCTGTGAAAGAAACATACCACCCTTATGTCGAGTCACCGCAATACCCAAAAAATAATTCAATTGACCAAGATCCTTCATAGCAAATTCAGAACTAAGAAGGTCCATAATGGAGCACCGGAGAGCATGAGAAGAAGCAGTAAGAACGATATCATCAACATATAATAAAATGTAAGCCATATCTGATCCCTTGCTGTAAATGAACAAAGAGTTGTCACATCTACTATTGGTGAAACCAATAGATGTAACAAAATCAGCAAAGCGCTTATACCAAGCCCGGGGAGCTTGCTTAAGTCCATACAAGGACTTACGCAATAGGCACACATAATACGGGCCAGATGGGGTACGATCCCCGTACCCCAATGGTTGATGCATATAAACTGTCTCTGAAGCGTACCATGAAGGAAGGCATTTTTGACATCCAATCGATGAATTGGCCATGCTTTAGAAAGAGAAATGCTAAGAACGGTACGAATAGTTGCCGCTTCACAACCGGACTAAACGTGTCACCACAATCAATGCCAACTGTTGAGTTTTTCCATCACATACAAGACGGGCTTTATGCCTCTCAAAATCACCGTTAGAATGAACTTTATGAGTAAAAATCCACATAGACCGAATAACATTAACATCGAAGTGGACGGGGCACCAATTCCCACGTCTTATTTGTAATAAGAGCATTATATTCATCATCCATGGCCATTTTCCAATTACGGTCACGAAGAGCGCCACCGGATTACGAGGCAAAGGAGACCTTGAAACCGTGGCATGTAAAGCTTGGTATTTTGGATTGGGTTTAAAAATACCATGCGGCTTCTAGTGACTATAGTGGGCTTAGGAAGAGGAATATTGAGAGTAGGAGCTACTGATTTGGGCATGTGGGGAGTGGGCTTGGTTAATAATTGGGAAGGGTGGTCTGCTGGGCCAGGTGGCTGGATCTGGATCCGGTTGGGCGAGTGTGTAGGCCTGGGTCATGCGTATGGGAAAGAGGAGTAGTAGACTCTTGAAGATGATTTTGCACATAAGGAGATAAACCATTATCCAAATAATCATATGTATGGGATGATGGGGTATGTAATGACGCAAAGGGAAACACATTCTCATCAAAACGGACATGACGACAAATGATGATTTGTCGGGAGGATAAATCATAACATTTATAGCCACGGTGATTAGGTGGAAAACCCAAAAAAACACAAGGAGTTGACCGAGCTTGTAATTTATTGATTTTGGTGGAAGGAATAAGAGGATAACAGAGACACCCAAAGACCCGAAGATGAGAATATGTAGGAACCCGTTGATATAGTATTTGAAGGGGAGAAATATTACCCAAAAGCTTGCTCGGAAGAATATTAAGGAGGTATGTTGCCATTTGTAATGCATGATGCCAAAAAGAAGGAGGAAGTGATGCATGAGAAAGTAGAGTACGAGTGATATTATTGATAGACCGAATTTTCCGTTCGGCCTTCCCATTTGAGAAGAGGTGTGAGGACAAGAGAGACGAAAAGACATTCCATTCGTCTTACAGAAATTCAAAAATGGTCCATTATCAAATTCCCTCCCATTATCACATTGCATAGTTTTAATATTACGTTCAAATTGGGTAAAAATATGAGCTTGAAAAATCAAAAATTTGTCATAAACCTCCGACTTTTGACCCAAAGGAAAAGTCCATAAATAATTCGAAAAATCATCCAATAATAGCACGTAATATCTATGCCCCGCAGAACTCAGAATAGGAGAGGTCCAAATATCACTATGAATTATATCAAAAGGTAAAGACGGACTGGAACGAGAAGACATAAAAGGCAACTTAATATGTTTTCCGAACACGCAAGAACGACAAATACTAGAAGTAGAGTTTCGAGTACAATTAATGCTTTTATTGGCCCGAAGAGCATCGAAAATAGAAGCACCCGGATGACCCAAACGATCATGCCAAAGTGAGGAAGAGATGGCTGCAAAGGTGGATGGAGTAGTTTGATTGTAAATAGAGTTGAGAGGATAAAGATCACCCTGGCTATCAAAAAGTGATGAAAGCAAAGGATATAAAATTGAAAATCAAATAATTAATAAAAATACCTAGGTCAAGACATACAAGTTCGGTTCGGTAAAAGATGGATTTGGTCGTCGATTTATGTAAAATATGCAAATCAAAATATCCTAGTGTAGCTATAGACCCTAGTGACGCACGCGGTTCCTCGCACTTCCTAATCTCGATAGCCAAGGTACGACGGTGACTACTTCCCTAATCAAACACATAACCACAATTCAAGTGAATTGGGTTTAATGCGTTGACCGCATTGAGCTTCTGAAGGCACTACACCTAGACAACCGGATCACTAGTGTGTCCGATTTAGCCTAGATCCCTATGGTCTAATCAATCGGTATGGTCGAATGTCACTAGTGTGGTCTTATTGCACAACTACGGATGCTTACGACTCACTGACAAATAAATCAAAGTTTAAACAAGTGTTTAACTTTGATTGTTCAAACAATACCAAAGAAAATAAAATAATAATGAAAAGATTTGAAATTAAAATATATAAATCTCACAAATCCATTGATATGCGCAGTCGAACCTCCCTTGCAATCTTGCCTAGGCTAGAGGTTTTAGCCTCGCATAGTTGAAGAACACAAAGAACAAAGAAAAATAAAATAGAAAAGAATGGGGAAGAGGAGTTCAGCCGACCGAGAGAGGCCGAATAGTGAATAGAAGATAAATAAAGAATGGGGGAGGAGGAGTTCGGGCAGAGAGCCGAGAAGAAAAAAATCAAAACCAGAGAGCCAGAGCCGAATTTGCCCTCCTCACTTTCACTATAATTAAGCAAATTCCCCGATGTGGGTTAAAGTCTCATCACTTGCACAATTTCAACCGTCTACCCATTTTGGTATCTAGCACAAGGCTTAACCATCATACTAAGTCCCTAATCATAAAATCATAAAAATGTTAAGCTGCGGACTCGAGTGAGTATTTCTCCTAATTTTGCATAAGTTTCAAGTCAAAAAGGCAACCATAATGTACTCATCCACAACCAAAGGCATGAAACAAAGTTTCGGGTGACTCTAAACAATATAATAATGAAAACTATACTAAATACATGCATGAAAGCGTATCAACTCCTAACGAAGTGAGATAGATGAGTATGGAGAGAAAAGAAATGGAAGAAATGATTGAATAAGAGATATCAAACACCACCAATACCATCCGTTAACCACATGTAACCGCATATAATTGAAAAATTTTAAACGGTCTCACCTGCGGTCTTTCGTAAATAAGTCCATCCAACGCAATCCACAAATCCTAAAGTACCCCCAAACTTATTCCGAACCTTGTCCTCAAGGTTCAAAACAAGTCAAGGAATCCATGCAACAAAAAGACAAAGAATAGTGGTGAAAAGAACATGGATATAAGAAGAAGATGATGCAAGTGCATGCATAACAAAAGTCTCCAAAAATTAGTGAGTGCTCAAATCTCGCATGTCTAGGTGACTAAGGAAATTATGAAATAAAATTATCATAAAAAGAGCAAGAACTAATCAGCATAGGAGTTAATTCAAATGATTCCTATCAAATCTTGCGAGCCCGAGTCTTTCAACTACGGGTGAAGTCAACAAGATGATGGAATGAGGTTTAGGGTTTTGGGTCTACTTAAAGACCCGCCACTAATGTGGCGACTTAAGTTGGATATGTCCCAACCAAGTCTCAAAACACCTAAAACTCTAATAATATGTTAATTCCTAAAAAAGAATATGCTCAAATTACTCCAAAAATAATGTAAACCATAGTCAAACCTAGCAAAACTCAGGGGGTGGTCTAGTGCCATCAGTGCTCATCAAACATTCATTACACCCGCAAAAATCCACGAGACCATAGTGCCATCAAAGCCATTATGGAATTGCTCGCAAAAATGTTAGAAACAAGGAACTAGATACAAAATAATAAAAAAAAATCCAAAGAAAAATAAAAATAAAAAATAAAAAAATAAAAACCAAAGAAAGAAAAAAAACCAATCCCCGGCAACGGCGCCAAAAATTGACGCGCGCCGAACGCGTCAATAATATTTAAAATTACCTAAACCAACTATTTGCAGAATAGTGGCAAAGGGTCGATCCCACAGAGATTGGTATTCTTTCTAAGGTTTAAAAAGAACAAAAAGGGAAATCGAGGTTTAAGAGAGTGAATAATAAAGCTAATCTAAATATCAACAAAATAAATAAAGCAAAGGAGATAAAATTGAATATAAAATAATTAATAAAAATACATAGGTCAAGACATACAAGTTCGGTTCGGTAAAAGATTGGATTTGGTCGTCGATTTATGTAAAGTATGCAAATCAAAATATCCTAGTGTAGCTATAGAACCGGTAACGTACGCGGTTCCTCGCACTTCCAAATCTCGATAGCCAAGGTACGACGGTGACTACTTCCCTAATCAAACACATAACCACAATTCAAGTGAATTGGGTTTAATGCGTTGACCGCAATGGGCTTTGTGAAGGCACTACACCTAGACAACCGGATCACTAGTGTGTCCGATTTAGCCTAGATTTCTAAGGTATTCAACCTAGGTCCCAAAAGAGACTAATCAATTGGTAGGGTCAATTGTCACTAGTGTGGTCTTATTGCACAAACACGGGTGCTTACGACTCACTGACAAATAAATCAAGATTTAAACTAGTGTTTAACCTTAATTGTTAAAACAATACCCAAGAAAATAAAATAATAATGAAAAGATCGAAATTAAAATAAATAAATCTCACAAATCCATTGATATGCGTGCAAATCGAACCTCCTCATGAGTCTTGCCTAGGCTAGAGGTTTTAGCCTCGCATCAAGAACACAAAAGAAAAGAAGAAAAATAAAATAGAAAAGAGTGGGGAAGAGGAGTTCGGCCAGAGAGCCGAAAAAGGCCAGAGAGAAATCAAAAACAGAGAGGAACGAAATTAAAAACCAGAAAATCCCTAAGTGAATTGGTTTCCATTCTCTGACACGTGTCAATAGCCTATTGGCTGGAAATCTGTCGGCTCGCCACGTGTCGCACCGTCATTGGACCGCCTCGTCATCGCCCGAGGTGTCGCCGCATGATTCACGAAGATTCTCGCGCGTTCGATTGTTTGTGGTGACTCGGCGCCACGTGGCTCCGTGTGATTGGCCGGAACACGTCACCGAAACGCGTTGGACGAGTGAAATCACGCCACGTGGCGTCCACGTGGCTCGTGAAATCGCACAATAGTAGACCGAAAAACCGGGAGTTTGTGCGGCACGGATCTCGAGGTGATCGATGGTGTCTCGAAACGAAGAGAAGTTTGATCTCTCGGTGACATGGATCTCCTGGCGACGTGTCGACGCGTGGCGTCCCCGATTGGTAGCGGTAATGAAGAATCTTGACGCGTGGCGACACCCGATTGGTAGCGCGCGTCGTTGGCACCTCCGCTTGCGACGTGTCATCTTCGATTGGTGAACACCACGTCTGCTATTCGACCCACCGTGCCACGCGTATTTCGAGGCAAATTGTCCAAGCATCCAATCTTGCAAGTAAGTACTCCGTTTTGAGTATTTTTCCGCCACGAATTCAACCGCGCACTCCGTTAACCACGAAAATAATAAATAAATGTAATTAGGCTAGTATTTTGGAGACTTTACACTAAAAATATATAAATAACCTATATATAATATTACATAATTAACAACTCAACAAATACCCCCAAACTTAGGACTTTGCACGTCCCGAGCAAAGGTGTAAATGACAAACACACAAATAAACTAGACTCATAATATAGATATGTACAGACTCAACTAATCCTATACCCGATTCAGAATTCATGGAGTTCCTTTAGTTTACATAGTCGCCAAGATAACAAGCCACTTAAGAAATTTCAGAGTTAAGATATGTCAAGAACCGCAACCCAAACATAATTAAGATCACACTTTAAAGACAAAGATATGGTCAAGACAAATGCCATCAACTACTCGCGGGTTTTCTTGGTCTATACATTCAAGCACGCAAGTTTACAATTGCACTTAATATAGCTATAAGCACTCGAGCTAAATCTTTTTATTTGAGGAGTTTCCATACACTTCCGCCTTTATCCACTTTATATGTATACTCTCTATTTTTTTTTTTTTTTCTTCTCCAAATTTTTTTTCAAATGATACGGTCCCTGCTCCATTTCCTATGGACCGATTTTCTTACTTTTTCCCACCACAAGTTTCCCTGCTCCATTTCCTGTGGAAACTTGTGGGACTCTCTATATTTTGAAAACTCCTGTTAGCCCTTCTCACTTTTACTATAATTAAGCAAATTCCCCAATGTGGGTTAAAGTCTCATCACTTGCACAATTTCAACCGTCTACCCATTTTGGTATCTAGCACAAGGCTTAACCATCATACTAAGTCCCTAATCATAAAATCATAAAAATGTTAAGCGGACTCGAGTGAGTATTTCTCCTAATTTTGCATAAGTTTCAAGTCAAAAAGGCAACCATAATGCTACCGATTCTAGGCTAGAGAATAGGAGGCTAATCAATATATGGAAACTAACAATATATACTATATTTAACGACTTGTCGACGCTTCCTATCACGGGGT
This sequence comes from Stephania cephalantha, assembly GCA_039657325.1. Taxonomy (NCBI): domain Eukaryota; kingdom Viridiplantae; phylum Streptophyta; class Magnoliopsida; order Ranunculales; family Menispermaceae; genus Stephania; species Stephania cephalantha. Next base: position 45,509,243 of record CM077572.1, on the reverse strand, counting down.
TGTTTCTCGACCGCAACAACCTCTCCGGCCAATACCAAACTTGTTCAAGGGTCTCAATTTAAGTGACTTGTACATCGACATGTCGCGGAACCAGCTCTCGGGGGATCCCGGCGGGGTTCGGGAAGTTGGACATTACTAGTCGACGCTGGGGAGGAATAGGTTGACGGGGGATGCGTCCATGTTGTTTGGGAGTAAAAAGGGGGCGTATGTGATTGATATCTCGAGGAATTTGTTGGAGTTCGATTTCTCGAAAGTGAGGATCTCGAAGCAGTTGACGAACTTGGATATTAGTCATAATAGGATTTATGGGAGTTTGCCCAGGAGTTGAGCCAAGTGTATTGGCAGAGTTTTAATGTGAGTTATAATAGGTTGTGTGGGGAGATTCCGAGTGGGGGACTGGGAGGTTTGGGATCCAGATAGGGCATCGGCGTTTGTTCATAACAAGTGTCTGTGTGGGCCCCCGCTGCCCAATAATTGTACACGCCACCAGTCCAACTAGTCATTTTATCCTCGCAAGCTATGCCTTGTCCATCTTAATTAGTGTCTTCATGCCTTGGCTGGTCTTTGATTTATAACATTGTATTAATAAATAATTTATATGTTTAAAGTCTTTGGATTGAGTTGTTACTATTACAATTAGTCAGGTTATGTGATGGTAATGAGGTCAATTGAGCTAGTTGAGCTCGTGGTAGTAAGAAGTTAGCATTGTCCAGTGTGAGTTATCCAGTTCAATAATAAGGCCAATCTATATAGTTAGCTGAGCTGGTGGTAGTGAGGAGTCAACATTGTCCAGCGTGAGCTATCTAATTCAATGCATTAAATGTTGATCTTTTGTTTGGGTTTTATAAGCTTTTTGTTTGTTTAAGTGTCACTAATTTCGAAGTGCGAACATTTGGGTACCCATGCTTTTCCAGTAACAAAAAAGTTGTTTAGACCCAAAAAATATAGACTAAAAGGAGTTTTTCATAATTTTTAACATTATCGAGGACCTCAAAATAATTGAAAATGAAGAGTGAGTCACGTTAAATAATGAAGGACAAAATGGTCCTCCACCGACAAAATATGGCATACCCACAACATTAAATAACATAAGGTGTCTCTCTCTCTCAAAACATTAAATGAGCACTCTCTTTCTCTATGTACTCTCTCTCTCTCTTTATCTCTTTCTTTCTCTCATTATTATCTCTTTCTCTCTCTTTAATTATCTCTCTCCGCTTTAATTATTTCTCTCTCTATATTTGTCAATATCTATGCATAAATGCTCTTTAATTTTCGAGATTATATAATTCTCGAGATTGGTACTTACATGCTTTTTAATTCTCCAGATTCATTAATTCTCTAGATTCGTGCATACGTGTTCTTTAATTTTCAAGACTCATACATACTTAAAGATGTGATTAAATTTTTTCTCAAGATTTGTGCATACATGGAAATGATTGAATTGGGTAGTACTATTTGGACTCATGAGTCCGGACTCAAAACTTTTTTTTTTATTTCAAATACATCATCGAGCAATTAATGAAGCAACTATAATTACTTTATAATTCATTTAATACCCCTTAAATATTTACAAAAATTTTAAAAACCTCCCTATGAGTCCGGATTCATGAGTCCAAGTGGATTTATTGGATTGAATTAAGGTGATCAAGGCGTATATGGGGAGGGTCCAAGGCGTGGCTAGGCCTCAGCATTGCTGTGTCGAAAGCTTTGTCAAGGTTTGCCTAAGACGTGCCTATAGAGGACTTAAACAAGCGTAGATCTCGCCTCGAGGCATGATGAGTCATATAGAAGTACTCTCGGCTCTTGAGGGCGCATCCTTGGCTTCTCCAAAACATTTCTTGATGTACGTGCTAAGTATGTGCGGACCCGAATTTGAAAAATATGCTATCAATATCACTAATGTCGATCTTCGAGGAGCGAATATAAGATGAACATCATAATTGATTATTGTGCGAGCACGGAGATGACCAAGATGAGGTATTCTTCTACGCTATTAGTCTTTCCACCTTCACCCGGATCCCATGATATAATAATAATAATACTAATAATAATAATATTATTATTAATATTAATAATAATATTATTAATTATAATATTACTAATAGTAATAATAATATTAATAATAATAATATTATTATTTTAATTAAAAATTAAAAATATTAATTGTTATAATAATAATAATAATACACTACAAAAAAATTTGAAAATACAGTACAAAAAACATTCAATAAAGCAACAAAAGTTTAATTATTCTTTTTGATTGCATCTTAAAGAACTTGGAGGTTTGGAAGTAGTATTGGACAAGACATTTTATATTTTTTTTTTGAAAAAAGTAAAAGAAGACATTCTTTGCCAATGATTAATCAACCACAAGAATAAAAAAAAAAAAGATCAATTATACTTTTTATTGATTGAACCCCTTACAAAAGTAGCTTACAACAACAAACAACAACATAGCCTTAGTCCCAAATTAATTGGGATCGACTAATAATAATAATAATAATAATAATAATGTCTTGAATTTTCAAAACATTGTGATATGCATCATTGAATGTCAACAAATGTAAATATCTTTTTATAGTGTAATTTATTTTCTAAAACACTAAACATTACTAGATTTATTTTTGAGAAAACACATTACATACATTTTAATTTGAGTTACCGTGGTTGCATACTTGCATAGACTTTTATGGGCTTCAATGACGTAGGTGAAATCTAAAGTATTTCATGGGCTTCAACTTTAAGTTTGAGAAATTAATGATATATAATGTACTATCTCGAGGAGCATTGTCAATTTAAAACAAAAATGTTAACTCACTTTAATCCTTACATCTGTTGCCCTCTCCCAAAGTCTCTCCTATCTTGTTCACGTCTCCATCTCATACGCTCCCCCATCTCGGCCGCGACCTCCCCCATCTCATCCCCAACCTCCCACGTCCTCCCTCGTCTCGTCGTCGACCACCCACGACCTCCCTTATCTTGTTCGCGACCTCCCTCACCCTCAAAGGTACCCATTAATTTCTTCTCTCAAATTATAGAGTCGTGGAAAATTGAAAAACGGTCCTAGGATAAAAACGGGTCTTGTATGTTTTAAAAACATACGGGTCCGAATACAAAAAGTGTCGTCGTTTAAAAACGGGTACGGGTTCGGATACTATTTTTAATTGTTATTAAGGGGGGTGTTCGGACCCGTACCCGTCCAGACCCATTTTTTTGCCACCCCTATAGAGACGGAATAGAGACGAAATAGAGACGGAATTTAAAGTGCGTTGCTAAAAAAACTGGCGCCAAATTCCTCGCCAAAACTTCGCAAACTCGGGTACTTTTTAGCCGCCCATCATGCCTCGAGATGCATGAGTTGATGAGAATCATTGATTAAAAATAGAGACGGAATGGCCCATACGTTTGAGACATCTCTCTCATTTTTGCCCCAGCCTCATCGCCTCCCACACTGCTCAATTTCTCAAAACCCTGGCCATAATCCATCTCTTCACAACAGCCATTGTTAACTGGAACACTGATGTTCATCGTTCTTCGGTCATCGTCAATTCCCTACAACGCCGATCCTTCGAACCCTAAGTTCGTGATCGTCCGAGTCAAAAGGAAATCCTCTCAATATCCGCTATAACCATTTTGTGAGTCCTCAATCGCCCTCAAATTCGCTAATTAAAACTCAAAACCATTCTATCGACTTCTTATCGACTCTAGGTTTTGTTGAGGTGAGTCTCCAACCCTCAATTCGTTGCTCTCATCGACTCTTGTTCTTTAAATTTAAGTTTTTTTTGTTTAAACTTTCTAAGGTCCTTCTCTTATTTGTATGAAATATATATATATACACACATACATACGTATATATAGACACACACTTCTATTAGCATACATCATGTGAATGAGGAAGAAATTCTTTGGTAATATACAATCTACGATTTATAATGGCAACTGCAATGTCCATAATGTTAAATTTGTCATATTTCTTAATTGTAAATTGGAAATGAAATGAGTTCTACTTTGATGCATTTGTTGTCTGGGTTTTTATAACTGTTGCTGATAACATGCCTTATTTTATAATTGTTATTCCCTTTAAATCTAAGTATTGTCAATCCTTTAACAGACATTTCTCTTAGGTCCTCATATCAACAACTCTATCAGAACAAAACAAGTGTCGAAAAAACTGTGAGATATAATCGACATCACCTAAGATTGGGTGAAATGTTAAAATAAAAATAAAGGGAGGGGTAGGATATTAGGAATAAGAAACTGAAATGCAATCAAAGATTCCAACAAATATAAACAGCCTAATTGATCAACACATAGCCTAATCAACACATAGACTAAAAGTCATTCAAAAATATTCAAATCAACATTTGAAATCACAATCACAACAAAACCAACGATCCAAACAACAAAACCCTTAATTTTAATCAACTTACCTCAACACAATAGCAACAACCAACAACAACAAATAGCAATGGACTACAAGCGATCGTCGACAGCGCATTATCGGCAATGACGGTGATGAAGATGGTGGTCGTCGTGACGAGGTGAGATCCAGGAAAGGCAACAAGCTGTCGATTGACGAGGTGAAGTGATGAAGATCGACTATGTGAGGTGAGGTGAGCTGAGGTGAGGGAAAGGCAGTCAATCATGTTCCAGCAAGTTGTTTCCATGAGAAATAGGTGAGATTTTCAGTTGTGGAAGACGAAGAGTTTTGATGCCAACAAGAGATTTCGAACCTTGCTCCTTCAATGTGCAACTGTTTCCAACAAAGATTTACATGTACCCTTCCACATTTAGACCTAACTATTCTATAGGTGTTTGATTAATATAGGTGAAAATAGAAAGATGATTTACAAATATATAAAAATTAAAAGTTTGGACTCAGAGTCCACCTAGCACTGCCCTTCCTCTAAATCTTCTTTGTTGGCTTCAAAAAAAATAAAATAAAAATGTTTGTTTGGATAACTGGATGCGCTGTATTTGACCAACACCACGTTGGTAACGTCATTGATGATGCTAAACTTGCAAAAAAGGATAAATACTAACATGTACACTGTAAGATATATTGGCTAGTTCACTTCGATTCACGTATTATATATCGTAATCTATATATGTCAGTATCTTGAGGCGTGCATGAACACATTGTAACAAATCCATTGTCATTCTAGCTAACATTTCTCTACAAAAATAGGTCACGGTTCTATTTAAGAAATTTGAACTAATATTTGCGGACAGATTTAATTTGGTGTGACTGATGCCCATATACAACAAAGAACTTAATTTGTTTCGATCATCCTCTGTTTTATTTTTCAGATCATTCATCAGACGTGCGTGTACACATGAAATGTTAACATCAGCTGTACGATTATTCTTGTAACAATTAGAACGTGCCACAATAATTAAAGAAAAAAAAAATACTACAATCACAATGCAGTTAATATATTATCGTAACAACCTAACTGTGTTATGCATCTCGAGATATGCATGGTACACAGACTTATATATTCATATAAATAATTGATGTGACATTGACTCGCGTGTTATGCATTGAAATTTGTGTATGTCTAAATCCTGAGGCGTAAATGGATGACTTTTGTGAATCAATGTGTCTTGCGGTGTGACATGGTGTTGCCATTCTAGCCCTTCTCTTGCAAATATCACAAGCCCTTGGCGACAATGTTAATTATGCACCTCGAGATGCATAATATACCCACATCACTAGATGCACACGAACGACTCGCAGGGTCGATGTGCACTCATGCATGTGCGTTGTGTTGATGGATACCATTCTATATACCACACGTGTAAGATCCACACTCACACGTGAGAATGACACATAAATAGTCTCCAATCCCTCACCATGATTCTTCAACACAACTCGTTAATTATAGCGTTAATTCATCATTTCAAGGAGATGGAGCTTCAATTCACCTCCATCACGATCATCATCATCTTCATCGCCTCCTTCCTCACACTCTTCCCTTCCTTCCCTTCCGAGCCCAGCGGACCGGGGTGCGACCGCTGCCACCCAGATGACTACAATGCCCTCATGAAAATCTACAATTCCTTGAACCGCCCATACATCCTCGCCTCATGGCACCCCAACGGCAACTGCTCCTCCTGGTACTGCATAACCTGCGACCCTTCCACCACCCGCGTCACCGCCCTCGACATCGAAGGCAAAGGCATCGCCGGAGAATTCAACGGCCCCGCCGCCATCTCCAGCCTCCCCTACCTCACATCCCTCACCCTCCGTAAACTCTCCAACCTCACCGGCCCCGTCCCTCCCTCCCTCGCCAACCTCACCCGCCTCCAGCGCCTCCGCCTCGACTACAACAACCTCACCGGCGCCATCCCCTCCTCTCTCGGCCGCCTCGCCAGCCTCAACTCCATCGACCTCTCCCACAACCAATTCACTGCCCAAATACCATCCTCTTTATCAAACTTGCCCAACTTAAGAGACTTACATTTAGATCACAATAATCTATCAGGCCAAATCCCGGAGTCCTTCGGCGACTTTGCGGTGTCGCCCATGTACTTATACTTATCGCATAATCAGCTCTCGGGGGCGGTCCCGGCGGCGCTGGGGAAGGTGGATTTTGCGAGGATTGATTTGTCCAGGAATAGGTTGGTGGGGGATTCAAGGGTGCTGTTTGGAGGTGGGAAGTCTACGGATACGTTGGACATCTCGAGGAATTATGAGTTGGAGTTTGATTTATCGAATGTGGCGTTTTCGAAGAAGTTGGTGTCTTTGGATATGAATCATAACAAGATTTATGGGAGGCTGCCGACGAAGATGAGTGAAATTGAGAGTTTGCAGTTCTTGAATGTGAGTTATAATAAGTTGTGTGGGGAGATTCCAGGGTTTCGGCATGGGTTTGATAGTAGTTCGTTTGTGCACAATAAGTGTCTGTGCGGGCCGCCTCTGCCCACTAATTGTACGCGGGGATAGGAAGTCGTAGTAGTAATAGTAGTTTTCATCCAAAAAAACAAAAAAACAAAAAAACTACAGATAGTTACTGACTCACAGTTAATGTTATGTCTGCAATGCTACCAGGGCCGGCTTGAAGGGGGCCTAGTGGGGTGACCGCCCCCACCCCCTTAGGGCCCACTTTCTTTTAAAAAGTTTATATATATATATATATCTATCATATATATAAAAACACGAATAATAAATTTTTGAGTGGTAATGAAATTTATCTATTTGCCCATTTTTTTTTTCATCTCCAAATTAACCTTTTCTTTTGTCTTCAAATCAAACTCTAACTCCTTATCAATCTACCACACATTTTTTTTTTCTTTATCTCCAAATCAATCCCGAACTCCTTCTCATCAATCTAATACACGATTTTCTCTTTCTCTCAGTCTTCAATCGATCACTCGCTCGTGTTTCGGACGAAGTCCTTCTCATCAATCCAATACACAAACTCATTCTCATCAATCCAATACACGGAGAAGGAGAAGTTGATAAATTGAGGGAAACTTCTAAATTGGAGTGTGCACTTGTTTCTGGGGCAAATCGGTTTATATGAACATTGTATATGTTCAAAGCTTGAATTGCATGCTACCATTTGATACGTTTTAAGGGGGTGCATACAATCGGTCATCGTATTCATCATTCTCACCCAAACCCTCATTGTTCTTCCTCATATATATATATATATATATATATATATATATATATATATATATATATCTCCGGTTGGAGATCAAATTCAAGTAGAGTCGTGAGTGTTGGTGGCGTTGTTGAAGAACATTGAAGGTGAGATAATATTTCGATTTTTGATTTCGGTGACTATGGACTGGTTTTATTTATGAATTCGAAATTGGAATTGGGAGGGGTTGTTGTGGTTGGTTGTTGATTGTGTGATGAAGAGAGGAGAAGGTTCAGTTTATTTTATATATATATATATATATATATATATATATATATATATATATATATATATATATATATATATATATATATATATAAATAGTGAAGAAGAGAGAATCCGAGAGGGGAGAAGAAGAAGGTGGGGGTTGAAAAAGAAGGTGGTTGAAGGTGTTGGGGGAGGAACAAACCCAAAACCCAGAAGAAATCGAATAAAAAAATCGATTAATCATGTGAAAAAAGGTATCTAAAGCTTTAATCCCGACTAATTCAATTATTTACATTCATAATTTCAAAGTTATCCTTTCTATCTATAGAGTTTGAGGTAAAGATTGAACTTTATGAACAATTCTACGGAATCTCCTAATTTGCATTTTGTATGCGTTATTAGACTTTTTTTTTGTAGTATGATTGACTTTTATTTAATGTGAAATATTTTAATAATGGTTTGAGAGACTTTGATTACACTATTAGACATCAATTGAGCAACTTTTTTGTGAGATTTGGGTCTCCAATAATGCGGGTATAAGAATTTTTTTTCCACACATCTATAATTGAGGGGCCCCTAAATTATAATTTTGCTCAGGGCCTCTACATACTTTGGACCGACCTTGAATACTACTTATATAAGCTATAGCTGTTGAATGCAATGGAATTGCAATATATTTGTGTGCGGCATATAGTACTCCCTCCAAAAAGCCAAATGATAAAAAATATCTTAACCTTTACAAGTTGTATCAATTATATCCAAACCTTCGAGATTTATCAATTCTATCTTAATCTTTTCAATTTACTATCAATTTTATCTTCAATTAATTTGGGTACTTTTACTTTGAAATCAACATAATCTTCTAACTTTATTTTCATGATTATCCTCATTGATCAATTTATATCAAAAACTTTTAAGCTTCATGTATAAATTAAGTGTATGAGGCCTCATAAAAAAATTATTTATAAATCGATGATATATACATTAATAATTTAATTCAAATTTAATTAGTTTATAAATCACCAATGTAAGTTGAAAATCATGTGTATGTACATATGATGAAAAATGACATCGATCTAAAACTAATTAGAAGGTTACTCATATTTGTTTAATTTGACAAAAGAAATATATCATTAGATTATGTATGTGTAGGCATATGTATATGCAACTATATGCGTATTTACATACATAAGTGTTTATTATGAATATTGAGCTCTAAGCCTCTAATGCATATGTATGAATAATCTTTAAAAGTGTAAAGTTGAAGGGAATCATGTGTGGGCATACATTTTGAAAGAAAAAAGTGCCCATATTAATTGATGATATAATTGATAGTAAAACAAAAAGGTTAGCGTATAATTGATAAATTTCAAAGGTTATGATATAATTGATACAATTTGTAAAGATTAGGATATTTTTGATCGTTAGCCCTCCACAATATTCACATTTGCGCTTTGTGCACAAGAATTAAGGTAATAATTGATTAACTCTTAAGATTTACTAATTAACAAGACTAAATTACCCTATCATTAAATGAATTTATTTACTCCCTCTAGTCACAACTGTAAATGCATCTCCAATGGAACCATGGATTGGGGTGGAAATGGATCCACCTAGGATACAATTCACATCCAACCCAAAAAATGCTCTCCAATGTGACCATGGATTGATAATGTTCATCCTATGTGGCATGGAATCAAAGTGGATGGTGTTTACCATAATGTCTACTTCTAGACATTGTGGTAAACTGCCACGTCAACATTATTAATTATTTTATAGTTTTTTATTCTTTCAAGCCTTTATTAATATTGTGAAAATTGAAAATAAAAGTTTCAACTCATCAATCTATGGTCTAAATCCAGATTACCATTGAAGATCATTTTAGGAAGTTAATGTCTATCTAGTGCCACATAGAATATACATCATTTCCATATCCATGAGCTGACACAAATCCATGGTCTAAATTCACATTACCATTGGAGATGCTCTAAGTCTTTTAAAGTAATGCCACAAGAATTAAGGGTTAATTTCACAGATGGTCACTCAAGATTATAGTTCGTAACACTTTGGTCACTAAACTCACATTTGTCCAAAATATATCACTTAACTTTACAAAACGTTTCAACAAAATAACTCAGACCCACTCTCCGGTCAAAAACCCATGGCCCTGGCGACGCAAGAACACGCACGTGAGATTTCATAGGAGGTCACTTAAGTTTTAAAGTGAGACGTGGCATTTAATACACAACCCATCCACCCCCTTTTAGTTCACCCCACATTTAGGAGGAGCACCCCACCGATCACTCATCTTCTTCCCGACCACTTCCCGAGTCCTCGGCGCCGCCGCCTTCTCCGACCTCGCCGAGGCTCCTCGCCACGCCGCCGCCGCGTGGGGTTTCACCACCCCAACTCGTTCTCCGCTTTCGTCGTCATACTTTCCGAGGCTCCCCACGTTGTCAAATGTGTTACAAGGTCACAAACAAGAACAAAGAAAAACTAAGTAAAAGCGCAATGCGGTGCTCCTTATATTGACATTGTTCGCGCCTAAATTCAAGTACCTAATGCCGTGTCCGGGACCGCAGTGATTTTTGAGATATTGACATTGTTGACGCCTCTCACCATGGAGATGCGATCATCGCCGGCCCCTATAACGCAATCGGTTATAGCCGGGAGGGGAGGAGGAGAGGTTGAGGTCGTAGTGAGTGTACCGAAACTCTCTCGGCGTCGCCGCGCCGCCAACGCCGCACATCGGTGTCCATCCAATCGTCGGAGTCGAACTCCGCGCGCGCGCAGAGAACGAGTTGGGGTGGTGAAACCCAACGCGGCGCGGCCGCGGCGGAGGAGTCGGCGAGGTCGGAGGCGGCGGCACGCGCGAGGACAGGGAAGTGGTCGGGGAAGAAGATGAGTGAGGATCGGGTGGGGTGCTCCTCCCTAAATGTGGGGTGAACTAAAAGGGGGTGGGTGGATTGTGTATTAAATGTCACGTCATCACTTTAAAACTTAAGTGACCTCCCATGAAATCCCACGTGGCGCCACGTCGGCGGGCCGCCGGTTTTTGACCGGGAGAGTGGTCTGAGTTATTTTATTGAAACGTTTTGTAAAGTTGAGTGATATATTTTGGACAAATGTAAGTTTAGTGACCAAAGTGTTACAAACTATAATCTTGAGTGACCATTTGTGAAATTAACCCCAAGAATTAAGGAGTAACTTAATTGTAAGGTAATATTACTATATATATTACTCTTACCTTTATTAATGTCCTTACAACTTGACACACTAGCTAAGATACAAAAAAATTATCCAACTTGACACACTAATAGATGAGAATTAATCAACTTTCAAAGTTTCATTAATAAGGCAAAATAAGTAAAATATGTTTGAGAATGGGAGAACGACTTACTTTTTTAAACAAGGCAAGTGAGCTAAAACGACCTACATTTGTGACCGAATGGAGTATATATTATGGAATATGGATATTATTATGTAAAAAAATGATTAATGATATCATTAACTAAATAGAATGAGATTTTTAGCATCCCTTATCCCAATTAAGGCGATACTCGGACTGAAACCCTAATTAAGCCCTGGTAACCTAGCCACACTTAATTAGAGTCAACAGCCTCACCGTTTGTACCTGATAAACTCAACTTGTATATTAATATAGAATAAACAAAACAAAATATACGCAGTGAAAAATTAAAACTTTTTCGATATATGAACAATATACAGGTATACAAAGTTCATCAAAACTTAAAACCTTGATTATAAACCTCCTAACCCTGTTTATACACATCAAAATATATCAAACAATGTATATAAGTACAAGAAGACTCATTACATCATAGAGAAGATAAGAAGACACCTAAATCTTCTCCTCGTCCTTCGCTGAAACGTTAAGTTGCGAACTTGAAATATTAAATTTGGGGTGAGCGCTCCAACTCACTCAGTAAGTAAGGATTCACAAAGCCATCAACATTCCATATAATAATCAAGAACATTATCCAATAACAATATGCACCTATCAAATCCCAAATTTTTTAAATCGGTGATTATAACTAATTAAGGATTAGCGAAGCCTAATTATGATTTTGGCCGTGAGTGGGAAGTTAAACACTGGTGAAATTGATATATTTGATTAATTTTATTTTTCTGCGATGTGTGCCTAGTGTTGTGTACTATATATTATGTTATTTTGTAAAATTTGAAATTAATTAAATAAATTCGAGATTCGCGGGGTTTTTATCTTGAGATAAGTGTCTGGACGGTCTTTGAGATAATTAAAATATTGGCATGAACATTCGTTTTAGATTTTGCAAAAAATAATTGAATTTGAGTTTAAAAATTTGAATTTGTATGTTTAATCGGACTAAACGAGCTAACGTGGGTCCTACGCCTTGAATTGCGTGCAAGACAAGTTGTTTGGGAGTTTTGGAGTGCAATGGTGAATTCTCCAATTTTTGGCTCAATTGGAGTGTTTTTCGGGGTTTAATTCAAACTCAAAATCGAAGAGATAATTATAAAAAATAATTAAGTATGGTAAGAGGATTGTTTCGAAAGATTTTTAGTGTGTTATGGACAAAGTTAAGATTTTTGGGGTTTTGGTGTGACTAAAAATAGTGTTATAACAGTTTTATGAAGATGAACTGTTTCGTCGAGAGTTTGACTCGATTTAATGAAAAATCGGAAAACGAGTACCGGAAGTCAAAATACGTCAAAATAGAGATTTTGAGAATTAATAAATAAAAAGATTAAGCTACTGACAAGCAGCTGAGGGTTTATATATATATATATCAAAATCAAAACACAGATTTAATTTCAACTGAACGTTCAGTACGTTCATCCTTAAACCATCTTTGCCGATTCTTTCGTTCACGAAGCTCCCTACGTCCAATTTTTATTCGGTTTCTTTCCGCAATATTGTAGAGCATCGCGAGACGGTCAATTTGAGCTAAGTTTTCACGGTGGAAATGAAATATTTGGCTAGTGATTTGGTAAATTCTCAATGCTAGGCATTTTTTCACAATTCAATTTGAATTCTCGCGATTTTTCTTTCGCGGGGTTTTGATAGAAATTGGTAGTAATTGTGTTAATTGGTATATTGGGTAGATTTGGATCAATTTGAGATAAATTCCACTGATGTGGGTTAGGGTTTTGATGAGTTGAACTAATACGATTTAGTTGATAACTATTTTGGAGATGTTTTTATAGTTGATATTGATTTACATTGGGTTTCTGGATGAATTGATTATTAGTTTTGATCCAATTTGACTCCACGGGTTATGGAAATAATTTGGTGTTGGTATCCAGTGGTTTCGGGGTGTTTGTTGTCGTGTTTTGAGGATTTAATTGTGAAAATATTGTTTTGAAGAAGTTTTTCAGTTCAAAATAAATAAAGTTTGCCTAGTTGACATGTCATATTAAAAAATTCATAACTTCTCTATCGGTGATCTGATTTGGGTGTTCTTGGAGTCTATAGAAAGTAAGACACGAGTACTACAAGTTCTTTTTAGGTCATCATGACAAATATTGAGCTTTTCAAGGTTAAAAAGTTACCCCAAGTTGGCTAGTTGAAACAATTATATAAATTAATATTTTTGGAAATCGTTCTCAAGCGTACTTTGACCGCGCAGTTTTCATTGAATTTCGTAATATGGTTTCATTTGAAGCTTAACCCATAATATAATTGGATATACAGGGAAGCTATTAGAAGCATTTTCAAGGTGATTCAACACTCCGAGAACCTCAAAAATTAAGCTCGAAGTTGGCTGTTTGTAATGTTAAGTAGATCTTATGGTAACCTTTACATTGTATGAGTATTTCTCAAATATAATTGCATGCACTATTTATCGCTGCATATTTATTAATCATACATTCACGGACACGAGAGGAAGGAGGCCTTTAAAGGTCCCATTGTATTCATTGGTTATATGTGTGGTAGGATGAACACATTTATGCTCTACGATTGGAGTCACTGATCTTCGTAGACACTTATTTAGGATGGGCTATTTTTGTAATGCTGACCAGGATCATAATCCATGGAAAGTCGAGGGCGTGGCTTGTAACGACCCTAAAAATCTAACTCGTGCCACGTGCCATTTTTAGGGTCGTATTTATGACCCACTCGTCGTGATCCGTATGTCCAAATATCGGGTGTAGACACCGAGGTATGCTATTTTCGTGTGTCATGTGATTAGTGAATGTAATATGATGTAAACGACGCGAAATAGGGTCAAGTTAAGGGTTAGACGCGGTGTCCCCGTGTTTCGGAGTGCAATGGTATTTTCGTCAATGTTTGGTGAAAATGGGGTATTTTTCGGGGTTTAATTCGGACACAAAATCGAGGAGATAATTACGAAAAAAAATAAATAAATTGGCAAAATTACCAAAAATGGCAATGAGAATGTAGTGGAACGGATAAAAGAGAGAGATATGTGGCGGCTGTTAAGAGCTCCGGCGAGGGAGCAGCCGCTGCAGCAGGTGACGCGGATGCTGCGAACGGCGGCTCCAGCGAACCAGGAGACCAGCGCGCAAGGAACTCGCAGACGAGCGCAGCAGCTAGGCGCGGTGGCGCGTTGACAGCGGCGACGGTGGGTGGCTTCTTGGCGAGGGTTTGGCGAGCCTCCAAGACGGCAACGACGACGATGGCCAAACAGCGCGCGAGTGATCAGCAGGACACGACGTCGGCGGGACGGCAGCTCAGCCGATCTTGGACTCGACGGCAGGCGAACGATCGCGGCGATGGATGATGCGAAAGCATGCGGACGGCCAGCAGCAGCGGCAGACCAAAAGGTGGCGCGACTGTGGGGGAAGGCGACGAGCAGCGGCACGGTCTACCAGGACGCCGACGAGGAGCAGTGACGCCGGCAAGGAGGAGCGGTGAATCAGCGGCGGCAGCGACGCGGTGAACGACTTGGAGCAACGGCGCAATGGCACATTGCCGGACTGATCGATCCCCGACGAGACACAACAACAGTGGACAATGAGGCGTGACTTCGAAAAGCTCGACAACGCGATGGATTGCTCGCGAAGAAGACGAAAGGCGTAGATCATGGCTAAGTTTGCGTCCTTCAAATGGATTTTGGAGTTGAGACCTCCATTGAAAGCCATGGTGACGTTCTAAACCACATTGATTTCAACTACAAGTCTAATTGATAAATCTTGTAGTCATTGATGATTTCGATATGGTCACTTAAACAACTTCGTTGTACATATGATGAATGTAGATGCGCAAGGACGCAACTAGGATTCGAACGATTACTTTGACGTGTCGGCCTATGTGAATCTAAGGTAAGTAAACCAGCTAGGAAACTTTACAGTTATTTCTTGAGCTTTAAATTTGTTGTTATTGCTCTGTTCATCATTTCTTTTGAAGTTTCTTTTGGTTGAGTGGTCCATTGGCAAGTGCGTCATAGTTATTATTTATCTGTGATATGAGCTCTTATCTGGACGCCGTTGATATCTCTGAATTGAGTGTACGTTGGGGGCACTTATCCGGGTCTGTTAATATCTTATAATCGCAAGGTTTAGGGTTGGTAGGCTGTGTCTCGTCTTGAACCCAAATTTGCTGGGCTTTTACCGCGACTCAACGACCTTTTGGTCGGGACATCTTGTTATTTGTTTTTTTCGTATTAGGACCCTCACTTATCGATTGATTTATTTGAGTCTTTTATATTCATGCATTCCCTGTTCCTTTCTTTCTATTTGCATGAATTCGACTGATTTATTTATTTCGAAATGTTGTATATATGTCCTACTGGCGTTACTTACCTGGGCTCGTCATTCTTGTGTTTGACAGAGTGCAGATCCACAGTCTAGCAAGGGGAAGGCTCCACAGCTAGGAGATATTATTTGAGGATATCGGAGCAACTCCTACCACTTGTCTGACATAGGTGATTCTTTTGTAATATTCGATATACTTATTTTAAAACACTGGGAGTTGGGTTTTTGAGAGATTTTGGGCATGTCTATCTTGCGGTTACTCTCCTCTAAATGTTTATTAACGATGATATACATATTCGGGGTTTCCACACTCTAGGTTGTCTTAACTTGTGTTTTTGAGATTTTTCAGTTAGTTTGAGGTTTAATTGCTTCCGCTATAACTATGATAACTCACTAATTGATTACCTCAAATTTAATTGCTTGATAAATGGTAAATGATAAAGGAAGGTTGACTAGGCTTGCGTGACTCAGCGAGACAAGCTCGGGGGTCCACGTAAGTCAGGGACGGCGGGCCTAGTTTAGGATTGTGGAACTGGGGCCGTCACAGTTGGTATCGAAGCGAAGTTTTAAATACTCGTCTCTTGATTTAAATCACAATCCATTAAGACTCAAACAATGCAAAGTTAGGAGTGTTGGAACTTAGAGTGGAACCATATGATCCTGACTTAAGTCTTAGTTGGGAAGTGAGGAGAGTTGGGGAAATTAAAAGTTGGACTATATGAGCTATTTGATGTATTGCATATTACTACTATCAATAGCTATATCCTGATCGAGAAATTGCATTCTTTGCAAATTGCGATGGTCGATTAGCCTGAGACCAACGATACCGTTTCGGGTGACGTTCATGAGAGGCTCGATGAGATGTCCCAGCTGGTCAATTCACATGGCCAGCAACTTCAGGAGATTCTCCGACTTTCGAGAGCACAGGCTACAACATCACCTTCTACATCTGCAAGCGCAACACCAGTCACTCAGGTCGAGAGTGTGCTGATAGTACAGGTCGCTGCTACGACTGCTACAACACCGACCAGACCTCAGGGAGTACAAGTTCAGGCTGAGAGAGTACCATCTACTCCTGATACACCAACGGATGATACACCGAGCACGCCCACTTATGGGAGCACTAGAGCGACGGCTGAGGGGAGGCAGTCTCGCGAGTTTCAGAGACATCACCCGGAGAAGTTTCACAGTGGTACGGATCTCGGAGCAGCAGAAAAGTTCATGAGGATTCACGAGAAGATTCATGACGTCTTGGCCACACCAGAGCATATCGAGGACCGAGGGCGATGCGAGGCCGTAGTCGAGGCGAGGTATGGACGGGGACATAGTGTTCCATCTGGATCTGGATTTCAGCCTACTTGTTGGGAGTGTGGACAACCATGTCACTTCGCCAGTACGTGTCCACGATTGGGTAGAGGGCAGCCACAGGAGAGCCGGGAGTAGGTTCATGCTGTTGCCGAGCCAGATCCACTACTACTAGTAACCGGATAGAGGGTGTGCTTTATATTTGCATTCGTTTTATGTACACTATGTTAGATTTTCGTGCTACGATATCTTTTATTTCGGGTCGCTTGGTCGATGAGTTGGGTTTGAAACCCACTAGACTAGAGACACCGACGGACAGTCAAAGGGACTGATTTACATTCTCACGGATATACTGAGGTTGTGTGTGTTAGAGACGGTGGACTAGGTCAATGGTACTAGACTCGCTAAACATGCGTACTTAAATCCTCAGGGCGCGTGTTCTAGTCTAGAGAGGCGAAAAACTGTTCCCAATATATGTTTCGAGGATGTTGCCTTGGCATATATTGGGGGGAGGACATAGATGGTGTGGGTAGTTGAGTCCCATACTACCTGGAGGTCTCGGAAGAGCCCACCCCAGAGTAGGGTATGGCCTTGGGCGGGTATGGCATTGGGCCTTAAATTCTTCCTTTCTGAATTGCTTCAATTTCAAGGACGAAATTCTAATTAGTTGGGAAGACTGTAACGACCCTAAAAATCTAACTCGTGCCACGTGCCATTTCAGGGTCGTATGTGAGACCCACTCGTCGTGATCCGTATGTCCAAATCTCGGGTGCAGACACCAAAAAATGCTATTTTTGTGTGTCATGTGCTTAGTGAATGTAATATAATGTAATCGACGCGAAATAGGGTCGAGTTAAGGTTAGACGCGGTGTCCCCGTGTTTCGGAGTGCAATGGTATTTTCGTCAATGTTTGGCGAAAATGAGGTATTTTTCGGGGTTTAATTCGGACACAAAATTGAGGAGATAATTGCGAAAAAAAAATTGGTAAAATTACCAAAAAAGGCAATGAGATTGTAGTGGAACGGATAGAGAGAGAGAGAGAGAGAGAGAGAGAGAGAGAGAGAGAAGAGAGAGAGAGAAATAGAGGTGGCGGTGATAAGAGCTCCGGCGAGGAGCACCGGCCGCAGCAGCAACGCTGAGGTCGCGAACGGGCGCAGGCTAAGCGCGGCGGTGCGTTGACGACGCGACGACGGTGGGTGGCTTCTTGGCGAGGTTTGGCGAGCCTCCAAGACGGCGACGCAGGTGGCACTGCGCGACACTGGGCAGCGCCGCGGCGATGAGTAGGACCCGACGTCGGCGGACAAGCAGCCCAGCGAGATCGGACTCGGCCAAAGCGAGCGATCGCGGCGACGGATTATGCGAAAAGCGCGGACGACAGCAAGCAACAGCGGCAAACCAGGAGGTGGCGCGGTTGTGGGGGAAGACGACGAGCAGCGGTATGGTCCACCAGGACGCCGGCGAGGAGCAGTGACGCCGGCGAGGAGGAGCGGTGAATCAGCGGCGGCAGTGGCGCGGTGAATGGCGTGGAGCAGCGGTGCGGTGGCGCGTTGCCGGACCGATCGATCCCCGACGAGACACAACAACAGTGGACAATGAGGCGTGACTTCAAAGAAGCTCGATGACGCGATGGATTGCTCGAGAAGAAGACGAAAGGCGTAGATCATGGCTAAGTTTGCGTCTTTCAAATGGATTTTGGAGTTGAGACCTCAATTGAAGGCCATGGTGAGGTTCTAAACTACATTGATTTCAACTACAAGTCTAATTGATAAATCTTGTAGTCATTGATGATTCCGATATGGTCACTTAAACGACTTCGTTGTACATATGATGAATGTAGATGCGCAAGGACGAAACTAGGATTCGAATGATTACTTTGACGTGGCGGCCTATGTGAATCTAAGGTAAGTAAACCAGCTAGGAAATTTTACGGTTATTTCTTGAGCTTTAAATTTGTTGTTATTGCTCTGTTCATCATTTCTTTTGAAATTTCTATTGGTTGAGTGGCCCATTGGCAAGTGAGTCATGATTATTATTTATCTGTGATATGAGCTCTTATATGGACGCCGTTGATATCTCCCAATTGAGTGTACGTTGGGGGGACTTATCCGGGTCTGTGGATATCTTATAGTCACAAGGGTTAGGGTTGGTAGGCTATGTCTCGTCCTGAACCCGAGTTTGTTGGGCTTTTTCAGCGACTCAACGACCATTTGGTCGGGACTCCTTGTTATTTGTTTTTTTCATTTTTCGGACCTCACTTATCGATTGATTTATTTACAGTCTTTTATATTCATGCGTTCCTTGTTCCTTTTTTTCTATTTGCATGAATTCGACTGATTTATTTATTTCGAAATGCTGTATATATGTACTATTGGCGTTACTTACCTGGGCTCGTCATTCTTGTGTTTGACTGAGTGCATATCTACAGTCTAGCAAGGGGAAGGCTCCACAGCTAGGATATATTATTTGAGGATACCGGAGCGGTTCCTACCACTTGTCTGACATAGGTGATTCTTTTGTAATATTAGATATACTTGTTTTAAAACACTGGGAGTTGGGTTTTTGAGAGATTTTGGGCATGTATATCTTGCGGTTACTCTCATCTGAATGTTTATTGACGATGATATACATATTCGGGGTTTCCACACTCTAGGTTGTCTTAACTTGTGTCTTTGAGATTTTTCAGTTAGTTTGAGGTTTAATTGCTTCCGCTATAACTATGATAACTCACTAATTGATTACCACAACTTTAATTGCTTGATAAATGGTAAATGATAAAGGAAGGCTGACTAGGCTTGCGTGACTCAGCGAGACGGGCTCGGGGGTCCACGTGAGTCTAAGCAGGGCGGGGCCCAGTTTAGGATTGTGGAACTGGGGCTGTCACATGGCTTCTTGAGGAACTTCCTCTCAAACTTATTAATTTTTATTCTTGTTTATCCACCACTTTTGGAAAGACGTCTTCGATTGTGGTGGTCAATAGCAACGAAATGGATTGCATATATGTATATTTATGATTCCTCGCGATATTATTATTTGTTTAAATTCTTGGAATACAATACATTTGATTATTACAGGTGTACTTGATAATGTGGGATTTACTTATCTGATATTATCAAATTTTTATAATTGTGTAATGACGGGTGCGAGCGACGACAAAGAAAAAGGAAAAGTTGTTGAATTATCTGTGACTTGATTAGTTTCTTTCTCTTTATGTATGTATTTTTTTTTAATATACTACATTGTATAAATGGGTTTTTGGGTTCGAGTGTGATTAAGATCTACTTTGGAATGGTTGGAACGGTTTTGAAAAAGGATTGAGATTATTTTAAAGCTAAGGTAATGTTAGTTTAATAATTATGATACTTTAAATTAGGTTAGAATGAATATATATATTTAGTTAAAGCAATATATATATATAGTTATGAGTGGATTGTGAGTCCTTCGACATTTCCACCAAAGCTGAGCTGATTTTGTTGAAGATTTTTGAAGGTTGGACTTTTTAGTGTAGGTTTAAAAATGGAGGAGGTGCTGTCGAAAAACTTTTACGAAATTTTGAGGATAATGTAGTTAATCTAAATGAACTTTGAGGATTATATAATTAATTTTTATGGAACTTTGAAGTTTAAGATTCACTTTAAAATCCTTTATGGTTAATAAAGTTTTATAATTAATGAGTACAGATCTTAATCTTAATTATTAATTGATGGAGATGTTAAAGGTGCTAGATTATCGGGAATTACGATAATCTAGGCCGGTCAGATGCCCTAATTAGGTAGGGTCTGACAATGTTGGTATCAAAGCCTAGAATTCTAAAGGAATCTTATTGTTTGGGATAAGTGACTAATTAGTTGGGAAGTAACGCGATGGAACGAGGTTAAACCTTTATGATTTGTGTTATGTTTGTTTTGTATTATCGAGATATCGATGGATATAGTTGTGTTGAACTACTATTCTTGCAATCTTTGTTGTAGAATATTAATTAACAATGATTTATGAATTGACATAAAATGAGTAAATGTTTATTTGAAAAATTAATTCGGAAATCATAAAGTTTTGGAAAGGCTGACTAATTTCTTGTTAAGTCATACGTGGTGAGATTGTGGCTTAATGACGGGATTAGCGGGCGATGCCCTAATTTAAGAAGGGGTCGTCACGGGAACCCAGTGGGTATTCCCATTAGGGTTCTCCGAGGAGATCCATATATATATATCAAATATTTATTTTATATATATATATATATATATATATATATATATATATATATATATCAATTTTATATAATATTACAAGACTTTCACCCAAAACACTAGTGATAAACAAACTCTATTGTGATTTATAATTTTAACTTGTTTGGTTAATTATATGTTTTGTTTTGAATTGTTTGCAACTATGTTTATATGTTACAATTTATTTGGTTGGAATTTTCAACTTATGTGATCTTATGAATGTGTACCATACTTTTTATAAATCTTTTTAAAAAACATTAAGTGGGAAATTTTTTTTTCTTGCGGTGATTCTTCACAAAATCCCTGCAAGAATCTCGCTGGGATCTTCAATGGGAAATAAAATAGGAAAGATTTTTCTCCATGGGGATTAGGATGGGATGTGGATAAAAGTTCATCCCCCACGTAGGGATGGGTATGGAGAAAGGGGATGAATTCTTAAGCCGGGATGAGGATGGAGATAGGGTCCCCATCCCCTACCCTCTCCATTTGCATCCTTATCCTTGACCCACTCGCATAAAAGACTACGGTTTTGAATATCGTGTGATGCAAAATAAATGCTATATATTTAGTAATTATTTAATTAAATTCCATATAATTTTGATAAATAATTTAGAGTCAACATTAATATTGATTATAATTATACGGGTTTATCAAGCTCATTAGGAAGCTCACCATCGATTACACTTAATCGAGCGCAATGGAAAAGTTTGATCCATGTAGCCGACCCCAGTTAATTTGGGACTGAGGCTATGTTGTTGTTGTTGTTGTTGTTGTTGTTGTTGTTGTTGTTGTATCAAGCTCATTAGGCTTATGAATTCACTATGACTCACCTAAGTCATATGGGTCTAGGTTTTCAAAAAAAAAAGTTACATGGGTCTACTATGATCAGTTATGTCTGTCTGTTAAATGTAAATTAGCTTGGAATTGCTACCCGTAAGCTTATAATAAGAAAAATACAAAAGTAATTTATTTTGGACGCCGACCTAGTCGGATGCCGTGCATTTCACTTCGAGATGCGCACGCACGCATCTCGGCGTGTATTGCACTCTGATTAGTTCCCTTGTAATAATAATAATAAATAATAAAATAAAATGTACTAATGTGAGGGGCGATAGCAACTGGGAATCTAGGGTTTTAAAGAGACCACTATAAAAACCACTAACTCGAGGAAGCGATTGTTTACTTTGGATTAGGGTTTTTGCTTGGTAGCAGTCGAAGAGAAGAAGAAGGAAGATGGGGCACTCGAACGTGTGGAACTCGCACCCCAAGACTTACGGCCCTGGATCTCGCGCCTGGTAAACCATAATTTTCTCTTCCAACCATCTTGCAATCTCGTCGATCAACACGTTCGCATTTGTTCTTGCTTTGCTTGTGATTTCTGATTTTTGGTCCGATTTTCTACAGATCCGTGTCTCTGTTACGTGTTATAGTATTTGCGTTCATGTATGATGCATCTATTCCGTTTTTGCAATCGTAATTGTTTGTTAGAATTGGTGTTACGATTGGAAATTATAATTTGATTAAGATTTTTAACTATAGAAGGTCTGCTGATCAATAACAATTATCTACATGCCGTTTATGGATTGAGTTTGATAGATTTATTCGTTATTAGTGGTTAATTGGTTATGAAGGATTTGTAGAACCGCTCGATCGACCTGGTTCACAAGGATAGACAGTCTTACCTTTTGCCTTGGGCAGGGCCTTCGATATGTCGCTGCGTAATTCTAGTGTTTCCCGGAAGGATTCCATGGCCCCAAGGCGATTTTTCTTGCCTATTAGAGGCCACCGAATTATTATTTATTTATTTGTAGGTCCTTGATTAACAGTAGTGGCTATTAGTCACTATAATCCGCATTCGATATATACTTCAAGGATACTAATAAGTCGTTAGGTCGTTATCTAACATAACTATGTTAAGATTTTGTTGTTTGGTACGTATCATTATACCTAATTTAATTGTAATTTGCCCCCTTCTTTTAAAAAAAAAAAATTATTTAGAAGGGCATTGTCTGCCTAGGCGGTTTTATCTCAAAATGTCTAGGCTTGGCCTTGCAATCACTAGTTTCCCCTTTTCTTGCAGAAGCGTAAAGGTTGCTTAGTGTTAATTAAGATGATTGTTGTTGTTCTTGGAGCTGTATGCTTGCGTATTGTGTTTAGTTACTCGGAACTTGTATTGTTCTTTGGATTGCTCTTATTGTTTTTTTTTTTTAAACTTGATTTGTTATTGGTTTATCTGGACAGTCGAGTGTGCGGGAACCCTCATGCGATTATTCGCAAGTACGGGCTCATGTGCTGCAGGCAGTGCTTTCGCAGCAATGCCAAGGAAATCGGATTCATTAAGGTAAGTTTTTGAAAATGCCATAGTTTGTGTAGATGTTCATTGCTGATGTAGAAAGTTTTCCTATACATATTGTTGTAGTAGTATGTTTTTATTGAAATGTTGTTCGGTTTTTCTAGTGAACTAACTTTATTTTTCGATGTTCTATTTATTTCAGTATCGCTGAAGGATGGAAAATCTAGCATACAAGTAGGAGGAAGGTCCCTCTGCCTTCTCTTAGTGGTGTTCTTTGGAACTCTAGTAGATTCAAATAGTGTGATGATTTTGTTTGGTTAATTTTGATGGTTATCGGATAAACAATGTACCGCGGAACCATTAGATACTGCACTTGAATTTCTGCAATATCCTAGTTTTTATTTCCAAAGTTTTTTTTAGCAATTTTCACATTTTCATAAAATCATGCTTATTGTTTCCAACTTTCCACAAGTTCAATTCTCAGTTATTAACTTGTTAGATTGATGATTTTAGATCCTCTTAAATTGACTTGAAGCCCCATTTTTTTATATTGTATGTATGGACTGTGGGGTACTCTTTTACATCTTTAACAACTGCAAAAGTGAAGGTCAAGAAAGTTATTACAACAGTTATCATTTTATGTGAAATATTGTTGCTCATCTTTTGGAAACCATGGCAAGAATGTGATGGAATTCTCTTATAATTTTGTTGGTTCAAAACCTGGTTTTACCAAATATTGGATTGGGGTGTAAGGGAAATTTTATTTATTTATTTTTTCTCTACTAGGGTTTTTGAGTACCCGTTTCTGCTAGACTTACTCAAGGGGCTGATGATGTCATGGCTTGCTTCGGCATGTGCGTTCATCGTTTGTTCCTCCACCTCCTTCCCTTTTTTCTCCTTTGTTTTTTTTTTTTCTCTATTACTCGTTAGTATCCGGTGGCGGCGAATGTCATTTGACCTCATAAGTGGCTAGCAGTGTCTCACTGCGGTGGCTTGAGTTCTGACGAGTCTCTAAATTATAGATCTAGGGTTTTCTTTTGTGGTATGTGGAGTGATTGCCCCTTCTTTGAGGTGTTTTTTTCATGGATTTGCATTTTTATTAAATAACTAGTTGTCTTGGTTAGAAGTATTAGATTTTCTTTCATTATTGAAAGTTTGAGTTTCTTCCATTACTAAAAGTTTGATTTTCTTTAATTATTGGAAGTTTTCTGAATTTAAAATTCGTCGGCAAAAGAATGGGGCCACTCATATAATGGTGTGGCTTTTGTGTACGTATGCTAACCAAATGAATAGAATTAACATTTTCATGAGATAGTTATGATTGTACAAAATGACCTCATAGAAAGGCCAGTTTTTATGTTAAACGCACGTTTTGGTTTAGATAGGTAGGATGAGAATAGGATTGCACTTATGGTTAGCTCTAATAAACGTCATCTTTGTTCTCTATTTTCTTAGATGAAAAGATAGATTGGAAACCCACCAGCCCAAAGAGAAGTTAGTGAACTTGATGTTGAATGTTATATGACTTCCTCATTTAATTTAATGTTATTTATAGCCTTAATTCATACTCTAAGCACCCCTTAATTGTTAATAAACTCCCAAATGTATCCTTATTTTATATTTATCTCTCTCTCTCTCCAAAGAAAGTATTCTTTTCATCTTCATGATCTTCAACTTTCAACCTCTTATTGACTCTTTGATCCTTAAAAGTTAAGTTTCAATACAAATAAAGGTTTAAACCATTTAAGAATATGAATCAAATCTCAACCAAAAACTATAATCAAGATGTTGGGGTTTATGGTGAATTGTTGTGTGACAAAGAGATGAGAAAGGGTGTAGAGATTAGAAAGCAGAAAAGAAAATGAGATGAGTCTATGATTTAATTTTGGGTGAGATATAAAAAGTGAAAATTAAGAAGAAGAAGAAGAAGAACAAGAGAATGTGAGTGTAGAGGGCGAGATAGGAGTTGGAGATGAATTTAAGGTTTTATTTATGGAGGAATGTAGAGAGTGAAAAATAAAGTTGATGAGAGGTGTAAAGAGTGGAAAGTAGAAAGAAAATAAATGAAATAGGTTCTTATTGCTAGCATGGGAACTACAAAAATATCCATGTCATGAGAACCACATTTACAATCATTGGATTCTAATTCAACACATTAATCTATGAGTCATAAATACACAAAACATTTTATGCACAACACATTTTGAGGAGTTCCCATGGCATGAGTATATATTTGGGCTCTATTGTAGAATTTCCGTATATATGCAGGTATAATGAACCGAAGATAATGAACCAATGGAATGGTGTTGAGAACAAATAATAAATCGATTCCAGTTCATATCAGAATTAGCTGCTACTACAATGTTGATTGATAAAGCAACATCACATTGTAAAAAGACTTTTTTTTCATAAGAAAGAAATCAAAACTTGTGAGGCCCGAAACCTCTTACCTAATTAACTTCATACCAAACCAGTAAGTCGTCCACTTACATTGCTAAAAAGTATATATTATGATAAGGTAATGCAGACAATTAGGCAAACACATGGATATGAATTGAATTGAACAAATTAAATAAAATAGAAGGGAAAGCAGTACTGAAAATGTCACAAATTTACTACTAAGAGTACTCTATAGAAATTAAATAATTATTTCAAAAAGTTTGTACATGTCTATCTTCATTAAAGTACGCACATACTTAATTAGCAAATAACTTGAGAATATGAAGACTAAACCAAACCATAACGAATTAAGTAGGAATTGAGTTTCAACAACTCATGTGTGTCTTGGAATAATCCAAGTGGGATCTATGAAATCCGAATGAAGCTTACTAACTTCAGAAAAAATAATGGGAGGTGTATTAGGCATCAAATAATCACACACCCCCACTTTGTACTGGTAAATTTGACTTCGAGACTTGTAATACTTACCATAGAATTGGAAATAGATGCGAACGGTTTCAAAGGCAGTTCTTGCAGCCATAGAGGCATGATCTTTGCTTAAAAACAAAGACCAATCTTTCAAATCTCTTTTTCTCATAAATTTCCACTTTTCTTCATCAAAATCAAGCTTAAAAACTCGGAAATCGTCTTCCAAACAAGTGCTCGAAATAGAGAGCTGAACAACCAGCATTAACTCTCCCCCAACTTCTAGTAAGTAGTACCGGTGGACGCGAGCATTGCGTGTGAATATGAGTTGCCTTTGTGTAATATCTATAGGATCGATGAGCTTTACGACCTTTCTAGGATGGCGATAGTGATGATCATGATCACGAGGAGCGTGAACATTTTCTTCGCAAATATAAACTGTCCCAGATTTATCCACAAAATATAGTTTACCTTTGTAAAAGATGAGATCATGGATTTCTGTTGATAGACTTCTAAGACTTGGGATGGAATACTCTGTCTCAACGTCTACCCACTTCTTGTCACTTAATCTTCTACATTGCAAGTACTTGTCATCATGGAGCACGCCAAAAATCACATCCTCGTCGTTCTTGATCAAGGGACCCGTACAAGAGACTATAACTTTGTTATAATCTTTGTGATCCTCATCAAATGGCAAATCAATATGAATGAGAGAAAATGGATTCCACACTCGAACTTTCCTCCCTTTGTTATCTATGAAAACCAACCAAGTGCCTGAAGACCCAATGTACATCTGACAATCATCAGGAAAATTGAACTGGTAAAACTGCTTTCCATTGAATCCGTAGGCATTGTAAACCGTTGGACGTGAAGGGTCTCGGCGTGATGAAGAAGCAGGAAGTATGTGCCATGGAGGCGGAGGCGGGACGAGATAAGAGTAGTGCTTTAGAAAGAATGATCTCCACGACGTGCACACTGATCTGAATGCAGCATAACAAACCAAGGAACGCAACCTACACACAATCAAGTGAAACACATCCGGGGGAAGCTCCGGCGCATACTTGTGATCAGCTGTTATTTTTCTTTTTTTGGTAGATACAGTCATCATGAATTAATTAACAACTCAATCAACACCAAGTGCATGGACTATATATATATATATATATATGCGACTTCATTAGAGGGTTAATTTCACCGATGATCACTGAAGTTTGTAGTTTGTAACACTTTGGTCACTGAACTTATATTTGTCCCAAATATATCACCCAACTTTAGAAAACGTTTCAACAATATAACTCCGACCATTCTCCGTTGGAAAATCCGGCAATCATGCTGACGTGGCGCCACGTAGGATTGCATGTGAAGTCACCAAACTATTTGAAGTGATGATGTGGCCCCAATTTAAGTGTTGTTTTGGTTTCAATAAAAGCACCCCATCATTGTGGGGTGTATCAAAATCAAAACCAACACCTTCGTTGCCCCTGCTCACCATCTTCTTCACGCCACTGCACCTCCAAAACCCTCCATCATCTTCGGCCTCCGTCATCTGCGCCTCGCCTCCGGCTGCTCGTCGTCACATTCGCTGCTCGTCGTTACTGCGCGCGCCCTCTCGCTCTCCCATTCGCCTCACCCGCCCTCCTTGTCGTCCACTCTCTTGCTTCCGCCCGCCCTCTCCCTGTAAGTCTCTCTCTCGCTGTCTAGTTCTATGTAATTTGAAGGGTTCGATGTGATATTGTTTGATTTCTTTGAATATTTTTTGCACTTTAATTGCTTGATTTGAGGATTTTAGGGTTTCAGCTTGATTTGTGGATTTAGGAGTAAAAACAGATTGCTCACTATTTTGTGAGTCCATCTCATTGATTATTCAGTTTTATGCCATAATTTTTGCACTTTCATTGCTGATAATCTTCTTTTTTTTGTCTTGGTCTTGAAAGGGAGGTTCTTGAATTGAATTGTTCTTGTTGTGACCTGAAACGTCGACTGACTCGCCGCGACGATGGGAAGAAAAAAGATTGAGATCAAGGCGATCGAGGACAAGGACAAGCGCCTAGTGACTTTTTCAAAGCGACGAAAGGGGATTTTTAACAAAGCCAAGCAGATGTGCATGATCGACGGGACGATGAAGATGTCTATCGTTGTTTTTCGCCGGCGGGAAAACCATTTTCTTTCCATCAACCATCGCAACGGATCATACCGCCATCGATCAATTTCTTAACTGCGAATCCGAGTCGCCAATCTACGGATACGAAAGAAGGGTTTTGGCGGGAGAAGGTGAATCTAGACCAAATTCAAACCTTGGAGGAGCTGGTAAAGTTTGAAGATGAATTGAAAAGTTTGAAGAACACGGCGATGGCGAGACTGCAGGAAATTGAATCGAATAATAGGAGTTATGAGGCTTCGACGACATCTTCTTCGTCGTGTCTTCTTCAGCTGCAGCGCACATCGACGAAGGACCGAGATGGTAGAGGATGAGGAGATAAACGCCTTCTCGGGTTTTACGACCCCATTACGCCTCCTCATCTATAGCTCCTCCTACCTCATTAGTAATCAGAATCGCTCCTCTATGATTTGGTTCTATATTTTTTTTGAGTTAGGTGACAATATATACTTGTAAGTCATTGAGATAGACTAGTCTTAATTGGCTTATTGTAATCAATACATATGTGGTCATTTTATTTTACATGTTCTTGGTTTAATATTTCTTGGATTGTAATGGGAATATTAATTTGTTGTTCTTGTTTAATAATGACTGAACATTATTATAATTTTTTTTTCAATTGGTTTTCATTCTCGTTGTTTTGGTTTTGAGTAGGAACCAATTTTATTTGTGTTCAATTGATCAACATTCTTAATTTTACTATAGTTGCTACTTGCGATCTATCTTGTCGATATAAGACACGCGTTGCGCCTTACTAGAGCGTGATAGGCTTAATGGGGATTTGAAATTGTTAGGTATATGCCTCAACCTTGATTTTTTGCTTAACATGGATTCATGGAGAGAAAATTAATCAGACAGATCAGTTCATGTTCTCAACCTGTCAATTGTTTCAATAGATCCAGCTTCCATGTGTAATTGTATATAGACTCTACAATGGTCTCGTGTTTGATCTTATTACTTGGCATGTCGAGATAGCTTGTTGAAGCGGCTCGCGCGCCTTCTATTGTAGTTGTAGAGGGAAAAAAAAGAAGTTTCATTTCTTTAGAACAAAAACATTGAGAATACTCACCCAAGGAAAAAAAAAAAAAGCCATGGAAAACATGATCATGAAAAAAGATTATATATGTTTGCCAAAAACAAATTACTGAGTTTCGACCTTCGTGGAACCTCGCTAACCTACCCGATCTCGATGTTCATTAAGTCGATAAATCTCTATAGATTATACGCATCATTTCGAGATCTCGAGAGACAAAATCAATGGTAAATCATGATATGACCATGCTTCTTAAAATACATGCCAAAAATACAAAAAAGCTTGGAAAAAGTCGATTTAGAAATGTTGTTATTGGTCTTTGCATTTGTGGCATTTCATTCAAAATTCACCTGATTTTGGTTTATAAGATTGAATCTTAGCTTTTTGATTTGCAAGTTTGAATTTTTATGATCTTTCTTTGTTGGGTTGTGTTGTATGTGCAGATGAATTTGTGTATCTGTTGTTGATTGGAAATATGGACATGAGGAGGTTGAAGAAAGTGTTTTGCAAGGCGAGCGATGCGAAGGTATTGATTTAATGTTGTTTAGGAGTCTATTGGCATTGTATGGATGATTAGATGTAGATGTGATTATGCCACACATTATTGGTTTCTTAGAAAAAGAGATTTGTTTTAGTTACAAGGTGGGCCGGCCTTTGTAGTAATGGGAAGGTTGTTCTTGGAATGGCTTTCCTAATCTTCATTGTATGATATGTTGTTCATGATTTTATTATATCTTTCTGAAATATCTTGAATCTTGATCTAGAAATGATGGGTATTCGAGCGCAATGGAAGAGTTTGATCCATGTGGCGACCCCAACTAATTTGGGATTGAGGCTTTGTTGTTGTATTCGTTTCACCACTTTGAACCGTCGATTGGTTCAAAACAACAACATAGCCTCGGTCCCAAATTAATTGGCCTCGGCTACATCTTTCATTGTTGTTGATTAAGTGCAATTGATGGTGAGCTTTTCAAACCATTCAAATCCCTCTAATTGGTTCAAAAAAGGAAAGAAAAATCAATAAAACTTGAAGTGGATCTAATGCATCAGACTTGATCATATCCCAAAAAAAAAAAAGAAAAGAAAAGAAAAAGAAAACTGTTGTGAAGTGTGGATGACCATGCATGTACACCAACATATTGTGTAGTTATGTACTTCCATTTGGTCTTTGTATTGTCATGTTCTTTGTAACCATTTCAATGTACATGGGGTGTATGTTTTAGTCCCACATTGCTAAGGCACATTTGTAATCATACCAAATGGCCTATATAAATGATACTAACTTCATTGTAAGAGCACACCAAGTTGAATGAAAACTTCTCATTCCAACTATCTTATTTCTTCTCTTCTCTTTTGTAGTAGTATAAGTTCTTAGTCTTCTAATTTCATTCTCTAGTTCTTAGCAAGTTCCAACTTAGTTTACAACACGTTATCAGCACGAGCTTGCTCTAGCATTAAGGAGATCTTGAAGTTCAAGAAGGCTTGTTAAGGAGAGAAAGCTAGGAAGGTATAATTTTTGTTATTTAAATAAGTTCAATTTACTTCTATATTATCATGGTTGCTTCCTTTTATCTATGCATACTTTATTCATATATTATGCATTATAGCGTCACCGATTGCGAAAGTATGCTCTGTAGTTGCGTCTTGTACGATCTTCTACATCAGAAATCAAAAGTCAATATGTGACATAACTAGTTTTCTCTTAAAACTACAAATGATTAGTTATTGTTCTATTCTTGATTTTATAATACAAATCATGCTATAAGTTTGAGTTGATAGTGGGTAAGCCTTGTCCCCGGTAAAGCTAAACATTGAAAGGGAGACGGGTTATCCCGTTCGAGGAGGCATGACATTAAGCAGACTTTGTCTCGCCACCCAACCTGGAGGTTGTCCCACCAACTCATACGAATAGTACATTTGATTATTAATAAATCAAGTTGTGAACATATACTTAATCATATGTTATTTTTTTTTTTTTACATAAAAGAAAAGAGAAAATTATTTTATATTATATTTACTTTCAAAATATTAATCAACCATAGTTGAATTTGTTATCTTATTATAATTCTTGTCATGATAATTAGATATTACAAATTATGAATAAAGCTTGTATCCATGCGAGGTTGTATGTTGTACACAATCATTCACAAATTTCTCTTTAGAGATTTGAAAAGTGAATATTTCACTTTATATATATTTTCACCTTATGGAGTTATATATATACATACCAAAAGGGAAATGCTCCAAAAAGCTCAAAATGGAAATTAATTTGGGTCTCATGCTACAAAATTTAATCGATCAAATATTAATTATAATTCCACAATTTTAATTACCTCTATGTTGAGGCTATGTGGAAATATGACTGATGAGACAATAAAAGGGTCACGTGGCCCGCCTCGATTTATTGCTGCAACAAATATCGAGTGCGCACGTCAATCCAATAAATATTAAGGATTGATTTCTTGTCTCATGGTAGCTGAGTAAAATAATGAGATATTATAAATATAATATCGCTCCCGTCCAATTAGTTCAGCTTCAAATTAAGAAGCATATGTTGCATATAATGATCATGATCGTAATAATAAATTTATGGACGTGGAAAATGTGAAAATATCAGGTAAAGGTCGTATTGACAATTCCACCAAAAATTGGAATAAAAGTGGTGCACCACTACAAAGGGCAAATAATTATTGACAATGAGCGCTCATAATTGTGACATTTTTTTTTAGTCATATATGAAAGGCTATTTTGCCTAAATATTGTCATATATATGCCCGAATATTTTTGTGACCTTTACCATGCCTTCAAAATCAAAGGCAAAATATTATGAATTTTATCATTGAAATATGACTTTTTTTTTTTTTCGATTTGCCAAACATTATTTGTCCAGATGGATCAACAAATCATGTGTTCAAGTCATGAATCAAATAAGAGCGATATATGCCTTGCTGATTGTGCTACAACGCATACAATCCTTAAAAACAGAGAATATTTCTCCAATTTGAACTTAGCTGAGGCTAATGTTCAAACAATATCTGGCATCTCCAATTTGATTAATGGCTCGGAAGAGCAAATATTATGTTGCCTGGGGGAACAACAATTCATGTTGACAATGCCTTATACTCGAAAAATCCGAAGAAATTTACCGAGCTTTAAAGATATTCGACAAAATGGATATTACATTGAAACCGTGAACGAAAATAATAGAGAATTTCTCTATGTCACATTGGTTTCAAATGGGAAAAAAGAAGTGTTAGAAAAATTCACAACTTTATCATCCTGGATTATATTTTACTCATATAAGGCATGTCGAAACGAATGTCGTCTTGAATAAGAAAATTAATGATCCAAAGACATTCATTTTATGGCATGACCGGCTTGGTCATCCAGGATCATCAATGATGCGAAGAATAATTAATAATTCGCATGGACATCCTTTAAGGAGTCACAAAATATTTTCAACTAGTGATTATAATTGTGCTAGTTGTTCTCAAGGTAAATTGATAGTTAAACCATCCCCAAGTAAAATTGTTGTGGAATCCCCAGTTTTCTTAACGCATTCGAGGGAGACATATGTGGACCTATTCATCCTCACTGTGGACCATTTAGATATTTCATGGTTTTGATAGATGCATCAACTAGGTGGTCACATGTTTGTTTGCTTTCGACCCGCAATGTTGCATTTGCTAGACTTTTAGCACAAATCATTAAGTTAAGAGCACAATTCCTTGACAACCCAATCAAGACCATCCGTCTTGATAATGCCGGGGAATTTCAATCTCAAGCATTTAAAAATTATTGCATGTCTATAGGAATTACCATTGAACATTCTGTTCCACACGTGCATACCCAAAATGGCTTGGCAGAATCTCTGATCAAACGCATTCAACTAATTGCCAGACCTTTAATCATGAGAACTAAGTTATCAACTTCAGTTTGGGGACATGCCAGTCCTTCATGCAGATCTATCATTCGTTATAGGCCTATCGCATACCATGAACATTCCCCCATGCAACTCATTTTAGGTCAACAACCAAATATTTCACACTTGAGAATTTTTGGTTGTGCAAAGTGTATGTTCCTATACCACCTCCAAATAGAACTAAGATGGGTCTACAACGAAAACTTGGGATTTATGTTGGATTTAACTCATCGTCCATTATAAAATACCTTGAGCCCTTAACAGGGGATTTATTTATCGCACGCGTTTTGCTTTGATTGTCACTTTGATGAAGCAATTTTTCCACCATTAGGGGAGATAAGAAGCCAATTCAAAAGGAATGGCGTGAAATTGCTGGAATGCATCAACTTTATCACATTATGATCCACGCACAAATCGGTGTGAACTGAAGTTCAAAAGATCATTCATTTGCAACAAATCGCAAATCAATTACACGATGCATTTAATGATGCAAAACAAGTGACAAAATCATATATTCCATTGTCAATGCTCCTGCAAGAATTAATGTCTCGTGCAACAAAATGCACAAGAACCAACTAAACGCTTAAAGCGTGAAGAAGACCGATTGGTTCAAAGGATACAATTCCTCGAAAGAGGAAAACGGGAGTAAAAATAAATGCAAACCAAAATACTCATGAGAAAGCACAAGAATCCTTTGATAAAGATTTGTCGTAACGAATTGATTCGATGATGAACAATCGCCTCTAGAAAAGGAGGAAAAAGATGAAAATAATGAGATCTCAATAAATTATTTAAACTCGGTAAGATTTGGGATCGAAATAAAATTGTTCTCGATGATATATTTGCTTTCAATGTGTCTTTTGAAATATGTGAAAATGATGATGATCCGTAACCACGATCAGTGGACGAATGTCGAAAAAAGACTTGATTGGCAAAAATGGCAAGATGCTATCCAAAGAGAGCTAAACTCGTTAAGGAAACGAGAGGTTTTTGGACCAATTGTCCAAACGCCGAGATGGCGTAAAACCTGTTGGATATAAATGAGTATTTGTACGAAAGAGAAACGGAAAAATGAAGTTACAAGGTACAAAGCAAGACTTGTAGCTCAAGGTTTTTCACAAAGACTGTCATCGATTATGAGGAAACATATTCTCCGTTATAGATGCAATCACATTTCGATTCTTGATAAGCCTTGCAGTTTCGAAGGGCTTGATATGCATTTAATGGATGTCGTTTAAAGATATCACGTACGGATCCCTAGACAGTGAGATATATATGAAAATCCCGAAGGATTTATAA
Organism: Stephania cephalantha; assembly: GCA_039657325.1. Taxonomy (NCBI): domain Eukaryota; kingdom Viridiplantae; phylum Streptophyta; class Magnoliopsida; order Ranunculales; family Menispermaceae; genus Stephania; species Stephania cephalantha. Next base: position 45,474,567 of record CM077572.1, on the reverse strand, counting down.
TATCCGAAGAAATAAAATCAAAACCTCATAACATGCATTCTATAAAATTACAAAGGTCTTTGTACGGATTGAAACAATCCGGACGAATGTGGTACAAACGCCTTAGTGATTATTTTGAAAGAAGGATATGTAAATAATCCGCTTTGCCCATGTGTCTTCATTAAAAGATCATCAACAGGATTTGTGATTATTGTTGTATATGTTGATGATTTAAATATAGTGGGAAACCACGACGACATCGTTAGAACATCCGAATACTTGAAAAAGGAACTCGAGATGAAAGAACTTGGAAAAACAAAACTTTGTCTTGGTTTGCAAATTGAACATTTTTCAAGTGGAGTACTTGTCCATCAATCAAATTATATTGAAAAAATATTAAAAAGATTTTATATGGACAAGGCGCATCCATGAGCTCTCCGATGGTTGTCGATCACTTGAAGTGGATAAGGATCCATTTCGACCTCATGAAAGTGATGAAGAGCTACTTGGTCCTGAGGAGGTACCATATTTAAGTGCAATTGGTGCACTTATGTATCTTGCAAATTGTACAAGACCGACATTGCTTTTGCTTTGTCAATCTACTTGCAAGATACAACTCATCACCAACTCGAAGACATTGGAATGGTGTTAAACATATTTTCCGATATCTTCGAGGAACAAGTGACATGGGTTTATTCTACTCGATTGAATATCCGAATCGTATATCCTCCAAAGTAGGTTTCGAGCCCCCAAAACATAAAGACATCTTGAAGTACCTCTCAAATATCTCAAAATCCATTTCATCGCTTCCCAATGAACTTTTCCAGGATTTGAGAGAGATCTCGCCGACCACACCAATCAGCTGCGTGAGCAATATCTGGTCTGGGTGCAAACCATCGCATACATCAAACTCCCAACTAGGAGAGGAGTAAGGAATATCGACATCTCTCGATATATCTATAGAAGTAGAGGACATGATTTCTTGCTAAGTGTGAAGTGATTAGCAAGAGGTGTGCTAAGCGGCTTAGCATTGTTCATATTGAATCTGCTCAAGACACTCGCTCAACATACTTTTTTTCGTGACACCCATAACTTTTTGGATCTCCGTCACGAATGATCCGCATGCCAAGAATCTGTTTGCTTAGCCCTGGTCTTTCATATCAAAAGAACTATATAATTTTTTCTTCAAGTTTCCAATCAAGGAAACATCATGCCCCACTATCAACATATCATCAACATAGAGCAACAAGATCACAAGCTTCCCATCTCGAAAATTTCTTGAAGTAGACACAATGATCGCATCTGTTCAGTGTACTCTTGACCCATCATGAAAGAGTCAAATTTCTTATACCACCGCCTTGGAGCTTGTTTCGAGTCCATACAAGCTCTTCTTCAACTTGCAAACCAAATGTGTTTTTCCCTGTTACTTCAAATCCTTCAGGTTGATCCATATAAATCTCTTCCTCCAAATCACCATGTAGGAATGCAGTCTTCACATCTAACTGCTCAAGCTCAAGATCCAAGCTAGCAGTCAGACCCAAAATCACTCGAATATAACTCATCTTCACAAGGGGGAAAAAATCTCATCAAAGTCAATTCTTTTCTTCGATTGAACCCCTTCACTACCAAACGAGCTTTATGTTTTACTATATTATCTCCATCCTGTCTTCAACTTGTACACCCATTTATTCTTCAAAGGTTTTCTACCTTTTGGAAGTTCCACCACTCATAAGTATTGTTCTTCTTCAAAGAACTCATCTCCTCCCGCATTGCTTTCATCCATTGAGCTTTGTCTTTGTGAATCGAACTCCCTGGAAGCTCTCGGCTCCCCTCTTCGTAATTGTAACATAATTAGAGCTGGGGTACCTAGTAGAAGGAAGCAACCCTCTCTCGGACCTTCTAAGTGAAGGTTCAACTAAAGTTTGCTGGTGGAGGAGTTTGCTCCCCGCTCAAAGCATCATCAACTCGGTTCGGCACATCAACCACATGTTCTTCAAATGAGTCTCCCTCATGTGTGGCATCGATAATGGAAGAAGACTCCAATCCGGAAACATCATCATCATCATCATCAACTATGATTTTCTTTGATGTCTTCAAATCTGCTATGGTCTCATATTCATGAAAGGCCACATCCCCGGACACGACAATCTTTTTCTTCTCTGGATCCCATAACCTATAACCAAACTCGCATCTCCAAATCCCAAGAGGATACACGAACAGTTCTATCATCAAGTTTCGTCTCTGCTCCTTAGGCACATGCATAAATGCCTTGCATCCAAACACCTTCAAGTGAGAGTAAGTAACATCTTTCCTGACCAAACTCTCTCTGGAACATCAAACTCCAATGGTCTTGAAGAAGAAGCGATTCATCAAGTAGCAAGCGATCGAGAGCCTCACCCCAAAACGACTTGGGCAACTTAGCCATTTTTAACATACATCCGACTTTATCAAGGATTGTTCTGTTTGTTCTTTCAAAGAACACCATTATGTTGAGGAGTACCGAACAGTCTTCTCATGTCCGATTCCATGTTCGAGCAATAATTCTCGAACTCCTTTGAAGTGTATTCTCCCCGTTATCACTACGAAGGCACTTCAAAGATACGCCTTTTTCTCGTTCCACCATCATATGAAACTTCTTGAGGTACTCAAGAACCTGACATTTTGTTCTCAACACAAACACCCAAACCTTCCATGAAGCATCATCAATAAATGTAACAAAGTATCTGCCACCTCCCATAGTTTCCACATCAATGGGACCACAAACATCTGAGTATACTAACTCAAGTAAATTGAATCGAATAATAGTAGTTATGAGGCTTCGACATCTTCTTTGTCGTGTCTTCTTAACTGCGGTGGCGCCACTGACGAAAGACTGATGGTGGAGGATAGGAGATCAATGCCCTTCTCGGGTTTTATGATCCTGTTACGCCTCCTCATCTATGAAGAATTTATACATCAATAATATATGTTCAAACTCAATTGTAATAACATAGAAAGTTGGATCTTAATTGTAAGTACAATGTTGAAATTTAATCAATCTAATTGTACCATTTATTAGTAAACATTTCGACGATTGAATCTTCGGATGGTCTCATAGCATTTTTTGTCGAGTCTTTTATCTTTCGGCGATCGAGGACAAGGGCAAGCGAAAAGTGACGTTTTCCAAGCGTCGAAAGGGGCTTTTTAACAAGGCGAGCATATGTGCGTGATTGACGAAACAATGAAGATATCTATCGTTGTTTTTTCGCCGGCGGGAAAACCCTTTTCCTTCCATCATCCATCCACGGATCATACCGCCATTGATCACTTTCTCAATAGGCATAATCTTAGTGATTCGAGCCATACCGTCCGCCAACCGATGGATACCAAAGAAGGGTTTTGGTGGGATAAGGTGAATATCGACGAATTGCAAACCGTGGAGGACTTGACAAAGTTCGAGGATGAATTGGAAAGCTTGAAGAATACGGCGGCGACGAAAGTTGTTGAGGAAATTGAATTGCAAAGGACTTCGAGGTCGCTTCGACGACATCTTCTTCATTCGTGTCTCATCGATTGCGGCTCTAATGAAGAATCGATGGTAGAGGATGAGGAGATCAATGCCATTCTCGGGTTTTACGACCCCATTACGCCTCCTCATCTTTAGCTCCTCCTACCTCATTAGTAATCAGAATCGCTACTAATGATTTGGTTCTATATTTGTTTTGAGTTAGGTGACAATATATACTTGTAAGTCATTGAGATAGACTAGTCTTAATTGGCTTATTGTAATCAATACATATGTGGTCATTTTATTTTACATGTTCTTGGTTTAATATTTCTTGGATTGTAATGGGAATATTAATTTGTTGTTACTGTTTAATAATGACTAAACATTATTATAATTTTTTTTTCAATTGGTTTTCATTCTGTTGTTTTGGTTTTGAGTAGGAACCAATTTTATTTGTGTTCAATTGATCAACATTCTTAATTTTACTATAGTTGCTACTTGCGATCTATCTTGTCGATATAAGACACGCGTTGCGCCTTACTAGAGCGCGATAGGCTTAATGCGGATTTGAAATTGTTAAGTATATGCCTCAACCTTGATTTTTTGCTTAACATGGATTCATGGAGAGAAAATTAATTAGACAGACCAGTTCATGTTCTCAGCCTGTCCATTTTTTCAATAGATCCAGCTTCCATGTGTAATTTTATAGACTCTACAAGGGTCTGTGTTTGATCTTACTACTTGGCAGGTCGAGATAGCTAGTTGAAGCCGCTACCGCGCACCGTAGAGGGAAAAAAAAAGTTTCATTTCTTTAGAAAAAAAAAAACATTGAGAATACTCACCCAAGAAAAAAAAAACACATTGAAAACCTGATTAGAAATAAAAGGATTAAAATGTTTGCCAAAAACAAATTACAAGTTTTGATCTTAAGGGAACCTCGAGATCATACGGGATCTCAATGTTCATTAAGTCGATAAATCTTTATAGATTATAAATATTATTTCGAGATCTCGAGAGACAAAATCAATGGTAAATCATGATATGACCATGCTTCTTAAAACACATGCCAAAAATACAAAAAAGTTTGGAAAAATAGTTTGTTGACAGTTTGCCAACCACAAGAACTTGCTTATATCTGGCTAGAAAACAACTAGAAAAAAAAAAAAAACTTCTGCTAAAACAAACTTCACGAATCAAATTAATTAATGCTTTCAACTTCCATGATCGAACTTCAATTCCTTGAATTTTATTCTATTCGTTTTGTCTCAGTTCGATACGCGTTTTTCGTGTTTCAATTGGCTTGAAAGAAAAATAGCATATATAGTTTGTAAAAGCAGTGTGGCTAATGGAATAAGAGGTATTGCTTCAATCCATGGTATGACTTTCACATCTCTATGCATCTTTCTATGATGAACACATCAAACACCTTGAAAAAAACATTAATTCCTTTTAGGGTCAAGAGTTTTTTTTTTTTCAATGACCTTCATTATCATGACGGACGCAATTAATTTGGGATTGAGGCTATGTTGTTGTTGTTGTTGTTGTTGTTGACCTTCATTATCATGAATCACATATAGAAATCTTCCTTATGTGATTCATGGACACTTGTAGGATCAAATTATTAATCTCCTAAAATAATTTCAGGGATCTACGACGACAACCAACTCGAATAAACTTAGGTCCAGACTTGTGCATTTTCGTTCATAAGGTTAGCTGCAAAAGTTGTAAGGAGAGCTGAGCAAGTAGGTGGCCCATTATGCTTCCTAACGAAGAAAATATCGAAATTCAGTCATCCAGTTGTTTCCCCAATGCAATATCAATGGCTCTTGATACTTTCCTACGCCGACGATCAAATTCTAGCTATAGAAATAGTGGTAGAGAAGTGCTTTCCATTTGCTACTCATGTTTTAGACAAGTTAGACTCTGTGGTGGCCTTGGACAATGCAATAGATGAGCTTTCGACGATGATCCATCGAAAAGTTCCGATTTTAAGTTTGGCTTTGATGCAGTGGAGACTAATTTTGGATTTCTCGATTTGTACTCTAATGGCTTGTTTGGTTCACATTTTAGTGAATCATAACACATGAGATTAATTAGTGATGGGACTAACACATGGGTTTAGATAGTTTAGTCCCATTTGTGTATCTTGTTTGGTTGGGAGTTTTAAGGTTGGGATTAAATGGGGTTGTACATGTACATTTACCAAAATACCCTTAGATAAATAACACCAAAAATCTCCCCATTTCACACATTTCTCATCTCCTCCAATGAAGACCACTGCTTGAATCGGCTCACCTTTACATTTCTCATTTCCAGGATTTCCATGGCTGTGAAGGTTTGAAGGTTCGAAACCCAGAAAAAAAAATTTGCATACCGTGAAGAAGAGCAGAGAGGCTTCCGGCGGGCATGAAATCATAAACGAGTAGCTTCTCATCTTTGGAGTAATAAAAGGCTCGAAGAGAAACAATGTTCTCATGGTTGACCTTCCCCAACCCTTCCATCTGAACCTCAAACTCTCTCTTGGTGACAACCACGTCTTTCAACCTCTTCACCACCACGTCGTCCCCTCCTCCAACACCGCCTTGTACGAAGTCCCCACACTCCCCTTCCCCAACACCTCCGCCGACGCCTCAACAAATCCTCCAAATCAAAGCTGTATATCCCAGATCCAAGAACGCCCTCAACAAATCCTCCGATCAAAACCGCGTCGCCATTCACGAACCGAACCGAACCACCACTCGAGCTTCGCGTCATCTTTAATGGCGGACTGATCTCTCACAGAGGAGGCTCGACTGTACCATGTGTTCTCAGCAGCTCCGGAGATGCGGTGGTTGCCGAGCCCCTTCTCATCTTCCTCTCCTCCATCATCCTCTTCGCCTTCTTCATCCACTCCGTCTCCCAAATCCCCAGGAGAAAAACAGGGACTTGGAATTGTGATTTGGTTTATGTGAGGGGTAAAGTGGTAATCTCCTCTTTCAGTTACAATGGATTAGCTAATCCCACCAAAAATGGTGGTATTGTTTAATCCACTACCATGCCTCTTAACTAATCCGCTGGCCTAGTTAATCCTCCAAGCAAACAGCGGATTAACTAGTCCAATGTGGCTAATCCGGCTAATCCCACGAACCAAATAGGCCATAACAGACTGGAATTGTGATGAAGTTAAAGAAAAGGAAATCGGGGTCGATACCAACTGCAATGAACGCGTTGAATTAGGTGCTAGAGAAGCATTAGTCGATGTGCAAGACGAAAGCGAATTGATCATGATCGACTCTAGCCACTCTGAGGACACTATTGAGGAGTCCAGTGACTGAACAATCAAGGACAAGGATGTATTGCGAGAATTCGATGATGATGAAGAAGAGATCAAGAATGAGGACAAGAGCATGTTAGAGATGGAAAACATAAAAGACTCCACGAAAAATGCTATGAGACCATCCGAAGATTCAATCGTGGAAATGTTTACTAACAAATGGTACACTTAGATTGATTAAATTTCAACATTGTACTTACAATTAAGATCCAACTTTCTATGTTTAAAAATCAATATAGAATTACAATTGAGTTTGAACATATATTATTGATGTATATATAAATTCTTCATAGATGAGGAGGCGTAACGGGATCGTAAAACCCGAGAAGGGCATTGATCTCCTCATCCTCCACCATCAGTTTTTCGTCAGTGGCGCCGCAGCAGTTAAGAAGACACGACGAAGAAGATGTTGTCGAAGCCTCATAACTCCTATTATTCGATTCAATTTCCTGCAGTCTCGCCATCGCGGTGTTCTTCAAACTTTTCAATTCATCTTCAAACTTTACCAGCTCCTCCAAGGTTTGAATTTGGTCTAGATTCACCTTTTCCCGCCAAAACCCTTATTTCGTATCCGTCGATTGGCGACTCGGATTCTCGGGCGATTAAGAAATTGATCGATGGCGGTATGATCCGTCCGATGGATGATTGAAAGAAAATGGTTTTTCCGCCGGCGAGAAAACAACGATAGACATCTTCATCGTCCCGTCGATCATGCACATTGTTAAAAATCCCCTTTCGGCGCTTTGAAAAGGTCACTAGGCGCTTGTCCTTGTCCTCGCCTTGATCTCAATCTTTTTCTTCCCATCGTCGCGGCGAGTCGGTCCACGTTTCAGTCACAACAAGAACAATTCAATTCAAGAACCTCCCTTTCAAGACCAAGACAGAAAAAAAGAAGATTATCGCAATGAAAGTGCAAAAATTATGGCATAAAACCGAATAATCAATGAGATGGACTCACGAAATAGTGAGCAACTGCTTTTTACTCCTAAATCCACAAATCAAGCTTAAACCCTAAAATCCTCAAATCAAGCAATTAAAGTGCAAAAAATATTCAAAGAAATCAAACAATATCACATCGAACCCTTCAAATTACATAGAACTAGACAAATGCGAGAGAGAGACTTACACAGAAAGGCGGGCGGAAGCAAGAGAGTGGACGACAAGGAGGGCGGGTGAGGCGAATGGGAGAGCGAGAGGCGCGCGCAAATGACGACGAGCGAGAGAATGTGACGACGAGCACGGGGAGGCGAGGCGCATGATTGAGGCCGAAGATGATGGAGGGTTTTGGAGGTGCAGTGGCGTGAAGAAGATGGTGAGCAGAGGCAACGAAGGTGTTGGTTTTGATTTTGATACACCCCACAATGATGGGGTGCTTTTATTGAAACCAAAAGAACACTTAAATTGGGGCCACATCATCACTTCAAATAGTTTGATGACTTCACATGCAATCCTACGTGGCACCACGTCAGCATGAATGCCGGATTTTCCAACGGAGAATGGTTGGAGTTATATTGTTGAAACGTTTTCTAAAGTTGGGTGATATATTTGGGACAAATATAAGTTCAGTGACCAAAGTGTTACAAACTACAAACTTCAGTGACCATCCGTGAAATTAACCCCTTCATTAGACCATGGACGAGTTGGTGACATGTTCATTAAGTTGTAATTGAACTTGGAGACTGGTGAAGTTATAAATATACTCCTAATGGGACTCAAATAATAAATATAGTCCTAGTATATTTATATATACATACAAACATATTCTTCAGTCGAATTCTAATGTGAAGGTCGGAATTGCTAGAATTCTCTTGATAAACGAACAACAGACGTAACCGAATTCCACGTATCCACATTTTGATGTTGCTCTCGGATTTTAGAGAGTTGCACCAACTTAGGTGCACCTACCTGCGAGCATCGTTCTATGGAGCATGACTCACCGAAAGTCAAAATTTGTACAGGATTGAATAGATATCTTGACTCGTTAGAAATTGGATTGGTAAATGAGCCTCTCAGAAACAACATCAAAACTCAACAACAACAACAACAACAACATAGCCTCAGTCCCAAATTAAGCTGGGTCGCACATGGATCAAACTTTTCCGTTGTGTTCGATTAAGTGCCAAACAACATCAAAACTATAATCTCAAATTAATTATAGCAGGTCATATGGATCAAATGCTACCACTTGTACACTTGACAATGCTCATTAATTACTGATAGCTGAAATTCTAACAAGTCACAAAGTTGCGGCCAAAATCTTAATCCTAAAAACATTAGTACAAGCTTCTATAACTCTAAATTCTAAATTATCTCTAACTAGTTTTACATTAGTAATTAAATCTTTTTTTTTTTTTCCAGTAGATCATTGAATTTGCTACACTTTTCAATGTGAACTTTGTAGAGGCAAATTCAACGCCAACGTAGTTCCTTCTATAGTTAATACATTAATCATCATGTTAAACAAATCCAAAAACATTAAAAAGTGTCCACATCTCAAACTTCAGGTGCTTAGTTCCTATCTGTCATCATAATCTTTTCCTTTCTTTATTGCGCAAGTAAACTTGAGGACTTATAAACTGAAATTTGTATAAGAAATAAAAATCTCAAAAGTTAACTTCCTTAAAAAATTCTCTTACGTTGCTCTATAAAATCAATCATGTAATCACGTCATTAAATAAAATCATCCCTATTTGTATTCTAGACACCCATATTTTTTACATATCAGGTTTTCCCTGCTCTGCAAACTTCATGCAAACTGTTCTCTATCCGAAGAAGTTCGGAAATATGAGCTTCAAGGCACCATTTTCATGCATCTTTCTCTTTAAGATCAGTCTCCTATTACTGCCCATATCACATTTATTCGCAACTGCTACGAGTGCCTTAGGAAATGATACTGACCAAATTGCATTAATCGCCTTCAAAGATAAGATAGTAATTGATTCATTTGGCGCATTGAGGTCATGGAACAACTCCATCCATTACTGCCAGTGGCGAGGGATATCATGCAGTGCTCGCCATGAAAGAATTACAGTGTTGGACTTAAGCGGGCAAGGTTTGGTTGGATCAATATCGCCCTTCATTGGAAACCTTAGCTTCCTTAGGTTCATCAACCTTCAAGACAACATGCTTCAAGGCACAATCCCTCAAGAGATCGGCCGTTTGTTTCGCTTGCAGTTTCTCAAATTAACCAACAACAGTTTAGGAGGAGAAATCCCAGCCAACCTTAGTCATTGTTCTGAGTTGAGGGCTTTGGATTTGACGCGGAATGCTCTTACAGGAAGAATTCCAGCTGAGCTTTCTTCTTTGACAAAGCTGGTTGCATTGAACCTCAGCCTTAACTATCTTACTGGAGAAATCCCACCATCTCTAGGAAACCTTTCAGCTCTAATGCGTATTTTTGCCTCATACAACTCTTTGCAGGGAAGCATTCCGTACTCGTTTAGCCAACTGTCAAGCCTGACGCTGATTGCAATCGGCGCAAACAAATTGTCCGGCAAAATCCCTTCGTCACTTTTCAATTTGTCTTCCTTGGCCACTGTCTCTATAGCTGCTAACCAGTTTGAAGGAATTCTCCCACCAGATATAGGCATCACTCTCCCTAATCTGTTCCAATTTGGTGTTGCTGGGAACAAGTTCTCGGGGCCAATTCCGAGTTCAATTTCCAATGCCTCGGGACTTGTACTCCTTGATTTACCCGATAACAATTTTTCAGGTCAAGTTCGTAGTAGTTTAGGGAACCTGAAGAGTCTTCAATGGCTGAATATTGGCGGGAATCACTTCGGAAATGGAAGTGCTAATGACTTGGGATTTATCAATGCTTTGATTAACTGCACTAGCCTTGAAAGATTAGGAATGTACAACAACCAGTTTGCAGGTGTCTTGCCCAAATCTTTTGTGAACCTAACAGGTCTCATAGAACTAGATTTAGGAGATAATCAAATATCAGGAAGTATCTCTGCTGGCATAGGTAACCTTATCAACTTGTATACTTTGAGGATGTCTCGGAACCGTTTGACCGGAAGTATTCCCTCCTCTATGGGGAACCTCCAGAAGATACAAAAGTTGTACTTAGACGGAAACCAATTAACAGGACGCATTCCAGCATCACTAGGAAACATCGCTCAATTGGCAGAGCTTCATTTAGCAAACAACAGCCTAGAGGGAGACATACCTTCAACTCTAGGAGATTATCAATCTCTGCAACTACTCGACCTTTCCCAAAACAATCTGAATGGCTCATTACCTGCTAAAGTCATTGGTCTTTCCTCGTTATCGATATACCTTGGCCTATCCCGAAATTCGTTGACAGGCTCACTCCCTTTTCAGGTAGGCAACTTGAAAAATCTTGGTCGTCTTGATGTTTCGATGAACAAGTTATCTGGTGCATTGCCAGCCACGCTTGGTGATTGTTCAAGCTTGGAATATCTTTACCTAGAGGAAAACTTATCCCTTCATCTTTAGTGGCTCTGAAAGGTCTTCAAGATTTGGATTTGTCAAACAACAATTTCTCAGGAACCATTCCTGAATACCTGGAGAGCTTTCAATTCTTAAGAAGATTAAATCTATCTTCGAATGATCTGGAGGGTGAGGTGCCAACAAAAGGAGTGTTTCGAAATGCAAGTGCTGTTTCACTATTTGGCAATATCAAACTTTGTGCCGAAATTGATGAGTTTCAGCTGCCTAAGTGTGCCAGTAAAAATCCTGCAAAACATGGAAAGTCACTTGCTTTCACAATAGTAATTCCAATCACCAGCACCCTTGTTTTTCTTCTTCTGGTTTACGTTCTTGTTTTCTATCGGAGAAAGAAAGCCAAGAGCAGATCTCCTTCCTTGTCATCAAGGGAAGACCAGTATAACAAGGTTTCATACAAAGATCTCTTCAGCGCAACTGATGGCTTTGCTTCAGCTAATTTGATTGGCTCCGGTAGTTTTGGCCGTGTGTTCAAGGGAAAAATTCCTCATTATGAAGAAACTGTTGCGATTAAGGTATTTGACCTCCACCAGCGTGGAGCTTTCAAGAGTTTCGTTGCAGAGTGTGAAGCATTAAGGAACATTAGGCATCGAAATCTACTCAAGATCATAACTTGTTGCTCAAGTATGGATTTTGAACGTAAAGAATTTAAAGCTCTTGTTTTTGAGTTTATGCCCAATGGGAGTCTTGAGAAGTGGCTACATCCCAAGGCAGATAAAGAAACTCAATCAAAGTCTCTAAACCTTATTCAGAGACTCAATATTGCGATCGATGTAGCTTCTGCAATGAATTACCTCCATCATGAATGTCACGTACCAATCATTCACCGTGACCTGAAGCCAAGCAACGTTCTTCTAGATGTCGATATGATAGCTCATGTAGGTGACTTTGGTTTAGTGAAGCTCCTATCAGAAACAAAAGAACTTCCTCTGAACCAAAACAGCACCGCCGGAATAAAGGGATCAATTGGGTACACAGCACCTGGTAAGATTTAAAGTTTATAGTCGTTACAACATCAAACTATTATATGATTATATATCAGATATCTAAACATGATGTTAAAGCAAACCAAATTTATAAAAAATAAAAATAAAAATAGAAGAGACATTTATGAGTATCAAGAAACAAGATTATGATCATTGTTCTTGTCAGTTGTTTCTTTCAAACTGTTCTCGTAGAGCTTAATAGGCAACAACAATTCAATTCTGTTTTCTGCATCAGCATAACAACATAGACAACTTGCAGAATATGGCATGGGAAAGAAAGCATCAACACATGGTGACGCGTACTCCTATGGCATACTCTTGTTAGAGCTGTTCACAGGAAAGAAACCAACTGATGAAGTGTTTAAAGATGGTTGGAACCTGCATAATTTTGCTAGGACGGCGTTGCCAGAACGAGTAATGGATATTGTGGATCCGTTGCTAATCTCCCAAGTACTATCCCCAAAAGATGGCAGTGATAACACAAAAAAATCGAGTCAGAAGAGAGAAAATATTCAAGAATGCATAATTACGGTGCTAAGTATTGGAGTAGCATGCTCAAGGATATCTCCAGGAGAAAGAATGAATATGGAAGATGTTACAAGGGTCTTGCATTTGATCAGGGACAAATTCCTCGATGCTCAGCATCAAGATTGAAGCGGGAAGGTAGGTATATGTCTCTAAACAAAAAACCATACTTTTTAGTTTTACTTGGTAATGCAATATTCCTCGCGATTACAACAAAAATCACACGGTTATGACAACTAGCCAAGCATTTTCAAGCCCATTTATCCCATTTGTCTTATGTATAAAACTCAAATCGACTCATGATATTGTAAATAATGATGAATTGAGAAAGAAGGCTTTAAAGTTCACATTCTCAGATAACTCCAACACATAATTACCCCCTAATTTGGTTTTCTTTCTAAAACTGCAGGGTCTGAAGTTTCTTGAGGATCAGATAATGAGCCCACTGTATGCATGGTTTGGATTTTGGATGCAGTATACTACTCCGTTTGTTTACTCTTAAAGACAATTTTCTTACTTTTAAATTCAGTTCTCTGTTGCTTTGAAACTCCAGATAAGCATCTGTAGAATGTTTCTTTTTCCTTTCTATTCTATGTTTACTTAAAGTTGTTGCTAAGAGAAACGAAAAAGATTTTTTTGGAACTCCAAACAAAAAGAGGTTGAATGAAGCTTAGTAATCAACCAATGAGAAGTGCATATATATATATATATATAAAGCTGTGATTCGAGAAGGCCGTGTGCTTGCTAATAATAAGAGACAAACAAGTTAAGCATTTGGAAACTTGGCCAAAGTTTAGTTACATATTTGCAATACCTTGCTAATGAATTTCACCACATGATCCCATATTTAGAAGGTCAGATTCTATGAGAGGCCAAGTGACCTTGTTCTTCCAGCTACTTAACTGTAAAGAGAAAAGTTATAGCATAAAATAAGAAAGACCATTTTACTGAGGCGTCCAATCTAAAATAGTTACAACATAGAGAGTATTGGTATTCAAAATCACTAACTTGAGACCTATCTGTCTTTCCAACACAGGTAAAATGATATTAAAGATGCTCTATAGCACCTATAAAATTGGACTACAGGAAACTACACTCTCATGGAGAACATGGACCTACATGTCATTTTCCCATGGAAATCATCGTTTTCCTCTGAAAACCTTCATTTTCCAAGCATCAAACAAGGCCTTAGCATAAAATACTACGCAAAAAAAATCGAACCTTCAAACCATAGAAAAAGGTGTTGTAATGAAATATGATGAAAGAAACAAAAATAACCTTTTCATGCACATTATGTACCCCATTTTTATCTTCCAAGAAACGTGTACACCTGAAAAAGCAAAGTGACACAAGAAGCTTGAATCACGAGAGCTAACGTGCCCATGAACAAGCAAGATTAGTAGTCAGAAGTGGAGTACAATGCTCGATAGAATTTTCAGCAGAAAATTTCATCTTAGCTTGTGTCAACTATCATCATGTAATGACAACTTCCTATTGCATTTTAACCAATTAGTGGTACACGGGTGATGGAAAGTGTTTTGAATTAACTCACGAGATTTACCACTAAAGCTCCATGACTCAGATCTGTGTCAGATATACTTGTGAGAAATCCACGGACTGATGCCTTTAAACCAAGAATGAGCTCACTTGAACAGTAGTTTCAAATCCTGGATCTGTTGCTTCCGGAGAAAGTAAAAATCTTGAAACTAGAAGGTGCAAAGCTTTCTTCCAAAAGTTCACCAATAATCCATACAAGAACATTGACCTTCTTTAAAGTAATGAAAACGGTATCGATCCCTCAATATAATCTCTCTATCATAAAGCTTTGAGATGAGTTTCCCAACAGTGTGGCAGTCACCACAGACCCTAAGATTCTTCATAATGCGAAGTGGTGTAGAGGGTGCCGTTTTAATGAGACCAAAAGCAATTGCTATCTTCTCACTGTGAGAGTATAATGCTTGCTCCTTTACATTCTCTTCTTCGATATCTTGTAGTAGCTGGGACTTGTTTGGTACATAACCATTTGATTTCAATCTCTCCGCAATCTCATACAACTTCAGATAAATTTCCCTACATTGAGAATGAGAATTGTCTCCCACCAGAAATTCGTGCACAGTATCATCAACTTCTATTGAGCTACAACCAGGCTCTTTCTTAATTCCAAATTCCTTCATAAGCTTTCGTAACCGAGATACTCCATCCCACATGCCAAACTTGGCATATATATTGGACATTAACACATAAGCTCCATGATTCCGAGGCTCCATCTCAATTAGATGGGCAAATGCATGTTCAGCTTGCCCAATTGTTCCATAAGTCCTACATGAACCAAGCAATGCCCCCCACACAGAAGCCCCAGGGACCAATGGCATGTTCTCAATCAATTCTATAGCTTCTTCTAAGAGCCCACTGCGACCCAGGATATCAACCATGCATGAATAGTGCTTAACCTGCTGTACTACTCCATACTTGGGCAACATTTGGTTGAAGTAAAATCTTCCTTCTTCCACTAGTCCAGCATGGCTACACGCACACAAAACATTAGTAAACGTCACTGCATTAGGCTTAATCTTAGCCTCTTGCATGCGCTTAAAGATATTAATAGCATCATTCCCACGACCATGCATTGCAAAAGCAGCAATCATAGCACTCCATACATACACGTCTTTTTTCTCTGCTGATTGAAACACTTCAAGAGCTTTGTCTAGATATCCACCCTTTGCATACATATCAATCAGTGAAGTCATTAGATGACAATTTAATTTGACTCCATGTTTCTTCATGTAAACATGTATCCAGCTTCCCGATTCGGCGGCACCCAATTGGGCACAAGCTGATAGCGAACTGACAAGAGTAATCTCGTCAGGCTTGGCATATTTGCTCACCTGCAGCTCATGAAAAAGAGCCAGAGCCTCCTTAGCATGACCGTTCTGCTCATAAGCTGAGATGAGGGCATTCCACGCTGCAATATCTTGACGGGGCATGGCATTGAAAACAATCCTAGCAGCATCAAACTCCCCCATTTTCGCATACCCAGAAAGCATAGTTGTCCAAGACACAATGTCTTTCTTTCCCATATTCTCAAACACTCTTTTCGCTTCACAGAGACACTCACATTTAGTATACATGTCAAGCATTGCATTGTTCAAAATCAAGCTCTTCTCAATCCCATTTTTCACAACAATAGAGTGAAACCATCTTCCATACCTCAAGTTTCTTATTTTCGCACAAGCCGAAAACACACCCACCATAGTCACATCATTAGGCTCCACACCCTCCCCCAACATCCCTTCAAACACCCGAAACACCTTTTCCGAACTCCCCCCTTCCTGCGCTAAAGCATTAATCATAGAATTCCAAGATACAACATCTCTCTCCGGCATCTTACTAAACACCTTACAACCCTCTACTAAATCCCCACAACTAGCATAAAAATGAATAAGGGCATTAAGAACAAACACATCACAATCAAGAGAGCCCTTCACCGCCATACCATGAACCGCCATTCCCACCCTCTTCGCGGCGAGCTCCGAGGCCGCCTTGATCAAAAAGGGGAACGTAAACTTGTTAGGCGAATCCGGGCAGTCCTGAATCATGTCCAAGAACACTAAAAAGCTCTGGAGAGGCTCAGAACTTGAAGCATAGGCACGAATTAAGGTGTTCCAAGAGTACACATTTGGTTCAGGCATTTGATCAAACACCTTGCGAGCGTAATCCAAACTCGGTGAGAAATCGCTCAGCGCGTAGAGGGTGAAGAGTCTGCTGGCGTAGTAGGATGAATCGAAGAAAATGCGGCGCCGGAGCATCTGAGCGTGGATTTGCTTGGCTTGGGATGTGCTTGAACATCGTTCAATGAGTGGGAGTATTGTTGGGTTTGTGTAGTCGACTGTGTAACGGGTTTGGTTTTCGGAACGGTATCGGTATCGGTATCGGTGGTTGTTGGAAGGTAACGTTTCGGGAGTTGGAGGTGAGGATTGTGGCGGGGCAGAGACGAGCGGAGGACTCAGGGTGGCTGCCATCAGTTTCGTCTTGGAGGGAAACCAAGCCTCTACCACTAGGCACTAATTATAATCCAAAACAATACAAATCTTACCGCGTATTTATTTATGAGGGGCGCTATGTGCACCCCAATTGTTTATGAGGGCACCCCAAAAGTGTACCGATTTCCATGCATTTTAGGGTGCCCTCGTAAACAAGTGAGGTGCACATAGCGGTGCTCTTTATTTATTTATTTTTGTTTCTCACTAGTGTTCGACCTCAACTGCAGTAACTTATTCATAAATGAGCATGTTGGAGATGTTCGGATAGTACAACATAGACTATTTAAAAAAAAAAAGCTTATAATTAAGTGTGGAGTGAAAATTTCATCTTGACTATGCATTTTAAAGTGAACCCCACTTTCATATTTGTAGCCCATACATAAAACTAGTCACCACCCTCTACTCACCTTGGATTGTAACCTATATTATAAAAATCAAACAGGGCACTGTCGGGCCCAGATCGCTTAATTTTTTGAGCACATATCGCTTATTTTTTGAGCTTTGAGAAGTTAACATTGTTCAGTTCACTATTCTTACTAAGTTAAGAGAAAAAAATATTTTATAGAACGTGGATTAGGTTAGTTATATTTTATGAAAACGTGGATTAAGTTAGTTATATTTTATGAAAGTGAATGTTGGGAGGTAAAATATAACACAAAATGAGGATGCTTAGATAGACGTGTGGTAAAACTCATAATGAAATAAGAGATATGAAAATTCAAAAAAAAAAAAAAGAGTAGCACCAATTGACATAAAAGATTAGGAAAGAGCGATTGAGTTGATTTGGACAAAGACGGTTTACAAATATTCCACATGAAAAACTCGACTCAATAAAAATTGAAGAAATTCGAGAGGTAGGGGTAGACCAAAAAATCCTCAAGATAGTGGCATTGGCCACATTTGTGGACGGTATGATTAGAATAAAGGAAAATGATTTTTTAACATTCTTTTGTTACATACATTTGCTACACAATGGCGTGGATTCCCTTGAAATTGGTGGAGTCTACACATCCCAATCAAATCTATACCATTGTGTAGTACATGTATGTCTCCTAAAATAAGATAACTACAAAAAATTGATGATTTAAAAACATAAATTTTTGTTTCTAAACCCTATGATTTATGTTGCCAAACAGCTTAGCAACGGAATTAGAAACATAACCATATATGTATCTAAAACGCTCGATGCTAAAATTAGAAAGGGGATTTCAAGTCTGTTGCTAAATTTAGCAACAGATTATTCGTTGCTATCCGTTTCTAAAGGAAGGCATGGTTCTCCCCCTTTTGGAAACGAAGTTAGCAACGGACTTCGATTTCGTTTCTAATGCCATTTCTAATTAGCAACGGATTTAGAAACATAATTAATATTTTAGGGTTTTGCTTTTCGTTTCTAATTCTGCTGCTATTTTCAAATATATTTTTTTAAATCCATTTATAACCAAATAAAGAGTGCACAATTACAGAAAAATGAATTCAAAATTTAGTAAAATTCACGGAATTACAAAATGAGTTTCATAAAACATGAATTTCAAAATGTAACCCAACATTGTCGTCCAAAGAATTAATTTACAAAAACATAATCAAACCTTATAATACAAATAGACAACATTCAAAGACTTTACATAATCATAAAATAAAAAAGAAAATACAATACGTGACTTGGCTATTGAATTTTTTGTTGGAAAGATCAAGTGTGAAACTTTAATTAATTGAAAGTCTTCAATCTCTTGTGACAAATGATCTCTAATGATGTTCTTCTACAAGAGCCTTACCTAAAACATACAAGAAAAGACTTAATCATCAAACTTACCAACATATAAATTAAATACAAGTTTGTGATGACTAAAAAAAGTAAATCTAATACATCATAAATTATATCCTTACCTTTGATAGATTAGTCAAGTTTCTTGTAATTGGAGAGAGAGTATGCATGAGATAAGTTAGGGGTCCTCCTGCAACAATGTCATTAAAGTATTAATAAGCTTCATACAAGTGTTTTTATAGGTTGTACAACTTGTACACCAATATAAAACCTTGACATGACAAAAGAGCAATCAAAACTCAAAGGTTTGGAACTTGTTGAGCTTCCTTCTATCTCAATGTATAGGCATTTGTCACAGCATTTTAATTTACATCTCAAGTACCTATTCACACTAAATATTAAAACATACATATTGCACACATCCAAAATCTCGAAAATAAAGGTAGAAACCACTTTATTTCTGCCACGAAACCTAATAAATAAATAAATATATACATACATGATGTTCAAGTGAAAAAAGGCGTTTCTAAGACGATATTGTGAGAAGGAAATTAGACAACCAATTAATGCCCTATACATTTCACAACATGGAAAAGTAAAGAGAGTCAAGTTTTACCTTAGTTTTTGCCTTTGCTGGCTTACTCGAGTACCTCTTTACGAACTGCAATGGCACAAACACTAAACTTCAGAACATAGTCAATTGAAAAACATTCCAACTAAGACCATCACAAGAGACGACATGAATGAAAATCGAAGAATCAAACCACACCTCATGTTCATCAATTCATGGCAATGACACTAATAATAACTCAACATTCCAAGCAATAAGTACTTGGTCGAGTACTTCTTCCATATGGCAACATCAAATCTTGGTTGGACTTTTGGGATAGCTACCAATAATGCCTTTAATCTAGAATGAGAGCAACTATCATTACATCTATTACTCAGACCAAACATAGCTTAACAATAACAAATTAAATATCAAAATTTAAATAGATTAACCTTTAAATGTCTAAAAGACTCTAGAAAATTTGTGCATGCTAGCGTGAGGATGTATACAAAGGATAAAGTACAACGACATCAAACAGACAACTGAGAGTTCTATTGAAAAACTACATTACCAAATGGACTTCAAAAAAACAAACAACATCTTACTCGCTTCTGAGAGTTGGGTTCCATATAAATTTCCAAGATTTGACTCGTCTTGGTAAGTCTTTGAGCCAAAAGCTATATTAAAATTTTTCTCCAAGTCATGAAGGTTACAAGCTGCATAAATGTAGCATAGCTTCATCTAAGCTATGACAATTGGCAAGCATTCGTGCTTCAAAAAAAAGTAACAATCAAGAACACGTCATTTTCTTTGTCAAAATTAAATTGGTATACTTGGACAATCAACAAAAACATTATTTTGTTGAACAAACAAGATAAGAAAGTGACAAAAAAAAACAAGATAAGAAAGTAACTAGGGAAAACTATGTGTGCATTTTATCTTCTAAGTAAACATGCATTGAGCTTCATAACTCAAAAAATAAAGAAGCAATATTATAAGGCTTCACAGCATAACAAATATCACAAATATAAATCATACTCACCAAATGTTCTTTCTTATAAGGTTTTTATCGATGAAGTGGTATGCGAGTTCCACATGCTTACTAGTACCTTCCTACATTTGATGGATATATATAGCCAGAAAAAGGAAAGAATTTCTATTTGCTTGTAAGAGCACAATGCCAATCATGCTACCTACAAGGTTGATTCCACAAGGACTTGATTAGCTAAAACACAATCCCGAAGTTACTAAAAGCCTCATAATAGTTGTGCTACTTCTAATGTAAAATTAAAGTGAAACATTGTTTATGAAGTAAAACTACTTAAAGCTAAAAGTGAACCATTCTTCATGAAAATAAAACTATGTTACTAATTAATAAATTTTAAAACACCAATACAGAGCCTTGTTATTAATTAAAATTAGCCTGCAGCCCTGTGCAAAGCTGATGAACACTACAAAAACCAAACACTACAAAAATATCAAAGCAACCATTCAAAATACCCACAATGGAAACATGAAATTAGATGAAATAAAGTAATGGGCAGTTGTTGATCAGCTGACCTTACAACAAAAAACAAGCAACCAATAAAATTAAATACCCACAAAAGAAACATGAAGTGAAATAATGGGTAGTTGTGAAATCTGACCTTAGAAGGTTGCCCTAGTTGAATCCAAAGCTAGAATTTACAATCATTGCTGCCTAGAAAGCTACAAAGACTATGAGAAATACAACATCTCTTCATTTCCTTTTCCCCCTTATGATCCCACCATAATTATACAAAAAATTGAGAACGCCTGTTTATACAAAACAAAGAACGAAGTTAGATAGACAATTGAAATAATAGAGAAGAGGTTGTACATACCTTGCAATACATCATTTAACGCAAAATAATTATGTATTAAGATGCAAGGAGAACTAATCGAGTGAAACTCCTCTTCAGAATTGTTACCTATCAAATACTATGATTCAAAATAGCTTTTGTATTAATTGTTAGTAACTCTACAAAATGCATAGCTTACTTGCAAAATATGGTAATATTCATGAAACCAAGCACTCCCAACCCATTCCCACTTAAAGTCAAGCACCACACTAAGTCTTCACATTCAAAATAAAAACAAAAAACAAAAAATGTTAATATCCTAGGCAACTAACATCTACCAGGTCCATGACATCCACCGAGTCCATATCCATCAAGGCCATCGTTGTCAAACTGAGCAATAAAATTTTTGTCAAGCTGGTGAGAATAGTTCAAATCAACTGGGGTAGGCGCCTGCGGATATATATACATCCGTACGAATGTTAACCCCAATTTGACTAGATCACGAGTATCCCATGTCATAATGTGGAGTCGGAGAAGAGGTGGGCTTAATATCTCCACAACGTATGCCCTCACTAACTAGCTCCTCGAGCCTCGCAAAACGATATTGCATCTCTTTCCTTGAACGCTCGAAATCTCGCTGATGTCTCTCCTGATCAGCCTCCCGATCTTGCCGATGACGGGCCTCCATTTCCTGCATCGCTTTCTGTTAACGTTCTCGCTCTTCCTGCATCTCACCTTGTATCTGACGCACCAACTGTCCAAGAAGTTCCTCGTACTCTTTCCACAACGCCTGGCCATCCTCGGTTATATATGATGGTCTCCGAGATGACTCGACACCTGAGGTACTATAGTAAGAAAGCGATGCCTAACTACCGAAATCGTACACATGACCCTTTCGATCGTGTTTGCCCAATGCCTCGTACAAATCCGATCCTCATTAATTGGTGGCTCCTAAGACTTCGGATCTCGCTGTGAAAGGGCCTCATTGTGTAATCTAATAAACTTTTCCTACACAAGTGTAAAAAAATGTTAAAAAAGCAATAAATGTGTTACATCATTCTACACTGTAAACATAACCTTAATCTCAAACTAATTAGCGATGTAAATTAATAAAGGAAATTTTACTAATAATTGAAATTTGACTTATTAAATATTACTTACATAAACTATTTTCGATTTATGATCGACAAATGTAGACCCATCTTTATCCGTGTGAGTGTTAAAGTACAACTCAATAGCAGTGGGAGGTCGACCCCAATCCTTAGCCTACAAAATACATAACAAAATGTTTATATGAATGTTAACAAAATTATCTATTCACTTGTTTTTTTAGTAGAATTGTGCAAGTCAAATAAAATAGTCACCCAATTAGAAATTACTATTTTTTGCCACGCTAAAGAAATGTTTTCGAACCACCAGTATGTCTC
The DNA here is from genome assembly GCA_039657325.1 of Stephania cephalantha. Classification (NCBI taxonomy): domain Eukaryota; kingdom Viridiplantae; phylum Streptophyta; class Magnoliopsida; order Ranunculales; family Menispermaceae; genus Stephania; species Stephania cephalantha. Next base: position 45,452,208 of record CM077572.1, on the reverse strand, counting down.
AATTTTAAACATTATGTCCGTGTCTAAGACATTCTTGATTATAATCATTCAAATCATAATATGTATATAACTTAATTATACTATCAGGAATAATATATAAGCAATAACATTGATCTATTACATGAGGTCAATATGTTGTGTTTCACAACCAATAAGGGTAGTACCTATGTGCACGGCAAGTTGAACTATTACATAAATTCTATGTGACCAAAAAAGGTAATATCTAGGCCGATTTATTGGACACACGGCTTACCAGACCTAGTTCATTGTTAATACTCGTGTCAGTCTCACTTTGATTAGTTGTGGTATTTCTAGCATATTCTTGTTTCAGCATTTTTTTTCTATTTATATGCTTTTAGATATCTTTCTATTATATTTGGAAATGTGGACAAGTGACTTTAGGATTTACTTTTACTTTACTGTACTCATCGTCTTGTTTGTTACGGTGGGTGCAGATCCATCGAGTAGCAATACGACGGCCCCTCCTTTAATCTAGGGCACCGCTCGACCTAATCCCGTCATTAAGCCCTAATCCTAGCCACGTAAAACTCAACAACGTACTAGTCAACTTTTCTAATAAACCTTACGCCATTCTCATAAATAAATAGTATTTTGAAGTTACTTAAAATTTTATACAGTTTAAAGATTATTCAGCGGAAGTCTTGACAATTTAGCGGAAGCCATTCATATAAAACCTAAATTTGTGGAAAACCAAGTAACAAAGATCAAATGCATATATATAACAAAATGGCGATAACTGTATATCAGCACGTGTCTGGTCAGTTAACTATCTCACAACCCATAGTATACATCCCCAAAAGTGTATAAAAAACATATATATGAGTCATATAACAAAACCAAAAACCTACCACAAAGGTAGCACTCTCCACTAGCTCAGAGGTAGTCGCCGATCTTCTCCTTGCCCGTCTGCTATTCAATGGATCTGTACCCACCGTCATAAAAAGGACGGTGAGTATACGAAAGTAGAAAGTAACACCGAGAGACATTTATCCACATTTTCAAGCACAACAAGAAAAAACATCTCACAATACTTACATTCATTACACAACAATAATCATCAATACACAAACACATTACCAAACAATGTAGCATCAATAGACTATTCAAATGAACCACACATATTAAATTGTGTACCTAACACATTAGCCAGTTATTACCCTATTGATCACATAGACTTTGTGTAGCCATTTATTTAGCACGACATATCGCCCTCATGTAATAGGTCTGCATACATAGTACTTCGGTATTATCCTAATTGATCGTCGCTTACTTATTTATTTTTACACATAGGCATTCCCTTTATTGGGTGTGAAATATGACATATCAAACTCATGTAATAGGTACGTATACGTAGTACTTCGATATTACCCTAATTGGTCACCATTTGTTCGTTTCATCAACCTTATATGGTAGGTCGTGACACTAGTCACTATACCAACATCCCCGAGTTCCATACCTCGTGTGCCGCGTATACCCCAAACCATATCAACTAACATAAACACACATAACAATACAAAGAAATGTAATCAAACAACAACATCAAGACATGAAATGGAGAGAAATATCTCAATCAGTTTACTTACCTCTACGCTAATCTCCTAGCTAATCCGGCCTCTCGATACCTTAAAATACGTACCCGAATCTTCGAGACTCTTCCCAGCTCCTGGTACCATTAGACTTGTTTTACAATGTGTTTAGACCCTCAGTTAGGGTGTTAAACTTGATCACACCTCCAAATCTACCAGCAATTCATCAACAATTTCACTGATCTTCTCTCCAGCATTTTACTTCTTCTCAAAGCTTAGAAAATGAGATCAATTGCATGTTCATTTCATTCATTTATATATTAAGGATAAGGTTTGTTAATAGCCATTGATCTTGATATGCACACACATCTCGAGACTAATCTAATGGCCTACATCTTGCCATAATTTCACTAACTCTCCACTAACTCTCCACTAACTCTATCTAATAAACATCAATTGAAACTCAATTGGTCTCTTGATGTGTCAACACGTATCTCGAAGAATGCCAATGACTAATGTTTTAACTTGTTAACTTAGATTACATTTAATGTAAATAAAACTATAGCCACATTGATTTCACTATTTAAGTTACATTAACTCAAGTTAGCTTACCACGTCACTTTTTACTCCGGTCCCACGTCGACACCCATCTCGAGGCGCGTCCTCGCTCACGTCTCGACATATATACACAAGTAGGAGTCACTTACTATGTCTACACACACTAGGCATTCATCATACCACAAACAATACATTACTCAATCTTCATGCCGAGTGTTGGGTTCATTTACCCGTTCTTGAGCCACGTCATGGGTCGGTGACCCTTAATTTCAAATCAAATCCATTATTAGAAATTTAGGCCATTGCAACAAAGGTGGGCAAGGAGAAAATCGACGACTACCTCTGAGCCTTGAGCGTGCTTAAGGATGCAAATGGGTAAGGTAGGGAATGAGGACTTTATTTTCATACCTATACCCACTAAAAAATTTATCACCCATACCAATACTCATACCCATCGGGGATGAATTCTCATACCCATCAAATCCCCGTGGGTATGGAGAATCCCCATGGGTAAAATGTTTTACCCATTTCATTCTCATTGGGGATCCCTATGGGGATTTTCATAGGGATTTTTACAGGGATGGAGAATCCCCGTGGAGAAATTTTTTTCTCATTCCATTCCCCATTGGGGATCTCCACGGGGATTCTTAAAAAAAGAATTGTAACAAATAAGGTGTCAAATATATATACATAATAACACAATTGTTGAAATTCCAACAAAAATAAAAAAATCAACATATCATGCAATAAAAACTCTAACTACTAAGTGCTAACAATTATAATTAAGTTTCTACAAAATCATTGGCATATGTAAAACGAAAAGTTCAAATTCAAAATATTTATTAAAGTCACTATCTCTTAAAACCACCACATCATCAACTTTTTTCAGTACTTATCCTAAAATTCTAAAATATAAATATAGTTGCAAACAATTCAAAATAAAACATATAGTTATTAGTTAACTAAATAAATTAAAATAATAAATCTCATTAAGAGATTTTTTGTCATATGTACAAGTGATTCGGAGTGAAAACTATGTAATATTATGTAATATTTATATATAAATATCATATGGTATATATATAAATAATAAATATCATATAGTGTATAAATTGATATATGGGGATCCCCATGGGTAGATGTGTATCTTCGTGGGAATACTCATGGGTATCTCCGTGGGGATTACACAGGGTATCCCAGTGGGGATTACCCGTGGGGATCCCCGCGGGAATATTTTATTACCCGTACCTGTACCCATACTTGCATGGGTATGAGATTTTGTACCCATCCCTACACCCATCCCTATTCAAAATCCTCATACTCGCCCATTAGGGTAAATCCTCATCACCCTTGGGTATTCCCCTACCCATTTGCATCCCTAAGTGTGCTTCTCTTTTGTTGTATGCTCAAGTGATCGTTGTTTTTTTTGTTTCCACAGTAGGTGTTTTTATAATGTTTTTTGAAAATTTTATTAAGTCTTCATCTAATAATATTAAAATGATAAAAAGTTTTAGTTAACTCTAAAAATCACAACTAATGAGAAATGAACAATACATATCTTGTAATTGAGATAAAAGGCTGACTAATTCATTGTTAAGTCCTACATGGCGTGGATTAGGGCTTAATGACGGTATTAGGCCAGGCGATATCCCGTTTGGAGAAACGAGCCATCACAGTATCTCTCAAGCATACCCACTGTATAGTTGATTTCTGGTCTTGCACATGTTTGTGCATACATTATGTTTCCTATAACAGAAGCATTAGGAATTGTTTTCATTTGCTCACGTTCTCATTCAGTCTTTGGACATTGCATAAGACTGAACTTGTCTCCTTTTTGAATATGAGCTACGATGGCTGAACATTTATCCATATTAAATCTCTCAAGAACTTTTTCTATGTAGGCTTTTTGTGATAATCCCAGTAATCCACGTGATTGATCTCGATACCTATCGTGTAGTGCACCTCACCCATATCTTTCATTTTAAAGTTCTTTGAGAGAAGATTCTTGGTGTCAAATAAGAGACCAAGATCATTACTAGCAAGTAAAATAGCATCAACATAAAATATCAAAAATAAGAACATACTCTCACTAATCTTAAAATATATACATCGATCAACGATGTTTTCCTTAAAACCAAAAGAGGTTATGGTATCATTAAACTTGAGATACTCACTGTCTGAAAGCTTGTTTAAGTCAATATATTGATTTCTTAAGTTTGCATACCATATGTTCAATACCAACAATACTTAAATCCTTAAGGCTGATCCACGTAAACTTCTTCCTCTAAATTCTCATTTAGAAAAGTTATTTTTACATCCATTTGGTGTAACTCAAAGTCAAAATGAGCCACCAATGCCATAATAATTCTGAAAGAGTCTTTTTTAGAAATTAGAGAAAAGGTTTTTGTATAATCAATACCATATTTCTGAATGAAACCTTTGGCTACAAGTCTAGCCCTATATCTCTCAAGATTACTACTGGAGTCATGTTCGGTCTTAAAAACTCATTTACACCCGACTTTCTTACAACCATTCAACAATTTAATGAGATCCCAGACTTCATTTTGAGCCATCGAGTTCAACTCGTCTTTCATAGCATCGATCCAATTATCAAAATCAACATTATTTATGGATTTTGAGTAAGAAACTGGATCATTAGTAGTTCATATATCATAATCAGTTTCTTGCATATATACTATAAAATCATTTGGAATAGCTAATTTTTCCAGTCTTTCGGACCTTCGTAATTCTATTTCTTGTGGTTTATCTATAAGTGTCTCATTGGTGTCGATAATATCAGAGGAATGACCATCGTTCTTAGAAGTAATGAGCATAGGGACTTGATCCCTTACTTCTGGAATATCCACATTTTGTGGCATAACACTCCCACTGATTTCACCATTCTCAATAAATTTTGCATTTTCAGTTTCTACAATTCTCATACTATGGTAAGGACAATAAATTATATAGCCTTAGGATTTTGTAGAGTAATCTATAAAGAAACCACTGATCGTTCTAAAACCCAATTTACTTTCTTATGGATTGTAAATTCTAGCCTCTGCTGGATATCCTCAAACATGAAGATGTCTTAAGCTAAATTTCCTTCCAGTCCATAACTCAAAAGGAGTTTTAAGAATTGACTTACTAGGAACCCTATTCAATAAGTATGTAGCAGTCTTTAAGGCTTCCATCCACAATGACTTAGGCAATGTAGAATTACTTAACATGCTCCTAACAATTTCCATCAGAGTACGATTATGTCGTTCAATTTACACCATTTTCTTTGAGCGCTCTCTGCATTGTGTATTGAGCATAAATACCATGCTTTTCTAGGAGTGTAGCAAATGGATCAAGACATTGTCCTAAACCATCAACATACCATATCACTCACCACCTCTATCAGATCTTACAATTTTCACTTTTCTCGTTTAATTGTCTTTTAACCTGAGTGATGAATACTTCAAGAGCATTCACCACTTAAGATTTTTCATGCAATAAGTAGACATATCCATAATGTGAAAAATCATCGATAAAGGTGATAAAATACTTATCTCCAATAGTTGATGGAATATCAAAAGGTCCATAAATATGTGTATGAATAATTCGAATGAGCTCATTACTTATTGTGGCACCTTTCTTAGTATGGTTAGTTTGTTTTCCTTCAATACAATCTAAACACACATTGAGATCAGTAAAGTCTAAATGCGAAAGTATATCATCCTTTACCAATCTCCCTAATATTTCTCTAGATATATGACTTAGACGTTTATGTCACAAAAAAAGAAATATCATCGATGCGACCGCATTTGGTCCCAACATTGTAATGTAGAGTGAGAAGGGATTCAACAAATTGATCATCAAGACATAATTTGTAACGACCCATTACCTTAAGTAGGTGATCAGCATTAATGCGAAATCCTAATTAACCAGAGTTAGGCTATTAGTTAAGCATGACTTGTCTCGATTAGCGTGTGTGTGGATTTGCGTGATGTTTCGCGCTTGTATGATTTGTATTCATATTCATTGAAATTAATTGGATTAATTGGCCTATAATTGAATAATCGATAAACTATGGGACGCCTAATACCGTGTGTGGTTCAAGGGTGACGCACATGATTCGTGTGGTAGTGTGCACGCCCGATTGTACTTCTTGGCGCGCACGACGAAATCATAGGCGTGTTAATATATGCTTATATATATTTATATATAAATTGTATATATAAATATACATTGAAAATACATAATTAATAATTGGTGGGATCCTAGTAACGTGCGAGGTCGAGGGTGACACGCGTGAGACATACAATAGTGTGCACGCCCGAGGGTAGTCGTTTGCGTGCACATCGCATTTATAGGCATGGAAATACGAAGTTATATATATTTGTATTTATATATAGTTATATATAAATATATAAATGAATCCTAAAGTTTAGATCAAATAAATTTATACATTGAATTTGCCTCGAGATACGCGTAGCATAGATCTCAAGAAGTGAATGGGTTGTATGTTGGTTAGTTTGGAGAGAATTATCCATGCCTTGAGATGCATGTGACAACATCACAAGGATAATCAAGTGGTGCATACATAAGTATGTAAATCAAAATAAAGGCTATAGATTTACCTCGAGATATGCAATACGTATCTCGAGGAGATCAATATATATTTGATCCTAAGTATGGCAGTTAGGATGTAATCAAAGTTTTGTTGTTTCACTTAATAGCCAAATGATCAGTTTTGAGATACATAACATGAATTTTGAGAAAAATCAAAATGATAAATGAAATATTAGATTTGCCTGAAGATTCATGCGATATGAATCTCAAGAAAATCTAATATATATCTTCAAAAACCCAGAAAACTTCTGCCCATTTATCGAATTCAAACTAGGAGGAAGGAGAGAGAGAGACAAGGGAAACCAAGAAAGACAGAGAGATTAAGGTGAGTTGTGTGGGTCGTTGTTGTAGTTGATGTTGTTGATTGTAGTTCGGTGGTTTTTGATGTTGTTGTCGTTTTTGTTGATGAGTTGGGTTATCGTTGGTGGGAGATGGGTTGTCAGGTTTGTCCAAGGAGGGAGACAACGTAAGGAGTCATCTCCTTTGGCAAATCAATACTGGGGTTGGGCTAGATTTGAAAAAAAAAATCAAACTAGGGACAAACGTCTCGGTTTCGATTTAAAGAGGGAGATGCACACGCACGGGGTGAGCCAGTCCGAGTGCCATGGTCGGGTCGGATCGGACCTTTTAGGGTCGACCCAAACCAACAAAAAATAATATATAAAAAAAGAGAAATCTTGGAAAATAGGAGGAAAATTCCAAAAGTTGAGGAAAAATCTCGAAAAATAATATTTTGATAAAATAAATAGAAGCGATGAATTTTTATGAAAAATGAAGAATTCAGGATTCGTGTGAGAATTTAAACCAGAGTTTTTACCTCGAAAAACATGAAATGGTCGAATTGACCTGAAAAGTGACATTGAGTTGAGATTTGATTAGGACCAGTTTAAGGGTTCTAATTAATGAGTATTGGATCTAAATTGATGACGATCAATCTATTTTAGGTTCTTGATGGACGGGGAAAGGTTTATGAATATCGGGAGTCGTGTAAATTGGTAAACAGTTAGGAAAGCTCAGCACATGTAAGTGGGACTTGTACTCTTATCAATTATGCATCGTAAAGTAGCTATATAGTTTATGGACTGAGGAAATGGGGCAATGTACCATGACTTGAATGTGTTACTAAACTGTTTTATGAGAAATTATCTAGAATGAGATACGACGGGCGAATCGGACTAGAGTGACGATGAAAATGATTGACTAGTTACCAACACCTTCATTTCAGCAACCTTGAGGTATCCAATTGTTGCTTTCCTATTATTTTATATCAAAAATTGAACTCGGAGAGGGTGCGACATGGGAATTCGGCGAGGTTGACGACCGAGGTATTGGGAGGCTAACCAATATCTTTCCCTCAGATTCGTGACGCTAACCGATTGCTACTTTCCATTTAAAAGTATGTAGCTACGTTATACTTCGATACACCACAGAATCATAGACATGTGATTATGTGGGCCGTAATCATGGGTGACGGAAGTCTACAACTCTTGTTTTGATTACAAAAGAAATAAAAAATATAAGTCATAGGTACAATTGCAATTGACCATTGAACTTGCATTTCGGTATGTATTGTTTATATCATTTTCAATGCCTGAATAGATATGCTTTGGTTTCATATTGCTATTCGTTGATACATTGATATTTAGATGATAGTTGATATGTTTATGAGCATCACTTACTGAGCAAGTTGGAACGCTCATTCTCCAGTTAACATTTCATGTTATTGATGTGCACTTCGACTCAGGATCAAAGAAGATTAGGAGTTTATAGTCTTCTCTGCGGTGAATTGACTTTCTTATTGTTTATATATTGAATTGAGTTATTATTTTGTAATAAACAGGGTGGGGATATGGTTTTACGACGAGGTTTATGCCGATTTTAGGTATATCATATGTTTTATCGAAAAAGTTTTGATTCCGCTGCATTTTTAGTTATTTAATCGATATAAGATATATTGTAAGCTTGTGATTATCATGTATGAAGGACGAGTTGTCTTGTTACTCTAATTGAGTCGATTGGTGTACCGAGGCTTAATTAGGGTTTCAAGTCAGTATCGTCTTAATCAAGATAGGGGATGCTATACAATTTGTATAAGCCACCACAAAGAATGTCATAACCAATAAAAGATGACTTATTAAATAAACTGAAACTTTTGCTATCAAAACGGAAGGAATAACTTTCACAATCAAGTTTGGATAAAGATATTGAGTTTTTGGATAAAAGTGGAAACATAAAAAGTTTCAGATAAATCTCAAGTAGAGTCGGAAGCGAGAAATAGGTGAAAGGTTCCAACAACTTCAATGGGAGCTTTGACTCGATTTCCCATGAGAATGAACTTCTCGTTTTCCTTTATAGTTTCGGTCATAAGAAATCCATATATCGTATTAGAAATATAGATGGTAGCACCCGAATTAATCCACCAAGTGTTAAAAGGAACTTCAGTAAGATTTGATTCGAAACATATAAAAGCACTAGGCTTACCTTTCTTTTCGAACCATGTCTTTTGCTTACAGCAATCACTTTGATAATGCCCATGCTTCTTACAGAAACGACAGATGTCCTTCGTTTCCTTCTCTTTAATTAAGATGATTCATGGTGCTTTGGTGGAGCTCGCTTTATGACCTTTCCATAATTCTTCTTTTTAGCTCCTTGAGTGACTAAGTGAACAGAATGTTGTTCTTGCTTCTTTAACCTTGCTTCTTCTTGAACTAACATACCGACCAATTCATTCATAGTCAACTTATCCTTGATAGTGTTATAGTGAATTTGAATGGCCCATACTGAGAAGGCAAGGGGTTCAAAACAAATCGAACAAGGAAGAATTCATCAACATTCATGCCCAACCTTTTAAGCTTAGCAGCAATGTTGGTCATCTCAAGCATACTCATGTATTCTACGTGCACCATCAAACTTTTTTGTTGTAAGATAAACCATTAAAGTTCTCGCAAGTGACTTATCAACATTACGAAAACGCTCTCCTGCAATTTTTAATAATTCCTTAGCATTATCGGCTTGTGGAAGAGTAGATTTAATGTTGCATGCTATAGTCATTCGCATGAACATTATGCTTAATCTGTTCAATTTTTCCCATGCTTTATAGAACCTTTTCATCCATACTACTTTTCTCAGTAATAGCAGTGGGTTTCTCATGTTGGAGAACCAAGTCCAGTTCCATTTAGTTGTTTTAAATCTGGCATTAAAGAATAAAAGTAGCATGTGATTGAAACGAAACAAGAATAGAGGATGCAAATAAGATTATCCCTACTACATAAGTGTTTTGAGAAAGTAAATATTGCATTCATGAAATGCATAAGTATTAGTATTATCATGATTCTCCTTTGGGTAGATATCACAACAAACTAAGTTTTTTATTTAAAAAGATTAAGATAAAAGTACCTTTGGATATTCTTCGTCTTTCTTAATTATCATTAGGATAAATAATATTTATAAATTATATTACTAAAAATGGATCACCTTTAGGTTAAACCAATTTTAGTGTCTAAAAAATTTATATAATTTGATGTTTAAATTATTGAGTTGGACCATTTTGTGATTAACACAACTATCTAATAAAAACAACGAATTGTTATCATGATGATGATAATAGTAATGCATTTTTAATTATTATTATTATTATCATTATTATTATTTAACCACACAAAATGCACTACTCATAAGAGTAGGTGGGACAACCTACATGTTGGGGGCGAGACAATGTCTATTTAACAACCAACCACCTCGAACAGGATAACCCTATCTCCCTTTCAATGTTTAGCTTTATTGGGACAAGGCTTACCCATTATCAACTAAAACTTATAGCATAACATAATAGTGTTGATTAAATAATAATAATTTCATAAAAAACTCATAAATTTATATCAAACATTATATTTGATTCTTTTAATAACCTAATTAAATAGTTCCATAAATGTGTTTCATGAAAGAAAGGAGAATCGATTTTAATTAATAACCAATTCAAATTTCTAATTAAAGTATGCACATCATAAACGTTACAAAATATAAATGTTATTTTAGTGTTTTATTCTTGTATTGTCAATAATGACAAATAAATAATTTGAGATCAATCAATCAATAAATGAATTTACGTAAATTAAGCAGGTGAATCAACTTGATAATTTGAGTACATTTTAATTGACAGCCATACTATAAAGAGTCAAAATAGAAACAAATAGTGTTCATGCATATATATATATATATAACCATAAAAGGTATTAATTTTATATGGAAAATCTCAACCTCACGCCAAGATTTTAATTTAAGTTTATGTCAACAGTTACTCAAAGTTTCAACGGAAATCTTAAAGATTTTAGGGTTTGTTTGGTTCGAGTGTTAGTTTATCTAAGCTTAGGATTAGCTGTAAAGTAGGTGTTTGGTTCGAGTGTTAGGTAATACATGGTGTTACCAAAGCACTCAAAACACTGTCTTTAGATAAGGGGTACCCTGTCTTTAGATAAGGGGTTTTTCCAAAAGTAAGGCACATTTACAATTTATTTCACAAAATAGAGTGGTGTACTTTGAATTCACAAATATAGCCAATAACGCCTTTTGAAAAGACGTTATTGGCTATTTTGAGGTGGCGGTGAGGTGGCGGTTTTGTGATGAGAGGCTATTTTTGTGTGGAAGCTAGTACCACATGTTGACACGTGGCTTTTTCTTTGATGTTTTTTTTCATTGGGTGGCTTTTTTCTTTGATATTTATTTTTTGGGAGGATTATTTTTTTAGCGAATATAATATCTTAAGTAATATTTTTTTTTTTCGATTTTTTAACTTGTGTGAATTGATGAGAAAACCTCAAAAGACAATTTGGGGAAGTGATCAACATTAAAATTTTATGTTCTTGTACTATAAATAGTATTAAATGGTTCAATGCAAATGATAGAGTTGAGGTATCTTGCAACAGAGATTACATAATACATTGATGACGTTTTTGGTCTTAACTCCATTATAGATTATATAGTTAATTAATTTTATTGTATTGTCATTTTTAGATATTTCTATTATAGTTTTCATTTTTTAGTTTTTCACACGTATTTTTCTTTACATGTTTTTCTATTTGCGATTTTCACATAGCCGTATATTCTAATTAATTAATTTGATGCAAACGCTCAAGACTTACTATGTATGTGATCTTTCTAAAAAAAGTTGAGAAATTCACATGTATTTTTTTTTCAAGATTCTTATATGGTAAGCCTATAATTATGGACTATTATCTTTGTTTTCGGTCAATTCACTATAAAAAATGGATGCCAATAGCACGCATGCAGTTAGGTCTAATTGCGTGGGATTCAATATTGATTTGCGAATTGCTATCTACTATCATATTTTTTTTCGCATAACCGATAGGTCTAGCTAGACTCTAGCTTATTGAAAAAGGAAAAGTCTACACGCACGTCGAAATACACATCTGTACGTGCGATACTCTTCGAGATGTGCATGATACCTATCGTGAAGTACATCGCACGCATATCAAAACACGATTTATGCCAGTTACTGATATACGTGTAGGACTCCTCCTTGAAGAAAGTGTCACGAGAATAATTGAAGGACAATGCCACGATGACAATCTTAATTAGCTCGTGCATTTACTTAATTATAGAGGCATGTACTTTGACCACGGGAAGCCGCGCTATTCTTGCAAGGTTGGACTTGTTGAACTCGTTGGGTCCTTAATTGAATGTGAGCTTAACAAAAACAACATAAAAATACACAAATCCTATCTATACGAAAGCACATGAGCGAAGATATACGCACCCCACCTTTTACTTAAGGCGCTCTAACGAAAAAGTCAATCTTAAAAAAAATTTTATTCTAGTGCAAAATAACTCTTAAACCTTTCTGCGATTCTTGCACCTCACCATCCGCTTTTCTCTCATTTAATGCACCTCACCATCCTTATTCTATTGCAAAATAACTCTTATAAGTTCGAATCTTCTAATGTTTCGAGATATATATATCTTTCACAGTGATGAGTTTCTGTTATGGAATATTGAAGAGTCATCACAGATACGACATTATAATAATATGGAAAACATGAGAAATAAGTTTATTCAATGAGAAGGTTGTATACACGTACTTCGTTCACCCAAAATATAAGCTATCTACAAATCACCATGACATCAAAAAACTCATCACGCAGGTCTATTACGACGGTTACGTTGACGTTGTTGCTCGGTAATGCAAACCGGACGTACTCTTTGTCTAGTTGGACGTTGTGTTTGTACATCCGATTGAGGTTGTCGAGGTGGCTGGTCTTGCATTGAATCACGTCGAGTAGATTGATGCTCTTCCTCTGGTGCTTCACTCGACTCACCTCTGCTACTGATGCTCCCAAAAGTAGGAGGTGGAACCATTCCAAAATGCTGGCTTCTGTATGGGGTTGGGGGAAAGGAACATGAGGCTGCGACATGGTCAACAAGTTCATGAATGAGGCATCTCCACTATATGGCATATTGTAATTATAAGGAGTAGGAGTATATGGACTAGGCATGTATTGAGGCAGTGACGGATACATTTGACGATGAGGCATTCCATGGTCCACATATGAAGACGACGGCCCAGGTGCGTAAGGATCAAAATGGTAAGGAGGAAGATTCACGAACGGCGGCCTGGGTACAAACATTTGAGGTTCTGCTTGGGGTGTGGACGATGCAGGAATGTACCCATGAGAAGAATGAGTTGGTGGGGATGATCGTTGGCTACTCTCGCCAACAGTCTATGTTCTACTCGCTCTCGAACGAGATGAACGTGTTGGAGGAGAACGTCTGCTACCCTCTGCAGCAATCTCAGTCTGAGTAGATGGACGTGGTGGACGAGGACGTCTAGTGCGTTCCCGCACAGTCTCTAGTCGTGTTCGTCTTCTTCGCACCTCTATGTTTGCTTCGCCCTAATCGTCTTCTTCATCTTCCTGTTCATTATCCTCATTTACGTCTTGTTCGACGTCAATTCCGTCGTGCGAAAGAGTAGACATTTGCCTTTCATCTTCGTCTAAAATTTTAATCCCTTCATCAAGCGCAGCAAGACCTTGCTCGTACCCATCCTCAATATACACTCGCCTCAGTCGATGCACCAAGTTACGCTGATATACAAAAAATAAGAGCTCAAAGCACGCAAAATAAGATATTAGTTGTTCGAGGAAAAGTAAGAGTTGGATGATTACCGAGTAGTCACGTAACGCCCTGTCGTGTCCAATGAATCTCCTAGTGACCGAGCGATACCACGTCATGTAGTCTTCATGATCGTGCCCTTCATTAAGTGCCGTTGTGGCAATGGTGTCCCCACGATTTTCCCACATGCGTATGTAGCTTGCGTGAAAAGTCACCCAATTTTCATGATGATGTCCACGCAATTCGAGGCGGTGAAGTTGGGCGTCGTAAGCACAATTTGGTGGCACCACTTATACCATGCCGAATTGTCTCATAACCCTTTCCGGTCAATGCCACTCGACTATGTGGAAACAAATAAGGGGACACGTCGAAAGCCAACTATCGTGACCGTTAGTACGGTAATTGGGAAGAGACCCCATGAGTTCAGTATATGGTTGCCATACCACATCATCTTCATGCCTTTGCGAGTCGAGTGCATCACGGTAAGCCGATACGACGTGCGTCGAACTTTGTGAAACCGAAAATGCATCGAGCCATCTGTGTAGAAAATAATAAGTTAAGATAAATGAAATTGGACAAGATTTTTTAGCATATTAATGACAAATAGACTTTAATACCTGTGTCCCAGTGGAACGTCCATAAGCATATTTTGAACATCCACCGTTCGCGGTTGAGCTCTAGAAACACGTAGGCGCCTCGGTGCTATGAATGGAAATCTGTCCCATGCCCACAGTTGTACAAGAATTGACGCGCCAGCAACCTCATGTGCCCCTGCGCGAGATCCGTGACACAACTCCCTGTACAAATATGCCAAACATGCACTCCCCCAACTATATTGTCCAGCTACTTGAAAATCCTCTAGCAATGGTAGGAACATCAAATGTACGAATCGATTGGACTTGTCGGCGAAAACACAACCACCAATAAGTTGTAGTATGTACGATCGAACATAGCGTTGCACCGACTCCTCATCGCTATCATCATCTATAGCTGGTACGTTACGCTCAAGCCAATCGACTTTAAGTTTACAACCAACCACGTCATCTCCACGGGAGTTCGTCAAGTAGCCTCTCGCGAGACATCAAGCATAGTCGTATCTGTCGTCCCCGTCACAGGCATACCTTCGATAGGTAATCCAAGCTGTACTGCACGTCTTGGAGTGTAATTGTGCACTCCCACAATGCATGTGAAATGTATGGGTCTCGGGCGCCATCTCTCTACGAAAGCGATAATCAAAGCCCAATCAAATTTGAAAAATGCTACCCGGAAATCCCGTAGAACCCACTAGAACGAATATATGAGATCATCCTAAAATGATACTGCATCGTTTGATCAACGACCCCACGTCTTCGGCGTACGCGCATTGTTTCATACACCTTATAATTGATAAGGTCGTAATGTATGAGTTTGATACGTTATTGCTGTAAATTTGATGTATTCATGTAAAACAGTTTACCTCGCCCCTCCAGGTTCGCGATGATCTGTGTGTACCTTGGAGTTGCAATAGTGATGGATCTGAAGGACCTAGATCCATTGTTGTACAACTACAAATGAAAGTTAGAAAAAAGAAAATGAGTGTTGTACGAAACCAAACGATAAGTATTTAATAAATGTTCACACAAAAACAACTGTGTAAATGCTCAAAAGCAACATATGTACGAAGACGCCACGTTACTTCACAAATTAGACAAAATAGACTATAGGTTTTCATTGGATGGTTGAGGTCTGCTTGGACAATTTTTTTTAGTTATGTCCATCTGAACGACAAATACCACACCGATTCTTCCTAGTTGGGACCCGTTCACGGTCTTTATTTGGACATGTTGTTCTTCTATGTCCTTCTTGATGACATATCCCACATCGCAAAGGCCTTTGGACATTAGGAAGATCCATCTCGGTATGTCTTCGCGATCCCTTAGGTCTCTCTCGACCACGTCTGCACCTGGGGTCGAGTATGATATTCGTCCCAAAAGTCGGCCAATACTTCTCATCTGGGATGGCCTTGAAATTGTAGGAGTAGCATTGTGCGTACACATCTATCCTATAGTATGGCTCGATGAACTGCGCGTAGCTCACTCGAATAAATGCACATGCTGCTAACACGTGTGAGCAAGGGAAACCAAACGATCGCCATTTATTACAGCTGCACACCCGGTCCTTTAAGATGACGACTTGTGTGTTGTTGCCTTTATGCATGCGATCTCCATGTCTTCCAGTCCGTACTTGAACTCACCAATGTCTCGATTGATCAAGCGTGACGTGATGCCTCCTTGCGGATTTCTCATTTTCCGTGAGTTTGTCCATGAGATATTTCGTGTACGCTTGCCGTTTGAGATTGCTTCATTGATTTCCTGGTGGCGTTGATCGTGGTATGTCACCAATCTGTAGTATATCATCTGAGTCAATGCCGTTATTGGCAAGAATCGAGACCCCTTCAAGACCCCGTTAAAACACTCTGCAATTGCCGATGAAACTCGAGTAAGTAATATTGGTTCGTCGAATATTTTTTGTATTTGAGTGCAAAACATAAATTGTATTTCGTACATACCAACACCGTTAGAATTCATCCATCATCTTGCATGCCTCAGTCATGCGATTGAGTCCAAAGTTCTTTGGGGATGACATTGACATACTGCAGACATTGAGGCGTTCGTGAAGATAAGTATGTGAAATTCTCCATGCACGCATTAAATTTTCGTTCTTGATGTTGAACAGCTGCTCGACCAAGGAGTACTTTCAAGGGGTCATTTTCGAAGTAGGTGTCGAAATTACTAAGCAAGTGTCGCAAGCGATATCGGTGGTACCCTTTTGGGGGACAAAATTCGTTGCTTGGGGTGTTGACCGCCTCAAAATGCCAGGGTGACGATCAGAAATAACGCAAATTCCTTCTCGATCAGTCACGTGTTTACGCAACATCGCAAAAACCACCCCGAATCAGTTGATTCGGTTTCTGCAACGGCAAATGCAAGCGGTAATATGTGCCCATTTCCATCTCGAGATCGCAATCAATAGCTTCCCATTTGTATTTGTCATATAAGAATGTCGCGTCAATCGAAGCAAATGCCCTGTAAAACTTGAAAGCATGTATTGAAGCTTCAAATGCAAAAAACACACGACGAAATTGAGGAGACACGGTTCTTATTTCATCAGCATGTCATTGTCTATGTGACCATTCGATTCTTGCAGGACTCTTACTCCTCACAACCACCAACCATCTTGGTAATTGAGCGTACGACTCATCCCAATCTCCAAAAGCACTTGCAATTGCTTTCCTTTTGGCATCCCACATTCGTTTGTAGTTGACTTCGTGACCTAGTATTTTCCCTTAATTATTTCTACTAATGTTTTGATCGTGATACCTTGATCGCTCTTGACGACGCTTTGGATCTCTCGCGCAATCATGTTGGCGTCAAGTTGGGCATGACCGCGTTCTACGTCGGGATTAATACACGTGTGTGACACGTCTAACTGTGTTATCTCCCATAATAGTGTTTTCTTTCGTAAACAAGCGCGAAGACGCCACATACACCCGTGTTGTGGAAACCTGCACTTAATCGCTCACGTAGTTGTAGTCGATTCCATCACATGGAATTGACAATGTCTATTAACATGTCACACTTTAACGGCATGTTGTAAGTCTTTTTATTGTCAAAGCACATCTCTATCTCCAAATCGAAGTTAGACATGTCCCCCGAGTTTGCTTATGGGAATGTTGGGTGTGATTGAATTAGCCACCTCTAATCGATTTCATTATATCCGGTATTGGTTGGTGAACTTCATCATCATCGGCTTCCTCCAACAAAATATCTTCATCGATAACAAATTGTTCATCATCTTCGACATTCTCCTTTTGGGAGGTTCATATCTTGGATCATCCGTGCAAACATTAACGTCATCCCAAACAAGAATCGCTTTGGAGCTTCTTCGTTGGAACGTATGTCCTCATCGGTTTCATTATTTGCGTCGTCGTTATCTTCATCGTCATTAGAGGCATTAATATCTTCATGTAATGGACTAACCAAACCCTCTTCCACGACCTCACCGTGTGGGGCTTGCATATGTAGCATTTCCATCATTAATGTTGCATCTGGAGTGCCGTCGCGTTCATGACGAACTTGTGTATGAATCGTACGATTTTGAACTGAGTCGATTGGCTCAAATGTTAAATAGATATCTACCGTTGCAGTTATAGGTAAATTGGCCACCGTCTCCCACATGAAGTCGACGTGTGTCGAATCATGCAACAACACATGAACGAAATATTGTGAGCCTCCGGGGAGGATTATCATGTGGCGATAAGTCATCTGAACTATAGTCTCCGTTGATGAGATAGTGAACGCGTTACACACGTCATCCATCATTTCACCGCCACTCGACCCAAACTTAACCATCAACACCGGCGATGGGGGTGAGGTATGTACGCGATGCCATTTAACCCATTAACAATTTCAAATACGCATATAATAGAAAAGGGATGTTTCTTTGTGACATGACCTACATAAGTTATTGAACAATGATGTAAAAGGAATACATACAAATGCACAAATATATTAAGTGCAATAGTTGGTTAATAATGGAGTTAACGCGCATGGATACTTTCTGATGTAGAAGATCGCCATAACAGCGCAACTACAGAGCATACTCATTTCTTTGCACTCCCAATCACGTACTAAGTCATACTTACATGTCAAACGATCAAACCTACTGAACTAGTTCATAAGGAGCACGATTTTCGTTTACAAATTTATGCCAGAAATTATATTCTTCCATTCAGCACTTTAAACAGAAATGGAACTTTCTGATGTAGAAGATCGCATCAATAGCGCAACTACAGAGCATACTCGTTCATTTGAGTTTGAGTTATTGAATGTTTTAAGCAGACATACCATTAAATAAACATATCAACCATTTTGAAAAACCACAACACCTATGTCACTACATATCATGTAAATCATAACAAACAATTATTAATAATTAGGAAAAATACCAAATTCGTGAACTTACTATTTTCCTCTGCTTGTTGTATTCAACATAACAATCCTGCAGTGACATTTTATTTTCGTTAGTTTCACGTCAACAATACTAAAGTAAAGTAATCAAACATACCTAACCTAACTAACCTAAGTAAACCTTTACCCAAGTAATGAGTGTTAAACTAAACTCAAGTAACTTATCTAACTAACTAACCTAACATAACCTAACCTAACCTAACCTAACCTAACCTAACCTAACCTAACCTAACCTAACCTAACTATGTTATTTACACAGATAGCTAATTCATAATGTTTTTATATCTAGATTGCTTGAAGGGTATTCTCATTTTAAAATGTGGGCAGACATAAGCTAATCCCTTTAGTCCTCAAAAGTTGTGAAGCCGCTATTTCCTTTTCTCTAAAAAGTGCTTTTGTAGACAAACATGAAGGCATGCACATAAAAATGACAAGGCGAGAGAAGAGAAGTAAAATTTCTTGGTCAATCTTTTGCATAAACAACCACAACATTTCACCGAAATTGAAAGTTAAATCTACATAGAGAAGTGGTTCACTTAACTTTTTCTCAAGAAATGATATTACGATAGAATAACATTTGAACTACTAGTATTAAAATAATGCTAACAAACATAAAAAGTAAACACCGCATTTCTCAAACAAAAGTGAAAGTGGAAAGCGCATCCTCGAAAATGTTCCATTGTTAATTTCAATGAAATGCTTAACTAAGAAAATTAAAAATCTAATAATTACATAAATAAGCAAATTAAATAACCTAACCTAACATAACCTAACTATGTGAACTAAACTAACGAACCCAACAAAACTAAATTATACTTGACCGCAAATTGTCGAACAACAAAACTAAAGTAAAGTAATCAAACATTAATAACCAAAATACATATACTAAACAAAACTAAACTAAACAAACTTAACTAACTAAACAAACTACCTAAAAACGATTAACTAAACTACTAAACGAAACTAAACTAACTTAACCGTCTTAATAAACTAAACAAACTACTTTAAGTAAACTAACTAAGCTGAAAGACCAAAAATAAACTAACTTAATTGACTTACCAAACTAAACATACTAACTAAAATAAACTAATCAAACTAAACTAACTAACCTTAACTAACCTAAATACCTAAACTAATCAAACTAACTAAACTAAACTAAACTAACTTAACTAACTAAACAAACAACCAAAAAACGATTAACTAAACTAATTAACAAAACTTAACTAACCTCCTCCTCCTTCTCCTCCGTTGGGACGTCTTGTGCCCAGCGCGCCGCTGCTGCGCGCTCCTGTCCGCGACTCCGCGCACCCTATTTGGTCGATCCGCGCACCCCCGCGCTTCGCTCGCGCCCCCTTTCGCCTCGGCGCCCATTTCTTGGTCGATCTCTCTCGCGCCACTCTTGGTCGATACCCCTGCCTCGGCTCCTTCACTTCGCACCTCCGCCGCTCCGTCAATCGCTCTCTCTCCTTCTCCATTTTGGTCGATCTCTCGGCCAAATCTGTCACCGTCGCCTCCTCCCTCTCGCCAACACCAGCCACACTTTCTCCTTCAGCCGGCCTCGCCCTCCCCTCCTTAAATACCCGACCCACCCCCTACAACACACCCGTGAGCCCTACACAAGTAGGATGTCTTTCTCTCTCGCGCGACGGGACGCGAGAGAATCTCTGCGTCCCGCGCGCGAGGAAGAACGTTGAGGTACACAGATAACGTCTTCTCAAAAGGCGCTATCTGTGTACCCCAATGGGGGAGTCCACGTGGATCCACGTGGACGTGGCCAGAACGAATAACGTCTTTTGAGAAGGTGCTATTCGTTATGGCCACATCCACGTCAGCATGTACGCTATCCATGTGCCCACGTGGCCAGGACACATGGATAACGCCTTTTGAAAAGGCACTATCCATGTGTCCACGTCGGCAAAAAATGTGGTTCATTATGATAGCGCCTTCTCGTTGGGCGTTATTGCCTAGTTTGACAAAAAAAACAAAATCCCCTCATTTTCCTCTTTTAAAGTAATTTCAGTTGTACTTTTGTAAATTTTTCTTTAGATAAGCCTTATGTACATTGTTTGTGAAAAGTCCAGCCTACCCCTAATTAAAATTCCTTTTCCCACTCAAGGACCTCTCCTTCTTCACGCCCAACTCCACCTCGTCTGCCGCCTCCGCCTCCTCCGACTTTTTCCGCAGCCTCGGTGACCTCGACCTCGGCTACCTCATCGCCATCGCCCTCAGCTTCCTCATATCCTCTCCAACATTCTCCTCGCCTCCTACATCTGCTGCCGCGCCCCGCGCCCCGCGCCCGGTCAGCCGCCGTCTCCGCGTCCGGTCTGACCGCCTCTAGTTCGGACGGCATCTTCCTCCCTCACATTATCTTCCTACCCTGTATGCCTCAACAGCTTCTTATCCTCTTTGGGTGACCCGAAGCCCTTTCCTCTGCTTCTGCTTGTAGCCACAGGAGTGTATTCCCATTAATTGATTAATTGTAGTTTTTTTTTTTTTCTCTTCAATTGTGTAGAGAATATGCAGGAGTGGTGGATAATGTGGTGGAGGGGGAGAGAGTGAGTGAATTAGAACATGAAAGAGAGTGGTGGGAATCCAAATTAATAGAAGGGGGAGAAGTCCCAATCAAGAAGTTGATTGAAGTAGCTATGAGGTTTTTCTTTAATTTTAGAAAGGAGTGAATTAGTTTTCCACCAATACAATTCTTCTTCTCTGAAACAAATGAAGGAAAGAGACATGGTATTTGATTTCAAATATTCTTGAATCAAACACCTTTAAATAAAACACTTATCTCTTTGAGCCAAGGCTTAGATAAGTCAATCCCTACACCTTACATATAACTTCAACCAACTTCTTGATTGGGATTAATGCATTGGTTATCACTATAAATTAGTAGAATAATGACTAAACAAATAATAATTTATGTAGTCAACCATACATGAAATATTGTAACTGATCCAAATTAATCAACCCATGAATCAAGGACATATATATGGGATTTCAATTCATATTTAAAATGTTTCAATTTGTTATAGATTGATAGTTATCTATAGTTGGGTTCAACATATAAATATATCTTTAGAGGCACTGAATCAAATCATATATGGATGAACCAATTCCATAACTCTAATGGCCTGTTTGGTTCGTGGGATTAGCCCAGATTAGCCACACCGGACTAGTTAATCTGCTGTTTGCTTGGAGGATTAACTAGGCCAGCGGATTAGTTAAGAGACATGGTAGTGGATTAAACAATACCACCATTTTTGGTGGGATTAACTAATCCATTGTAAGCGAAAGTGGAGATTACCACTTTAGCCCTCACATTAACCAAATCACAATTCTCCAAAACTCTCCACGTCCCTGTTTTGCTCTTCTTCTTCCTTCTTCTCGCGACTTTGTTTTTTTTTTTTTTTTTTTTTTTTTTTTGATTTATCGGTTTATCGAGTTCATTAGGATTAGGTTTGGCAATATGGAAATCGGTTAAGTTCCGATTCCAAGGTCTGCTGCTCTTCTTCTCTTCTGGTCTATAGCGTCCGCCACTCCATCTCCACGCCCGATTTTCTAGAGGTACTGCTTTGCTTCTCGGGTCTATAGCGTCCGACCACTCCATCTCTACCCGGCGGAGGAAGCGTGGGCTCGCCGTCGAATCAAATCGAGTCGAATGTCACTCTTGAATTGGACGAAGGTGAGGTGCGACTCATGGACGCAGGCCGATTCAAGCAGCAGGAGATGAGAAATGTGTGAAATGGGGAGACTTTTGGTGTTATTTATCTAAGGGTATTTTGGTAAATGTACATGTACAACCTCATTTAATCCCAACCTTAAAACTCCCAACCAAACAAGATACACAAATGAGACTAAACTATCTAAACCCATGTGTTAGTTGTTAGAACTTGAAAAATGTTTCAAGTGAGTTTGAATAGAAAACCTCTTTAGTCCCACATTGCTCACTTCAAAGAGTACAAACTCTTTATATACAAACATCTACTCTAAAGATTTGCTTTAGAGAAACCCAATGGATATAGTCCAAATTGGCACCCATTGGGTAATAGGTGTAAATATATATATATTTATATAATAAATATATATATATATATAATTATATTTAAAATCAAAGATAGGGCCTTGGGCCTTGGGGGCTTTGGGCTTACATTTGTTAGCCTTGTAAAATCAAATTTTATTTTATTTTATTTTCTTTTATTTTGTATTTTCGAAATTAATTATTGGTAGTTAATTTAGTTATTTTGTGAACAGGTGCGACTGTTGAGAACAAGTGCAACTATTGAGAATAGGTGTGACTGTTGAATATATTGTTTTGAACAGACACATTGGTTTGAACCAGTGCCTCAAGTTCTATTTAAGTAGAACTAAAACACTGGAAATAATATAATTTTCGAATTTCGTTTTTGAGAGAGAAGAAAAAATCACAGTTTGGCAGACTTTTGAACTTGGTGATTTTTGGTTCGAAAGAGCATCCGGTTGTATCCTGGGGGCAGATCTTTGAAGAAAATTCAATCACCGAATTCAAGGAAATTTCTGTCTTAGGACATTGCTTCTGTGCAAGCCTCCGGTTAGAAATTTATTTTGTTGATTGATTCTGTTATTAATTATTTGTAAAACTTTATTCATTCATATATATTAGTATCATTATTTATTGTTCCATTCAACAAACTAAGACAGAAATTTCAGAAATTTCTGAGATTTTGTGTTGTTTTGTGAATTTCAGAAATTCTGAAAATGGTGGGACAATCGATTTTGAACAACTCTACAAAGTCAGAAGACAAGTCTGAGAAGTCCAAGGGAGTGGATTTCAAGAGGCATGAAGAAAAGCCTGAAAAATTCACAGGAGTGGATTTTAAAAGGTGGCAACAAAAATTGCTGTTCTACTTGACAACCCTCAATCTTGCACATATTGTAAGAGAGGATGAACCTAAGACAGATGAGGATCCTCTATCGAAGGAGACTATTATGTCCATTGAGAATTGGAGAAATTCTGACTTTCTTTGTCGCAATTACATCCTTAATTGTTTGGATGACAATTTATATGACATATATTCGTCATATGACACAAGAAAGGAAGTATGGAATAATCTTGAGAAGAAATACAAAATTGAAGATGCGGTGCGAAGAAATTCGTAATTGGTAAATTCTCGAAATATCTCATGGTGGACTCCAAAAGCTGTCATTAAGCAAGTAGAGGAAATCCAAGTCTTGATTCATGAAGCGCATGCGAGAAGGATGTTCTATCAATGAACACTTTCAAGTTGGTGCAATTATTGAGAAGTTACCTCCTTCGTGGAAAGATTTTAAGATTTATTTAAAGCACAAAAGGAGGAGATGACTATAGAGGACTTGATTTTGAGGCTTAGAGTTGAAGAAGATCATCGCAAGGAGACAAAGTTGAAGTACCTACCTTTCTTTGCAAAAGCAAATGTGGTTGAAGGAGAGGCTTCAAAATCCAGATTTGGAAGAACAAAGCAAAGAAGTTTTATGTGCAACACTCCAACAAATTTGCACCTAAAGGCAAGCCCTTTAAGAAAGTTAAAGGTAATTGTTGGGTGTGTGGAAAAAGCGGCCATAAGGCTCAAGAATGTCGTCACTTAGGAAAGATCAACCTCGATAAATTCTTCTCAAAAGAATCACGTCAATGTCACAACTACTGAAGAAGATTTGGTTCTTTGTTATTTACAAGTCAATATGATTGACAATGTTAAAGGTTGGTGGATTGACACAGGAGCAACTAGGCATATTTGTGGCGACAAGGCACTATTTTCAACCTTTGAAGATGTTACTAATGATGAAAAACTCTACATGGGGAATTCATCTACTTCAACTGTCAAAGGAAAAGGAAAGTGTTGCTGAAATTTACTTACGGAAAAACTCTTACTTTGATTGATGTACTTTATGTTCTGAAATACGAAAGAACTTAGTCTCGGTACTCTTCTTACTAAAAGGGGATTCAAACTAGTGTTCGAATCGATAAGTTTGTGCTATGTAAGGCTACGAGACTATATAGGACGAGGGTATTTAGTAGATGGAATGTTCAAACTGAATGTAATGGTTACTAATGTTATGAATAAAGTGAATGCTTCTATTTATATCGTGGATTCTTATGATATTTGGCATGCTAGATTAGGCCATGTAAATAGTAGGTCTATTAGTAGAATGATTAATCTCAATTTATTACCTAAATTTAATTTTGATGTGAAGCACAAATGCCAAACTTGCCTTGAATCTAAGTTTGCTAGGAAATCTTTTAAAAGCTGTCCTAGGAAGGTCAAATGAATTGTTAGGATTAATACATAGTGACCTTTGTGACTACAAATCAACCCCTACAAGAGGAGGAAAAATTACTACATTACTTTTATAGATGATTGTAGTAAATATTGCTATGTCTATTTGATTAAAACTAAAGATGAAGCGTTTGATATGTTTTTATCTTATAAAGCTGAAGTTGAAAATCAATTAGATAAAAGGATCAAAGCAATAAGAACGGATAGAGGTGGAGAATATGAATCCTCTGAATTTGCTGAATTTTGCAGTAGTCATGGAATTATACATCAAACTACGGCACCATACACACCTCAACAGAATGGTGTCGCGGAGAGGAAAACAGAACTTTTAAAGACATGATAAATTCTATGCTAAATAGTTCGGACTTCCACATAACATGTGGGGAGAGGCACTACTTACAGCAAATTATATCCTAAATAGAATCCCAATTAAGAAGACAAATAAGTCTCCTTATGAATTGTGGAAAGGAAGAATTCCTACTTTTAAAATTTTAAAAGTGTGGGGTTGTTTAGCAAAGGTACAAGTTCCTATCACCAAGAGAACAAAATTGGGGCCTAAAACTATAGATTGTGTATTTATTGGGTTTGCTAACAATAGTTTTGCATATAGATTTTTGGTAATAAATTCGAGATTAATGATATCCATGTTAATACAATTATAGAATCATGCGGATGTGCAATTCTTTGAAGGAATTTTTCCTTATAAAGAACAGAAATCAAGTTCATCAAACAAGAGAGTTCGAGATGAACCATCCACTTCTAATGTTCCAACATTAGATGAAGAACCAAGAAGGGGAAAAGATCTAGAGTTCAAAAGAGTTTTGGGCGATTTTATAAGTTTTTTGATTTGAAATCGAACCACAAACATATAAAGAAGCTATGACTTCTACTGAGGCTATTTTATGGAAAGAAGCCATAAATAGTGAAATAGAATCCATTTTAATAAACCACACATGGGAATTGGTTGATTTACCTCCCGGGATTAAACCGATAGGTTATAAATGGATTTTTAAACGAAAATTGAAAGCCGATGGATCAATTGATAAATATAAAGCTCGTTTAGTAGCTAAAGGTTTTCGACAAAAAGAAGGGTTGGATTATTTTGATACATATTCTCCAGTTTCTAGAATTACATCTATTCGGATGTTAATTTCAATTGCTGCAATTTATAATATGGAAATACATCAAATGGATGTAAAAACAGCATTTTTAAATGGAGAATTAGATGAAGAGATATATATGGAACAACCCGAAGGATTTGTGGTCCAAGGTCAAGAAAATAAAGTCTGCAAATTGGTTAGGTCTTTATATGGACTTAAACAAGCACCAAAACAATGGCATGAGAAATTTGACCATACTATGCTTGCAAATGGATTTAAAATTAATGAATGTGACAAATGTGTCTACATCAAAGAATTGAAAAATTCTTGTGTCATAGTATGTCTCTATGTTGATGATATGTTGATAATTGGGACAAATAAGGATATAATCATTTCAACTAAGAAGATGTTGAATTCTAATTTTGACATGAAAGACTTAGGTCTAGAGATGTCATTTTGGGTATTCAAATCAAACGAAATGATAATGGATATATCCTTACTCAATCACATTATGTAGAAAAAATATTGAAGAGGTTTAATCAATTTAATTGTAAACTGTTCCTACCCCATTTGAGCCAAATTGCATACTTAAGAAAAATATCGAAAGGCAATTTCTCAATTAGAGTACTCCCAAATAATTGGAAGTTTGATGTATTTGATGAATTCTACAAGACCGGACATTGCTTATGCAAAGAAGCAGACTTAGTAGATATACAAGCAATCCAAATAATTATCATTGGGAAGCATTGATACGAATACTAAGGTATTTAAAACATACTTTAGAATATGGATTGCATTATACAAAACATCCACCCGGTACTTGAAGGGTATAGTGATGCCAATTGGATTTCGACAATCATTGAAACAAAGTCAACCAAAGTGGATATATTTTTACATTGGGAGGAGCTGCGATTTCCTGGAAATCAACTAAGCAAACGTGTATAGCACGTTCGACAATGGAATCAGAATTTGTAGCCTTAGATAAAGCTGCTGAGGAAGCTGAATGGCTAAGAAACTTTCTAGAAGATATTCCATTCGCCAAAACCAGTGCCCAGCAATATGTATACATTGTGATTGTATGGCCAAGACAAGCTAATGCTAAGAATAATGTATACAATGGTAAGTCAAGACATATAAGGCGCAGACATAATACTATAAGACAATTACTTTCAAGTGGAGTAATTAGTATAGATTATGTAAAGTCAAAGGAGAATATTGCAGATCCTATGACAAAGGGCTTACCGAGAAATCAAGTTGTATTGTTATCGAGGGGAATGGGTTTAAAGCCTATAAATGAGTTAAGTCTGGTGGAAACCTAACCTAGGTGATTGGAGATCCCATGTACTAGGTTCAATAGGCAAACTGATTAGATGAAACTCGCGAGAAGAACACATATTCGTTCATTCCTAAGATAAAAACTGTGTTCAGAAGAAGTTCAAGGATATGTTAAACATTTAATGACAAATAAAATTGTCACCTATATGATAGTAAATGTGGGTCGCATTTATGAGAACGAGACAGGCTAAATTCTCTAAATCTATCATGAAACCAGGATATGTCCAGGACCAAAATGGACAAAAACGTATAAACTGAATTTTGATAATCGTGTCATGCGTAATACATATTGTCTTGGTTTACTACAAAACGTGAACAGTTCAAGATCCTCCATATCCCTTTGCGTCACAAAGTAAATCCAATATGTTTTACTATGGTAAGTTCAAGTCTTTCGAGATACTTTTCCCGACAACATGACATGAGACTTCTCTCTCTTTCGTGTATTATAATTTTCGTTATAATTTTTTTTTTAAAAAAAAAAATAAAAACCAAATTTGAAAGAAATGTGGGGTATAGTGATATTTCTATTCAAATGTGGGGTATTGTTAGAACTTGAAAAATGTTTCAAGTGAGTTTGAATAGAAAACCTCTTTAGTCCCACATTGCTCACTTCAAAGAGTACAAACTCTTTATATACAAACATCTACTCTAAAGATTTGCTTTAGAGAAACCCAATGGATATAGTCCAAATTGGCACCCATTGGGTAATAGGTGTAAATATATATATATTTATATAATAAATATATATATATATATATATAATTATATTTAAAATCAAAGATAGGGCCTTGGGCCTTGGGGCCTTTGGGCTTACATTTGTTAGCCTTGTAAAATCAAATTTTATTTTATTTTATTTTCTTTTATTTTGTATTTTCGAAATTAATTATTGGTAGTTAATTTAGTTATTTTGTGAACAGGTGCGACTGTTGAGAACAAGTGCAACTATTGAGAATAGGTGTGACTGTTGAATATATTGTTTTGAACAGACACATTGGTTTGAACCAGTGCCTCAAGTTCTATTTAAGTAGAACTAAAACACTGGAAATAATATAATTTTCGAATTTCGTTTTTGAGAGAGAAGAAAAAATCACAGTTTGGCAGACTTTTGAACTTGGTGATTTTTGGTTCGAAAGAGCATCCGGTTGTATCCTGGGGGCAGATCTTTGAAGAAAATTCAATCACCGAATTCAAGGAAATTTCTGTCTTAGGACATTGCTTCTGTGCAAGCCTCCGGTTAGAAATTTATTTTGTTGATTGATTCTGTTATTAATTATTTGTAAAACTTTATTCATTCATATATATTAGTATCATTATTTATTGTTCCATACAACATTAGTCCCATCACTAATTAATTCCATGTGTTAGGATTCACTAAAATGTGAACCAAACAGTTGAAATTCAAAATATATAATTTGATCAATCATGTAAAAATAGAAAGTCTATCAAATTCATAGTATTAACTTGCATGTATATATCCATAAATTTTGAAAGAATCAATTATGGAATAGCAAACATACAAGAAATATACAAGTCAATGCATGACTTATATAGAGTATCAACTGAAACCGATCCTACGTACATGTCTTGGTCAAGACTATAACAGAAAGTCAAATCCTATATACAATAATATATTTTGTAGATCACTTTAAAAGTCATGTATATCTTGGTTTAGAAAGATTACACAAAGAAAAAATTTAAATAGATCACACAATCTATGTGTGTACATATGTAGTCAAACCAAGAAAATATAGCATTATAAGAATTTTTATAAAACCATATAGGTTTAAAAACCTTGGCATTGATACCAAAATGTAAAACTTTTATAAAGCAAAGCATTAAGGTATTCTACAAATATTATTTCACATCAAATAACAAATTAAAGTGAAAATACTCGCAAAAATATGTCATTGCTATATTTTTAGACTTCAAACAACCTTTTCACTCTCTTTAACCTTAAGCTTTTCAGGATTCACTACAATGGGTTAGCTTCCCCTTTTATAAGCTGGAGAGAGAAGGGGGGTTACACAATTTAGTTAAGGGCAATTGATAATGGTCCTAATGGATGATAATTGCTAGAGCAGTTATGCATCCATCCATACCTTAACTCCTCTTTCCCATCAAAAGATGAGTCTTTATATTTAACCTTTTGAATTACATAATGGTCATGTGGGTGTGTGATACATAAT
Organism: Stephania cephalantha; assembly: GCA_039657325.1. NCBI lineage: Eukaryota > Viridiplantae > Streptophyta > Magnoliopsida > Ranunculales > Menispermaceae > Stephania > Stephania cephalantha. Next base: position 45,422,444 of record CM077572.1, on the reverse strand, counting down.
TTTGAAAACGTTAACACCCCTAACCTCGTGAATTTCTTCAGTATCTAATAAGCCAAGTTTTCTAGTAAAGGCATCAATGGGAGGTCTTTGAAAGCATCTAAACTACCACAATCGCCCTTCCTTAATCTTTATGAATAAACTGGGCAATGGATTTAAGCTAAGCAAACCAACATACTCTTTACTCAAAATACCCTGATTTAGACGACTAGAGGATCCTATGAACAACACGAATACAACTATTGACATATATCATATCCTAGGAAAACCTCCATGAGTATATCTTATTCAAACATAAACATCCACAAACTCAAAGTTACAAACTCAACTAAAGATTACAATTCCATCCGACATCCAAAAACTCAAACACAACCATCAACCATCAACAAGAGACTATATTCTTAAAAAAATAATTAAAAAGAGATAATAAACCCTTAAAGAGACCAACAAGAAATGAGAATAACAAAAAAGTGCTTTAACATAAAGCCAACATAAGTATATGATTATCTAGTATCAATCTTGTCCTTGATAGTTTTATGTGCACAGCTATATGCTTCGTCTATTAGGTTTTTACATATCTTTTATGTATGAATTATCCCAATCACATAACCTCATGTAGAATTACTATTACAAAATTTTGATATGATATAGAAAAGTTACATTTGAAGTAGAAACTAAATCATAGATAAGGAGGTTGAAACTTAACATCAAGTGCTCAGTTCCTATGATTAGTGTTAGCAAAAGGTATGCAAAGTTAATAGGTCGTTTATGCTTAAAAAACAATCAATCTTTTAAGACTTACTACACAAATGTGTTAGCAACGACATTAAATAAATAAACAAGATCAAAACAATATTGAAAGCAGAAACATAACAACAAAACAACGTTAACATAAAACCACTTAAACTATAATAACTTAATAGGGAAAGAGAGACATGATTGAGCAATGAAACAAAAGAGATAGAAACATAATTGAACAATCTTAAAACTCGATTTTCAGATCAATAAAATGCAAATAAAAACATAAAACACTCAAAATACAAATGAAAACAATAAATACATTTTATTTGTTAAGAGTACTAGCTCTCAATAAGAGAACTTGTCTGAGCATTCAATGAAATTGGATTATTTGCATTTACAACATAAAAATACTATCAACGTTGAAACACTTAGATTATGAAATCTTAGTAAGGAAAAGAAACACAATAGAACAATCAAAGAAAAAGATAAAAAAATATGTAATCGAACAACCAGTGAAGAGACTATCAAAAAATCAAAGAAACACTCAAAATAGGGACCAAGACTTATTAGATTTCATTGTCAACTTCAGATGTCTTGAGATTGTTGTATAAATGAAGAAGAAATTGTATGATCGTCTAGTAGTTTTAGTAGTTGCCCTAATTTATGTAGAAAATAAAAAAGGGTTCTAGTGCTGGCGGTGAGCTTAGCGCTGAAGCGCCAGCCTCAGCACCCACACTAGAAGCTCCTCTGTTTTGATGCTGAAGCGCAAGGTCGACGCATCAACGTCCATAATGAATAGGTGCGAGTTTTAGGTATTATTTGACCCATTTTGTTTGTTTTTGGTACATATTCGCACCAAAACTCACCCTTTTGTAAATAGACACTAAATCTCTTAATTTTCTATAAATTAAAGAGATCTAGTACGTACTTGAGAAACACATTGAAACACAAAAGGTTTTTGAATCAAAGTGTATTCTTGTTCATAGCACCATTCTCTCAAAAGTTCTTCAAAGAATGTTCTTGGTTGGAGTTGTATTACACACACATCATCTAACAACCATTAGAGACTTGATTTTATTCTGAAGGCAAGTTTCGATTAATCTCATCGTGTATACGCGGTTTCGATTGGTAAGAAGAAATCTTGCCTAAAAGAGAGCGATTACGCGCCTCAAGTCTTTGTTTGGTTCCTCTATTCTCAACTAGTATTTTATGTTCGAAGAGATTTGTTCCAACAATTTTTAGACAAGAGATGTTCTTCATCAATGGCTTCTTTGACTTTGGATGGAATTGCACAAATGAATGGGAATGGTGGTTCTTCCTTGTCCTCCAAACTCAATTCAAACAGAGGGTTCGTTCCTCATTCCATACAAATCATGAACCATGATTTGACTCGTCTCGAAAGATTCGACGACAACAATTTCACTCGATAGCCAGAGAAAGTGATGTTCATTCTTACATCTCTCAAGTTAGTGTACATCCTTCATGATGCGCTTGAGACCTTCCCTGAACCAACTCCAGATGACTCAAATGAAGTAGTGGATCGATGTGTCGTGAGGAAAGCAGATGACTATCTTTGTCAGGGCTACATACTTAATGCACTCTCCGAAAATGTCTATGCGACGCATCGAACCATTGAGTCGGCGAAGGAGCTATGGACTGCGCTAGACACCAAATACCGAGTTGAGGAGTCTAGCAATCGTAAGTTTTTAATTTCAAATTATCTGGATTTTAAAATGACCAACGACAATTCTCTACTTACTCAAGTTTATGACTTGCAAAAAACTATTGATGATCTTAAAATGACAAGAATTTCTCTTGAAGAAGAATTTCAAGTAGGTGTGATTATTTCCAAGTTGCTTACAAATTGAAATAATTACAAGAAGAAACTCATTCATGAGAAGAAAAATTATACTTTTGAATCCCTTCAACGCCATCTTTGAATTGAGGAAGACTCTCGAAAGAAAGAGATAGGGTTGGAGATTACTTGAATTTTGAATCTGGTTCAAGGGCAAATTTAGTGAAATGTCACCATTCCAAGAAATTTAAGACCAAGAATGATTCAAAATTTAAGGGATTTGCCAATGAAAACACTTCAAGCAAGAAAGGAAAGTGTTACTATTGTGACAAACCGGGATACTGTGTACGAGATTGTCATTCCAAGAAGAAATTCTTGAAGAATAAGGAAGTGATTAAGGAAAATTATAATGTGGAGTACATGGACATGGAACTCATAACAACAATTTGCGAGGCCAATTCGATTGCAAATGAAGTTAGGTGGTGGCTGGATACCGCACGACCATACACATTTGCAAGGACCGTAGTCTTTTCAAGACATACGAAGATCTTGCCACTAGTGAAAAGTGCGCATAGCGAACAACAATCATACCAAATTGGTTGGCAAAGGAATTGTGGATATCAAGCTTACTTCTCGAAAAGTTTTACATTTGATTAATGTATATTATGTATCCAAAATGTGTAAGAATCTTGTATCCGGTGACCTCCTTAATAAGAGAGGTTTTTGTCTTAATTATGAGTCGGATAGGTTTATCTTGTCCAATAAAGGTGTTCTTATCGGCAAGGGGTACTCATGTAATGGTATGATTAAGTTGAATATAATAACAGTGAATTATTCTTCTTATATTGTTGACTCATGTTCTTCTATTGTTGACTCATGTTCATTATGACATGGTACATTTGGCCATGTTAATTTTCGTTACATTAAAAATATGCATAACTTAGGGCTAATTACTAATTTTAAAATTGATCATGATACAAAGTGTGAGATATGTGCACAAACAAAAATCACAAGACAATCACATAAATCGGTTCAAAGATCTTTTCAAATTCTTGATTTGATACATAATGATATATGTGATTTGAAAAGTCATGTTACATTAGGAGGAAATAAATATTTTCTTACTTTTATAGATGATTTTTCAAAATACTCATATGTTTATCTTTTGAAAAGCAAAGATGAGTTTTATGAAAATTTTCTTGTTTTCAAATTGGAAGTTGAAAATCAACATAACAAGAAAATTAAGGCTTTAAGATCCAATAGAGGTGGTGAGTATTGTTTCAAAGAGTTCACAAAATTTTGTAGGACTAATGAAATTACACATTAAGTCATGGCACCTTATACACCATAACAAAATGGTGTAGCGGAAAGGAAGAATAGAACTTTAGTAGAGACGGTTAATTCCATGCTACTAAGTTCTAACTTGCCTTTGAACTTATGGGGAGAAGCATTTTTTCAGCTTGTTTTATTTTGAATATGATTTTATTAAATAACATTAATGTCACTCCATATGAGCTATGGTTCAAGCGACAACTCAATTTTAAGAGACTTAAAGTTTGAGGTTGTTTACCTTACGTAAGGAAACCGGATCCAAATAGGCCTAAATTGAGAAATAGAACTTATAAATGGATTTTTATTGGTTATTCAAAGCATAGTGTGACAAATAGATTCTTAAATCTGGAAACTAATGATATAATTAAATCTATAGATGTACAATTCTTTGAACATTTAAATAAAACAAATGACATGCTTTTGCATCCGAATTTTGAGAATCCATATGAGTTGCCTCAAAACTCTTCTAATGATCAATGTCATGAGAATCTAGAAGATTTGCCTTCAAATTCTTCTAATGAACAAGATAATTCTCCTACTAACGATGGTGAGAATGTTGAAGTAAGTAAAAGTAAAAGGTAAAAGATTGATAAATCTTCGGCTTAGAGTTTATAACCTACTTGGTTAAAAGAAATCGATGTGTAATTAAGGAACAAACAAAATATGTCATTAATGTTGATGATGATCATATTTCATTTCAATAAGCAGTTTCATCAAGGGATGCTTCATTTTGGAAAGAAGTGATCAATGATGAGATAAATTCGATTTTATCGAATCAAACTTGGGTACTTTCTAATCTTTCAATGAGATCAAAGACAATTGGGTGCAAGTGGGTAATCAAAAGGAGATTAAATGCCGATGGAACTATAAATAAGTTCAAAGCGCGTATAGTAGCTAAGGGCTATAGACAAAAGCATGACATTGATTATTTTGATACATACGCACCGATTGCAAGAATAACATCAATTCGGGTGTTGATATATCTTGCTTCTATTCATCATTTAGTTATTCATCAAATGGATATAAAAACGGATTTTCTAAATGGTGATCTAGATGAAGAAATATATATGACACAACCAGAAGATTTTGTTATGTCCAGGTCAAGAGAAGAAAGTTTGCAAATTGGTGAAATCTATATATGGCTTGAAGCAAGCTCCTATGCAATGACATGAGAAGTTTGATACGGTTGTGCAATCATTTGGATTCAAAGTCAATTATGCTAATAAATGTATTTACAGTAAGTTTGACAATAATGTTGGTGTCATCATATGTTTATATGTAGATGAAATGCTTATATTAGGGACTTCGCTAGCCTTAGTTGAAGAAACTAAGTTATTCTTATCTACTAGTTTTGACATGAAAGACTTAGGAAAAGCTGACTTAATTTTGGGAATCAAAATCTTACGACAAGATAATAGTCTTACATTATCTCAATCTCATTATATTGAAAAGGTTTTGAAGAAATTTGGTCATTTTGATCAAAAATCAGTTTATACTCCTATCAAACTCATTATTTCTGATTCGACAATGACATCAAAAATAACTGCCCTACCAGATGCAAGCAAGGAAGCGAAATGGCTTAGGAACTTATTAATGGAGATACCATTATAGAACAAGTCATGTCTAGCTATATTACTCAATTATGATAATAAGACAACTCTTTATAAGGTCGCAAGCAAGACTTATAATGGAAAGTTTAGACACATAAGTCTAAAACATAATCTTTTGAGACTGTTACTCAAAAATGGGGTTGTCATTGTGGATTAATCTAATAAGAATTTAGCAGATCCATTAACAAAGGGTTTTGATAGAGATATGGTGTCTCAGATATAAAAAGGAATGAGACTTAAGTTTGCCTAATTCGATCGTCACTTGATGGGAACCCAACTTAATTCTTGAAAATACAGAATAAGTTCAATGTGGTACTAACAAGTCAAGTGAAGATTATGGAACACTAAAAAAACTCATATTATAAAATATCCCTTCCTGGTTCTAGTGTCGATTTCTGCATGACGGAGGTTGACAATTGGGTCTTAATAATTTGAATAGAGTGACTCGCAAAATCACTTAAGTAGACTTTCCTATATAGGTGTAGAAGTGTGGCCGTTTCTTATGAGCCTAACCGACTCTAGAGCATTAAAAAAGACATGATTTGCACAAGGTCATAATATGCAATCAATAAAACACTCTTACTTACATGAAATCGGTATGCGTGATATTTTCGATTTTGTCGCAAGGGTTTTTGGTTCAAGATCCGTTCACCATAGTACCTGATGAAACTTTGAAGCATTTGCACTAAGTGAAAAGTTCAAGTCCAAAAGACACTTCTCATTTATGTATCGATTTCGGAATGATGCTATATGTTTTTTGGTCATGTTGTTTCATAAGTGTAATTTTCAATTTATATGTCCATATTATTTGAAAATGAGGGGAAATTGTAGAAAAAAAAGGGTTATGGTGTTGACGCTGAGCTTGATGCTGAAGCGCCAACCTCAGCGCCCACACTAGAAGCTCCTCTGTTTTTGGCTTATTTGGCCTGTTTTTTGGTACCTATTCACACCAAAACTCATATCTTTGTAGATAGACACCAAATCTTTTGATTTTCTATAAATTAAAGAGATCTCGTACGTACAACACACATTGAAACACAAAAAGTTTTTGAATCAAAGTGTTTTATTGTTCATAGCATCATTCTCTCAAAAGTTCTTCAAAGAGTGTGCTTGGTTGGAGTTGTGTTACACACACATCATCCAACAACCATTAGCGACTTGATTGTATCCTGAAGGTAAGTTTCAATTAATCTCATTGTGTGTACGCGATTTCGACCGATAAGGAGAAAACTTGTCAAAAAGATAGCGATTACGCGTCTCAAGTATTTGTTTGGTTCCTCCATTCTCAACTAGTATTTTCTGTCTGAAGAGATTTGTTCCAACAATTCATAATGTGAGATGAAAAACAACTCTACCAAACAGACGATGTATTTACAAGATTGCTAAACATTGATATTCCAACTAAGAGATTTGACACGGAAATTCGGATTCTTGTAAACAAGAAACTAAGATTTGAGGTGAAGAAATTTCAGACCTGAGGAATATGTCGCAGTCAAGCAAAGATAGTCTTAATCCGATCTTTCGATTGATATCAGTGGATCCGAAGACTGCTTTTAAATGTGTGAACTAAAATAATAATTTCACATCGGTTAAGTGTAACTTTGTAAAGAAGTACATAATTGATTAGCTCCCATATTACTGATGGAGATCTATAAGCCCATAACGGCTTAGTGAACCTTAACATGTGGAATATCTTACAAGAAAATTAACAAAGTCTATTTCCTTGGCTAATTAAAGTTTTTGCATGATTAAATCAAGGCATATTAAGTCAATCGAAATATTTTTCAAATTTTCTTAAACTCTAAATTTCTAACGAAACTTCAATAGTCTTCTATGTATTTAGGACTTTTCATTTAAGCTCAATTCAATACACTTGAAATGATGAAAATAAACAACGTAGTAAATGATTACAACAACAACAACAACTCAATCCCAATATATAGTTAGAGTCACTTACATGATCAAATTCTTCAATTACGCTCAATTTAGTGTATTTAATGACATGCTTTCCAAATCTTTCTAATCTAATTTCATAATTGATGTGTCCTAATAGCTCAGGTCTAGCATTACATAGTCTAATTTCTTCAATTTTTACTAGTCAAGTTTTTTAACGGAGGAGTTTGCAAGTCATTTTTAAGGGTGTCTAAACCACTACAACCACCCTTCCCTAATTTTGATTTCAATTAGTGTTGTTAATGATCTTCAATAATTTAGAAGATTATTAAATTTGAACTCTCAAACAAACATACAAATTTAGGCATGCTTGCTATGACAAAAACAAATAATGCATAAATCCTAAATTAATTGGAGAACTACATGAACCAAACACTTCCACCTATTTATTTAATGCTTGTTTATGGGTTCCGCAGAGTTATCATTAACAGTGATGCAAAAGTTTTGGTGGATATGATAACTGATACGCGCAATCTCCTTGGCAGATCATGCATCATATAAGTGAAATTAATGGCTAAAACAAGTATGCTAATAGGGTAGCCGATTTCCTCACTTCCAAGGTTGAAACTTGGGAAGGCAGGGGAAAATATTTTTGGAGAGCACGAGTTATCTCAAGAAGTTGGTCTCGGACGCTAACAACACTGACTAATCCATGCTCAAGCACTGTCGAAGCCCATATGGGGGGAAGGGGGGCCTGCGGCTTATTAGAGAAAAGCAAATTATTGTGCATATGAACATACAGTTCACCACGAAACTCAAACTCTAGTCATCCAGGTGCAAAATGCTAAATCTTGACCATTATAGCTACTCTAAGGTGATTTGTTTAAGATACCATGAAAATGATATCATTTTGATAGTTGACACAGTTTACTTTTACAATGAAAATAACTCAAATACACAATGTTTGATACTGTACCTTAAACAAAACGCATAGCAATACATACAACACAACAATCCAAGCCTATAAAATATATAGCCAATAGCAGAATTGTTTAAATTAGCGAAATCAACTTCAACAATTTCGACTATCATCTAATACTAAAGCCTCACATAATTCATACCACTCAGAAGCAGGCGCAAGCAGCATCGTGAAGAATCAAGCCACCGGTACAGCCTTAGCTGGAGCTGCAGTGCTGGGGGGAGCAACGACAGCTGCAGGGGCACTGGAACTGGCTTTCGCGTCTTTTGCAGGTTCTTGTGCCGGTGCAGGGGAAAGCTTCATATGCGGAGGCGTCTCATGTTTAAGCTTCAAAAGGATCTGGCGCATCCTCAAAAGATCAGTTGGCTTCCCGGCTTTGGTCCTTGTATCACAAAAATCGATGGCTTCTTCTCTTGATCTTTCTTTGCCCTTTTCTTCTCGATCGCTGGCACTTCTTTTGGTATGAGCTCTGCTATTGACTTCCAATAATTCTTATCGGCCTCGACATGGAACTTCTCCTGACCGGCCACGAATATCTGGCATGCACAAAGATATCAGAGAAGTAGAAGACACCGCTCAAAGTCATAAAATAAAGTTCTGCCTAAACAAATGCTTTAGAATCACAACATAGGGTTTTAACTCTTTGGCTTATTTAAGAAAAATACTTGATGCTAAGCCCAGTATAAATTTATAATCTAGCAGAGATGCACATGCATTTGGGTAAGCAGCCGCAGTTCCCGATGTTCAAACTTCCTCGTTCGAGAAATTTTGAATGCCTTTAGTAAGAATTCAAGACAATAAATATAGTAATATACCAACCTCCCATAGCTGACCAGATCACAACAGTACGCTGTACGCACTCAGTGCTAATGCACCACTTAGAACATGTGGTACAAATAGAAGTCGTGACTACTACACGAAAGTATGAGGAAACTCTTCATAACAATAACACAAACTCAAAAGGGTAACCTGGAAAGTTGAAAGCACAAAACGACCCCTCACACTCTTGAAAGTTTACTTTTTGAAAATTTGGTCTAAAGTGTATTACATCTGCCAGCCAAGTCTACATGCTCAAACTTATACTCAAAAGGATGTTACATCATCGAGTTCAGAAACTTATTTGGAGTAAAGAAATAATGCAGCCACCCAAAACAACCAACCACGATCACCAGAAAACCTGAAGTCCAGTTTAGTTTTCAGAAATATATACTCATAGAGGCAAGATTCTAAAAAACCCAAGTGGCTTAAGGAAATTCAGTCTTTAGTTGATGAGAAACAAAGTCGACAAGTACTTATTTGGGATAAAGAAATAGAAATAGCCACCCAAAACAAACCAACCACAACCAATAGAAAACCTGAAGTTCAGGTTAATTTTAAGAGATCTATGCCCATAGAGCCAAGATTCTGAAAAATCCTGATTAGCCTTAAGGAAGTTCAATCTTTAGTTGAAATGACCCCGATGGGCAAAGCTAAAAACCTGTCTCAGCAAAAGCTAAAAAACAGTTTCTAACTTTCTAGACTATCTCTTAGTTCAATGTAATGTTTATCTGCGAAAGATCATGTTCTGTTTTAAAAGGCTGAACCAAATGCATGCCAACACACTTGAAAAATAGCACTGACATAGAAGGCCACACTGATGCACGGAGTTAGTCCGATATCAGATACCTCAGAAAATGCAACCAATCCAAGTGTATTCAAGCAAAGGGGAGTACATAAAAAAGCTAAGCATATGATTACAATCATGAACTTTGCACTTTGAAGAGACTTGAATGGCCTAAAAAAAAAAAAAAAGAAGTCAGGGTGGGCACCCTCTAACACTAGCCAGTTGGTGGTCATTTGGTTCATCTCAGTGTCCGGGTGTCCCAACCCTGCCAAACCAACACAAAGCCCACTGGTTGAAACGCAAGACAAGCAAACAACTAATAATGGAGACAGTAAAACCACAAATCCAACCTAGATAGGCTCAAGTCAATTTCTATGGCTAACCAAAGTTTAACCAAAAAATTCTCTAAAAAACAAATAAAAACGAAAAAGTTCGTGTAAAAAGATTTATATTTTTTTATCAGAATGTAAAAAGATTTATATAAAAAATTCAACCGGATAAAAGTTGAATCAGAAGTTTCCGAACAAGGTAGCCCAATTATGCTATAAACTAAGAGCGGTGCAATGCTTTGCCCGCTCAATGGCAGAGTATTCTACCATTGAACGGTGCAATGTGTGGGCCCCCCACAAGTGGGGCCCACAAAAATTATTTTTTATGTTTTTCTTTTAAGTTTAAAAAAAAGTTGAATCAGAAGCTTCCGAACAAGGTAGCCCAACATAAGTTAGTAGTACTTGATATTAAGCTAACACGACGACATAATATGAATAAAAGAGTTAGCGACCCTAGAATAAAGTGGTGGAACCTAAAACATAGTAAACAAGTAGAGTTTAGAGAAAAACTACTAAAGGAAAATGTTTGGAATCTTGACTTAGATGCTAATACAATGTGGCTAGAAATGAGTAGTTGCATAAGGAGAGTGGGATCAAACGTATTAGGTATATCTAAAGGCTTGGGACCACCAAAGAAGGAAACATGGTGGTGGAACGAGGATGTCCAACGAGCAATTAAGACTAAAAGAGAGATGTATAGGAAAATACCTAAGTGTCAAGATGAAGATGTGTACAATCATAATAGAGAAGCTAGAAAACAAGCTAAAAAAGTAGTTAGTCAAGCTAAAACAAATTTCATGGAAGATCTATATACAAGGTTAGGTAATAGAGATGGCGAAATATATATATATAGGCTACCCAAACTAAGAGATAAAAAGAAACAAGACCTAAGTCATGTAAGATGTATTAAGGACGAAAATCAAAATGTTTTAACGCGCGAGGATGATATTAAGGAGAGATTGAGAAGTTACTTCGATAGTTTATTTAATGATGGCCAAGTTGATACTAAAATAGATGAAAACCCACACCAAGAAAGAAATGTAAACTATACACGCAATATTAGAATTGTAGAAGTTAAAGAGGCATTGAAAAGAATGAAAATAGAGAAAACATGTGGCCCGAGATGAAATACCCATAGAGGTTTGGAAATGCTTATGAAAAATTGGGTTGACTTGTTTAATAAAACTTTTAATAAAACTTTTCGATAAAATTTTAAAATCAAAACGGATGTCAATGGATTGGAGAAGAAGCACGTTTGTGTCAATCTTCAAAAACAAATGAGACATTCAAAGTTGCTCAAACTACCGGAGAATTAAACTTATGAGTCACACTATGAAACTTTGGGAGAGGATAATTGACAATAGGCTAAGGAGAGAAACAACAATATCAGAGAACCAATTTGGTTTCATGCCTGGGAGGTCAACTATGGAGGCGATTTTCCTTATAAGACGATTGTTAGACAAATATAGAGAAAAGAAAAAAGACCTTCATATGGTATTCGTAGATTTAGAAAAGGCATATGATAGTGTCCCTAGAGATGTTCCTTGGTGGGTTCTAGAAAGAAAAAGAGTGCATGCTAGATACATAGACACTATTAAGGATATGTATGATGGAGTAGTAACGAGTATAAAGACATTTGGAGGAGCTACAAAAGAATTTCTCATTACGATAGGACTACATTAAGGATTGACTTTAAGCCCATATGTATTTACTTTAGTTATGGATGAACTAACTAGACATATTCAAGATGATATATCATGGTGTATGCTATTTGCAGATAATATTGTCTTAGTGGATGAAACAAAAGATTGAGTGAATAGGAAATTAGAACTCTGGAGGAATACATTAGAATCTAAAGGCTTTAAGTTGAGTAGGACGAAAACCGAATACATGCACTGTGAGTTTAGAAACACTAGACATCGAGATGACGGAGTGGTAAAATTAGGGGAAGTAGAAGTTCCTAAGGAAAACCTCTTTAGATACCTAGGATCAATTATACAAAATGATGGTAACATTGAGAATGATGTCACACATAGAATTCAAATTTGGATGGAAGAAATGGCTGAGTGCAACATGGGTGATTTGTGATCGAAATGTTCCTACTAAGTTAAAAGGAAAATTTTATAGGATCGCAATTAGACCACTATGCTCTATGGAAGTGAATGTTGGGCGGTAAAGCAACAACAATTACATAAAATGAACGTAGCGAAATGAGGATACTTAGGTGGATGTGTGGGAAAACTCGTAAAGATAGAATAAGAAATATAGAAATTCAAAGACAAGTAGGAGTAGAACCAATTGATACAAAGATTAGGGAATGGCGATTGCGGTGGTTTGGTCACCAAGAACCCCAACTAGAAAACTTGACTCAATCAAAACTGTAGAAATTCGACGAGGTAGGGGAAGACCAAAGTTAACATAAGATGCATTAATTAGGAGGGATTTGAATGGTTTGAAAAGCTCACCATCAATTGCACTTAATCGAGCACAATGGAAATGTTTGATCCATGCACCACCCTGGTTAATTTGGGATTGAGGCTATTTTGTTGTTGTTGTTTAAAAAAAGTGAGAGTAAAGTGGGTCCCATAAAAGTGCGGTGCGTGTGTTTAATGATTGCGGGAGTGTAATAGATTGGTGATGTGGCACTCCACTACACTCATTTTGAATGAAACCATTGTGGATGCTCTAATGTCAACCAAGTGGATGAAGATAGGAATAAACTTGCCATTCCAAACTAACATAGCTAAAGGGCAATCGAAAGGTCTTCTCAAGGAAAAAAATGCTATAATAGTATAATGTCGGTAAGAGAATATCACAAGTGTCATGCACTCGTGGCGGACTAATCTACAATTTATCTATACGAAGAACATGCAACTCCAAAGCAATACAAAGTAGACATGGAACCTATGATCTAAAAATTACGCTTCCAAATAAGTTGATTTTCTACGGTTGCCGAGAAAGCTAACTGGTGAATTTAAGCATTCGTGGTGTGTTCGGTTGGCTTGGCTAAGTTTTTAATCCTTTCGTTAGTTGTCAATCCGTTGTTCGCTTGGGCGGACTAGCTAACGAAAGGATTGCACAATCTTGTATCCATGGGACTAATGTAAGTGACCCTCAAACATCTCGTTAGTTAAGTCGAGGTAAATGAAACTCGAATTTCCCATTATGCCCCTCACCAAGTCGTTCAATTTGCAATCCCATTTTAGAAATCTTCTTCATCTTCTTCCTCTCCACTCCTCGCGCTTGCTCGCCCTCCATCTTCTTGCTCTCATCGGCAGCCTTCTGCTCTCGCCTTGCATCGTCTCGGACGTTTGATAAACTCGTAAGTTCCCTCCTTCCATCTCTAAAATTTTTTCTAGGGTTTTCTTTGCCATCGATGCGTGCACACACAATCTCCTCCTATCGATTTCATGGCTGCCATTTCTTCTTCTTTCTCATCAAAATGTCAATACCTTGGAAGACTCTTGATTGGTGCTGATCTTAGTGGTTCTAGCTCTCGAAAGGGCCTTGGGAAGGTCTTTTGATTAGTGTTGTGAGTGATTCTTGGATACACCGACAAGGTTGTCAACCTCATTCCACCTTGTTGGATCGTCAATATTGGAAGGTTGGTTTTTTTGATGAAGGGTAAAATCATCGTTTTCTTGAAACCACTTAAAAGCCTATCATGCCAACCGAACAAGTCTCCAAACTCGGATTACCCCTAATCCATAGCCAACTAATCCAATGTTTGATAATCTGACCCTATCAACCCAACCGAACACACCATCAATGTTTTGGTTAATAGGTAAGACTGATAGAATTAGCAAAATTCAGCCAAAATATTGTTTGGATCAATCTGTAAAAGTACACTGATCATAAAAATAAAAAGAGCATTGATAGTTATAAGATAAAAGAAAATTAACAAATGGTAACCAATGAGTTGGATTTTTATGATCTACTAAAAATGAAACCTAAAAAGAGAATGGAATGGCATAAAACAGAAGCAAATTTCCACTCTCACCTTTTCCTTCTCCTTGTTATTGTTTTTGTTTGTCTCAACGTTGGACTTTCTCCTTTGGTGGAAGTCAATTTTGTATTCATCTGCCTCATCAATTATTTGATTCAGCAATTCTTTTTCTCTCTTTTCCTTCTCTTCCAAGCGAATTGCGTTCAACCTGTGAATCAGATGAAAAGAAAAAGTTTAACCTTAGAGAAGCTTAAACCAGTTCTATACTAAACAACTAAAATCTTAAAAATATGTTGTTCCGCAAATTAAACATAGTTTTCAATATAAGAAATCATGCATCATGCACTCATTTTCGAAACATAAAGAGTCGAAAACAGAAACAAAATTGATGTGGCAACATCATAACAGCTCATTCATACAACAAATAATATGTTTCTTCCCCAGCGATGATGAACGAATTTGTTTGTAATTTCTCAACCATGATGATACATTCTGAGAAAATATTCTAAAATCAGTTTTATTTCCTCTTCTTCAAACTATCCTTATTATCGAAATAAAAAACAAAATATAAAATAAAACAGTATAGATGTTGAGGAATGTAACTTGTGGATTATTCACAAACACTAATAGAGATGACAACTCTTTTTTAGACCACTATGGTTTACAATGTAACATATTCAGATTATGAAATTGGGTTTATTTATCAACCTCAATTAAACTTGAATCTTCCCAAACAACAAACGAAATTGTCTTACTTAAGTACTTTTTTTTGTTTGAAGCTAACCCACGACCACCCTTAGCATGTGACAATGAATCCATAAATCAACCTGTTATTGTCCCAAAATTAACTTTCATCTTCCTTTCCTTGGTGGAGAGTTAAACCTATAACCACCCTCCAATATAGGTGGGAGGCAAACCAACCAACTTAGCTGCTAGTTTTAAATTTGACTCGAGTCTTGAATGAAGTTGAACATTCAACAACAACAATAACATAACCTCAGTCCCAAATTAATTGAAGTTGGCTACATGGATCAAACTCTTCCATTGTGCTCGATTAAGTGCAATTGATGGTGAGCTTTCCAAACCATTGTGTCCCAAGTTAAATTTGGTCTACCCCTACCTCGTCGAATTTCTTCAGTTTCTATTGAGTCAAGTTTTCTAGTGGGGGCATTTGTAGGCCGTCTTTGCAGGTGACCAAACCACCGCAACCGCCCTTCCCTAATCTTTGTGTCAATCGGTACTACTCCTACTTGTCTTTGAATTTCTATATTTCTTATTCTATCTTTACGAGTTTTACCACACATCCACCTAAGTATCCTTATTTCTGCTACGTTCATTTTATGTAATTATTGTTGCTTTACAATCTAACATTCACTTCCATATAGCATAGTGGCCTAATTGCGATCTTATAAATTTTCCTTTTTAACTTAGTAGAAACATTTCGATTACAAATCACCCATGTTGCACTCCGTCATTTCTTCCATCCAGCTTGGATTCTATGTGGGCCATCATTCTCAATATTCTCTTCCTTTTGTATGATTGATCCTAGGTATCTAAAGTGGTTCACCTTAAAAAATTCTACTTCCCTAATTTTACCACTTCATCATCTCCATGTCTAGTATTTCTATACTCACAAGTTGCATGATTTCAGTCTTCGTCCTACTCAACTTAAAGCTTTTTGATTCTACTGTATTCCTCCAAAGTTCTAATTTCCTATTCACTTCATCTTTTGTTTCGTCCACTAAGACAATATCATCTGTAAATAACATACACCATGGTATATCCTTTTGAATATGCCTAGTTAATTTATCCATAACTAAAGTAATCTGATGCAGGCCGTCGCTAGGTGGGAACGCCCCAACGTTTATATGCGTTTGATCCATTTCATGAAGACTAACCAAACAATTCTACTACTCCATTGCCAGCTAGATACTAAAGTTGTACGCAATCGCCAGTTAAAATTTCTTACTCGTAGCCGCACAATTCAGCTGATACATTCACACTATTCATTTAGTAAACCTTCCTTTTAAGTCAGATTATACATTCACACTATTCATTTAGTAAATCTTCCTCTTGTCCTTAGAATAATTCTGAATTCCTTGTTCAGCATACGAAGTACAATTTTCAAAAGGAAAATGCTTATATGACCGACTTTTGACATCGGGTTTGGACGCCGACTTGAGCGCCCGCTGTCCGATATACACACCCACGTATCTGGAGTGTACCGGACGGCGCACACATAAGTCGGTGCCCAAACCTGTCAAAAGTAGAGATTTGGTTGAGGCTAACCTTCTTACTATTGCCGCTAACCTTCAGCTTCCACTATCATCATTCAATCAAGTAGAGATTTGGTTGAGGCCTGTGTTCAGTACTTCAGTTACAACATAAATAATACAAGTACCAATTGCAGCTCCAGACTAGTTTGATTTCATCAAGAAGGCGCGACATTGAGAGGGTAACGATTAATGCTAAGTGTTTCAAATAGTAATCTAAAAAAGTCTCAACAAACAAAATTCAATCAATAGAGGTTCATTTCTACGACTACGACAACGAAATCAAACCCAAACAATCTTTAGAGAAGACCAAATCACAACAATCAATCGATACAGATCACCAGAAAAAACTTGAACACATAACTGAATTAGCGAAAACCTAATCAATCCAAACCTAAATCCACCAAATCAAACACACAAAAGAAAAAAAGATGATCTCATAACCAGATCAACAAACCTCCTCCACTCTCTAAGCGCGAACCCCTCCTCCGCCTGCATCTCCGTCGGAGGAGGCAAGATCGGCCCATCGGACCCCCCAAAACTATCGTCGAAGGCGTTTCCGTTCGCCTCCAATCCGAAACCCGGCGAGGAGAAGTGGTGGCCGCCGTGGCCGGCGGCGTTCGGGGAGGGGGTCTCCGGCAGCGGATGCGGCGGGAAGGCGTCGTCGGCGGCGTAGATGGGGACGGAGTCTTCGGCGGAGTCCTTGACGGAGTCGGTGTCGGTGAAGTTGGTGAAGGAGTCGAAGCGCTGGGAGGGGAGGCGGGGGTCGTAGCCGACGTATCCGTCGTCGTCGAATGGGCGCGTGGTCGGTGGCACCGATCGCGAGTCGTCTGCGTCGGGACCAAAGGAATCGTCGAAGGATGAGGACATGGTCGGTGAGATGGTTGCGGAATTGGGATCGAACCCCGAGTTTTTCGTAGGGAGAGAAATTTTTAGATTTTGTGAGTAGTACTGGTAGGGTTGCAAGTGGGGCAGGGTGGTGCGAGAATTGTAATTACCATCCTCGTCTGCAAATTTTCCACGGGGTGAACTTTGCCGCCCCACCCCAGGGGATCCTCACGGGCGGGGAATCCTCGGTGCTTTGTCAATTTTGTAAAAAAATATATATTTTGATCTTCATTCCTTGATCATTTTTGCATTTAAGTACTACTAGTCAATGGGCACGTGTTATGCGCGTGAGGTGTAAACAATAAATGTATCAAGAAACATTTGTGAAAGTTAATATTAAAATATTATCTTAATGACATGTATAATTTATTGAATTTATGTTTAGAAAGAAAAATGTGTGTCAAAATTACCTTTCAATAAAAGTGCTCAAAATTTTTAGTTGGTTTAGTTAGCTCTAAACAATTTTTGTTTAGGTGAAATTAGATATTAGCAGTGCTCATGAATTTAGAGTATCTCATGACAGATACATACAACCCATAAAATATTTATTGTGATAAGTATTTAGACAATATTATAAATATTATTTTGATTAATTTAATTTTACGAAATTAATTTAAACATGATCATGATCCATAACATGTATCAACATATATCATTTACAAAAAAAGCGTTTTAAAATAGTTTGACAATGAAAAGGAAAGAAAAAAATAGATAAACATATTGTATGTATAAAATCATCCAACAAAAAAATGCAACAATAAGTTTTTCTTAGAGAATAGTAGGTGTACTCATGGAAGATATTATAACTCAAAGAATGTATGTACATGGAAGAGAGCATGTTCTTCCGAATTTGAGCCACACAGATCACCGTACAAAAGAATTGGTGCATAGAAATGGAGCAAACATCAATTACTCGCACATCATCAAAGGTACAACACAATTGGATGCACCAAAAATAGAGTCAAAGCTCACGACCACCTAACTCATCTTGGCACAATAACATCGCCAAGTGATATAGAACTAAACATATCAATGGATGAGCTAGAAAGACATGTGGAGTACAAACTCTTGTCAAGGCATTGCCTCAAGTCATTGACCCTATCATCCACGTTGCAACCTGGGATGTGGAGTAGACAAGACCCTACGAAATATAGAAATGAGACAATGCCAAAGCAACACCAATCACAATCCTCCAAAAATGCACACAGTTCCAAAATCAAGGCGGTAAACTCTCTCGTATAGGGGCTCGACCATTGAACTTTGTGGCTCCAAATCAAGACGCAATCAACACAACTTGCCCCGACCATGTAAGATCACAAATCAAGTAGTAATGTCCAAAATGCATCACTAATAAACCCTTTCAACCACAACACACGCAATATATTCCCTACAAAAAGAACCAACAATAAAATGACTAAAAAGATGAAACCTTAAAAGACTTACCAAGGTATTGAGGTCATCTCGTAGTAAAAACGATGTCATTGCGTAAACACTAACTACGAAGACTTCCGACGTATATCAGGTACGACGCCTATGTCAAAGTGTTTTTGACGTCGCTGCTACCACATCTTAAAAGAAAAACCTCATCACCATGGCTATAAGATGTCATCAAAACATTATAAAGAATATGAAATAAAAATAAATAAATTAAAAATTATCGAAAACAATTCCATCATGTAATTTTTTTCAAATAACAAATAAGCTAACCTTGTCGTATATTATATAGAGGCATCGGTGCTCATCACGTAATCCATTGAAGTAGTTTCAGTATTAGACACAAAGAATTGTAAACAATTATTATATTAAAAATTATTTTCATATATTTTGTGCTATGATTTTACTTAGCTACGTACAATTGTGGAGGACCTCGCGATAAACTACATTTTTTGTGAATGTACCTATATGTCTATCTAATTTTCCATTTTTAACTAAAATTTTGGTTTGACTTATACACACACCTCGAGATAAAACTACATATAGTTGGTCATGACTAAAAACATCTTCAGAAGATAAATTCCTACGTTGGGTATAGTTTGTCCTTGGGATTTATTAATTGTCAATGCGAATGCTAGTTTTCTTGAAATTGTTTTCGAATAAGTTTGAAAGGCATTTTTACATTATCGAAGGTTTTAGTGGGATTAGTGGTATAAAAACTTTAGTTCCTTTAAAAGGTCCATTAGCTATTTCGGCATGTATAATATTTCTATGAAAAACGCGACAAATCAAACGTGTTTCATTACATAAGCCTATTTGTGGATCTAGATTTCTACGTAAAATTATCGGACATCTTATTTTTAGTATCAATCTATGAGGTGGTAATCCTCCTGGAAAAATAGAATTTAAATATTCTTGTTGATAAAGATGTAAGGAATCGTCCTCTACACTATCAAATGAATAATAAATATATGTTTCACCTAAAATTTTTGGATAACGAAATTATTAATTTGTTCAACTGATTCATTTGTTGGGGTTAATATAACCCTATTGATTATTTTATTCTTTGTTATTAAAGTTTTCGTGTAATGATGAAAATGTAAAATCTATTAGGTCATGTATTGTTTGATCTCCTCGCCAAGGAATATTTATTTCATCGGTACTTTAATCATATATTCTATAATAGAATTTTCCTATCCATTTCCTATTCGCAACAAAAAATCAAAGCAAACAAACAATCATTTATAGCACGCATATTGTTGATTAATTTTATTTTCATTACGTCTTTCCAAAATGGTGCTCTAATGAGAGAGGCGTCTGTGGTTTCAGATCTTGTACCATTTGGGATAACCGACAATACTTGTTTAAGTCGCCTCCTAATACTATGATTTTTCCCGCAAAAAATTATCTATATCGTAATATCTCGTAGTGTTCTATCTAAAGCCTCTAAAGCGTGCCTATGAGCCATAGTTGTTTCATCCCAAATAATGAGAGAAGCATGTCGTAAAAGGTCTGCTAAGTCCGATTGTTTTGATGAAACATGTTGAAGTGGAATCTAATAGAATAGAGATCTTAAATCTTGAATGTGCAAAGATTTAACCCCGGCAATGACATAGCAAAGCAATTCCTAATGTAGTTGTAGCCAATGCAATTAATCCTTTACTACATATGTATGCTAAGATTGCTTTGTATAAGAATGTTTTTCCTATACCCCCAGGTCCATCTAAAAAAAAATTGTATGTGCATGACTATCGATACTATGGATGGCACTATCAAATGCATTTTGTTGTTGATCTGTTTAATTTTCTTATTGAATTTAAATCTTCTGTTGATATTTGTATAGATTTTTCTTCAACTATAAATTTGTTAATGTTGGTTATTGATTCGAAGTTGGTTGCGGTAAATCGTAACTAGTAATATTTTTGATGTTGTGAGAGATAATTGGTTAAATCTTTAAGGCAACAATTTATAAAGAAAGATTCATCTAGAGAGTGGTCGTTTTTATATGCATTTTTGTAATCTTCAATCATATACGTCTTGAATTCATCCCATAATTCACGCATTCTAATTGGTTAGCAAAAAACTAAAATAGTAGCGAATAGTCTTCTTAAAGAACGTGGTATATGTACATTTGCGCTTCTCGTAAGCAT
Organism: Stephania cephalantha; assembly: GCA_039657325.1. NCBI lineage: Eukaryota > Viridiplantae > Streptophyta > Magnoliopsida > Ranunculales > Menispermaceae > Stephania > Stephania cephalantha. Next base: position 45,401,474 of record CM077572.1, on the reverse strand, counting down.
TGAGTTACACTATCAAGATCTTCTAGTAAACCTTTTTTTCAAAGCAGATTGTTTAAATGTTTCATATGTAAATCCATCAATCTGTACGCAAATCTTCAAAAGATATAGGTCCCCTAACATGATTGAATAATAATCTTAAATAGTAACGTTCTCTGTCTAATGGTGAAAAAAGTTGTACATTCTACCAACTACCTTACGAATATTTTGTCTTCTAATCCACTCTTTAAGTCTTTGATTCCACCAATATCTTTGTGGAAATTCGTAATATATTGTCTTGCATCCGAGTCAATAACATTTTTCATAAAAACTCTGTCAACATAGTTTTTGATCTATCACTATCATTTAATATGTCTTCTATAGACTCATCTATATTAAATTGGACTTGTTCATGATTAGGTAAGTGTTTTTGTAGTCCAACTACCGAAGGTGAAATTCCATTCAATTGAAATTTGAATATTCTCCACAAAGCTTCTTGAGCACAGATCCACCTAGCATTAACAAACCGAGCTATCTCATCATCTCGACTTGTATGTGTAGATACTCCAAAAGCAACGCCATTTGGACCTTTATAGACATATTTGTACAAATATTTGACGGATTTTATGCTTGAATAAATTTCGACATTTATATGACAGATTATATTTTAAAAGTAGGTAAGAGTTATATGGAACTACCCAACGATTGTCTAAAGTTCTATTACCTATTATGACTTGTTTTCCATCATCGCCGCCTATATATAGGGTATTAATCATTACCTTGTGACGTAGATGCAAAGCAAAAGCTTTCAGATATGATTTTGTACATTTATTATTTTTCATACATATTGCGTTTGTGTTTAACGGTCCACATGGGTTATGTATCATATGTTTTGTTCCTATAGAATACAACCTAGACTCGGTTACAGGGGCATGGGATTTCGCTCTAACTAAAGAGTCATAATTATCAGGACAATTTAACTTATCACCTTCTTCTAAAATTAGCAACACATGTGAATGTGACAATCCCCTCTTTTGAAATTCAATAACATGTACATGAGCTATTACTTTACCTAACACACCTCTAACAAATAAGTCATGTTTCAAATAGTTTTGATTGAAAAACTCTAGTTGTTACGTCGAGTCTATCTTGAGCCTTTTGTCCAGGTAATAGTTATTGGGTAATTTCCAACCAATTAGTGTTGCAAGTGATGGTAATAAAAAGGTCGGGTTTTCCATACCTCATAACGATTGCCATTACATATTGGTAGCGATTATACATATCTCTTGACTCTGCCAAGATATGATGAGGAAGAATTATTCTTCTACTAATATTACTCGCAAAATAACAAAGTCAAAATATTATAAATTATAGTAAGATAATAAACTTATTTGTAATGAATCGTAATATATAAAAATCACATTCATATCAACTCGCCGTTGTTTCTCCCGAATTCGTTGCATCTTGTAAACCTTGATATAGTTCGAACGAATGATATGTTGGTTCGTCTTCGAGATATCGTAACCGCATTGTTTCCATTTTCACATACATGTCTACCACAAATTGTTATAAAAGACGTCCACTTTGTAATGAAGTAGTGACATGTGTAATGGGCGAAATCGATATGCAAAAGTTAATTTTTGTTAAAACAAATTAAATAGTTTATGTAATAGTAATAATAAAATTATAAAAAATTAAAATATTACGATATAGTAAAATTTAATAATAGTACTGATGATAGTATTGTCTGCAGAAATGATTCTTCTGTTATTTGAATTACACAATTTCAAATGCCAACCGTGTTACCCCAAAGGCAATAAAAAATGATATTGTAAGGGATCGTAGTATGCGGTTGTGTCAATAATGCTACGAAGGCTACCACTTTTTGTTTCTATTATGATATCTCTTTCTCTTAAATCTTCTAAACAATTATTCCCAATTAGTATTGCCGCAACTTGTGGTGTTGAAGGTAAAGCATAAATATGTCGATTAACCTTTACTTCTTGTATCGTAGTCTAGTTCATCACATCCTCACGTCTACCTAATTGATTTAATACTTGAACATAAGGATTGTGTGCATCTAATATTAATTTTAATTTATGTAATAGACTTGGTCGTGTTATGTTTCGCTCTTGATGTCGGTGCTCAATTTCATTTTGAGTATCATATATATACATTTGTAAGTATCTTGGTCTTGATTCATTTATTGGTAGTAAACTTCCTATTCTATGGTAAATAGATCCTTGTGCACGATAAGTAAAGACTCCTTGTCTGGCACTTGCTAAGTTTTCATCTATATTAACTCCTATAGAGGTGAAGCAAAAACATTATTATAAGAACGTATGTTTCTCTAAAATGTTTACCTTCATCACTTTGATCTAGGAATATGTCTATTAATTCTTGTGGATTTTCAGGTGTTGTTAAATTTATTTTTCCATTGGAGCAACACAAATCTAAGGTCTCCTGAACAAATAATCTGGCTCCACAATATGAACAAATTATGGGTTCTTCAAGTATTATAGTTTGGAAGTTGTCATGTGTAAGGGAAACTTCTACCACTATTATGCCTATTAGGAAATGGTCTAGCGTTAGAAGAACTTGAACATGTTACTTGACAATTATTAATCAACGTTAAATTTTGATTCTTTGCATAGTAGTGATGAAACCTACATGAAATTAAAATTTGTATACAATTAATAATATTAATAGAAAGAGTGTAATTTAAAATATAGTAAATGACAAGTAACATCTAATTACCATCTCTTTGGTTGCAAAGTAACATTGCTTGTTGACGAATACATGTTAATCTTAGGGTTCTTGAATGGTTGACAATGTTACTTGTAGAGGTACCTGTAAACAAAAAATTTAAGTTAATTGAGGAAAATATAATAATTAATTTTTTTTGGAAAAATTTACTTTACTTTCATTGGTACCTTCGGTTTTAGAAGACCCTAACCTAGCATGTTGACGAATGTGCGTCAACCTTGAAGCGGTTGTATTATGTTTTGCAAAATTACTTGTAGATGTACCTATGAAAGACATAATAATTAGCATGGTGTATTATATTAGTAAGAACATATAACTTAAGTAATGAATAAATTATTTAAAAATATAACTGTATGTACCTTCCATGGAATTGTAGCGTTGTAAATATCTTTGATGTCGAACATTCCTTTGTTCAATAGTCTCAGGAGTCTCTTGATTTCGCTTTCGAGCTACGAGTAGGTCCTCCATAGTTGACATATTTTGACGTTCTTTGCCTTTGAGATAAACGACAACGATTTCGTTGTTCATTCATGGTAGCAGATTCTATTATTGAATTGTTGATCCATATAATCTAATGGTCTACAATTGATGGAGGAATTTGTTAGATCATAAAAGTATGTATATCTAACAAAATACTTCTAGTTTTATTACAAAACACCCAAATCCGGTTTAAAGCAATTTTGAGCAATCAATCAATAATTAGTGGAAACCACCAATGTAAAATTGATTTTTTGTAAATTATCACATGACCCAAAAAAATTTAAAATTAGGATGGAATGGTTAAGGGGATTATTGAAAATTTTAGTCATAAACATTGAAGGTTAAAAGTTTTTAATCAATCTATGTGGATTGCAATTTTCGCAATCAAGTCCAATGTAAAAAACTTAAATTATGAACCAATTAGAGTTAAATAGACTGGATCTAATTGGATTTGCGGATTCATGAACACCCCTAGATGTGATCAATAAATTTCATGTTCACAAAGTTTTTGGTATTTTACATTACACGCAATGTTGTCGTTTGTAAAAGAGATGTGAAGGAAATAAAAATTAAAATAGTTTAATAATTGTAGAGAATTTTTAGTCAAACAAAATTAATTGTTTGAGCTTTGAATTAAAATTAGTGGTTTTGTAATTCACGAAAAGAAAAGAAAAATATTGAATTAATATTAGTTGTACCTACATATATGTTGTAGGATTGTTTTGTTTCTAAGAAAAATTAAAATGTTTATCATAGTTTTGAAAAAACTTAAGCCAATTAGATTGATTGCTATTGTAATTAAATTCATTAATTTATGCATTTCGTAATTTGTCTCTATGCCTTTGAATAAACTTTTTCTATAAAGTAGTAATATAGTGGGACAATTTTTAATAGAACTGCAATAAATCCTCTAATTTGACCCATTTTAATTTAATGCTAGTTGCATTTGATGAAGAGTTTTAAGATTTTTCTTATTTCTAGGATCGAACTCAAGACATTTGATTAAGGAAAGATGGATCCTTGCCACCTTAATTACAAACATTGAGATGCACATGCATGCATACATTTTTGTTTTTACAATGCAAAACTCAAGGGACATAAACAATTGTAGGTATCAAATCCACTTCTACGAGGTTAGTTGGTCTAATCCTTAAAAATCACAAATTGAAGCAAGTAATTCACAACCAAAATTAATTTTTTGAGATTTGAATCCAAAGCAAGTATATGAAGCTTTGAATTTTCTTATGACAAAAAAGAAGCTTTGAATGTTCTATGTCTAAGAAAATAAACATTATTCACAAACATTATTACTAAAAAAATGCGTAATATTCAAGTAGTAATCAATCCAATTGATAAGATTAAAAAAGAGAAGTATTAGTCAATATTGGAATTAATTCACTAATTATGAGAAGATGTGGTGAAACAAATGAAAGGAAAATTTTTAATAATTAAAAAAATCATAAAGCAAGTATTTGAATCTTTCATTTTTCATGTATAAGGAAATAAACATTATTCACAAATAATTAACAAACAAAATTCACAAATTGAAACAAGTAATTCACAAACAAAATTAATTTTTTGAGATTTTAATCCAAAACAAGTATTTGAAGCTTTGGATTTTTGTATGACAATAAAAAAAGCTTTGAATTTTCAATGTATAAGAAAATAAAATTTTTCGCAAACATAATTAATTAGAAAAAAATATACACAATACATAAGATTCAAGTAGAAATCAATCCAATTGATAAGATTAAAAAAAGAATTATTTGTCACTATTAGAATTAATTCGCTCATCATGAAAATGTGTGGTGAAACAAATGAAACGAAAGTTTTTTGTAATTTATACAAATAATTCACAAACGAAATTCGGAAAGCAAGTATTTGAAACTTTGGATTTTCCATGTCTAAAAAAATAAACATTATCCACAAATAATTCACAAACAAAATTCACAAATTAAAGCCAGACTAAATTAATTTTTTGAGATTTTAATCCAAAGCATGTATTTGAAGCTTCGAATTTTTCATGTTTAAGAAAATAAAATAGAAAACAAAATTAATTCACAAACATTATTACTAAAAAAAATATAAGCAATACTTAAGATTAAAATAGAAATAAACCCAATTGATAAGATTAAGAAAAAGTGAAGTGTTTCTCATTATTAGAGTTAATTCACTCATCATGAAAAGTGAAAAGAACTATTAAAAAAAATCCATGGTTGTTCTAAGTATGTTCACGTCCAAGGAAAGAAATAAGAAAGAAAATCGAAAAATTGAGTTTATGATATATACCTTACCGCAAAGATAAATAAAATGAATCGTTGTCTTCAAGGAGACCATCGAACCCAATAGCAAATCATAAATTCTTTTTTATTGAATCGAACAAGTTGGGGGAATGGGGAGATAGATGGCGTTTTTTTTTTTTTAAAAAAAAATGAGGCAATCTTTGCGATTTTGAAGAAGAAAATGGTTTTCAATAAAATAAATATGGAAGTTACAAAGAGAGAAGAAAACGTGAATAGAGTGGAGAGAAAGAACTGTGGAGGGAGAGAAAGAGAAACGTGGAGGAGAGAGAGATAAGAGAGAGAGAGAGAGAGAGAGATAGAGAGAGAGAGAGAGAGAGAGAGAAATGTGAAGGAGATAGACAAAAAGAAACGTAGAGGATAGAGAGAGAGAAAGAGAGAGAGGTGGAGGAGAGAGAAAAAAATAATCTAAATCCCACTTTGTTAGGAAACTACCTACTAATTTGAAAACTTTTAAAAACTAATTGAATTTTCATCCGCACATCTAAAAATCAAAACCGCCTATTAATTTGTAGTTATCAATTAAATTACCACTTTATCCCGAATTTAAATAATTGTATCAAAACACTTAGGGGCATTGTTGAAAGTTTTAGTCAAAAAGGCTTCACGGTTAACCGTTTCTCGTTTGCTATTATAATATTATAGATTTTCTCAATTTTGTTAAGAAACTATTTTTCTCAAATTGAAGGATTAATGTGGATTTGTTTTGTTTATTGAGTTATAAGTTATCATACTTAATTAATATATAAGATTTCCAAATCTAGTATGACAAATATATCTCATTGATTTTCTAAATTTAATTTTGTATATCTTTATAATATAACATATATATATAGATATTATAGAATTAATTTAATGGTAAAAATAAATTTTATTGTTGGAGATCTTGAATTTTATTCCATATATTACATATGTTTTAAGTAAAAAAGTTATAAATTTTTTTTGTAAGAACATAAAAATAGAAAATTCTATGCAAGGGATGCGGGCGGAGAATCTCCACTGGGCGAGAACAATTATTGTCCCCGCCTTGCCCGTGTGGCGGGACAAGATTTTGCCCCATGTTCGGCCCCACGGAGAGCAAAAAGCGGGATTCCTTACCCCACCGGGGTTAAGCACCGCAAGGAACGGGGATTCCCGCCCGCTTGCAACCCTAAGTACTACTATCGCTAGGGATTTATGGAGACCGCCCGTGTTGTAGGATGCTCCTCGAATAGTATGTCCACTATCACTTTGTTGTGTGCGCACTCGATACACCTCGAGATACATGTGTGTCATAGAGTTTAGGGCAACTGAACGAGTGCATATCGACTTGCGTGTTGGTGCTCAAGCACGAAAACATTTTCTTTTTTAGAATTGCAAAAGAAAAGTCAAAGATGTGGATTGATGTCATGTAAGCAACATGGAGAAGATGTTGCTTGAATAGACATTGAAGTTCAAAAGTGTTCTCTAATAAAGAATGCAGATTGCACTTTTATTTTAAAGTTTTATTGTTTTATATATATTTTGGAGAGAATTGATGATGTGGCTATGGATTGCACCGTAACGACCCGAATATTCTAACTTGTGCCACGTGTCACCGCAGACTCGACGGGGACTTTATCTCGACGTGGCGTACTTAGTCATTATGTTTGTTTGGTGTGTGTAGTATTTATTTTATACTCAAAAATGTCAAATTTCAGTTAATTATTGGTCTGATTGCGTCAAAATACAAGTAAGGTTTGATGGTTGGTATGCGTGTATATTATGGGTACCCGAGTACGAGTAGGCGATAAGATATGACAAAAATATTTGTAGGACTATACTACTATTTAATTAAGAGAATAACCTATGTTAGAATTTTTATGTAAATTACCACATTACTATATTATTACAATGCACATCTAAGTAACTTATGATTATAGTGTAGAAATGAAATAAGGCATATGATGTACCTCGAGAGGCGTACTATGGAAGATTGAAATTAATGTAAAATTCTCCTTCATTTATGTTAAGGAACCAATTTGAATTCAACGGCCTATGGTATGCTCAGTAAATATGTTGAAAAATTAGGTCAGTTAATCCATGTAAATGTCTTCATTGAATGGAAAATACATGGATGAACTAAGGAAAAATTGTCATTTTACACTTTGTAGGACACTTGGCATATGTAGAAATGAGATGGAGAGCTTGGATTTAGACTTAATTAAGCTAGGTTAGCTTAATTAATTCATCACTAATGAATTTTCAAATAAATGTATAAAAGGATAGAAGTTATTAGGGACTTAACTCAAATTCATTTCTAAGAGCTCTAGAAAGGAAATTGGAAGGAATCACACCATTAATCGAGTTGGAAAAAGCTTGAAGACAACAAGGAATTTAAAAATTCATATGGTCTCAAGGCATGTTCTACACATTCTCCATAATAATTTCTCATATTTGAATTCTTATCCATGCTTTTAATTCTTATTTATTTGTTTCTTTTTTAATGATGATCTTATTCATGCAAGCTACTTCTTCATACTCTCATTTTTCTAATCTTGCTTGCATCCCCTTTAATTAATCAACAACACACACACACACACACACACACACACACACACACACACACACATATTGATCAACTAAATTCATGCATAGCTTCTTTGAGTGTTTCAGTTGATCCAAATTAATGGCTACAACTCATTTGTTGGGTTGGCCTAAATGTGTTGGAACCTTGATATGAATATGGCTAAGAAAAATGAAAATAATAATTATAATAATAATGTGCATTAATAAAAGAAATGGTGCATAAATGGAGGGCATATTCATTTGCTAAGATTAAATTATTAGAGAAATGGAAATTTGAGTACAACATTGAGTTAGCTAATAACTTAGATATTAATTAGAAATACTTAAGTGCCTAAGTCAAACAAATAAAGTAAGCTAATTCTATTTATCTAATTTGCCTAAGTTGTGAAATAAAGACAATTAGGCCTAAAGACAAATTAATTAATTTACTTGTATAAATTAATGACTTTTAATAAGTTAATGGAATAATTACACTTTAATCATTTAAATAAATTACAGGGCTTGAATTTAATTGAAATAAAACGCCTAAGTTGATTTTAAGACAAAAATGGGTATATGAGCTAGTTTGATATGCCTAAGTATATTAATTAAAGAATTTACTATTATACCTACGTAAAAGTGGATTTTCATGTGACCAAAGATTAATCTAGTGTTAAAATAATAATACTAATAAATGATAAGATTCCTAAAATGAGTTTGTAGAGATCTATCGATGCATTAAGTGGTTATATATATTTATATATCATACATACATACATACATACATACGTACATACATACATACATACATACATACATACATACATACATACATACATACATATAGGGAGCGGCTAAAAGGACCCCGATTTTTGCTAAACGTACCCCACCTTAGTGAAATGACCCAACTACCCCTCTATATAAAAGGGTTTTTACTAACCATACCCCATCCGCCCCACTCACCCATTGCATCTTACCACCAACCCGAATCCTACGAAGTCTAAGCAAAATCACGTCGATTTGACGTCGTGGGTGCATTCCTCATCTCTTTTAGTGTCGATTTTGAAGTTTTTTCGAGTTTTTTTTTTTTTTTTACTTTTTTGAGTCGGTATTTTGTAGGATTGTTGTTGGGTTTAGGGTTTCGAATTGGGAGTTGAATCTTGCATTTTAGGTGCAAAGTTTTGATGGAATCGATGATATTAAACGATTCTGAGCAAAATATACTATTTTTTGGTCATTTTCATGTGTTTTTGAGAGTTTCGAAATTTTTGTGTTCATTCTTGTTGTCCCATGGGTGCTCGGACACACAGAGCCGACACCTCTTCTACACCGGACCGACACCTCTAAAGAAGTATCGGTCGACTTCGACCGAAACCTGCAAAAATAACTAAGTTTCAGATGGGTGACGAAGAATCTAACCGAGACCTCTTAGAGGTGTATGTCTTGTGTGACCGATACCTTTAAAGAGGTTTTGTCATGTGTATCTAACAAATCTTCAGAGGTATCGCTCTTTGTGTCCGAAACATCTTCGAAGGGGTATTTGGGTGAGGGTAATAGTAATGGAGTACACAACAAAGGCATTTTTGTGATTTTAAGAAAAAGTGGGTACACTAAGTAAAAAGTGGGGTACGACGAAGTAAAAATTCAAAAACGGGGTACGTTTAGCAAAAAACTGGGTCTATGTATAAGACATTAGGTGTATTTGTATAATCTCTAGACCTATATATAATATAAGAACAATAATGAAAAGCAAATCATACTATGGACTAAATTATACTTAATAGAGGATTAGTAAGACAAACGAACTCTATCACACAAAAACTAACTAAAATGATGTCGGGACTTAGCGAGCTAAAGTTGAAATTGGGGGTTAGTTCGGAGTCGTGTAGGAGCCGCGAGAAAGCGTATTAGCGTGGATTCGAGGTACGTAAAACCATCTAGGAAATGTAAAGTGATTTAATGAGCTTCATATTTTATTGCTATTGCACTATCTTACATTTCTTGGAACTCCCACTCAATATGAGTGTTCGAGTGCCAAGTGAGTCAGAAGGTGTCTCGATGGAGTGGTTGTCGGCTAGCTACCGAAGCCATGACCTTGATTCTCTGGATTATTTGGTCGGGATGAGATGTGTTTTATATGGGAAACCGTTGATATCCTTCATTCGCGACGGTCTAGGTACAAGCAGCGCCGCGAGTCCAGGACCCGAGTCTGTTTGGCGTTGCCGCAACTTTACGACCCCGACCCCGTGGCACCCGCACTTGGTGCTCTTGAACAACTTGGACACCTCTCTATTACTTCTTTTGACACTCATTTCTCGTTGTACTTTCATTATTCAATCATATTATCATGCATTCCTTATAGCTTTCTTTCTATCCACATTTTAGATCGCTTTATTTATGTTGAAGTATTGTTTAGAACTTACTGGCTTTTACTTACCTGGACTCGTCATTCTCGTGTTTGACTAAGTGTAGATCCGTAGTCAAGCAAGGGCAAGGCACCGTACTAGGTGCTCTACTCGAGACATCGAAGCGACCCTTCTTTACTTACTTTTGTAGGTTTTTGATTGTTTGTATTACATATATATGTTGTGTTATCACACTTGGGATACTTTTGGGAGTTTGAGAGACATATATGACTTGTATATCACGTTTGCATCCACTTTATAGTTATCATTTGATATACATGTTTGACATATATACAGGGTTCCACATATAGCTTGTTTGACTCCTTTACTTTATCGTTGAGTTATTTTAATTATTAATTGCTTCCGCTAACTTGTAAAAATTGCAAAATATTAATAACTCAACTTAGAATCTCGAATTAACTCGATAATTATGGATTGGAAGGCGACTAAACTTGCGTTGACCTCGCGGAAGCATTCTCGGGGGTCCACGTATGCTTAGGACGGGGCAGGGCCCAGATTTGTGGGTAATCGAGGCCGTCACATGCACTGTCTAGAAGTAGACATTCAAAATAGACAATGTTTATTCACGTCGGCTCGACATTCAAATTGCACATTTCATTGAAGATGTTTTTTCACCTCAATGTCTATTTAGTCTTAGGTGGCACACATTGATATCCAATTCACATTCAAGCATATCCAATAGGAATGTGGATTTGATGTAATTAAGGCCACAACCTAGTGATCCCGCTTGGTTAAAGCTCGTAGTAGTTGGGGTTCGTTGGAAACCGCGGACCCAGTGTGTGCTTGCCTTGGGATGTAGCCCATGGCAAAATTACAAGAACCCACTACGTGTACACATGTGCCACCGCAAAAAAAAAGAAAAGAAAATGCTTATAAGAGCTTAACTTTATGTATTTGTTTTTGGAAAAAGGTTTTATAACACTTCAAAAAACACTACTTTTGACATCGCCGAGGTGGCGGTTGATGTGGCGATTCCACCTCAGCAGTGTCAAAAGTAGTGCTATCGTAAAGGGCACCCAAATGACGATTGTAAGTTGTCACATCACCAAAAGGTGGGAAAATGTCCAATGTGCTTGTCGGATCTTGTCACTATATGTAATGATGACAACACTCCCATTTAAAAAAAAAATCTCGTACACTCATTTCTCTATCTCTCACTTTCCCGCCAATTTCACCCACCTCTGTTGCAAGAGTGCAATGGAGCTTGCTCAAAGGTTGTGTGACATCCGAGAATTTCATAAACTCGATTAGGCAACTTATTAAGTATTTTCAGATTTTAATTGAAATTTAAGTGTCCAAAGTGGAACCCACGTATTATGAATAAGAGATCATAAATTAAATATTATTTTCATGTGTCGCATGCCTATTTGATATATTATACACTATTTCGACGTGAAATATGGTTAAGTTAAGGTGTAGACGCGGTGTTCATAAGTTTGGGGGCACATTCGTATATTCGTCGATTTTTAGCAAAATTGAAGTATTAACTGAGGTTTAAATTGGCTTTAAATAAAGAAATAAATATGAAGAAAAAGATAAAAAATGTTAAATGACTAGTATCGATAGTCGGATTATATAGTGAAGGATTAAAATGAGAGGGTAAATTAGCAATTGGCCAACCCAATTACTTTAAACCAAATAGGAATCGAAATGAGGTTTAACCTCATTTCAATCAAAGCCATCACCCATTTTGATCCATACTAGGGCCGACAAAATGTGCCGGTCTCAGTTTTGTCCGGTCCCGTTTAAAACGGACCGGCAATATTTTTTTGACAAACATACGGTCCGGACAATGTCTTATGTCCGTTTAAAAATACGGGACCGGTCCAGGCAGAAATTTCAAAAAAACGGGTACCCGTTTGTGATTAATTTGAAGGGCATATAAGTAATTTCACACTCCATAACCTAATTCTCACCCTCTCACCGTCTCACACTCACCATTCCTCTCCTCAAATCTCTGTCACCACCGCTCGATCCTCAACACCATCGCCTCGATCCTCTCGCCTCTCGCTCCTCAACACCGCCTCTCAACACCGCCTCTCGCACCGCCTCTCTCGCTTCTCTCGCCTCCTCAACACCGCCTCCTCACACCGCCTCTCTACCTCTCTCGCTCCCTCAACACGCTTTCTGTCTCTCTCGCCTCCCTCAACACCTCTCGCTCCTCAACACCGCCTCCTCAACACCGCCTTCGCACACACGGCGAGCACCTCTCGTCCTCCACCTCGCCAACGCCCAGATGCGCCTCCGGACCCTCCCGACCCCATCGACTCCCTCAACCCCTCCGTTTGGATTCTCGGAGATGACAGAAGCCGAAAACCAACCCTCCTTGTCTTCTCTCTCTCTCTCTCTCAAGCAACTCCATCACAACAACACACACTCGTGAAATTGTTTGTAAAATTAGGCTCCGATCGCAACGAATCGTTTCGCGATTCTCGATTGCGCATCTAGGGTTTGCGTTTTCGCCGTTTGGGAGGCTTGCGAGCGATGGACGGTCCGATCAATGGAGGAATATTGTACCATGAGGTTCGGGAGTCGAAGATCTCGCGTGGTCCATTGCGTCAACACGGTGTTGCAGGGTCGTTCTTCTCCGAGTTCGATTTTGCGCTCTCGCTTCGATCTCGATCGGACGGAGCGCCAGATTATGATCCGAGCTCCGGCGATTTCGCGCGGTTTGGCGGTGCCAGCGACGAGTCGCACAATGTCTCCATGGGCGGTGATTTCAGTATCCAGTGTCTGCGATTTATTTGATGTTCTTGGATTTGGTTATATGCTGCTGCTGATGATGTTTTTGATTGTGTTGGAATTCGCGAAGGTTGTTGTTGTAGATTTTTAACAATAAAAAGCGGACAAAACGGGTCCCGTATGTTTGTAAAACATACGGGACTGGACAAAAAAAAATTGCCCGTTTCAAAAACGGGACCGGGTCCGGGCACCAAATTTAATAATTTTAGAAATGGGTGCCCGGTCCCGTTTATGTCCGTTCCCGAATTTTTTGCCTCTAATCCATACCATTCTCATCATCTTCACCCTCGATCCATCTCCTCTCCTACCTCTTTCTCCATCTCAACTCGAAATCACTTCATTGCTCCCATTAGTCTTTCTCGATTTCTATCCTCTCAAACCGTAGTCTCTCTCCACTCTCAATACCTAATCTCCCATATCTCTCGTCTCTCAATCTCACCCTCTCTTCAATTTCGGACTCTCTCTCCCTCTCGGCCAGTGAAGGTAAGTTTGTAGTTTGATTATTTCATCATTTTTTTTTATCAAATTGAATGAATTCAATGCTAAGATTGATGCCTCCATGAGAATTTGATATAGTAAATTATAATGTAATTTGAAGATGCTTTGCAAAAACAGTGATGTTTTGACAGTTATACAGTCATATTACTGGCTAACGTAGGGTATTAGTTTTGGATATTTAATCAAAGATTTTTATCTTATATCTTTAATGGAAATTTATGCTTAGATACCATATTGCATTCACACAATTCAGATTGGGGCTTGGTGGAAGTTTCGTTGGTCAATCAAGGTCGAATTAGTTGCATTTTTGTAGAAAAATTAGTTGCGTAGTCTTAGTTTTTGGCCGTTTTGAGGTGTGATTTTGAGCAATCAAACAGACATTTTTCGGTAAGATTTTTTGTGTTTTTTGGTCCTTATATATCAATAATGATGTGTGAGAATCGAATTTTGATTTGGAGAAAGTTTGATAGCGTTTTGAAAGCTGGAAAGAAGGCCAAAAATTAGGACTGCATTGTTATTTTCTTAACTGTTTTAAGTAGGCAAGTTGAGGCATTGATTTGAGACATCAAACGAGGTCCGATTGACTTGCAAATACTTTCATTTAAATCCTATTATGATCTACTTTGAAGACCAATACAGGTTGTGGCTAATTGAATTGGTTTAATGAAAAATATAATAGATTATGACATGTTAGTATGGTTCAAAACTGTCAAATTGTGACAATAGCGACTTAACAACTTTGCGTACTAATTTAAATGGGTATTTATTATCCAAATCAAATAAGGTTGGACTTTTTAGAATCCCTATATATCTTATTTTGAATAAAACCTAAGCTCGGACCTTGGTACAATTTTAAAGTTGGTGAAAAATAGTTGTGAAAATGACCAAAATCAATACACTAAATTAATTAGTCGATGAAATGAATGGTATTGATTGATAATCAAATAGAGTTGTAACTATTAAAATGTGAGTTTGTGATTTAAAAGAACTTGTTGAAATATGTGAAAGCCAGGGAAATGTTATGTAAGGCTTCGTAACCAACTTTTAGTTGGTTTGGTTGTAAGTAAACCCTACAATGATCTTTACTATTTATGAAATTTATCTTTGTACCTGCATTTGTATTTAGTCTGCATTGCATTTCGCATCATTTTTGGTCATGCATACATGACATTAGGATAGAGTTGCCCCTGTTTCGGTCGTAAGAGTGTGAGGTGCTCCACTCCAACCTAGACATACTGCAGGCGTCTAAGGCAGGTAATGTCAACTCCGGGGTAGCATGCATTGAACTCATAGGACTGTTCTAGGTTCATCGTGAGTGGGCCCGCTTGCTATGAGCTTAGAACAAGAAATGAAGGATCCACGTTATTAGATAAATTTTTTGTTATTTCGATATGCAATTACATGTCTCCATGTATTAAGACAAACATTTGTTGGAGTACAGAGCAGTGTAGGAGTTTACTTACCTGACATCTTTGAGTTGTTTTTGATGTCAGGTTCATTGTGGGGACATGGAAGAACAAACAAGACTCAAAGAATTTTGGTGAATCAGGTTCCTAGGTGAGCGTTGGTCGTAAAATACTTTCAAATAGGTCAAGTGAGTCTCTTAAATTAGTGTGAAGTAAGTTGAGAAGTTTTTGATTTAGTTTCAGTTTATTTTGGGTTTGTAAAGTTGCAAATAAGGTATCAAAGACTTTAAGTTAGGTTAGTTATTTTAAACTAATATATATTGTGAACTGCGGGGAGTTGTGAGTCCTTCTTGGATTCTCCCCATTCTGATGTATATTAGGTGAGTTTTTCGGCAAGCCACTTTTAGGATGGTGTTGCCAAGATTTTTACTAAATATGAATATTTGATTCAATTAAACAAATCATGAATTGAGTTTGATTAATAATATAAATTTAGTTTTGGAGCATTATTAAGGATTGAAATAAAAATAATTTTGAAGTTGAAGTTAATTAAATTGATTAGATGCATAATTAGGGAATTTGGCTAAGTTATGACTTAGTGAAACGGCCCTCACGAGACTTGGTATCGATCCTAGGTTTGGCTCAATAGAGAAAATCTTTAGTTAAGAACCAAAGAGTGATTGAGCGATTAGTTAGGAAGTGACTATGAATTTGGGGATACTTTGTTATTGTGATATGTTTATTTTATATTATTATATTATCGCTAGATATGCGATAAGAAATTTATTCTTATGGTCTGCTCAATACTTAACTCACGAGATATGACAATTAAAGAGAGAATAGACTTGTGAAACAAAACGAGCATAAATGGAGGTGAAATAGACTTGTGAAATCTAAATTCAAAATACGTCGTAAGTAGTTCGGTACAAATATAACTCGATGAAAGTTATCGGTTATGAAACCAATAGAGAATTGGTCTAGAAAGAAGTCTAAATGATTAAAAAACGTAAGTATTGAACATAGATCTCTTGGAAATCGAAAGTATCAAACTATTACAATTATAAAATGTTCGGGAAAGTGTTGAAATGGACTTAAATTTAAGTCTCAAACGATTGAGAATCATTTGTAAACATAAAAAGAAAAAAAATTGGGACTTTGTGAAGCACAAGATATGAAAATCTTGGATATTAGAATAAGGTTAATATCATTGGAATTGATAACTCGGGAAGACCTATTCTATATAGTATTGGTTGAATTTATAACCAATTGAGGGTTGCTTTCCAAAAAAAAGGTCTCTACAAGGAAAAACGAGACACGTGGAAAAAGGAGACAAGTGGTTTGATAATAGAAATTGATTAAACAAATTAAATCTTGACTCGGAAATCACAATGAGATTGTGATATAATCAATCAAGTTGTCTAAATCAGCTTTCTACAAAATTAAAATACTTTGAAGCAAAGTGTCTCATTTCCAAAACAAAACACAAAGTGAAATCCTCAGAAAGTGAATTAATGAAAAGTAAGATATTTTGATATCTTACACAATTTCTTGAAAAATACTGAATATCTTTTTAAGAAAAAGAAAAGTTGAGAAATCTGAGACAAATAGGAACAAGTTAAGGCAATAACTTGTTGGGTTTTTGGGGTTTATACGCAGCAGAAAAGTCAAAATAATTTTTTAAAAAACTCAAATAGGATTGAAAATAGTTTATATTAAACTAGATCTAAAAAGCAAACCATACCTTAATCCGTGATTTTCTTATGTAATTTTTCGATCTCTAAGACATTCAAGCGCGCTTTCTCTATCGAAAATTCACACGAATTGTGACCACAATTTGGAATGCTAGCCCCAAAAGAGATTGAAAACATTTTTCTTTTTCTCCCAAAATCCAGAGAACTCAAAACTTGCAAAAACAAGAATCTTATTTTGTAGATAAGCTCACTTAAAATCATATTCGTAATACAACTATTGTATTTAGGCGGTTTAAGAAAATTACACATACGCCCCTATTAATAAATTATCATATAACAAATCGTAAGGGCTTTTATGTTAAAATTCATTATTCCGAACCAATTAAAATTGCGAAAATCTATTCTTTATGTGCGACCCAATAGGTTCATGCAACGTTGGCAGTGAACCAAAACCATTTTGGTACACAAGTCATAAGCGATCTCTAGTAAGGCATTATGACTACCCAAGTAGCATGAATATCAAAATCGATACAACCTAATGAATAACATATATCATATCCTTTTGTCGTGCGATATCCTTTGATTAAACATAAAACATGAAAAGTCACCCTTAATGTTCAATCGTACTAGTCTTGATCTTTAGATAAACTGAAAACATCCAAGTGACATTGATCAAATCAATTCACATGGACTTGACCATTATCAGTCTATCATATCAAGGGATCCACTTATATCTCTCTATACGAGAGTGACAAATTCTATCTTAATTACACACATTTACATATTATTCACAGGGTAACCAATCACAATCTTTATAATTGTTCATTTAAAGACAACGCTTGATTGTGGCAAATTACCATGCTCCTAATATTAAAGTCTATGGTAATTCTAAGTCGAAGGACTAAACGATTTACCTATCATGAGTAACACATATGACTTAATTCATGTGATGTTCTCATAGCGGGTCAATCCAGTACCTTATTCCTTAACAAGTACTCATGATCTCGATTCGTATTCCTATACGCATGATCATCACATGATCACCAATCAAGATTCACACTAGTCTTAATTCATTTTAGTTTCTAATATAATGATTGACTATGGACATTTATGATATTTCAACAAATACCCATGGATCTTATTATAAGGTAAACATACGATCACTTATAATAAAATAGCAAATGAAAACCTCAATTTTATTAATGAAAATTATAAGATAAACAATGTTTGTAGATTGACTTAGGGCACATGCCCCCACATAACAAACAATAGAACTGTTTGGTTCGCAAAAATTTTCCGTTTCGAACAAAGATTAGTTAAGGAAGACTTAATTGATTGAATGATCATTAAAAGTCGCATAGTCCTTAGCTAAATTTTCAAAAAGAGAAGTGATACATAAACATAAACTTTTTCTTTGAAAGCAATATAAAGGAGAAATTTGTAAGTGATGTTGGTGTTAAACAAAGTCATGATAAGTTTGAAAAATGAGCCAATAAGTGAGATCAATGTGAGAATAGCTAAGATTGACATAAATCGAATGAAATAGACTTTGTGTAAAAAATAAAATGAGACGTTGAGATGACTTGTAAGCTCGCATTGGAAGTGACACAAACGAACTCCTTCGATTAAGTTAAGACACTTGAGTAGTTATATATAACCAAAAGTCTAAGTAACTTCATTTCATAATCGCAATTCATTCACAGTGTAGAAGACTTATGTCTGGTGCTTACTTATCTTTGAATAATCAATTCAATTAATGATAGTCAGAATAAAAGAGTTTATGCAGTTTTGTTGTAGTCAATTAGAAGTTTAAGTATATGTAAATAAATGGTCAAGAAATTCTCACATAAACATGAAAATAGAAATGTTGGGTGAACGAGTCCCGATAAGTCGTAAAATATCAAACTATGAGTTTGATAAGACATATTGTATCTTCACAAGTATCCTACAAGGAATCAAACTCCAAAAGCTAAAAGTTTTAAACCAAATTAATATACAACTGATATCATTGAGTATGTTGTATATTGGTTCAAATATTATGTTACACCACGTAATTAGTTAATAGGGGAAGTTTGAAGCACTAGGTTATTTTAAAATGCAGTTAATGTAAGATATCTATATGATGGTGAAGATACAAATGAAAATGAAAAGAGAAGCACAACTTACAACTCAGTTAGTAAGTATTATCTGTATTAGCGGGAAATATTGAATAGAGGACAGTGTATCTGACATGGTATGTTCGAAGAATTTAACATTCTTCAATTGTATTGAGTAGAAATGAAAAAGAAAACATATTTATAAACTTGTATACGATACAAGTTAAAAGTTACATTATTAGAGTATAATCCTAGAATATGTTGCTATCTCTTTTTAGAAACACATGTATGCTCAAGTTAAGGATAACTGTCTCTATTTAGGCAATGAAAGAACTCCGGTGAACAGTAATGATCGAGATGATGGGAAATTTCAGAAAATGAAAAAAATATTGCCAATTAAATGAATGAAATGAGGTTCTTAGTGAACTCATAAATAGTGAATGATTTGACGAAGTTAGATAAGTACTTAACTTTTTAACCAGTCAAAGGAAAAGTTAAGTGAATTGACTGATGAGTTGAAATTGATAATGGCTTTCTAGTCCACGACTTAAATAATATTTTGAGTAGATATATAGAAAATGAGTGAGAGTTGCACGATGTGCCAGGTTTCTTTTTTCGATCAGATTGAAGTTCAAGATCTCTTGCATGGGATAACAGATGTAACTAGAGATATATAGTCATGGGATGACTTGTGTAATTCCAGGTTTCTGTTGAGAAATGCTAGAAATGTAATGGATTAGATAGACACGCGACTTTACTTTGCATCCAATATCATGCTCAATTATTATTTACATCATTATTTAAATGTTTAGACTGATAATAGTCTAAGAATTGATCGACCAACAATTCTAATTAAAGATGATCAGTGATGAGAAAACAAATTGGTATATGTATATCACAGTTTGGTGGATATGAAAAGAGTTATCGACGAGTGAGCTTTAGAAATCGTTATCAGTTAAAGTAACAACCCATTTTAATAATGCTGTTAATTATCTCGAAACTGCAGACATGGACGTCAGCTCAGATCCACGTGGATGACGCGGGTAGGCTAGGACACACGTCGACCTAGGTACACTGGTTTTAATTGTGTGTTGGATGGCCTAATTGCGGTGAAATTTATTCAATTATTGGTTAAAATACATCGCATGTGTGTATGTTGAATCACGAGAGCGTGCGAGGTTGTGTGACGGGTAGCTGCCTCGAAGTGCGTGCTAACGCAAGTATCGAGAGGCGAGATACGGGTACACTAGAGAAAACTCAATAAACTTACATAAACATGTCTAGGCTATATATTGACATGATTAATGTAACCATAGGTTATCAAATTGGTATAATTAATGTAACCATAGGCTAATTAAATAAACTTGAACAATAGGCTATGACACACCTCGAAATGCATGTCGAGACGCAGGGCACCGGGTACGGGTATAGTGGAGGGTTAGTGTGACTATGAGTTGGGTTAGATTTGCTAAATAAAACACTAGCCATATGGTTGGATAAGGCTTAATGTAATGTGACACAAATAAAATAAATGGAAGCCTATAGTTACATTAAATAAAAGAGGCTATGAGATGGACATCTAGATTAGCATTGTGAGTGTTTCTAGATGATGAGTGTGCTATTGGAGTCACCAGGAGGTATAAGACAACATACTTGTGAACCACAAGATATGCCTTGGGATACGTACGCACACTGGATTCCAACCCAACATATATATAAACCAAGTTAGTGGAAAGTTTGATTCACAACACTCACATACATTTCATGCAAAACCAGTAGATCAGAGGAAGAAGAGAAGATTTGGAGCTGGGAATTCAACAACCTGGACATCAAACCAAGTGATCTAACCTAGGTAATCACCTTCTACACATTCTAAGCTTACAAATGAACCCATTTTTAGGTATGTTTAGTGAAATTCGAGTTGATCATTTAGTCTCTGGTTTGCTATGTAAATATGATGCATTTCATGTCATTAGATCGTATATTAGGAGGATTTATCACTGGTTTAGTTAGTTTTGATGAAATTAGTTGTTAATGGAGACGGTGGTAAATACATGATTTGTGGAAAATTGATGTACATTGATGTTTGGAGTGTTCGATTCATGGATTGAGGTTATTTTGATGAGGAGAGGGTGAAAAACTAATTATCATAGCTATTTGAGAGGGTTAGGACAAAATTCTCGAATTGAGAATTTCGTCCCCCGAAAGGCAATTAGCGCGCTAACTATCCTGAGTATGCCATTGTTATTCGCAACGAAGAACAATAGTGCGCTAATTAAAATTTTTAGCGCTTAATGACAAATGAAAATGGGAATTTAGGACTGTTTTAGATATTTTTCACCTAATACATATCTACACCTTTGTAAACAAACTAAACCGGTAAAAATGGACTTTAGGGACTTAGTGGACTGAAGCTCGGTGTCGGGGAGCTTGACGAGCCTGCACGCGAGTTCGGGGGAGGTCGGAGAGCAAGTATGAGGTTTGTAAAAATCAAACCGAAAAACTCTGAGTATTTATTATGTTTACATGTTTCTATTATTCCTTGCTGTTCATCATTCTATTCAGTTATTTGGACGTGGGTTGAGGTTACTCCCACGGATTTCTTTGTTGTGTGTTCATGAGGCACTGGACTGTATCACGTGTGACCCAGCTCTCAGTGAATGGCGACCTGGGCTTGCCTTGGTGCACGTGTCGGTGACTCAGCGAAATTGGCCAGAGGCCGCGAGGGACCAAGTGTTGGGCCAGTTGGACGCGACCACTGGTGGGAACTTGGTGACCCGAAGTACAGTCTAGTCCATCTGGAGCGAGCACACACATTTTTTAGCTTATCTGTTGTTTATTCATGCGATGAGCCATTTATAATTGCCTGTTTTACATTCCGCATGTTTACTTGATAACATTCCTTGTATTTCATTTATTGTATTATATGAATGCTCAGAGGAGTTCATTTGGATTTTACTTACTGTACTCGTCATCTGTCTTTTTGTGATGATTAAGTGTAGATCCTAGTACCAGTAAGGGCAAGGGGATCCTAGGCAACTACATCTGTTTGCCCACTGTCGATGAACTACTTGTACGTGTTTATTTTTGATATTTTGTATATTTTGGGTATTGGGAGACTTGAGATAACACAGTACATGTATATATACCTGTTGTGGTGATGCGCTTATATACAGAGTACTTTCCAGGGTTTTCCACAATAGGTTTTGCCTTTGAACAATGTTTATCATGCTAAATTATCTTGTTTAAATGAGATTAAGTAAGACTTCCGCTGAATATGCTAACCTTAAAATACAACCCATTAGTATGGTTAGGATCTCAATAAATTGTCAACTAAGTGATTGAAACAGTTAGAACGCCACATTGGTATGGAACAAGGAATATAAGAATGATTTACTAGTTTATCTAATATTACACTTGTGGACACAAGTTACGAGACAAAATGAGGACGAGGCCGAGGCGGCAAGGAGTCTGTGAGGAGACACGTCACCTCAGGCGCGAGGCCGCCACAATTAAGAATGAAAATAATGTTATGAAAGGAAAGATATGCTAGATCTTGCTATGAATTAATTCTTGAATAGGATTTAAGACGTAAAATGCAAAGTATGATAAGTTTATTGGATATTCCACAAACCAGAACAATTAATTCCTCAAAATTCACAAATTGACAAGATTGACAAAATAATGGATATAACTTTTCGTCAAATCAAGGATTTGAAAATGAAAAGTTGAAGTGTTTATGATCTCTACCACTAACTTGTTGATTACAATGACGGTAATTGAGTCCAATTAACGGTTTCACTTTGGAAATAATTTTTACAGATTTGGAATAAAAGAGTTGTACATGAAAGATTATTTTCTCATATCTCTTTTAGTTTAGTAACCTGTAAGTTTAATTTCGAGGACGAAATTTTTAATTAGTTGGGAAGAATTATGACATTCGATAATTTCATAAACTTGATTAGGCGACTAATTAAGTACTTTCAAATTTTAATTGGAGCTTAAGTATCCAAGGTGGAACCCACATATTACGGATCTAAGATTATAAATTAAATATTATTTTCATGTGTCGCGTGCATATTTGATGTATTATACACTATTTCGACGCGAAATACGGTTAAATTGAGGTGTAGACGCGATATCCGTAAGTTTCTGAGCACGTTCGTATTTTTGTTGATTTTTTGCGAAATTTGGGTATTAACCGGGGTTTAAATTGGGCTTAAATAAAAGATAAATATAAAGATAAAGATAAAAAAAGTGAAATGACCAGTACGGGCAGTTAGATTATATAGTGAAGGATTAAAATGAGAGGGTAAATGGGCAATTGGCCAACCCGAATCCTTTAAACCAAATGGGAATCGAAATGAGGTTTAATCCCCATTTCAATCAACGCCATCACCCATTTTGATCCATACCACCCTAATCGTCTTCACCCTCGATTCATCTCTCGGCTTCTACCTCTTTCTCCGACTCAACTGAAATCATTTCACTGCTTCCACACGTTCTCTCGATTTCTCTCCTCTCTCGGCCAGCAGTCTCTCTCCACTCTCAACGTCTACTCTCCCATCTATCTCATCTCTCAAACTCACCTTCTTTTCAACTTGGACTCTCTCTCCCTCTCGGCCAGTGAAAGTAAGCTTGTAGTTCAATTATTTCATCATTTTTTTTATCAAATTGAATGAATTCAATGCTAAGATTGATGCCTCCATGAGAATTTGATATAGGAAATCAGTTTTGATGAATCAAAATCGTTTTGGGAGTGTTCTAATGTGATTTGAAGATGTTTTGCAAAAATAGTGATGTTTTGACAGCTATACAGTCCTATTACTGGCTGATGGTGGGTATTGATTTCAGACATTCAATCGAAGGTTTTTGTCTTGGGTTTTCAATGAAAATTGATGCTTATATACCATACTTCATTCACACAAATCAGATTGGGGTTTAGTGGAAGTTTCATTGGTCAATTGTGGTCGAATTAGTTGCATTTTTGAAGAAAACTTAGTTGTGCAGTTTTAGTTTTTAGCTGTTTTGAGGTGTGATTTTGAGCAATTAAACGGACATTTTTCGGTAAGATTTTTTTATGGGTTTTGATCCTTGTATATCAATAATGATGTGTGAGAATCAGATTTTGATTTAGAGAAAGTTTGGTTGTGTTTTGAAAGCCAGTAGGGAGGCCAAAAATTAAGACTGCACTGTCATTTTTTTAACCGTTTCAAGCAGGCAAGTTGAGGCATTGATTTGAGACATCAAACAGGGTCTGATTGACTTGCAAATACGTTTGTTTGAATCCTATTATGATCTACTTTGATGACCAATATAGGTTGTGGCCAATGGAATTGGTTTGGTCAATGAAAAATATAGTAGATTATGACATGTTAGTATGATTCAAAATTGTCAAATTGTGACAATTGCGACTTAGCAACTTTGCGTAGTAATTTAAATGAGTATTTATCATCTAAATTAACTAAGTCTGGAATTTTTAGAATCCCTATATATCTTATTATGAATAGAACCTAAGCTCGGACCTTGGTATAACTTTTAAGTTGGTGAAAAATAGTCGTGAAAATGGCCAAAACCAATTAACTAAATTAATTAGTTAATGAAATGAATGGTATTGATTGATGATCAAATAGATTTGCAACTCTTAAAATGTGAGTTTGTAATTTAATAGGGCTTGTTGAAGTACGTGAAAGCCAGGGAAATATTTTGTGAGGCTTTGTTTAGTTGTAAGTAAACCTACAATAGTCTTTACTCTTTATGGAATTTATCTTTGTACCTGCATTTGTGTTTAGTCTGCACTGCATTTTGTATCGTTCTTGGTCATGCATACATGGTATCCGGATAGAGTTGCCCCTGCTTCGGTCGTAAAAGTGTGAGGTGCTTCACTCCAGACTAGACGTACTACAGGCGTCTAAGGCAGGTAATGTCAACTCTGGGGTAGCATGCATTGAACTCATAGGACTGTTATAGGTTCATCGTGAGTGGGTCCGCTTGTTATGAGCTTAGAACAGGAAATGAGGGATCCACATTGCTATATTAATTTCTTGTTATTTGAAAATGCAATTACATGTCTCCATGTATTCGGACAAACATTTTCAGGAGTATAGAGCAGTGTAGGAGTTTACTTACCTGACATCTTTGAGTTGTTTTTTATGATGTCAGGTTCATTGTGAGGACAGGGAAAAACAAACAAGAATTGAAGACTTTTGTTGAATATTTTAAAGTTTAAAATATCATTTTCTTGTTGTAATTTTGTTATAAATAATTGGTTTGGGTTTCGGGGTGAGAATAGGTCGTAAAATACTTTCAAATAGGTTATGTGTGTGACGGCCCTAAATTTCAGACTGCCTTGCTACCCGCTACGTCGCATCCCACGTCAACTAGCCTTGCCACGTCATGGCTCGTTTCTCCTTGACGCTTCACGAACTAACGAGTTGCTTGCACTTTTCCAGCTAACCCTAGTTACGCTAACTAACCTTTACATAAGTATTAATAATTCAGCTAGCTAGTTACTCAATTTATCCAGTTATATTATAATTTTACAGCGGAACTCTTTTAATGAGTAACTTATGCAATATTTAACAATCCTAAGTAGTGGGAAACCCGGCAAAAGATACCATGCATATATCAAGGCGATATAAGTATAACAAAAGTTCTATATACATGTAATCAGTGTTTTACGGTCCCCAAAACCCATCAAAAGTAAAATAAACACATACTAATATCATATACGAGTCGGCTCCACAATCTAGATGTAGACACTCAGTCACCCAACAAATACAGTGACGAGTTCAGTGAGTAAAATCCCAAGAGAAGTCCATACAATATTCATGAAATAAAACTGATAAACTACGAGGCATGCGAATATAACTCTTGGCAACATTACGTTATATTCCCATTATATACTTACAGGCTTACAGTAACTAAACCCTAACTTTAGTTACCGGATGAACCTCTCCAGACGTTGTTTCAAGTCTAGGGAATACCCTAAATCTCTCCCGACGGTCGTAAGAATATCCTACTGCCGTTAACACGAGCAATAAACACAATTAACTTGTGCAAGCAATTTAGCCACAACCAATATATACGCACACCGAATAAGAATGAAAACCCATGTGTGTCCACCAACATTCACACATGCAAACCGATATCGATAAATCAAAACCATGAATTCTATGAAGCATTCTCAAGGGTTTTACGTACCTCAATTCGCACTCTGACATCCCCGGACTCCCGTATCCGACCCGAATAGCTCCTCGACACCCGAGCTACGGTACCCTAAGTCCCTGAAGTCCAATTTTACATATTTAGTATGTTTATAGGTGTTTGGGATATGTTTTAAGTCAAAAACCCCAAAACAACCTTTTAATTTCAATTTCTGTCTTTAGTTAGCGCGCTATGGTCTTGGTGTAGCGCTATGTGATGGTAGCGCGCTATGGACAGTATGTAGCGCGCTACCGTTCTTCAGGAAGAAGTAACAGTTGGAAACTTAGAACAATTAGCGCGCTAACCGTTCCAGGTAGCACGCTATCTGTCTTTTGGGACAAAATTCTCAAGTCAAAAACTCTGGCTTTCTCTTCCAATTCGGCTACCTGATCTTACCTAACACTCAATCCATATCCAATTAACACCAAACAACAGCTAAAACAACCTCGGAATAACCATTTGCATCAAATTGATCAAAATCTGACAAAACTGGGTTCAAATGAAAGTGTCGATGATGGAGATGATGATTACCTTAGTTTAAATCCTTCAATTGACCTCCAAGATGGTTGAATTCCAGCTTGAATTATCCTCTAAATCTCGTTTGTTTTGATCTTGCATGAAATTGTAAATGGTTTTTAAATAAAATCCCATTAACTTTGGTTTATATACATTTGATTGGAATCAAATGTGCGTACGTATCCCGAAGATTATCTTGTGGTCCACAACCATGCTGCCCCATACCACCTGATGACTCCAATAACACACTCCCTTCCTAGTACCCCTCACTATGCTCATCTATATGTCCATCTCATGGTCCTCATTAATAAGTGCAAACTATAGGCCTTTATTTATTTTGATTTGATCACACTAACTTAATCCCATTTTACTTACATATGGCTAGTGTTTTATTTATCAAAATTAACCAACTTGTGGTCCCACTTACATTCGACTACACGGCACTTGGTGCCTTGCATCTCTGCACGCATATCGAGGTTCACCATAGCCTATTGTTTTAATTGAACCCACTTAGTTTATGGTCACATTACCCATTTTAATTGATTAACTAGTCATTTTAATGTGAATTAGTTGAATTTCCTAGTGTACCCGTAGTTCTACCCGACCCCCGTGTTGACACGCCTTTCGAGGTGAACATCCGTCATACAAACTCGCTCGATAGCAACATACACACATGGGGTGCAATATAATAATAATAATTTTAAACACCATGTATACACAACCACCATCCATAAATAACATATTTTCTTGGTTCTCGTATCCGAGCCAACCGAGTTGTCCACGTAACACCCGAATTAAGATCGTTAATCTCCGATATTAACGGTAACCCTAGTTTAATTAATTTCGGCCATTACGATGTGAGTCTCCTAAATTAGTGTGAAGTAATTTGAGAAGTTTTTGATTCAGTTTCAATTTATTTTGGGTTTGTAAAGTTGTAAATAAGCTATCAGAGACTTTAAGTTAGTTTAATTGTTTTAAATTAATATATATTGTGAACTGCAATGAGTTGTGAGTCCTTCTAGGATTCTCTCCATTCTGATGTCTATTATGTGAGTTTTTCGGCAAGCCACTTTTAGGGGAGGTGCTGCAGAAATTTTTACAAAATATGAATATTCATTCCGATTAAACAAATCATGAATTGAGTTTGATTAAAGATATAAATTTAGTTTTGGAGCATTATCAAGGATTGATATAAAAAATATTTTGAAGTTGAAGTTAATTAAATATATTAGATGCCTAATTAGGGGAATTAGGCTAAGTCACGACTTAGTGAAACGGGCCTTGACAGGTTGAGTCCAGATTCATCCACAAAGGAGATCGATAGATTTTCTCTTCAATCATGGCTGCCAGTAACACGGAAGGGGAGAAGGAGAACAACGCGTCGCATTATGAGGTAAGAAATCCATCTAAACTACTTTGTGGCACTGAAAAATTTGCATTCATTGTTCATCCAATCAAATAAGTTTGCATAATCTTGTATTCTAAGTAGAGTATTTTATTCATATTTGTTGGAAAATGCTGAAATTCTTCTTGTTTTCTAGGGTTAATTGATGTTGAATGTATTAGGAATCTTTGTGGTTCTAGTATTTTGATTGTACTTTAGTCTGAGTATGCTAGCAATTACTCTTGTCTTCTCTTGGCTTGTTTGATCTTGTTGAGAATCAATGTGAAATAAATGTATTATGAACATGTGCGTATGTTTTGTGATGTATGTATGCTTTATTAGTTGGTGCAGGTACTAGACAGTACAGACTCTGACGGAACAACTATTGAAGTGATATATAGTGACGAAAGTGAAAAAGAAAGTGGAGATAAAGGTGTCATTAAATGTCTGACCCCCAAACTGAATGAAAGCGGTGGCAATGTAGTTGAGCTGCCTTGCCCTGCTCCAACTGTTGGCATGACATTTAACTCATGGGAGTCTGCTCAAAAGTACTAGAATAGACTTGTTTTTCACTTGGGTTCAAGACAAAGTTTCGAGACACGTAATGACATCTTGGTGGGGAATTTTGGAAATGCATCTTTGTATGCATTATAGAAGGGGTTACTGTGCACAAACAGGAGAAGGAAAGAGCATCTGCTATGTCCACAAGGACTCAATGTCAAGCACGCGCAACCATGCAACTGTTAGAAGACGGTCTATAACATATCATGTCTGTAAATCTAGAACACAATCACACTATGAGTCTGAGCAAGTCAAGATTCTTTCTGAGTCACAAGTTCATGAGTGAATGGATTAAGAGGAAACTCATCATCAATGATCAAGCTGGCATACCAATTGCAAAAGCAGTTACGTCCATACCTAAGGAGACTGAAAGAAGGATTAGTGGGTTGGGTTTTAGTGAAATGAATGTAAAGAATTATGTGAAATCGGTAAGGAGATAAAGGCTTAAGGAAGGTGATGCACAAGCATTGCGTTTATACTTCGCTCGGAAGCAAAAGTAAAACGTTAATTTCTTTCACTTGATGGACATAGATAAGCATGGTCGGCTCAAAAATGTGTTTTGGGCAGACGCAAGGTGTTGGAGCACCTACACATATTTCAATGATGTGATCTCTTTTGATAGTACGTACTTGACAAACCATTACAACATGCCTTTTGCCCCATTCGTTGGGGTGAACCACCACGGGCAAACAATATCACTGGGTTGTGCTCTTTTGTTAAACGAGTCAGTCAAGACATACAAATGACTTTTTACAAGTTGGCTCGCTTGTATGAATGGAAAGGCACCAGGGGCAGTAATCACCGATCAATGCTCATCTATTCAAGCGGCGATCGCAGACGTGTTTCGAAATGCATGACATCGCTTGTATCTATGGCGCATTATGAAAAAGCTGCCTGAAAATTAGGCAATCGCAGGGACTGAGATGCAATCATTGAATCAATGAAGAGAGTCGTGTACGACAGTTCCCTCCCTACCGAGTTTGAGCTGGGCTGGAATGAGGCGGTAACGCAATTCGAATTGGAGTGGATTGATTGGTTTCAATCTCTGTACGCTATTAGGGCTAAGTGGGTTCCAGAAAAGTGGTGGCGGATCTCATGGAGTGGTTCGATGCATTGTTAGGGAGGTATGAAGAGCAGCTGGGTCAAAGGGAAACGCGAAAGAAATGGAAGCGCACTTGAAAACCTGACTACGTCGACCTCGATGCTAACCCGTAGTTTGCTCCCTTTCTATCTCATAAACTATCTCATTTTGGTGAACAATGGTTTGCAATATGATAATTCGTTAATATTAATATATTTGAGTATTTATCTTATATGTTTTTATATCTCAATGCTTCGCATAATTAACAAATTCTCTTTTATTTATATTTTCAGTGTTTTAGTAGCAATTTGGTGAATAGAGATAATTTGGGGACTTATTAAGTGTTCTTGATGTTTGGCATTGAAAAGTGAGCTTACTCGCACTTCAAGATAGTTTGGTGGGACCCACATTGGTCCATGTTGATGATATGGTGGTTAGAAAAAGTTTTGGTGGTGCATTAGTTGAGAAAATTCATTAAAAATGACTAAGTATAAAGTCATTCCTACAGTTTGTTCAGCCACCATCTAACTAGCCTCGAGACACGTCTTGAAAAGTTGATGAAGAA
Organism: Stephania cephalantha; assembly: GCA_039657325.1. Taxonomy (NCBI): domain Eukaryota; kingdom Viridiplantae; phylum Streptophyta; class Magnoliopsida; order Ranunculales; family Menispermaceae; genus Stephania; species Stephania cephalantha. Next base: position 45,371,254 of record CM077572.1, on the reverse strand, counting down.
ATGGACAATAGCGAGTAATGCAAACTAGACACACGGTTGTAAGACATAGCGCCACCACAGCCCTTCAATTAAGCCTCGAGATCAGCATGACAAAAAACATTGGATGAGAAATAAAGAAACTTGATCTTGCCTCGAGATCCATGATTCTGTCTCCCACTAATTCGTACGAGTCTGCCCACGAGTGCTCTTAAATCTATAGCCTTCGATATGCCACGAGATCTGTGACAAACCAAAACTCCCAAATATTCGTTGTCTCTCCTATATGTGTTCCCTTCACTCTAGAGCCTTCGATCTTTATTGAGATGCGGCTCGTGCACACTTTTAGATTGACGCACGACTTTCTTGAGCACCTCTCCTCACCAGCTGAGTTACCATGTGTCGATCTCCTACTCGCCGAGCCACGTATCTGGTAGTCGTTCCACTAATACGAGTACGCCACGTCAGCAGACCAACAACAAACAGTCAATTAAAGCCTGGCACGTGTCATGAAATCCAAACAACAAACTCACCATAACCGTCAAATTTTTTTAGGGAGACGAGACACCAATTAACTCACGATTTCCACTCTCTCTATTCCAGAGACCAAAATTAAAGGTTTTATAGGTATATATATATAGACTTTAGGGTTTAGTTTAAGATCCTCTCCTCTCTCGACCAATCAATCTCTCTTTTTCTTTTATTTATTTTAATGGAGTTCTTCAAGAAGATGTTCGACAAAGCAATCTTAGCCTAGGAAAGAGGTAAAGCAAGTTCAGATTCATGGTTTATAGCGGTGTCATGTGAGATCTATTTATTTATATTTTATTTTATTTTATGTCAAATCCTAAAATTTCTAAATCGGTAATTACAGCTAATTCAGAATTAAAGAATCTTAATTATGGTTTTGGTCGCGAGTCGAAACTTAAAGATTGGTGAAATTGAAATTGTTAATTATTTTTATTATTGTGTGATGTGTGCTTAGTTTTGTGTACTATATATTATTTTATTTTTCAAAATTCAAGTTAACCGATTAAATTCAAAATTCACAGGGTTTTGTATCGAGATACGTGTTGAAATGAGTCTCGAGAAAGTTAAAATGTTGACCTAAACTATAATTTTAAATTTCGCGAAAATAATTGAATTCAAGTTTAAAAACTCAAATTTGTATATTTAATCGAACTAAAAGAGTCAACGTGGGCCCTACACCTTGATTTGCGTGCGAGATGGGTTGTTCGAGACTTTTGGAGTGCAATGGTATGAGAGTACAAATATCATGGAAACCAAGCTCAACAAGGAGGAATAACAAATAAGTCCATAATATGAGAGTACAAAGCTAGATATAGTCAATATAGACTATAACAAACAAGTCAAAACTGGAAATGAAATGTAAATAAACAATCAACGGGTATACTCACATCAAACAATGTAAAATCTTAGATTTACCAACCTCTCGACACCCCAAATTTCGTATTCGAACCCCCGTAACCCTTTCCTAGGTTCCTAATATCACATAACATGTTTGTGGATGTGTTTTGACATTTACTTAGGGTTTTAGGCTTAGTTATAGTGTTTAAGCAAATTTAGAAAATTGCATATTTTTATGCTGTCAGGGAAATTAGCGCGCTAAGTGATTTGATTAGCGCTCTAGTGGCCTCATAAGCGCGCTAACCACTGTCTCTATCACGCTAACCGAAATTAGCGCGCTAACTATCCTACCTAGCGGATTATGTGTAGGAAAACCCAGAATTCTACAACCAGGATTCTGAGTTTACACCACACGTAGGCTTCCCCAATGCCTTGAGGACCTCCACAAACACTTCAAAAACCCCAAGACATCATAAAAAACATAAAAACAACCACTAATATGATCTAATTTATGAATTCATCAAATTAACTAAACCAACTAGTGTTAGTGAATTACCTAGTTGATGTACACTAGCTTGATCAACTACCACACCTTGATTTCGCCAAACCAAACTGATTTTCTTCCTCCTCAAGTTCTCTTGCAAGTTTCCTTCCTTCATAAGCTTGTAAAATGAAAAGATGTTTTTTGTATGAATTGATCTAACTATATATATGAAATGGATATGGTTGAATGATAACCATTGATCTAATCGTATCTCAAGACCTATCTAATGGCACACCTCTTAACACATTTCCTACTTACCTCCACTAACTTAATCTAAATAATTACAAATTGGTAACTTAATTGGTTTCTAGATGTGCTAGTACGTGTCTCGATGCAAATCACGTGGCTATTATTTTAAAATACCAACTTAGGTTGCTTTTAATTCAAATTCAACCATACCCATACTCATATTAAAATCACTATATAAGCTATACTAACTCAAAATAGACTTACCACATCACTCTTTACTCTGGTCCCACGTTGGCACGCAACTCGAGGCACGTCCTCTCTCACGTCTCGACACCTATACGAGTAGGAGTAACTTAATAGTTTACATATATATAATACACTAGGCATACACCACAACAAATCTAACATATACCTTAGCCATCTCGCCTCAGTCAATACATATATCACGGTGTGAGACCCACGTCACGGGGTAAGTAATCATGATTACAAAAAATAAAAGAGACTATAAATTCGGGTCGTGATATCATCTAAGATTGAAAGTGGCTCAGGAAAGGCATAAAAGTTATTATGATCTTTATCACCGGTTTGTGGAATATAGTGAAGGAGATTAGATTTATTTAAAAGTCTCCCCTCGCAAAGGCCATTACACGTTTGGACTGAAAGGAAAGCTCTCTCTTAAATTTATAAGACCTTTTGAGTGTAAAACGGATTGGGAAGGTTGCGTATAGACTTGCATTACTGCCTCAGTTAACCGAAGTTCATGATGTATTTCATGTGTCAATGCTTACACGGAAGGAACCTGATTTGCATCACATAATGGAATAGAATCAATTTGATTCAAAGGGTAATGTCTCATATGAAGAGCGACCTATTTCGATTGTGGATAAGAAGGTCCAGAAGCTTCAAAATAAAGAAGTTTCACTTGTCTTGGTAAAGTGGCAATATTCACAGTGATTCGAAGCTGACTTGGGAACGAGAGGCGTATATGAGAGAGCATTTTCTGGATCTCTTTTAGTTCATGTAAATTCGGCTTCGATTTCAATTTGGAGGACGGAATTTTTATTATTTGGGAAGGTTTTCAAATCCCAAAATTTTTAAATCGGTAATTACGTCTAATCCGGAATTAAAGAATCTTAATTATGATTTTGACCGCAAGTCGGGAGTTAAAACCGGTGAAATTGAGATTGTTAATTAATTTTATTATTGTGTGATGCGTGCTTAGTGTTGTATACTTTACATTATTTTATTTTACGAAATTCAAGTAAACCGAGTAAATTCGAAATTCGCAGGGTTTTTTTTAAGATACGTGTCGAAATGAGTCTCGAAAAAGTTAAAATGTTGACCTAAACTATAATTTTTTCGAATTTCGCGAAAATAATTGACTTCAAGTTTAAAAGTTTAAAAGTTCAAATTTGTATATTTAATCGGACTTAACGAGTCAACGTGGGCCTCACATCTCGATTTGCATGCAAGACGAGTTATTCGAGAGTTTTGGAGCGCAATGATAAATTCTTCAATTTTTGGCAAAATTGAGGTATTTTCGGGGTTTAATTTGGACAATAAGAGATAAAAATGAAATTAAATAGAAAGTAACAAAAGACCCAAAATGGTAGTTGTTTTATATATTTGAAGATAATATTAGAAGGGTAATTTGGTCAATAGGTTGATCTACCCTTAAGAAAATGAAACAATCAGCCTCTTCTCTTCGTTTCACCATCCCCTGGTCACCATATCCATTATTATTCGTCCTCCCTCATCGTCCTCATTGCCTTTCATGTTTTTAATGTAGATCCGCCACTCATTTCACTATTTTTTATCAATTAAGAACCGTGGGACTGTTGTGGTCGACTGTGATGGCGATTTGAAGGTGAGGTGATTGTTTCAAGTTGATTTTCAGTTTTGATGGATTGTGGTATTCGGTTTTAAAGGACTGGAATTGATGTTTTTGAATCAGGAAAGAACTTGGTTTTGTTGTTGGTTGTTGATTTTGTTTGAATTGAGGGACAAAGAGGAGGAGATGATCAAAGAAAAAAAAAGTTAAAAAAAAGAAAGAAAACGCAAAGGTGTTGAGGGTGAAACAAGAAGGAGGGAGAGGAGAAACGAGGTTTGGGAAGATGATTGGGGGAGCCTTGAGCTCCCCTGCCGAGTTGGGCACCCAGTTGAAGATTAGAGAAAAAAAAAAGAAGAAAAGAGAGATTGAAACAGAGACTTCGATCTCCGTGGGAGGTTGGGGATGACCCCCGAACCGTGTTCGGCTTAGTTAAGCTGAAGCGAACCCGGTTTAGGGATCGAACCTCTTCCCCTAATTTAAATGAAACAAAAATGTTAAAAAGTTGAAAAAAACTAAATAAAAGTCCTTGAAAAATTAGGAAAATTCAAAAAATTGGATTTTTAACCAAATTAATGAAAATTGAGAATTTCTATGAAAAATGAGGATTTTGGAATTTTCTCGAGGATTTATATTGTGTATTTTGTCTCCTAATGCGTATTACGACACAGAATATGCCCAAAATTTACAAAATTGTTTTAAAGCCTAGTCTAAATTAATCTTCAATTCAGAATCACAATTCGGAGTTGAAATTGGGATCTAGACATCCTATAATAAGATTTGGAGTGATTTTCGAGTTTTTAGGTCGATGCAGGACCGATAAATATATAATGAATTAGAAAAATTATATTTAAGCCTAGACAACGTAATTTTTGATGTCAAACAATAGTTTTGAGTCAAAAATGAAATTTGGGCATTGGAAAATTTATTTTAGAACTATTTTAGGGGTTTCGGGACGCAATTGGTTCAATTAAACAACAACTAATTGAAAAAAAAAAAAAAACTTGTGGAATGTTTTGGAATCTTACCAGACTTGTAAATGAATTGTAGGACCGCAATTGGAACCTTGTGTGGATTAATTTACCGACTTGGAACGCAAAGGAGTTGCGATATTGTGTTTGTAAGGTTAAGTAAATCCCATAGTAAGCTTTACATTGTATGATTATAATTTTGTATAAATTGCATTGATCATTGATATTGCATTATTTGTTGTATATGCATGCACGGGTGGGGAGGATAAGGTCGATTTGAGTCTCCTTATAGTGTCTACCTGACTGTGTATATAGGGTAGAACTATAAAGTGTCTACTCGACTATGTGTACATGGTATATTATGCTACCTGATTGTGCATATAGGGTAGAACTATATAGTGTCTACCTGACTGTGTGTAAAGGGTAGAACTATATTATGCTTAAGGGGCTAGAGTCATTGATACTTTGCGTCACGTGGTTATCATGAGATCACGTTGAACCAGATCTTACTTTGATAGACTTGAGGAACGAGACTCGTTTGGTTATCCTCTCTGGGTATAAGTCCTTATTATTGTTTACTTACCACTTTCGGAGGACATGATCTGATTGTGTTCGGATAACAAAAACGGGATGGATTCACGGTTGTATTTAAATTCATTGGATTATATTCTTCATTTAATCTCTTGGATTATTATGCATTTGATTATTACAGGTGTACTTGATAGTATGAGATTTTCTTATCTGACATTATTGAGTTTTTATAATTGGGTAATGACAAGTTTTAGAAGCGAAAAGGGAAAGGAAAAGCTTTTCAACTGTTTGTGACTTGCTATGTTTATTTCTTTCTTTCTATGTATGTATTGTTTTTTAATATAATATACTGTATAAATGTGTTTTTGGGTTCGTGTGCGGTGAGAATCTCTTTTGGAATGATTGAAATGGTTTTGATTGTGGAGTTAAGGTAATAATGGTTTAAGGATTTTAAAAACCTGAAATAGGTTATAATGAGTAAATAATTTTGGTCTATGCAATATATATTATTATGGGCGAATTGTGAGTCCTTCAACAATTCCATCAAGCTGAGAAGGTTTGTTTAAGAAATCTGATGGCCGAGTTTTTCGGTGTAGACTTAAAAACAGAGGAGATGCTATCAAAAAACTTTAACGGAATTTTATAGACTATTTAATCAATCTTACGAAACTTTGAGGTTTGAGATTACTTTTAGAATCCTTTAGAGTTGATAAAATTTTATAATTGATGATTATTTCGAACATAATTTTATTTATTTATTGATGAAGAGATTAAAGTTGTTAGATTATCAGGGGATTAAGGTATTCTAGGGCGGTCAGATGCACTAATTAAGTGGGGTCTGACATTTTAATTCTTTCTAATTTATTTGTTGTTGATTTGATAATTATAGTGCAAACTTAGGGTATGTATATGGCCAGTGCATGCTTTTAGGTGGAAGACATATAGTTAATCGCGATTTTTGTATCTGTAATTGTACGATTGGACTGATATGAGTGATAATCTCTCACCACTTTGCCTTCAAAACCTTTCGGTTCTTGAGTGTACAGCAGATAAATCTAGGTACGACATATAAATCTGGGTTGAATTGGAAGTTGACACGATCCGGTTATCTAGGATTAGTTTTCTCACGAAACTTTATGCGGTTAATACATTAAAACTGATTAGTGGATGTCTAGGGTTGTGTGTAAATTAGAAAAGCAGTTAGTGGCAGAATTCCTATCTAGCGAGAATAGGGAAATTAGGAATTTCTGGCAGACGTGGATTTCCTATAGCTAATCTAGGAGGAATTGAATTAATTATCTTTTGGATAGATTGAAGACCATGACATGTTATTATACTTTGATTTGGATTTCCCTAAAGTTGGTATCAGAGCCTAAGATTCTAAAAGAATCTTATTTATTGAGGTTAAGTGAGTGATTAATTGGGAAGTAACGCGACGAAACGAGGTTAAAAAGTTTAAAAGCTTTGTGATTGTGTTATGTGTGTTTTATATCATCGAGATATCAATGGATATAAGCTTACTAAACCACTTTTCTTGCACTTTGTGTTGCAGAAAATTATTAATAGACAATAAGAGTTGGGTTAGGGATCTGGCGAGGACAATAGGGATCCACAACGACTGGATTCAAATACGTTTGAGAACTTAGTTGGGAAAATGTAAGAATTGCTGAATATTGTACAAGCATGAGTGGTAGTTTAAGTACCTGTATTTCGTGTTGTTCAGGAAGTTTCTACTGTCACTTTAGCTACTCGGGTGGAGCAGGCTATCGTTACAGTTCGTTCCAGAGTTAAATCGATTGTTGCAATTCTGATTCAAGCTGATTCATCCATGGTTAATGGAAGGTCATGGGAGGAAAGGCATGAAGTGCTCGATACCATTATGTTGACAATTAAACTGAATACTCTGTGAGAGGATCGAGGTAGGGTCAATACTTATGTGACTACATAGACTTTTTAGTGAGAATCACAATGATATCAGGTTGTTGTGGAGTCAAGAAAGGGCTCAGGTTCTAAGGGTAAGAAAAGATTTCATTCCATGTTTTACTCAAAGTCTCAGAAGATAGAGAAAATTGGAGGACCATTATTCTTATGTACGACACCTGTCGTTCCATCATTTGTGCATCGTAAATTTTTTCGAGCACAGCCAGTAGACCCTCGAAGTTGATGTGAACAGGGTCAAGACAGACACGATCACATTCATTTCAACCTTGAGGTCGTAATAGTACACCTTAGTCGCAGAGGAGTGGAGGTAAGGGTTGAGGATCTCAGGGACATGCCTTGAGTCAGCAATTGACAACTAGTTAGGAATCTTCGGTAGATAGTAAACCTACAGTTACATGTTTTGGGTATGGGAATAAGGGCCACATCTGCTGAGATTGTCCTTGGAATTTGAGTGCAGTTAAATGTTTTGGATATGAAAAAAAAGACATTATAAGTGTGCGTGTCCACAGCCTTTAGGAGCATCCTCCAGTATGTCACATACTCAACAACATATCAAGGAACATGTTCAAGTGGTGACTAAACAAGATTCAAATGCAAGTCGTAATCTTATCGATGGCATGATTTAAATTTGTGGTTGTGTGGTGATTGAGTTAGGGTTAACTCCGATGAGAGTCTCTATTCATCTTGTACTCAACACAGTATTTGAGGATAAGGTGTTTCCTCACTTTATGTGTGAGAAATGTGTTGTTAAGATCTCCATACATGAGATGGCCATTGATCTCCATGTGTTGGAGTCACTGGAGTTTGATGTGTTGTTGGGAATGGATTGACTTGCGGCTTATCATGCACAATTGAATTGTTTCCATAAGATGGTGTTCCTTTATATTCTGGGTTGTTCGGTTTTTACATACATAGGAACATCGTCTAAGTTGCTTTTGACCAGAGGTAGGCTAACTATAGAGGATGAAATGAAAAATTTTGTCAGAGCTATTGTACGGAGGCAAGACCTGAAATTAAACTTGAGGAAATTTTGTGGTTTATGAATTTTCGGATGTATTTCCCGATGATTTACCTGGAGTTCCACCTTCGAGAGAGATTGAATTTGTGATTGACTTGGTTTATGGAACTAAACCAATATTTATTCCTCCATATTGAATGGCTTCGAAAGAATTGCAGGAGTTGCAAAAACAGTTGGAAGAGTTGCTGGGTAAAGGATTTATTCACTTAAGTATGTCGTCGTGAGTTGCAACAATTCTTTTTGTGAAAAAGAAGGATAGGCTTTGCATTGATTATAGATAGTTGAACAAGGTCACTGTTCAGAATAAATATCCATTGCCTCGAATTGATGATTTGTTTGATCAATTGAATGGTGTCGAATTCTTTTCTAAAATTGATCTTCGTTCTGGTTACCATCAGTTAAGAGTTCAGGAAGATGATGTGTAGAAGATTGCGTTCGGTACCGATATGGTTACTTTGAGTTTGTTGTTATGAGGTTCGGGTTGACTAATACTCCGATAATGTTTATGGATTTAATGCAAAAAGTGTTGAGGTCGTACTGGATCACTTTGTGATAGTGTGCATTGATGATATCTTGATATACTCTTAGACTCGCGACGATAATGAACAACATCTCAGAGTTATTCTCCAAACTTTGAGAAATTATAGGTTGTATGCTAAGTTTAGCAAATGCGAGTATGGTTATTTGAGGTGAAGTTTACGAGTCATGTGGTTAATATGGAAGGAATCTCAGTAGATCTTGCCAAGATTGAGGCTATGATTGGTTGGCCAGAACATACCACAGCGATGGAGATACAAAGTTTTCTGAGTTTGGCTGGCTATTATCATAGAGTTGTGAAAAAAAAATTTAAGATAGTCGCGTCAATGACTAAACTAACTCAGAAAAATATTCCATGTGTTTGGTTTAAAGAATACGATGATGCATTTTGGAAATTAAAGAAGTGTTTGACTTCAGCACCAGTTCTTATATTGCCTGAATCGGGGAAAGGGCTTATAGTTTATAAAGATGCATCGAAAGTAGGTTTGGGTTGTGTGTTAATACAGAATGGCAGGGGTAATTGTGTATGCTTCTCGACAATTAAAGATTCACGCGAATAATTATCTTGTTCACGATTAGGAATTAGCGGCAATCATGTTTTGCTTTGACGTTGTGGAAACGTTATTTATATGGAGAAATTTTCATGCTATTTTCAAATCATAATATTTGTTCTCTCAGATTAAGTTGAATATGAAGGAAATACGATGGTTTGAACACTTGAAAGACTTTGATTTTAGTCTTGAATACTATCCTGGTAAACTAAATGTTTTTGGTGACGCACTGAGCAGGGGGGTGCTGAAACATTGCTAGTAGATAGTCAGTTGACTTATGAGTATGAGTTGCTCAAAAAAGTCATTGCTATGACTTTCTCAGAGGTTCTTGAGGCTAATGATGAACCAATTTATGCTCAGTTTAGAGTACAAGTTGTCTATATTCAGAAAGTGATAGAATGTCTACAAAATGATATGTATTATATGAAGTTTAAAGGGTTTGCTATTGACAATAATAAACCAAATTAGGTTGAGTCTAAGGACTAGTGTTTGAAGCTTAGAAGCAGATGTTGGATTCCATCGGTGGGTGAAATTCGAGATGAGGTTTTGAGAGAATCTTAAATCCATATATAACATTCATCCTGGCAGAACTAAAATGTATCATGATATAAGGCGATTGTATTGGTGGCCAAGAATGAAAGCTAATATGGTTGAATCTGAGGAAATATGAGATTGCCAACAGGTTAAGGCCGAATGGCAGAAACCTGGAGGTACGTTGCAGCCACTTCCTATTCCTCACTGGAAATGAGAACATATTGTGATGGATTTTGTTACTTATTTGCCTACTACACAGAGGAAACATGATGTAGTCTAGATTATTGTTCATAGATTAACCAAGTCTGCTCGTTTTTTGTTTATGTCCATTTCAGATACCCTTACACTGCTGAGCTTGTTATGTGAGTGGGAGGTGACTCGCTTGTTTAGAGTGTCGTTGACGATAGTTCCTTATCGAGATGCTCGATACACCCTGGGGTTGTAGCAGAGCATAAAGGAATAACTCAGCACTTAGTTAAATTTTAGTTTTGCATTTCATCCACGTGTGGATGATCAAACCTAAAGGTTGATCCATGTGTTGGAGGACATGCTCAAGGCTTATGTATAGGAATTTGGAAGTTCATGGGAATACATACTTGTGTGTGAGTTCTCTTACAATAACAGTTGTTAATTGAGTATTGAGATGACTCTGTTTAAGGTTTTATTTGAGAGACCTTGTTGTTCTTCTGCCGATTGGGCTAAACCGGAGGATTTGGCGAAGTTGCGATTATAGATGGTTAGAGATCACACTCAAGTTGATTAGCGGGTCCGTCTAAGACTGAAAGTGGCTCAAGAAAGGCACAAGAGTTATTATGATCTCTATCACCGGTTTGTGGAATATAGTGAAGGAGATTAGATTTATTTAAAAGTCTCCTTTTACAAAGACCATTACATGTTTGGACTAAAAAGAAAGCTCTCTCAAATTTATAAGTCCTTTTGAGATTGTAAAACAGATTGGGAAGGTTGCGTATAGACTTGTATTATTGCCTCAGTTAGTCAGAGTTTGTGATGTATTTCATGTATCAATGCTCAGGCGGAAGGAACCTGATTTCCATTACATAATAGAACGGAATCAATTTGATTCGAAGGGTGATGTCTCATATGAAAAGCAACCTATTTCGATTGTGGATAGGAAGGTCCAAAAGCTTCAAAATAGAGAAGTTTCATTTGTCTTAGTTAAGTGGCAATATTCACAGTGATTTAGAGCTGACTTGGGAACGAGAGGCGTATATAAGAGAGCATTTTCTGGATCTCTTTTAGTTCAGGCACATTCGGTCTCGATTTCAATTTCGAGGACGAAGTTTTTATTAATCGGGAAGATTTTTAAATCCCAGAATTTTTAAATCGTTAATTACAGCTAATCCAGGATTAAAGAATCATAATTATGGTTTTTGGCCGCGAGTCGGGAGTTAAAGAGCGGTGAAATTGAGATTGTTAATTAATTTTATTATTGTGTGATGTGTGCCTAGTGTTGTGTAGTATATGTTATTTTATTTTGTGAAATTTAAGTTAACCGAGTAAAATTGAAATTCACAGGGTTTTGTCTCGAGATACGTGCTGAAATGAATATTTAGAAAGTTAAAATCATTGTCTGAACTATAATTTTTTCGAATTTTGCAAAAATAATTGAATTCATATTTAAAAATTCAAATTTGTATATCTAATCGGACTTAAGGAGTCAACATGAGCCTTACACCTCGATTTTCGTGCAAGACAGGTTGTTCAAGAGTTTTAGAGAGCAATGGTAAATTCTCCAAGTTTTTGGCAAAATTGTGGTATTTTTCGGGGTTTAATTTGGACAAGAAAATAAAAGATAAACATGAAATTAAATAGAAAATAACGAAATATCCAAAAGGTTAGTTGTTTTATATATTTGAAGATAATATTGGAAATGGGTTGATCTCCCCATAATAAAACGAAACAAATAGCCTCTTCTTTTCGTTTCATCGTCCCCTGCTCACAATATCCATTGTTGTTCGTCCTCCCTCATCGTCCTCACTGCCTTTCATGTTTTTAGTGTAGATTTGTCACGGCCTAAAATCCTAATCCGAGTTTAATTCCTTAATCAGGACCATAGACCTGTGACGTGGGACCCGCATCGAGATACGTGCAATGACCGAAGCGATATGGTCGAGGTATATGTTATATTTGTAGTGGTGTATGCCTAGTGTATTGTATAAGTGTAGACTACTAAATTACTCATACTTGTATTTAGGTGTCGATACGTGAGTGAGGACACGCCTCGAGATGCATGCCAGCATGGGACCCGGGTAGAGAGTGATGTGGTAAGTTTATTTAGGTTTAGTGTAGCCTAAATAGTAGTATTAATGTGGCTAAGGTAAATTTTATATTAAATGTAACCTAAGTTATCAAGTTAAGACAATAGCTATATGATGATTATCGAAATATGTGTTAACACATCATAAGACCAATTAAGTTGATATTGGTGTTACTTGGACGAAGTTAGTGGATAGTTAGTGGAAATTGTGGCAAGGTGTAGACCATTAGATCAGTCTCAAGATATGTATACACATCAAGATCAATGACTAATAATCAACCTTATCTATATGTATATAAGATTGAATTGATCAACTCATGCAACCAATTCATTTCATTTCAAAGCTTAGTTGAGAAGAAAACTTGTTGGAGAAGAAGAAATCAGTGAAAATCAACAACTTTGGAGGAGATCTTGTGGGTGTAAGAGGTGTAGATCAAGTTGTTGGTGTTCATTAACTAGGTAATTTCACATACACCATTAATTTAGCTTAATTTGATGAATTTATGACAAAATTGATGTATGGCTGTTGTGAATGGTTTTGGTAGTTGTGTTGGACCTCTGGTAGGTTTAATAAAGGTCCCAAGGTGTTGTGTTTGATCTATGTGTGGAGAGAACTCATAATTCTAAGTGCATAATTATGAGTTTTCCTGCACATAGCGCGCTAGACGTGTTAGCTAGCGCTCTAACTGTGTATAGCGTGCTAGTAAGAAGAGGTAGCGCGCTAATGAGATCACTAGCGCGCTAATCAAATCACCCAGCGCCTTAGGTGCTATGACCACCCAAAAATCTGAATTTCCTAACCTAGACTTAAATATTCTAAACTAGTCTAATACCCTAATTAAAGGTTCAAACACATTCAAAAACATGTTAAATGATATCAGGAACCTAGGGAAGAGTCTTGGGTTTTCGGATACGAGTTTTGAGGTGTCGAGAGACCAAAATAGCTAGGAGATTTGCTTTAATTGATATATTTATTCACATTTCATTCTTGTTTATTGTTCATTTCCGACCAGTTGGACTGATTTGCCTATTGTACTCTAGTTACCATGACTTGTTTTCTCTTTCATTTCATGATTTTACTATCATGGTATTGATTGTTGATTAAATAGTTTCATTGACTCCAAATCATGTGCTACGTCATTATTGATTGTAGATATATGTGGTCAAATGAAATAGTATGTTATTAGGTAGGTGTTGATAGTATTGTAAATTTAAATTCCTTTGTGCATTAGATATGCAAGTACATTGTTGGAGTCTTAAACCATGTCATTTTCTTGGGTTATGAAAATAGTTTTTGTATCTAGGACGATGATATGATAGAGATAGCGTGGCACAATGGGTCACTAGACTTCCGGGGTTGTCGAGATCTCACCACTATCTTGTGCAGCACACAGGGTATGGGACCCCAGGTTGTTGGTAAGTATACACCACTTGTGAGGGGCACTTATGAGTATTTATATATGAGATGGACATTTGTGAGGATGTGAAGGCATTCGTGATATTATTTACGCCAAAAAGAGTGGTATAAGGTTGATGTGATGTAACTTACGGCCGACATACCCTAAATCATTACTACTTAGCCGAGTGTCAATTTCATTTTGTTTAACTGAAGTATCTCATAACATGATTCTTTTTCAGCATAGTTGCTATTGTTATGCTTTCATATACTTGTTGTGCATTTAGAAATGTGAACAAATGTCTCTCAGTGTTACTTTCTACTTTCTTGTACTCACCATCTTTTTTATGATGGTGGCTGCAGATCCATCGAGTAGCAGACCAGGCAAAAAGAAGATCAATGACTACCTTTGAGCCAGTAGAGTGCTGCTACATTGGATATTGTATGTTTTTGACTTTGTTGTATGACTTTTATACATATTTCATATACTTTTGGGGTTGTATGTATTGTGGGTTGAGATATAACACCCTGACCAGATACATGATGATATATTATCGTCGTTTCATTATATATAGACATGTGATCTTTATTTCCTGGTTTTTCACTTTCTTAGGTATCATGTTAAAAGCTTTTGCTGAATAATTAACTTTGATTTATCAATTGACATAGGATAAGAAAATCCTTATTTGAAAAAAAAAATTGTAAGTAGGAAAATTTTGGAAAAAGGCTGACTAATTCGTTGTTAAGTACTACGTGGCGAGATTAAGGCTTAATGACGAGATTAGGCCGAGCGGTGCCCTAATTTGAGAAGGGGTCATCACATGTGGTATCAAAGCCTATGTTTGTAAAGCCTAGGTTTATAGAGCCCAAGTTTATAGAGCTTAGGTAGTGGAATTTAGTTATTTTACAATGTATATCAAAGTTAAAGTTGGTATCAGAGACCAAATTTTCTAATGAGTAACAAATAAGATTTAAACAAGAAAACATAAATTTTAGCTGTGGAAAACCAGATGATCTTTGCCTAAAAACTATTGGTTGGGAAGTGAGTGAAAGTGAGATGGGAATTTCTTATATGTACATGTTAGTTTCTATATGTATATAAATGTGTTATCTACGTAGTAACTGATTCGCGTTCGCTATCAACTTGCAGACACCGATGGCTGATTCAGGCCATAGCGGGATGCATGTGCTAATGGCAGCCAGCCTCCTATTCCATCCGCTGATGATTTTTAGAGGCCGTCGGATTGAGTAGCTGCTCAGGGACAGCGGATAGCGGATTTCATTGGCATGATGACATCACGATTTGTTCCACAAACACAGACACCAGCCTACTTACTTCTATTGTCATTGCTCTACATTACCGACACTAGTCGCTCCGGTAGTACAAGTTGTACCGATAGTAACAGCACCAGCCATAGAGACAATTTACACATCGTCTTTCGCTCTTACATCTTCTAGCTCGACAACAGAGGTTTAGTTGGTGAAGGATTTCATCTAATTGAAGTCAATTTAATTTGATGGTCATCGAGATTTTGAAAATATTGAGTGGGTATTGTCTCATGAGAAGCTGCATAGAATGTTAAGGATTGAGGATAGACTTCGGGCTGAGACTTTTTCGTATACTTTACAGAGAGACGTCGATGTATGGTGACGTGCGACAATAGCTTATGATAGAGACTTTGAGTCTTGGGATGCCTTCAAAAGGAAGTTCCATCAGCAGTGCTTCCCGCCTGCAGTGATGAAGAGGTTGAGGAAGGAGTTCATGAACCTGAGACATGGAGCTGATGAGTCGATGATGAGCTACAGAGACAAATTCAGCTATCTGAGGCAGTTTGCTAGGGACTTGGTGAGAGATGACTCTGAGGATGAGTACAATTTCGGAGATGGACTAAGGACAAAAATATGATTTATGTGGTCAAATCAGGTGTCAGGAATTTGGGTGAGATATACGCTCTTGCACTTTCTCACGAGACCTACTATTTGAGAAAAATTATCGATGGGACACCGCTAGGACTAGCGTTGACACATGATCAGATTGCAGAGTTTGAAAGGAGGAGACGGAGAGGCAAGGGACTGAGGAGATGGGAGAGAGTTTCTCAGGGATCAGGGACAACTACCTCAGTTGTGCCCTATGTATTATCACCTACGCCATTGCGAACTATAGTTGGTATACCTCCCTTACCACTATCAGTCAGGCCTGCATTTCCAGCTCCTACTACTTTGACAGCTCTTCCAGCACCACCAGCGCTATGTCAACAACAGCAAGGTGGTAGAGGTCGAGGTAGGGGTAGAGGTCGAAATGGTTCCCGACAGGGATAGAGACATGGACAGGCCCATGATCAGGCACAGAGTCAGCGTAGGTCGATTACTTGCTATAGGTGTGGTCAGGTTGGACATATGATAAGAGATTGTCCACAGTCAGCAACTATGATTTCACCACAGAGTCGAGAGGGTGTACATAAGGTAGCATAACCTGATGCCGACACGACACGAGGACTCATTGAGGGTACGGTTTCTATATGTGGTAAAGATTTATACGTTTTGTTTGATTTGGGTTCTATAGTATCTTTCATTTCTTGTCGCATGATAGACATCTTAGGGTTGACACCAGTTCAAATTAGCATACATTTGATTTTGAGTATCGCAATCGACGATAGGGTTTACCCTAATTGTCTTATAGATGGATGTCCAATAGAGATAGGCGGGGTAGAGTTACTTGCAGACTTCATGGTTTTCGAGTTCTTAGACTTTGATGCGTTGTCATGGATGGATTAGCTAGCAGCGTATCATGCTTATATCGACTGTTTCAGTAAGATAGTGTTATTCGAGATTCCAAGGCATCCGATGTTCACATATAGTGGTAGTATACCGAGAGATGAGAGCATTAGAGGTCGACTTGCGACTAGTGGAGAAATAGAGACTCTAATATCATTGCATATAATATCAGAGAGTCAGAAACCCAAAATCGAGGAGATTCTGATAGTGTGCGAGTTTCTAGACGTGTTTCTGGAGAACTTACCAAGTTTACCACCACCGAGAGAGATAGACTTCATAATTGAGTTGGTACTAGGCACCAGAACTATTTCTATACCACTGTACCGTATGGCTATGAGAAAGTTGGAGGAGTTGAGGAGTCAGCTATATTATTTTGGACAAAAGGGATTCATCACACCTTCGATGTCGCCATAGGGAGCATCTGTCCTGTTTGTGAAGAAGAAGGACGGTACTGTGAGATTATGTATCGACTACAGACAATTAAACAAGGTGACGATCAGAAACAAGTATCCATTATCGCGAATTGACAATTTATTTAATCAGCTGAGAGGAGCACAATTTTCTCCAAGATAGACCTGAGATCAGGGTATCATCAGCTTAGGATCAGGAACGAGGATAGGTCTAAAACAACATTTAGCATGAGATACGGACACTATCAGTTTACAGTCTTGCCATTTGGTTTGATTAACGCTCTTGCCATGTTTGTGGATTTAACGCATCGGGTGATGAGATTGTTTCTTGATCGCTCCGTGATAGTTTTCATCGATGATATATTGATATATTTGAGGACTATAGAGGATCACGAGCAACACCTCAGGGAGACGTTGCAAATTTTGAGGGAGCACAGACTCTACGTTAAGTAAGTGTGAACTTTGGCTGTCAGAGGTCAAGTTTTAGGGACATGTTGTTGGAGCAGCAAGTATTGTTGTAGATCCAGCCAAGATTTAAGCTATTATGGATTAGCGAGCACCGACGCCAGTTACGGGGATCAGGACTTTTTTGGGTTAGCAGGATACTATCATAGATTCTTAAAAGATTTCTCAAATATCACTTCACCGATTAGCAGATTGACCCAAAAAGACGTCAGATTTGATTAGTCTGAGGAATACGATAAGGCATTTACTCAGCTGAAGAGATTGTTGACCATCGCACCAATGTTGATATTGCTAGAGGTTGGACAGGGAAATCTGGTATATACAGATGCTTCTCATACATGTATAGGTTGTGTGTTGATGCAGGATATAGGCACAATGGCTTATGCATCTAGACAGTTGAAGATACATGAGAAGAATTGTCCTACTCATGACTTAGAGTTGGCAGCGATGGTATTTGCTCTAAAGATATGTAGACATCATCTATATGAGAGAGATTCACACTCAAAACTGATCATAAGAGTCAGAAATACCTCTTCACACAAAAGAGCTGAACATGAGACAATATATATGGTTGGAGTTTCTGAAGGACTATGATTTTTCTCTTGAGTATCATCTAAGAAAAGCTAACATAGTTATTGATGCGCTGAGTAGGATACCTACTGGAGATACTGAGGTTGTTAGATGTCATATGATGCACGACTATGGATTACTCGATGCGGCGGCGATGATGAGTCAGTCGGATATTCCTGTAGACACTAGGGTGATGATTTGTGCATAGATAAGGCTACAAATAGTGTCTACACAGAGAGTGTTAGAGGTCAGAGCCGACATCTTATACTCGAGATTTAGTAAGATAGCCTAGAGTGCGATTGTATTGACTTGATGAGACGACGGATCAATGTATGAGACATGAGATTCTTTAGAATTCACACAGTTCTCGGTTCACTATTCATCCAGGAAGGACCAAGATGTATAATGACATGAGAAGACATTTTTGGAGGCCTAGGATGAAAGCAGACATATTGAAGTTTATCAGGAACTGTGGGATTTGCCAATAGGTGAAGGCTGTGCATCGTAGACCTAAAGGATTATTACAGTTGCTTCCCTTTCCACGATGGAAGTGGGAAGACATAGCCATGGACTTTGCAAGAGGATTGTCGAGGTCTGCCTGTCGACACGATTCTATCTAGGTAATTATGGACAGATTAGCAAAATTCGCCTATTTTTTACCAGTTGCAGCTCACTATACATTTGACCAGTTGAGTATATTGCTCGAGATGGAGATTATCAGACTACATGGGGTACCATTGACTATTACGTTAGACATATATGTTATGTATACATCCGGGATGTGGCGGAGTATACAGGAGCATTATGGTACGCGCCTACAGTTCGGTACAATCTTTCACCCTCAGACTAATAAGCAGATTGAAAGGTTGATTTAGGTTCTCGATGATATGCTCAACGCTTGTGTATTTGAGTTTGGCGGATCTTGGGAGGATTACCTACCATTATGTGAGTTTACATACAACAATAGTTATCAGGGTAGCATTGAGATGGCGCTATTTGAGGCTTTATATGGCAGACCGTGTCGCTTACCATCTTGTTGGGCTGAGCCAGAGGACCAGCAGTTAGTAGGGCTTGAGATTGTTGTTAATCACACAAAGAAGGTACGGCAGATTCGCTAGATACTTAAAGGGGCCAAAGAGAGGCGGAGGGAGTATGCAAATACGTATCGCAGCGATCTCACTTATACCGAGGGAGCCTTTGTATATTTTAAGATTTCTCATCGGAAGGGTCTTCACAGATTTGGTCTGAAAGGCAAGTTAGCACCAAGATTTATCGGGCCTTTCAAAATCATAAGACGGGTCGAGAAGATTGCTTATGAGATTGAATTACCTCCATATATGTCAAGGGTTCATCCAGTATTTCATATTTTTATGTTTTGACTAGCTAAGTCGAAGGCAGGTGTGAGATAAACGGTTGACTTGAGTCAGATTGACCTGAGTGAGGATGTATCTTATGAGGAGCAGACAACACAGATCCTAAATTGAATGGTACGTCAGTTGAGAGGCAAGTCTATCCCGAAGGTGTTAGTCAAGTGGCAGTTCCATGGAGACACAAAACTTACTTGGGAGCGAGAAGACTTTATGCGAGACTGATTTTCGTACCTTTTCGAGTCAAGTATAAGTTTAACTGAAGTTTTATTTCGATGACGGAATTTCATTAGTTGGGACGATTTGTCACGGCCCAAAATCCTAATCCGAATTTAATTCC
The DNA here is from genome assembly GCA_039657325.1 of Stephania cephalantha. NCBI lineage: Eukaryota > Viridiplantae > Streptophyta > Magnoliopsida > Ranunculales > Menispermaceae > Stephania > Stephania cephalantha. Next base: position 45,351,665 of record CM077572.1, on the reverse strand, counting down.
TTAATCATGACCAGATACCCATGACGTAGGACCCGCATTGAGGTACGTGCAATGACTGAAGCGATTTGGCTAAGGTATATGTTATTTTTGTAGTGGTGTATGCCTAATGTTATATGTGTAGACTACTAAGTCACTCATACTTGTGTTTAGGTGTCGAGACGTGAATAGGCACATGCCTCGAGATGCGTGTCAGCGTGGGACCGGGGGTACAGAGTGATGTTGTAAGTTTATTTAGGTTTAGTGTAGCTTAAATAGTAGTATTAATGTGGCTAAGGTAGATTTTATATTAAATGTAACATAAGTTATCAAGTTAAAACAATAGCCATGTGATGATTCTCGAGATATGTGTTAACACATCATGAGACCGGTTGAGCTGATATTGGTGTTACTTGGAGGGAGTTAATGGAGAATTAGTAGGAATTATGGCAAGATATAGGCCATTAGATCAGTTCGAGATACGTATACACATCAAGATCAATGGCTAATAATCAACCTTTTTCTATATGTATATAAGATTGATCAACTCATGCAACCAATTCATTTCATTTCAAAGCTTAGTTGAGAAGAAAACTTGTTGGAGAAGAAGAAATCAGTGAAAATAAACAACTTTGGAGGATATCTTGTGGGTGTAAGAGGTGTAAATCAAGTTGTTGGTGTTCATTAACTAGGTAACTTCACATACACCATTAATTTAGCTTAATTTGATGAATTTATGATAAAATTGATGTATGGCTGTTGTGAATGGTTTTGGTAGTTGTGTTGGACCTCTGGTAGGCGTAATAAAGGTCTCAAGGTGTTGGATTTGATCTATGTGTTGAGAGAAATCAAAATTCTAAGTGCAGAATTCTGGGTTTTCCTGCACTTAGCGTGCTAGACGTGTTAGCTAGCGTGCTAACTATTTATAGCGCTAGTAAGAAGAGGTAGTGCGCTAATCAAGTCGCCCAGCGTGCTAAGTGCTATGACAGCCTAAAGATCTGAATTTCCTAACTTAAACTTAAACCTTCTAAACAAGTCTAATGCCTAATTAAATGTTCAAGCAAACTCAAAAACATGTTAAATGATATCAGGAACCTAGGGAAGAGTCTCGGGGGTTCGAATACAAGTTTCGAGGTGATAGCTAAGAAATTTGTATGGATTGTAAGTAAACTGATTGAGATATTTATTTACATTTCATTCATTTTTATTGTTCATTTTCAATCAGGTGGAGTGATTTGCCTATTGTACTATAGATACCATGACTTGTTTCCTCTCTCATTTCATGAGTTTGCTATCATGGGTATTGACTGTTGGTTAAATAGTTTCATTAACTCCAAATCATGTGCTATGTCATTCTCGATTGTTGATATATGTGGTCAAATAAAATAGCATGCTATTAGGTAGGTGTTAGTAGTATTGTAAATCTAAATTCCTTTGTGCGTTAGATATGCAAATACACTGTTGGGATCTTAAACCATGTCATTTTCTTAGGTTATGAAAATACTTCTTGTATCTAGGACCATGATATGATAGAGATAGCACGACACATGGGGTTACTAGACTTCCGAGGTTGTCGGGATCTCACCACTGTCTTGCGCAACGCACGAGGTGTGGGACCCGAGGTTGTTAGCAAGTATACACCACTTGTGGGTATTTATATATGAGATGGGCATTTATGAGGATGTGAAGGTATTCATGATATTATTTACGCCCTAAATAGTGGTATAAGGTTGATGTGATGTATCTCATATCATGATTCTTTTCAGCATAGTTGTTATTTTTATGCTTTCAGATACTTGCTGTGCCTTTGGAAATGTGAACAAATGTCCCTCAGTGTTACTTTCTACTTTCATGTACTCTTCGTCCTTTTTATGACGGTGGGTGCAGATCCATCGAGCAGCATGTCAGGCAAAGAGGATATCGGCAACTACCTATGAGCTAGCAGAGTGTTGCTACACTGGGTTTTGTAGGTTTCTGACTTTGTTGTATGACTTTTATATGTCTTTCATATTCTTTTGGGGTTATATATATTATGGGTTGAGGATAGCACCCTGACCAGATACAAGATGATATATTATCGTCGTTTCATTATATAGATGCATGTGATCTTTATTTCATGGTTTTCCACTTTCTTAGGTATCATGTTAAAAGCTTCAGCTAAATTATTAAGACTTCTGCTGAATAATTAACTCTAATTTATCAATTAACATAAGATAGAAAATGCTTATTTGAAGAAAAAAAAAACTTGTAAGTAGGAAAAATTTGGAAAAATGTTGACTAATTCGTTGTTTAGTACTACGTGGCGAAATTAGGGCTTAGCGACGGAATTAGGTCGGGCAGTGCCCTAATTTGAGAAGGGGTCGTCATAAGATCCGCCTCTCTCTTCACTGTTTCTGATCAATTAAGAACCGTGGGGACTATTGTGGTCGACTGTGATGGCGATTTGAAGGTGAGGTGTGTGTTTCAATTTGATTTTCAGTTTTGATAGACTTTGGTATTCGATTTTAAAGGATTGGTTTTGATGTTTTTGAATTAGTAGTTTTGTTGTCGGTTGTTGATTTTGATCGAATTAAGGGACAAAGAGGACGAGATGATCAAAAGAAAAAAAAACAGTTAAAAAAAAAAAGAAAACGTAAAGGCGTTGAGGGAGAAAGAAGAAGAAAATAGAGATCGGAACAGAGACTCTCTATTTCAATCTCCATGGGAGGTCGGGGATGACCCTCGAATCGGGTTCGGCTCAGTTGAGCCGAATCAGACAAAGTTCAGGGATCAAACCTCTTCCCCCTAATTTAAATGAAAAAAATGCTTTATAAAGTTGAAAAAGTTAAATAAAAATCCCTGGAAAATTGGAAAAATTCAAAAAATCAGATTTTTAACCAAATTAATGAAAATTGAGGATTTCTATGAAAGACGAGAATTTTAGAATTTTCTCGAGGATTTATATCATTGATTTTGTCTCGTAATGCGTGTTATGACACAAAAATACCCAAAATATGGGAAAAATTTACAAGCATAGTTTAGGTTAATTCTCAATTCTGAATCACAATTTGGAGTCGAAATTAGGATCTAGACATCCGAGGATAAGATTTGGAGTGATTTCGAGGTTTTCGAGTCGATGCAAGATCGATAAATATATAATAAATTAGAAAAATTATATTTAACCCTAAACAACATAATTTTCTATGTCGAACAATAATTTTGAGTCAAAAATGAAATTCATGCATCGAAGAATTTATTTTGGAAGTACTTTAGGGGTTTCGGGACACGATTGGGTCAATTAAACTGCAACTAATTGAAAAAAAATTGTGGAATGGTTTTGGAATCTTACCAGACTTGTAAATGAATGGTATGACCGCAATTGGAATCTTGTGTGGATTAATTTACCGACTCGGAGCGCAAGGGAGTTGCGATATCGCATTCGTAAGGTTAAGTAAGTCCTATAGTAACCTTTACATTATATGATTATAATTTCGTATAAATTGCATTGATCCTTGATATTGCATTATTTGTTGTACATGCATGCACGGGTGGGGAGTAAGGTTAAGTAAATCATATAGTAACATTTTGGTTATCCTTTCTAGGCATAAGTCTTTATTACTGTTTACTTAACACTTTCGGAGGGCACCATCTGATTATGGTCGGATAACAAAAACGGGATGGATTCACGGTTGCATTTAAATTCTTTAGATTATATTCTTTATTTAATCTCTTGGATTATTCTGCATTTGATTATTACAGGTGTACTGGATAATGTGGGATTTTCTTACTGACATTATCGAATTTTATAATTGGGCAATGACATGTTTTAGAGGCAACAAGGGAAAGGGAAAGCTTTTTGATCATTTGTGACTTGCTCAATTTCTTTCTCTTTATGTATGTATTGTTTTTTAATATAATATATTGTATAAATGTGTTTTTAGGTTCGTGTGTTGTTAGAATCTCTTTAGGAATGATTGCGATGGTTTTAGGACGGATTGGAATAATGTGATGCTAAGGTAATAATAGTTTAAAGATTTTGAAAACCTGAAATAGGTTAGAATGAGTAAATAATTTTGGTTGACGCAATATATATTATTATGGGTGGATTGTGAGTCCTTCGGCATTTCCATCAAGCTGAGCATGTTTGTTGAAGATTTTTGAAGGCCGAGTTTTTCGGTGTAGACTTAGAAACAGAGGAGGTGCTGTCGAAAAAAATTTATGAAATTTTACGGACTATTTAATCAATCTTACGAAACTTTGAGGTTGGAGATTACTTTTAGAATCCTTTAGAGTTGATAAAATTTTATAATTGATGATTATTTTGAACATAATTTTATTTATTTATTGATGGAGAGATTAAGGCTGCTAGATTATCAGGGGATTAAGATAATTTAGGCTGGTCAGATGCCCAAATTAAGTGGGTTCTGACATTTTAATTCCTTCTATTTTATTTTTTGTTGATTTCATGATTATGATGCAAACTTAGGGTATGTATGTGGCCAGTGCATGATTTTAGGTGGAAGACCTATAGTTAATCGGAATTTTTGTATCCGTAATTATACGATTGGACTAATATAAGTGACAACCACTCACCCGTTTGCTGTCAAAACCTTTCAATTCTTAAGTGTACGCCAAATAAATCTAGGTTAAGTCGAAAGTGGACACGACCCGGTTATCTAGGATTAGTATTCTCACGGAACTTTACTCAGTTAATACATTAAACCTGATTGGTGGATGTCTAGGGTTGTGTGTTAATTAAAAAAGTAGTTAGTGGCGGATGTTTTATCTGTCGAGAATAGGGGAATTAAGGATTTCTGGCGGATGTCGATTTTCTATAACTAATCTAGGAGGAATTGAATTAATAATCTTATAGATAGATTGAAAACCATGACATGTATTATACTTAGATTTGGATTAGACCTAGGTATTTTCTTAAATTGAATTAATCTTTCCAAAATTTTCCTTTTTAGTTAACTTAGAGTAAAACCTAAGTCATGTGGATTCGACCCCGTATTTACCACTACTACACCCTTGTAGGATTGTCATCTCGAATACGGGTTATATTTGGAACGAATGACACGTGAACATATATTTTTAAGTGTTGAGCTATGCTCCACCACGTACATTTAGTGTCGGTATTTGCTCAATCTTGGAACAAAGCTCAACACAATCTATGTTTTATTAACTTTATATGGTATGTTATACCGGATAACATTGAATATTTTTCTTAAATATTAGGTAGTATGTTATGGTATGCTATGCACGGATAACATTGATGATGTAGGGATCCTTGCTTGCATATCTCGAGTATGATCTCCTTATGCACATCACGATGTTGATCAAGCACAAGCTCACTTTTGAGGCGGAGAACTACTTTCTGGTGCTGCTAATTCAAAGGATGTAATCAGCTTTTGTTCCCTCCTTGTCTTTTGTTATCTTTTCGATTCAATGAAGCTATATAGTAAAGCAATGTATGGAGAGGAAGGTAGTTGTATGAAATCAAACCTTAAATATAAATAGAATAGTGTCTTGTTCTCGTGTTTCCAATTTTTCGTTCAATCCTTCCATATAGCTCTTGCTTTAATTGAATATTTTGCTTATATATTGGGTGGTATGTAATATGATGATGTTAATATCATTTCATATTTAGGTTCCATCATGTTTAGGTGATATAGTCATTATTTCACGCAAATTTGTGGCGTGTGTTAGGTGTTTTGAAATTATCTTCAATTCCCTAGTGGTGAATATGAGTTTAGGGTGTGTCAGTAGTAGTAGATACATGGATCACTAACCATTGAGTTTTTGAGCATATTCAACTTTGAGTAAAGGTTGAGTATGCTTACAATAATGTTATCACTGCACAAGCAAATTCAAGCATACTAAAGCAAAATAGTCATCAAATTTAATAGTATAGAAAATTTAGGCTAATTCAAGAAGTCATCAAGTTAACCTTAAACCTCAACGAAATCTCCTTCATCTTAATGATAAGGGTTCGACCATTCTTCTCTATCATAAGAATTGTTTTCTCGAACATTAGGATCATCGAATTACAACATCTCAAACCCAAGTCTCAACTCTTTTCGTATTTGCAGTATATATAATATATGTAAACAAACCATTCTATCTACAAGAGGTGAACATGGCCATGTAGTATGATAGAAATACTCTCCCAAAGAACCTATCAATCACACATAAAAAAAAAAATCTACACTTAAGGTATTTGTTCGACATCATTTCTCAATTTCCTAGTGGTGAATATGAGTTTAAAGTGTGTCGGTATATACGTGAATCACCGAGCCATTTTGAGTTTTTAGCATGCTCAACTTTGAGTATGCTGCATACTCAAAGGTTGAGTATACTCACAATAATATTGTAACGGCCCATTTTATTAATGTCGTTAATTATCTCGAATTCTGAGGACGTGGACGCCTTGACTCGGATCTATGTGGACACCGCGGTAGACTAGGACACATGGGGACCTAGGTACGATAGTTTATTGTGAGTTGGATGCTTATTTGCGGTGCAATTTATTGAAATACATCGCATGTATGTATGTTGCATAACCATAAGTGCGAGATTGTGTGAACTTTATTCGCCTCAATATGCGTGTCGACGCAGGTACCGAGTAGTTGACCGGACCAAATATTAGGTCGAGGGAATTAAAACACACAAATTAAATAAAAATTGGCCAAGTAACTAATATGGAATGGGTATTAGGTGGCAAGTGACGCGGCAGGTACATGTATGTCGCTGTTCGGACGCGAAATCGGGCGTCGAAACGCCCGAAAATGGCATTTTTGCGCTTAAAACACAAGTGAGTGTCCCAAAAGTGTCACAATTACGAGTCGAGGAGGTGTTAGGTGGGAGTAAATGGAGGGATATGGATGCATAGAGATGCACATGTGAGTGGAGATGTTAAGTGACTAAATAAATAAGTCAACTTATCTCTCCACCACTTTTTCTCTCACCCACACAATTGAGAGGCCGAGAAGAGAGAAGAAGAAAAAGAAATGGAGAGGAGGAGGAGGAGAAGAAGAAGAAGCCGAGAAGGAGAGAAGAGAGGGTGAAAACATCAAGATCAAGGTGAGTCGTTGTTGATGTTGTTGTGTGTATTTGTTGTTCCATGGTGGCCGAGGAGTATGGCCACGGAGGCCGAGATGGTCGAGGGTGAAGATGGCAGGGGTGTTTTCCCTGCCATTGATTCCACTTGAGGTTGGGGTTGAGAGCCAACCCCAACCCAAAAAAAAAAAAAAAAAAAAAAAAAAAAAAAAAAAAATTGCCGATCGAACCAATGACTTCCGTGGTTCGATCGACTGGAGGCGCACGCGCGTGCACCCACCCACCTGGGCCGGGCCCAGAATTGGCCAGACTCGGCCCATGGGGCGAGCCTGGACCAATTCTAGTCCAGGGTCGGGTCCGACCCGTTTGGGTCAACCCGACCTAAACCAATATAAAAAAAAATAAAGGAAATAAAAATTTGGAAAATATTTCGAGAAAATTTGGAAAATCCCAAAAAAATTATATTTCCATAAAATAAATAGAAATTGATGAATCTCTATGAAAAATAAAATATTTGGAAATTCCAGACATGACTTTTGCGGGGTTTTTGCCTCGAAAAGCGTGAAATGGGCAATTCGGCCTAAAATTTTAGAAACTGGTCGTAAATTGTCATGCTAAATCGAAATTATTGATAAATGGACATAGGTGGACACAAGTGATCAATTGGCGACCAAGGACTCAGTGGACTTAGACTCAGGATTTGATTACGGGGTATTGGAGTGCGTATTGAGGTTTGTAAAACCCAATTGAAAAACTATGAGTATTTATTTCGCTTTGTATTTCCATTCATTTCCAGTATTCCTTGTGGTCTTTATTACATCTATATCTTGTCATTGTTTGGACGGTTGGTTGAGTCACTCCCACCGAATTTTTCGTTATGTGTATTTGCATTCTAGACCATAGCATGTGTATCAGGAGTTCTCGGTGGATAACGATCCGAGCTAATGAATTGTTATATGTGTCGGTGCGTCGTAGGTCTGCGTCGGCCACCGAGAGGGACCAGGTGATAGCTAATTGGGTGCGCCCACTAGTGGGATCCTGGAAGGGTATTCAGAAGTATGGTTTAGTTTGACTGGAATAGGCACATACATTTGCACTTTATTGTTATCTATGCATGCGATGCTCTAATTACAGTTGTCTGTTTACATTCCGCATGTTTATTTAACAGTATTTATTGAATTCCACTTGTTTATTTGAATGCTCAGAGGAGTTCTTTGGGATTTTACTTACTGGACTCGTCATCCATTTTCTTCTGTGATGATTGAGTGCAGATTCGAGTACGAGTAAGGGCAAGGGGATCTTAGGCGACTACCTCTGACTGCCTGTTGTCGAAGACTACTTGTACGTGTGTTTGTTTTTGATATTTTGATTTCTTTTGGGAACCGGGGAGTATCATGACATTGTACATGTAGATACCTTATATGGTACAGTCGTCTATCTCTATACAGAGTACTTTTCAGGGTTTTTCCACAATAGGGTTTGTTTATTTGATTATTACTAGTTCAGAAATTAATGGTATAAAGTACGACTTCCGCTGAAAATGTCACTTATACACTGTACACACAAGTGGATACGAATTTCGAGACAGAAAAAGGACGGGCAGGTGCCGTACACGTGTAGTAGGGCCAGCTGGCAAGGAGTACACGGAGACACGTCACCCCGGGGCGACGAGGGCTGCCACAAATATTATCACCGCACAAAATAGCATACTGAAGCAAAATAGTTATCAAAATAGCATGGAAAACGTAGGCTTCTACAAGGAGTCATCAAATTAAACAGTTTTGAGGGCAGGAAAAAACAAACAACACCAGACTTCACCACTATAAAAGGGCTTTCTACTTGGAAAACCTTAACGAAATCTATTTCATCTTGACGTCTAGGGTTCGACCATTCTTCTTTGCCGTGGCAACTGCTTTCACAAATATTACGATCATCATCCTCAAAGTAGCGTCATGATCCGACGGACTCACTTCTTCATCCTCACTTCCATTTAGATCAGAATCTAACATATAAACTCTTTCGACCTTCTCTTTCTCGACTGCCTTCTCTGACACGTCCTGATTACTTAGCCTTGTCCGCCCAAAGAAAGACATGTACCTTGTAGTTGTGCACTTGTAGAACAATCGACACTTATTCGAGGACATCTTCTTAACTCATTTTAGCACCAACTCACCCTTGTCGCATTTGAAACATGGCTTCTCATTAGGAAACTCTGCAAAGGCATAAGATCGATCCCCGTAAAAACAACATGGTTTTGTAGCCATTCCCTGCAAACCGACAACATAAAACATAAACAACAAATCCAGATCTAAGAAAATGTGGAGTGGAGGTTGTCTCTTTACCTTTCCCTAACATCGTCCTGTCTACCTTCATTCTCTTCCTTCTTTTTCTTCTCATTTCTTCCTTTCCTCCTTCTCTCACTCCCGATCTTGCTCGAATGTTTATAAAGAGAATCAAAACTTCCTCCACAATTTTTATGAAGAAAGAGAGAGAGAGTGAAAGCGAGAGTGATGTGAAATGATGTGGGGTGATGGAGAGAAAAATGATAAAAAAGACAAAAAAATACACATAATTTAATGCATGAAGCAATTTGAAGTGATGTGACAAGATGTTATAAACCTCAATTTACAAAACCCTTACAATGACACCGTCTTTAACACACCCACCACATTTCCACTTTTTTTGATGAGTTGGCGCTCTACGTCACCAGCCACCTCAGCATGTCAAAAGTAGTGTTATCATACCAACTCCCTTTATTTTTTCACCCCAATAAAAAAATAACAGCCCACCCCATTAATAAAAAAAAAAGTAAAATTTTATCCAAAAGCTCACCAATCTTAAATAAGAATGAAAAAAGTAATTGCATGACATTGGTGGGTTCATACATTTGCTACAAAAGTTGAACTCCACATACAATATTTTATGTTGTATATACACATATCACGATGTATAATTCAAATATTGTAATAGTAATTGTGTAGCAAGTGTTAGTACGTATGGGATGATGTACACTGAATAGAGTGTAGCAAATATATTGTATATCTTTTTTTTGATAAAATGTTGTTAGTATTGTAAACTAAGTTGTAAGCCAACAAGAACTTGTAGAAGTAAAATATAAAAAACATGAATTAAAGACTCTAAGAACAAGTAGAGAAGATGAGACAAGGGAGAAGACAACTAGAGTTGATAAATGTAGAGATTTTCATTCCAACATCGGTGTGTATTTTACAAGTGAAGGCATCCCTTTATATAGGCACTTAATAATCATGAATACATGTACTTAAACATAACTTACAAGTAATCCAAAGTGTGTAAGTTACAAACATATATAGTGTACATATATAGTGTACACAAAGTGGACAATACATTGACATAACATGTACAATATGAAAGTGTTACAAGTTACTTAGACAGCATATGCATAAACAATTACAGGTGTACAAAGTGAAGAGATACAAGCAAGGTGGAGATGTAGAAGTCACACATTTGTTGATGTTACACATGCTTGATAGAGTCATACAATTTACAACAGTTAGTGTGTCTTCATAAATAACAAGTTTTTTAAAAAAAATAAAATAAAAGTTTTTTTTCTTGTCCTATGAAATCCATCTTTATTGATATTCTTCAACAATAATTAGAGTTTTGTTATTTTTATATTTAAAATTCTAAGTTTGATGTCTCTTTCTTAAAAATATTTTTTCAACTTATTTACTTTCTACTTCACAATATATTTTTTAATGTCTTTTTAAGTAATTGTACAATATAAAACTTTAATTAAAATAATACTTTTACAAAATAAATTATATGAATATTTTGGCTTTCTTAAATATTTTTGAATTATAGAAAATTTAATAAAATGATTGATTTTGTAGTGATTTAGTTGGCGTAGATCATGTAGTTGTCTTGATTTTTGTTGTACTTTGACAATGTCCCGATTGCGCACGTAACTTATGCTTTAGTCGTTGTTTTTATTACACATATTGTAACGGCCCATTTTTCAAATGGACCGCCACTGGGGCCAATGCGGGCCCACAACCTGGCCTACCAGCGCCAGCTGTGTCCCACATGCTATCTCCTCTATCATTTAATCATTATTAAACCTCAATAAACAACAATTTATTGTTTAAACTGTTACTGAACTCAAATCATCTGTTAAGATCATTTTAAACCATAATAAATCATAGCAAAAGTCTTTTATCATGACAATCAAAATATGAAACATTATAGTCATGCATTTAACTCTGACAACTATAGTGTGGAAAACTCATATATCATCATAGACCAAAAATGTACCTCAATGTATCAAAATATCAAAAATGTGGAATCTTGAGGTATCTCACAATCTCAAATCCCCAAAATAAAAACACAATATATATAATGCAAACGTACAAGCTAGGCTCAATATCTCTGAATCACAGGTACTCTGGAAGCTTGCCTTTGCTTCGACTTGTACTAGGATCTGCACTCAAGCCATCACAAAAGGTAGATGATGAGTCCAGAGTGAGTATTCCCAAATAAATTAAGTGAGCAATTCGGAAAGTAAGTACTGGAATTTAAACAAAACTATTAAATAAACATGCGGAAATAAATACAGGCAACTGTGATCATCGCATGGATAAATAATAGTGAAAGCTCAAAGTGTGTTCCTAGAGCCTAGGGTCAGACTAGCGCCATACTTCGGACTCCCCGCGTACCATCGCGGCGAGTAGCACTCAAGTAAGGCCAGGATCTGGATCCGCTAGGTGGTCAGCGTGGAACCTATGACGCACCCACACGTGCCCCGACGCGACTCTCGAGTCGACCTATTCACCGAGATCCCTGTCACACGTGTTATGGCCTAGTGGACGTACACACAAAAATGGCACGGGGGGAGAGCCTCAACGTCCGTCCATTATATCACACTAAGAATAGAGTATTGAAAAAATATGAATTCAAAAGCAAAATAAAGTACCGCTCAAGAAGTTTCAGTTGGGATACTACACACCTCAAACCGAGCTCTGCAAATATAAAAACAAATATCCACGCCTCCAAATGCGTGCCTCAACACCCGTCGATCAAATCCAAGTACATAATATTCGTTAATTTATCAATTTCCCAAACTTTGGAATTTTCCAAATTCGCATTAGAGCATCAAAGTCATCATATTAATTCCTATTATGCACTGTATCGATCCCCGGGATAGGCTCCCAACTGGCCGAATCGAAACCTAAACCCCGACAAAACTTGGCGAAAACCCAATAAAACTTGGCAAAACCCCGACGAAACTCCACAACTTCAACACTACCTTCCACAACATTCAATATCATGATAATTGCTCTCATCCAACTCAAAAATCATAGCAAAAACCCATCAAAACAACCACCAAAACAACCATATATTACTCCATTTAAAATTCACACAAACACCCTAAAAAATGGTACCAAAAGAACAAGAAAGTTGAGGTGATTGTGGTTCTCACCTTGCTTTGATGATTCCACCACTACAAGGTCTTCAAATGATCAAATTGAGTGCTCTAAACCCTTGCTTTTGATCTCTTAATTTTAGGATTTGTTGCCAAGGAGAGAGAAAAGTTGGTGAAAATGAAAGTCAAATGACTTTTTTATACACTTAATGCATCTCCCCACACTTGTGCATCACAAGGAAATCAAATGAGCACCATTTGCTCCATTTTCTAACCCCTAGTGACTCCAAATGTGACTCCAACGGCATACTTGCCCTTGTTCTTAACCCAAAAAGTCGTCTTTCGGGTGTTTCGACGCCCGATTTCGCATCCCAAAACGCGACATACGCGTACTACCATGACCCTAACCACCAAATATGCATTACATATTAATATTTAACTCATTTTATTCATTTCATGTGCGTATTATTTCCTCTGGCCTAGTATTTAGTCTTTTAACCTACCCGACACCCGCGTTGACACGCATATCGAGTCGAATATTTAACACAATCTCGCACGTCAAATATAATATAAATACACACATTACGATGTCGTTTACTCTTTTTCAACGTAAACATCGCAAATTAGACAAATCAGCACGAAAAATAACTATTTACCTAGCTCCAGACGCGCACTAGCCTAGCTGCGGGTCCCACGAGCATCTGAGCTGTCAGCCACATCTGCAACCACGTCATTAATAACGGCGAATTAAATTTAGGCCGTTACATATATGTATAGTTCAGCTCATGGTGATATAAAATTGAGAAGTGCTAGAATGACAACAACACGTCACACTGTAAGACACATTATCTCACAAGTGCCATCTATGTACGTTTCGAGATACGGATATACACAAATTCAGATGCATAACACGTGGGTCGATGTCGCATGAAAGGTTCTTGTGAATCAATATTTCTTATGATGAAATATTCTTATTGTCATTCTAATATTTTCCTAAAAAAATTTGAGGGCCGCTAAAGGCACCCCACCGTTTAATGAGGGCACCAAAAGTATTTGTAAAAATTCCAGCAAAACTGGAAAATACCATTTTGCCCCTTGTATATATAGTGATTCAAACCCCCAAATCATTTTGACAAAGAAAAAAAGGCACCCCACCACAAGGTTGAACCACAAAGCCACATTGCGTTTGGCGAGCGTTGATCGATTCTTGCGGATTGACATCATCAGAACGACGAGGTAACAATGTTTGACAACCATATGATGGTTTTTTGGAGCTGTTTAGTTGTGTAAAAGCGTGAAAATGATGATTTGTTTGTCAACGTAGGGTTTGGTAATTTCTTCAAATCGAACTTGTTTCCACTATATAATGGAGGATTGTCTTGCTTCGGTGCAAGAGGAGGTCGTACTTGAGGTAATTTTGCAAATTTATTGTGTTTTTTTGCGGTTATCAGAAGTTTCGTACGAGTGCGCGATTGTATCGGCCTCGCAGGATCGAGATGTATGGTGATGTCTCTGTCATAGAGGACCGAGAGGTGTACGTAGGTCACGGAATGGTACAACCGAGAGTAATCTGTAACTCTTGGTCGTACGTGAGCGAGACTCCGAAGAAAGTTTCGGACTGTACAAATGAGAACCTATTTTTTGGGTCTTTTTGTGTTTGTCTTTGTACATTTTGGTTGATTATAATGTTACACTTGTTTGTATTGCGAGTAATTTGGTTTGTACCCTATTTCCAGGACTACAAGGACACGTTTACACCTTGTAGGCCCTTCCCATCTAGAGAAGCGAGTTTGTTTCATGGCTTCAAATGATAGGCGCGAGAACATGTTTGTGCTAGTGACAAAGCACTACGATGCGGGAACATTAAGCGTAGGGGGAGGGTGAAACTTGCGTGTGAGAGGTGGAACATATAGGGGAATGTCTCGAGAGGATAGGGAAGGGAAAGCGGCCAAAATTTATTTGAAAGCAAGAAATGATGAAGAAGAGGAAAAGCGAGGACTCAACCGAGTACGAAGAAATGTGGATGCCCTTTCCTTATCAATGTAAAGGAAAATGCGACTCTTGTGGTATGTAAGCTGTTATATGTGGGAGGCACAATCACGAGCCCGCAAAAACTTGGACGGCCATTCATTTGCCGGGAGATTGGATAAGGGGAGCGAGGAAGTTGTGGTGCAAATGACAAAGGGAATGTGAAGCCAAGAGATCGCCTAAATACGTTGAAGCAAAGAGATGTTAGAAACGTATCGACAATGAGGACAATATATAATGCAAGACAAAAAGTCCGAAATGAGGATGCGGGTGGGAGGACTCAAATGCAACAATTGTTGCACATATTGGAGAAGAATAAGTGGATGTCATGACATAGGAAGCATCCCGTTACGAATATTGTCACCGAGTTATTTTGGTCACATCCGACTCAATAAAGTTGCTAAGGTGTTTCCCATCGGTTATTTTGATGGATTGCACGTACAAGACAAATAGGTACCGAATGCCTTTGTTGGAGATTGTTGGCATCACTTCTACGCACTTGACGTTCTCCGTTGGGTTCGCATTCTTATCATCAGAGAGTCATGAGAATTATGTTTGGGCACTTGAGAACTTGAGATCCATATTGGATGGGTGGCCTAAGCCTGACGTGTTCGTTACCGATAGGGACTTAGCCCTTATTAGTGCCATAGAAGAAGTTTTTCCGGCCTCGTCTCACCTTCTTTGCTCTTGGCACATCAACAAAGTAGTATTGGCCAAGACTAAGAAGATGTTTGGGGAGAACGATGGTTTTGCGCGTTTTATGGATAGGTGGACGAGCGCGATGTATGCCAACTCGGATGCCTTATTCGAAGTTAGGATGAATGACCTGCATTGTGAGTTTGGGAATGTCAAGGGTCTTACGGAGTACTTGGACAACACATGGTTAAAGAACTACAAGGAGAAATTTGTCTCCGCTTGGACAAATAGAATTATGCGCTTTGGGGAAACGACAACACAGAGGGTGGAGTCTGCGCATTCTATTCTGAAGCTACACCTTGGGAACAGTCAGGCCAATTTTGAGACTCTGTGGAATGTGGTTGATGGCCTCCTTAGAATCCAACACAACAATATCAAGGCATCGTTTGAGCTAAGTTTTAATGTGGTCCAACATCAGTACATTGATGAGTTGTATCGACGATTGCGTGGTTATGTCTCTCAACGGGCGCTTAGGCTAATTAGAGATGAATTGACACGTAGAGAGGATGTTGGTCACAACTCCACTCGTTGTGGTTGCGAGATACGCACTACACATGGCCTTCCTTGTGCACATGAGCTAAACCATCATATATTTGCTCGGTCGCCCATCCCTCTCGAGGACATTCATGTTTACTAGCGAAAGTTGAGTATGATACCTGAGAATCCGGTGGACCCGTCTGGGTACAACGTGCACGATGAGATTGAACGGGTGTTGGAAAAGTTTCATGCTTGCACCGATGAGGACGATCGACTCAGATTATTCAAAGACTCGGGGAGATTAGTCGACCTTCGTCTACTCCGGGAGTTGTGCCGGGCGAAAATTAAGACAAATGGAAGGACACCGGGTCTTGAAGAGAAAACACGATGGTGACGATTCTTCAACGAGACGGTTGCCAAGCGGATTTGAGTACGTGCTATCGACTCAGGAGGCCTCCAGTTCTAGGCAGAAGAAAAATAAAGTTGTTCCTAAAATGCGTCGTGGCAGTCGACGCACGCAAAGTGCAACTAACATGGCTTACGGTCATTGCGTAGAACCGGATTGGTTGCCACATGTTGAGGGCATCATCGATGTGGTTGCCGATGGGAATTGTGGATATCGGTGTGTTGCGTCTGGGCTTCGACTTGCAGATGTAAACGGGTGGAGGATTGTCCGTAGAAGGCAACAAGTACTCATCAAACATTTAAAAATGTCGTAAATCATGTAGTCAATACGCACCATATAAGCGCAACACAACAAGTACTCATCAAACATTACGAACTGTCATAAAAACATCTCCGCAAACCTCATAAAACTCAAAGAATGTGATACAAATGTCTAGCCCTCCGCAAAACGGTCATTGCTTGGGTTTCTTCACATTCTTCCTTTGATACTCCTTCCCATGCATTCTCTTCGGAGGGCGAGCATCGACCGTGGCGAAGGTCTTATTTGTGGCCGGGGTTGAGTGTGTGGAAGTGCTACCATGCTGGGACTGCCTCGGGCCTGCTTCGGTAGGGCCGGATGTTGCGGTTGTGCCGGTTGCGGTTGTCGGAGTCGTACTCGTGGGGGTGGGACCTATAGTCCTCCCCGAAAGAAAGTTGACGATGTCACACATGATTGTCCTCGCCGACTCAATCGTTCCGCCTCCGTGAGGTCCATCCATCGCAACGCCGCGTCCAACGCTCGCCTATTACGCTCGATGAAAAAAATCGGGTTAGTGTCAATGTAAAACATATCGAAATTAATAATAAATGCATAATATATTTAACCATTTCAATACCTCAAGTAGCTCGTTGTCTGCGATGGTTGTGGCGACCATGTAATGGTCCTCGAGGGTCGGATTGGTCATAACGGGATGAGACACTTTGAGGAACCAAGGCGGGTAGTCCGGTGTAGCCAAAAACTCAAATTCCGCCTTGTCGCCCGAACTTCCCGGGAGCCAACAAATGGTTCCTCCACCGCTCCCAATAGTCTTGCTTTGGAACCAATACTTGACGGAGTACTTGTTCGCGAGATGGGCCTCGGTGTGCTTCATTTCGGACGGTACGGAGGATCGGTATAGATTGCACATGCCCAAACCTGTCTCGGGAATCCTCTCGGGTGGTAGGGCTCCACCACATCCATGTACTTGATCGTCCCACTTTGTAAAAGGCCATCGCGTGCACAACTCCATTTTCCTCAAATTCACATATGGATCCCAAGTGACCTAGTCAAAATGCAACAACCATTGTTAGCAAAAATAAATTCCTAAAACATCAATCATCAGAGGATATGGATAACCATCTCACCTCACTTGGTCGCAACCTATCCAAGGTTCTCCTAATGGCCCCGAGCTTGTCAACATTCGCCACCGTCTCGTGCTTTTGAATCCATCTGCAGACACGAGGTTGCACGTAGTCCGTGTACTTCGCATTGGGTGTGGCTGCGACCAAGTTTGATATGGTCGTACACCCGTCCTCGCAAACACATACAATGTTAGTTAGTCCACAATTGCAAGTAATTGAAATACAAAATTAAAATTAAGTCTATTTTATAACAAACCTCAAGCAATGTGAGGTAGCCAGCAATCTGAGACACTTGCACTCTCGTGGCGGACCCCAAGTGTCGATACAAGTAGGCCAACGCAGCCGCACCCCATGCGTAGTTTCCTACGTCGTCCAAGTCCTCAAGAAGCTTCGAAGCGCGATCGACACCGAGACCCACTCTTATCGGCAAAAAGAGTGCAGGACAACAAGTACAGCAGGTACGCTCGGGCGGTGCATTCGACAGGAGGATAATTTCTGGGTCTCGAACCAGCTTTGGGGCACCATCGACTCTTCAACCAATGTTTGCGCACTGTGAGCCCCTTGCTGATATTCACCTCCTCCTCAGCCTCCTCGACGCTAACCCCAAGTAGGTTCGAGACCATCTTGATAGCGTCCGAGCGAGATTCCTCCGTGTACCTCGCAAAGTTCTCCACTGCAACAACTTTGCCCGTCACAGGAATCTTCAGGAGGAAGCTGACATCCTCTAATGAGATAGACATTTCACCAAAAGGTAGGTGAAATGTGTTCGTCTCCGGCTGCCACCGCTCCGCAAATGCAGAGATCACCTCCTTGTTGGCCTTGCGGTATGAGCAGTCTATGAGCGTATTCAACCCGGAACGCTGAATAATCCTCTGAAGTCCCGCCGTGTCCGGGTGGCACAACTGTAAATCCCATTCCTGTATTTAAGCTCCGTGATTGATACACTTAAGAACGGGCCGCTCCTGCAAATGTAAAAACATCTCGTCATTATGTGAAGACCATGAGTATTAAGTTAATCCGTTCAATGAAATTGAAATTACCTCATCGCTCCAAATCGATAAAGCCACATGATCCTTGAAGCTCTTCAACAGCGCCCCGTCTATAGGACCACCGGGGAATGGAGCACGCGGCTTCAACAGCCACTTCGGCTCTCCTTCATCATGGCCGGCTCCACCACTACGCTCCCGCCCACATTACGATATGTTTCTATCGTGTTCCCCGCCTCTCGAAGAGTCATCGCTACTAGACTCGATGCATGCCCCTCCTCTCCCCTCGGGCAACAACAAGATCCTCATGTCGCCCAGCATCGATGTTCGAACCCTCATCGTGCAAATGTAACCTTCCACGATGACCATCTACCTTGGCCTTTCCCTTAACATCATCATTCTCCTTCTCTTTCTCTTTCCGTACGATGTCTTTGTCGGGGTCTCCGCCACCTCGCCCCCGGTTAGGCCTCGCACCTCAATACCAGCCTCCTCCCCTAGTCACAGTACTTTCGGACGAGCCATACCCGAAAAAATTACAACATATAAGCGCATGGAACAGAACCCAAAAAAAATTTACAAAAAAAAATGTTCAAATTCATCCATTTCTGATGTCTCGGTCAAGCAGGTCCGTCAAACAACCCATATTTTCGGCCACCCATGACCGACAATTCCTCCAATATATCGGCAGGGTACAACCGAGTCCAATGAAGAATTCTCGGTTATGCACCACCTGAGATTGCTTGCCCATTTCAATTCGCCTTGCGTTTCTCGGCCAATCACGCCCGAGCCTACTCTAACACTCTCGCCAGTGTACAGACAACCGAGAGTATGAGCAAATTCTCGGTTGTACACCACCGCCACCACATTACCTAGCACTAATTCTAGCTCTCGTCACATCTCGGCCGAGACAACTAGAGTACTCTCGGCCATGCGTAACCGAGCCACTGTGAGCTTTTCCGGCCTTTGTGGCGAGACTTCGACTTCCCAAAATGTAGCTTCTCTCGCCATGCTTCGCGAGACAGCAGTTACCACATTCTCTGGCCTGTGTGGCCGAGAACCGCGAATTCCCATTTTATTAACTATTGAACAAACCACCACTGCAAATCACAACTACTCTACCAAATGTAACTTAATTACACTAAAAACGTGCCTTCAACCGAGCGATTTCGCGCAATAATGTGTGTTCGACGAACTTCAACCGAACCCTAACTTGGAGACGAAATCGGCTCACACCACGACCCTACGAACTGCAAAAAAGCCGTAAACCGAATGAGAAACACAAGGCGAGACACGGGAGACACGATTTCGGAGATTCCTCTCACTGGTCGGTTCAAACCAAATGGGTTCTTCGATTCAAGATCGGTGAAGGTGGTGCTGGGGGTGGTGGGGTGCAGCGGGAATTCCACGAGGGGTATTTTCGGTATTTCTGGTCTAATTTTTGGGTGCCCCAGGTAAATCGGTTTGTGCCCACATTATCTGGGTGCCCTCATTAAACGGTGGGGTGCCCTTAGCGGCCCTCAAAAATTTTGGTCCGCCCTTAGACTTTGGGCTTAGACACAAGGTGGTCTAGAATTATAGTTGTAGTTTGATTAAGAGTTTACTTGTGATGTACCTTATATATAAGACGAACCCAATAACAACGCGAACCTTAAACTCTATCGAGTCCGTGTCCGTGTCCGTGCTGTCTTTGTGTTTGATCTGTCGAGAGAGAGATGGTGCTGTCGCAGAAACTCCACGAGGCCTTCAAGGGCACTGTCGAGAGGATCACGGGCCCTCGCACCGTCTCCGCATTCAAGGAGAAGGGCGTGCTCAGCATCACCGAATTCATCATCGCTGGAGACAACCTCGTCTCCAAGTGCCCTACCTGGTCTTGGTAATTAAAAAAAAAATTACTACTTTTTCTAATCTGTGATGAATTTAGGGTACCCATATCTTGTTTTGTTGAATTGATCGGAGTTCTAGGCGAAAGGTTTGATTTTGATGGGTTTGTTGTGTAGAAGTTGAACATTTTGTGTTGGAATTCGGAGGATTTGCTTTTATTTCTTAATGTAGCTGTCGAAAATTCTTAGAAAGTTAGGCCCTTTTTGGGTTTCCAAGTCTATGATGAATTTAGGGTACCCAGATCTTGTTTTGTTGAATTGATTGAGTTTCTAGGAGAAAGATTTGATTTAGATTGGTTTGTTGCGTAGAGTTTGAACCCTTTATGTCGGAACCGAAGGATTTGATTATCAGAACATACATATTGCAGTGCAGTCCCTTCTATTTCTTAATGTAGTTGTCGAAAATTCTCTGAAAGTTGGGCCCTTTTTGGGTTTCCAAATCTATGATGAATTTAGGGTAGGTACCCATTTCTTGTTTTGTTGAATTGATTGGAGTTATAAGCGAAACGTTTGGTTTTGATCGGTTAATTGTGTAAAATCTTAACCTTTTGTGTTGGAATTTGAAGGATTTGATTATCATAACATAGATATTGGAGTGTGGTCTCTTTTATTTCTTGATGTAGTTGTCGAAAATTCTCAGAAAATAGTCCCTTTTTAGTTATTAGTAATTACTGATTCGAGTGTAATGGAGCATCTATGGATCGAGATTGATGGTTTGGGATAGGGAAGCCAAATGCAATGTAATTGGTGATTTTTATTTTAGGTTTAAAGTTGATAAAGAGGGATGCATTCTAATGTCATTTATGAATTGAAAAAGTTTCAATTAACTGATTAGGTATGATTTGTATGCATAAGTTTTTATGGGGTAAGTGCGAATTCGTGGAATTGGAAGAAACTAAGTAATGCAGTTAAACGGGAAGAAGCGAATTGCGCCAACTAAGGAACTGTGGATGGGTTGAGTAAACATGTTAGTGTTAGGTTGTGAATGTTTAGATGAAATAGTGATTAGAGAGAAAGATGTAAGCAGAAACTGTGATGGTTGAGAGTTTAGAGTATCAGTGATTAGTAATGAACTAATGATGGTTGAGAGTGCAGAGTATCAGAGATTAGTAATGAGATAATGAAATAGTATGAAAATACGACCAAAATCATACTGTTCTCTTGGATAATTATTCAAGGTCAACCTGTGGTTCTAATTCTACTGAAAATGAGATTTTGACGACAATGTATTTCTAAGCAGGACGGAATCTTGTATCCATAGGAAACTCTAAAGGGTATCATGATATAGCGTTGAGTGCAATGTGGAAAATCTGGCTTCTCGTAGAGTCCTAATTAAACTAATAGAAGCGAGGGAGTTTCCTAATTTTAAGAAACTTACTTACAGTTAAGCCGATGAATGTATATGGGGAGTTGAGGACTTGGGGACTTGATTATGTGTAGTATCACAAAATAGCTTTTCAATGCCATATCAAAGCTGGATTTTTCTCTTTTGAGCTACTTCACTTATATTATGGTTTCCTTTCTTCCTCCCATAATATTAATTTTCTATTTGCATTTTTCTTTTCTCTTCTTTTACATGTATTTTCTTCCCTGTTTCTGCCCAATAATCTCTTCAAATTTTAGCCATTTGGAGAATGGGATTGAGATGCCTTTCTTTGTTTTATTCCCAGCCATGGTGGTCTCAGTTTCCTAACTTTTTGTATCAGGGAATCGGGCGAGCAAAGCAAGCGGAAGTCCTACTTGCCCCTTGAGAAGCAATACTTGATTACTAGAAACGGTGAGAATTGTTTCTGAAAGTTGTCTGTAGGATTATATTGACATCTCTTTTCTACATGCCCATTACTGCTGTTGTAACCTTTCATATATGATGCAGGACTAAAAGTAGCTCGTTGGAATGTGTTACTGTGCTATTTAATTAAATTTGGCCTTTCTTTCAACATTGATCTATTTCTTTTTTAAGCCTTTTCTGGATTAATTGGTATAGTAAGGTACGAAGGTGAGTGATCATTCTAGACATTCTGACAAAGTCTGCTATACTAAACCCTTTTAGTGATTTATTTCTAGTGTCATGAAATATTTCTGCCCGAGAATAAAAAATTATGTTCCTGTGAGTACATCTTGTTTGAGGTTGACTATTAAAGGAAAGACGCTTTACTAAATCTTCATCCATTGGGCACACAATTCATATTGATATTCCATGCAGGAAACCAATATTCCTGCCACATGAAGTCTCTCAATTGTAGGGTCTTGGAAAAGTAATCTATGCCTTTACCCCACATCATAAAAGGCTGTTTCTCAGATTTGAACTTATGACCTTAAAAAGGGATTTCCATGTAAGAATGTCCTTACCAAGAGCCTGTATGATGAGATATATTATGAAATGCATGGGTCTGAAGCAAGTGATGGGCAGCCAGAACTTTGAAATCAGACCATGTGTAGAACTTTTTCGATAATCATCATAATCAAAGATTTCATAGAATTGTTTGGATATTTTAAGAAGAAATCCATCTCGCTACGGAGACAGGTTGATGAACATTATTTGTTTTTATGTTTTGATGATCTTCATCATGCCTTAATTAATTAAGGCGACTTTCGCAATTTTCTCTTGTTTTTGATGTTTGATCCACAACTAATTTATCCGTCATACCTGGGAAGTGAAGAAGTAAATGGGATTGTGTGATTATGTGAGGGTGTGTCTCATATCTTTTATTTTGTTTATGTTTTGGTAGTATTATGGTTTGGGATTTTGAGTTTGTTGTATGAATTATTACTTGATGCATTTGCATGGGTGGTACACTACATGGTACAACTGTACGAGTAGTGGTGAAATCAAAATTCACTCCTCCTTTCTTTCTTGAAACGGTTGGAAATGGAACTGATGGAATATCTTGCATTTTTCAGTGCCTTGTCTTCGAAGAGCTGCATCAGTGGAAGAGGAGTATGAAGCAGCGGGGGTGAAGTTCTTCTTGACAATGAAGATAACGATGGCTGGTTGGCTACGCATGGGAAACCAAAAGGTCTGTCTGTCACTTGAGTTTTATTTTTGGGTGGTGCATGGATTGGTGCTGTCCTATGACTGTTGGGTATTGCTTTTGTTCAGAAACCAAGCTTGATGAGGAAAACTTACCTTCCATGGAGACTCTTTACATTAGCAAGAACAAGACGATTCAGTCTATTCCCTCATATTTTGGGGGTGAGGAGGAAGAAGATATACCTGATATAGGAGATTATAATGAACCTGACAATCTTATTGAGACAGATGCTGTAAGTTGCTGATTCATTTGCTCCTTTATTTTGGCTTCTCTATTATGCTCTTTTTACTTTCTGCTGTGCTGTTTCACCATATACTATATAATTTAGGTATAACTTTATTGTTGTATAGCCTGTTTTGATCAAAGAGTCAAAGAAGGTAGTCGGTATGTTTAAAGTGTCAAACATTTTCATATAAAACATCCTTATTATTAAATAATTAATTGTGTTTTTAGCAAAGACCCCAATTAATTTGGGACTAAGACTATGTTGTTGTTGTTGTTGTTGTTTGTATCAAAGAGGGCATTATTTACAAGTGGAAGAAAATGCAAATAAATTGTCAATTATAATTACTGCTATTTTATGAGAAGGATCTTTGTTTATATGAAGAAAGATGCATTAAGTACAGAGGACAAGGCAACCTCCTTCAACGGGAACACATAACTCCCCTCAAAATGCAGATATTTATTAATCTCTCTACATCCATCACTGATGCATAAGCATATCTTCACATTCTCAATAAATGGGTAACTCAAGGGCATAGCTGTCTTATTACAACCAAAAAAGTTGCATGAGTTCCCAAATTATTTCCTTTAAGTTTCAGGATCCACCTGATTGAATGAATGATGTAGGTGCGTCTCGTGTGCACTTTCTCTAGAAAATAAAGTGAATACATATATGCCTTGATAGTTGACCAGAGTTCACTAAATGTCTACTATATGCATGTATGTGCGTGTCTCTCTATAAATTTATAGAATTTGTAAAATTTTGATCTATTTTTATTTTCTATTTACTTTTATATAGTCGATTTAATTTTTCTAACCCTAATAACAAGCTGAATGTATGGCATTATTTAATGTAGGCATCACTTCAGTCTACATATCTTGTGGCTCATGAACCTGATGATGACAATATATTGAAGACTCGAACTTATGATGTTAGCATAACGTAAGAGATACTTTTAATATTATTCTCAGTTTTTATTTTCAATTTTTGTAGCCGTTTATTCATGAATTGCTAGAGTATACTATCGCTTGGAACGTTGTCCACCTTTTTTGCTTTTTCCTAATCGTTCAAGGCCTTTTATCAAACTTGTAGTGTATATTTGGTAACTTCCTTACGCTATGTGTTTGAATAGTTAGTCTCTGAAGTTTTTACCTGAGTGTCAAGGATCTTATTTGCATGGGTGCTTGTGTTCTGAGTAGTGGTTTAATGCCTTTTATATCCCACTGGTTCTATTTTCTGGTGATTGCATTTTAGCTCCTTAATTACTTATTCAAAACCAGTTTTTCTCTTCAAATCACCCTTTTTGTACAGGATTTTTAATTTCATTTTGCATGCACAAAAGTTTCTGTTGTGCCTTTACATTGTTTTGAAGATTCTTTTTGTCATGCATGCTTAGTTTCCTATTATGGTAAGCTTCTTAGCCTAACTTAACTAGAAACTTGGTGAGCTTTCTTAGTCTAATGGTTGCAGTTAAAATTTGCGGAGCCTACATTTTCAGAGAACCCAATGCCTGTAAATATTTGCCAAAAGGAGTATGAAGTTTTTAGCTGATTTTTTATTACCAAAATTAGTATACCATATGCCAGTCCAATATGCAACAACAACGCCTCAGTCCCAAATTAATTGGGGTCGGCTACATGGATCAAACTCTTCCATTGTGCTCGATTTAGTGCAATTGATGGATGCCCGTCCAATATCCTTCTTGAAAATCCTGAATCTCTTACTTGTAACTATAAGTGTTCAATTGTTTAGTCTTGGGTCTTGTTTCTACTGTCTAGCAAGGTGAGCTATACCCACTCTTATGCTCCTTAATACTTATTCCCCAACTTGCCACTGTCATGATATGATTGGTATTGCATTCATAATATGCTCCATCTCCTGTTTGTGAAAAGCTGTACATGATTAGGATCTGATCTTGTTGCAGATCCATTCAGAAATTACTTGCATTCATTAATAAGTGACAGCATGAGCAATGAGCATTTTTTTTTTTTTTTTTTTTTTTTTGATGATGAAAAACATTTTATATAGACATTGAAGATTGAAAGTCAAAAATGTCTGAACTTGTACTTAAGTTCAATAATCCAAAATGAAGGAGATGGGAGATGTTCTCTTCGATAGATTCAAAGCAGGTTCCTATCAAAAGATAGAATCAAATCAGGTTGGGTAAGTGGATGTGCATCAGGTGCAAGATATATCAAACACATCCTCAATTGAAGTTGAAAAATAATTTTATAGGGAGATGATTAGGCTAGCTTTGTTCTCGATGAAACTGAATGTTTGACAATAAAGAAGCAACATATCAGTTGAATGAAATAAGTGTCACAAATTGGATAGTGTAGCTTCAAACAACATGTCATTGATTCTAGATCTCTACATCTTTACATTAAACAAAATCTCCGACAAGGCAAAACAAGGGTTCTCCTCCTCAAGTGCCTCAAGGAAACATATCTATGCATTACTTGAAACCTCTGATAATGTAGCTTCCATAATGATCAAATACCGATTCCCAAACTGAAGTGTGGAAAGCATTCTAATCCTAAAAATTACTTCACTTTCTGTTATTTGGTGACTCTGGCCATCTGGTTTGTTTTAGTCTGGCGTTCATCATGTTCAACCTAATCTAGGCTTGGCAATGCGTGTCCAAAAATCGGTTCATTTCATGTGAAAAATGTCGAATTACCTAGGGATTAAGTTAACGCTTTGAAAACTATATATTGGTGAAGCATTTGTTTCTCGTATTCCTTCTTTGGTGAATGTTTGGAAGTTTTTTCATCATTCCTATTCATATGAATTATGATTCTCTACTATTTGTTCAAAAGTGAGGACATGTATCATACGCTTTTGATTTTTTTTGAAGTCATCAAAGTTTTCTCATCGCTACGATTGCTTGTATATGTTTTATAATCTAACCCATCTTCTTTGTCCAGGTATGATAAGTATTATCAAACTCCTCGTGTGTGGCTAACTGGGTATGATGAGGTTGGTTTTCTCCACTAATTCTAGATTTCAATTTCATATCTTTGGTTGCATCAAGCAGAATGACGACTGAATTGACTTTTTTCTTAAACCATACCTACTCTGTGATTTTTCAAGACTTGTTTTCATAAATTCATATGTAACATTGTAATTTGTTTCATTGCAAGAGAGGTACCATATAGAACGAGTTTTTCCCCCAAACGATGAGTGAGTTTAAAACCCAAATGATTCTCGTGGGAAGCTTAGGAATTAATGGGAGCTTTGCCAAGCAAACATAGTCAAAGAGCATTTTATTATATTGGATTGGTTTTGACGCCACTCTTTCTACATGGGGACACTCAGTTTCCTTTTTTCTCTTTTATACTTTTATTATTGAGGATGTCAAGAAACATTTTGTTTGACCACGCTGACATTATTATTCCTTCCTTTTAGTTTTTCTGATTGTTGCATAAAAGTTTCCTCCCAATTCTATATTTAGGCTTTGATCTCATTTATTTCATATCTTATCAATTATCCCTGGCTAAAAGTGAGCATTGTTCTCTTTTATTTTTTGGTCGTGTACAAGTCGTGTTTAGGTATTATGGTTGAATGCTCTTCCATTTTTAATATAGACCAGATGGTTACATGTTTCATTACTTGTTCTTAAGGGGCTGAGCACTAACTTTCTGGCCATTCTACTCATGAGGGCAAATCATTTTTTTCCGTCTGCTAGAATCCCTTTCTTATCTTCAATACACTTCATCCTACTGAGACTTTCATCAACATGTTGTGATTGAATCATTATTTGTAATATTATACAAATCCAGTTATCTTTATTTCCCAATTTCCCTTTTTTAAGATCATAGCTACGCGAGCTTGTTATATCACAACTGAATGAAGCAATATCTTGATGCCAAGTATCAGCTTACAAACTCATGTTTTCATCTCTTGTGAATCCTTTCTTGAGTTTCTATATTTTTATATATGTTTGTAGTTCCTTATTATGAAATGATTTGTCCAAATTTTTTATCTGATTGCTTGGTATGCTAACATGCTTATTATTTCTTGAAGTTGTTTTAAAGCTTCAATTGTATTTTTTGTTATTATATTATTTCTTACTCATAAGTTATAGATTATAGCATACTAGAACAGACCTATTTCAAACCAACCATAATATGCTTGCAATCAAAAAAAAAAAAAAACTGCCAGACATCTTTGACCCTGTTTGCACCATTATCAAGATCCCTTGTGCATTTTAATATCTTGTAATTATTCTTTTTGTAGTGAATAGTGAATCTGATACATGTCAGTTAGCATCAAAAAGTGATTATTTATTCAATAAATGGACTTCCCCCTATCATATCAAATTCATTGGATTTTTGGTGATTGAAGTCAAAGCTATAGCTCCGTAGATAAACAAATAGGGCATAAGCATGTCTCTTGAAGTACAATTATGTTTACTTAAGTTTTATTAGAAGTGTTTTCAATTGGGTATCCTATGTAGTACTTATTGGTTCTTATATTTTTTGGCAGTCGAGGATGCTCTTACAGCCAGAGCTTGTGCTGGAAGATGTTAGTCAAGACCATGCACGCAAAACAGTAAGCTTTTTCTTGATGATAAGCATCAATTTATCGTTTATGCCAAAAACATTATTGTCTATAAGCTTTTCATTGTTCTCCACTAATTCGAAGACATGGAACCAAATATTTTCCTTGGGGAGTAGGACTAGCACAAATTTTGTGAACTCTTCTGGAGCACTTGGAACATGCCTTTTTTTCCAGTGATTGCACGGCGTAAGTGCGTCACCTAGGCAATGCCTTAAGCAGGCGTTGTCCTTTAAAGTAATTTTTAAAAATTTGAATAGGTTATTTACAATTAAGTTTGATAACAAAAATGTCTACCCTGCAACCAAATCTAACACAATTAATGTCATATAAGGGCTTAAAGACTTATTAATATTTTTGAAGTATATATTAAATAATAATCACATTGACTAATAGCCAATTAGTATTATTTAAGGACCTATAAATAAGTAAATACATATTCAGGGACCTATAAATAGATATTATTTTGTCCGCCTAGGCGCCGCCTCGCTTAGGCTAGGGAAATTGCCTCGGGATCGCCTTAATGCCTTTCAATCCTTGCTTTTTTCTTTCTCACATATTTCTAGAAGACATGGAAAGTTGGAAACAGTTAGATCTAGGGTCAATACCATACCATACAACCAGTCAGATAATCTTTTACTTTAGGTTAGTTTCATGAATCAAAAGGACTGAAGTTGACAAAATCGAGAACAATAAGGAGCTATCTAAATGGTATTTGTTAAACTCAGATCTGGAACTCTCTCTTATTATTCTCGAATCCAACCTTCTATTTGATACCAAGCAGATGGGTGGCATGCTTCTGCCGGTTGACATGGTGTATAGGTTCACTTTTTTTTAATTGTTAAATATATTAGCATCTAGTAAGTGATTGCATGAAATGTAGTCCTCACATCACTTAACACATAAGTTAAGTGTGATTTGACAAAGAAGTACATAAGTGTGGATACTATAATTCATTAAAAAAAAATATTAGCATCTAGTAGGCATCGTAGGCTAAGGTAGCTCTTCAAATACTCAATTCCGGGCATCTGTTAAATGCTCATTACTGGTTGTGCTTATTACCTGTAATGATTTCTGAGAATTTCAGGTGACAATCGAGGATCATCCCCATTTGTATGGGAAGCATGCATCTGTACATCCATGTCGTCATGGTGCTGTGATGAAGAAGATTATTGATGTTTTAATGTCACATGGAGTCGAGCCCCAAGTTGACAAGTACTTCTCTTTTGCGCTTGACTTTTATTTGCTACTCAGACAAAAAACTTCCCGTCATTTATTGCACTAGGCAAGGAGTGTCTATGTTGACAGATTGCATGTCTAGATTTTATGTTAATGAGAACACTAATTTATTCATTATTTTAGCAATAGGACCTGCATACCTTTTAATTGTTTCATCATGTTTATTGCTCTAGGTTTACATACAAGTGCATTGATCTTAGTAAAAGGTGCTTTAGATGCACGCTGACACAACTTAATGCCCCGATTAAAAGATTTCAATTAATGAATTCCGTCTCCGACTTGTGCAGGTACCTGTTTTTATTTTTGAAATTTATGGCATCTGTAATTCCAACCATTGAGTATGACTATACCATGGATTTTGATCTTGGGAGCTCCAGCCATTGAGGTAATTTCAGAAACCTGTGTACTTGTCCATTTGAACTTTCAGATTCAATTTGTTATCTTCATTTCAGTGCAACATTTGCATGATACGGCTATTCGACTTGAAATAGGTTCCGCAGTAGACGTCAAAGATCAGCTAAAGCAGCGAGATCTGATGCTACGCTTGTAAATACTATTTTCATGCCCGACATGATGCTTGTTCATAAATGTAATTTAGCAGACACCATATTATTATACATAACTGTTCCGAATGCGAGTTGTGCCATGAAATTAATGTGGTTAATCTGTGCAGCTGACATGTAATAAAGGGACTAATTTATTCATCAACGCTTAAAGGTAGCTCTTCGAATAC
Source organism: Stephania cephalantha (assembly GCA_039657325.1). Lineage (NCBI taxonomy): Eukaryota > Viridiplantae > Streptophyta > Magnoliopsida > Ranunculales > Menispermaceae > Stephania > Stephania cephalantha. The sequence goes on along the minus strand of CM077572.1, from coordinate 45,321,611 downwards.
TCAATTCCAGGCATATGTTCCGAATGCTAGTAGTGTCATGAAATTAATATGGCATCAACGCTTTTTTTTTTTTTCACTATGATACAAAATTTATATAGCATATGAAAAATATCCCTGATATCTCTTTAACAAAAAAAAAAAAAAAAAAAGGATTGCAACACATGCACTTAAATCTATCAAATGCATATTAGCGTTATGGAAGAGCAAGTATCTTAGTTGTTGGTTTTATGCGTGGGCTTTTTTGTTTGGAAGTAAAAGAGTTCTACAAAATGCCAAAGGCAAGTAAGAGTCCTCACTCCAAAATTATAACATAATATCTTTCTACTTCATACTATTCTCATATCTCCAACATTAGCTATGCTGATACTTTTTTTTTTTTTAATCTTCTAAAGTTGGTTATGGAGGAGGTTGAGGACTAATTGGAGGAGATCCATACTTATATACTTCATTATGAAGTTACACTTATCCTATAGGAGACTAACTTTCGTTCTACACATTTCCAACAATTCTAGTGGAGTTGTTTTGAAACCATTCAATCCATGTATTCTCCATTGCATTATTTCAAACTATGACAACGGAATGAGGTGTTTGTTAAAAAAAGAAAAGAAAAGAAGCTCTCATGTTGTAACTTAAACTTGAGGTATGAAGGACTTCTCACTTGAAAAATCTAGTTTATTTAGGAAATTGTGAGACAAATTTCCATTCTTATAAAATTTCACTTGATTTATGCAATTTTGTAAGTGAGATATGTTGTTTCCACTTCATCGATCTGATTTCCCACCTCTCACCTATCAAATACTCCCTCATTCTTCTAACCCCTATTTAAGTCCACTAATAATTCGTATATTTTTACACTTTTCACTGTGGGCATCAAGTCGAGAGAAAGAAAGAAGGAAAATATCTTACTCGCAGTATAAAGTAAAAAAAAATAAAATAACTTTATTGAAGATATTATTTTTAAGATTTCGCCCAAGGCCTCGAAAATATCAGGACCGGCCTTGTTGCCAAGGCATTTGTAAAAATCTGACCTTGAGACCAAAGCATCTCTAGTGAAATGGATACGTCGAACAATACAATGATGTCTGCACCAACACAAAACGAGCATTTCATTTTCCCACTTGCCTTATCTTGGCTTTTCCTTTTCTTTGTCTGCTTATAATTATTTTTTTCCTTTTAAGAAACTAGCTCTAATCTAACATTAACATCTTTGCATTTTAATTTAATCTTATTTTCCAAAAGTTAAAGTTTGAGGTCAACATAATATTTTGAGATGGAGTCTCAACTTTAATTTAGTTGAGGTTGAATATATGGATCAAACTAGTGTAATTGATTGTACGCTTTCCAAATCTTTTAAGTCTAAGTTGAGTTTTTTAGCAGGGACATTTATAAGCAAGGGCGGACACATATTGGTGCTAGCCTTGCTTGGGGAGCATGGTCCCCCTCACATTTTTTGGTCTAGCTAGCATCATTTATACACATATCCAAACTTGCCTAATCACCAATTGAATAAATCCCTAATTGGCCTCCTCGGTCTTTGATTTACATTTGAAAAATTATTAAAAGATCAACTTTTGAAGCTTGGTCATCGTAGTTCTTTGATTTTTGCATCGAGATATGTATATACATGTATCAAAATGTATCTAAAGGACCACAACAGTTATGTGTGATAAGCAAGTTGTCCTATCTTTTCTTGCCTAGAGTTTTTTTTTGTGTGAGAGAAATTTTGGCCCCCTCAAGTCGGAGGCTGCATCTACCCCTGTTTATAAGTCGTCTCTGTAAGTGTCAAAACTACTACAATCGCTCTTCCCTAATCTTTAATTCAATTGGTATTACTCATATTTTTTTTTAGTTTATGTATACTTTATTTTATTTTTATGAATGGTACTACACGTCGGCATAAACATTCTTATTAATTTATACTACATTTATTTAATTTAGTTGTTGTCTCTTTATCGCCTACTATTCATAAATATATTTAAATATATTTTTTAATATCTTTTAATTTCTAAAAAGGTCAATTAGTTCATTTATGTCTATATGGTCTAGACTCATACCATGTGTGGAATAAAACCAGTCTCGGCAATCTAGACAAAAGTTGTACTAAAACCAAGTCGCTCAAATTAAAAAGAGTGATCTATGATGACGACAACAACACACGATGACCTCCACACTCAAGATACAAGCTCATACATCGTTCATGCTTACCTCAAGATACAAGCTCATACATCTCGAGATGCATAGCACGATCTTCAATATTTTTTATTTTTTATTTTTTACAATAAAAAAGAAAGCCAAACAGGCACTTTTTTGACTCTCTTCTATTGCACATCATCAAACCGTATTATTCATTTTCCAACTACCTTTCAACCACTTTTTGCTTTTTTGTAAACAAGCCATCTTATCAGAGACCTCAGTACACTTGCAGCCAGCCATGATATATATATTTATTTATTTTTGGATAGATATTTGAGGCCCATTAGACCAAACTTATAAACTATTATATGATATCATTACATTCCACATTTGATAAGCAATAACTAGTCTATTCTGTAACAAAATAAAAAAGGGTCTATTCAAATGGACACTCCGTGGGTGAGTTTTTTGGAACATGTTATGAACACCAGTTTTTGGTATCTAAATCTAGTTTACTAAAACGGGTCAACAAATCATTTTCCATTTCAAATTACTCCCAACTCGTATGTAATTAAAACAAGACAAGTAGGACGTATCAGGAAAGCAACCAAACTCATCTGAGATGGACAGTGGAGCCAAAAGTCAAGACTATGAGTTCTGTGGTTGTTTTCCCTTCCAAACTTACTGGGGTTTTTGGGATGATTTGCTTCACAATAATCAGCCAACACTGTTTGACCAACTCTATTCTTGACTCTCCTCCCCTGTTTCTTCACTCTGTTTCAATAATAACCCCTTTTGGTTCTGGCCTTCTGGGGTAGTCAGTTGATCCAAACTTTTTCTTCACCTGTTGTTTGGAGATCGTCTTTTCATTGATTCTGTTGATGGGTTTTGTTCATTTGTGGCTATTGGCCTGTAATTTGGTTGAATTTTGATGGAATTGAATGATTTGCTCATAAAAATCTCTGTTTTGAGTGGAAAGCAGGGTTTGTGAAGATTGAGTTTTGTGTTGGCCATGAACTATTGCTGCTTTGGTGCACTTAAAGGGTTTCAAGAGGGGGAGATTGCGCCTTCTTCGGGGTCGGTTGAAGGTAAGAAAAATTCAATTTGTTGAGTGATTTGAAGTATGATGAGTATATTGTTCAATCTGAGATAATCATACCTAAAAAGGGTTGCTAGGTTTGTTGGAAAAATTCACTAAGTATATGCCATGATCAACTTTGTTTTTTGCTTTCTCATTGGCTTTTTGATGAAACTTTCAATTCAAATTGTGCTAGTTCTTTATTTTCACCAACCATATCACATCTCCAATTAGGGGAATTAGCTATGCCTGCAAAATATCACATAATCTAGTCTTAATTTTGATTCTACATGATTGTGTTTATTTTTCACATTGTAAGACCATTATGTGTCTCAAACTTATGTAACCTATGAATTACCTAAATACTCTTGAATTTCCATTACCGTTACCAATTTGATGGAAATTGGTATTAATGTGGGAAGCTTAAAAGTTCTCCCTCAAGCCTATAAAAGGTCACTTGTACCATCAAACAAAGTGGCGAATGTGTTTGAGGCTGATGAGGGCAATAAGATCTTGGTGGTTTTAGGTGACTAAAAGCTTTTGCAAGTAATTCTCTGATTTATCTATATTATATCATGTTTAAAGTATGTTTACATGTGGTATCAGAGCCTACTAGTTCAGTAGAGTTTTACATGATGTTTTTTCTTAAATTTATCAATTTTAATTGTTATTTACAAGTTGATTTACACTTACAATGACAAGCACTGCCCTCCCCTTTTGTGTTGTATGAACTTGTTGAAGAACAAAAATTTTAGTTAAAATGTCCACTAAATCTTTCAACATGAATCAACGCATTATGCAATTCGTATTGAATGCAGCCTGAACAATTTGCAGTTTTAGAAAACATAATTCTCTTGATGATGCTTTAAGTGACTCAACTAGAAATCTAAGCTCAAATAGAAAAACAAGTTTATCTACCCTGCAAAACCAATCACACAAATCCATGAAAATGACTCTTGCTTCCGAGTATTCAGCTGAAGAAATTATTATTATTATGACAATCTAAGGAACAACCTCACTGGGTGATGAGTTTGAAAGCAGCTAGCATCTGATGTCCTTTCATTAGATAGAAAGCGGAATTTACTGTTTACAAATTATAATATGACAAATAGCTACTTCATCTCAATGATTGTATGTATAATCATAACGTAGAAAGCTAGATTATAGAAATAATTGTGTAGACCGAATCTCATGATGAAGCACGTAAAATACATATGCATTTCAAATTTGACAGTAACATCGATCGGTTGGTTTAGAAGATGAAGTGGTGTGGCATGAGATGAGGAAGAAGATAAATAATTAAGCTTCTTCAAACATGAGACTTTTGGTTTTCTTTTACATTAAAGTCAATAAAAAATAGAATTATATTAGTGAAATATTGTTAAAGAGGCGTTAAGAGTGTTGGTTTAATGAATAAGAAGATGAACTATTCATCTTAATTGATATATTTGAACAACTCTTACAGTCCTTCAATTATGAAATTGTTATTATTTTTCTTCAACTTAACACCACTAAATAACTACGATAACTCAATTTAAATAAAAGAAGGGTTAAATGATTTTTTTTTTTTCCATATGAGTCATTTAATTACCAATAGATGCTTCTGCGTATACAAATAATTTTGATAATGCCTTTATTTTTTTATAAGTTTCATGACATTATTATTAATTATATATACATATGACTTCTACATTAAAATTACAATAGCATGATATTTAAGTTGCATTAATTAAAATAAAAATGGGTGTTTCTATATGGGTGTTTTTAATTGGTCATTATTCATGATATTAATACAAATAACTCATATGCCCTCGTGATATGTGTACTATATAGTTTAATTATGCGTATGCCCCAATTTAATTAATTAATATAGCAATTACTAAGAATGTGACTAGTGGCTAATTAAATTATCAAGTCCATTATTTTTTTTTTTTTTTTTTTTGAGGACCTCAAGTCCATTCAAATGCTTGCTATAAACATTTATCGAATTGATTTTATGAAGTAGAGGTTCAATTTTGTGTACTTATTACTTTTAATGAGAATAGCATGATTTCCTTACATTAAATAAATAAACAAAATAAATATTTTATAGAATGATAATTTCATCAAAAAAGATTAGCTAGATAATTATTTTTATGAGTTAGTTGTCACCAAAGTGACCTAACAATATGTATACAAAACACATTACTAAATTATTATGATTGACCAAAGGTTTACAACATTTTAGTAATGTATAATGAACTGGTTTTTACATCTGCGATGATAAAAAAAAAACATTATTGTTAATATTATGAATATAATTGTTTATATTATGAAGTTGTGTTAATCATCAAAGTGATCCAACTAAATAATTTAAACATCAAAATTATATGAATTTTTATACACATTTTCTTATGATTTTATGATAATTATTAAAAATTGATTTAGCCCAAAGGTGAATCATTTTTTTTTTAATCATTTATGATTAACATAATTTAATCCATATTAGTTTTGCTAATGATAATTAAGAATGATGAAGGTGATAGGAAAAGAGGGGGTCGCCTCCGGTATTTTTATTGATGATCAACAAAAACCAGTTACAACTCCTCACCACACCAGAGATGGAGAAGACCCTCTCTCCCTTCTCACCCAAAACAACAATGATTCACCATACCCTACTGGACTCCCACTCACACCTAATAAACCCATAACCGACTTCCCATGACTCACACCACACGCACACGCGCGCGTGTCAGCACTGTACAACTTACTAATTACACCCCCTGCCCTGACTCAACTGACGACACCCCATATTCTCATGACCCCTTAACTGTGGGGCCCACATACTCCTTATTCCTCCCGTATTTCCCCAGCAACTGAATTAGTGGTCCCATTCGTAGCTGAAACTCCAACCTTCCTCCTTTGGTACACTTTGCTAATAGGGGGCGGGCCCTTGATGCTAACAATACTCCCCCCCTGAACACTCACCTTGTCCTCAAGGTGGAAAGAAGGAAAATAACGCCGCACATGGCGGACAAGCTCCCAAGAAGCGTCGGAAGGGGGAAGAGAAGTCCATTTGATGAGAACCTCCGGACCGGCTGAAAGAAGGCGATAGGCCAACACTGATTCGGGTTCAGAGTTAATGACCAGGGAATCAGGTAGGAAAGGAGGAAGAGTCGGGGAGACCTGAGAGGAACCCACAGCAGCCTTCAATTGGGAAACATGGAAAACCGGATGAATGGACGAAGCCGCAGGAAGGTCGAGCTTGTAAGCAACTTCGCCAATTCGAGCTAACACAGTAAAAGGACCGTAGAACTTCGGGCTTAGCTTCATATTGGATCGGCGGGCAACAGTGGATTGGCGATACGGCTGGAGCTTAAGAAAGACCCGGGAACCCACATCAAACACGACGTCGCGGCGGCCCTTATCGGCTTGCTGTTTCATTCTATTTTGGGCAGCAAGGAGCTGAAGGCGGAGTTCCCGCAAGGCATTGTCGCGGGCCAAAAGCATCGTGTCAAGGTCTGTTGGGGCGCTGGAAGAGGGCATACCGAACTGGACCAGCGGAGGTGGGTCGCGCCCATAGACCACCTTGAAGGAGTACGTTGGAGAGATGAATGGAAAGATGTGTTGTACCAATATTCGGCCCAAAAAATCCACTCTGACCACAATTTGGGGCGTTGGCTGATGAAACAGCGCAGGTACGTTTCGAGACAGCGGTTGACGACCTCGGTCTGACCGTCACTCTGGGGATGATAGGCTGAACTGCGATTAAGTTGGGTGTGGTGGAGACGGAAAAGCTCGCGCCAAAAATGGCTGAGGAAAATCTTGTCCCTGTCAGACACCATGGAGCGGGGAAACCCATGAAGACGGACCACCCCTTGTAGGAACACCTCCGCCACCTTCTTTGCCGTGAACGGGTGCTTCAAGGGAAAAAAATGGTCGTACTTGCTTAGGCGATCCACAACCACCAGGATAGAGTTGTATCCATGGGAACACGGCAACCCCTCAATGAAATCAAGGGAGATGTCCTCCCAAACAGCAGTGGGAATTGGCAGAGGTTGAAGGAGACCGCCCGGGGACAGCGTCTCGTACTTACTGCGCTGGCACACCTCGCAGGATTGGACAAAGAGCTTAACATCCTTGTGCATACCCATCCAATAGAACTCCGCGGACAGGCGTTTGAAAGTTTTTAAGACACCCCCATGACCCCCCAATGGGCTAGCATGAAACTCGGCAAGCAAAATAGGCTTGAATTGAGAAGAGGCAGAGATGGCAAGCCGGTTGTGAAAAAGGAGGCGGTCGTGGGACAGAGACCACCCTGGCTTGGACGACGGGTCGGCTTGAAGTGAAGATCGGATGGCCGCCAAGGCCGGATCAGCAGCTGCCTCAGCCAAAAGCAAGGGTGCTTCATTCACAGCCAATACCGATAGAGATGAAAGCTCGGCAGTGATGGAAAATCTGGAGAGGGCATCGGCCACGACATTAGAAGAACCCGGCTTATACTGTATGTCGAAATGAAACCCCATTAGCTTCAGTAACCACCGCTGATACTCTGGAGCGACCACGCGTTGTTCCAATAGAAACTTCAGGCTGCGCTGGTCCTTGCGGACAAGGAACCGCCGACCCAGAAGGTAGTGACGCCATTTCTGAACGGCCAAAACAATGGCCATTAACTCCCGCTCATAGGCCGACTTGGTACGCGCCGTAGGGGAGAAAGCTTAACTGAAGAAGGCAATGGGCCGGTCGTGCTGAGATAGTACCGCACCAACAGCCACCCCGGATGCGTCAGTGTCGATCACAAAAAGAGCAGTGAAGTCTGGAAGAGCAAGTATAGGGACTGACTTCATGGCTTGCTTCAGCTTATCGAAGGCGAAGGTCGCCTCCTCAGTCCACTCGAACGCATCTTTGCGAAGGAGGAGAGTAAGGGGGGCGGCTATTTTCCCATAATTTTGTACAAACCGCCGGTAATACCCCGTGAGACCCAAAAACCCGCGGAGATCCTTGGGAGATGACGGGATAGGCCACACATCCATGGCCTTGACCTTGTCGGGATCCGCAGACACGCCCTCCTGTGAGATAATGTGGCCCAGGTAATCCAAACTGGTTTTAGCAAAGCAACACTTGCGAAAATTGAGGAATAATGAGTTAGACTGTAGCACAGTGAGCACATGGGAAAGGTGAGCACAGTGATCATGCATGGACTTGCTGTAAACCAAAATATCATCAAAAAAAACGAGCACAAAGCGGCGGATACTGCCCTGGAAGATGGAGTTCATCGTGGACTGGAATGTGGCGGGGGCGTTTGACAGGCCGAAAGGCATCACCAAAAATTCAAAATGGCCGTCGTGGGTGCGGAAAGCCGTCTTGGGAACATCTGCTGGCTTCACTCTGATCTGATGGTACCCTGACCGCAGGTCGAGTTTGGAGAACACCCTGGCTCCGTGCAGTTCGTCCAACAGCTCGTCGATGTTGGGGATGGGAAAACGATCAGGAACGGTGGCTTTATTCAAGGCGCGGTAGTCTACGCAAAACCGCCACCGCCATCCTTCTTCTTCACCGGGAGCACCGGACTAGAGAACGGGAGACACTAGGTTGTATGATCCGGCGGCCAAGCATTTCGGCCACCATCTTCTCGATCTCGACTTCGAATGTGGGGGTATCGGTACGGCCGGACGCGAATGGGATCCGTACCCTCTTTAAGTAGGATCGCATGATCGCAATCTCGCGCCGGCGGAAGAGAGGTTGGAGTATCAAACAGTGCTGAAAAGGACTGGAGAAGCTCGCGGACACACGGGACATCGATAGATTCCCAGGAAATGAGGGGAGAAGCCTCGCCGGTAAGGCACTCGATAAGGAAACATCCCAACCCCGAATCCCAAGAGCGCTGGATGGACTTACAGGAAACCAGTGCGCGGTGCAGGGAGGGGTTCCCTTTGATTGCTACCCATCGCCCGTCATGGTGGAAGTACATGGTGAGGTTAGGCCAATCTTCGGCCGTGAACCCCAGCGACACTAGCCATTGCATTCGAGGATTACGTCCGAGCTCAAGCATCGAATGGGGTGGAAATCGGCGGTGACGGTCGGACCGACTGGAAGTGCGGCGAGACATTCTTACACACCCCGACCCCTGGTACGCGGGAACCTCCCCGACAAGCACATTGTAGCGGTTGTGGACATCATGTAAGGCGAGAGTGCGAACCAACTCCGGCGAGATAAAATTGTGGGAAGCCCCACTGTCTATCAGGATCACCACGTCCACGCCTTGGACCTGACCCTTGACCTTCAGTGTCCGCGGACCAGGTGGACCATCAACCGCGTGCGCCGTGAGTTCCACTGTTGGTGTGTCCGGCTGTTCATCCCCTACATCCGAGAGGGGCCCCGGGGAGTCGTCATCTTCGTCATCAACTAACATCACCTGTAGCTCCTTCCTTTGGCACCGGTGGCCCACAAACCACCTGGCATCACACCTGTAGCATAACCCCTGCTTTCGGCGAGTCTCGGCCTCTGCCTCCGTCAGGCGTTTGAATTTAGGAGGAGACACCTGCGGAGTGGCATGCTTGGAGGAAGACGGACTCGAAGAGGACGAGGAAGTCGGGCTGGGCTTAAGAGATAAACCGCCTTGACTCGGGCTTCTGGGCAGGCCCGGCCCAAACTCACGAGTCGGGCTCGTGATCGTGTGAGTTACCCACCCGGGCCCCTTTGAGTCCGATCGCAATGTTGGGCTTGATAGCGGCTGGACTTTTGGACCCCCACTCGGTCGCAGGCCCATGGCATCCCCCTGGCGAAGCTTGCGTTCCACCTGAGTCGCACGATCAACTACAACAGCTAGGGACTGGGGCGGCTCCACCATCACCTCCAAGCGGAGACGATCGGTCAGGCCATTGATAAAAACTGCTATGGCATGGGTCTCCGACAGGCCCTCCAACTGCAAGTACAACAATTCGAACCGTTGCCGGTACTCCGCCACCGTCGATTCTTGCTTGATGGCGAAGAATTGTTGATTGAGGCTGAGAGGATCGGCGTCCATAAACCGGCGAACCAGTTGCGCCTTCAACTCGGCCCACGACCCGAACGGCTTAGCCTTCTCCTCCATCTGCAGCCAGATCTGCGCTGGTCCGACAAGGCAGATCCGAGCAGCTCTGAGTTTCGACTCTTCGGTCATCTCATGCAGAGCAAAATAATGCTCGGCCTGGTTGAACAGATGAGCGAGATCGTCGCCGTTGCAGGTCGGCATCTTGATTTTCCGGACATCAGGACCCGATCTATAGGGAGGAACCCCCAGATCTGCTCGTCCAGCCATCGGAGCTCGATCTCGAAACCCCAGATCCGGTGGTTCGCCGAGTATGTGCGCCTCTCCTTCCCCGATCTGGCTGATCCGCGACTGCGGCGATCGATCTTGGTGGTGGAGATCCCGGATCTGACTCACCAGATCTCGGATCTCCGTCCTTAACTCTCCAACTGCCGCCTCCAAGGTCTTGGGATCCTCTCGCACTGTCGTCGGCACTGCTTTCACTGCTCCTCCAAGGATTCCACTCGCGACTCCATTTTGGATGGCATCGATGGTTGCTCTGATACCACTGATAGGAAAAGAGGGGGTCGCCTCCGGTATTTTTATTGATGATCAACAAAAACCAGTTACAACTCCTCACCACACCAGAGATGGAGAAGACCCTCTCTCCCTTCTCACCCAAAACAACAATGATTCACCATACCCTACTGGACTCCCACTCACACCTAATAAACCCATAACCGACTTCCCATGACTCACACCACACGCACACGCGCGCGTGTCAGCACTGTACAACTTACTAATTACACCCCCTGCCCTGACTCAACTGACGACACCCCATATTCTCATGACCCCTTAACTGTGGGGCCCACATACTCCTTATTCCTCCCGTATTACCCCAGCAACTGAATTAGTGGTCCCATTCGTAGCTGAAACTCCAACCTTCCTCCTTTGGTACACTTTGCTAATAGGGGGCCGGCCCTTGATGCTAACAGAAGGATACCCAAAGGTACCTCATCTTCTTGTTTTTTTTTTTATTACTAAAATATCATGGTTGGCTTAAATTAAAGGCACATCACATTTTTAGTAATATACAACAACAACAACAACAACATAGCCTCAGTCCCAAATTAACTGGGGTCGGCTACATGGATCAAACTTTTCCATTGTGCTCGATTAAGTGCAACTGATGGTGAGCTTTCCAAACCATTCAAATCCCTCCTAATTAATGCATCCCATGTTAACTTTGGTCTGCCCCTATCTCGTCGAATTTCTACAGTTTCTATTGAGTCAAGTTTTCTAGTTGGGGCATTTGTAGGTCGTCTTTGCAGGTGACCAAACCACCGCAACCGCCCTTCCCTAATCTATGAACTAATAATTACTAAATATTATGGTTGACCTAAAGGTGCACCATATTTTAGTAATATATGTAAATTTTATGATAAGTTAAAAATGGAGTGGATACCCAAAGGTACCGTACATTTTTTATTTTTGCTTACTTAATTATAGAATAAAGTATATTGTGTTTTTACTTAAAGGAAAAACACAATATTACCAATCGTATGAATGATTTACATAGACATACATGGATAATTTGACACTCCATTGATCTCTATCAGGTGAATATTATGAAATATAGGATTAAATAATTAAATATTGTCCTAGTCCATTTGCTAAACTCCTTGAAAGACATGGTATTTGTGTTCAATAAACAATACCTAGTATAAGCTTTGACATAATGATGTAGTTGAACAGCGTAACCAAACATTGATGAAAATGGTTAGGGGTATGCTAAGTAATTCTACATTCCCTAAGTCATTGTAGACGAAAGCCTTAAAAATTGTTGCATATTTATTGAATAAGGTTCCTAGCAAATCAGTTCCTAAATTATGTTTTGAGTTATAGACTAAAAGGAAACCTTGCTTGAGACATCTCAATGTTTGATGAGGTTGTTCAGTAAAGGCTAGAATTTAAATGCACAAGAAAATAAATTGAATTTTAAAACGATCATTAGTTACTTTATTGTCCTAATCATTCCATGAAAATTGTCGAAACTGGAAATAACTGATTAATTATAAATGTTGAAATCAGTGGGAGTGACAATCCACAAAATGTAAAAAATAAATAATTAAGAGCATCTCCAATGGGGCCATGGATTAGGGTGGAAATAGATCTACCTAGGATACAATTCACATCCAACCACAAAAATGTTCTCCAATGGGACCATGAATTCATAATGTCCATCCTATGTGGCATGAAATCAAAATGGATGGTGTTTACTACAATGTCTACTTCTAGACATTGTGGTAGACTGCCACGCCAACATTATTAATTTTTTAAAGTTTTTATTTTTTCAAGCCTTTATTAATATTATGAAAATTAAAAATAAAAGTGCCAACTTATCAATCCATGGTCTGAATTCACATTACCATTGAATATCATTTTAAGAGGTGAATGTGTATCTAGTGCCACATAGAATAAACATCCTCTCCACATCCATGATGTGGCACCAATCCATGGTCTAAATCCATTTTACCATTGGAGATGCTCTAAGTTGTGTGACTTATCCCACTACATGTAACTTTTAATGAAGTAGTAATTGCTCCTACTAGCTAGTGTTTCTCATAAAGGAAATTTTGAGATCACTGTAAATACACCCATTAATGATTCATAGGGTTTAACATTACAAAAATCTCGAATAGTGTTGAGAAATGTAATTAATTCTTGATAATTTTATAGTGTACTTATAGGAATCTAATTGTGATAGGGACATATATTAAAAATCCAATTTCTTATGATAAAGTCGTCTAAGTGAAGAGTTTACGAAATTGATTGATTTCATGAAAGATGAGTTGAAATCAACCGCTCAAAATAAAGTCTAGAATCTTGTTAAATCGTCTTAGAATTTTAAACCCATATATACATATTAAAACATCCTTCGGACTTAAGAAAAATGTCATCAATCGATGCATATATTTGAAGGCCAGTGGGAGCAAGTTCATCATATTTTGATTTTATACACTAATGATATTTTGTTAGCAATAACCATCTCGGTATGCTCTATGAGATCAAAGAGTTTCTTTTCACAATTTTGAAACGAATGATATACCAAATCGAATTTCAGTTTTACTGTTTGCTTGTTGGGATGTTACCGAAGTAACCCTTGCATTGACCATTAGCGATTTGCAAAGAATGTTTTACGGTATTTATAATGAATAAAAGATTACATGCTCACTTATAGAAAGTCTGATAACTTTAAAATTAATAGTTATTCAGACACAAACTTTGATGGGTGTCTTGACACTACAAAGTCTACTTTTGGGAATGATTATCTTTTCATTAATAGAGAAATCTCTATAAAGTGTTAAGCAAACAATTATGTCCTTTTCTATTATGAAAGCTGAGTTTGTAGTTTAAAGCTACAAATCATGAATTATAGTTAAAGAACTTCATTTAAGGGCTTGGTATTATTAACTCAATTTTCAAGTTATTAACGAAGAAGTTCAAAAGAAAGAGTGTCAATTAAACATATTAGCACATATCTTATGGTTACAAATCCCTTAGTGAAAAGATTACATCAAAGGCATTTAAAGAACATGTCAACAAGAATGAGCTTTGGTTGTAATTCTTAAATAATTTTAATTTGGGATTTGATTATGTTTAAGTTTATGTTACTTTTTGAGATCTCATTCAATGTGCTAATTATACTATAGTATGTGCGCACTTATGTTAATGATTATTATAAATGAATTTAGTCTTTGACACGGACATTATGATTTATGAATCATTTAAAATGAATTAGTAATGCTCTTGGTACGTGGAAGGGAATATGTCATATTTTGATGTATAACCGTTATGACTCTCATTGTTAATTTATTTTATAATGATTTAATGATACCAAACATATATGCGCGTTGATATAGAAGTTATGTGATGTTTGGTTATGTGGGTCAAGTGGGAGAACCATTAAGCTATATTTGACTCACATATTGAAATAAAGTATGAGACAAGTGGGAGAATGTAAGACCATTATGTGTCTCAAACTTATGTAACCTATGAATTACCTAAAGACTCTTGAACTTTCATTACCGTTACCAATTTGATGGAAATTGGTATAAATGTGGGAAGCTTAAAGGTTCTCCCTCAAGCCTATAAAAGGTCACTTGTACCATCAAACAAAGTGTCGAATGTGTTTGAGGCTCATGAGGGCAATAAAATCTTGGTGATTTAGGTGACTAAAAGCTTTCGCAGGTAATTCTCTAACTGATCTATATTATATCATGTGTAAAGTATGTTTACACACATTGCTTGAATTCAAGTAGGTTTTCGCCGCCTTGCCCTTGTAAACCATGTTTGTCCTAACAATCCAAAGCCTTCTTGCTTTCCTTCTTCCTCACTTCATGTTAGTAAGAACAGCCCTTCACGACTTGGTCTATTGATTCCCTTTGGATCCCAAGTTCCCTCTAACAGAAGAAACACTATTTTTGTGGGATTGTTGTCCCCCGTGGTAGGATTGTTGTCCTCTATAGTGAGGTTGGTGTTGCACCACTATATGTGCGTGGCGTCGGACATTAGTTCTAGGCATCATCGGATTGTAATTTCTATTAGAGTCCTACTATTTTGACCCATTTTTCACATGCTAATTTCACACGCACATACATCTCGATGTTTGTGCGCATAATGCACACACATCGATGCGAAAATCAACAGTCACAATCAAGTGTGTGAAAATGGCGTGTGAAAAATGGGTCAAAAACATTTTTCTTTTATCCTCGGCGTAAAAGATTGTTGTACCCTTTCGGGTTAGGAACATCAATACAACCATTCTTGACAAAAAAAACAAAACAAAACAAAACAAAATAGAAGATTGCATGTTGGTTTCAGGGATGCAAATGGGTAGGATATGGGATGGGGACCTCATTCCCATACCCATACCCACTAAAAATCTTATCACCCATACCCATACACATACCCATCTGGGGATGAATTCTCATACCCATCCCCATACCCATCAAATCCCTATGGGTATGGGGAATCCCCATGGGTAAAATGTTTTAACAATTTCGTTACCTATTGAGGATCTCCATGGGGATTTTCATGGAGATTTTTGCGGGGATGGGGAATCCTCGAAGGGAATTTTTTTTTTCTATTCCATTCCCCATTGGGAATCCCTGCAGGGATTTTCAAAAAAAGAATTGTAACAAATAAGGTGTCAAATATACATACATAACAACACAATTATCCAAATTCTACTAAAACTAAAAAAAGATCAACATATCATGCAATAAAAATTCTAACTACTAAGTGCTAACACTTATAATTAAGTTTCGACAAAATCATTGGCATATGCAAAACGAAAAGTTCAAATTCAAAATATTCCTTAAAGTCACTATCTCTTTAAACCACCAAGTCATTAACTTTTTTCAGTACTTTTGATCTTAAAATTCTAAAATATAAATAAAGTTGCGAACAATTCAAAATAAAACATATAGTTATTAATTAACCAAATAAATTAAAATTATAAATCTCATTAAGAGGTTTTTTGTTATATATATGAGTGTTTTGGAGTGAAAACTGTGTAATATTATGTAATATTTATATATAAATATCATATGGTATATATATAAATAATAAATATCATATAATGTATAAATTGATATATGAGGATCCTCATGGGTAGATGGGTATCCCCGTGGGTATATTTTATTACCCATACCCGTGTGGGTATGAGATTTTGTATCCATCCCCACCTCCATCCCCATTTAAAATCCTCATACCCGTACCCGTTAGGGTAAATCCTCATCACCCGTGGGTATTCCCTTACCCATTTTCATCCCTAGTTGGTTCCATTAAACCCGCTATGGGACCGACAGAAGCATTGGAACCAATGGGATTCACAACCTTATTGTTGTGGTTCTAGTCTCAGCCTCTAACAGGACTGGTGGTTCATACGACCCCCTTTAAGTTTCAATTACAAGTCTCAACACAACTTGTCATCTGAATGAATTTCGCTTGTCATTTCAGTTTTAATGTTTTGACCTATAAGTCATTGCTAACTACTTATTCACGTTCCATGACCGGTTTAAATTGGAGGATACGACCTATATTTTCTAACTGCGAGGGAGTTTTTCTTCATCTATGTTGTGTTATGTTTATGAAATAGTTTGTGCTCAGATTTCTCTAAAAAAAATCATTACATAAACTGCTAAAAGGATAAAGAAGAGGAACTATTAGGCCACCACCTTCATTCTTCAACTGAGGATTTCGTTGCAATTCAAGCATACAAAAAATGGGTGAAACGAGTCTTTCAATTGAATATTTGGACTCTAGATATGAACAAATGGTTTCCCTATTGATGGCGCCTCTTAATTAACCATACGCCAGATGTGAACTTTCCGTTGTTTTTGTGGTTTTAATCCATTTTTCTTGCATTCAACTCACCCTTGTGCTGTCCAACTTATATGTTGTTCCGCCCTTCTGTTTGTGGTGAAGAGATTGTCTCCAACAATGTCCGGCTTTTTTCATATAATGCGCTCAGATCCGCGACCAGAAATCTCCATCGATCAAACAAACTAGGTGAAGGTGGATTTGGAGTTGTTTATAGAGTGAGATATAATGCTCTTTTGGGGCCCTCTTCATCTAATACAGTTTTTCTTTTTGTTTCTTTTGAGTACTGAACCTCCTCAATTTTCCATATTCCATTTCAGGGGACTCTAAGAGATGGCACCGAAGTTGCTATTAAGTCTCTATCTACTGAATCCAGTCAAGGAATCCGCGAGTTTTTGAATGAAATCAATGTCATATCGAATGTCAGACACCCAAACCTGGTTCAACTCATTGGATGTTGCACTGATGGCAGAAATAGGGTGTTAGTATATGAATATCTAGAGAACAACAGCTTGGCAGCTGCTTTACTTGGTAAGAATGAAATGATTCACATTTATTTGAACTTCATGCAATTAAATTAGAGAATTCTCGCGCATCGTGCTTGTGGAGAAGTAGGAGCTACAGCTATTAAAGTAAGGCCAGGAATGAAAACCAAGAAAAGGGGAAAAAAAAAAAAGCTTGTAAAGTACAGCTAGTAAAAGAAAACATTAATTTTTCTGACTCAATTAGCGGATGGCGGAATTGTTGCTACAGATGATTTTGTACTAAAAGAGGATCGTGCGTATGTGTTTCAGCTCCGAAGAGTAGGATCCACTTGGACTGGCCTAAAAGAGTTTCTATTATCATGGGAACTGCTCGAGGACTTGCATTTCTACATGATGAAGCAAAACCATGTATAATTCATCGAGATATTAAAGCTAGCAATATACTTCTTGACAGAGACTTCAATCCAAAAATTGGAGATTTTGGATTGGCAAGACTTATTCCGAACTATGCCTCTCATGTTAGTACAAGGGTAGCTGGAACAGTGTAAGCATATATTCTCTTCTGGAATTTATAATCCTCATTTGGATTTTGTTCATTTTTAAAACCTCGTACGTAGATTCTTTAATGTTGAATGCTGCAATGAATTTAAGTGAATTCTGTCTTGCTAGCTCCTAGTTTGTTATGACAATGCAACTGAAATTTAATTGAGATGATGAACTCTAAGGAAAGCCATTTAAAAATGAACTCACTTTATGTTCCATAATTCGACAGCTCTACCACAGTGATATTCCCTTCTATCTCAAGGAAGGTTCAGTGCATTGCTTCATGAATCAAGATGATACTTTTTGGACATGATCTACATTTAAATGCTTTCATGTTGCAAGTTGCATCCTATTCACTAATTTTGCAAAAATCGTACTCTTCAAACTGTCACTGTAATTGGCTAGGTGAAACCTCGATAAAACTTAATTAGTTAGTTTCAAAGAGGATGCCTTGCAGCTTATATATGGTTCTTTCCTTTTTTCTGCCACTTAAATTCTGTAATCCAATTTTACCTTACAGAGGATATTTGGCCCCTGAGTATGCTTTATCAGGACAGTTAACAAAGAAGGCCGACGTCTATAGTTTCGGGGTCGTTTTACTTGAAGTGGTCAGCGGCAGAAGCAGTAGTACATCAGCGTGGGGAACGGATATGATGCTTCTTGTTGAATGGGTAACTCTCTAAAGTTTAAATCATTTTATTACTCGCACAGCAGCTGTCATAGATGCAACCAAAGAATTTGACCAAAACACATTCATAAAATAGAACTAGACTAGATTAGACCGATGTAGCAGGAGAGAACTTGTAAGTCATATAGTATAGCTCATCATCTGCTATAAGAAACATTTGGAATTCGAATTTCAAAGGTGAAAATGGCCCTGCCCAGTGTACATTCCAAGTTTGTCGAATGATCTCATTAGTACTTGTGATTTCAATGAATTCATGAAATATTTCTATAACTCATCGGAAATAATTGACGACAAACATAGTCCCACGCAACAAACATTTCGCTAAATGCTAGGATTCACTATAGTAAACCATTATGTTGTATTCCATTCTCTGGCATCCATAAAGGTTTAGATGCTCTATATATAATTGCTTCATTTGGTTTCTATCGAGTAGAACAAAGACAAACATAAAGTCAGACAAACTCATAGCCATTTATTTATTGTTGGGTTTTTTTCTAATAAAAATTGTTTGGATCCAGACATGGAAGTTGCAGGAAGAAGGAAGGCTATTGAACATTGCAGATCCAGAACTGGTGGACTACTCGGACGACGAGGTATTAAGATTCATAAAGGTGGCGCTTCTTTGTACTCAAGCAGTACCACATCAGAGGCCTTCAATGAATGAAGTCATTGAGATGCTATCCAATGAAAAAACCTCCTATGTCGATAAACTCCTCTCGGACTCGGCTGTCTACAAGAGCTCACCTCAGGTTCACAGAGGCAAAAACTCTATGATTCCATTTAGGGATTCTACTCAATTGAGCATAACATATACTCAAATGCAGCCCAGATGAGTAATGAGACCTGCTGGTCTAATAATAGGTCTAGTTCTTTGATTTGTTATGTTAGTTTTCCTTGGTAGGAGAACTCAAAGAGGCTGACCTAAATATATATGTTTTGTATGGGATTGCAATTGAATGAGCATCACTTCAAAAAATGTTGAGGGAGTGGTGTCTAAATTTCCAAGAAATTCATATCTTACTTTGATTAGCCTTTTTAATATGAACATTTACTTAGGTTTTTGTCCATTTAATTTTGGTTTGATGTTTCTAGACCTCCAAGCAATGTCACATTATTGAAAATATAAATGCTAGGGTAGCTTCAATACGACACCATAGAATACGCATTTGTGTGCGTTCCTTGATTTTCGCCAATATGCATGCGTTTATGCATCCGATGCACATTGAAGGGACATGCAGTGCGCACCCTATCTAAGTGTTGTATCGAAGTTACGCTAGCTAGGGTCAATAAAACATATGTTTTTTAGGCAACCTGTGTTCTTGTTATATGTATACTCGAGGATGTGATTGGTTGGTAATAACAAAACATTTCGCATTCCCGTTTAATATCCTCTTGGTTTTCAAGTGGAAAACTCGGTGGATACTGTCAGTGACGAATCTAAATTAATTAGTTTTTTTTTATGTATATAGTTAAGTAATAATTTGCAAAAATTATATAACAAAAACTACAATTTTAAATGGGTCATATAAATACTTGTTGGACAGATCTCGGAGTCTACTTTCACCGGAATTCTACGAATCTTGATTTCGAGGGGCAGTTAAAAAGTTATTAAGTTATTGGCCAAAAATTGGACAAAGGGCAATACCTTACACTTATATATGAAAATACCTATGTGAAAATTCAAAGACAAAGGGCTTTTCAAACCCTATTGTTTCATTGTTTGGAGCTCTAAACAAATTGTTGAAAAGCTAAGGAGAAGGGAAACATTAAACATTGAGAAGTGATTCATAGGTATGATTTCTAACTCTTCGATCTTCATTGATTACTAAATTTAAGAGATGGAAATTTGGTGTCCTACTTCTACATCATAGTAAAACTTCAATATGATGAGTTAGGATTTCAACATTTCATAAAAGGTTTATATTGTGAGATTAAGGTTTCTACATTGTGAAATTGGGTTGTTTCTTATGTGTCTAAGAAGAATTTGCACTTATTAAAAGATATTTTTAATTTACAAAACATGCAAAATCTTAGGATTCAACCATCTTCATGCAAAATTTAGCGGTTTTTTTAATTTACATTGCAAATTATTTTGATTATTAATTTATTATACTAATTTTTTTTTCTTTACTAGGATAATTATTTGTTTAAAAAAAATTAGGTGAAAGTTCGCCTCACTTAACAAGATTTTCTGGATTCACCCTTGGATACTGTACTATCCAGTCCATCCTACATATGCCTTTTTCTTTGGTTAATACTTACTACTATCCTATACTAGAGAATGGAGACGGCCCCTTGTAAGATAAGGGCGGTTTTAACAAAGTCCCTTTAAATTAATATAAATATTAATAAAAAGAAGACTAGTGTTATAATGACTACGGGAAAGTTACATCGAGCTTTTGAGCCATCCATGCGTACCTTGAAATACGAGTACACAAATCTCGATGCATATATAACACGTGGGTCGAGGTAGTATGAACTGCTTCTGTGGGTCAATATGTCTTGGGTGTGACTTTCCCATTTTCATTCTAGTATTTTCCTTTACATAAAAAGGGTGTATATAGCCCAAAAATCACTTTAAGGGTAATCCGTTCAATGTTATTTCCGATTTGGATATATTGCTTCTTCAATGTTATTTACAATTTGCAAAATAAAGAACGATTAATTAAACATAAAAAAGTTCAAGAAAATCTTTCAATGTTATTTACAATTTGGATATGTTGCTTCTTTTAGTAACATAACTAAATATAAAAATCATTTCAGTTGCATCAGTGCATCACACTCTACCACTAACAGTTGCATGTTCGTTGCATATACATCATTGTTTTTCGAAAATCCTTTAACCACCGTATCAAAATAAAAAATAAAAAATGAAGCATCAACCAGACAAATAGAACTTGATTCACCAATATATTTTTATATAATACACAAAACTGTGAGGAGTGACTTGATGTCATATGTGGTCTTACATATTTTTTCTTCTATGTGTTTGGTTGTCCTCATATATTACTGATAGAGTTTCGTTGGTTTTTAGATTGAAATATTTTTTTTTTTTTTTTTTTGTTTTTTGTTTTGTTTTTTTTTTTGGGTCAAAGTAGTAGCATATTAGAAAAAAAAAATGTGTATTGTTAATGGTTATGTTATTTAAAAATAATTAATACGTAGTTACTACGTCTAAAGCATCATAACTACTAAAATTAGCATGTACTATTATTTAAAAAAAAATTAAAATTATGCATTGTTTGATATTATCATTATATATTAGTTTTATTTTTTTACATAAATAAATGAATTTTATGAATGCTTTCATTGAGAGTACTACTCGATTGTAATAAACACATTTTTCTTCTTTTTAACTTTTTATAAATAGAGGCAAAGGGATAAAAATGTATTTTCTTAAACTTCCGCGGGTGAACCCACTACCTCCTAAACCTTACTTTGCCTTTTGAAAGTGATACGTAATTCATCTCGCCAACAAGGATGTACATTATTTATTTGTTTATTTTATGAGAAACTGCCGCTTAAATTAGCAATGTTAGTGGCCTATATGGTTCAAGAATTAGTGAATCCTTCCATATTTGCATTCTTAACACAAGTCATATCTTAGCTAATTAATCCTTTGTCGGCTTCTACACAAAGTTGTGTTAGGTTAGATTTTTTTTTTTTGGTCTGTTATGCCTCTTCCATATCATCTCTTTTTTTTTTTTTTTTTTTTTTTTTTTTTTTTTTTAATTTTGTATGAAGAGGGTAAAGTTGTATTTTTTACCTTTTTTAAGTTAGGCTTACCTAAAGATAGGGTGTAACGACCCTAAAATTCAAACTCGTGCCACGTGTAAATTTCAGGACCTAAAATTGACTTAGCTAGGTTGACATGACATACTTGGTCAACCCTCGAGAGCCAACACTGAGGTATTTTATTTTTCGCTGATTTGTGTATTACCTATCTAAAAAAATACATGCAATTTAATTATTTTATTTTGATCGCTGATTTGCGAGTGAGGTAACTTCTCGTGATGTGTGTGTTCACGGGTATGAGACTATAATTTGATCAATAAATCAAAAAGGGGCCTAAGGTTTAAAATTGTGTCCAATGGTTTAAGTAAATGAATTAATTAATTGTTGAGGGTAAAATAAATAATTCCTAAATTGGACACGTGTCACTTGTTGATGAAGTGAGTGTGATAAATAAGTGTGGAAAGTGGAAGTAGATATGGGAGAGAGAATCTATGGGTGTGTGTAGTGCATTAGGAGTTAATATTTGCTTTGGAGAAGAGAAGAAGAAGAAGAAGAGAAAGAAAACTCGCGTAATTAAGTTATTCTCCTCTTTAACCTCTACATTTATTTAATTTTAGGTAGCCAATGTGTATGGATTTTAGGCTTTTGATGTCAAATAGATGAGTTCAACTCATTGTGGTGTAGATCTTTGTATTGGAAACAAAATTTATGTTTACGTTGTAAAATAACTTTGAACAAAGCTAGGAAAGTAAAGACAATGAACTAGAAAGATAACAATAGAAGAGATAAGGGGAAATGAGAGAACTTTTCATTCCAACATGGTATGTCACATTACATAGATAGACCTCTTTATAAAGACCTTTAGTTACAATGACTAGAAGGTCTAAGGTCACAAGTTACGATTTACTTCTAACTACAAGAATGAATAAGCTTAAGTACATGTAATTACAACACATGAAGTGAGTGTTATATAATTTAAGGAATAGGGATAAAAAGAGTCATCCACTTGCTTTTATATTTACAACACACCTTCTTGGATGACACTCGCTAAGAGAATATGCATCGTTAAAACCTTTACTAGGAAAACCATGTGGGAAAAAATCCACCAAAGGAAAAAAAAGTACATCGTTCTCATCAATGTTGATATAGAGTATGATATTGATAGAATTGCCTCATTAAAAACCTTGCTAGGAAAACTCAGTGGGATAAAAGCTCAGTGAATGGAAAGAGAGTACAGTACACTTATCAATTTTGATATGGAGTATTAATATTGTCATCGTTAAAAACTTTGCTAGGAAAACTCAATGGGATAAAACCATAGCTAAGGAAAAAAGAGTGCAATGCACTAATCAATAACTCCTTTTGATTATCCCCCTCATGTTCACATGGGCAATACATCATATATTACATTGTAACAAATCATTGCAAGTAATTTAAAAATACAATATTTGGTCTTTTACACCTTAAGCATTTGGTGGTTCTTGTGCATTTTATTGCACGTGGACATCATTTCCTATTTGAACATGCTGGAACATATAATTTTGTCACTCTTTTATATTAACAATTGCATCTTGTTGCTAATCAATAATCCTTTGAACTTCAAGTTCATATTAAATTTATACATGGATCATAATGCAACACATTTGATGCGTTTCAAGCAATTTTATGTCATTATTTTTTTGAATTGGCTTATATCTCCCCTTAATAAAGGGAAGATTGCTTGAATAAAGTGAAAATTATCAAGATATGTTATAAATAAATCCCCTATTAGGCCAATTAGGGGCTCAAGGCATCTTATAATATGATTAATGGAGAGTTAAATCAATATAAGTCTCATATTGATTTGCTTTGAAATAATCACTAGTTGATAAGAAATAAGGTTCCATAAAGGATGTTCATGCGAATTTACAATATTTTTTGCATTATTGATGATTATGGATAATAAAAAACGATCACTACACATTATGAATATCATTAGATCATTTGATTTATGACGATGCTCGTTTTAATATGCCTTTTATATTCAAGAAGCTAAAGCCGAATTTCATTCTCAAATTAAATCATAATCATATAGAGAAATTCTTATTATTAGAGTATATTTCTTACGGATTAGGCATTAACAATATTAATCACTAAATATGAATTACAATTTTGCAATTTTAATTACCTCTTCGTTGAGGTAATTACTGGTACAACAATTACTCATAATAATAAAGAATCTCTTTATATGATTATGATTTAATCGATAATGAAATTCTGGCTTTAGCACGGAATATAAAAGGCATATTAAAGCGAATGTATGGAATAGAGCATTAATATTTTTGACAAGTATAGATGCTAAAATTATAAATAGAGCATTTATGCAAGGTTGTGCGCATAGCACTAATTTTTATTCGTCAATATCTCTATAGAGATTTGAGAAATGAATATTTCACTTTATAATATCCTTTCACCTTATGGAGTTATGAATATAAACACCAAATATTAATGATGCTCCAAAAAGCTCTAAATCAGTGGCGTTGTTAACACCAGATAAACTTGTCCATAGACAACTTAGAGCCAATAGCCCCGCATCTTACGGTTTCGACCTATATATTGTTAATATACTTTTTTATTTAAAATATTGTATGCATATAATAAAGGATATTAACAATATAATGTAAATATATTAAGTAATTTTAATTAAAAAAATTATAAATATATGAAGTCAGGATTGACTGAATTAACCGTAACCAACTAATTAAATAATGAAACTAGAAGTTGAAGTCGGTTACAAAAACATTTCAATAATTAAAATGATGAATTAATTTTTTTAATGATTCTAAATCACTAAGATCAATGTTTTCATAATCATGAAATTAATTCATGTATTGAAGTTTGAAGCTTACTTTGAGATTTAGTCGACTAGAATTGTAAGACATAAAATTATAGTCAAATTGATCTATGGATTCTATTGAATAAAAGATGCATTTTACATTTATCGTATTAATTAATACATTTAATCATAAAATATATTAAACGGTCAGCGAGAGCACCCACCATGTGGCTATAGGATTCAATTTTTCTTTTCTCTAAAAATATAACATTTCAATTCATTTAATGGAATAGAAGACTAAAAGATATCTTTTTCATAAAAAAAAATAAAAACAAAAGATATTCCTTCTAATGCTATTAGTTGTATAAATGCATCAAAGAGGTCAATTTCATAAAAAAAAAATTGGGTTTTTTATTTCCGTAAAAAAAAATCTGGCTAGGCATTTGTTGGTGGGAACTAACATAAGTTAGCATTGTATCATTATTTATGAAAAATAAAAGCAAGAACAAATTAGCAATGCTAATAAATAGAAATGATCATACAAATTAGGTTCCGTTCTTTAGCAAAATCAGGAGGAACTTGGTTTTTAGTTAAGATATAAACTGCTCAAAACATATACATGAACACATACAAAATATATGCTTTTTCACAGTTAAATATTTTTGTCTTTGCGTGCCAAGTGCGTGCCAATTGGCTAGTGTGAATAACACAATATTTTTTTTTCATGACATAAAATATATATTCACTGGTGCATACATGTTTGCAAAATAACACAAAATTATATAAGTGAAAATCGTGACATGCATGTTGAGATTTCAAAAATATTGCCCAAGCAAAATCCAATAGAGACCATGTTTATTTCTTAAAAAAAAATGTAATGATCATTTACATGCACGGATCTATTGGCATGAGAAAAACATGATACTATGATACACTAGAAAACACAAAATTCATTTTAAATGAAAAGTATATGTGCATCCACCCAAAGCTTATATATAGATCAAATAAAATGATACCTTACGAGCTTTGTCTAAAAAAAAAACTTTTGGATCTTCAAGCTTCTCTCGTGTAGAGCATCGTGCTGATAACGTGTTGTAAAAAACTTTGAACAAAGTTAGGAAGTAGTAAAGACAATGAACTAGAAAGATAACAATAGAAGAGATAGGAGGAAATGAGAGAACTTTTCATTCTAACATGATGTGTCACATTACATAGATAGACCTCTTTATATAGACCTTTAGTTATAATGACTAGAAGGTCTAAGGTTACAAGTTACACTTTACTTGTAACAACAAGAATGAAAAAGCTTAAGTACATGTAATTACAACATATGAAGTGGGTGTTATATGATTTAAGGAATATGAATTATAAGAGTCATCCACTTGCTTTTACATTTACAACAGTTTAATCAATTTTTTATGTTTATAATTGTTAGTTCTCTAATGGTGATGGGAGAGTTTGATGATGGAAAGAAAAGAAGAGAAAAAGAATGGAAAAAAGAAAATAAAAATAAAGGGAAGAATGATTCACGAATAGGAGGGGGGAGGCCTGCGCACGACGTGTGTGCCATGCGTAGTGCGAGGCCCAGCTAATCGGGTGGGCCACCCCTAAACCCAGCCCAATTGAATCGAACCGGTTCGCCGAACCCGGCTGAAAGCGGACCGGTCATGACCCAAACCCATTAATTCAATAAAAAAATATATAAAAACAGAAAATAAGAAAAAAACAAAAAATTCAAGAAAATTAGGAAAAATAGAAAGAGTTGAGAAAAATTATAAGAAAGTTAGTTTTGAGGATTTTGGGCTTTTTACATCGAGAACTCTCTACGAAAAGAATGGTACGCCATCATTTTTCTATTTTGAACAATTTTAGGATTTAAAAATCTAAACTTGATCAAATAGACCTAAACACACCTAATTTATTGTATATTGATACCGGGAACATAGGAGACTAGTGTCGATATCGGGTATGTACTTTGAGGCATATTGGAGCGCGAGAGCTTGTATAGTGTCGATCGAGGTAAGTAAAACCAGCTAGGAAATGCGTCGTAATTCATTGAGCTTTACATGTTATTGTTATTGCACTATTATTCTTCTTTGGAATTCTTACTCCGATATGAGTGTCCGAGGGTCAAGTGAGTCAAACAGGTGTCTCTGATGGAATGGTTGCCAGTTAGCTATCGGAGCCATGACCTCGATTCACTAGATTATTTGGTTGGGATGAGATGTGTTTTATTCGAGACACCTTTAGTATCCTTCACTTGCGACGGTCTAGGTACGATGTAAGGCGCCGCGTCTAGGACTGAATCCGTTTGGCGTTGCCGCAACTCTATGACCCCGACCCTATGCCATCCGCACTCGGTAGATTTGGACTACTTGGGCACCTCTTTATTGCTTCTTTTGACACTCATTTCTCGTCATACTTTCATTTTGCAGTCTTATTATCATGCATTTCTTATAGCTTTATTTCTATCGCATGAATCTTAGGCGCTTTATTTATTGTGAAGTCTTGTTTTGTGACGAATCCTTCCCTAACCTAGGACATAGGCCAAATGACCTAATCCTGTCATTAAAACCTAATCTCAGCCACATAGAACTTAATTACGTATTAGTCAGTCTTTTGTCATGTTCTCCTTGTTATTTGTGTTCAAAACAATCATTATACAATTCATATTATTATTATTATTATTATTTTATTGTTATTATTATTATTACTATTATTTTTATTATTTTTATTTCAAGGTTAATTAATTCCTTTTATTATTTTAATGTTATTAGCGGAAGACTTAATAAAATCTTGGAAATCATTATAAAAACACCTACTATGGAAACCAGGTATATAAATAATCACACGAACTCAAACAAAGAAATTCTTGCATCAGTCATGAATTTAATCTTTCAATCCATTATACAACCCAAAACCATTCAAAGAGATGTAAAAAGTAAATACACAAAGTGATCACCTACTTATTGTTTAGGGCTCGAGAGGTAGTCGCCGATCTTCTCCTTGCTTGACATGCTACTCAATAAATCTACACCCTTTATCATAAAAATGATGGTAAGTACAATAATGTAGAAAGTAACACCGAGAGACATTTATCCACATTTTCAAATAATATAGAAAGACATCTAAAAGCATATGAATCGCAAAGAAATCTTTGAAATAAAAATATGCTAGAAAACATTGTAGTTAAACAAAGTGAGGCCGACACGAACATTAAAGATTAACAAAATTCAGATCAGTCGTGTGTTTAACATATTAACCTAGATATTACCACTTTGGATCACATAAATCTCAAGTAATAGCTTAATTAGCGGTGCTTGCGTAGGTACTATCCTTATTGGTTATGAAACACGTCATATCAACCTCATGTAATAGGTAAGCACACGCAATACTTCGATATTACCCTAATTGGTCACTGTTTGTTCATTTCATCAACCTCATATAGTAGGTTCGTGTCACTAACTAATCGAAATATCGACATCCTCGGGTCTCATACCCAGTGTGTCGCGTACACCCCAAATCAAATGGGGAAACCCAACCACATGTTCTAATTTGACAACAATCAAGGTTTAACCTAAACACATAATTCAAGGCATGACATAATGAATACAAATAGAAAATTAGTCTAAATAACTGTAAAATAGAAGAAAATTTGGAATGAAATAAAGACAAATATCTCAATCAGTTTACTTACCATTTACGCAAAGTTTCTAGGCTAATTCGGCCTCCCGACACCACGTTACTTGCCAATAACCCTTCAAGACTCTTCTTTAAATTCCTGAGGTTAATTAGGGTGTTTAGGACCTATTCAAACTATTAAAATTGGTTTAAGTGGTTGTAAATTCCAATTTTTAAAATCAGCCCATTAATAATTTGTTTATGTCCAAATCTACTTTATTAAAATAGAGACAGTTTTGGTGCAATAACTTGTGAGTTGAATTCAATTACTAAAACATTAAAATCATGTATTGTAGCCCATAGAGAAGTTTTTAGAGCTATGTCTTAGCTTCCCAGAACTATAAGGTTTGAGCAATTCCGATAAGAATTTAAAGAAATATGAGAATTTTACCACAATGGCTCAAAACAGTTTTAGATTTCGACCAACAACTTTGAAAAATTCATTCTCATAAACCATAGCTTCAAAATTCATGATTTTTTTTACTGAAGCATAAAAACATATTCTAGAACATCATACTAAAAGATAACTCAATTCAATAAGAAATGAGGGAGTAATGCTCAAAGCAGTAGGACATAGTAAAACTGTGAACTCAAAAATTTCAAATTCATCACAAAGTTGTGGAGGATTTTTAGACATGAAAACATTCGAATTTCAAAATAGTTTCGTAGGCAAAAGTTGTTCCCATTTGATTTATATTTCAAATGCCACAAGAATGGGTCTATTTTGATTTAAAATGAGGAAGTTACGACCAAATTACAGGGACTGGTTCATAACAACAACATGCAAAATTTCCAGTTTTGTTTTTAAAACTTCATGAACTTAAAAAATTCATAACTTAATGAAAACAAATCCAAATTTAGAACTTCTTTATAGTAGAATGAGTGGAATTTCACAAAGAACCCAAATATGAAATTAGATTTTAAAAAACAAAGTTATTTGCCTACTGAAATTGCTGAAAAACCAGAACTAAACTAAAACTTACAATTCTTTGTTGAATTTATCAAAGTGGTGATGAAGATTGACTTACCTAGTTGTAAAACTTCTTTAATTTGATCAACCACCTTTCAATTCATAAGAATTTCCCCACAAAATCGCAGAAATTTCACTCTAGATCTCTCACTTCTCCTCTTTTGCATGAAATGCAAATCAATTTTGCATGAAAATCTCACAAAATTGTTTATATAATGGTGTGATTAAGTTGTGACCTTTGATCTAGTGTAAACACCCATCACTAGAACAATTTAATGAATCATAATTGGTCCTACAATCCACTAACTTAGTCATATTAACACTCATTCATCCACTTAGAGTTACATAGTGATGGTGACAACACGCATCCGAGACATATCAATGCTTAGTATTTTATTTTCTTAACTTATGCCTCATTTACATAAGTTCAACTATAGGCTCGTTAGATTAGTTATATTAATCATATTAAACTAAATTAAGACTTATGAAATCACTCTCTACCTCAATCCAACACCGACACATATCTCGAGGCGTATCTCCACTAGCGCGCCAAACTTATAAAATACGACACTAAGTAAATATTCCCGGGTATAGTGTACACACATACATAATACTAGACATCCATAACTCAAAAGTAATATATTACTCGGACCTCACGCCGAGTATTGGGACTGTATACCCACTCTCGGGTTACGTCACGAGTCGATAACCACGATTAGGGACTAATTTGCTATTAGTAAATTTTTTGGTCGATGCATGTTTAGACCTACTTGGCTTTTACGTACTAAAATTGTCATTCTTGTGTTTAACGGAGTGCGAGATCGTAGTTGAGCAAGGGCAAGCTCCGATATTAGGCAATCAACTACGAGGATATCATAGCATATCTCCCTTACTTTTATAGATTTTTGACTTATTGTATTACTTATATATGTTGTTTTATCACACTTGGGATACTTATTTGAGTTGAGAGATACATATAACTTGTATATCATCTTGCTTGCTTATTACACTTGTCACCAGATATACAAGATTATATATATGTTTAGAGGGTTCCACATTTAGGTAGTCCAACTCTTTGACTTTATTGTTGAATTATTAACTTATTGACTGCTTTCACTAAATTGTAAAACTTGAAAAATACTAATAACTCGACTTAAAATTATGAATCAACTTATATTGATGGATTAGAAGGCTGATTAGGCATGCGTTGACTTCGTGGAAGTTGACTCGGTGGTCCATGTGGGTATAGGCTGGGCGGGGCTCAGTTTGTGGGGAACTGGGGCCTCACGGTTAGTATCAAAGCCTAAGGTTTAACACTAGCTCTTGACTAACCCACATCCAGCATAAGACCCAAATAAGTAGTAGGTTAGGACGCAGTTGGAACTTAGAGTGGAAACTTATGATCCTGACTTAAAGTCTTAGTGGGGAAGTGAAGAGAGTTGGGGAAATTAAAAATTGATCCTATATATGATAATTTTTGTATTGTACTATACTTTACTGATAGCTATACGCTGATCAAAGACTCACTTGCTATTGAAGATCGCGATGACGGATTAGCCTAGGTCGAGTGATGATAGTGGGGCTTGATAAGTCAGTATTTATAGGTATTTAATAGTTTTTTTTAGTATATTTAATGTGAAAAGTCTCTAAAATATATATTTAATTATATTTATTGATCATTTTCAAGTAAAATGGAGTGCGCGATTGAATTCGTGGTGAAAAAAATACTCAAAATGGAATATTTACATGGATTGATCGGACGCCGGACTATTTGCCTCGAGTTACGTGCTGAGCAGCGGGTAGAATAGGACACCAGCAGTGGGCCGCCACATGTCACTTTGCTATTGGATAAGCACGTCATTCCAACGTTTTCCACTAACCACCGCTCGCCACGTGGCGGGCTTTCCATGCACCACAGCTTTATACTCCAGCTCTCCTCCAACAGGAAGCCGCCACGTGGCGTCTCACATTATCACATCACAGACAAACCATTTATCCTCGTTCAACAGCTCTTCAATGTCCTCGAGATGCGCGTCAGCACCATTTCCCAGAATCTCGGTCGAGTTCGTGCGATTTTCTTGTTTGCCTCTTGCCGCCATGTGTCAGCACCTCCACGCCTAACAACGTCATCAACAACGGTCTGGACCAATGGAGAATGCCACGTCAGCGCATGGCAGCAGGCGAACCAATCAGGTTGCGACACGTGTTCATAATGTGTTTTTGAGCCCCAAAACAACCATACGATGCTCCTCGGCGCACGTGTCACCTCCCCAACCCCCAAAATTAGTTTCTCTCACCTCTCGGGACCAATTTTTAGCAGTTTTATATATTAGACACTTACGGTATTATTAAAGAACACTAACTATAATATTTTTAGCATCGACTTTTCTCGACGATTGCCTAGGTCGGCGGGGAAACAAGTCGGGATCATAGATTCATGGCATATTATGTGAGATGTTTTATTTTATTTTAATTTAGTTTAAATTCTCCTATTTCATTGTTGTTGATTTTAAGGAATATGGTTTATATCTAGGGTATGTATGTGGCCAGTGCATGTTTTTAAGGGGACTAACCTATAGTTATTCGGACCATTAGTATCCGTGTAATTGTACTTTTGGACCAATAAAGTGACGAACACTCACCCGTTTACCGTAAAACCCTTTCGATTCTTGAGTGTGCAACAATTGAATCTAGGTTAAATCGGAAGCGGTGCGATTCAATTATTTAGGATTAGTGTTCCCACGAGATCCATATTACGCGGTTGGTGTGTTAAACCGATTGGCGGATGTCAGGGTTATGCATTGATTAGGGAAGTAGTTAGTGGCGAGATGTCTGACTATCTAGATTAGAGGAACGAGGAATTTCTGGCGGATGTCGATTTTCTATAGCTAATCTAGGAGAATTTAAATTAATGAATTTTTTGGGAAAGATTGAAAACCATGATTGCCATTGAATCTTGATTCTGATTTGTGGAGTTGTAGACCTAGGTGTTACTTAGGTGTTCATTAATTGTTTTCAAAGTTATTTTAATTATTTTATTTATTTATTTTATTTTAGATTAGTTAGTTAAGTTATTTATTTTAAAATCCTAATTTTTTCTTTTCGTTGTTTTTAACCTTAGAAAGACCACCAATCTCTGTGGAATCGACCCTTTGCCACTATTCTACAAAATAGTTGGTTTAGAAACTTTATTTTATTGACGCGTTCGGCGTGAATCAATTTTTGGCGCGTAGTTCTTAGAGGATTGATTTTCTTTCTTTGGCATTTTCATTTATTATTATTATTATTATTATTTTAATGAATTGGAGCACCTCGAGAGTTTTGTTAGGTTTGACTTTGGATTACGTTTTTTTTTTAGCATAACGTGAGCATTGTTTTTAGGAATTAACATGTTTATAGGATTTTAGGTGTTTTGAGATTTGGTTTGGTCACATCTAACTTAAGTCGCCGCATTAGTGGCGAGTTTTGAGTAGTTAACTCCTACGTTTACTAGTTCTTGCTCTTGTTATGATTGTTCTTTCATAGTTTCCTTAGTCACCTACACATGAGAGATTTTGTGCGTTCTTGGTTTTTAGAGAATTTTTGTCATGCATGCATTTGTATCATCTTCTTATCCATGTTCTTATTTACTCTTGTTATTTTCTTCTTGTTGGATTCCCTTGACTTGTTTTGAACCTTAAGGACAAGGTTCGAAATAAGTTTGGGGGTATTTTAGGGATTGTAGATTGATTTGGATGGATTCTTTGAAAAACCGCGAGGTGAGATCGTTTATTTTTATGCGGTTATATGCGGTTGTCGGATGGTAATGGTGGTGTTTTATATCATTTCTTTCATTTCTTGTCCCTTCATATTTCTTTCTCATTTCATTAGTAGTTGATACACTTTCATACATGTATTTAATATAGTTTTTTATTTTTTATTTTTTATTTTTTTATTGTATATAGAGTCCCCTGATACTTTGTTCATGCCTTTGGTTGTGGAAGAGTAAATAACAGTTGCCTTTTTGACTTGAAACTTAGGAAAAACTAGGAGAAACACTCAATCGAGTTGTATCTAGCATTTTTATGATTTCATGATTAGGGACTTAGTATGATGGTTAAACTTTGTGCTAGATAACGAAAATGAGTAGACGATCAAATAATTGTGCAAGTTATATTATTTTAATCCCATACTAGGGAATTTGCTTGATTATAGTGAAAGTGAGAAGTACTAACATGAGTTTTATGTTAATATAGAGAGTCCCACAGGTTTCCACAGGAAATGGAGCAGGGAAACTTGTGGTGGAAAAAAGTGAGAAAAACGGTCTATAGGAAATGGAACAGGGACCGTATTTGTTGAAAAAAAAAAGGAAAAAAAGTGAAAAAATAAAGAATAAAATAATAAATTAAGGCAGAAGTTGTGAAACTCCTCAAATAAAAGATTTAGTTTGAGTGCTTTCACTAAATTAAGTAAGATTTAAACTTGCATGCTTTAATGTATAGACAAAAAAAACTTATGAGTAGTTGATGGCCCTTGTTTTGAGTGAGTCTTTGTCTTGAAAGTGGGATCTTAATTGTGTTTGGGTTGCGAGTCTTGACATATCATAACTCTGAAATTTCCTGAGTTGTTTGTTAACTTCGTCACTATGTAAACCAGAGGAACTCCATGAGTTTTGAGTCGGGTATAGGATTAATTAAGTCATTGCATTATTTTATTAGGAGTCTAGTTTACTTTGTGTTGTCATCTATACCTTTGCTCGAGATATGCAAAGTCTTAAGTTTGAGGGTATTTGATAAGTTAATATTTATAGGTATTTAATAGTTTATTTTAGTATATTTAATGTGAAAAGTCTATAAAATATATATTTAATTATCATTTTCAGGTAAAACGGAGTGCGCGGTTGAATTCATAGCAAAAAAATACTCAAAATGAAGTATTTACATGCATTGATCGGACGTCGGACTATTTGCCTCGAGTTACGTGCTGCGCAGTGGGTAGAATAGGAGACAACAACAGTAGGCCGCCACATGTCACTTTTCCATTGGATAAGCACATCATTTCCAGTATTTTCCACCAACCATCGCTCTCCACGTGGTGGGCTTTCCATGCACCACAGCTTCATACTCCAGCTCTCCTCAATAGGAAGCCGCCAAGTGGAGTCTCACATACAAACCATTTCTCCTTGTGCAACAGCTCTTCGATTTCCTCGGGATGCATGTTAGGGCTGCAGGTCCTCAATTTGCGAGTATATATGAGGTACAGTCCTTGTCTCAGAGGGTCACATCCCAAGAGCGACTGGATGAGATCCTGAGGATACTCAGGGCACAGACCACAACTACACCATCACCGTCTTCGTTGACAGTGCCCACTGCT
The DNA here is from genome assembly GCA_039657325.1 of Stephania cephalantha. Taxonomy (NCBI): domain Eukaryota; kingdom Viridiplantae; phylum Streptophyta; class Magnoliopsida; order Ranunculales; family Menispermaceae; genus Stephania; species Stephania cephalantha. Next base: position 45,286,756 of record CM077572.1, on the reverse strand, counting down.
CAAGAGGGGAGTGTGCCTATCATATAAGCCACTCCAACTACTCCTATTGTATCGACATGACAAGTCAATAATTAAACATGTTTTATAATGTAATTTAAGTTGATTTTAGATATAAATGATGATATTACACTAAGTATTCTCTTATTTTTATAATTTTAGGATTTAATTAGGAAAAATGAAAAAAACTGAAGAAAAAAAAGAAGAAGTGCAAAATGGTCAATTGAAAAAAGAGGTTTAGTGATTTCCCAGCGATATGAAATTACATAAGAATCACTTCCTAAATCCGTAGCAGAGAAGAGCCAGTGATTAGCCAACGAATTGGGATTTACAAAGGAATCGCTAGATGAATCAGTGGAGCACAGAGAGATATTTTCAGTGATTAACTCAGCGATTTGTGAACAATATAGGATTCCCTGACAAATCGCTAAGGTCGATGATGAGTTTTTTATATTATTACGATGAATTTGAATTTATCTATGATTTGTATAGCTTAGGAAAATATAAATAGGACCTTACAACTTCGAAATTAAGAGTCCTCTTTTCTCTTAACAAGTTTATGAAAGTCGTAAGTTAGTTTTTATTGAGTTTATGTTTGAAGCTACATTGAAGATTTGTTTATTTCAATAAGAGCTATTTATTAAATTATGTCTTTCAATTATATTATTGCGTTGTTTATTTCCAGCATAAGTGAGTAGTTTATTAATCTAAACAAACCCTAGACATGTATATACTTTGTATTTCTATGTAGTTATAATTAAGGAATCACGTACTTAATGCTTTAAATCTATTCATACATAACAATCACTGTTTTAATAAGTTATTTTTGCATATTACAACTAATGATTCTTGTATTGCTTGTATAGTTGCAAATATGTATTTTGATATATGATTTTCTGAATTTATGTCTATGATTATTGACAACAATTACAAAAGTCCTAACTAGGATTAATCTATAGGGCCAAATTACCCTAGTAGATGTTCTAGGTAATTTTGTTCTAAGTTATTTATTGATTGACATATTCTGATTAATATTTGGTTTAGATTAGGCATGATTTTCACTAAGTGCTAATGCCATCGTATTTCTATTTTATTGCATTTTATCCAATAAGTAAAATTAAAATGATAAGTATAAATCTATTTTCCACTGAATATAGGAAAGTCGATGGTTTGCTAAAAGCTATCAACCTATTATAAATTATGATTTCATGATTCCAATATTCTATGTGATATAATTATAACTAGGTTATGAGATAATGTTATGTTCTAGTATTTGAATGCAATCCAGTATATTACATTGTTTAGTGGGGGTTTGTTTATATATTTATATTATATTATATTGAATTTGAATTTTGTTTAGTTAAGTTTGCATTGAATTGTTTGAATTAGTTTAGTTAATTAAGTTAGTAGTCATAGTGTGTAGTTATTTAGTATTTCAATTCGCGTTTAATTAGATTAACTAAATTAAGAAAAACAAAACAAAAAATATTTTCCTTAGAAGTTTGCAAAGTCCATGTGGAGACGATATCCCACTTACCACTACAACAAATAATAGGAAAATACAGGAAACTATTATGCACGCTCGACACATGTCACGACACCACCCATCATTTGAAATAGTACCAGTTCAAACCAGAAACACTACCACTCACACTACCTACACGACAGAGACTACACCAAGTACGCTCACGAGAGAAGAGCACTAGGGTGACACTGAGCGAGACGGACTCGCGAGTTTTAGAGACACCACCCGAGTTGAGTTTTATAGTGGTACATATCTCATGGCCACATTGGAGCACGTGAGGCCAGAGTATATCATCGGGGTGATGTTTGGAGAGGCGATGCATGGTGGCGCGGTATGGTAGCTACCCGGGGTAAGTCAAGGATTGGGCGAGTTCAAGAGCGGTTTAATCAAAAGTACTTTCCGCCCGGCCCATTTGAAGTTGAGAGGACCGAGTTTTTGAGCATCGACGATCGCTAGGGAGTCGGTGATGCGATATATGGGTAGATATTTGCAATTGTTGGAGTATGACGAAGGGATAGCCAAGCGATCATGTGTCGTGCGTGTTAAATATAACTCAAAAAGGTTACCAATTCTCTTTGGAATGTAGTAGAGGCAAGCACGGGGTTGAATCCACAAGATTTAGTCAAACTGAGTTCAACAAACAGAAAAGTAAGATTGGGTTTTTTTTTAAAGAGTATTATCCTAAAGGTCTACTAAACAAAAAAGTAAATAATTGAAAATTCAGAAATAGTAAAGCATACCTAAGTCTAGGAATCCACAATCTAGCCCTATGTTGTTTTCATGTCTTACATCATTGGTTTTAAAAGATGAGTTTTAAAATAGTTTCCCTGGATAGGCTATAGGTGTTGGGGTTACCAACACCCTAGTTCCCCTATTCTCGATAAATAAGGCAACTGCTCTCTAAATACTTCTCTTACTCCACTTAGTACAACTTTGGGCAACCGCTCTCAAGATTTAGCATGTAAGCAACATTAAACGCTATGTGGGAACACCTACCCCTAGATAACCTTGGGCAACCACTCTTAAGACTTAACCTAGTTCTTGATGTTATAAACCTAGAAAAATAAGTGTTTCAGGTTTCTTGTTCTAGGTGATTGCCACTTTTAAACTCGGTTGGTATCACGGACTCAACCTGATTGATAGTAGGTCAATGGGTTTACGCCTAGAGGTTTGCAATGAATAATGCAAAATCTAAACTACAATTGAGACATCGTTAAAAATCATAACATAAAGATAAATCTTGAAACAAAACACTATTATTAAAGAAAACCTCAACAAGGCATGAAAACAGACCTACTACTAGCTAGAGAGCTTCATCCCCGACCTAGGTATTAAAAAACCTAGCCGGACATGGCTACTCTACCTTGCTCTACTTCTAAATCTCTTTGAATTACAATGCATTTTCATCCATTGAGGTGCCTCCTTTATATTTGTGTGTTTGGATATAAAAATAGCAACTCCCGTGAATAATAACCATATAAAAAGTCTCAAAACTTCTATTCTGCGAGTCTGACATCGTTATTGACGCCGTGGTTATTAAGGGATGGCTTCAAGGACAGTGTGAGATGAATATAGCAAGTCAGTGGAACAAGTTGGCAAAACTCAGATTTAGCGCTTAAGGTGACAATGATAGCCCCTTCCCTAATCTAGGGCACGCGCTTAGACCTAATCCTGTAATTAAGTCCAAGTCCTAGCCACGTAGGACTTAACTACATGGTAGTCAGCCTTTCTATCCTATACTCCTCAATGTACGCGTTCAAGATAAATAAAACATGTCAACATATTGCTAGATTTCAGAGTAATTAAAACTTTTTAAGAGTTTACAAAGTTTAGCAGAAGTCTTAATAGATTATGCAGAAGTAATATAAATAAATCCTAAGCGTGAAAACTAGGAAACAACGATCACATGCATACATATAATGGAGTGACGAATATAAACAAAGTGATGGTCATTATAAGTCAGGGAACTAAACGCTCGACCCAATATACAACCCCAAAATGTATCAAAATATATAATTGTATAATACATAAAATATCAAAACCTACAAAATGTCGATGCAGAAGTACGTTGTTGGCTCAGAGGTAGTAACTGATCTTCTCTTTCTTAGGGCTTGCTCATCAACGACTCTACACCACCGTCATAAAAGGACGATGAGTACAAAAAGTAACAATAATCCTCGTTGACATATTCATTTACATTTCCAAAAGATTAAATAGTATTTCAAAGCATAAATTCAATAAAGAAAGACTAGTACCAAAAATATGCTAAGAAATACCAGGGTTAAGCAAGTGAAGCGATACGAGGCTAAATAGTTATGATCTAGATGCGGTCGGCCGTGACATGCGTCATTGAAGCTTTTAAGGCTCTTGAAGGACGTGCATGACATCGCACGATCTAATATCACTAGGTACTCAACCCGATGTCACCGGGGACTCAAACTTGGTGTGTCGAGAACCACAGAGACTTTAACTCCGTGTGTCGCGTCATAGTGGCGAGTCAGAGCATCCCCAGGGGATTCTAACCCCGTTTGCCGATTAACTCTAACATAGTGCAATGGAATCTATATTCTATAACTACTTTATAACTCCAAGAAATTAACTCGTTAAGGATTTCAAGGCTTGTCTACATGGTATAAAGCACAATTCCCAAAGAGTTTTACTCCATAAAGTCATTCACAAACTCACAATTCCTAATAGCATGCTATTTACACTATATTCACTTTGTGAAACAATAAGAAATGACATAAAGCACATGGATAGATTCAAAGGAATTCAATTCATCATAATATCATAAAAGTCAAGCTCAACAAATGAGAAGTGTCAAATAAGTTCATGATATGAGAGTACAACGCTAAACATAGTCAATATAGACTACAACAAACAAGCATATGAAATGTAAATAAAACAATCAACGGGTATACTTACATCAAGCAATATAAAATCCTAGCTTTTCTAGGCCTCCCGATACACCAAATCTCGTATCTGAACCCTTGAGACTCTTCTTTAGGGTTCATAATATCAAATTAATCCAAATAAATTAAGTTTAGGTAAGGTCAAATGAGTTTATGACCCTTAACCCAAAACAACCCCTTAAGACTAAACAACATTGAAATTTAGTCCTGTATTGCAGCGTAATTTTAGGCATGAAATTGTCCAAATATCAAAATCTTCCCTCATTACAAAGTTTTTGGTCTCTATTTTAGCTTTCCAAAAAGGTTTGGTTTGTGAAACTCCAATTTAAAACAAAAAGGTATCACAATTCTACTAAAAACACCTAATATTAAAACCTAATCCGACCAACAGACTTAGAAAATTTATTTCTTCCAATTTATAGTTTCGAAATTCGTGATTTTTGGTCACAAGGCAACTAACATACCAAATAACAACATACTAAAATATCAGCTTATTTGAATAAGTAATTAGGGAGTTATGCCTTTTAAAAATTTAGTTTCAAAAATCTGGTAATGCATTCTGAGACGACCCAAATCCCGGTGGGCCTAGACCACCGGGCCTAAACCATCACCAAACTCCTCGAGATAACCCAGCGAGTCAGGAGATGATCTAGTAAACCTTAACCTGCGAAATAAATACCAATATTGGCAAACTATTTTCTATGCCAACTTAAATTTATTGCGAAATTAATATTAAGCCTATAAAGTTAACTTGATAACTTCAAATAATCAAACTCAATATTTCTAAAGAAATTTCGTCAAAGTCTCCTTTGTATTTTGAGCTACCCAAAAGTTTCTAATACATACAAATTTATTCCAGAACCTATGCACAACATAGCCATATGAAATATGATCCATTCATCCACATGCACAATTTATAAAACTAATATTTTGGTTCTATGACTATCTACCCGAGTCATTTCCCCTGTGTTATACATTTTTAAGTTCAAGACAAGTAAATATAGATACAACCATTTCATACGTAATTGAGAAGGCTTCGCAAGCATTTCCTACACCTTCCCTTTCGAAACCTTTCGCGGCAGCTGAGGTACCTGGGGGAGGGGAAAAGTAGTGGGGTGAGCGAAATATATCAATGGGCTCGATGTAAAGCGAAGCTTTGCTCTACCATTAATTATCCAAGTAATACCTAGTATAAAGTCAAACTAGATTTCACGGTTCGAGATCATAAGATCCATTTCCATTTTCTAAGCATTAAAGAAATACATAATCAAGCATAATAATATAACAAGATAAAAAGAAAAACAATGCCCAACTCGAATATCAAACAAGGATAACGATGATATTGAATGCCTTTAGAGTCAAGAAGAGTGGCAAGCGATATTTCCAACTAGACAGTGGGCACTAGCTTATCCTTCCCCCAATCTTTGTAGTTTAGCAAGAGGTTCACAAGTCTAAGTACCAATAGTCGGATTCGGCAATAAGCCTTAGCTTATCCTTCCCTTTATGTTGCGGTTTAGACTACTTGAGGTTCACAAGTCTAAAGACGTAATGTCATTGCTTAGCTTATCCTTCCCCCGGCACTCGGGCCAACGATTTGGAGTTCGCAAGTCTAATACTCCATAGAGTCATAGCTTAGGGAGGGAACGATGGCCTCAGACCCTCACAACCATGGTACCAAGTATATTTATTCAGCATATATCAATTCCACATGCATCCAAGAGAATAGACATATAAAGGACATAATATGAAGCGGATTTCAATGAAGAAATGTAAAAATGGATTCCAAGTAAAACATCAACAATTTACTGAAGAGAAACTTAGCATAACTAATAGCATGACATGATTGATAATAGAGCAAACCCCACTTACCTCGCTTGCCGCATTTACTTAAATCGATTCCTACGCCGAATTGCCTAGTTAAGTCTGTTGTGTTTTGAGGTACATACGCAGCGGAAATTACAAATATTTTTTGACAAAAACCCTAACATGATCTGAATCTAATTCCATTAAAAACGTTTAAAACATGAAAACTTAATCATACATCGGTCGTAATATACCTTTCTGAAGGTTGATCGATCTCTAAAACGCTGCCAACGACGAACGCCCTCTACCATCAGTCCATACACGAATGGCGGCCGAGATTCGAAGTGCTAGCTTCGAGAGAATACCAAACCTTTTTGTTTCTCTCCAAAACAATCCAGAGCGTACCAGAAAACCCTAATTCGTTTCTGAAACGAAAATAGAGTTTCAGCACTTAATCTTTCCATCCCTGTGTTCTAACTTAAAGTGTCCATTTATACAACCCTTCTATATAGACGGTTAAGTAAATTACACATATACCCCTACTTAAAGAAGTATAAGTGTAATACACCACAAGGACGTTTTTGTCATTAATTCGATCATATAAAATTCATTTTTCAGAACCATCTTAAAATCTCGCAAAATCATTCTTAGTGTGCGACCCAATAGGCTCATACAATGTTGGCAATGTACCAAAACACATTTTGGTATACAAGTCATAAGCGGCCTCTAGCAAGACATTATGACTACCCAAGTTATATGAATATCAAATCGATACAACCTAATCAATAGAGTATATAACATCCTTTTGTCACACGATATCCTTTTGATCAAACATAAAGCATGAAATTTTCATCCAACATGTTCAATCGTACTAGTCTCGATCTCTAGGTAGACTGAAAACACCCAAGTGACATTGATCAATATCAATTCACTTAGACTAGGCCTTTTAACAGTCTAACACATCGAGGGATCCACTGGATATATCTCTTTATATGAGAGGGACAAATCCTATCTCGATTACATAACTTCATCACATTGCTCACACAGTAACCAATCACAACCTTTATAATCGTCCGGTTAAAGACAACGTTTGATTGTGTTAAATCACTGTGTTCCTAATGTTGAAGTCTCTGGTAATCTCAAGTCGGAAGGTGAAAAATATACCTATCATGAGAAACAACTATGACTTAATCCATGTGATGTTCTCATAGCGAATTCGGTCGAGTACTTTGTTCCCTAACAAGTACTCGTGATCTTGATTCGTATCCTATCGTATAATATCATATGATCATCAATCAAGACTCACACTAGTCTTAATTCATTATAGTTCCCAGTATAATGATCGACTAGGGACATTTAGGATATTTCTGTAAATACCCATGGATCTTATTATAATGTAAACATGCAAATTAATTATAATAAACATCAAATGAAATCCTCTATTTATTAACTAAAAGTATTCATAAAGACAGTTAATGGATTGATCTAGGGCACATACCCCAACAAAGTCCTCGTCGCGTATCTACAAGCATATAAGTATAGCATATATTGTTTAGGCTCGTTTACAAATCGTTTAGAGTAGCTTAGACTATTTAGGACTCATCTTTATTATCAATTAAGTTACTTTAGTCATTCACGACTTTTTAAACCATTCTTTCAAATCAAAATCAATGATTCGAATGCAATAAAGACTGCGATGAAGTAAAATAAGAAAATCCCATAATACTTGGTTTTCTAAGTTAATAGAATGCGATCGACTAATCACAACTCATGAGACATACATCATCACAAAAGAGTTAATTTCGACTCAAAATCCACAATTCACCCATTTTTGTCAAAAACTCATAACTTAATCGAAGTAGTTCATTTCAAGAAATAAATCTCATTGACTTGAAACTCATGTGTTTAAACCAAAACTAGAGTTCATAGAACTCTATTTGAGTCCTACAACTCATTTATTAGCCAAAGCAATCCATGGAAGTCAATAAGAAACAAAGTTTGAAAAATAATCCACATGACTTAGAACTCATGTCCATCCATTGTTTAAAAGACAATAGGATAACTCTTTCCATAATTTCATCAAACACATAGAGTGCATTAGTTCCCAAACATCATTTACAAGTATGAAATCTTTGAAAACAAAGCTCAAGTCATCAACAACATAGAAATACCCTTTTTATGGATTGTACCAAACCATAACAAATAGATTAATCCATCGAAAGACTCATTATCATGTGAATCGACCATTAGAAATCCCCTTTTCAAAACTAGAATGATTCTTCAATCAAATTCCATTAAGCTTTCGAAATAATCAAGAGAGCAAAACCGTTTTAAGGAACGCAAGAACTAAATCCTTCAATCTAAACCATATCGGAATCAACAACAACTACGAGAGGTTTATAAGTTTAACTTGAGTTTGAATTTTTGATATTGTTAAGAGCCTCACCTGCGCCTTCAATAGAGTTCTTCGACTCAGAATCTAGTGTAGTTTCACTTCCTAAAAATCAAGGCATGATCTATGTGTTCTTTCTTCTTCGTGAACAAAACACCATCACCACCATAGTCTCGCGCGAGTTCTTTGGTGTGTGAGTCGCCGCCACCAGTGAGCGCCCTTGTCTTCTTTTTCTTTTTTTCGAGTCTTTGAAAAATTACACAAATCTTGCACAAAACAATTTAAATGAGTAAATCAAGTATGTTTTTTTATTCGTTATGTAATGTATGTCGCCTTTTGAAAGGCGTATCATGGGAGACAAATTTTTCGTGCCACGTGGACACATGAATAACACCTTCTCAAAAGGCGCTATCCATGTTTATGATCCACGTTGGTCACATAACATAAATAGCACATTCATAGAATGCGCTATTTGTGTTATTAGGGTATATCAATCCACTTGGACATCCACGTGGATTGATTAGAACATATTAACACCAATAACGCATTCTCCGAATGCGCTATTCATGTAAATCATATAGGGTGGTCCACATGGATGTCCACGTGGGAAAGAGCAACACGAATAGTGCATTCTCGAATGCGCTAATATGTGCTCTTTCCACGTTAGCGAGGATATACGAGATGGCGCATTCAGAAAAGGCGCTATCTATGTACCTAATCTTCTTCTTCAACAGAAACAGAAATTACAGATAATATATTCTTTGCATTTTTGTTGAGGCTACCTAGTAGGTACTAGCTACTGGTTATGAGGGTTTGTAGGTCATGAGAGTTTGAAAGAGGTGGGTGAGGGTTAGTTCGGTATTTAATGGTGTTGGTGGAAGGGTTTGATTGAGGTTCCATTGAAGAGAGAAAGAGGCGAGAGAGAGGAGAAGGAGGTGACGGGCTTGAAGGAGAAGGAGATGGAGAAGGAGGTGACGAGCTTGAAGGAGAAGGAGAAGGAGGCGACGGGCTTGAAGGAGAAGGAGAAGGAGAAGGTGAGAAGGAAATTGTTGTTAAACTATTTTTTTGGTTAAAACTTTTTATTTTGTTAATCTTTTTTGTTTTTAGTTTTGTTTGGTTAGTGTATTTTTGTTAAAGTTTTTGGTTGGTTTGGTTTAGTTAGTTTAGGATTTATTTTTTGTTAAATTTTTTGTTAAACTTTTTTTTGCTAAACATTTTTATCATATGATTTTTGTTTAGTTTAGTTTAGTTTAAGATTTGATTTTGTTTTGTTTAGGATTTGTTTAATTTTAGGAATTTTTTTTTATAAACTTTTTGTGAAATTTTTATTTTTGTTAAACCATTTATTTGTTAAACTTAATTATTTGGTTAAACTTTTGTGTTAAACTATTTTTTTGGTTAGTTTAGTTTAGTTAGTTTAGTTAGTTTAGTTTAGTTTAGTTTAGTTAGTTAGTTTAGTTAGTTTAGGATTTTTTAATTGTTAAAGTTTTTATTTAAATTTTATTTGTTAAACTTTTATTTTGATAAACTTTTTATCATATGAATTTTGTTTACTTTAAAATTTTGTTTAGTTTAGTGTAGTTTAGGATTTGGTTTAGTTTAGTTTAGGATTTGGCTTAGTTTAGGAAATTTGTTTTGAAGTGTTACTTTAGGATTAATTTTTTTGTTAAACTTTATGTTAAACATTTTTTTTGTTAAAGCTGTTTTTTTTGTTGAACTTTTTTATTAAAGCTGTGTTTTTGGTTAGTTTAGTTAGTTTAGTTTAGTTTAGTTTAGTTAGTTTAGGATTTTTTATTTGTTAAAGTTTTTATTTAAATTTTATTTGTTAAACTTTTATTTTGATAAACTTTTTATCATATGAATTTAGTTTAGTTTAGTGTAGTTTAGGATTTGGTTTAGTTTAGTTTAAGAAATTTGTTTTGAAGTGTTAATTTAGGATTAATTTTTTTGTTAAACTTTATGTTAAACATTTTTTTTGTTAAAGCTTGTTTATTTGATAAACTTTTTTTTTTGTTGAACTTTTTTGTTAAAGCTGTGTTTTTGGTTAGTTTAGTTTAGTTAGTTTAGTTTATTAGTTTAGTTAGTTTAGGATTTTTTTTGTTAAAATTTTATTTTGTTTAACTTTTTATCATATGTATTTTGTATAGTTTAGGATTTAGTTTAGTTTAAGATTTGGTTTAGTTTTGGATTTTGTTTGAAGTGTTAATTTAGGATTCATTTTTTTGTTAAACTTTGTTTTAACCTATTTTTATTTGTTAAAATTTGTTTCTTTGTTTAACTTTTTTATTTTATTAAACTTTTTAGTTAAAAGCTGTTTTATTGTTCTCATGTGTCCCTTAATATACACACAAGTCGAACTAACTTTTTTTTTTTTTTGCGGGACAAGATCAAGACAACAAACGGTTGGCTAGAGAGAGGGTTGGCTAGATAGAGTTTAGTCATTTTTGTTTTGCACGAGGTGTTAGGTTAGGATTTGTTTTTGTTAAATTTTTTTTTAGTTATTAATTTCCATTTAAATAAAATAACTAACTTTATTTTTATCGGGAACATTAATTTGAAGACAAAAAGAGGAGGAAAATAATAAGTTCAAAAAATCATTTTTTCTATTATTATTTATTTGGTTTTGTTATAATTTTCATGTTATGTAGTTATATAGGTTTTTTATTAAAAAAAATGGTTGAGATGTTCATTGCATGGTATGTGTACTTGAACTTTGTTTTAATTTTTTTGTGCTTAAAAAATATTTTTTTGCTATAAAAAGTTTTCTTGACTACGTCGTGTCATATCTATGTGTATATATATATATCATGTTATAAATTAAAATATAAAACATTAACTAACTCAAAAAGTTCGATTACGCTTTAAATCCCGTTAGTAATCAACTTTTTAAGCTTGATATATTTGTAATCATGTGTGTAATCCTTTTACATCAATGTCCAGATAAATTATGTAGGTCATGAAACATAGGAACACCCCATTTCTATTTTATGCGCACGATGAAATTGTAAACGGTTTAAATGGCATCGAGTACAACACACCCTTGATCAGCGAGTGTTGATGGTTAAGTTTGGGACGAGTAGGCGACAATTGATGGATGACGTGTGTAACGCGTTCAATATCTCTTCTGTGGAGACTCTAGTTAGGATGACTTATCGCCACGTGATAATCCTCCCCGGAGGTTTGCAATATTTTGTCCTGTGTTCTTTGCATGATGCGACACACTTCGACTTGATGCGGGCGACAGTGGCAAGTTTACCATTCACTGCAACGGTAGATATTTATTTAACATTTGAGTCAATTGACTCATTTCGAAATCCTACGGTTCATTCTCAAGTCTGTGATGAAAATATCGGCACATTAGACGCTAGATTGATGATGGAAAGGCTGCATATGCAATCACCATAAGGTGATGTCAAGCAAGATGGATTTGTTAGTCCCTTACATGATGACATTAATGCCTTTAGTGACGATGAAGTTAACGACGACGACAATAATGAAACAGACGAGGACGTACATCCCCCCGAGGATGCTGCAGCAGCTGTCGATTGGAAAAACCTAAATGTTGTTATGGATGACCCAAGGTATGAACCTCCAAGTGCGGAAAATGTGCAAGATGATGAGCAGTTTGCTATCGATGAAGAAAATCTCATGGAGGAAGCAAGTGATGATGAAGTTCATCAACCATTCCCGGTGTATAATGAAATAGATTGGGAGGTGGCTAACTCAGCTGCAACCCAACATTCTTATCAACAGTCTGGGTGGGACATGTCTAATTTTGAGTTGGAAATAGGATTGTGTTTCAACAACAAAAAAGACTTGCAACATGCCATCAAAGTGTGGCATGTTAACAGACATTGTCAATACCATGTGATGGAATTTAATACAACTCTATGGGCGATCAAGTGTAGAAGTGCACAAGACGGGTGTATGTGGCATCTTCGTGCTTGTTTGTGAAAGAAAACACAATTATGGGAGATCACACAATTAGACGTCCGCACAATTGTATAAATCTGACGTAGAACGCGTGTCATGACCAACTTGACGCCAACAAGCTTACGCGAGAGATCAAAGCATTTTCCAGATAGATCAAACAATAAATATCAAGGCATTAATACAAATAATTAAGGAAAAATATGGACACGAAGTAAACTACAAGCGAATGTGTGATGCCAAAAGGAAGGTAATTGCATGTGCATTTGGAGATTGAGATGAGTCACACACTAGATTACAAAGATGGTTGGCAGCTGTGAAGAATAAGAGTCTGGGGATAAGAATCGAGTGGTCACATAGATAATGGGCTGCTGATGAGATAAGGACTGCGTCTCCACAATTTTGTCGTGTGTTTTTCACATTCGAAGCATCAATACAAGCTTTCAAGTTTCGCAAGCCTCTTCTTCAAATTGACGAAACTTTCTTATATGGAAAATATAGTGGTAAGCTAATGATTTCCATATCTATTGATGGTAATGGACACATACTACCGGTTGCATTTGCCGTTGCAGAAACTGAATCTATGGATTCGTGGGGATGGTTTTTGAGGATGTTGCGCAAATATGTGACGGATAGAGATGAATTTTGCCTTATTTCTGATCGTCACCCTAGCATTCTGGAGGCGATCAATATCCCGACCAATGGTTTTTGTCCCCCAAAAGGATACCACCATTATTGCATGTGACACTTGGTCATTAATTTCAACACCCGATTAAAAAATGAACCCTTGAAAAAACTCATTTCTCGAGCAGCTGCTCAACATCAAGAATGAAAATTGAATGCGTGCATGTAACATTTTGTATACTTATCATCACGAACTCCTCAAGGTGTGCAATATGTCAATGTCATCCCCTAAGAACTATAGATTCAATCGCATGACGGAGGCATGCGATACAGATGGATGACTTCTAATGGTGTTGGTATGTATGAAATTCAAGTTCTGTTTTGCATTCAACTATATAGTTATGGCTGAAGTAATATTACTTACACGAATTTTATTGTCAATTGTAGAGTATTTTAACGGTGTATTGAAGGGGGCTCGATTCTTGCCAATAACAGCGATGACTCAGATGATTTACTACAGATTGGTGACATACCACGATCGACATAAACAGGAAATCAATGAAGTAATCTCAAACGAACTATCCTACACAAAATATGTCACAGATAAACTCACACGTTATGAACAATCTGATAGGAGGCATCAAGTCAATTTGATAAATTGTGACACAGGTGAGTTTGAAGTGCTGACTGGAAGACATGAAGATCATATGCATAAAGGCAACAATACCCAAGTCGTCATCCTTAAGGACCGGGTGTGCAGTTGCAATAAATGACAATCGTTTGGTTTCCCTTGCTCATATGTGTTAGCTGCATGTGCCTTTATTTGAGTAAGCTATGCACAATTCATCGAGCCATACTATATGATAGATGTGTACACGCAATGTTACTCCTCTAATTTCAAAGTCATCCCAGATGAGAAATATTGGCCGACTTTTGCGACGAAGATCATACTCGACCCAAGGTGCAGACGTGGCGGAGGAAGACCAAAGGGAACACGAATGCAAAATGCGATGAGTCTTCCTAATGTATCGAGGCCCTTGTGACATGGCATATGTCATCAAGAAAGGCATAGAAAAATAACATGTCCTAATAAAGACTGTGATCGAGTCCCTACTAGAAAGAACCAGTGTGGTATTTGTCGTTCAGATGGACACAACAAAAAAAATTGTCCAACTAGAGCTCAACCTTCCAATGAAAACCGATAGTCGATTTTGTATATTGTTTGTGATGACTTAAGTTGGTAATTTGATTATATTGAAATGTTTAAGTATTCGTTATTGTTTGAAATTATATTAATGAGTTATTGTGACATTCAGAACAACACAAATAATTTTTTTAAATCAGTCAATTGTAGTTTGTACACCAATGGATCCATGTCCATCAGATCCTTCACTTTTACATCTTCAATCTACATACAGATCGTCGCGAACCTGGAGGGGTCAGGTAAACTTTTTTAGATGTATATGTAAAATGTTCATGCATAAACGTATAATATATATAGCGACTAATATATTTTCAATTATAAGGTGTATAAAACATTACGCGTGTGTCGAAAACGTGGTGTCGTTGATCGAACGGTGCAGTACCATTTAAGGATGATCCCATATCTTCGTTCCAATGGGTTCTATGGGATTTTTCGCGTGACATTTTTCAGCCTTGATTGGGCTTTGCTGCATTCATAGAGAGATGGTGCCCTGAGACACATACATTTCATATGCGATGTGGCAAGTGCACAATTACACTCCAGGACGTGCAGGTACAACTCGGCTCACCTATCGAAGGTATGCCTATGATGGGAACGACTGATACAGACTATGTTGAGGTGTGTGAGAGGCTACTTGGTCGAACTCCTGTTGGAGATGACATTATTGGTTGTAAACTTAAAGTCAAATGGCTTGAACGTAACGTACTAGCTATAAATGACGACATCGATGAGGAATTGGTGCAACGTTATGTTCTATCGTACATACTGCAACTTATCAGTGGTTGTCTATTCGCCGACAAGTCAAACCGATTTGTACATTTGATGTTTCTATTGTTGCTCGAAGATTTCAAAACAACTGGACAGTATAGTTGGGGAAGTGCTTGTTTTGCTTATTTGTAAAAGGAGTTGTGTCGCGAGTCTCGCGCATGTGCACATAAGGTTGCAGGCGTGTCAATTCTTGTACATCTGTGGGCATGAGATAAATTTCCATTCATAGCACCAAGGCGCCTGGGTGTTTCTAGAGTTCGGCATCGAACATTGGATGGAGAACCATGCTCATGGACGTTCCATTAGGACATAGGTAATATAAATATTATTTCATAATTTCTATAATATTAACTCCATTTTCATTTTCTATAATTTATTGTTTTGTATACAGATGGCTCGATGCATTTTCGGTTACTCAAAGTGCGACACATGTCTTATCAGCTTATCGTGATGCACTCGATTTCATGAGAATAAAGATGACGTGGTGTGGCAACCTCATGTTGAAGTCATCGAGTCTCTTCCCAATCTTTGTCTTGACAATCACGTTAGTTGGCTATCGACGTGTCCCCTAATTCTTTTCCATACGAGTCGAGTGGCAACGACCAAAAGGGTTATGAGACAATTTGGAATGATACGGTCGTGCCACCAATTGTGATTACAACACCCAATGGCCTGCATACGCATCAAATTGAGTGGATGCAATCAAGAAAATTGGATGCCTTTTCATGCAACCTTTATACAAATGTGGGAAAACCGTGGTGACAGCATAGTCATAATGGCACAAGAAGAAGAACACGATCAACAAGACTACATGACGTGGTATCAATCAGTCACTAGACAATTCATTGGACACTACGGGGCTTTATGTGATTATTCGGTAAACTTGAAACTATTATTTTGTTTTCCTCACGATTAATATCTTAAATTGTGTGTATTAAACTCGTGTTTTTTATATTATAGTAACTTGGTTCATCGACTGCGGTGAGTGTTCATTGAGGATGGGTACGAGCAAGGTCTTGCTACGCTTGATGAAGGCATTAAAATTTAGATAAAGATGAAAGGCAAAGGTCTACTCTATGGAATGATGGAATTGATGTCGAACATGACATAAATGAGGAGAATGAAGAAGAAGATGATCAGGGCGAATCAAATAGAGAGGTGAGAAGAAGAACAACACAAACAGAGACTATGAGTGAGAGCACCAGACGTCCTCGTCCACCACATCCATCTGGTCGGACTGAGACTTCTACAGAGAGTAGTAGACGTTCTCCGCCACCACGTTCATCTTGTCCGAGAGCGAGAAGAACAAAGACTGTTGGCGAGAGTAGCGAACGCTCATCCCCACCGCATCATTCTTCTCAGAGGTACATTCCTACATCGTGCTCAGTGCAACCAGAACCTCGAATGTTTGTACCTAGGCAGTCGATCATGAATCTTCCTCCTTACCATTTTGATCCTTATGCACCCGAACTGTCATCTTTATACGAGGACCATGGAATGCCTAGACATCCAATGTATCATTCATTGCCTCAATACATGCAGGAGTCCATATACTCCACCATGTTATAATTACAATATGTCATATAGTGGAGATGGCTCATTCATGAACCTGTTAAGCATGTCGCCGCCTCATGTTATTTTCGGCCAACCACATACAGGAAGTCAGTATTTTGGAATGGTTCAACCTCCTATTTTTAGAAGTATTAGTAGCAGATGTGAGTCGAGTGAACTAGAGGAAGAACATTAATCGACTCAACGATATAATATGCAAGATCAGCATCCTCAACAACCTCGACCTAATGTACAAACACAACGTCCAACTAGACATAGAGTACGTCTTATTTGCATCACGGAGCAACAACGTCAACGTAACCGTCGAAATAGACCTTTATGATGAGTTTTTGATGTCATGGTGATTTTTCTTCAATTTATATCTTAGGTGAATGAAGTTCTTTGTATACAAGCTTTTCATGGAATGGACTTATTTTTCAAAAGATCCTTATTATTTTAATTTTAAATTCTAGACAAAGAAATAACGTCGTTTTGGCCTAGAATTATGTTTATCTTCGTATCTCTTCTTATCATCACGAGATAGAAGTAAGATAAAACTTTAAAGGATGGGTTGCATCATTACTATGGGTTGCACGGGTTGCCCACCTCGAGATACATGCTTGACGTTTACATGGGGTGCATGGTCTGTAGTGGATATGCATGGGTTGTCCCATCGAGATACGTGCGTGACGTTTGCATGGATTGTCCACCTCGAGATACGTGTACTGTCGTTTGCATTAGTTATCCACCTCGAGTTACGTGCATGACGTTTGGATGATTTGCATGGATTGCACGAGGTTGCATGGGTTGTCTACCTTGAAATACGTGCTTGAAATTTGCATGGTTTGCATGGATTGCATGAGGTTACATAAGTTGTCCACCTCGAGATATGTATGTGACGTTTGAATGGTTTGCACGAGGTTGCATGGCTCGCCCACCACGACATATGTGCATTGCGTTTCCATGAGTTATCAACCACGAGATACGTGTGTGACATTTGCATTGGCTCTACCACCTCGAGACACGTGCGCGATGATTGCATGGTTTACTTGGATTGCACGAGGTTACATGGGTTGTCCACCTCAAAATACGCGCGTGACTGTGCATGGTTTGCATGGATTGGACGAGGTTGTATGAGTTGTCCACATCGAGATACGTACGTGATGTTTGCATGGATTGCAAGAGGTTGCATGAATTGCACACCTTGAGATACGTGCGTGACGTTTGCATGAATTGCACGAGGTTGCATGGGTCGCCCACCTCGACATACGTGCGTTGCGTTTGCATGAATTCACCACCTCAAGATACATGCGTGATGTTTACATGGGTTGTCCACGTACATATATGTGCATGTCATTTACATGGGTTGTCTACCTTGAGATACGCGCATGACACTGGTTGTCCATCTCGAGACACGTGCGTGACGCGGGTTGTTCATCTCGATACGCACGTTGTCCATCTCGATATGCACGTGTCGTTTGCATGAGTTCTCCACCTCGATGTGTGATATTTGAGTTGAACAAATAGCTCATTTTCAAAAGGAGTCATTCATGCACTTTAGTATTTTGTATAGATAGCTCCTTTTCAAAAGGAGCTATTCATACAAGTTCCTTCCAACTCATCAACCATACCACTCCATACATCCACCTCATCATCAATAGCTCTTTTTGAAAAGGAGTTATACATTACTTTTGTAATTTTAAAGTAACCCCTATTTGATGAATAAAAAAGTAAACCCACCTTATTTCATGAAAAACGCATGCCGCCTCCACAATCCGCTCATCGCCAGAGCTGTGCAGCCATAGGTCCGCACCTCCTCGATGGCTCACTCCATCTAACCATCCGTGTTGTCCTCGCCGGAGTTGTCCTTGCTTTGGCGGCGTCACCTCCCGCGATGCGGAGTCGGCTGATCGGAGACGCGCCCTTTGCTAGAGTCGCGCCGCTTTGTTCGCTAAGTCGCAAGCCGCCATTTAGTCTCTTTGCACCTCTCACGTGCCTCTTTTGGTCCACCGGTCTTTGCTTGCCATTCTTTGGTATCCACATCGTCGATGAGCGCCTCGCAAGAAGTCATCCGCTGGTCCAACATCAGCCAGTGCGAGTCCCCCCTCAAGGCCGTCGACTTCCTCAACTCTTCTTATGCGTTTCTCATTCCCCTCTTTTTTTGTTTGTTTGTGAGAATAAATTAGGGTTTGCTTACCTTTTATATGGTTTGTGTTAGGATTAGGGTTAGGACCCTACTTGCTTTATAACATAAAGTTTGATACCACATTTAACACAAACTTTTGCCTTGGCCTCACTTGGCCAAATTAACCAATTTTATGATTTTTAGTCTCGTCGTCGCACGCACACCTAATTCAATTAAGTCGAGTCACATCGCGATAACATATAGTACACATTAGAACAACAACGCACCAATGCCTTATATATTTACCCAAATACCCCGTTACTAGGGTTAATTTTTATTTTGAAAAATCAGGGGCGTTACACATTCAATCACCTATTTGTAGAACACTTAATGACATGAAAACATTAGAATTACAAAATTTATAGTAGGACAAAGTTGTTTCCCTTTGAGTTACCTTTCATATGCCACTAGAATGGGTTCATTTCGATTTAAAATGAGCAAGTTATTACCAAATCACATAGGATGCTTCATAATACAACATGCAGAATCTCAATTTTGGTTTTACAACTTCAAAAATTCATATTTTTTTATTTCAAAACCAAATTAAGAACTTTTTAGTGGTTTGGATTATTAGCTTGAAATGAGGAATCCAAATATATAAACCGGTTGCAAAGACTTAACCATCTATCCTCTAAAAATGGCTAAAAACCGAGAATTGCTTTTAACTCGAAATAGAGAGATGTGTACTTATGGTTGATGACACTTTGATTTGATCTCCAACTCTCATTGATCTCCTTGAATTTTTCAGCAAAACCCTATTCAATTATTCGATTTCTTATTCTACAACTTCCTTAGCTTCTAAGTTATGGAAATGAAATGAATTGCATAGGTTGATCTATCTGATATAAAGATAAGGTTGATTAATAACCATTGATCTTTATGTACACACGTATCTCGAGACTAATCTAATGGCCTACATCTTGATACGATTCCACTAACTCTACAGTAACTCTACCTAACTAACACAAATCCATACTCTATTGGTCTCTTGATGTGTCCTTACGTATCTTTAGGAACATCATATGGTTATTGTTTTATCTCGCTAACTTAGGTTACATTTAATATAAAATCAACTACAGCCACATTAGTTCTACAATTAAAGCTACACTTAGCTTAAACTTGCTTACCACATCACTCTACACCACGAGTCTTACGTCGGCACGCATCTCAAGGCGTACCTGACAAATCTAGCATATACCTCGAACATTATGCCTCAGTCTGTGCATGTATCACGGTGCAAGTCTAGGCTGTGTGTTGATACATGATAGAGGTACTATGGCTTATGCCTATAAACAACTTAAGATATATGAGAAAAATTATCTCATTCATGACTTAGAGTTTGCAACAATAATATTTGCTCTGAAGATATGGAGACATCATCTGTATGGAGAGAGATTCACACTCTACACAGATCATAAGATTCTGAAGTCTCTCTTCACGTAGAAATAGTTGAACATGAGACAGTGCAGATAGTTGGAGTTTCTAAAGGACTATGACTTTTCTCTGGAATATCACCCAGGAAAAGCTATCGTAGTTGCTAATGCACTTAGTAGGATACCTACTTTGGAGATCTTAGAAGTTTTTAAATGTCATATGACACATAAGTATGGATCACTCGAGGTAGCGACAATGATGAGTCAATCAAATATTCCTACAGACACTCGGGTGGTGATTTGTGCATAAATGAGGCTTTAGACATTGTCTACACAGAAAATGTCAAAGGGTTAGAGGGCCGACATTGTATACCCGAGGTTCAGTGAGTTAGCCCAAAGTAGTGATTGTACTAACTGGACAGAGACAACGGATTGGTGTCTGAAATTCAGTAGCAGATTATGGATATCGTCAGTAGCAGAATTGAGAGATGATATTCTTTAGGATTCACGCCATTCTCGATTCACTGTTCATCCTAGAAGGACCAAGATGTACCATGATATGAGGAGACATTTTTTGTGGCCTAGGATGAAAGTTGACATATCAAAGTTTATTAGGAAATGTGGGATTTGCTAGCAGGTGAAGGCTGAGCATCTTAAAACAAGAGGATTATTGCAACCGCTTCCCATTCCACGATAGAAGCAGGAAGATATTGCCATGGACTTTATTAAGGGATCGCCAGGGACTACCAGACGACACAATTCTATCTAGGTAATTATGGAAAAATTGACTACATCATGCCCATTTCTTAATAGTTGCGGCTCACTACACATTTGACCGAGTTAAACATATTGTTCGAAAGGAGATTATCAAACTACGTGAGGTGTCATTAACTATTACGTCGGACGGGGATGCTATCTATACGTCAAGATGTGGCGGAGTATGCGAAGCGGTATGGTACGTACCTACAATTCAATACAACCTTTCACTCTGGAATGATGGATAGGCGAGAGGTTGATTGATTCTCAAGGATATGCTCGGGGCTTGTGTACTTGAGTTTGACAAATCTTGGGAGGAATACCTACCATTATGTGAGTTTGCATACAATAACAATTATCAGGCTAGCATTGATATTGCGCCATTTGAGGCTTGACATGGCAGACTGTGTTGCTCGCCATTTTGTTGCGCTGAGCCAAATGACCGGGAGCTAATTGGGCCAGAGATTGTTGTTGATCACACGAAGAAAGTATGATAGATTCATCAGAGACTTAAAGAGGCCTAAGAAAGGCAGAAGAAGTATGCATACACGTATCACAGTGATCTCGCATACAACGAGGGAGCCTTTGTGTATTTGAAGGTTTCACCATGAAAGGGTCTTCATAAGTTTGGTTTGAAAGGCAAGTTAGAATCGAGATTCATTGGGCCTTTCAAAATCAAGAGACGGGTCGGGAAGGTTGCATATGAGCTTGAATTATTTCCACAAATGTCAAGGACTCATCCAGTCTTTCATATTTCTATGTTTTGACTAGTTAAGTCGAAGGGAGGTGTGAGACTGAAGGTTGGCTTGAATCAAATTGATCTAAGCAAGGATGTATCTTATTAGGAGCAGCTAGTATAAATCCTAGACCGGAAGGTACAACAGTTATGAGGCAAGACTATTCTGAAGGTGTTAGTCAAGTGGTAGTTTCATGGTGACTTGGAACTCACTTAGGAGCGGGAATACTATATGCAAGATAGGTTTTCGTACCTTTTCGAGTCATGTATAATCTTAAATTAAGTTTAATTTTGAGAATTAGATTTTCATTAGTTGGGAAGATTTTTCACGGCCTAGAATTCCTAATCCTAGTTTATTTCCTTTATCGGGATTATAAACCGTGACGTGAAACTCGCATCGAGATACGTGCAGCTTGGCCAGAAGCGATGTAATCGAGGTATACATTAGATTTATTATGATGTATGTCTAGTGTATTGTATATATATAGACTATTAAGTCACTCCTACTTGAATTTGGGCATCAAGATGTGAGTGGGGACGTGCCTCGAGATGTGTATTGGTGTGAGACCGGGTTGAGAGTGATGTGGTAAGTTGATTTAAGCTTAATGCAGCTTAAATAGTAGTATTAATGTGGTTATAGTTGATTTTATATTAAATGTAACCTAAGTTAGCAAGTAAAAACATTAGTCACTAATACTTCTCGAGATACATGTTGACACATCAAAAGACTAATTGAGTTTTCAATTGGTGTTAATTAGAAAAAGTTAGTGGAGAGTTAATGGAATTGTGTCAATATGTAGGCCATCAAATAAGTCTTGAAATACATGTGTACATAAAGATCAATGGCTAGTAATCAATCTTATCTATATGTATATAAGATTGAATTGATCAACTCATGCAACCATTTTACTCTCATTTCGTAAACTTAGAGGTTAAGTAAGTTGGAGAAGAAGAATCAGAGGATATCAGCAAGAGTGGTAGAAAAAGTCAGTAAGGAAGTTTGGTGATTTGAAGGTGTAGAAGATCAAGTTAGGTGTTCATCAACTAGGTAATTCTACTTACACTAGTCATTTAGTTTAATTTTATGAATTCATGATATAAATGAGAGTATGTTGTTGTTGTGTTCTTGGTAAGTGTCTTGGGTCTTTGGTAGGTTAGAATTGGGATTCCAAGGTGTTGGAAATGGCCAAGTATGGAGAAAACTCATAATCCAAAGTATAGAATTCTGGGTTTTTCTGCTCATATCGCGCTAATGTACTAGCTAGCACGCATTACCGAGCGTGTAGCGTGCTAATAAAGTTGACTAGCACGCTAATGAGGTAATTAGTGCGTTGGACATTCCACCTAGTGCACTAGGTGCTCTGACAGTTTAAAATCTGCAATTTTCAAGTTATAAATTAAATACATTAAACTAGACGAAAACTTTAATTTAAGGTCTAAACACACTCCAAAACATACGAAATGATACTTTAGAGGCCTAGGGAAGGGTCTCGATGGTTTGGATCCGTGTTTTGAGGTGTTGTGAGACCAAATTAGCTAGGAATTTGTGTGAATTGTAAGGTAACTTATTGACATATTTATTTACATTTCATTCTTGTTTTGCTATTCATTTTTCAGTTATTTGAACTAAATTATCCTTTGTACTATACATGCTATGACTTCTTATCTCTTCTCATTTTGTGAGTTTACTATCATGACATTGGTCGTTGATTAAATGACTTCATTGACTCTAAATCATATGCTATATCATTTTTGGTTGTTGAGATATCTAGTTAAATGAAATAGCATGATATTAGGTAGATGTTTTATGGTATTGTAAATCTAAATTCCTTTGTGCATTATATATGCAACCACATTATTGGATTCCTAAACCATGTCATTTCTTAGGTTACGAAAGTAGTTCTTATCTAGGACTATGATATATAGAGGTAGCCGCGACATACGGGGTCACTAGATGCTCGGGGATGTCGGGATCTCACCACTAGCTTGTGCAGCACATGAGGTATGGGACCCGGGGTTGTTGGCAAGTATACATCACAGGTGAGGGACACTTATGAGTATTTATATATGGGAAAGGCATTTATAATGATGTGAAGACACCTTAAATAAATCGATTACGTCCTAAATAGTGGAAAAAGGTTGATGTGATGTAACTCACGACTGACCGGCCCTAAATCATTACTACTTAGCCGAATGTCAGTTTAATTTTATTTAACTGAAGTATCTTATAGCATGATTTCTTTTCAGCATAGTTGCTATCGTTACGTTTTCAGATACTTGTTATATATCTTGGAAATGTGAACTGATGTCTCTCAGTGTTACTTTCTACTATCATGTACTCACCGTCCTTTTTATGACGGTGGGTGCAGATCCATCAAGTAACAAATCGGCCAAGGAGAAGATCAAAGATTACCTTTGAGCTAGTGTAGTCTTTGCTACGTCTGATTTTGTAGGTTTTTGATTTTGTTGTATGACATTCATATTTGTCTTTATATACTCTTAGGGATGTATACTATGGATTGAGATACGGTTGCAGACCAAACACGTGATGGATATATAGTTATCACTTGTTTGTTATATATATGCATGTGATCTTCGTTACTTGGTTTTCCGCATACTTAGGTTTTATATGAATGACTTCTGCTAATTTGTCAAGACTTCCGCTTAATAATCTTTAAATTATGTAAAATTTGAATTTACTCTTAAATACTATTAAGTTTAAGAAATGGTGTAAGGTTATTTAGAAAAGTTGCTATTGTGGTAATTGTATTTGAAAGTCCAACTAATTCGTTGTTAAGTCCAATGTGGTGGAGGTTAAGGGCTTAATGACGGGATTATGCCGGGCGGTGCCCTAATTTGAGAAGGGATTGTCACAGTTGGCATCAAAGACCAACTTTTCTAATAATCAACTTATGAATTTCCATAAAACACAAATTAAGACGAGGAAACCAGATGAGCATTACATATATATATGCGTTATCTACGTAGTAGTTGATTCGCGATCGCTATCAACTTGCAGATAACGATGGCTAATTCACGTGATAGCGGGGATATAGGTGTTAGTGGCAGCCAGCCTACTATTCCATTTGTTGAGGATTATTAGAGGTTATCTGACCCACTACAAAAATTGCCCCATATCGTGACAGGAATTAGCGACGGGCTATTTCCCGTCGCTGAAAGGCAAGGGATTAGCAGCATGGACTGTTTGAATTGATTAGCGAGGGGGCGTCCAAACGAGGCCGCCTGGCAGGTTTCCCTGCCACGTAGCCGTGCTTGGTTGTGCCACGTGGGGATTAGCGACACGGATGACCCCGTCGCTAATCCCGTCGCTATTTTGTGAAAACCAAACGTCGGAACCCTCATTTCCTTCTTTGTTTCTTCCTCCTCCCTATTCCCTCCCATTCCTCTCCTCCCCTTCCCCTGCCTTGCTCTCCTTCCCCTCCCTCGATAAAGCTCGGCCCCGCTCTCTCGCCTCCTCTTCTCCCTCTCTCGTTCGCCGTCGACCCTCCTTCCTCCCTCCCTTGAGTGCTGTCGTCACCTCTCCTCCCTCCCCCGTCGTCCCTCTCTACCTCGACGCCCAACGCTGTCGTTCGCCGCCTCTCTTCGCGCAACCACGGCGCCTCTTTTGGTGCGCATTTCAACGAGCCTTACGTATATTTTATTTGATTTTATTTTAAATATTCGATTTTGATTTTGATATTGTAGATTGATTTTAATTTATTTATTTTTGTTTTAGAATTTGTTTTTTGGTGTAAAATTAAATTGTTTGAAAAATATATATGAAATTGTCTTTGAATAAGATTTATATGAAATTTCTTTTTATTATTTTGGGCATTAATGGTTAATTTTTATGAAAAATTTGCATCTATATTGTTTTTTGGTGAAAAATAAAATTGTTTTTGGATAAAATTTTACAATAAGTTTTTATAGTGATATGTATGATTTTAGTAATACACTTGTATGAATTTTAATTTATGGTGAAATGTATGATTTTTATGGTGATATATATATATATATATATATATATGTGTGTGTGTGTGTGAATGTAATTTAGTTTTGTTGTGATTATTTAATTTGTGATGATGTTTACTTTTTTTGAATAAAATTTTAGAATAACTTTTCATAGTGATATGTATGATTTTTATTAATATAGTTACATGAATGTAATTTTTTAATATTGCACTTTTTTGTAATGTGCAATAATTTAATTGAGAGTGAAAAGTATATATAATATATATATATATATATATATATATATATATATATATATATATGTGTGTGTGTGTGTGTGTGTGTATATTTATATAGCATCTTTAGTTGAATTAAAAATATTGTTAAAAAAGTAAAATGAAATATTAATAATGTACACTTTAGTAATAAAATCTTATTTAAATGATACAAATCAATTAGACAAATTACATTTCGAGTAGGACAAAAATAAAGGACTTATATATATATATATATGTGTTTAAACCACTTTAAAATTAATTAGGAAATATATGATTCATTGAACATAAAAATATATAACAACACTTAATTGTATACTATATATAAATATTACTTATATTATATTTTATTGAAAAAAATGAAACTAGATTAAACCAAAAATGTTAAATTAAATTGAAGCTTTTTAAAATTTAAATATACTATATGGATGTGCTAATTATGCTATATATAGAATTCTACTATATATTTGTAAGAGAAAACTACTTAAAGATTAATAATTTATACTATATGTATAATTATATTAATGTAGTTTAAAACTTTAATTAATGAAAAAAATTGTGCTTATTGTATATATATAAGTAAGACATGTAACATTTAGTAATTATGTTAGATGTATATATAAAACATAGTATTTACCATATATATATATATATATATGTAATGAAAAAAAAAACATAATTAAGCCAAATAAATTTATGGCAAAATAAATTGAAACAAAATAAAATAAGTATGGTAGCTATAATATATAATAACGTTACGCAAAGTATATTGTTACCGATTTGACTAATTACGGTTAATATTCGAATAAAAAGTCTAACATATATGACGCAAAATATGTGCAAATGCAAGCAATTCGACTAATTAGGGTTGACATTCGACAAAAATGTATATAGTATTTGGAGTGTACGTGTGTTTAATTAGGGTTGTTTAGGTTTTCGAGATGTAAGTATCTTAAGATAGGATGTACAACCGCATTGAAGGCGGTCACACTCGATTGGATTTTGTGACTAGCATGAAAGAGTTCATAAAATTTGTCATGCAACAACTTTGCATTACTTTCGCAATGAAGCGAAAATTCGATGTCCTTGCCTGAAAATGTTACAACAAGAAATACTATGATGTAAACACGGTAGAGCTTCATCTAGTGAGTCAAAGATTCGTTCTGATTATTGTTGTTGGACCGACCATGAGGAGGAATAATTATTAAATGATATAGACTATGAAGGGGATGATCCAATAGACGAATATCCAGACGTCATATCATCAAATGATACACGACTACATGGGGCCGAGTTTCGATTGGAACCATGAGGAGGAGTCGGACACTGAATCGAAAAATTTATTCGAAATGATTGACGTAGCAAATCAACCTCTTTGCCGGGTTGTGAGAAGATGAAAAAGCTGTTAGCAATGACACGATTGTTAACGATAAAGTCGAGTCACCATATTTTGGAGCAAGCATTCAATGAAATCTTGCAGTACGCAAAGACATGTTGCCTAAAGACAAGCTTGTTTGGTAAATAACTTTTACAAATGTTAAGGTTTAATGCCTTGGTTGGGTATGCCTTATGAACGAATCCATTGTTGTCCCTAGTTATGCATGCTTTATTGGGGGCCCAATTTCGACCTTACGTCCTGCAAGTTTTGCTGGGAAGTTAGATTAACTGCAACAAACGCCGGCACAAGACAATTTTTTACTTTCCCTTGGCCCCTCGTTTACAAAGTTTGTTCACGTCGAAAGTTACAGCGAAACTTATGCGATGGCACGCATAACACGTTAAAGATGAGGATCATATGCAGCATTGTTCTGATTCCATTGCATGGAACCACTTCAATCAAGCGAGCCCTAGCTTCAACTTGGAGGTTCGTAACATTCGACTTGGGTTATGCATTGATGGGTTCCAACCTCTCAGAATGCCCGACAAACCGTACTCCTCATGGCGGGTGATTTTAACCCCGTACAACTTGCTTCCGTCGATGTGTATGAAAAAAGAAATGATGTTCTTAATAGTGATTGTACCTGGACCGACCAATCCGTCACAAAAATTGACGTGTTTCTCCAACCGTTGGTGAAAGAATTGCAAGATTTATGATATTTCGAAGCGCATACTTATGATGTATCGACTAAAATAAACTTTTTAATGTGAGTCGTGCTTATATGGACTATAAGCGACTTCCTAGCCTACAACATGTTATCGGGATTGCACACATACATGAGGACAGCTTGCCCTTATTGTATGAATGATACATACGCCTTTCAATTGAGGTTTGGCGAGAAAGTGACTTGGTTTGGCTGTCATCGGTGTTTCTTCTTACGATATTCGAATGAGAGAAAAGACAAATTTAGTTTCCATAAAGATAGAATTGTGTTAGGAAAACAACCAGATCGACAAATCGGGTGAAGATATCTTGCGTGAAATTGAGGCATTAGTCTTGATGAAGGTTCTTGAATTGGGATCGGATCTATAAATAACGAAGTCTCGAAGAGTAGTGGGTGGAGAAAATGAAGCATTTTTTGGGACTTTCCGTATTGGAAGACGAACCTTGTAAGACACAATCTATATGTAATGCACATCAATAAAACTATTTTCGAAAACATTTTCAATACAATTATAAGTATACCAAGGAAGACGAAAGATAACGCAAAGTCTAGGGAGGATTTAAAGGAGATTTTCATCGCCACGAAACTACGTTACAATCCAGTATCTAAGAAATATCTAAAAGCATGATACCCCTTAGACAAGTAGAGAAAAAAGTGTTGTGTAAGTGCATTAAGGAATTGCTCTTCCTTGATGGTTATGCATCTAATATCTACCGTTGTAAAGACTCTAAGAAATTGAAGATGTTTGGGATGAAAAACCATGATTATCATGTATTCTTGCAAAGATTACTGCCGATTGCATTTCAGAATCTCTTAAAGGAGGACATTTGGATTGCAATTAGTGAGTTTAGCATTTTCTTTAGAGATTTAACAGCTAGAAATTGAAATGTTGCGAATCTATGGATTTTGCATAAAAACATTCCTAAAATATTGTGTAAGTTAGAAAAAAAACTTTCCGCCAAGTTTTTTCGACTCAATGGAACATCTCCCTATCCATCTGGCGCATGAGGCTATCCTTACAGGCCTAATACAATTTTGGTGGATGATCCTTTCGAGAGGTGATAAATTATACTTATTGCCTGCTAATTTTATTGTACACAATTAAAATCAATTGAAATGTATGTCTAACTAGTTTAACTCTATAAATGTAGGTATTTAAAACATATGAAAAATAATGTTAGGAATAAGGCAAGAGTTGAGGGCTCAATATGGAATGCTTATTTAGTGGAAGAGGCAACATCATTTTTTTCATATTATTTTGAGGAACACATCTCCCAGCATTGCAAAATCGCCAGCCTGCAATTATGATGGTGGAGTCATTAAGTCAAAATTTTAATGGCACCTTCTTAATCTTCACCCACCCTGGTCGAGCCATGGGAGATCAAAGAGGCGTTATCTCACGGATGATGAGTGTAGCGCCGCACATGCTTATGTGTTGTTAAATTATCTCGAAATCACTCCTTTTATGAGGTATACATAAATACGTTACAGTACAAAGTTTTTATGTCATTTGTGTAGTCTTATTCTATTCAATCGTAATTCTTCATTTCTTTCATCTCCTGTAAGAATGTACATATTGGAGTTGCATTCGAAACAGTCGAATATCACACAAAGTGCAATCAATCAACATCTTGAGAAACAATTCTCAACTTGGTTCCAACATTTTGTAAGTCATTAATAATTCCATATTGACACAATTCTTCTTGTTTTGTAATATAATTGAATATATGGTTTATCAAAAATTGTTTCGAATGTAGTCGCCATTGTACATTCAAGATCCAAATCTTCTAATATTTTCGTACGACTTAAGTCGACTTTGTACCGTATATCACGTATCTTGTTAATGGCTACAAGTCTTACACAGTATCACATAGCGCAAATAATGATACTCGTGGTAGCGAGGTGTGCGTTAGAGGCACAAATTACATACAACGTGATGTCGACTTATATGGGCAATTGGAAGAAGTGATACAAATCAAATATTGTGATGATCTTAAATCCGAGGCCACCACATGGAGCGTCGTGGCCCCATGACCACTGTCACTTCATTGACCACGGGGTCCCACGCGCTATTGACGTCGATTCTTAGCGTCACTACTTCTCAATATGCATGTTAACTCATTAGTTCAATTAATTTAGTTAGACAATTGAATCAATTTTAACATTAAAATAGCGAAAGTCTTAAATTAGAGTAAGTAAAACGAATAAGTTCGTCATCATATAAAGCATCATTCATAAGAGCATGTCCCTCTTGTGGAAAACCTGGGAAAGTACTATGTATATATGCGATAGTATTAATAAGTAGTAATATATACAAGTCCGGTGTCTCTCCGGTCTCATAATACCCAAAAGTAAAGCAAAATATCAAAATAACACATACTTAGTGGGTCCTGTTGTGGGCAATCGGATGAAATCGCCAATAATCCCCTTGCCCTACTAGTGCGGGATGCATTCAACTATCATAATATGGAGAGTACGAGTTAGTAAGATTCCAAAAGAAGTACAGAGCATTTATAAGAAAGTAAAGGGATATCAATAATTATATTAAATAATCATGTAGAAACTAAACATGCAAGCGTGCTCAGATCATCACTTGAATAGATAACACAAGAGAGAAACAAAGTGTGTGCCGTCCGGTCAAACTAAAGCGCCGGACTCGGGATCCTTTCGGTGGGTGCCCCACTTCCTTTCACCTGGTTCCTTGCGATGCTTGTCCGACACGTGCACCTTAGTGCAACTCGGGTTGCAATTCATAGAATGCCGATCACACATGCTACTCAATGTGTCATAAGTACACTATGAATATCGGTGGGAAAAACTCAAGCACCAACCCAATGCATCACTGAGAATATAGTACAAATAACAAGGAATGGGAAATCAGCAATGGAAAAAGTAAACCCTCAGTGACTTTTAAATGGATTCTTACGGACCTCAAAATGCACTCCGGAGTCTCGCTCACGTATCGAGATACACGTCCAAATCTCGACTATAGTCTCTTAAGTCCTTGGTGTCAAATTAAACCATTTTAAGTGATTTAGAGTCAAATTAATTGACTTTATTTTGTGAGAGCAAAAATTAGAATTTTATTTCAATTTTTTATTGTCACACATTTTTCTAGTTAATGGGAGTACCAAAAGCAGAAATAGTCGCGAAAACCCGGTTTTCAATCTATTTTCTATTTTCTTATATTTTTTATGATGTTTTTGAATTTTTTGTAATTTTCTATTTATTTTTCCATATTTTTTGTATTTTATTTCATTTAAATATGTTCTTCAATTAATTTTTACAAATTATATTATTTAATTAATGGGTTGGTCCCTGGACCGGTGACCTGATCGGCCCAACCGGGTCGGGCCTGAACCAGTTCTTTTTCCCCAATTTCTTCTTCCAAACAAAGACGTTCCAACGTCTTTGTTTCTCTTTTTCTTAAAACTTCTCTTCAACAACTAAAACAACATCAATATTACAATATCATCAACAACAACCCAACCACCATTAATACCTCTTTTTCTCCAACATTTAACGACAAACAACTATCACCATTAAAACTCATTTAAGCTTCATTTTAATGAAAAAAATGAAAGAAAGTAGATTCTCACCTTGATTGCTTGTTTGCTTGAACAAATCAACTTCCACAACTCAAGAGTCTCATGAAATCTCACACACTCAATGGTTTTTATCAACTCCACCAAGAATTTTACACTCATATAGATTCACACTCTCTTTTATATGTTGAAGAGATGGAGATAGAGAGAAAACGTGGGAGTGCAATGAGAAATGAGTGGTGAGCCTCATTTTAAGGGCGTTAGGTGGTATAGGTGGCATGTTTTTATTTGCTCCTCATTAAGCACAATTTTTAGCCTTACTCAACTATCTCAGATTACCCGGTGTCCCGCACCTTGGCACGCATAACGAGACGCACCATAATTGCCAATTTCGAAGTCAATTGCCTAAGTTATGGGTTCATGATTGATATTTTGTCACATTTAATTAATTTGATTATCCATATCATTTTCCCCGCCTAGTGTACTCACATTTCACTCGCTCAGTACCCGTATTGACAAGTTTTTTTAGGCGAATACCCATTACACTATCTCGCTCGGCTCAACAATATAAAAACACACTTGCGATGCTAGGTAAAATAATTTAACATACGACATCGCAAATAAGTAAAAATCACGCAAAAATCACTATTTACCTAGTCAGGCGTGCCCTGACCTATCGGCGACATCCCGGCAGATCTGAGCTGCCGTCCGAGTCTGAAATAGTCAATAATAACGACATAATTAAAATTGGGCTGTTACAAATACGGTGGTTCTTTACGTACCATGTTGTTCCAGTGTGAATGGTTCGACCTCACACCAAACGTGGGGACAAGAGTTCACCGTTCCTTAAACTCATCGACGTACATCGAAATCTATGTTGAATAAGTATGAGCCTTTTATACTAGCAATGTAACCTAGTCAAGTGTACTATCTTTCTTGCAGAGTGTAAGAAGTGCGCTGAACAATTGGCAAGCAACGTGCAGCCTTCAGCCAAAGTTCATCGATGAACACAACTTAGTTGAGAATGTTGACAGTGTGCCTACCCAAGAAGACGTTTTTCAAGAGCAGCTACTTGAGCATGATACTAAGGTTGATATTGACAACAATATTGCATCTAGCTAATCCTAGTGGCATACACATGTTAGACGTCGACGTGGAAGATGATGATACCAATAATTTCGAGTTTTCATCGGATGATGAGAACGGTGACAATGAACCATGATATAATTAGTTTCTCGTAAGTAAAGGAATACGTAACATAGTCTTATATTTGTTGTCTTGTTACGTAATATCTAAAATGTAGAACATTTATATATAGTTGTTTCTAACTTAGTTTTATTTTTTTTAATATAGTTATGTCAGGCAGACGATACAATCCATCACACGGTGAGAGATCCGGTGTACGTTTCTGTGGCAGCAGAGATGGTCGATCTTGCCATTCGGATCGTTCAGACTTTTGACCTCCTGACAATGTTGCTCCAAAATCTAGTCAGGTGCAGCATCCCCAACATCAGCATCCTCAGCAGCATCACCCTTCGTAGGCACCCTTATATCATCCGTACCCATTTCCACACTCTCAGCAGGCCCTTTGTTCCATCAGACACCCCCTTATTTACATCCACCACCTCATTCTTCAACGCACGGCAAGCCTTTGCCATCTGTATTTACCAATGACTCGGCCTCCATGCAGTACTTTACGCTCCTTTCTTCGCTACCAACACACTCGTCGTTGGTCACGTTACCACGCGACCATATTATAGGCCTACTTTTTCATCGGGGGGATCAGCATATCCATCGCATCAGCGCGACCAGCAGACGACCGCACGACTAGGCCCATCTAATTTACATGCCTTAGAGTTATCAAGTTCTACAACACACCTTTCTAGCGACCAATCTATCGGCATAGCCTCACATGGACGGCGACGAGACGCTCTGGCCGCTAGAGCCCCTACAGGCAACACTTCTACGCAAGCAGGATTCGAATATTATTGGTTTTCAAAAATGATAGATAGTAAGTATATGCAATTTAGTTATAACTCAAAAGCATTTCGTTAATTGACCAAAATAAGGTCTAACATAAATTTTCAATTTAGTAGACAAAAGTTGCACCGTCAAGCAATTTGCATGGGAGATGATAAGGGCATACAAGTACACCTTACATAAAGATGGCTACTCATGGGAGCATGTTCCCCAGCACATGCGAGATGTATATTAGAATCAGTGGAAGGTAACAACTATTTATCCAAAGTTATTTCTTTCACTAATTAGAATATATAAACTAAATTACAATATTTTTGTACATAGCTTTCTTTTGATTGGGATCCATCTGATGACTTGGTTATTAGAGAGACGTACGATAGGCAGATTGCCACTCGTTACTCCGACTTCATTAACAAGATGTGTTACAAGGATAAGAAGTTGAGTCATGTATCTACCAAGATCTTTGAGCATTATAAGAAGATGCAGTCAACCCTAACTTCAAAAAGAAATCTGAGCAAGCAAGCAAGAATAGGAGAACGGAGACAGGGGGACCTAGTACGGGTTTTGATCTACATACAGGTGGTTCCATATCCATCTATCAACACGCAGAGAAGCTGGCGAGTTGTGTTATATTAAGTTCCTATATAAATATAATATTACTTAATCCTAATTAAACATATGTTTTGTAGGAGGAGAAATTAGGTCCACCCCCGACTGCTTTGGAGCTATACATATACTTCCACACCAAATATCATGACGGTGTCACTTTCCTGGATGAGAGAGTAAAGAGAATTTTCGTAAAAAAATAGTTTTGTAGTAATTGTTTTGTTAATTAATGATAGGTTTTAATGACTTATATATATTATTTGCGAATGTTTAAATTCTTATTTCAGAAGGTGATACGCAACAAATGCATCGAGCCCGCACGATCATTTGCTAATACGTAGATAGACGAGGCGAGTTATATTTTTGCGTTGTGGAGCATAACGACAAAGGACGGACGTATGGATTATGGTGGACACTTATCGGGGTCGAGGCGTAGACATCTTTGGAGAATTTGAGCTGGGAGGCTGGATCTTCTCGGCTTATTTACGCTTATGATGAGCCCATTGAGCTTGAGGAAGGACATTCGGGAGATGCGAGACCAAATCTTCTACGGTTATCAAAATAACACCTTTGGCGTAAGGAGTTGCGAGAAGTGTAGAGACGGTTAGGCGTATGGAGCGACTCCTCAATGGAAAGATTAGGGATTTCAATCGCGCCTCAGAAGATGTTGATGATGACTAAAAGACCAACCATGATCTCGACGATTGAGTACGATGTATACACTTGTACCCTCTTTAGAATTTATACTTTTTTTCATTTTTTGTAGTGTTTTTTCCCATTTGTACATTTTACATATACGTGTACTTCTTTTGTTATATATATATTTCATTTAGTGCTTTATTCATTTTACTTGTTTAATTTAATTTGTTTATATTTATTTGTGAGACAAACCTTCCAAAAATTTGTTTTTTTCACCAAAGAAAATACTTTTATATTTATTTACAATTTTCAATAATATTTTAAAATAACTAAATAATTTTGGTATTAATTTTAATAATAAAAATAATTAAAATTGTTTCATAATGTTTTTCAATTAAACAAAACCAATTTAATATTTATTAAATTTAATAATTCTTATTATGGTTTATAATTTATTAAAATAAAAAATCATTTCAATATTACTTTTAATAAATAATATAAAACCATTTATAATTTATTTATTAATAATTACTATTATTTATAATTTATTTATTAATTATTATTATTATTTATAATTTATTTATTAATTATTATTACAGTTTATAATTTATTTACTAATTATTAAATTTAATATAATTTATTATTTATTTTATTAAAAATAACAAAACGATTTTTTAAAAAAAAATTTATACCAAAATAGCAACGAGAGTCGTAGGCGGCCTCTCGTCGCTAATTTTTCTCTTACGTGGCTTCGTATAATGTTACATGTCATGGATGGCGACTAGAGTAGCGACGGGCTCCGTCAGCTACTTTGGGTGACGTGGCAAGGAACGTTTGTTGACCAAA
The DNA here is from genome assembly GCA_039657325.1 of Stephania cephalantha. Lineage (NCBI taxonomy): Eukaryota > Viridiplantae > Streptophyta > Magnoliopsida > Ranunculales > Menispermaceae > Stephania > Stephania cephalantha. Next base: position 45,251,056 of record CM077572.1, on the reverse strand, counting down.
TACACATGTCAAAATAGCGATGTGTATGGGCGACGGGGTTAGCGATGGGTTCTCGTCGCTATTCTCGACACCGTCACTAAAAAAAATAGCGACGAAGAAATTAGCGATTGGCCATACCAAAATAGAGATAGGTTTCCCCATCACTATTACGGTACATTTTTTTAGTGACCAAGTTGCTACTCGGGGACAAGCTGATAGCGATTTCATTGCCATAATGACAATACATTTTGCTCCACCAGTATTGACACCGACCCCTATTACTTCTACTTCCACATTATCACCACCAAAGCTTCCTACTACGACACCAGTCGCTCCGGCAGTACGGATGATACCATTAGTGACAGTAGCAGCCATAAAGACAGTTTATACACCGTCTTTCACTCGTGACATCTTCTAGCTCGACATCAGAGGTTTAGTTGGTGAATGATTTCATCAAACTAAAACTAGTTTACTTTGATGGTCAGAGTGACTTTAAGAAGATTGAGAAGTGGGTATTGTCTCAGGAGAAGCTGCATAAAGTCTTGAGGATTGAGGACAAACTTCGGGCTGAGATTTCGCATATAAGCTACAAAGATATGCTAATGTTTGGTGGCGTGCGACGATAGATTTTGATGGAGATTTTGAGTCGTGGGATGCCTTCAAGATGAATTTTATCGAAATACTTAGCACCAACGGATAATGAAGAGGTTGAGAAAGGAATTTTTGAATCGAGACGGGAGTTGATGAGTCGATGACGAGCTACAAAACAGAGATATGATATTAGAGACGGTTTGTAGGGGATCTCGTGAGAGATGATTCTTAGGATGTATGCCATTTTGGAGATGGTGGGGCTAGATATAGGTTTTTATTTGGTCAATTAAGGTGCCAAGAATTTGGGTGAGATTTATGAGCGTGCACCCTCTCACAAGACATACTATTTGAGTAGAGTTGCAGATGGGACGCTGTTAGGAGCAGCGTTGACACCTGATCAGAGTGCGAGTTTAAAAGGAGGAGACAAAAGGCAAGGGATAGAGGGTATGGGAAATAGGTTCTGAAGGATCAAGGACAGCAACCTCGGTAGTGCCCTACGTATAATCTCATACGCCATTATATAGTATAGTTTGTAGACCTTTGCCACCACCAGTCATACCTGCGTTGCCAGCTCCTACTACTTTGCTTGCTCTTCCAGCACCACCTCTACCACATCGATATGACGGGGTGGTAGAGCCGATGTAGAGGTAGAAAGAGAGGTTGAGGCGAGATGGTTCTCGACGGGGATAGAGATAGGGACAAACCCAGATCGGACCTGAAAGTCGAGCGTAGGCCAATTATTTGTTATTGATGTGATCGGGTTGGACATATGATTAGAGATTATCCTGGCCCAGGTAGCAGGATTACCATCATAGAGTCACTGGGGGTACACATGGTAGCACGGCTAGATGCTTACTCAGCGCGAGGACTCATTGAGGGTATGATTTTGATTTGTGGCGAGTTTTATATGTTTTATTTGATTCGAGTTCTATGGTATCTTTCATTTTTAGTCGCATGATAGGCATCTTAGGGTTGACACCGAGTTATAGTTAGAGTACATTTCATTTTGAGTACGCATTTGGGGATAGAGTTACCTACGAGACTTCGGGATGCTCGAGTTCTTATACTTTGACCCGTTGTAAGGGATGGATTTGCTAGTAGCGTATCACGCTCATATCGGCTTGTTTCGATAAGATAATGATATTTGAGATCTCGGGCGTCGATATACACATACGGTGGTAGTATCACGATAGTAGAGAGCACTAGAGGTCGACTTGCGACTAGTGGAGAGATGGAGACTACGGTATCATTGTATACGGTAGCAAAGATTCGGGGACCTAGACTTGAGGAGGTTCTAATTGTGTGTGAGTTTCGAGACGTGTTTCCGAGAGGACTTACCTTATTTATCTCCACAGAGATAGATTTCATTATTAAGATAGTACTAGGCACCGAGACCTATTTCTATACCATCGTACCATATGGCTCGAGAGTGTTGGAGGAGTTGAGGAGTCGAACTTTAGGATTTGGGACATAAAGGATTCATTACACTTTCTATATTGCCATTAGGAGCACCAGTTCTATTTTGAAGAAAAGGGACGGTACTTTGATATTATGTATCGACTACGAGACAATTGAATAAGGTCACATTCGGGAACATGTATCCATATCGCGGATTGACGATTTATTTGATCGAGATGAGAGGAGCACACTTTTCTCTCAGATAGACTTGAGATCGGGGTATTATCGAGCTTAGGATCGGGGATGAGGATAGGTCCAAGACAACTTTCGGCCAAGATATGGACAACTTTGTCGGTTCTGAGTCATCTGCGTTAGGTTTGACTATCGTTCCTTCCATGTTTATGGATTTAATGCATTAGGTAATGAGATCGTTTCTTAACCGCTTCGTGATAGTCTTCATTGATGATATATTGATATATTCGAGGACTTAAGATGATCATGAGCAGCACCTCAAAGAGACGTTGCAATCTTTAAGGGAGCACAAACTCTTCACCAAGTTCGGCAAATGTGAATTTTAGCTATCACAGGTCAAGTTTTTAAGGCATGTTGTTGGAACAGCGAGTATTGCTGTAGATCCAGCCAAGATTCAGGCTATTATGGATTGGCATGTAGCAACATCACTCACGCAAATTAGGAGTTTTATGGGATTAACGGGGCATTCTTGCATATTCATGAAGGATTTCTCAAAGATTGTTTCACCGGTGCAGATTGACCCAGAAAGACGTCAGATTTGAGTTGTATGAGGAATGCGAGGAGGTATTGTGCTCAGCTGAAGAGGTTGTTGACCACCTCACCATTGTTGATATTGCCAGAAGCTGGACATAGATTCTTGGTATATACAGATGATTCTCATACGAGTTTAGGCTATATGTTGATGCAGGATAGAGGTATTGTGACTTATGCCTCTAGACAACTTAAGATACATAAGAAGAATTATCTCACTCATGACTTGGAGTTGGCAGTAGGGGTGTTCACTCTAAAGATATGGAAACTTCATCTATATCAAGAAAGATTCACACTTTGCACTAATTATAAGAGTCTGAAGTATCTCTTCATACAGATAGAGCTGAACATGAGACAACGCAAATGGTTGGAGTTTCTGAAGGACTATGACTTTTCTTTGGAATATCACCCAGGAAAAACTAATGTAGTTCTTGATACACTTAGTAGGATACTTCTTGGAGATGCGAGAGGTTGTCGGATGTCATATGACACATGAGTATGGATTACTCGAGCGGCGACGATGATGAGTTAGTCGGATATTCCTACGGACACTCGGGTGATGATTTATGCACTGAGATGAGGCTTCGGACATCGTCACGAGAGAAAGTGTCGAGAGGCTAGAGGGCGGACATTTTATACTCAAAGTTCGGTGAGTTAGCCCAGGAGTACTAATTGTACTAAGCGGACGAGAGACGACGGATTAGTGTACGAGATTCGAGAGGCAAATTATGGAAGCGGTCGTAGTAGTAGAAGCGAGAGAAATGAGATTCTTTACATTTCAGCGTCGTTCTCAGTTCACGGTTCATCTAGAAGGACCAAGATGTACCATGATATGAGGAGACATTTTTGGTGGCTTAGGATGAAAGCGGACATATCGAGTTCATCGAGGCTGTGGGATTTGCTAGCGGTGAAGGCGAGCATCATAGAATAAGAGGATTATCATTGCCGCTTCCCATTCCACGATGGAAGTAGGAAGATATTGCCATGGACTTTGTTAGGGGATCGCAAGGACTACCGAAAACACGAATCTATCTGGGTAATTATGGAAAAATTGAAAAAATCTGCCCATTTCTTACCAGTTGCAGCTCACTACACATTTGACCAGTTAAACATATTGTTCTAGAGGGAGATTATCAGACTTCATGGGGTACCATTGACTATTACGTCAGACAGGGATACTATGTATACGTACAGAATGTGGCGAAGTATATAAGAGTAGTATGGTACGCGCCTACAATTCAGTACAACCTTTCATCCTCAGACTGATGGACAGACTGGATGTTGATTCAGGTTCTCGAGGATATGCTCAGGGCTTGTGTACTTGAGTTTAACGAATATTGGGAGGAGTACCTACTGTTGTGTGAGTTTGCATACAACAACAATTATCAGGCTATCCTTGAGATGGTGCCATTTGAGGCTTTATATGGCAGACTGTGTCACTCGCCATCTTGTTGGGCGGAGCTAAAGGACTAGGAGCTAGTAGGGAATGAGATTGTTATTGATCACACAGAAAAGGTATAAAAGATTCGTCAGAGACTTAAAGGGGCTCAAAAGAGGCAGAAGAAGTATGCAGACACATATCACAGTGATCACGCGCGTGCAGGGAGCCTTGGTGTATTTGAAGGTTTCTCATCAAAAGGGTCTTCTGACGGGTTTGGTTTGAAAGCCAAGTCAGCACCGAGATTCATCGGGTCTTTCAAAATCAAGAGACGGGTCAGGAAGGTTGCATATGAGCTTGAGTTACCTCCACAGATGTCGGGGATTCATCCAGTCTTCCATATTTCTATGCTTCAACTAGCTATTTCGAAGGCAGGCGTGAGACCAATGGTTGACTTGAGTCAGATTAATATGAGCGAAAATGTATCTTATGAGGAGCAGCTAATACAGATCTTAGATCAGAAGGTATAGCAGTTGAAAGGCAAGTCTATTTTGAAGTTGTTAGTCAAGTGACAGTTCCATGGTTACTCGGAACTCACTTAGGAGCGGGAAGACTAAATGCGAGATAGGTTTTCGTACCTTTTCAAGTCAGGTATAATATTAACTTAAATTTAATTTGGAGGACGAAGTTTTCATTAGTTGGGAAGATTTTTCAGCACTTACAATTCCTAATCTTAGTTTATTTTCTTAATTAGGATTATAGACTCTCGACGTCGGACCCGCATCGAGATACGTGCACTTATCGAGGCGAGGTGGTCGATGTATATGTTAGATTTTTTAATGATGTATGCCTAGTGTATTGTATATATGTAGACTATTAAGTCACTCCTACTTGTATTTAGGTGTCGAGACGTGAGCGACGACACGCCTCGAGATGCGTTTTAGCGTGAGGCAAGGGTAGAGAGTTGTGTGATAAGTTGGTTTAAGCTTAGTGTAGTTTAAATAACAGTATTAATGTGGCTATAGTTGATTTTATATAAAATGTAACCTAAGTTAGCAAGTTAAAACATTAGTCATTGATACTTCTCAAGATACGTGTTGACACATTAAGAGACCAATTAAGTTTTCAATTGGTGTTAGTTAAAAGAGGTTAGTGGAGAGTTAGTGGAATTGTGTCAATATTTAGGCCATTAGATTAGTCACGGAATACTGTGTACATAAAGATCAATGGCTAATAATCAATCTTATCTATATGTATTTAAGATTGAATTGTTTAACTCATGCAACCATTTCACTCGCATTTCATAAACTTAAGGGTTAAGTAAGTTGGAGAAGAAGAATCAGAGGAGATCAACAAAAGTGGTAGAAGAAATCAATGAGGAAGTTTGGTGATTTGAAGGTGTGGAAGATCAAGTTAGGTGTTCATCAACTAGGTAATTCTACTTACACAAGTCATTTAGTTTAATTCTATGAATTCATGATATAAATGAGAGTAGGTTGTTACTGTGTTGTTGGTAGGTGTCTTGGGTCTCTGGTAGGTTAGAATGGGGATTCCAAGGTGTTGGATGTCAGACTCCACCTAATTAGGGCATCTGACCGGCCTAGATTATCTTAATCCATTGATAATCTAGCAATCTTAATCTCTCCATCAATAAACAATTTAGAATGAGATCTTGTAATATTCAGTTATAAGACTTTATTAACCACAAAGGATTCTAAAGTTAATCTTAAACCACTAAAGTTAATTTTTGTGAAAATTAATTGTATAATCCTCAAAGTTCATTTAGGTTGATTAAATTATTCTCAAAATTTAAGTAAAAAACTTTGATAGCATCTCCTTTATATTTGAGCCTACACCAAAAATTTTGACCTTTAAAAATCTTCAACAAAACCTGCTCAGCTTTGGTGAAAATGCCGAAGGACTCACAATCCACCCATAACAATATATATTGCATCAACTAAATTATATATTCATTTTAACTTGATTTAAAGTATCAAAATTCTTAAACAAGCACTACCTTAATTGCAAAGTTATTTCAATTCATCCTAAAACCATTCCAGCTATTTCAAATGAGATCATAATCATACTCGAACTCAAAAACCCATTTATATAATATTTTATATTTCAAAATGATACATTAATAGGTAAAAGAACTAAGCAAGTCACATAAAGTCAAAAAGCGTTCCCTTTCTCTTGTTACCGCTAGAACCTATCATTATCTAATTATAAAAATTCGATAATGTCATATAAGTAAATCCACACTATCCAGTACACTTGTAATAATCAAATTCATAATAACTTGATAGGTTAAATGAAGAATATAATCCAAAGAATTTAAATACAGTGAATCTATCGTGTTTTTGTTATCAGACAACAATTAGATAACTTTATCACGAAAGTGGTAAGTAGACAATAATAAGAACTCATGCAGGGAGAATAGCTAGAATGAGTCTCGTTCCTCGAGTTTATCAAAGTATGATATGGTTCAACGTGGTCTCATGATAATCACGTGATACAAAGTATCAGTGACTCTAGCCCCCTTAAGCATAATATAGTGTTCTATAACCACAGTATAGTCTACACTATAAGGAGACTTGAATCGTCTTATTCTCCCAACCCCTGTATACTTGTAAAACAAAAATGCGATATCAAGGATCAATGCAATTTATACGAAATTATAATCATACAAAGTAAAGGATACTATGGGATTTACTTAACTTTACAAACGCGGCATCGCAACTCCTTGCACTCAGAGTGGTAAACTAGTCCACACGGGGCTCAAGCGATCCTACAACTCATTAATACGTCTTGTAAACCTCTACAACAACTTCACCATTTTTTCAATTATTTGTAATTTAACTAACCTTGATCGCGTCCAGAAACCCTAAAATACTTTCAAAATAAATTATCGATGCCCCCCAAATTTCATTTTTTGACTCAAAATTATTGTTCGGCATCAAAAATTATGTTATCCAGACTTAAATATAATTTTTTCAATTTTTTTATATATTTATTAGTCCTACTCGACCAAAAATCTCGGAATCCCTCTAAATCAACTCTTCGGATATCAGGATCCCAATTTTGACTCTAAATTGTGATTGAAATAAAATTAATCTAGAATAGGCTTTAAAATAATTTTTAAAATTTCGATTATTTTTCGATATCGTAGCACACTTTACGAGAAAAATACAGAGTATAAATCCTCGATAAAATCTCAAAATCCTCATTTTTCATAAAACCCCCAATTTCCATTAATTTATCCAAAAATTCTATTTTTATGATTTTCCCTAATTTTCAGGGATTTATTTTATTTTTTCTATTTTAAAAACACATTTTTTTTAAATGGGGGGATTAACCTTGAGCCAGGATCGGTGCTGGTTCAATTAAGCCGGACACTGGTTCCCGTCGTTTTCTTCTTCTTCCTAGAGACGAAACAAACCCCGAGTTTTGTCCTTTTTTATTTAATCGATAGGGGTTGGGCTCCCGACCCCGACCCCGTTGTTTCCTCCACCTCCACTCCCCAACAACACAACAACCACCTCGTCGATGGTAACCAACATCACAACTTCTTCATGACAACAACCCCAGCGACCTCAACAACAACTCGACCCGACAACGACGAACAATACACACACTTTTCGCTTTCGATTCATCTCCATCGCCTCTCTCTCTCTCTCTCTCTCTCTCTCGCTCTCTCTCTCTCTCTCTCTCTTTCCCTCCCCTCTCTCTCTCTCTCGTATGCGTATGAATGAAAAATGGGGGAGAAGCTACTTTTCATTTAAAGATTAATATTTAGATATTCTCGAGATTCGTATAACACGGATCTAGAGAAAAATATAATAGTTCTATCATCATTATATATTTTTTATCTTCCTCGAGATTCGTAGTATGTATATCAAGGTCAATCTTGTCTACAAAATTGAATGAAACGGTGCGTTGAGGTGTAGATATATATTAGAATATTCTCGAGACTCGTATCGCACGAATCTCGAGGCAAATCTAATGATTCATTATCATTATTCCTTTTGATTTTTCTCGAAATACGTACTACATATCTGAGGTAAATCTTGTGGCTATCAACAAGATAATCACCACCTCTTAGAGCTATTTGTGAAATCGGTTATTTTGATTTCCTCGAGATACATATTGTGTATCTTGTGATAAGTCAAATGGTTTTATATATATAAAACAAACACCACTTGATTTTCATTGATATTGAATAGCACGCATCTCGATGCGTGGACAAATCATCTAACTATAACTCGCACTACGCGTATCTCGAGGCAAATCTAATGTATACCTTAATTTAATTCAAACTATAGGATTTGTTTATATATTTATATGTATAAACTATATATAAATATATATGTACCTATGTATTTTCGCGGCTATAAATTCGCCGCGTGCACCCAACGACCGACCTCGGGCATGCATACTATTGTACACCCCCATGCGTGTCACCCTCGACCACCGCGTGTCATTAGCCAGCCCATCAATTTATTAATTATTTTATTTAATTTCGTGATTATCTCTTCAATTTAAGTCAAATTAAATTAGAAATACCTAATAATTACCAAAAAAATTGGAGAAATTCCCAAATGCGTTCAGAACTCACGGACACCATGTATACACTTTAACTTGACCCTAATTCACGTCAAAATAGTGTATAATACATCGAAATAGGCATGTGACAAACAAAAATAATATTAAATTTATGAGGTAATTAGCGTATGTTGGACATTCCACCCAGTAGCTAGATCTTCTGACGACACAAAATCAGCAATTTCCAAATTATGAATTAAATATTTTAAACAAGACCAAAACTCTAATTTAAGGTCTAAACACACTCTAAAACATATAAAATGATACAAGGGGCCTATGGAAGAGTCTCGAGGGTTCGGATCAGTGTTTTGAGGTGTCGAGATCTTTGAATTAGCTAGGAATTTGCATGAATTGTAAGTAAATGGCTGATTGAGATATTTATTTACATTTCATTCCTATTTTGCTATTCATTGTTCAGTTAGTTGAATTGAATTATCATTTGTACTCTACATGTCATGACTTGTTGTCTCTTCTCATTTTGTGAGTTACTATCATGGCATTGGTTTTTGATTAAATGGTTTCGGTGACTCTAAATCATGTGTTATGTCAATCTTGGTTGTTGAGGTATTTAGTCAAATGAAATAGCATGCTATTATTTACGTGTTTGATGGTATTGTAAATCTAATTTCCTTTGTACATTAGATATGCAACTACATTTTTGGATTCCTAAACCATGTCATTCCTTGGGTTATGAAAGTAGTTCTTATTTAGGACCATGATATATAAAGATAGCCACGGCATATGGGGTCACTAAATGCTCGGGGATGTCGGGATCTCACCAATTACTTGTGCAACATACGGGGTATGAGACACAGAGTTGTTGGCAAGTATACATCACATATGAGGGGCACTTGTGAGTATTTATATATGGGAAAGGCATTTATAATGATGTGAAGGCACCTTAAAAGAATTGATTACGCCCTAAATAATGGAAAAAGGTTATGTGATGTAACTCACGGTCGACCGGCGCTAGATCATTACTACTTAGCCAAGTGACAGTTTCATTTTATTTAACTGAAGTATCTTATAGCATGATTTCTTTTCAGCATAGTTGCTATCGTTATGCTTTCAGATACTTGTATATTTTGGAAATGTGAACAAAATGTCTCTTAGTGTTACTTTATACTATCTTGTACTCATCGTCCTTTTATGATGGTGGGTGCAGATCCATCGAATAGCAAACTGGGCAAGGAGAAGATCGACGACTACCTTTGATCCAGTAGAGTGATGCTACGCTTGATTTTATAGGTTTTTGATTTTGTTGTGCAAGTTTTATATATCTCTTTATATACTATTAGGGATGTATAATATGGATTGAGATATAATTACCAGACCAGACACATGTTGATATATAGTTATCGTTGTTTTTATATATATATATATATATATATATATATATATGCATGTAATCTTCGTTACCTGGTTTTTCACATACTTAGGTTTTATATGAAAATTGTGTAAAATTTTAATTTACTCTGAAATACTATTAAGTTTAAGAAATTATATAAGGTAATATAGAAAAGTAGCTATTGTGGTAAGTGTATTTGAAAGGTTGACTAATACGTTGTTAAGTTCTATGTGGTGGAGGTTAAGGGCTTAATGACGGGATTAGGCCAGGCAGTGCCCTAATTTGAGAAAGGGTCATCACAGGCCATCTCGCCTTGGTCAGTGCAGTATCACGGTACGGGTCCTACGTCACGAGTTGGTAATCCTAATTATGGATATTAAATGAGATTTGAAATTTGGGTAGTGAAAATTCTTTGACTAATAGAAATTTCATCATCGAAATTAAGATTTAGGTTATGATTACGACTCGAAGAGGTACGAAAACATGTTCATCATACGGTCTTCATGCTCCCAGGGAGTTGTGTATCATCATGGAGCTTGCTACTTGACGAGAACCTTCGGGACCAGGACTTGTTCCTCAATTTGTTGTACTCTCAGATCCTGGACTGAATAAATTTGCTCCTCATAAGTAATATCATCGCTCGAGTCATCTTCTTTTGAAACCACGGTCGGTCGAACACCACTTTCGACTCGGCTAATTGAAGTATGGAAATATGAAAGATTGGATGAATCACGACATATGTGGAGGTAGCTAAAGCTCATACGCGACTTTCCAGGCCAGTCTCTTAATCATGAAAGGCAGATAAATCTCGATGCAAGCTTGCCTTTCTCGACAAATCTCTGAAGACCACGAGGGGAAACCTTTAAATAGGCATTGGTTCCCTTGGTTTACGTGAGATCATTGCGATACTTGTCTACATACTTACCTTACACTCTCTTGTGCACCGCTTGAGTATTTGATGAATCGGTTTGACTTTCTCAGTGTGGTGACAACAATTTCGGGCCCATGTCTCCGTCTTGGCTCGGCCATTGACACGATGGCGAGCTACACAATCTGCCATACAAAACCTCAAAATGTGTCATTTCAATAATGGCTTGATAAGCTGTTGTTATAAGAAAAACACACAACGATAGGTACTCCTCCCGATATTCGTCAAACTCAGCACACAAGCCTTAGTAAGGTACCCTCGGGTCTAATCAATCTTTTAGTATACCAGTTAGTCAGGATGAAAAATCGTGTTGAACTATAGGCGCATACCATCTCTTGCTCCTGTATACTCCTCAGCATCACGGGACGTATACATAGCATCATGTCGACATGATAGTCGATGGTATTTTGTGTAGCTTTGGTAATCTCTCTCTTGAACAATATACTCGGTGATCAAACATATAATGCGCGCATTTATCGGTAAAAAATGGCGGAGACTTCGTCAATCGTCGCGATCACCCAGTAGAATCATGTCTCTGGTAGTCCTCGGTAGTCATTTGACAAAGTCTATAGAGATGTCTTCTACTTTCATCGTGGAATGGGAAAAGGTTGTAGCAACCCTCAGAGTCTCTGCGATGCTCGACCTTCACTTTCTTGCGGATCCCAGTTCTTGATGAACTCGGACACATCCGCCTTCATCCCGGCCCACCAAAAATGTCTCGTCATATCATGGTACATCTTGTTCTTGCCTGGATGAATGGTGAATCGGGAACGGTGTGACTCTGAAAAATCTCATCTCTCGACTCTTGCACTTTAGTATCCACAATCTACCCACTTTATCTCGAGACGGTGATCGAAGTCTCGACCCGGTCTGTGCACTCGTACTCTGTGCCTAACTTCAATGTATCTAAAAAACAATATGTCGGTCCTCGACCGCTTTGACACTCTACATGTGTAGGCACGGTTTGTAATCTAATCGAGCACAAATCGGCGTACCGAGTATCGGTAGGAACCTCCCCGAGACATTATCGTCGATGCATCAAGTAAACCATACTCATCGTCATATGAAATCTGAAAACATCGGCATCACTAGTCGGTCTCCTACTCGACGTATCGCGATTACATTGGCTTTTCTGAATTTGTATTCAGGAGAAAAGTCGTAGTCCTTAGAAACTTCAACCATCGGTATGTCTCGTGTTGTTCCCCATGTGAAAAATACTTGGACTCTTGTAATCGGTAAATAGTGTTAATCTCTCTCCATACAGGTGATGTCTTTAAATCTTCAGTGCAAACACTCATGCTGCCAACTCCAAATCATGTGTGGGGTAATTCTTCTCAGGAACCTTCAATTGTCTGGAGGCGTAAGCTACCGTACCCATACCCTCCATTAACATGCAACCCAGACCCATATAAGAAACATCAGTGTACACCAAGAATCCATGTCCAACCTTTGGCAATACTAACAACAGCACGGTAGTCAACAATCTCTTCAACTCATCAAATGCCTACTCGCAGGGCCTGCATGTCGGCTTTGGAAAGCGATGTCCTTCTATGTCAATCAGTAATCGGTGAAGCGATTTTAGAAACCCTTCACAAATCGACGGTAGCACCCTGTCAAAGCGAGAAAACTCTGGTCTTTATCACGATGTTGGTGTAGACCAATCCATATATGCTTAAATTTTGGTTAGATCCATTGCTATCCTTGCTACTCCCAGCTACGCCCCCAGCGAACCTTAAAAAGCCGAAATTCACACTTACTAAATTTGGCATATAGTCGGTGCTTCCTCAAAGTTTGCAACGTCTCTCTAAAGTCTGCTCATGATCCTCTCGTGTCCTCGAATACATCGAGAATATCATCAATGAAGACTATCATGAAACGGTCGGAGAACCAATTTGAGACTCTGTGCATCGAGTCCATAAATATTGTAGGGGCATTAGTCGGCGCAAATGGCATGATTGTGAATTGATCTTGTACATATCTCATACGAATGTTGTCATAAACTTGTCATGCTCCACAATCTAAGTAGATGATACCACGATCACGAGTCTATCTTGGAGAAAAAATGCACTCCTCCCAAGCGATTAAATAAATCATCAATCCTTGGTAGTGGATACTTGTTCTACGATTGTAACCTTATTCAATTGTATATAGTCGATACATAGTCTCAAAATCTTGTCAACTTCTTCTTCACAAACAAGCAAAGGCAGTGCTCCCTTTAGTGACGAGGGATGGGGTAATGAATCCACTTATGTTCCAGTCAAAGCTAAGTCTTTAACTCCTCGACTCATTTGGAGCCATCACTTATAGAAATAGTTTTGGTGCACAGTAGTAACTCGATGATGAAGTCAACCTCTCTCGGTGATGGTACTAGGTAAGTCCTCAGAAAAAATGTTTGAAACTCATGAAACAATCGGTATGTCCTCAAGTCACGGTCATTGACTATACGCACATTACATACAACTCTACCAGTGTCTCTATCTCTCTACTAGTCGAAAGTCGACCTCTCGCGCTCTCGGCTCACGATATATTGCATATATAGGTAAATATCGATATCTTGGGATCTCAAATATTCTTGTCTTCTGAAACCCTCGATATGAGCATGATACGGTACTAGCCAATCTATCCCAAATAACGCGGAACAACTATAAAACCTCGAGAACCCTAAAGTTTGCATGCAACTCTACTCACCTATATCAAGTGGGCATCTCTCACTAAGTCCTCGTGAGCGCCTCGGATAATCATATCGGTTCATATCTTGCATCGTTGACTCTCTCTCCTTGTTTTAGAATCATAAACTTTTTCGTCAACCTCTTCATAACCTTGCAGTGGGAGTATTCTTTGGTAAATTTCTTCTTTGAAATCCTTACTAAGTCTCAAAATCTCCGTTAGTAGTTATCGTAGCACGCCACCAAACGTCGGCGTCTCTGCAGAGTATATGATGAGATCTCTCTGCTCAGAAGTCATCTCGGTTTTTAGTATCTGTGAAACTTCTCACGAGATAGCACCCACTTCTCGATCTTCTTAAAGTTCCTACTCTTTATCAAAGTAAGGTGGCTTGAGTACGATGAAGTCCTTCACAAGTGAAACTTGGTGATGTCTTTGGAAGATGAGGGGCGTGGGGACGATACAATGTCGGCTAGCTTTACTATCGATGGAGTCACACTGGAAGAGTGCACCATTGGAGACTCGGCAATCTCGATCTTGCATCGATCTACCATCGCGTTTACAAGTTGACGTCGTTCGCGACACTAGCGACCATGTAGATAACACATATATATACATATAGAAAATAATATGTACATATAAGAAACCCCATCTCACTTTCATTTCAAACTTTAAGACTAATAGTTTATAGGCGAGGATAAGTAATACACATTTCAACATATTACTAGATTTCGAGTAATTAAAACTTTTTAATATTTTACAAAGTTTAGCGAAGTCTTAATGGATTACGTGGAAGCAATATAAATAAATCCTAAGTGTGGAAATCGGGAAACAATAATCACAGACATATATAATAAAGTGGTGAATATAAACGAGTATGATGGTCATCATAAGTCGGGGGAACTAAGCGCTCGACCCGATATACAACCCCAAATTGTAGCAAAATATATAATTGTATATACAAAAATATCAAAACTTACGGAGAATGTCAATGCAAAAGTACGTCATTGGCTGGAGGTAGTCACTGATCTTCTCTTTGTCGGGCTGCTCATCAGCGACTACTGCACCCATCGTCATAAAAAGGACAGACAGTACAAAAAGTAATAGTAATCCCCATTAACATATTCATTTACATTTTCAAAAGACTAAATGGAATTTAAAAGCAAAAGTTCAATAAAAGAAATATTAGTACCAAAAATATGCTAAGAAATATCATGGTTAAGCAAGTGAAGCGACGCGAGGCTAAATAGCTATGATCTAGATGCGGTCGTAGTCACATGCGTCATTGAAGCCTTTAAGGCCCACTAAAGCACGTGTGTAACATCGCACGATCTAATATCACTACAGATTATATCCCGGTGTCACTGAGGACTCTAACTTTAGTGTATCGACAACAGAGGCTAAGGATTAAGGCTTGGTTATACTACAAAGCACAATTCTAAAGAGTACTAGTCCATAAAGTCATACAAAAACTCACGATTCTAATAGCATGCTATTTACACTAAATTCACTACAAAACAACAAGAAATGACATAAAGCACATGGATAGATTCAAAGGAATTCAATTCATCATAATATCATGAAAGTCAAGCTCAAAAATGAGGAGTGTCAAATAATTTCATGATATGAAAGTACTGACTTATTGGACATAGTCAATATAGACTACAACAAATAAGCATAAAGTGGATATGAAATGTAAATAAAACAATCAGCATGAGTATACTTACATCAAGCAATGTAAAGTCCTACCTTTCTGCAGCCTCCCAATACCTCGAATCTAAGTATATCAACCACCAAGACTCCTTTCTAGGTTTACGATATCAAATTAACCTAAATAAGCTGGGTTTAGGTCAAGTCAAATGAGTTTAGAACCTTAAGCCAAAACAACCCTTAAGACTAAACAACATTGAAATTTTAGTCTTATATTGCGAAGCGCAATTTTAGGCATGAAATTGTCCAAATCTCAAAATCTTCCCTTGATACAAAGTTTTTAGTCTTTATCTTAGCATTCGAAAAGGTTTGGTTTGCAAACCGTTTTAAAACGAAAGAGATATAGCAATTCTACAAAAAATAGCTTAAATTGGAACCTAATCGGACCGGTAGACTTAGAAAACCTATTACTCCCTATTTATAGTTTCAAAGTTCATGATTTTTGGTCCTGAGGTAGCTAACATACCAATTAACAACATACTAAAAGATCAACTCATTTGTATAAGTAATTAGTGAGTTATGCATTTTAAAAAATTTATTTTCAAAAATCTCGTAATGCATTCAATCACCTATTTGTATAGCACTTTTGGACATGAAAACATTTGAAGTACAAAATTTCCAATAGGGGACAAAGTTGTTCCTTTTGAACTAGCTTTCAAATGCCTCGGGATTAGGTTCATTTGATTTAAAATGAGCAAGTTAGGACCAAATTATATAAATTTGGTTCATAATAAAACATGCGAGAATTTCAATTTTTGGTCGACAACTTCAAAAATTCATACCTTTTTTATTCAAAACCAAATTAAGAATTTCTTAATAGCTGGATTATAAGCTTGAAATGAGGAGTCCAATATATAAACCAATTGTAAAGACTTAACCATCTACCCTACTAAAAATGGCCAAAAACCAAAACTAGTTTCAACTTGAAAAGAGAGATATGTACTAGGGTTGATGCCACTTTGATTTGAGCTCCAACTCTCCTTGATCTCATTAAATTTCTCAATCAAAGCCCTCCTCGATTCCTCTGATTTCTTTTTCTCCAACTTCCTTAGCTTCTAAGTCATGGAAATGAAATGAATTGCATGGATTGATCTATCCAATCTTATATATAAATATAAGGTTGATTAATAACTATTGATCTTTATGTACACGTATCTCGAGTCTAATATAATGGTCATATCTTGCCACAATTCCCTTAACTCTCGACTAACTCTTCTACCTATGACAATCCATAATCTATAGGTCTCTTAATGTTCCCTTTACCCGTATCCCAAATGAACATCATATGGCTAATGTTTTATTTTGCTAATATAGGTTACATTTAATATAAGATTATAGCCACATTAATTCAACTATTTAAGCTACCTAGCTTAAACCAACTTACAACATCACTCTCTACCCGGTTCCACGTTGGCATGCATCTCGAGGCACGTCTCCACTCACGTCTCAACACCTATACACAAGTATGAGTGACTTAGTAGTCTGCACATATACAATACACTAGGCATACGCCATAACAAATCTAACATATACCTTGGCCATCTTGCCTCACTTTCGGTGCACGTATTACGGTGCGGGTCCCACATCACGAATTCGGTAATCCCGATTACAAATAATAAAATAGATTAGAAATTTGGGCTGTGACAGTGAAGCTATCATTACAAAATCCGGCGCCCTGTGTGTTTTTTCTATGCACTTCATCGAGCGAATGTTTTATTTATGCTTGATTTTGCCCTCGAAATCGTTCTAAACACTCATATTCCTTCAAATGGCCTATAAAACTCAAAAGTAAGTGTTTAATACCATAAACGAATGATTTAAATCTCATTTCCATGATAAACTCACTATATAAAAGTGCATAAATAAAGACTTATCAACGACACGAGGCAACTAGGTGCCTACTTCATGGAGGGTAGTTGAGAGTCCCTAGGGGCACCATGGTGACAGTAAGCCGAGGAGCTTACGAGGTTGCATATGAGAGGAGCTTGGCGAGAGAAACATGCACGAGCATATGCCCTATGAGTTCATAGCGGCATGGCCCCGGCTTCGGTCGGGAGTACGGATCAAGTTGTGACGGGGGAAGAGGAAGAGGCACCAGGCCATTCGATTAAGAAATGCGAGGCATATAGTGTAGGGTTCGTGGAACCACCATCTCACCCAGCATACACAGCGCCAATACCTTTCGCGCCAGCACGGATGTACGCTAACCTACCACGGCCGGACCCGGCCACGGTCGGTACTACGCAATAGTATCGGCGAGTGAAGGTAGAAGCAGAAGCAATGGTCGGGTAAGGGTATGGACGGGGCTAGGGGACAAAAAAGACTAGGGACATGGAAAAGGTCTAGTTAAACGTAAGGACAAGGACATCGGATTCCACCGGGAGCGGGGGCCACGCCTTGAGCTTGTTTTACGTGCGGACGGGCGGGACACTTCGTGAGTACTTGTCCATAGCTGGGTAGAGAAACTCCAGCGAGGGGACGAGAGCAAGTTCATGCTTGTCAGCTTGCATCGGACCAAACCTTTACCCACGTAATCGATTGAGGGTATAATTTTTATTTGCGGTCGACTTTATTCATACTATGATTGATTCGAGTGTCTACAATGTCATTTATTTCTTGTCATGATTGATGAGCTAAGATTGAGACCTATTAGGCTAGGCTGCGGGGACAAGATATACCCAAAACCTATTATTTGTTGGACCGCTCTTTAAAGATAGAGGGCCGAGGAGATGTCGACGGACTTAAGGGTGTTGGAGTTCCTAGAGATTTGACGCCTTACTAGGCATGGATTGGTTAGCCGCATACCACGCACATCCGTAGAGTGTTTCGGTAATATTGTTACTTATCGACTTCCCAGATTGGCTAGAGTTAGTTTTTTGGGGGACTTGTTGCATTATCGACTACCGGAGGCGAGTGGCTACAAGCATAGATGTTGAGACTTTTGCCAACATCATGAGTGCGTCGAAGAGAGTCGAGACTAGGATTGAGGATGTGCATGTTGTATGTGAGTATCTAACATTTTCCTTGCGGATCTACCCCGGGGTTACCCCTTGCAAAGAGATTGATTTCATCATTGGTTTGGTTCTTGGACCAAGCAGAGCATCATTCACCTTACGGGATGGTTCCTCGAGTTAAAGGAGCTCGAGGACATAGCTAAATGAGTTGTTAGAATTAGGATTTATCCGTATGAGCATGTCACCATGAGGCGCGCCGGTACTATTTGTCAAGAAAAAGGCGGCAGTTTGAGACTTTGCATTGACTACGAAACGACAATTGAGTCATAATGAAGAACATATATCCACTCCCGCGCATTGATAACTTATTCGATCGAGCTAATAGGGGCACGGTGTTTCTTAAAGATTGATTTGAGATCGGGATACCACCGTATAGGATTCGAGATGAGGATAGGGAGAAAGCTGCTTTCCGTCTGAGATATATGCCTTACGGTTCACTTAGTCATGCCTTTTGGGATGACGAATGCCCACTGACGATGTTCATGGATCTTATGCAAATTGGCGAGTATTTAGGGAGTATTTAGACAGATTTGTGATAGTGTTCATTGATGACATTCTCATCTATCCACATGACTCATGAGGATCACGAGGACACCTTCAAGCAGTCCTACGAGTACTTTGAGGGAGCATAAATTGTACGCTAAGTTCGGTAAGTGCAATTTTTGGCTCATTTGGCGAGGTCGGATTTCTTGGGCATGTTATCGAAGCCAGATAGAGTGTCGGTAGATACGCTAAAATTAGAGTAGTGCTCGATTGGCTACCGATATCGGTGAGACATTCGTAGTTTTTTGGGATTGGTGAGCTATTACACACGGTTTGTTCAAGATTTTTCCAAGATTGTTGCGTTGATGACACTGATTGATGAAGAAGGAAGTCAAGTTTCAATGGAATGGCATGAGTTGTGAACGGGCTTTCAGACTTTGAAGGAACGATTGATTGTCGCGCTAGTACTTATAACTACAAAGTCGGAGAAAGGTTTTGAGGTGAATTTCTGGAAATACTTCTATGGTCGATTTGGGATGTGTTTTAATGAAGGACGTTAGAGTGATAACTTACGTTTCCCGATAGCTAAAGATTCATGAGAATAATTACAATACTCGCGACTTGGAGTTAAACTTGCAGTGGTTTCGCATAAAAGATTTTTGTCATTACCTCTGAGAGAGATTCTCGTTGTTTACTGACCATAAGAGTTTGAAGTAGGTCTTCGCTAAAACAGAGTTGCATATGAGATAGATGCGTTGCCCAGAGTTCCTCAAGGATTATGATTCTCTTTGGAGTAACACTAAGGAATGCCAATATCGTGACAAACGCATTAGCTTTGGGAGAAGAAACGGGCAGAAGATAATGACTTGCCACATGAAACACGAGTATGGGTTACTCGAGGCAGTTGAGTTGATGAATTCAGTTGATAGACCGACCACTAGCAAAGTGTTGATTTATGGGCAGATGAGGACTCAAAAAATGTCTATACAAAGTGTACTTGAGGTTTGGCATGTATATGAGCAGTACCAAAATTTTATTCCTAATTACCCTAATTAGGTACCTAAACTATATGATCATCTTTTAACCTCAAAATACTTTTCAATTCAATCATTAATAACGTTTCAAATCATAATTTAAATGATTAACTGACCTCGATTCTTAATTTATTTTATTGGAGCAAATTAAGAATTCATATCCAAATTTTTTAAAAATTTAAGTAGCACCCCCCTAAAAATGGCATGCCGGAAAAATCACGACAGCAAAATGGGGATATGCCTTGAAGGAGTCACAACTCTCTGCAGATCATAATATATATCAAATTAAAGATTTTAAACTATCTTAGAGTCTCTAATACATTAGCTACAACTTTACAATTCTAAATAAACTAAAAATTTGATCATAAACCTCTCAACTTACTTTTAAATCGATTTAAGGGAATCTCATAACCTATTTGAAAGTATTTTCATGACATACACTCACCCCAGAACCCAAAATAAGATATATAAAATGATTACAACATGAAGATTTAACTTTAAGAATCAAAAACATTCACCAAGGTCTTCCAGTCTTGTTCATTCTTCCTTGTCCTCGCAAAGAACTTGACATCATAAAAAATAACTCAAAGATGTCAAGTAAGTAAACTTCTACACTGATCTGTACTCCTGCAAATGTTAGTCCGAATACATAGAGACATGTAATTGCATTTCCCAATAACAAGAAATTTATATAACAACGTGGATCCCTCATTTCCTGTTTTAAGCTCATAACAATCGAGCCCAATCACGATGAACCTAGAACAATCTTATAAGTTCAACGCGTGCTACCCCGGAGTCGACATTACCCGCCTTAGACACCTGCAGTACGTCTAGTCTGGGGTGGAGGACCTCACATTCTTATGATCGAAACAGGGGCAACTTTATCGGATGCCATTTATGCATGACCAAGAATGACGCGAAATGCAATGTAGACTAAACACAAATACATGTACAAAGATAAATTCCATAAATAGTAAAGAACACTATAGGGTTTACTTACAACCAATCAACTAATTGATTTCAAAAACAATTTACAAATCTACTATGAATCTTAAATTTTGATTTGAACTCAATTGGCAATTTTAATCTTGCCAATTCCAAATTTCAACTTTAAAACTTCAACATATCCCAATTTACTCATTTTATCAACTTTTGGAGTCATTTCCTTCGCTAAAACATCTAAACATTGCAATGCAATGTTTATAGGAAGTCTCTCATTAATATTCCAAGTCAAAACAATCTGAAATAAGCCTTCAACACTTAATTAAATTATCAGGTAGTGCGGATTTTTCTAATAGCGGATCTTTATGTTCCACATTAAATATTGACATCTAAACTAATGAATTTCACTACAAACCTTATTAATCATTGAAAAAATATATACCAAGATTCAAACGAACCTATTCGCAACTATTTAGGACATCAATAAGGCCTTTGAATCATTCGTCAAAGATGGCTAGTCGCAATTGTGACGGCCGACTCCTCAAACTTGGTATTGCCGTGATCTTTTGTCATTAAATACTAACCCGTGTTAGCGCGTAGAACTTAACAACTTATTAGTCGATGCTTTTTTCATCTTATTAGCCACTTCGTTACACATAATCAACATAGTTACTATTCATTTCAATATCATCGCAGAGTTCATTAGGAGATCGAATTATCATTACCTTAATTATCGGCAATGAAGACTTAATAAAAATAGCTTAAACATTTATTAAACACCTACTTGTGAAAACTGAGGTAAATAGACGATCATATAAATCCACCAGAAGTAATATATGTAATAGATATACAAAATGATCACCAACAAAAATAGCAAGAACTATTCTTAAATGACTTAGAACTACTTGTCGATCTTCTCTTTTCCCTGATGCTCTTCAAGCTCAAGGAAGTATCCGCACCAGCTATCATAAAAAGAATGGTGAATACTGGTAATATAGGAAGTAAAAGCGAGAGACATTTATCTACTCATTTTCAAATATACAACAAGTATCACGAAAGCATAATAATAATAGCAAGAAAATTGAAACAAGAATTATGCTAAAATACTTGATTAAACAATATGAAAGCCATGGACACTTGGCTAGCTTGGTAATGATAAATTTAGGGCGGGTTGATTTATAAAATTACATCACATCAACTATGTTCCAGCTATGTAGGGTGTAATCGATTTCTTAGAGATGTCTTCACATTATTACAATGCCACTTCTTGATATATATATATATATATATAAATATATAATACTTATGTCGACAACCCCGGGTCCCATTACCCGTGTGTGACAAGTCCTGAGCTAGTGGTGAGATCACGACAACTTTGAAAATCTAGTGACCCCGTGTGCGCGACGTATCTACTATAATGGTCACTAGATACAGAGAAATACTTTCACAACTCAAGAAATGACACAATAAGGAATCCATAACGGAATAGCTCAAATAAACACAAAGGAATGTGATTTACAACACCACAAATCATTCACCTAAAAGCATGTTTTTCTATTAACACTTTGAACAACCATGAAATGACATAGCACATGATTTAGAATCAATGAACACCATTTAAATAACAACCAATGTCATGATAACAAACTCATATAATGAGAGAGGACAACAAAGTCATGGCATCTAGAGTACAATAGCACATCAGTGCTAAATGACTGGAAATAAGAAAACGTAATGAAAAGAAATATAAATACATATGTCTCAAATCGCTTTTTACTTACAAATCGAAGCCAAGAAACTCGCAGTATGCTAATCTGTCCTCCCGACATCCTTAAAACTCATGCACTCGGACTTTTGACACTCCCTCCACTTGGGCTCCTGGTATCATTTGACAAGTTTTATAAAGTGTTTAGACCCCCGTTTATGGTGCTAAGCTTGTTTAAGGTGTTTAAGTTTTAGTTAGGAAATTTTAGTTTTTTTTGTGTTGTTAGAGCACCTAGTAAGCTTATTTGGATAGCATGACTAGTGCTCTAATGACCTCATTAGCGATTGCTACTCAACTTTACTAGCATGTTATACGCATGTAAGCGCGCTATGTGTAGGAAAACTCATAATTACGCACTTAGAATTCTGAATTTTCTCCGCACATGGCCAATTTCAAATACACACTCTGGGATCCCTGTTCTAACACCGAGACCCAGAGACACCTCCACTTCAAAAACAACAAGAACAACCAACAATTCAATTATATCATATAAATCCCAGTCAAATTAAACTAAATTACTAATGTAGTAGAATTACATGCTAGTTGATGAACACCTATGCGAAGCAATCAATCTTTCAAATTCCACCAAAATCTCTTTTCAATACAAGCGATCTTCTTCCTCAATAGCTTTAACTTTTCTCTAAGTTTAGAAATG